>CM060411.1:139007385-141407385 GCA_030545235.1 Helianthus tuberosus | reverse complement strand
AATACATTCAACTGACTCATTTTGGAAAATGATTGAAAATTGGTTTGGATGCACGTGGCATAAATCATTTTATTTAATTTGGGAATTATTTAATATTATAATCTTGTGAACGAATTACATGTTACTTATGCGTTCAGTAGCCCAGATCTAGTCCGGGTTAAAGATCAATAAACACACCACATCATTGAGTTATACACGGGAGTACGCCTACACCCCGTGCTCAGGTCGTGGCCATCTCGTGAGATGATGCAAAGGATATCCGGGACATGGTCATTAACCCCCCAAAGGCTGTAAAGTAAACAAGACTGTTTAAAACGAGCCGATCAAATTATTCAACTACCCACTAAGCGTGGAGATTTGATGCCCGATCAAGCGGTACGCTATGTACCGTAACCCAAGCCCGTATAGGGAAAATAAGTTAAAAGTATTTACCTGATGCAAGTATAAATCACAATAAGCAGAATGCACGTAGCTTTTACTGTTTCTCCTAATCTGGAACGAAGGTTTAATATAACCTATTAGAATTCTAACGGGTCTTTTATTAAGCTTAAGCTTAGACCGGCTAGTTTCAAGATACGGTTCGTACGCACGATTAAGCGAAGACCGGATAGAATGTGATTTAGACCCGACAAGTTTGAAGACTTGTTTAATATGGGTTTATTATTCACATTCTGGATTTTGAGATAAAACCGTTAAGGTTTGACCCGTTTCGGCTAATTTATGTAAACTTGTTACATAAACCGAACCGTACGCGTAATAAGCGTGACGGGTAGTCATGAGAGCTATATACAGGTTTCCTAAGTTAATTATGTCTCAAACATGTTGTGACATCAGTAAGGTGTCTTTCGTTATGCCCGAAACGTGTTTAGACACAAACTAGGCCCCGTAGGGGTAGTTTGGTCATTTAAAAGTTTATAAAAGAGTTTAAGTGACAACCTGAGTTACAGGTCTGATGTAATCAGCAAATATACCCAATTTGCTAAGTTATATCAGTAGGTTAAAGCATGTATGTGAAACTTATCATTTTTAACCAAACTAGGCCCCGTAGGGGTATTTTGGTAATCTCACATAAGCCGAAAAGCTCAAAACTGAAGTCTGAGTTTATCAACCATTGCTTACTGTTAAAATATTATAATTTTCCTCTTATATCAGTAGGTATCAACCCGGGTATGTCCAATATGATTTTAAAACATACTACGCGTTAAAAACGCTAATTAAGGCGATTAAAGGCCATTACCGGGTTCGATACTTAAATCTGATATTTTTATATTTCTAGAAGGCTTAAAATAATTTATTTATCATAACTAATCAGTAGCAAAAGGTTTGAAGTCGTTTAGATGTGTAAAACTCATTTTATGGCCCGTAAGGGCAAAACCGACAATTACCGGATTAAGCCTACGACTACGAGTTATGCTCAGCCTAAAATTAATTAAAAATCTTTAAAAATCCCAAAATAATATATTACATCAGTGGGTAAAAGATTTGATACCAAAAAGTATGTTTAACTAGGCTATACGCTAATTACGCCATTTTATTAACATAAAGCATTAGTTTTGCGATAATGAGCATAACTCTTAATCTACAAGTCAAACTGATGTCAAACTTTGCATACAAGTCTATATATCAGTAACAAAGGTTTCTACACTTTTACATTTTCATAAATCACGTTTTAATGCAATAAGGGCATAACGGTCAACATATGAGCAATTAACGGAAACATGCATATTAATTGGATAACTAATGAACCGAGGTGTATAATCACAGAGGGTTGTTCTAACATGTAACCTAGTCCAATTAAAGCTCTAAGGCATTTCTAAAATATGCCTAAACGGGTCAGAACTGAAAGTCAAAGTGAAAGTCAAACTATGTGACTTTCGGTTCCGAACCGGGTCTAAACAGGAAATAGTCGGGTTGAACAGGTTTGGACATGTTCTTACACTAATTACTAAGTTATAACAAGGTTCAAATAGGTTATATATGTTCTAGATAGCTAATTATGCATAAATGACATTTTAAGCATTATGTTGACTTTTTAATTAAAAGTTTGACCCGACATTAGACCTGGTTAGAGTGGTGATCAGGGGAAACCCTTTTGAGGTTTTATTACCCACTTAAATACCAACTCATAACTACTTTTAATTCGAGATATGACTGAGCCATTATTGACTAATCTCGAAGTCAAACCGTAATTACGACGGTTTGACTTTTAGCTAATTAACTAAGCTAAACTCAAACAAACAAGAACTAGCAGACTTACAAGAGTCCTATGCACGAGATTGATCACTTGAGGCTGCTTGATAGCTCCAGAAATGATCCACAAATGCAGGAGAAGGTGTGAGGAGAAGTTGTGACATTGAAGTGCCTTATATAGTGGTTTCACTCACCATAAGTGCTTGACAAACAAGTCTACAAGCTCCCACAATCGATCAACGGGTGTCCTAGAGGCTTAGGGGGTGTTTTAGGGGCCAGGAGAAGTGGAAAAACGGGTAGAGGTCGCGCATATCAGCCATGGCAGACAAACAGCCCCGTTTTGCGGTTCTGGGCATTGGACGCGGCCCGCGTCCCATTTCCTCGAAGCCAAAGCGGGCTGCCTGGGCCGGCGAGATCTGATTTTTGATTTCCTTTGCTTTCCAACTTGACCCTTGGTTAAAATGAAAGGGTAATTAAGCTTTAACTTGCAATTTGACCCCTTGTAATATACCCACAAGGACTTTAGGACTTATACCCACTTTGCCAAGTCTCTGAACACTTCCGGTTAACCCGAAAAGCCTTAACTTTCAACGTTAACACTTTAACCCTTCGCACACGAATTTGGTCATAACTTTCTCATACGATAACGAAACGTTATGAAATTTTAATCGTACATCCTAGTGAGCATAATTAGCATTTACAAAGCTTCGGGTTTGTCAAAAGGTCACTCAGAGGTATATCTTTAAACATGTTGACACATTTAACCCCTGTAGTTTGTAATTACTCACTTTTCGCTTCGTATGATCCATGATTTATTCGTTTGAAGGTATGAGCATCTTGTAGGGTTAATATACAATATAATTATTCACAGTTGACACTTAGAATACGTATATTCACATACTTTCCACGTTTGTCAACTTTAGTCCTTCTATAATATTTCTTTCACACGTTTAAACATTATGACACGTGTCAACACATTATAGGACGTGAATTTTCGAGGTGTTACATAAAGTGTTAACCAAGTTCAAGGAATTTAAAAGTGGTGCCAAAAGAGAAACAAAGAAGAATGTTGTCTGTCTTCGTTCTGATAATGGTAGGGAGTATACCTCAAGAGAGTTCAACGAGTATCTTGAAAGTTAGAAAATCAAACGCCAGCTCACGTGTTCTAACACTCCTCAACAGAAAGGTGTTTCCGAACGACAAAATAGAACCTTAATTGAACTATCAGGAAGGAAGTATGAGACATGATAAGAACATTCCAAGAAGGTTCTGGGGATAATCAATGGCTACTGCTGCTTACATACATAACCGATTATCACAACCCCTGACCACACCCTAGACGGGAGCGGTGAACAGCCAAGTGGTACTGGTGGTTATTTTGAAAATACTGCAATGTATATTTCATCAGGATCATGAGTTAGGAAAAATATGAGAGTTTAGAAACATCGGAATTTTATTTATAACAAAGGGGAGTAAAACCCATGTTTTACAAAGGTAGCTTTAACATGGGATAAACCCAATACATAAAACAACGTTTCTTAATTTAATTAATAAAACAAGCTACTCCTTTAAGCTTTTTGGTGCCGTATTACAACTCTTATTCAGATCTACTGTAATCACCTGAAACATGTTTAAAAACATTTTATCAGTAGAAAATACTGGTGAGTTCATTCATTTGTATAAAAAGACATAGTATTATAATTTACAGCATTAAGAGTTTTCACATTTGCTTATATCTTTCAATTACTCAAATCAGTATTTGTCACACGGTGGCAGTTCCTGTGACTATGGTCATATTACTATATTCTAGCTCTTTGTCCAATAGCAACGCTAGACTAGTAGTGTATACAAAACCCCACATACCAGTAGTAATTTCAGAATACAAAGACTTAATCACTGTAAATACAACTTGGAAAACATTGTGGGTTTTGCAAAATCATTTGAGTAAAAGAGAATGACTAACCTTGTAGGTCTATATTTCTTGATTTAACAGGCCCTCCTGATTCTAAGCCTTCTGATAGTTAAGTATCTACTTTATAGTTCTGAATCTTCAGGTAATTAAGCATCTATTTTGATTGTAAGTTTATAATTTGGATTTTTCTGATAGTTAAACATTTAGCTTAACAGAGTAGAATACGTATTAGTGTAAAACCAAATCAAACCTAATGATGGTCATGAAATCAGAACCATAACGTAAGTTAACAAAGTATAGCCTTATTCAGGCAGCACTTTGGCATTTGTTAGTTGGTACCCTGATTGATCGGGCAGAATATCGTATCGGTGATTCTTGGTTAGAACACCAACGTATAGAGAGAAGAAAAGAAGGAATAAGCAAGGAAAAATGAATACTAAGCTTCCTATTTATAGAAAAGGATTATGCCTTTCTTTCCTAGGAAACATTTAGATTAGAGTGGCATTATAGGCCAAACCTCATGTCACACCCCAATATTTCCACATCACCGGGTGGGCCCGGTTGGGGAGTACGTGACGAGATTGATATCAAATACACAGATAGCACAAAGAAAATCTTGGATTTAAATTATTACAATATAAATGTCTTAGTATTCAAAATATTATACAGACGGATAATGTATCAAAAGATCCACAGGCGGATCGTAAATTTACAAAATGAAATAACAGGCTATTAGGCTTCTATGCAAGGAGTTGCAAATTCCTCTTAAGTATTACCGGGCACTTCCAGCCTATTTCATAACCTTGCTACCTGTCACTTAGCCTTTTGAAGATACGTCAGTTTACACTTGTAAATACAAATAAGCGACACATTTAAAAAATATTTCAAAATTGTTTTAAGTGCACAAAAGCACATGTATTTTATAAATAACTTGGGACAATTATAATAATCTTGTATACAGTTTTAGATGCATGTCAATACATATGGGGCCCGGTACAAAGCCAATAACATGATTAACCGACACGCCACTTTTAACCCATAAAGGGTATCCGCAATATGGGTAGAAAAATATTTTATGATAGCATTAGCATCTGTCTGGTGTATGCCTACACCCCGTACTTAAGTCGTTGCCATTCGCAATTAAATGAGCTGATGAAATCCATGACACGGTCGCCTTAACCCCCAATGTTTAAGTTATCCGACAAAACAAATTAAAAAGGATTATGCAGATTTACTACTCACAATCTGGCATATGATCCCATACCCAACCAAGCGGTAATAATTTACCGTATCCCAAGCCCGTATAGGGAAAATATGTTAAGAGTATTTACCTGGCTTAACAAGTCTTATAATGCAAGAAAGTATAATAAGCACGGCTGGTGTGTGTTAGGTGTATTATGATTTTATTGATATTTTAAGCCCATTTTACGCATTAGTCAAATTTTAAATTTATAAAACACGATATTCTACTAACACTAAACACACACATGGGCAAGTGCACTCATCGTGAGCGTAGTATAGCGTTGGTAAGATACCGAGGTCGTCCAAGGACATAAGAGCTTTTAGTACCGGTTTATCCTTAACATCTAATTAATCTAAAATTTTTGAGAAAAGGTTTTAAAAATGAAAAATAAAAAACTAAAAATGCTGAAATAAAAATAAAAATAAAACAGATAGACAAGATGAATCACTTGGATCCGACTCGCCTTTAATGTATCCTTTGATGATTTCCGCACTTTTGTACTTTTTTAAGAGATTATCTTAGTTATAGTAGTAGGCCCCTCTTTTCAAGGTGACGTTACCCTCAACCCAGTGGTTTGAGTCAGCAAGGATACAATCCCAAAGGATCGGAATATTGAAAGATAATTAATTAAGTTATTAATGCGAAAAGTGGTAGGCTCCTTGTGACAACCCGTACTCTCGATCCCAATCATCGAGAGAAGTGTATTTCAGCGGGAATATATTTAAATTAACACACACGCATATGTATTAACCGACATATTTATTTGATAAATAAAATGAGCAGCGGGCTTAGCAAAACACATAAGATTTCGGGATCGTGCTCTTTGGCGGGCCTGGCCCAACCTAACTCCCTAAACCTAAACCCTATAGCCTATATAAATATAATTCCCCTTCTTTATAAAAAAAACCTAAATATAATTAATCCTAGACCAGTAATGCCAAACCGTTCATCTCTCTCTTCCTCCCGAACCCTCGCTCCTCTCTCTCTGATGAAGAAACGGCCGACCACCGGTGGGTGGTGGCGGCACACGGAAACAGCAGCCGCATCATGCGGAGTCGGAGGACGGTGGTGGATAGAGGCGGAGGAGGTGTGGGGGTTCACGTTAGATGCAAGTAGCAGTTGCGCCGACAAAGTGGTGGCGGCAGGGGAGCCGGGTTTCTGGCGACGTAACAATGACGAGGATGATTAACGAATATGATGATGATGTTAACGGCAGAGACGGTGGTGGGACCGATGGCAGCGGCAGCGACCGGAACTCCGATTCACGACGGTCACAGTGGCTACATACACCCCTGTCATCTCGTAGTCCCTCGGTTAGTATAGATATATGCTTATCTTTGATTTTTCTTTCATTCTTGAGGATCCTTTGATAAAAGTGGCTGTAAAATTGTTTGGTGTATATGGGATATGAAGGTATGTGCTTAGTGAATAGGGTGGCTGTGCATGCATGACATATGTTTAAATCGTATAAGTCTAGTGATAGGAATTTCTATGAAGTGAACCTATAAATTGAACATATGTTTGCTGATGTTCCCTTTTTAATTCATGCTTATGATGATAATATTTTTTTTATAAAACTCCCATAAACTGCTATGTAATTAATGTTGAGTTTTGATGTAGTTGAGGTTGTAAAAAAAATAGATTTGATGTTATGAACACTAAAATTGGGGATTGGAATCGTATGATGATAATCCTTGTGATTTTTGAATTGGAGGAGATTGGATTTAACAAAGTTATGGTTAAACTGTTTTGATGAAAAGATTAGCTACAGATCGGTTCATATATTGTGTGTTAGTTTTAAATTAAGCCGACATGTTGAAGTTGGAGAATAGTTAAAGATGACCTCGAATTGTTTGCATAAGAAAAATTTAAACTGTAGTTTTGCCACTTGAAATTGAATTGGATGTTATAAATTGCATAATTGGTATTATGATTTAGGGTCTGCTATTTGAATGTTAACTGTTAATGGTGCGAATTAATGTTGGTATTTGAGATATCTATATTGTATTGATTAGATAAAATTTGACAAAGAGAGTGTTTGATTAAATTAAGTCGCACACCCTAAGCATGACCGCACACTACCTATTTGACCGCACACTCTCTCGTATGACTGCACACTTGTCAAGGGGTCGCACACTCCCGTGTGGGCCGCACACTTCAATACAGTTGGGCCTTATTCTAGTGGGCCGCACACTCGAAAAGCCCAAATCCCTTAAAAGGCCGCACACTTACTGTTCCATGCTATCTTGTGTTAACTGATTTATAAATGGATTAATTATGATTAAGGTGTTATGCAAAAATTGGTACTTGTACACTACTTGGAAAATATGTGTTAGATACGTGTAGCTTATACGTGATTACTTGTTTACCGTCTTAACGAGTGGTAACCATAATAGGGTGTGGTTGACCAACTTAGGACAAATGCTTATCTGCCGAGCAAACCGAGGTGAGTTCACACTTTCTACAAGGCATGGGATTCCCGGTGGTTGGGAATGGGTAAAGGATTTAAACTGAAACTGCGTGATCTCCTGGTTTGGAACACGTACACACCCTCTTTATTGAAGGGTGACAACATGGATAATGATTTGATTGGAACCTGCGTAATCTCCTAGTTTGGGGATTACGTACACACCCTCTTTATTGAAGGGTGACAACACGGATACTAGACCAAAAACTCTATCATGAAGTCCCTCACTTTAATATCGACTTAATCGCCGGGCCAATGGCGAGCGGGTTATTAGTTAGATACCGCTATTTAGGTCTGACAAGCCTCACACCGTGCCGCAGAGGACGGGCGTGAACTAATGGATCTGGGCACTAGTCAATGATGATAGACATTGACGTCAGGGCACCAACTTACTTTAGTCAGTGGTCGATATGGTAAACAGGTCTAGTGGTTAACATGGGGAAGCCCCCACCAACTATGGATATGTTTGGGAAACAGGGTAAACTGATTAACTTACAACTTACAAATGAATTCCTGTTTTTTTTTAAACAACTTAACAATGAACACCAACCGTGAACTCGCTCAACTTTGTTGTTGATTTTTTGTTACATGCCTTGCAGGTCGTTAGGTATCTATGGAGCTTGCACGAGTACGAGGAGTCGTTGTGGGACATGGACCGTTGTGTGCCATGTTAACATTTAAACTTATTGAACTTATGTTTTGGTTTCACCTTTATTGATTCCGCTGTTTAACTTGAACTTGGTTAACTTGTTTTGAACACCAATTATATTGCGTGGTTGGATTTTATTTATTTTAAATACATTGTTCAATATGATTGGTGGCTTGATCCTCGTCAGTCACGCCTCCAAGCGGCGATACTCCGCATGTGGATTTTTGGGGGTGTGACAGATTGGTATCAGAGCCATTGGTTATAGTGAACTTGGTTTTAAAAAGGGGAAAAGCTTTTTGATAAAACCAAACTATAACCTGTACAGTGCTCAACGATCCACAATGACGCTTCGGTCCACGTGCAAGACTCCACACTATAGGTGATATGATTTATGTTTATATTGCCTACTTGCTAGTTACATAGAACTTTGCTCATGATATGCTTAGATAAACGTAACAACTATTGTTTGAAAACACTTGTGTGCTAACTCTCTTCTGTCATCACACTCTCGCGAACCTCTCTCACCCATGTTTCCTTTGATGTGACAGTACACATTTGTTTATGACGAAACACACGAACACACACTCGTCACTATAGAAAGATGGCTTGGATTGCTTGCTCACCTTATGATGCGTTGATAGTATGCCATAGTCCTTAGGTTTTTGTGATCTTATTACATTGACGACCTCCGTTTGACATCTGAGTTTGAGGAATCATTTGACATGAGTTAGGAGGAACTGAGATGAGCATGCAAATCGCAATATTATTGTGGGTGCACACATAATAATAATAATGTGGGGTGCATGCGAGTCCCAGTGAGCCTTGACAAGTGGAAAAGGCGTTCCGTTCCGTTATTTGACCGATGTGAAACATAACAAACCTATAGGGGTCATAGCAGTGATTGTCCCCTACTCGAATGTGAACTTTTCATTCATCTCTGGATCCTTTTGAATCTCGATGCTATCGAGTATTACCTGAACACCCATCTGAACACCTAGCGAACCGTGTAGAATGTTAGGTGCTTATACGAACGTCCCTAAGTAGGATATCGCAGCGTCGAATGATTGATCGATACCTTTCTTGCTCCTCTTCGTTTGCTGGAACTCATGTTTTGACATCTTAGATCCCGAAGTGTGATCACTTCTACGATACCCTCTTAACAGACCGAGTATTACTCAAGCAACTTGCAACATCGATGGACAGGAGGATGAGCGTAGTACTTTACCGACCTCAGTACTTGACGACCCTAATTACCGGCAACGAGCACCAGCGAATTGGCTTCAAACGAATCCTTGACCCTCGTCAGCAACTCATGGGAGTCAACTCTTATGAATCAGTCGGGGCATAAGTGAGGACAGCTGATGGTAGTATGGAAGGTGTGACTGCCAGCACAGTGAGTAACGCGTTAGGACGTGGCTCAGAATGTGAAAAGATGGACCTTGATGGTGAAGAGTCGTAGAGCTTCGTTTCAAACAACAGCATTAGAGGCAACGGTCACGGCAACAACAAGGTATTTGTAATGGTAACCAACAGTATGGAAAGTGAAGGTGCTTACGGCATGGAGTGGCCAATGTTAAATTCAACGACAACAACCAAGGGAATGACGGCCGTACTGGAAATCCTCGCAACGAGTACAACACGGGAAATGATGCTCATAGAGGGACATTAGGGATTGACGTGGGCGACGCCGGGATCATAACAACATGGTAGCCTACGTGTTCTTGGTGACTAATCACTTCGCCACTGTTCTGCTTAACCCTGATGCTTCTTGAAACCCAACCTGTTGTGGAATCGGCTGATGGCGAAAACAATGAAACCACTACTGAGGCTGAAGCTACTGCGGAATTTCGGGACGAAATTCCAAACCAACGGGGGAATGATGTGACACCCCAGGAAACCATGCAACCTAACTAGCTTCCCCAGTAACTACGTGATAAATTTCGGGACGAAATTTCTTTCAACTTGGGGATGATGTGACAACCCGTACTCTCGATCCCAATCATCGAGAGAAGTGTATTTCAGCGGTAATATATTTAAATTAACACACACGCATATGTATTAACCGACATATTTATTTGATAAATAAAATGAGCAGCGGGCTTAGCAAAACACATAAGATTTCGGGATCGTGCTCTTTGGCGGGCCTGGCCCAACCTAACTCCCTAAACCTAAACCCTATAGCCTATATAAATATAATTCCCCTTCTTTATAAAAAAAAACCTAAATATAATTAATCCTAGACCAGTAATGCCAAACCGTTCATCTATCTCTTCCTCCCGAACCCTCGCTCCTCTCTCTCTGATGAAGAAACGGCCGACCACCGGTGGGTGGTGGCGGCGCACGGAAACAGCAGCCGCATCATGCGGAGTCGGAGGACGGTGGTGGATAGAGGCGGAGGAGGTGTGGGGGTTCACGTTAGATGCAAGTAGCAGTTGCGCCGGCAAAGTGGTGGCGGCAGGGGAGCCGGGTTTCTGGCGACGTAACAATGACGAGGATGATTAACGAATATGATGATGTTAACGGCAGAGACGGTGGTGGGACTGATGGCAGCGGCAGCGACCGGAACTCCGATTCACGACGGTCACAGTGGCTACATACACCCCTGTCATCTCGTAGTCCCTCGGTTAGTATAGATATATGCTTATCTTTGATTTTTCTTTCATTCTTGAGGATCCTTTGATAAAAGTGGCTGTAAAATTGTTTGGTGTATATGGGATATGAAGGTATGTGCTTAGATAATAGGGTGGCTGTGCATGCATGACATATGTTTAAATCGTATAAGTCTAGTGATAGGAATTTCTATGAAGTGAACCTATAAATTGAACATATGTTTGCTGATGTTCCCTTTTTAATTCATGCTTATGATGATAATATTTTTTTTATAAAACTCCCGTAAACTGCTATGTAATTAATGTTGAGTTTTGATGTAGTTGAGGTTGTAAAAAAATAGATTTGATGTTATGAATACTAAAATGGGGGATTGGAATCGTACGATGATAATCCTTGTGATTTTTGAATTGGAGAAGATTGGATTTAACAAAGTTATGGTTAAACTGTTTTGATGGAAAGATTAGCTACAGATCGGTTCATATATTGTGTCTTAGTTTTAAATTAAGCCGACATGTTGAAGTTGGAGAATAGTTAAAGATGACCTCGAATTGTTTGCATAAGAAAAATTTAAACTGTAGTTTTGCCACTTGAAATTGAATTGGATGTTATAAATTGCATAATTGGTATTATGATTTAGGGTCTGCTATTTGAATGTTAACTGTTAATGGTGCGAATTAATGTTGTTATTTGAGAGATCTATATTGTATTGATTAGATAAAATTTGACAAAGAGAGTGTTTGATTAAATTAAGTCGCACACCCTAAGCATGACCGCACACTACCTATTTGACCGCACACTCTTTCGTATGACCGCACACTTGTCAAGGGTTCGCACACTCCCGTGTGGGCCGCACACTTCAATACAGTTGGGCCTTATTCTAGCGGGCCGCACACTCGAAAAGCCCAAATCCCTTAAAAGGCCGCACACTTACTGTTCCATGCAATCTTGTGTTAACTGATTTATAAATGGATTAATTATGATTAAGGTGTTATGCAAAAATTGGTACTTGTACACTACTTGGCAAATATGTGTTAGATACGTGTAGCTTATACGTGATTACTTGTTTACCGTCTTAACGAGTGGTAACCATAATAGGGTGTGGTTGACCAACTTAGGACAAATGCTTATCTGCCGAGCAAACCGAGGTGAGTTCACACTTTCTACAAGGCATGGGATTCCCGGTGGTTGGGAATGGGTAAAGGATTTAAACTGAAACTGCGTGATCTCCTGGTTTGGAACACGTACACACCCTCTTTATTGAAGGGTGACAACATGGATAATGATTTGATTGGAACCTGCGTAATCTCCTAGTTTGGGGATTACGTACACACCCTCTTTATTGAAGGGTGACAACACAGATACTAGACCAAAAACTCTATCATGAAGTCCCTCACTTTAATGTCGACTTAATCGCCGGGCCAATGGCGAGCGGGTTATTAGTTAGATAGCGCTATTTAGGTCTGACAAGCCTCACACCGTGCCACAGAGGACGGGCGTGAACTAATGGATCTGGGCACTAGTCAATGATGATAGACATTGACGTCAGGGCACCAACTTACTTTAGTCAGTGGTCGATATGGTAAACAGGTCTAGTGGTTAACATGGGGAAGCCCCCACCAACTATGGATATGTTTGGGAAACAGGGTAAACTGATTAACTTACAACTTACAAATGAATTCCTGTTTTTTTTAAACAACTTAACAATGAACACCAACCGTGAACTCGCTCAACTTTGTTGTTGATTTTTTGTTACATGCCTTGCAGGTCGTTAGGTATCTATGGAGCTTGCACGAGTAAGAGGAGTCGTTGTGGGACATGGACCGTTGTGTGCCATGTTAACATTTAAACTTATTGAACTTATGTTTTGGTTTCACCTTTATTGCTTCCGCTGTTTAACTTGAACTTGGTTAACTTGTTTTGAACACCAATTATATTGCGTGGTTGGATTTTATTTATTTTAAATACATTGTTCAATATGATTGGTGGCTTGATCCTCGTCAGTCACGCCTCCAAGCGGCGATACTCCGCATGTGGATTTTTGGGGGTGTGACAGATTGGTATCAGAGCCATTGGTTATAGTGAACTTGGTTTTAAAAAGGGGAAAAGCTTTTTGATAAAACCAAACTATAACCTGTACAGTGCTCAACGATCCACAATGACGCTTCAGTCCACGTGCAAGACTCCACACTATAGGTGATATGATTTATGTTTATATTGCCTACTTGCTAGTTACATAGAACTTTGCTCGTGATATGCTTAGATAAACGTAACAACTATTGTTTGAAAACACTTGTGTGCTAACTCTCTTCTGTCATCGCACTCTCGCGAACCTCTCTCACCCATGTTTCCTTTGATGTGACAGTACACATTTGTTTATGACGAAACACACGAACACACACTCGTCACTATAGAAAGATGGCTTGGATTGCTTGCTCACCTTATGATGCGTTGATAGTATGCCATAGTCCTTAGGTTTTTGTGATCTTATTACATTGACGACCTCCGTTTGACATCTGAGTTTGAGGAATCATTTGACATGAGTTAGGAGGAACTGAGATGAGCATGCAAATCGCAATATTATTGTGGGTGCACACATAATAATAATAATGTGGGGTGCATGCGAGTCCCAGTGAGCCTTGACAAGTGGAAAAGGCGTTCCGTTCCGTTATTTGACCGATGTGAAACATAACAAACCTATAGGGGTCATAGCAGTGATTGTCCCCTACTCGAATGTGAACTTTTCATTCATCTCTGGATCCTTTCGAATCACGATGCTATCGAGTATTACCTGAACACCCATCTGAACACCTAGCGAACCGTGTAGAATGTTAGGTGCTTATACGAACGTCCCTAAGTAGGATATCGCAGCGTCGAATGATTGATCGATACCTTTCTTGCTCCTCTTCGTTTGCTGGAACTCATGTTTTGACATCTTAGATCCCGAAGTGTGATCACTTCTACGATACCCTCTTAACAGACCGAGTATTACTCAAGCAACTTGCAACATCGATGGACAGGAGGATGAGCGTAGTACTTTACCGACCTCAGTACTTGACGACCCTAATTACCGGCAACGAGCACCAGCGAATTGACGTTAGGGCACCAACTTACTTTAGTAAGTGGTCGATATGGTAAACAGATCTAGTGGTTAACATGGGGAAGCCCCCACCAACTATGGATATGTTTGGGAAACAGGGTAAACTGATTAACTTACAACTTACAAATGAATTCCTGTTTTTTTTGAAACAACTTAACAATGAACACCAACCGTGAACTCGCTCAACTTTGTTGTTACATGCCTTGCAGGTCGTTAGGTATCTATGGAGCTTGCACGAGTAAGAGGAGTCGTTGTGGAACATGGACCGTTGTGTGCCATGTTAACATTTAAACTTATTGAACTTATGTTTTGGTTTTACCTTTATTGCTTCCGCAGTTTAACTTGAACTTGGTTAACTTGTTTTGAACACCAATTATATTGCGTGGTTGGATTTTATTTATTTTAAATACATTGTTCAATATGATTGGTGGCTTGATCCTGGTCAGTCACGCCTCCAAGCGGCGATACTCCGCATGTGGATTTTTGGGGGTGTGACACCCCTCTTTTGAAGGTGACGTTATCTTCAGCTAAGTGGTTTGAGTCAGGAGGGATACAATCCCAAGTAGCCGGTTTAATGTATTAATAGTTTACATATGAGGGGATCAAGCCATTCACACCCCCGCCATCCAATACGAGTGGGTATTGAAGGAGGTCCTAGTAAGCTTGACATAGGTCCTTGCAGGATCTATACACTGAACAAGGCAAGAACCTTACTAAACCATTCCCTTAATCCCCGACGAGGTAGCTAACATATCTCTATATAGACCGTAGAGATATGAATGGGGTAAATCTTTTACTTTATATAGACAGTCTAGTAATACCAAGACACCACGTACAAATGATAAAGAAGTTTCACCTTTAACATAAGAAACTAGTTATTAAAGTCATTAATACAAAACCAAATAAAAAGTGCGAAAAGATTAAAAATCAAAAGTAATACATTAAATGCTTGTCTTCACCAAGTGATGTAAGAGACTTAGCCAAACATGGCCTTTGATTGACAAGAACTCTTACTATCAATCTTGGATCCCGAGACTACTACACACACTCTAAGATGGATGATGGTGGTGGATGTGGGTGTTGTAGTGCTGGTGGAGTGGTGGCAAAGTGGGAGAGAGGTGGTTTGCCAAGGGAAGCCTTTGAAGTGAACCAAGTACCCCTATTTATAGCCTGTACAGAAGCCCGGCCACGGCCCCGTGTCCAGCGGACAAGCCCCCATGGCCATCCTTTTCTCTTCCTTCATTAATTGCGTTTGTCTACATAGGGCTCGACACGGCCCGTGTCTAGCGGGCATGGCCCCGTGTGTAGAAGCGTATCTGTACTACCAAGATTTTTCAAGATTCTGCGAATCTTAGCATTGACCATGCCCCGTGCTGAGTTGGGCACGCCCCGGTGGTGGGCGTAGAAGCTTCTACAGCTTTGTCCTTTCTTCAGACATCTGACCACGCCCCCGTGTCCAGTGGGCACGGGTCGTGGTCAGCCTTTTGTTTCTTGTTTTTGCTCTTGGAGATGCTGTCGAGGGGTCGGGCATGTCACGTTTATTCCTTTTCTTTTTATTTATGTTGGTTTTTGCTATTTATTTGTTCCTTTTGTTCGTTTAAGCTCATTTGGTCCTGAAAATACAAAAGAAAGACAAAAACACACTTTTTCCAACATTAGTACTAAAAAGGGTAGTTTTATGCCTCATTTGATGTAATTTATATGTTGCATTTTACACACATCAAATACCTCCACACTTGAATCTTTGCTTGTCCTCAAGCAAAACTCTTTATTATGTGGCTTACACACCCAAATGGAATAGGTAGAAGAGAAGTTTTGGGCTTGTCTTGAGTGTCGGGAATCCAAGATCTTTATTGGGTTTTATTTTTACTCTATTTACAATCCTATTCGTTATGATTTATTTAGAACGGTTCAAAAGAGAAATTACTTATTTGGGCATAACATGCCTCTTTAAAATTCCATTTATATACAAGTTCACATACCTCATGGGAGATCACTCAACACTCGGCCGAAGATCTATTTTTGTGAAACACTCGAGACCGGCATGGAACTTATTTCTACCATATGTTTGCCAAGCAATCAATCCTCCTCCTTTTTAACTATAAACCTTGGTAAATATCAAGAGGACTTGACAAAGGGTCAGGCTTGGGCTAAAGGTATGTGGCTTTGATTAGTGGTTAGTAAAAACAGCTAAAAGTGTAAAAAACGTCGGTCGTCATAAAACTTTTTGCTTTTGTGACTTTTATTCAAACTACGCATCTTCAAACAAAGTTTCTTTGAGGAACTTGTTTGTTTATTGCTAGACTTTCATTTTTTTTCATAAAGAAACGTCACAAGAAAACCGAGCTTTTTACTAAAATAAAGGGTTGAAAAAAAAGGTTTTGGTGGGTAAAGGGTGTTTGTTTTGTGGGTTTAGAAATGAAAAAGGTTTAGGCTCAAAGGGGTTAACTAGGGGGATTTTTAGGTAGGTGATAAAGAAAATGAAAAATAATGGTGTTGAAAGGAAAATGAGTTAGTCCTAATGCATCCATCATTTACTTACTTGGGTTTAAGTTGGTAAGGACCGGGAATGTATCGTCGTGGCAAGTTCTAGAGTCGTAAGAACCAAGCGACTATTCACACAAGAAACGAAAAAATGAGCATTTAGTTTAAAGATGTATGCTTGTATGCTTAATAAAGGCTCAAAACTCACTTATTGTGGTAATGAGTTTATAATGTGATTAAGTATATATAATCAAATTTTAATTAGATTTGTCATGCCGTTTCATAATTTTCTTATGTTGGTTCTTTTTATCACGATGCTATCGGTTGTAAAATTGTAAAAATATGACCTTTTTAGAACTTGTTATTCCCAAATTAAACCAAAACAAGTAAAAAAAAAATTTTTTTTTTTGAAAAAATTTGGGGTGATTAGCGGTTCCAATAGAGTTTTGTGTAAGGCTTGTTTATTAGGACTTGCAAAATTCAAGGTTTTAGCATCCCCCCTACACTTAAATTACACATTGTCCTCAATGTGTGCTAAAAATAAGTTTTTAGGTTGATTGCGTGTGTAAAAAGGTGTTGAAAAACAAAGTTTTGTGTTACTGGGCGTCTTGCCACGGCCCCGTGTTGGTCCGGGCATGGCCCCGTGGTCAGATTGCCAGTCACAGAATTAAACAGAAGGCTGGGCACAGGGCGTGTTCAGTTAGCACGGCCCCGTGTCCAGTTACCTGAACTGGGCATTTTCTGCAAAACCTCGGGCACGGGGGCGTGATGGACTGAGCACGGCCCCGTGCTGAACTTGCTGTAATGATGGAAAATTGTCGGGAGGCTCAGTTTTTGTGCATGGGGTGTGGTTTTAAAGTTCCCTTGGTAACCTCCATCTTTTCGAGTGTAGTCAACCATTACAACATCATCCAAACACCCCTAAATAATTTAAAACCATCATTCATTAGAAACGACAATTACAAAGATCCTAAAACTTGAAAATAAAGTTCCTAAAAATGAAAAACTACAAAGATCCTTAGATAGATAGGTCATAGAATGCAGGAAATCACTAAGGAGTTCTACCCCTATTTTAGGAATGACAAAAACCCGGAAATGACTTTCTGGTACTTAAGGGTTTTGTGGAACTTGGAACCGGAGGATGTCTTTTAAATGTCATTGAGCCATTCCTCTATCTCCCTAGGGAGAAAGAAGGCGGGCTCATTCTCCACAATGTCTTGTGGAGGAGGCGCGACGGCTACCGGAACCCCGTGTAGTATGTCTAAGGGAGGTTTTAGAGGCATGACATGCCACTCGGCTGGAATAATGACTTCCGGCACAACATTCCACCCCCTTTGTGTGATGATTGACACCATGGGAGGAGAAGCAAGAATATTCAACCTTTGGTGCAAAAGGTTGACTTCTTGAAGGCAACCCTCTAACCCCACCGACAAATGGTTAATACGGTCAATTAAGGATTCTTCTACTCCTGTCATCTAATCAATGGCTTCTCGCAAGGCGTACACATAGTTGACCAAGGAGTCTTCCACCGATGTTCTTCTTCCCCTTCGATCGTTCCTTTGAGTGAGTTAAGGATGTTCCGCTATTCCGGCTTGACATTCTAAGCAAACTAGTCAAAAATTTCAAATTAATGAAACAGTAACTCCGGCCACGGCCCTGTGCTCGCTGAGCACGGCCCCGTGGCCACCATTCTGCAGATTTTTGAAACAAGGAATCTTAGTGCTTTAAATTATTTTTCTGACTTTTGAAACATTTCTGAGCAGGAATAACTTAAAACAGTGTTGTAAAACTTATTTTTGATAAAAAATTCATTGGTTAAAAACCTAACAAAAATCACAATAAAGCTTAAAACATGGAGGTTTCAAGATTTAATGGAGGTTTTGAGGAGTTTTTTGAGAAGAAAGCAAGAGACAAAAGTGGTAAAGACAAGATGGTTATTGGGAACCTTCTTTGGAATATACCTTGTAGGGTATATGTGAAAATCCCAGCAGATCTTGATCTTTGGAATGGGTCCAAATGTGCAGGAATCATGCTGACTTTATAGAAAACGACAGCACACTGACCACGGCCTCGTGTCGGCTGGACACAGCCCCGTGGTCAGACATGACTCTGACACATTTTATCTGTATTCTGAACCATGGTCAATTTTTAGGTGGGCACGGGGCATGTTGACCTGGACACGGCCCCGTGGTTAGAGAGTCTGCGTTTTATTTTAAGGAATTTATCCAGATCGGGTGGTTCCTTACTGGACAGAACAACATCGAAGTGCCTGAGGTACCTTAGTTGCCCTTGCTTGAGACTAGAACACAAGAGGTTGTCGGAAAGGGTGAATCCTAAGCTAAATACCGGTGGGCGAAACCAACCTTTATTTCCCTTATCCGGGCTCTCGTTAAAGAAGGTATATGTCGAATAGCTCAGGTCTATAAAGGCATCGGCGGAGACCGATGGAGAGTCCTTCACGGCAAAATCAACACAGGGACGACTATCGCTCAAGTCCTCACAAGAGTTAGAGGTGCTTTTGGTATCGATGATGTTGTTAGAT
Organism: Helianthus tuberosus; assembly: GCA_030545235.1. Lineage (NCBI taxonomy): Eukaryota > Viridiplantae > Streptophyta > Magnoliopsida > Asterales > Asteraceae > Helianthus > Helianthus tuberosus. Next base: position 141,388,191 of record CM060411.1, on the reverse strand, counting down.
TCCGAATGCATCAATAATTCTCCTTGATTGTCATCTTGAGATGAATAGCTAGTATCCTTCTCAAGTTCTTCTTATAATTGGAGAATTATTTCATTGAGTTGACATAATTCTTCTAAAATCACGTCATCCAAAAGAAATGGTTGAGCGCACTCGGGAGAGAGATAGGGATCGTTTTTACTTTCGCCCATCTTAAGGTTACAGGAAAACGATGGGTCTATATAGTGGGGAGTGTAATTTAGAAAGTAACATTTTAAATCTTCATGAGATCTACCACATATTTGACACCACGCACCATAAGAGGAGGGAAAGTAAAAATAATCAATATCACTCATGTTTGTGTCAGAAATTACCAACCGTCGGGATCTTACGGTTCTGTTTTCAGTAATCGAAGCTAGGGCACGGGGGCGTGTTCAGTGGGCACGGCCCCGTGTTCAGCTACTGTCTGACTTAAAACAGGATTGGCAGTACCAAAGATTGGGCACGGGGCGTGTTCAACGGGCACAACCCCGTGCTGAAGTCTGCAGATGCTGAAAAAATTTAGAAAAATCCTTAAAAAATAGAAAAATAAGAAAAATGATTAGGCCGTTGATTCCTAACTTTCTTAAAATCCTCGTGTCCCGGGCAACGACGCCAAAAAACTTGGTGTGCGTTAGGTGTATTATGATTTTATTGATATTTTAAGCCCATTTTAAGCATTAGTCAAGTTTTAAATTTATAAAACACGATATTCTACTAACACTAAACACACACATGGGCAAGTGTACCCATCGTGAGCGTAGTATAGCGTTGGTAAGATACCGAGGTCCTCCAAGGACACAAGAGCTTTTAGTACCGGTTTATCCTTAACGTCTAATCAATCTAAAATTTTTGAGAAAAGGTTTTAAACATGAAAAATAAAAACTAAAAATGCTGAAATAAAAATAAAAATAAAATTGATAGACAAGATGAATCACTTGGATCCGACTCGCCTTTAACGTATCCTTTGATGATTTCCACACTTTTGCACTTTTTAAGAGATTATCTTAGTTATAGTAGTAGGCCCCTCTTTTGAAGGTTACGTTACCCTCAACCCAGTGGTTTGAGTCAGCAAGGAGACAATCCCAAAGGGTCGGAAAATTTAAAGATAATTAATTAAGTTATTAATGCGAAAAGTGGTAGGCCCCCCTTTTGAAGGTGACGTTACCCTCAGCTAAGTGGTTTGAGTCAGCACGGTTACAATCCCAAGTAGCCGGTTTAATGTATTAATAGTAGTTTACATATGAGGGGATCAAGCCATTCGCACCCCCGCCATCCAATACGAGTGGGTATTTAAGGAGGTCCTAGTAAGCTTGACCCAGGTCCTTGCAGGATCTATACACTTAACAAGGCAAGAACCTTACTAAACCATTCCCTTAACCCCCAACAAGGTAGCTAACATATCTCTATATAGACCGTAGAGATATGAATGGTGTAAATCTTTTACTTTATATAGACAGTAAAATAATACCAAGACACCACAGACAAATGATAAAGAAGTTTCACCTTCAACATAAGAAACTAGTTATTAAAGTCATTAACAAAAAACCAAATAAAAAGTGCGAAAAGATTAAAAATCAAAAGTAATACATTAAATGCTTGTCTTCACCAAGTGATGTAAGAGTCTTAGCCAAACATGGCCTTTGATTGACAAGAACTCTTACTATCAATCTTGGATCCCGAGACTACTACACACACTCTAAGATGGATGATGGATGATGGTGCTGGATGTGGGTGTTGTAGTGGTGGTGGAGTGGTGGCAAAGTGGGAGAAAGGTGGTTTGCCAAGGGATGCCTTTGAAGTGAACCAAGCACCCCTATTTATAGCCTGTACAGAATCCCGGCCACGGCCCCGTGTCCAGTGGACACGCCCCCTTGGCCATCCTTTTCTCTTCCTTCATTAATTGCATTTGTCTGCATAGGGCTCGACACGGCCCGTGTCCAGCGGGACGGCCCCATGTGCAGAAGCGTATCTGTACTACCAAGATTTTGCAAGATTCTGCGAATCTTAGCGTTGACCATGCCCCGTGCTGAGTTGGGCACGCCCCCGTGGTGGGCGTAGAAGCTTCACAACTTTTTCCTTTCTGCAGACATCTGACCACGCCCCCGTGTCTAGTGGTCAGCCTTCTGTTTCTTGTTTTTGCTCTTGCAGATGCTGTCGAGGGGTCGGGGATGTCACGTTTATTCCTTTTCTTTGTATTTATGTTGGTTTTTGCTGTTTATTTGTTCCTTTTGTTCGTTTAAGCTCATTTGGTCCTGAAAATACAAAAGGAAGACAAAAACACACTTTTTCCAACATTAGTACTAAAAAGGGTTAGTTTTATGCCTCATTTGATGTAATTTATATGTTGCATTTTACACACATCAACGGCCGTTATCAATTAACTAAGCTTTGTTGCAATCTACCGGAATGTCTTAGTCTGGAATAAATGTTATTATAACCAATTAGAATGTTAACGGGTCTTATTCAAGTCATAGACTTGGAACAGTTAACTTAAAAGAACAAGAACGTTACGATAGGCTTGATTAAGCGATGACCGGATAGAATGTAGTTTAATCCCTACAAGTACTAAGACTTGTATAATATGGGAAAACTATATACATTCTGGAATTTGAAATAAAATTGAAAGGATTTGGCCCGTTTTGGTAAACTTACGTAAAGTAGTTACAAAAGCTCAAACGTACGTGCATAGGCGATATTAGGTGATTGGATGAGAAATAAACATATTCAATATGCCAAAATATTTTAAATATGTTACCAAGTCAGTAGGTAACCAAGGTTTTATAATCATTATGGTTTAAAATGAAAATATGCACTATAAGGGCACTAGTCATTATGTGACATACTTTAAGAACTTGTATAAAAACTTATGTTATGAACAAGTTTATTCTGCCAAAATACTTTAATTATGTTATAACATCAGTAGGTTATAAATTTTGTATGATGATTATGGTTTAAAATCAAACTATGCACCATAAGGGCATTTTGGTCAATATATAACATAATTTATGAACTTGTAAAAAAAACTCATGTTATGAATAGGTTCATTATACCAAAAGATGTTAATCATAATAACATATCAGTAACATATTCATTTTACAAGTTCATCATTGATTAAAACCAAGTTTTATACAAAAAAAGGCATTTTGGTCATAAATATGCATATTATAAGAACTTGTGTAAGAACTCAGAATCTGATTATGATCAAGTAGCATAACCACAAAGGATTATTCTACACTATAATATGATCATAATGCAACTTAGAATTAGTAACTAAAGTTGCTAAATCGGGTCAGAATCGAAAGTCAAAGCAAAAGTCAAATTGCTTGACTTTTGGTTGCGAACCGACATGTAAACTGGAAATGACGGGCTGAACATGTTCATACATGTTCTAATATTATTTACCAACTAATTTAGTGTTAAAACATAATTTATAACATTTACAAGTTCATTTTATAAAGTTTCCGAAAATCTACCCTTTGACTTTTTATTTAATTTAACTTTGACCTGTCATTTGACCAACTTAACGTGATTTCCAGGAGGTGCCCTTTTGAGAGATTAACACCTACCTTATTAAGATCATGTAGCCATGTTCGATTCGAACAATGGCTGGACCATAATAGTCTAAACCGAAAGTCAAAGCAAAAGTCAATCTGCTTGACTTTCGGCTTATAAAAGGCTGTAAAATAAAAAGAACAAGGATGGAGCACTTACAAGTGGTCCAGGAGAATGAATAGAACTTATAGGATGCTCCCTTAAAGATCAGGAACTTCCAATATAGCAGAGAGAAGAGAAAATGAAGAATGAGCAAGTTTTTCAAGTGATCAAGGCCCCTATTTATAGTTGAGGAGCTTGATTTAGGATCATGACAGGTGTTGGAGCTGATATAGGATCACTCCAGGTGTTTTAGGACATGTCATGAGCAGCTAGAAGGTGGCATGGTGTGAGAAAGGTGGCAAGGTTGTAGAGTTCCTTGGCCTCCAAACAAAACTGCCACTGGCTGTCGCTTGCGGACTGTATGGCCTTCTGGCTTACGGTCCGTAAGCTATGTATGCACACATAGTTTTCATCGCCCTTACAGACCGTAAGCCATAAGGCTTTGCAGTCCGTATCTGCTACTCAAAACTCAAAAATAAACATGCTTGCGGTCCGTAAGCACTGAGGCTTACGGTCCGTAGAGGGTCACTCAAAGGCAGTATTTTGGCATGTTAACACCTTTAGTCCCTCCACATTCAAAGTTTCAAAAGTTGTCAACATTAGTCCCTCTCGTCCAATTTAATAGACATAATTGAGAGTATGGATACGTGTCATTGTATAACTCGACACGAATTTACGAGGTGTTACATCCTCACCCCTTAAAAGAAATCTCGACCTCGAGATTTTATTAAAAAAATGGGGGTACTTTTGTCGCATAGTGGACTTAACCTCCCATGTATACTCAGGGCCACGACAGGCATCCGATTTGACCTTTACAATAGGTATTAACTTCCTTAGGAGCTTCTTAACCTGTCGATCCTCGATTGAAATCGGTTTCTCAACAAACCCAGGTTTTCTTCACTTTGCACATCATGATGTGACATTGCTAGCGACTTATCGGCTAGACATTTCTTTAAGTTACAGATGTGGAACACATCGTGAATTCCACTAAGCTCCTCTGGTAGTTTAAGCTTGTAAGCTACTGATCTGACACATTTGATTATCTTGAATGGTCCGATATATCTCGGGCTCAACTTGCCTTTCTTTCAAAGTGTATCACACCTTTCTAGGGTGAGACCTTTAGCAAGACCTTGTCCCCTACTTGGAACTTAAGAGGTTTACGCCTCTTGTCTACATAACTTTTCTGCCTATCCCTGGCAGCTTTAAGATGATCACGGATCTGAATAATCTTCGCCGTGGTCTCAAGGACAATCTCTGGTCCAGATAGTTAGGCTTCCCCAACCTCATCCTGACAAACGGGCGTTGGGCATTTTCTCCCATACAAGGCCTCAAAAGGAGCAACCTTGATGCTTCTATGATAACTGTTATTGTAGGAGAATTCTATTAGGGGGAGATGGTCATCCCAACTACCACCCAGGTCAATCACACATGACCTAACCATGTCTTCCAAAGTTTGGATTGTACGCTCACCCTGTCCATCAGTCTGAGGATGGTAAGCCGTACTAAAGTTCAATCTCGTGCTTAATGATTGCTGGAAACTCTTCCAGAAGTGAGATTATACCTAGTATCTCTATCATATACAATAGATACTAGCACGCCATGCAGGGACACAATCTCGTCCACGTACAATTTAGCCAGTTTATCAGAGCTATACGTCTCCTTGATTGGCAAAAAGTGGGTTGACTTCGTCATCCTATCAATGATGACCCAAATCGTGTCATTGCCATGTTTGGTCTTAGGTAACTTGGTAATCAAATCCATGGTTACAATTTCCCACTTCCACGTGGGAATCTCAAGTTGTTGTAGAAGTCCTGATGGCTTTTGATGTTTAGATTTAACTTGTGAACACGTCAGACACTTAGCTACATAGGTGGCTATGGATTTCTTCATACCCATCCACTAATAATTCTTTCTCAGATCTTAATACATTTTGTCACCTCCGGGGTGAACAGAACATTCAGAATTATGCGCTTCTTGTAGGATTAGATCTCTAATCCTGCCTAAGATTTGAACCCAGATTCGATCATTCAATCTAAGGATTCCATCTTTTCCAGGTGATAACTGATTAACAGTTCCACCCAAACCTTCACTTGGAATGTTAGCCTCTATCAAGGCTTGCTTTTGAGCATCCAATAGCTTCTCATTCAAGCTAGTCTTGAGTTCAATACTCTTGGCGTTAATCCAAATCGGCTTAAACCTTTCCTTGAGACTTAGTGCATCGGCAACCACATTTGCATTGCCGGGATGATAGCGAATCTCGCAATCATAGTCATTCAAAGTTTCCATCCCGCGGCGTTGTTGCATGTTCAAATCTTTTTGGTTAAACAGATATTGGAGACTTTTATGGTCAGTGTATATGATACACTTCGTGCCATATAAGTAATGTCTCCTCAACTTTAGTGCAAATACAACGGCACCCAACTAAGTCGTGTGTGGTGTAATTCCTTTCATGCACCTCTAGTTTTCGTGATGCATACACAATCACTTTGCCTCTCTGCATCAGTACACTGCATGTATGCGAGGCATCACAATAGACAAAAAAGTCTTCGATACCCTCAGGTAAAGTTAGAACTGGAGCATTGCTCAACTTGTGCTTTAGAATCTCAAAGGATTTTTGCTGCTTGGGACCCCAGTCAAACTTGACATTCTTGCGGGTCAGGGTAGTCAAAGGAGTGGCTATTATTGAGAAGTTCTCAATGAATCTTCTATAATATCTAGCCAATCCTAGGAAGCTACGTTTCTTAGACCGTGTCTTCGGTGCTTCCCAGTTGATGATGGCTTCTTTCTTAGCAGGATCAACCTGGATACCATGCTCAATAATTATGTGTCCAAGAAATTGGACTTCTCTAAGCCAGAATTCGCACTTGGAGAACTTAGCATACAACTTCTCCAGTTTTAACAATTCTAGGATGCACCGAAGGTGTTTCTCGTGATCAGCTTGATTATCATGGCTTGGAGGTTTGCCCCTTCGCTTAATCGGACTATCATGGCTTGGAGGTTTGCTCCTTCGCCTAATCGGACACTGTTTATATCATCATTTTGTCCGCTATTAGGTCTATCAGCATTTGGATTCGCCATATCGATAGCTTGGTCTAAAAACCAAAATAAATAATTGCTCAGTTGCAATATAATAATTAGTCATCGAATCTGATGACTTGGAAATTTCATCAGCCATGGTATTATTAAACCATATAGGCTATAAGGTTTTGATATATAAATCCTTCACCTTTTTAGACCAGTGTGCACAACATCATAACTGCCAAAATTCATAATTTAACATTTCAAATGAATGTTGAATAAAGCAAATCTAGTATATTTAGCCTTGGTCTCATAGGACCATCAAGGGCTATGAGGTTTGGACATAGTCCATCACTTATTGGACATTGGATCATAAAGTCACATATGTCATTGTCGCATTGACAATTTTTAAATGAATAATAATAATATATGAGCCGCGATCTCATTTGATCGAGTGGCTTTAAGGCTTGAACATAGTTCACCACCTTTAGACAGGGAGTCATAAGGTCACAACTGTCATTGTCTCAATTGACAATAAAGTATAGCTCATAGGCAAATCATCACTAAGGATGTATAATAAATGATCATTGCATTGATGATATTAGCCATGATCTAAATTGATCATATAGGCTATAAGGCTTGGACGTAGTCCACCACCTAGATGGCTAGTGTGATTTCCTCAATATCATATTGCTAGGAATATTAACATTACTTAAATGTTAATACAGAAGGTTTCTCTTAATGGTTTATGACAATAAATATATATGTAGCCATGGTCTCATTTGACAATAAAGGCTATGAGGCTTGAACATAGTTCACCACCTCTGGACAGGAGGGCTAGTCATCCTTAACTGTCATTTATAATTGCCAATAATATAGGCCTTGCCATATGGCTAGTCAAAAACCATTAAGAAGATCTTTTTGAAATGTATAGCGGATCGATAAAGTTCGAATAAAAATCGAGACGATTGCTTTGAAGAGGATAATATATAAATAAGATAATTCTCAAATTTTCCATTTCAAAAAGAAATAGTACAATACTTAGCCCAAAAGAGGCTTGAAATAAAATTTAAACTACTTGTCCACGTAGGGACTAAAAAAAATAGATGTCCACGTTGGGACTAAAAGGAAAAACATGTCCACACATACTTTTGGAATTTAAATAAATAACAATACATGTTAAATAAAAGAAAGCATTCACTCGTCCTTCTTTCCCCTCACTAGCTTGGAGAGTTTCTTGAAGAACTTGTTTGTCTTCCTCTCAGTCTTTTCAGCCTGACGCTGAATTTGTTTCGCTCTCTCCAAGGCTTGATTAATGGTCTCTAATTATGGCGGTGGCAGTGGCTGTGGCGGTGGCAGTGCTAGCAGGATACTAGTATCCATAATTCGAATATCCAGTAGTTGGGTAGGTGGAAGGAAAAGGAGAAGGGTATAAAGCATTGTGTACGACTGCCTGCATATAAGGGTCGTATGATGGTGCCTGATAGTTATAATCTATCGGCGTGGTAGGGTTCAAAGGGTCGTACACAGTCATATCTGGATATGTGGGAATTGGTTATCAAAGCCCGATGGTGGTGGTTGAACAAACGTTTGAGGAGTCGGTCCACTACTGGTGCGGTATTTAAGGGTCCACCCATTTGTGGGTCCTCAGGAATAGGAGGGTATGTTTGGGGCAATGGTGGTAGTGGGCTTGACTGAGGTCCCAAACGCACAGACATGTGTGCTCCATGTTTCCTCCTTGGTGGTTCTGGTGGCGGCTGCGGTTACTCCACCGGCTCCATTTGCACGTCCTCCGGTGGACGCGGTAGAGGCGGTGTCAGAGGTTGATAGGGAGGTGTATGAACGAATGTAAACTGGCCAAAATATTGGTCCCATTCATTAGGACCTTGGTAGGTGATCATGCATAAGATGCAGAACTACTGGAAATCTCAATTGGGTGCATATTTGACCCAGATGGTGGCATTTCCGGATCTGAGTCTTTGTCCGGCTGGTTTTGGCTGGTCCAACTGGTTTTGGGCAGTTGGAGGGGTGTTGATTTACTGGTTTGGGTCAAATGACCCATGGAAGGAATGGGAATGTGAGTGATGGGATTAGTGGGAGTGATGTGAATGGTATGAATGGTAAGAATGGTGTGAAGGTGATGAGTTATGAGAATAGGAATGTCTCGCATATTGAGATGAGTAGGAATCATTTTAGTATTGTTGGTGTACCGAGCTATGCGGTAGCGAGGGTGCATATCCCGATGGACCTCCTCGCATCGGTCCCTGCCTTTGCCTCTAAATCTTGGCGGCATGATTAATTCCTGTTAAAAATAAAAAACAATATATATAACTTAATAAAGATAGGAGTTAATCCTAGGTCAATGCCTACACTCAGAAAGTCTAAGGATTATGCTATTATGCTGGTTGAGATTAAACACAAAAGGCTAGTGTTTAATTCTCTCAAACGTTGGCTCTGATACCAACCTGTCACACAACGATATTTCCACCTCGCCCGATGGGCCCGGTTGGGGAGTACGTGACGAGATTGATATTAAACACACAGATAGCACAGCGAAAGTCATGGATTTAAATTATTACAATATGAATGTCCGAGTGTTCAAAATATTATACAGGCGGATAATGTATCAAAAGATCCACAGGCGGATCGTAAATTTACAAAATGAAATAGCAGACTATTAGGCTTTTATGCAAAGAGTTGCAAATTTCTCTTAAGCATTACCAGGCACTTCCAGCCTATTTCGTAACCTTGCAACCTGTCACTTAGTCTTTTGAAAATACGTCAGTTTACACTGGTAAATACAAATAACCGACACATTTTGAAAATATTTCAAAATTGTTTTGAAGTACACAAAGGCACAAGTATTTTATAAATAACTTGGGACAATTATAATAATCTTGTATACAGTTTACATGCCTGTTAATACGTATGGGGCCCGGTACAGAAACCGATAACATGATTAACCGACATGCCACTTTGAACCCATAAAGGGTATCCCCAATATGGGTAGAAAGATATTTTATAATAGCATTAGCATCTGTCAGGTGTATGCCTACACCCCGTACTTAAGTCGTGGCCATTCACAATTAAATGAGCTGAGGATATCCAGGACACAGTCGCGTTAACCCCTGATGTTTAAGTTATTAGACAAAACATATTAAAATGGGTTATGCGGATTTTCTAGTCACAATTCAACATATGATCCCATACCCGACCAAGTGGTAATGATTTACTATATCCCAAGCCCGTATAGGGAAAATAGGTTAAGAGTATTTACCTGGCTTAAACAAGTCTTACAATGTAAGAAAATATAATAAGCACAGTCGTTATCAATTAACTAAGCTTGGTTGCAATCTACTGGAATGCCTTAGTCTAGAATATATGGTATTATAACCAGTTAGATTGTTAACGGGTCTTATTCAAGTCATAGACTTGGACCGGTTAACTTAAAATAACAAGAACGGTACGATACGCTTGATTAAGCGATGACCGGATAGAATGTAGTTTAATCCCTACAAGTACTAAGACTTGTATAATATTGGAAAAATATATACATTCTGGAATTTGAAATAAAATTGAAAGGATTAGACTCGTTTCGGTAAACTTACGTAAACTAGTTACATAAGCTCAACCGTACGCGCATAGGCGATATCGGGTGATTGGATGAGCAATAAACAAGTTCAATATGCCAAAATAGTTTAAATACGTTACCAAGTCAGTAGGTAACCAAGGTTTTATAATCATTATGCTTTAAAACCAAAATATGCACCATAAGGGCATTTTAGTCATTATGTGACATACGTTAAGAACTTGTATAAAAACTTATGTTATGAACAAGTTTATTCAGCCAAAATACTTTAATTATGTTATAACATCAGTAGGTTATAAATTTTGTATGATGATTATGGTTTAAAATCAAACTATGCACCATAAGGGCATTTTGGTCAATCATCATCATCATCATCGTACTCAGTATATCCCACCTATAGCAAAGCTAAGGTAGGGTCTGAGGAGGGTGGGATGTAGACAGCCTTACCTCTACCCCGTAGGAATAGAGAGGCTGCTTCCAATGAGACCCCCGGCTCGATTGTGGTTTTGCATCAAGCCTTGGACATAAGGCACATAACACTCAGCAATTCAGACAAATGCCAATTGGTGCATGTACCCCCTTGTCTTTCGGCTATCAACGCCACCACATGATGCCTGATTAACGATCCCCTCTTTTTAACGTTATTTTCACGAAATTAGTAAAATAACGTTAAAAATTAGTGCACTTTTGCTTTTGCCCCCCCGAGCGCCCACACATATATTACATTTTGGTCAATATATAACATAATTTATGAACTTGTAAAAAAAGTCAGGTTATGAACAAGTTCATTATACCAAAATATGTTAATTATAATAACATATCAGTAGCTTATTCAATTTACAAGTTCATCATTGATTAAAACCAAGTTTTATACAAAAAGGGCATTTTGGTCATAAATAGGCATATTAATAAGAACTTGTGTAAAAACTCATAATCTGATTATGATCAAGTAGCATAACCACAGAGGGTTATTCTACACTATAATATGATCATAATGCAACTTAGATTCAGTAACTAAAGTTGCTAAATCGGGTCAGAATCGAAAGTCAAAGCAGAAGTCACACTGCTTGACTTCGGTTGGGAACCGACATGTAAACTGGAAATGACGGGCTGAACATGTTCATACATGTTCTAATATTAGTTACCAACTGATTTAGTGTTAAAATCATGAGTTATAACATTTACAAGTTCATTTTATAAAGTTTCCGAAAATCGGCCCTTTAACTTTTTATTTAATTTAACTTTGACCTGTCATTTGACCAACTTAACGTGATTTCCAGGGTATGCCCTTTTGAGGGATTAACACCTACCTTATTATGATCACATAGCCATGTTTGATTCGAACAATGGCTGTACCATAATGGTTTAAACCGAAAGTCAAAGCAAAAGTCAATTTGCTTGACTTTTGGCTTATAAAAGCCTATAAAATAAAAAAGAACAAGGATGGAGCACTTACAAGTGGTCTAGGAAAATGCATAGAACTTAAAGGATGCTCCCTTAGAGATCAGGAACTTCCAACATAGCAGAGAGAAGAGAAAATGAAGAATGAGCAAGTTTTTCAAGTGATCAAGGCCCCTATTTATAGTTAAGGAGCTTAATTTAGGATCATAACAGGTGTTGGAGCTGATATAGGATCACTCTAGGTGTTTTAGGACATGTCATGAGCAGCTAGAAGGTGGCATGGTGTGAGAAAGATAGCAAGCTTGAAGTGTTCCTTGGCCTCCAAAAAAAACTGCCACTGGCAGTCGCTTGCGGACCATATGGCCTTCTGGCTTACTGTTCGTAAGCTATGTATGCGCACACAGTTTTCATCGCCCTTACGGACCGTAAGCCATAAGGCTTTGCGGTCGTTATCCGCTACTCGAAACTCAAAAATAAACATGCTTGTTGTCCGTAAGCACTAAGGCTTACGGTCCGTAGAGGGTCACTCAGAGGCAATATTTTGGCATGTTGACACCTTTAGTCCCTCCACATTCAAAGTTTCAAAAGTTGTCAAAATTAGTCCCTCTCGTCCAATTTATTAGACATAATTGAGAGTATGGACACGTGTCATTTTATAACTCGACACGAATTTAGGAGGTGTTACACCTCAGGTACTAAAATGGTATTTTTTTTTTCATCTCCCATAGATTGAATAGATAAAATGTGGTGTGCGTTAGGTGTATTATGATTTTATTGATATTTTAGGCCCATTTTACGCATTAGTCAAGTTTTAAATTTATAAATCACGATATTCTACTAACACTAAACACACACTTGGGCAAGTGCACCCATCGTGAGCGTAGTATAGCGTTGGTAAGATATCGAGGTCATCCAAGGACACAAGAGATTTTAGTACCGGTTTATCCTCAACATCTAATCAATCTAATTTTTGTGAGAAAAGGTTTTAAACATGAAAATAAAAACTAAAAGTGCAGAAATAAAAACAGATAGACAAGATGAATCACCTGGATCCGACTCGCCTTTTAAGTATCCTTTGATGGTTTTCGCACTTTCGGACTTTTTAAGAGATTATCTTAGTTATAGTAGTAGGCCCCCCTTTTGAAGGTGACGTTACCCTCAACCCAGTGGTTTGAGTCAGCAAGGATACAATCCCAAAGGGTCGGAATATTGAAAGATAATTAATTAATTAAGGATAAATCTTTTACTTTATATAGACAGTAAAGTAATGCCAGGACACCACGGACAAATGATAAAGAAAATTCACCTTCAACATAAGAAATTAGTTATTAAAGTCATTAATACAAAACCAATTAAAAAGTACCGAAAGGTTAAAAATCAAAAGTAATACATAAAAGACTTGTCTTCACCAAGTGATGTAAGATGCTTAGCCAATCTTAGATCCCGAGACTACTACACACTCTAAAGATGGATGATGGTGGTGGTGGGTGTTGGTGGTGGAGTGGTGGCAAAGTGGGAGATTAGTGGTTTGCCAAAGGATGCCTTTGAAGTGAGCGAAGCACCCCTATTTATAGCCTGAACAGAACCCTGGCCACGGCCCCGTGTCTAGCGGGCATGCCTCCGTGGCCTGCCTTTTTCTCTTCCTTCATTAAATGCATGTGTCAGCAGAGGGCTCCACACGGCCCGTGTTTAGCGGGCACGGCCCCGTGGGCAGAAGCGTATCTGTACTATCAAGATTTTGCAAGATTTTGCGTATCTTAGCATTGACCACGCCCCGTGCTGAGCTGGGCACGCCCCCGTGGTGGTCGTAGAAGCTTCCACAACTTTTTCTTTTCTGCAGGCAGCTGATCACGCCCCCGTGTCCAGTGGGCACGACCCCATGGTCAGTCTTCTATTTCTTGTTTTTACTTTTTGGGATTATGCCGAGGGGTCGGGAATGTCAGGTTTAGTCCTTTTCTTTGTATTTATGTTGGTTTTGGTTGTATATTTGTTCCTTTTGCTCGTTTAAGCTCATTTGGTCCTGTAAATTCAAAAGAAGACAAAAACACACTTTTTTCCAACATTAGTACTAAAAAGGGTTAGTTTTATGCTTCATTTGATGTAATTTATATGTTACATTTTGCACACATCAAATACCCCCATAATTGAATCTTTGCTTGTCCTCAAGAAAAACACTTTAATATGTGGCTTACACACCCAAATGGAATAGGTATAAGAGAAGTTTTGGGCTTGTCTTGATTGTCTGGAATCCATGATCTTTATTGGGTTTTATTTTTAGTTTATTTACAATCCTATTCGTTATGATTTATTTAGAACATTTCATAAGAAAAATTACTTATTAGGGCATAACATGCCTCTTTAAAATTCCATTTATATACAAGTTCACATACCTCACGAGAGATCACTCAACACTCGGTTGAAGATGTATTTTTGTGAAACACTAGAGACCGGCATGGAACTTATTTCTACCATATGCTTGCCAAGCAATCAATCTTCCTCCTTTTTAACTATAAACCTTTGTACACATCAAGAGTACTTTGGGAAAGGGGACAAGCTTGGGCTAAGGGTAGGTGGTTTTGGTTAGTAAAAAGGGCTAAAAGCGTAAAAAGCGTCGGTCGTCGTAAAACTTTTTGTTTTTGTGACTTTTATTCAAACTAAGCATCTTCAAACAAAGTTTCTTTGAGGAACTTGTTTGTTTATTGCAAGACTTTCATTTTTTTTTTTTTGACAAAAGACGTCACAAGATAACTGAGCTTTTTACTAAAACAAAGGGGTTGAAAAGAAAAATGGTTTTGGTGGGTAAATGGTGTTTGTTTTGTGGGTTTTTAAATGAAAAGGTTTAGGCTCAAAGGGGTTAACTAGGGGGATTTTGGGTAGGTGAAAAAAAATGAAAAATAATGGTGTTGAAAGGAAAATGGGTTAGTCCTAATGCCTCCATCATTTACTTACTTGGGTTTAAGTTGGTAAGGACCGGGAATGTATCGTCGTGGCAAGTTCTAGAGTCGTAAGAACCAAGCGGCTATTCACACAAGAAACGAAAAATGAGCATTTAGTTTAAAGATATATGCTTGTATGCTCAATAAAGGCTCAAAACTCACTTGTTGTGGGAATGGGTTTATAATGTGATGAAGTTTATATAATCAAATTTTAATTAGATTTGTCATGCCTTTTCATAATTTTATTTTTGGTTTTTTTTATCACGACGCTATCGGCTGTAAATTTGTAAAAATATAACCTTTTTAGAACTTATTATTTCCAAATTAAACCAAGACAAATAAAAAAATTGAAAATTTTTTGAAAAAAATTGGGGTGATTTGCGATTCCAATAGAGTTTTGTGTAAGGCTTGTTATTAGGACTTGCAAAATTCAAGGTTTTAGCATCCCCCCCACACTTAAATTACACATTGTCCTCAATGTGTCCCAAAATAAGTTTTTAGGTTGATTGAATGTGTAAAAAGGAGTTGAAAAACAAAATTTTATGTTACTGGGCATCTGGCCATGGACCCGTGTTGGTCTGGGCACGACCCCGTGGTTAGATTGCCGGTAACAAAATTTAATAGAAAGCTGGGCACTGGGCGTGTTCAGTGAGTACGGCCCCGTGTCCAGTTACCTGAACTGGGCAATTTTTTGCAGAACCTGGGCATGGGGCGTGTTGGACTGAGCACGACCTCGTGCTGAACTTGCTGTAATGCTGGAAAATTGTCGAGAGGCTCTGTTTTTGTGCATGGGGTGTGGTTTTAACGTTCCCTTGGTAACCTCCACCTTTTCGAGTGTGTTTTATTCCTGAAAAGTAAAGCTAAACTAGAAAATATAAAAGTTACAGTAAACTAGAAACTACGGATAGTTTCACGGAATGCCTCCGTGGTGCGCCACATTTATAAGGGTCCTTGGCTAGACCCTAAGTCAGTCATATGTTACCCGAGTGGGATGTCTCGCATCCCGTGTTGCACCGTTGGAGAGCGTCATCCAAGCTTGAGTCTATGACATCCATGTAGTTGGCCGGGTCGTCTTCTACTCTTTTCCCAACCCCGAATTTCATTTCTTTGTCTCTGACCCTCAATGTTAGTTTCCTATCACTCATATCCACCATTGTGTGAGCGGTGGCAAGTAATGGTCTTCCAAGAATGAGCGGTACTTCGGTGTCTTCCTCTATGTCGAGTATGACAAAGTCGGCCGGGAAGACAAAGTCCCCGACTTTCACCAATAAATTTTCGGTGACACCTTATGGGTATTTGATAGACCTATCGGCTAGTTGTATGCTCATCTTTGTGGGGCTTGTATTACCTAGTCCGAGTCGATCAAACATTGATGCGGGCATGAGATTGATGCTAGCCCCAAGGTCGGCTAGTGCATTACGTACAGGAGATCCCCCAATGGAACAAGGGATGGTGAAGCTTCCGGGGTCGATTTTCTTTTGTGGGAGTTTGTTGAGTAGCACGACGGAGCATTCTTTGCTTAAATTGACCAATTGCAATGTTTCAATCTTCCTTTTGTGATTGAGGAAGTCTCTCATAAATTTTGAATATTTTGGCATTTGAATGAGGACTTCCACAAATGGAAGATTGATATGCAATTGTTTTAGTAAGTTTATGAATTTTGTGAATTGCTCGTCGGTCCTTTGGCGAAGTAACCGACTGGGGTAGGGCACCGAGGGGTTCTTGGTAGGTTCGGGATTTGGTGAAGGCGTCGTTTCCTTATTGGTTGGAGGTGAGGTCGTGGTTTGGATGGGTGGACTTTTTTCGGATGGTGGTAGTGGGGCCTCCTCGGGACCTATGGTCCGGTTTCTCAGTGTTATGAGATGTACTTGCGCCTTTGGGTTGGTTTCGGTATTGCTAGGTAGTGCGCCTTGTGGTCTCTCGGATAAATTTTGAGCTAGTTGATTTAGTTGTTTTTCAATGTTTTGTATACTAGCTTGTTGATTTCTAAAGTATGATTCCATTTGTAGGAATCGATCCGAGTTCTTTTTTTTGGTTTCGGAGATGAGGCGTGAAACAGTGTCTTCAAGCCTCTCTCGTCCCCCTTGTTGTTGAGAGAAATTTTGTGACTCATTTCTTGGTTGTTGTTGAAAGTTTGTTCGTTGGTTTTGGTTTTGTTGGTTACTACTATTGTCGGGTTCCCTCCAACCAAGGTTACGGTGGTTACTTGTTACGCCATCCTTGGTTGTAGGTGCCCGTTGGAGGACCCGCTGGCCTTGGTCTGTTATCAATGTAGTTTACCATTTCCGTTTGATTATCGATTTCTTTCATACAACTCCAATTTTCATGTGGCCCACTACACCTTTCGCAAGCCATAACCGAGGTCATTTTTGCCATTTCTAACTTTTTGATTTTTGAAGATAGGGCCACGATTTGGGCTTGTAAAGAGGTGTTTTCATCCACTTTATGGGCGCCCGGGGCAATAGATTTTGTACCTCGGGGTGTGTGCCATTGAAAATTGTCTTGAGCAATTTCCTCAATTTGATTATAAATTTCATTTGGAGGACGATTACCTAGGAGTCTCCCGGAGCTAGAGTCGAGTGTTTGTCTTGTGTGTGGCAACAACCCATTATAGAAAGTGGATACTTGTTGCCACACTGTGAGACCATGATGAGGACATTTCCTTAATAGCTCCTTGAATCTTTCCCAAGTTTCATATAAGGATTCCCCGTCCTCTTGTGAAAATGTATTGATTTCAGTCATTAATTTAGCGGTTTTAGAGGGCGGGAAATACTTATATAGAAATTTTTGGGCAAGTTCATCCCAAGTGTTTAACGAACCACTTGGGAGGGTGTTAAGACAAGCCTTGGCTCGGTCTTTTAGTGAAAACGGGAACATTCGGAGGCGGATGGCGTCGTTTGATGCTCTGTTGATCCGAAAAGTATCACATATTTCCAAAAAGTTGGTAATATGTAAATGGGGATCTTCATCAGCTAGGCCATGGAAGGTTGCAAAATTTTGGAGCATTTGAATCAAATGCGGCTGAAGTTCGAAATTGTTGGGTGCATTGATAGCGGCTCCGAGATTACCTACCGTGGGTCGTAGGTAATCAACAAGGGTACGCTGATCCGCCATTGGAAGTTGGTCCCCTGAAGCTTTCTCTTGATTTTTAGCTTTTAGTCTCTTTCTTAGAAAGCGTTCGGGTTCGTCTAGAGGTTCTTTTATGTCTTTATTGAAACTGGAGCTCATGCACTACGTAGAAAGTTCAGGTGTTGTGCCTGGGTTCCAAGTCCTGCAATTAAACAAAAAGAACGTTGGTCAGAAGTCTCACCACGGCCCCGTGGTCGCTGACCACGGCCCGTGGTCATGTTTGCAATGATTGTTTTCTGGATCCCAGTTACTGTGGAGTTCAGTACGGCCCCGTGGTGCACCGCCACGGCCCCGTGGTCACTCTTTTGGAACTCAGAAAACAAAGACTGCCAGTAAGGTTGCTGGGCACGACCCCATGTCCAACTAGGCACGACCCGTGCTGAAGTCTGAAGAAGCTGAAAAATTAAGAAAAATCCTAAAGTATAGAAAAATAAGTAAAAATGATTTGGCTGTTGATTCCTAACTTTCTTAAAATCCTTGTGTCCCCGGGAACGGCGCCAAAAACTTGGTGTGCGTTAGGTGTATTATGATTTTATTGATATTTTAAGCGCATTTTACGCATTAGTCAAGTTTTAAATTTATAAAACACGATATTCTATTAACACTAAACACACACTTGGGCAAGTGCACCCATCGTGAGCGTAGTATAGCGTTGGTAAGATTCCGAGGTCGTCCAAGGACACAAGAGATTTTAGTACCGGTTTATCCTCAACGTCTAATCAATCTAAAATTTTTGAGAAAAGGTTTTAAACATGAAAATAAAAACTAAAAATGCAGAAATAAAAACAGACAGACAAGATGTATCACTTGGATCCGACTCGCCTTTTAAGTATCCTTTGATGATTTTCGCACTTTCAGACTTTTTAAGAGATTATCTTAGTTATAGTAGTAGCCCCTCTTTTGAAGGTGACGTTACCCTCAACCCAGTGGTTTGAGTCAGCAAGGACACAATCCCAAAGGGTCGGAATATTGAAAGATAATTAATTAAGTTATTAACGCGAAAAGTGGTAGGCCCTTCTTTTGAAGGTGACGTTACCCTCGGCTAAATGGTTTGAGTCAGCAGGGATACAATCCCAAGTACACGGTTTAATGTATTAATAGTTGTTTACATATGAGGGGATCAACCCATTCGCACCCCTCCATCTAATACCAGTGGGTATTGAAGCAGGTCCTAGTAAGCTTGACCCAGATCCTTGCAGGATCTATACACTAAACAAGGCAAGAACCTTACTAAGGCATTCCCTTAACCCCTGACCAGGTAGCCAACATATCTCTATATAGACCGTAGAGATATGAATGGTGTAAATCTTTTACTTTATATAGACAGTAAAGTAATGCCAAGACACCACGGACAAATGATAAAGAAAATTCACCTTCAACATAAGAAACTAGTTATTAAAGTCATTAATACAAAACCAATTAAAAAGTACCGAAAGATTAAAAATCAAAAGTAATACATAAAAGACTTTTCTTCACCAAGTGATGTAAGAGGCTTAGCCAAACATGGCCTTTGATTGGCAAGAACTCTTACGATCAATCTAGGATCCTGAGACCACTATACACTCTAAAGATGGATGATGGATGATGGTGGTGGGTTTTGGTGGTGTATTGGTGGTGGAGTGGTGGCAAAGTGGGAGAGTAGTGGTTTGCCAAGGGATGCCTTTGAAGTGAGCTAAGCACCCCTATTTATAGCCTGAACAGAACCCTGGCCACGGCCCCGTGGCCAGCCTTTTCTCTGGCTTCATTAAATGCATGTGTCAGCAAAGGGCTCCATAAGGTCGTGTTCAGCGGGCATGGCCCCGTGGGCAGAAGCGTATTTGTACTATCAAGATTTTGCAAGATTCTGCGTATCATAGCGTTGACCACACCCCGTGTTGAGCTGGGCACGCCCCCGCGGTGGGCATAGAAGCTTCCATAACTTTGTCTTTTCTGTAGGTAGCTGACCACGCCCCCGTGTCCAGTGGGCACAGCCCTGTGGTCAGTCTTCAGTTTCTTGTTTTTGCTTTTGATTTTGGGGATGCTGCCGAGGGGTCGGGAATGCCACGTTTATTCCTTTTCATTGTATTTATGTTGGTTTTGGCTGTATATTTATTTTTTTGCTTGTTTAAGCTCATTTGGTCCTGTAAATTCAAAAGGAAGACAAAAACACACTTTTTCCAACAATAGTACTAAAAGATGGTTAGTTTTATGCCTCATTTGATGTAATTTATATGTTACATTTTGCACACATCAAAATGATACAATATTTTACAATTGTATTTACACTTATCCCACAATATATTAAATGCCAACATATGAAATTGTATTTGTAATTATCCACCATAATATTAAATACTATTACTATTATTGTTTTAAGGATATTATTTAAATATCATATTACTACTATCGAACCAATTTGATATCATATGTAACCTCTTTCTTCATAGTTGAGTATATGCATACATTTGGAGAGGATTTGTGATGCGATGATTACATGTACGTCAGTTTTCTAGCCATCCATCGCTTCATTTCGTCAACTAGAAAGGCAACCATTAAGAGCTTATAGGTACCGACATATACCTCATCTGATTGTTAATGGAATTCTGTGTTTATATTCCATTTTCCCTCAATTCCACTCAAGCATATCTATGTGCAAATATGTTATTAAGCGAGTCATGCTGGAGTTTTGGTTGTTAACACCCATCAAAAATCAAAACCCAATCCGTTAATAGAGATAGGAGAAGAAATCGTAGAATTACATCAGAACAGAAAGATGAAAGTTGAAGGAATAACGAAAATCGCAAAACGAGTGCAATTTATTCAACTAGTGGAAAATGTGAGTATGCCTGATAATACTTAAGATGATTATTGATGTTAGTTTAAATGCTTGTGCCAAATGTCGTGTATGCTAATTTGGACCAATAAGTAAAGCTAGACATAAATGTTTTGCTTATACAAAAGAATATTCGTATCTGATACTAAAAAATTTGATAACCAACATTCCGCCGCAATGCTCAGGTAGTGTCAACTCGTTATAATTAATAACAAAAAATAAAATTATAATAACCTAAAATTAAAGCATGGGTTAAACACTTAAACAACTTAAACTTAAACATAAAAATATATAGATTTGGCCTACTATTATAACTTATCAGTTCGGTTATTAAAAATGGTTATTCGAAAACCAAACCAAAATTTTCGGTTATTAAAAATCCGAAAACCAAACCATAGGTTTTTGTTTCGGTTCGGTTTTTTCAGTTACGGTTTGGTTATTTTGGTTTTCTGCTAACCCCTTGTGACATTTGTGCTCTTGTAAACACTGTACGATGTAG
The DNA here is from genome assembly GCA_030545235.1 of Helianthus tuberosus. Classification (NCBI taxonomy): domain Eukaryota; kingdom Viridiplantae; phylum Streptophyta; class Magnoliopsida; order Asterales; family Asteraceae; genus Helianthus; species Helianthus tuberosus. Next base: position 141,367,135 of record CM060411.1, on the reverse strand, counting down.
AACAATTTCAAATATCAATGAAACAATGTGTTTTGATCCCAATATTTGTTTATTTGTGTTTGACAATTTCACGTTTTGATTCTTGTTTGATTTCGAGCTCTTAATCACTTTCTGGAAAGTTATACGCAAACTTTTACGTAAACGTAATCAGTTTAACGCAACAAACACTCCGGAACAGTGACACAAGCTTAACATACCTTAAATAACCTTTACATAAATTAGAAATAAGTTTTGAAGGATTCAATATGTCAAAAAACAAGTTTATTCGATCAGATGGACTATTTGCGACAAACTGCAAAAGTTTGCCAACGTAAACCCCGAAACAAGATCATAAGCTAAACATACCCTAAATACCCTTTACATAGCTTATAAATAAGTTTTGAGCGGTTCGGTATGCGAAAATGCGCTTATTTGATCATAGGGACTAAAAGCGTCAAAACTGCGGAAGTATGCATATACATGCATATTTTGCGTTCTGACCATATGTGGACATCCAAAAATTTTTGTACTCACTAAAATATTGTATTATAGTTATGGGAATGCAAAAATACCATTCGTCGCATAATTTGGATCGTTTTCGCGTCCGTTCGAGTTTCGTCGTAATTAACCGGAAAACGCGATCGTACGACCAAACGAACCGACATCCATGATATTTCCAAGCATATTCCACGTCCTATATGCTTTAACATCCTTGTAGAGCCTTGAAATTGGATCAACGAGGGGATCAACGAGGGTTAAACGCGTCGAAAAACAAGTTCTGGGTTGCAGGGACATTTCTGCCAAAAATGAAAGATCAGACCAGCAGGCTGGCTGGCGGGCCGCGACAGAATCATCTGTCTGGGTCACGGGCAGCGAGTCCTGGAGCTGGCAGAAACAGAATTCTGGTTAAAGCAACTGAATTCAATGGTTTTGGCTAGTGGTTTCTTTGTTTAAGGACCAAGTTAAGTATTCTCCAAGTCCACTAATCACTCCCTAACACTTGGATGGTGAGGATCATGCCTTGAACAACTCAATAACACATGTAATGATCCTAAAGGTTCAAGAATTCCTATAAATAGAAAGCCCCATCTTCATTCCAGCTTGCTCATTTCTCATTTCCTTCACTCTAAGCTCTGAATTGAGGCTACCACATTTGGTGGAGGCCTCATAACTGAGTTTTCTTAGTCATTTTTTTCATCCTAGAGCACTTGTAAGTGTTCTTCCTTGGCTTGTTTATTTATTTCAAGCTAAAAGTCAAACAAAGTTCATTTGAACTTTGCAACGTGAGCGTAATCACGATGGTTATAGTCCATTGCGACTATACCTACTGATTACCACGTTGACTAGTCAAAGTGACGAGTCAAAGTTTCGGTCAAAATGCACGATTATGTGCATTTTGTGACAAAACTATTTTCGGGTATCAAAACACTTTGTTTTGATATCAAATCAGTTTTCTAACTTGTTTAACTCGTCACTTTTAGTTTAGTGCTTATTTAGGGTCGTAAGTCAAGCGGTCTCGAGAACCGCTTAGACTTTCGAACCCGACCCGTTTGGTCGATCATTAGGATCCGACCAAACATATATTGTAACCATAGTTGTATAAGGAATAACCTTCCAAGGTTATACCTTATGGTCACTTTGTTTGATTAGTTGTATGATAGGTAGTTTATATACCTTAGGAAAATGACCAAAAAGCCCTTTTTACGCATAATTTTGATTTTTGCATATGTAACCCAAATGTTGACACTTAAACTGATTATGCAACATTATTAAACATGATTACCCATATAAGACTTATCATAGGACTAGTTAGACCATCTGAACGTGCATTTGTGCAAATGACGCGTTAAAGTAGCGTAAACTACCTTAACCGGTCAAAACGGGTCAAAAGCACTTAGGATTGATTTCAAATCAGAATGTAGGCTTTGTTAAACTGTACCATATGAGTTCCAAATCTCATTTGGTTTACAAGATCTCATTCTACAAGATCTCCCAATTTAGGTCCCGATTTATTAACATAGTGATTCCATACTAGGTGCCAGTTGATTCATTGATTTCCCGAGCTTTGTTAGTTCATTTAATCGAGGATACCTTGCAATCTCATGTGAGTACATAGTCCCCTCTTTTACCTCTTTCAATTGTTTTGGGGTGATTCATATTTGCTAAACCGATTTCAAGTTTTAAAAAACAATTACTATGGTTTATATTAAACACAATGATTTCAATAATGTGGACAAACTTGTTGGTGCGTTGATACATAACACGAATGACATTCATTAGCTTTGTCCAAGCCGACTAGAAGTATGTTATGGTATCACAGGATCTGACAAATCCCGTTATTGGACTATCACCATGGATTTGGGGGGTACTGTGGGTAACGACATAAACTGTTATTTTAACAAACCCTTTGGTGGTTTGTTAGTCGATTAAAGATACCCTTTGGTGGTATAGACGAGTCACACAGGTTTGAATGTATTCAAATAGAACGACTAAAAGTTAGTTTTTACAATTAAAACACAGACGATTGAACGAATGGTTTATGACACGGAAGATTGAACGGTGGTTTATAACACGAACGATTGAACGATGGTTTATAACCCGAATGATTGAACGATGGTTTATAACACGAACAATTGAACGATGGTTTATAACATGGACGAATTGAATGATTTTTGAACGATTGGTTTATGGTAAGTGATTATATAACGAGACAGGTGTAATGTGATAAAAGCATGGTAGATACTCCGCTGGTACTTCTTATATATAAGTGCTTTTATCATATTACATTTCGTGGCGTTATTTAGTTCACTTGGACGAATGATTTCAAATGATGTCACGCAACGAGGTTTACTAAAGGATATAAACCATACAAGTTTTCTCACGAGACGATTTACAATTTGGTTTACAAAAGCAAATGTTTTGGTCAAGATTGATGGCAACGAGGTTTTCACAAACATATAACCAACTTGTTTTAGTTGGTTAAGTATATTGCAACACAAAACACTTTTCGATACGTGGTTTTCAATTATCGACTCTAGTAGTCGTACGAGGTATTGCAATATGTATATGAATTTGACACACTCGCAAAACCTATGAACTCGCTGGCGTTTTTATGCTGAATTTAAAATCACATATGTTTCAGGTGCAGTTGTTTAACAAATATGATGATCATGATGCAAAACATAGGATTGGACGTGGGCTTTAGTGACATAAAACACGAAAGACAATATGTTTGAACTCGTTTATTTTATTTCCAAACAATGTTAAACAATTATTAATTTAATAAAACATAACTTCAATATCCATGTGTTGTGAAACCAATGATTCTGTTACTCCACCCCCCGATGTTTCCACCGCGGTTTTGTTGTTTTACATGGTCGGGGTGTGATAGAAGAGTCGGCATCAGAGGTCATAGTTATGGCAAATTAGGTTATTAGTAATGCTTTGACCTAGACTATAACCTTTCTAGGACCCTAACACCAGTTATCTTGTGTTTAGATCTTAAAACAATACCGTCACCTATCTTTAGGTGACAATCACAACAAGAACACAAATTACAAATCCGTTTTGAAAATCAATCATCTATTCTTAGGTGATTACCAGAAAAGAAACATGATTGAAGGCATAAAGTCTAAAACTAATCATCAATCTTTTAGCCTTCAAAGTTTTCAAAATCTCGTCAAAGTTTGGGTCTTTATAATGTGAACACGTACAATCCGGAAGGGTGGGTGCCTGTACCTCTAGTTTTCTGTCTAAGGCTAGAGTGTTCGTACAAATCCGCAGTCTCGGACAAGTCACTCTTACCTGGGAACTCTTGGGGTGAGTGTCCACTCATAGGCTAAAGCATGTCTTCGCGATACATTATTATGACCCATTTACTTTGATTAGTCACTGTGTGCCGTTTGTATGTTCGAGGTAACGAACAAATGATCACATTCCTTATGTTTCGTTGATATTTTCAATATCTCTTTTGTTTATCCAAATGTCAAAATCACTCGTTTCTCATGTTTCCTTGTTCTTTTAGAATGCCTCCTAGACGCGATCAAACTCAGGATGCTGCAATCTCAGCCCTAGTCGCTCAGCAAATTGCTGCTATGATTCCGAACCATATTACTCAGATCAATCAAGCAAATAACAATAACAACAATAACAATGCTCAGTACAGTTATAAGACATTCAATTCGGGGCTAAACCACTGAAATTTTCTCGGTCTCAAGGAGCTACTGCGCTCCTACAATGGTTCGAGAGTCTGGAAAGCACATTTCGACATGTTCAATGTCCGAATGAGCGAAAGGTTGAGTTTGCATCCAGTGATTTTGAGAAACGAGCTTTAACATGGTGGAATCGTGTGATGAGAGACAGGGGTGCTAATGTGGCGATGGCTCAAACCTGGGAAGAGCTTTGGGCTCTCATGATGAAAGAGTTCTGTCCCCGTCATGAACTAAGGGCATTAGAAAGGGAATTCAATGATCTAAAACAAGATGGGGGAGAACACCGTGCTTACACGGATCATTATGAGGAGTTGAGCTTGCTTTGTCCCACTATGGTTACCCCGTTGGATAATGCTATTGAGAGGTATATCGATGGTTTACCTGACCCCGTGCAAGACATAGTTACTGGTAGCAACCCTACCACTGTACGTCATGCCATCGAGTTGGCTGCAACCCTGACTGAGTCTCAGGTCAGGAAGGGTAAGCTGTTTCGTAACGGTGATAAAAAACAGTCAGCCACAACCACTCAAGACAAAGGGAAAGACAAGAACAAAGATGAGTCGTCAAGGAAGTCGAGGAAGCGTAAGGCTTCCCAGAACTTTGCTGTTACCCCACAACCCAACCCAACCCGAACACACAGAACCAACCGGCACAGCCTCCTACGAGGAAGCCATATGCTGGTACTGCAGCATACTGTAATCGGTGCAATGGTCATCATTCGGCACATCTAGTTTGTCGACAGTGTACATCTTGTGGTAGACTTGGCCACACAGCCAATATTTGTCGATCTGTTACAAATCAAGCTGCACAGAACCCGGCCCAAGCTCAAGGAAACGCTGCTAGGCCTCCATTCCTACCTGGTTCATGTTATAATTGTGGTGAAATGGGTCACTTCAGGAACAACTGTCCGAAGCTTGCGAATGTGAATGTAAATGCCAATCCCACTCGTGGACGAGCATACAACTTGAACGCTAACGACGCCCGTGCTGATAACGAAGTCGTTAATGGTATGTTCTGATGTGTTCTAAAACATACATATTTTTATATCAATATTCCTACACTTTTGAGTAGCTTTTGTGGTTGTTTTTGTTAACTTCTACTCGTGTATGGTTTGTATTTAATGTTTAATGATTTTAAGAGATAATGAGTTAAAAGCGGGTATTTTAACTAAACTTATGACCGAAGAGTGAATTCGTTTATTTATTATTAGTCCCAATCTTTTAAACACTTGATAATTATTAATATATATATATATATATATATATATATATATATGGGCTCATTATAATAAAAATGATAATTATTGATTTAATTGTAACTAGTAAATTTACCTGCGCATTGCCGCAGAGTTTTAGATCAACCGAAAACCATATAAACGAACAGCGGTACCGGTCCAAATAATACTGAAGTACCTATCTTGTAAAGGATGTCGACACGTGTTTTAGATTGATCATATACCATAAAAACGAATATCGATGTCAGTTTCCATATATCAACAACGGAACTTATGTTGTTTGGTTGGTATCGATTCGATTCTTCATGGTAACGACACTCGATATAGTTTATAGTACTAAAGTTTTCATTTCGAATATAACACCTTTTCAATAAGTTTATATTAAAACATTAAGAAAAAACTAATCAAAACGAAAGGAATGTAAAACATATTTTATATTATAGATGAAAATCATAAAGCAAAATACAAGACAAAATTGTAATGGAAACACACAAAATCTGATTTTTAAATTTTAGATGAAAATCATAAAGCAAAATACAAGACAAAATGAGTTTTATATAAGGATCAAAATATAAAACCAAAGAAAAGCAAATTAGGTGAAAGCTTGTAAACCAAAAAGTCCAAGTGATGTCGTCACCCAAAACTGTTACCGTCAATTTACTGTTTCTCGATTAAGTTAGAAATTAATACATATATATGAATTTGAGGTTTGCTAATTATCTTACATATACATTTTACAAGCTAAGGGGAATAGTGCCAGGCAGCTGCCTGGCACTTCCCCATTGGACCAACCCATTTTTTATTTAATTTAATTCCCAGTTTAAAATTACGTTTTCGCCCTTCGTTTAAAATTACGATTTTGCCCCCAGCTCAAAATAAAATTATAATTTTTCCCCTAGCTCAAAATTACGCTTTTGCCCTCGGTTAAAAAACTCATACTTAATTTTGTTCCCAGTTTAAAATTACGTTTTCGCCTTCCGTTTAAAATTACGTTTTTGCCCCCAGTTCAAAATAAAATGTTCTTTTTCCCACTAGCTCAAAATTACATTTCTGCCCTCAGCTCAAAATTACGTTTTTGTACACAGTTCAAAATAAAATTATGTTTTCCCCTAGCTCAAAATTATCAGCTGCCTGTCACTTCCCTATTGGATTAACTCATTTTTAATTTAATTTTATTCCCAGTTTAAAATTACGCTTTCGTCCTTTGTTTAAAATTATGTTGCCCACAGCTCAAAATAAAATTATAATTTTGCCTTAGCTTAAAATTACGCTTTTGCCCTCGCTTCAAAAACTCATTTTTAATTTTGTTCTTAGTTTAAAATTACGGTTTCGCCCTCCGTTTAAAATTACGTTTTTGCCCCCAGTTAAAAAAAATTGTTGTTTTTTCCTCTAGCTCAAAATTACGATTATGCCTTTAGCTCAAAATTACGTTTTTGCCCACAGTTCAAAATAAAATTATGTTTTCCCCCTAGCTCAAAATTATGATTTTGCTCCCAGTTTAAAATTATGATTTCGTCTCCAGTTTAAAATATAATAACGATTTTGCCCTCTGTACAGACATACATGTTGTGAGAGAGAAATATTTGGCTTATTGCCCCGCAACGCGGGCGGGGCAAAAACTAGTTGATAACATTTACAACTTCGTTGAATTTTATTTTGGGCTGGGGCGGACCTACCCTTTGCCCAGGGTGGGCGGCCGCACCCCTTGAAAAAAAAAATATATAGTGTATATTTTAGGAAAAAAAAACCCGACCGCACCCTTTGAAAATATGGTTAAACATCTCATTCGCACCCCTAACAAATAATTTTTGGGTCTGCCACTGATTTTGGGTCAAACTCAAATATGCATGTCAACCTAATTTTTGATATATAATTCACCATACATCAGGGAATCTTGAATGCATTGATATATTGATATTGGGGAATTAATAAAGGAAAAGGATTTGACCATAGAAGTAACAACATATGATCTGGGGGTGACGCACGCAAGAAACTAATGAAAAGGATTTTTGTTGGAAACTGTAGGCCAATTAATTTTACGCTAGAGCCTGGCCCATTGTTGTTCAGAGACCCCTAGACTCAGCCCAAGTTGCGATACCAAGTTCTGGTCCAATCATGATACTTCGAATTATCAGAGTCCATTATATACGAATAGAAAAAAACCCTACGGCTACATATATCAATCGAGACGAAAAAAGAGAGGAAAATTTTTATAAGGAGGCAGCGAGAGGAGACGAAACAGAAGACATATTGAGAGTTCGCAAATTTTGGGAGAAGGAAAGAAAAGAGTTGGTTTGAGGGTTCAAGCCGCGATCAAGATTCAAGATTCGGGTTTGGTTTACAATTTATTATTTTTTGGTTTTGTTAGATTTTGTGTTTTACAAACTACTAAATATGATTTGTTTATCGTATGAAACTTGTTTCTTTTTAGCGACTATGATTCTTGGCTAATCTTTTATACTACCTAGGTCTAGATGAACTATGACTTAATGTTTTGATTATTTGGTTTTGACTAATGATTAAATTGTGATGATTTACATATTCCTGCTTTGTGATTGTTTATGAATTTGTGTGCTTGTCTTGGTTGTGATTGGTTGTTTGGTTAGGTGATCTTGTTAATCTGGTCTGGAACTATTTAGATCATTCTAGGTTCATTAATCTATTAGGTTTTCGGTCTAGAGCTTGAGATTAGAGATAATTCAAGTTTAACTAAATTAATTAAAATCAACTGAGTATAGTGTGCATCCTTTTCTGGCAATTCTAGCGACGAGTCAGGATTGCTAGGTTATTAGCTAGGCGTTGTTTGGTAGTTTGGGTGGCCGATAGCTCGGATCCAGCTACTTATTCGCGTTTAGGGTTTCCTAGGTTTTCAATTATTTAACAGGTTTAGCTTCATGACCGGAGGATTTTAGCACCATAGTTGCTATTAATCTAATAGTTGTGGGATTCGGTGTCGATAGGTCGAGTCGATTCCAATTTAGCACTTCATCACTCTGTTCCATCTTCTATTTTGGTTGATCATCCTTAGCGGGAGGTTTTCTGGGTAGATTCAGAGCTTTAGCCATTGGTCAGGACCAAGGTTTAAAAAGGCTAAAACGGGTATCGAGGCGTTTTCCCTTAGCCTCACGAGGCGTAAGCCTCGAGGCAGGTCGAGGCGTAAGCCTCAAAACATTATTAAAAAAAAATTAAAAAAATATATAGATGTCTCATAAAAATCACAAATTAGCATAAAACAAACATTATAAGTAGAAAATATTTCAACAAACAAGGTTTAAACATAAAACAAACATCATAAAATAGTTCAAACAATTTAAACTAGTAATGTTATGACATCTAAATATCATAGAACTTGTTCCATGATATTTTAAGAAATAAAAAATAACTATCTATAATTTTTTTCATATATATAATGTTAATTTTATACCTTTTTAGGTATAAATTTATAAACTTAAGGACCAAATTTAAAGTAGTGAAAATAAAGGGGGTTAAATGTACAAATATTCAAACTGATTTTACACTTTTTCAGTAATTTTACAAGGTTTAGAGACTAAATGGAAACTTATGAAAGATAGAGGGGTTAAATGTTAAAAGATATAAAGTTATTTAAAACCCTAAATAACTTCAGCCGCTGTCTTCTTCCTGGTTTCCAGCAACCCTAAAGCCTAAACACGCTGAATAACTTCAGCCGCTATCTTCTTCTTCTTCATCTTCTTCCTGGTTTCCGGCAGAAAACATCACCAGAGTTGTATATTTTCGACGGAATTGATCAATTTGCACAAGTCTGGTGAGGCTTAAGCCTCACCGCCTCAAACCGCCTTAAACCGCCTCGTATGACTGAGGCTTAGGTTTCAGTTCCCCCCTGTGAGGCTAAGCCTTAATTGCGTTTTTTCACCGCCTCACCTGAGGCGTACGCCTCGAGGCGCTCCTCAAAACGCCTTTTTAAACAATGGTCAGGACTAGAGGTCATGGGTTGGTCATAGGGATTCGAAGCCTGGGTAGTTCTTTCTCATCATTGCCCTGTTATCTTGTTTACTCGCTTTAGTAGAATTAGAAAAATCCTAAAAAACACATATTAAAACCAGTTAACCAATTAGTTGAGTCAGAGTCTAGTTTAGCGTCGCTAGTGTCTCGTGGGTTCGATACTCAGACTTCATTAGGCTTTACTACATACGATAGGTACACTTGCCTGTCAGTGGTCTAGCATTTAGAGAGTCTTATTTTATACATTTAAAACTAGGGTGTCTAGATTAGGTTAGTTTTTAGTAGACCATAATTTGTAAATCAAGTTTTTGGCGCCGTTGCTGGGGACACTTAGGCGATTGCGTTATTAGCTTTGACTGATCTTATTTGTTTAAAATTGGTCTTATTTGTAGTTTGAGTCTTAGTGTTTGTGTCTACCAGTAGTGTGTCTAGTCATTTTTGTAAATATATTTTTATTAGTTATTTTTTATATATATTTTTAGCATGTGTTTTATCTATGGAGGGCCCTATTACACCAAATAATGTCCAAACAATTCGGGGTGTTCCACGGATTTCGATGCTAACCCTTATGTCCAGCCACATTCATATCAGCCTTGGAATGGGCAACCTGAACGAATAACAGAGAACTTCCGTGACTGGGTTAAGGCTGCTAAGGAAGAAAGAGATCGGGGGATTCAAGCCGCAATTGATAGTTTAAATTCACAGAGCTTGAAAACCAAGGCCGTTACACGTATGATGTGAATGGAAATTATCTAGGATATCAAACGGCCGATGGTGAGATGGATTATACAATTCCAGATCCAGGGGGAGAAATGTGCATTGAGAGTCCACTGCAAGGTAAATATTACGATTCTACTTTTAATTATTATAATTCTCATGGATCAGATTTACCCTTGTCTAGTGAGGATGATGTCGTGCTGGTTTCACATTTTAAGCCCGTGTGTGAAGAAGATGAGGATAACACTCATGAACCGGAGACTATAATGGACGTTGAAGTCCCGCCTCCGGTTCAACAAGTCATTAATTCCAGCTATTGGTGTCCTACGCCATGGGATATTGATGATGGATTTTGGAGTGATGATGATGAGGGGGTAGTAGAAGAGGCAGAGTTGGAGGTGCCCGATATAACAACCCTCCTAAAATATTTCCGACAGCCCTAAAATATTTAGAACACCCCAATACGCCGTAAAATACACCCCGTATACGAGAAATGACCCAAAATACCCTTATTTTTATAAAAATTAATTAAAAACAAAATTTAATGGGTCCTGGCGGGGCGCGACAGAGCCCTTAAGGACCGTCGCAGGGCGCGAGCACCTGGCCACCCGCCCTCACCCGGTGCCGCCACGTGTCGAGTCTAGTGTCCGAATCAGCAACCCTAGGGCCTACCCTAGTTGGCGTCGTGGGCCGCGAAGCCCTCTTCGGTTTCCGTCGCGGGGCGCGACGCCATGTCTGATCAGCCCTATAAATTAAGAGTTTCGGCTCAAATTTGAAATCGTTCAATACACAATTCTCTCTCTAAATTTCTGAATAGTATAAGTAATACCCGGGCATTATACCCCCCTTAAATAACGAAGTTCTGCCTCGTTGTAAGTATCATAACCCCCGGTTACGTATTAGATACACTGCCCGATTGATCTAGTGCTCCGTAACGGCTGTCGAGGCTCTGCCCGACGTAGTCGTTGGAGTTCTGTCTGGGGGAGGGTATAACTAATGTAAATATTGGGTTATTATACTAACGCGGGTGCATTGTTTAATTAATAGATTATAACCAGGAAAACACAAAGGAAAACCTTAAAGTTGCAATATGAGTAATCTCCTTTTTGTAAACCTTTTTGCAAACTGTTCTACAAAGCCTCAATGTTTTAAATTATATTTCACAGTGATTGAGTATTTGTAAATTCTACAATTATCGTCGGTATGTTGGGGTTTTGTACACAAAATTTGTTACTACACCGTGAGTAGTAACATGACCACAAGTTAGGTTGACAGTACCGTGAGTGGTAATTAAAGTAGAAAAATAAAGAAATGTAATTGCGAGATCGCCCTCAATACTGTAAAATTGATTTACCTGTCTTGATTAAATTGGGATTCAGTCACCAGTATTTCCCACTGACAAAATGTTTTTAAACGCGTTTCAGGTAACAAAATGTGAAAGCCAAATAGAAGCCAGCTGGACAGCACTGAAGGCTTGGAAAAGTGGCTATAAAAAGTTACCTAAATAAAGAAGATGTTTTATTCAACAAAACAGAGTTTATCCCTATAAAATGGTTGTAATGGAAACTTGGGAATTTCCCATGTGTTTAATATTATAAAAATGTGGTATTTTACTCTGATAAAATATTTCCTAACTACGGTCCTGAAGTAAATTCCGTTGCCAAATTGATAAATACCGATACCACCATCTCTGAGTAGGCTGCGGCCGCCTGCCTCCCGAGGCAGGAGTCGGGGGTTGCGACCGTGGTTAGATAACTAAGGGTATTTTCAAATCTCATACCCATTACGTTTTGATTTTTCAACATACACAGTACCAGTATTTCAAAACAATCTTCATGATCTCAAAACATTTCATATAGTTTGAAAACAATTTTTCTAGATGCATTGTCTGTGTTATTTCAAAAACATTGGCCATGTTATCAAAACCAACCTTTCTAATTTCAAAATATTTCATATAGTCTGAAGACAATATTAACACAATACATTTTCTGATCAAGTGCATGATTTCGAAAAGCATCATTCATGTCTTTCAAAAACCTTATACATAATTTCAAAATTCATTTCGCATGATTTTAAAACATTTTTGTAAATATATCTACCTATTACACCTACTTTATGATTTAAAAAAAAAATATTATATATAAGGTTTCAAAAACGTTAAACACATTTTTCTTAAAAGAACCCCATGCATAGTTTTCAAAAATATTTTCCTCATACATTGACTTAACCTTCAAATTCCGCTTCATATGTCGCCTTGACATATCAGGCATCTCAACTTCATAAGCATTTTACTTCATGTTTTGACTTAAGCACATCCCGTGCAAGATTTCAAAACATCTTCAACTTCTAAAATCCATATGGGATCTTTTTATCTCCACAATTAGACCCTTGTGGATAATCATCATTCAAATCAGAGTCCTTAATCGGATTCCTTATGTACCTTAATTCGAACACTTCGGTTCCTAGTAATCGAAATCGAATTTTCTTTTTGAATCTTTCTATCTTTATAGTTGGATTCTTGATAACGTTTAAAGTACCAAATGAAATTCACGGAATGGATTCCTAGTGTGCTTTAAATGCATGTACGCAATTTACAAGACAAATTAACGAACAATTTTGTGGTTATATGATATGTGTTTAGGTGTTCTCCTCTATGTTTTTGTGTGTTACGTTTTTCCAAATCCTCATAGAATCTTTCATATCTTCATATGAGAGATTCATAGTAGGATATTCAAAAGGTACTACCTTAAATCCTTATGGGCTTCTACCTGGTAGTTAAGACCCTTGGGTTATATAGTACCACTCCATGATTCATAAGAGACCCTCTTAGTAGTCTAGTCAAAAAGATTGATTCACAATCTGGTTAAAGAATGACATCTAGTGATGTAGCTGAACAGACTCCTTGATAGTCTCTTTAGATCATTTATTGATTTAATTAAAAGGACTCTATGGCGGTCTAGTCACACTCATCACAGAATTGTTCATTTGGTTTTCCCCTACACACTATAAAATAGACTGTGTGAATTGTGCAAAGAATTGTCTGATTATGGACGCGTACATAATTATGAAATTTAGTGCACAGAAACACAGTAAGATTTATTATGTGTAAGAACCGATAGTGACAACAATAACGAAATGAGAACGATGTAATGGAGGTACGGTGGACGCACCAATGACGCTTCATATACTTGTATATAAGTATCCCTCTTACATTGCAATCATGATGTTATTAAAGATTACTAGAAGTTCAGAACCCTAACCAATATTGTTCGATCTTTTCAACCTCATGTTTTCAAGCTCTCACAAGTTTCCTCTAAATAAATTTCGGGACGAAATTTCCTAAAGTAGGGGAGACTGTAACACCTGTGCCTCCACGGCCGTCAAACAAATTCCAAACCAATGAAATATTGTATTTCATACTTGGGATTTGTAAAAATATGTGTATCGTTTACACATATCAACTCTTGTTCGATTTCAAGCTCTAAATCGCTTTCTGGAAGGTTATACGCGCACTGATGCGTAAATATAACCAGTTTAATCCAACGAACACTCCAGAATAGTGAAATAGGCTTAACATACCTTAAATAACCTATACATAACTTAGATATAAGTTTTGGAAGGTTTGGTGTGGTGAAATCAAAGTTATTCGTCTACAGGGACTAAAGTTGACAAACTGCGAAAGTATGCCAATTTGAACTGTAACAGACATTCCGGAGCATGACCATAAGTTAAACATACCATAAATACCCTTCCCATAGCTTAGAAATAGGCTTTGAGGTGTTCGGTATGCTAAAATAAACTTTTGTGTCATTCAGGGACTAAAAGTGTCAAAAAGTGCACAAGTTTGCATTTTCGCGCATAACTTACGTTCTGAATACATCCGGACATCCAAAAATTTATGTGAGCATGACTATATTATATTTTAGTGTTCGCCTTAAGAAAAATCCATTCGTCGCGTCATTTGGTTCGTTTTTCGCGCTTATGCGCATTCCGTCGTAATTAACCGAACATCGCGTTTGTACGGCCAAACGAACCGACATCCGAGATATTTTTGAACATGTTTTAAGTTCCCTATACTTTAACTTCATTTTAGAGCTTTGAAATGGGGTTAACGGGCCTTAAACGTGTCGAAAATGGGCTGAATACACAACAGGGACCAAAAGTGTAAATCTGCCAAACTTAAGCCTAGCGGTGCGCTACACTTTTAGTGTAGCGGTGCGCTAGGGGTCTGCAGACCAGATGCAGAGTATTTAAACAGGCTGTTTGCACATGTTTGATTCTCACCCACATGTTCTAACTTGCTTAGTCAGATGATAAGCATCACATTTAGCTACCATAACTTTGCAACACTTGTACGGTTACGATTAAGGCACGGTTTCCTTGAAACGATCTTAACGGTGGACCAAATACTATAAATACCCCACCCCCATATGCTTTAAAACTTACAAGAATTCTGATTTGAGAGCTCTAAGTTGAAACCATTGTTTCATACCTGAGTTCTTGGATCGGGATTAGCATTCGGGGACCCTTCGTAAGTATTCTTTCGTTCTTTTCCTTATTTTATTGCTTTTCGAGTCAGAAAGTCAAACTTTGTTTGACTTTCAGCGTTGACCAGTAATGGTCAATGCGAAGTTCGTTTGAACTTCGCAACGTGAGTGTAATCACGTTGGTTATAGTCCCTTGGGACTATGCCTACTGATTACCACGTTGTCTAGGGTCGTAGGGTAAGCGATCTGATAAATCGCTTATACCTCGAACCCGACCCATTTGGTCGATCATTAGGATCCGACCAAATACTTTAGGTGACCTTAGTAGGTAGGGAATAACCTTCCGAGGTTATACCCTATGGTCACATCGTTTAAGTAGTTGTATGATAGGTAGTTTATATGCCTTAGGTAAATTACCAGAATACCCTTTTCATGTATAATTGGTAATTAAGCATATGTAACCTAAACTTTTGTCACATAACTGATTATGTAACATGTTTAGGCATATAACACTTGTCATAGGACTAGTTAGACGGTCCGAACGCGTTTCACGCGCACGACACGTTAAAGTAGCATATGTTACCTTAATGGGTCGCGATGGGTCGAAAGCACTTAGGTTAGGTTTCATTGTAGTATGTAGGCCTTGTTAAACCATATCATATGAGTTCCAACACTCATTTGGTTTACCAAGCCTCATCCTATCCGATCTCCCGATTTAAGTCCGGTTTATTTATATAGTGTTAGATTGCCGACTGATTCCGTGCTCCCTCTAGCTTTGTTTGGTTGTTGTTCAAGACCTCTAAGCATTCTCAGGCGAGTACATTATTCCCCTCTTTTACTGTTTTCAACTGTTTTGGGGTGACTCATATGTGCTAAATGTTTTCGATGTTATAACGATGGTTTCAAAAACGATTAAGACGATTTATACAAAACTAATAACGATTTCATAAAGTGAACAAACTTGTTGGTTGTAGTTACATAACAAATGACATTCATTAGCAATGATCAAGCCGACCAGTATTAGGTTATGGTACCATAGGATCTGACAAATCCCGTTATTTACTACACCCGTGGTTATGTGTGGGTATGGTAGGTAGCGACTGAATCTGTAATTGTTAACTTACCCTATGGAGGTTTGTTAATACGAAAACGAGAAGCGACGAAAACGAGAAGCGACGAAAGTCACGAAGGTTTGAATGTTATTAGCGAGACGACCTTATAAGTAGTTTCACGACCTAAAACGAATTAAACGATTTACGATTGGTTTTCACACGATGTTTTAACGATTGGGTAACGATTGGGTTTCACACGATGTTTTATCGATTGGGTAAACGATTGGCTTCAAAGCGATATACGATATTATTTTGGTTATACATATTACATGATTTACATTTGGGCATGAACATTACTTTGGTGGTTTGGTTTGGATTAAGTGATTAAGTAACAATGCGTGTGGAATATGATACAAGCATGGTGGATACGCCGCTGGTACTTCCTATATATAAGTGTTTGTATGGTATTACATATTGTAGCGTTATTTGAATCATTTCAGTTTGAGACATAGAACATTTTATACAAGTAACATACTTTTCACAAGACATTTATTTACAAACAACTTATCTTATACAAACTCATTTTACATGGTTATTCATTTAATCATGCATTATTCTCTTAATTATACATATCACCTGAACTTATCATTGTTTTTCAAATAATTTACTAAAACAAATGTTTTTGGGTTAAGAGTCATGGCTACGAGGTTTTACAAATTATAACCCGATTGATTTGAGTTGGTTAATTAAGTTGCAATATTATACTCTTTTCAAAACAAGGTTTTTAAATAAAGTATTGCAACGTCTAAACTAGCCATGATTTCGACACTCCTACAAAACCTATGTACTCGCCAGCATTTCTTTGCTGACCTCGTTTTCACATATGTTTCAGGTATTGTTGAATGATATCGATTGATAAGATGCATGCTCACATAGGACTGGACAAGGCCTTAGTGACTCAATAACAATGATAGACTATGTTTAAATAGTGTATTTAGATTTCCAGACGATGTAATTATTCAATGTTTAATAAAACGAAACACTTTTGATATCCATGGTTATGAAACATTAATTCTGTTGCAACACGCCCCGATGTTTCCGCCGCGATTTGTTGTTTTACGCGGTCGGGGTGTGACAGAAAAGATGGTATCAGAGCCAATGGTTATAGGGAATTAGGTTATTAGTAATTAGTAATGCTTTGACCTAGTCTATAACCTTCTTAGGACCCTAACGCGAGTTTACTTGCGTTTAGTCATAAAACAATACTGTCACCTATCCTTAGGTGACAACCACAACAAGAACATAAATTTCAAAACCGCTTTGAAAACTAATCATCTGTTCTAGGATGATTGATTACTAGGTTTTGAACTCTCTATTATATGGTTTTGAACCTCTTTGAGTTTTCAAAACTTCGTCAAGGTTTTGGGTTTTAAATAATGTGAACACGTGCAAACTGGAAGGGTGAATGCCTGTATTCTGGGTTTTCTGTCTAGGCAAGCACTTCGTATACATCTCATCAGACGTGAGACCAGTTGTGCTTACCTGGGAATTCTTGGGATGAGTGTTCACTTATTAGGCGAGCATGTCTTCGCGATACATTATTTTTGACCCATTTACTTTGATTAGTCACCGTCTCATTTGTTTGCCTTAGGTAACAAACAAATGATCGCAATCTTCATGCGTTATCATTCTGTTTTGATTGTCCAATAATCTTTCACCTGTTTCTCCCTATGCCTTTCTTTTTCTTCAAGAATGTCTCTTCATCACGATGACGCCCAGATATCTGAGCAAGCAG
This sequence comes from Helianthus tuberosus, assembly GCA_030545235.1. Classification (NCBI taxonomy): domain Eukaryota; kingdom Viridiplantae; phylum Streptophyta; class Magnoliopsida; order Asterales; family Asteraceae; genus Helianthus; species Helianthus tuberosus. The sequence goes on along the minus strand of CM060411.1, from coordinate 141,349,679 downwards.
CCAAAATTCGCTCAGCGAATAGGCGAAGTAGCCCTGAAGACTGTTGAATTAGCTACTGCCATGTATCATCTCCAGGATGAAGCCACTCAAGAGTCACCAAGACAGGCAGGACCTAGTCAGGTGACAGCACCATCAGCCAAGAAACCAATCGAGGAATCAAAGACCATGGATGAACGATCCCCTAAGAAGTCAAAGAAGCGAAAGGCTTCTCAGAACCTCGCCATGATCGCTCACAATGGTAAAGCAGTCCCCAACCAACCAGCTCAACCTCCTGCTAGGAGTGTATGGCTTTTCCTATGATACCTACATCAAGGAACTATGTACCTTACAAACTACTCTTGTGATTTCTCTCTCTCAAATGATTGCTCATGATTCCCTCGAAAATTTTAAGTACTCGTTTCACTCTAAGAAACAAAGTACAGAAAATTAAGTGACATTATGAGTAATCGTGCTTTTCGCACATCAGTGCCTTTAAATCCTTGGTTAGATAACTAAGGGTATTTTCAAATCTCATACCCATTACGTTTTGATTTTTCAACATACACAGTACCAGTATTTCAAAACAATCTTCATGATCTCAAAACATTTCATATAGTTTGAAAACAATTTTTCTAGATGCATTGTCTGTGTTATTTCAAAAACATTGGCCATGTTATCAAAACCAACCTTTCTAATTTCAAAATATTTCATATAGTCTGAAGACAATATTAACACAATACATTTTCTGATCAAGTGCATGATTTCGAAAAGCATCATTCATGTCTTTCAAAAACCTTATACATAATTTCAAAATTCATTTCGCATGATTTTAAAACATTTTTGTAAATATATCTACCTATTACACCTACTTTATGATTTAAAAAAAAATATTATATATAAGGTTTCAAAAACGTTAAACACATTTTTCTTAAAAGAACCCCATGCATAGTTTTCAAAAATATTTTCCTCATACATTGACTTAACCTTCAAATTCCGCTTCATATGTCGCCTTGACATATCAGGCATCTCAACTTCATAAGCATTTTACTTCATGTTTTGACTTAAGCACATCCCGTGCAAGATTTCAAAACATCTTCAACTTCTAAAATCCATATGGGATCTTTTTATCTCCACAATTAGACCCTTGTGGATAATCATCATTCAAATCAGAGTCCTTAATCGGATTCCTTATGTACCTTAATTCGAACACTTCGGTTCCTAGTAATCGAAATCGAATTTTCTTTTTGAATCTTTCTATCTTTATAGTTGGATTCTTGATAACGTTTAAAGTACCAAATGAAATTCACGGAATGGATTCCTAGTGTGCTTTAAATGCATGTACGCAATTTACAAGACAAATTAACGAACAATTTTGTGGTTATATGATATGTGTTTATGTGTTCTCCTCTATGTTTTTGTGTGTTACGTTTTTCCAAATCCTCATAGAATCTTTCATATCTTCATATGAGAGATTCATAGTAGGATATTCAAAAGGTACTACCTTAAATCCTTATGGGCTTCTACCTGGTAGTTAAGACCCTTGGGTTATATAGTACCACTCCATGATTCATAAGAGACCCTCTTAGTAGTCTAGTCAAAAAGATTGATTCACAATCTGGTTAAAGAATGACATCTAGTGATGTAGCTGAACAGACTCCTTGATAGTCTCTTTAGATCATTTATTGATTTAATTAAAAGGACTCTATGGCGGTCTAGTCACACTCATCACAGAATTGTTCATTTGGTTTTCCCCTACACACTATAAAATAGACTGTGTGAATTGTGCAAAGAATTGTCTGATTATGGACGCGTACATAATTATGAAATTTAGTGCACAGAAACACAGTAAGATTTATTATGTGTAAGAACCGATAGTGACAACAATAACGAAATGAGAACGATGTAATGGAGGTACGGTGGACGCACCAATGACGCTTCATATACTTGTATATAAGTATCCCTCTTACATTGCAATCATGATGTTATTAAAGATTACTAGAAGTTCAGAACCCTAACCAATATTGTTCGATCTTTTCAACCTCATGTTTTCAAGCTCTCACAAGTTTCCTCTAAATAAATTTCGGGACGAAATTTCCTAAAGTAGGGGAGACTGTAACACCTGTGCCTCCACGGCCGTCAAACAAATTCCAAACCAATGAAATATTGTATTTCATACTTGGGATTTGTAAAAATATGTGTATCGTTTACACATATCAACTCTTGTTCGATTTCAAGCTCTAAATCGCTTTCTGGAAGGTTATACGCGCACTGATGCGTAAATATAACCAGTTTAATCCAACGAACACTCCAGAATAGTGAAATAGGCTTAACATACCTTAAATAACCTATACATAACTTAGATATAAGTTTTGGAAGGTTTGGTGTGGTGAAATCAAAGTTATTCGTCTACAGGGACTAAAGTTGACAAACTGCGAAAGTATGCCAATTTGAACTGTAACAGACATTCCGGAGCATGACCATAAGTTAAACATACCATAAATACCCTTCCCATAGCTTAGAAATAGGCTTTGAGGTGTTCGGTATGCTAAAATAAACTTTTGTGTCATTCAGGGACTAAAAGTGTCAAAAAGTGCACAAGTTTGCATTTTCGCGCATAACTTACGTTCTGAATACATCCGGACATCCAAAAATTTATGTGAGCATGACTATATTATATTTTAGTGTTCGCCTTAAGAAAAATCCATTCGTCGCGTCATTTGGTTCGTTTTTCGCGCTTATGCGCATTCCGTCGTAATTAACCGAACATCGCGTTCGTACGGCCAAACGAACCGACATCCGAGATATTTTTGAACATGTTTTAAGTTCCCTATACTTTAACTTCATTTTAGAGCTTTGAAATGGGGTTAACGGGCCTTAAACGTGTCGAAAATGGGCTGAATACACAACAGGGACCAAAAGTGTAAATCTGCCAAACTTAAGCCTAGCGGTGCGCTACACTTTTAGTGTAGCGGTGCGCTAGGGGTCTGCAGACCAGATGCAGAGTATTTAAACAGGCTGTTTGCACATGTTTGATTCTCACCCACATGTTCTAACTTGCTTAGTCAGATGATAAGCATCACATTTAGCTACCATAACTTTGCAACACTTGTACGGTTACGATTAAGGCACGGTTTCCTTGAAACGATCTTAACAGTGGACCAAATACTATAAATACCCCACCCCCATATGCTTTAAAACTTACAAGAATTCTGATTTGAGAGCTCTAAGTTGAAACCATTGTTTCATACCTGAGTTCTTGGATCGGGATTAGCATTCGGGGACCCTTCGTAAGTATTCTTTCGTTCTTTTCCTTATTTTATTGCTTTTCGAGTCAGAAAGTCAAACTTTGTTTGACTTTCAGCGTTGACCAGTAATGGTCAATGCGAAGTTCGTTTGAACTTCGCAACGTGAGTGTAATCACGTTAGTTATAGTCCCTTGGGACTATGCCTACTGATTACCACGTTGTCTAGGGTCGTAGGGTAAGCGATCTGATAAATCGCTTATACCTCGAACCCGACCCATTTGGTCGATCATTAGGATCCGACCAAATACTTTAGGTGACCTTAGTAGGTAGGGAATAACCTTCCGAGGTTATACCCTATGGTCACATCGTTTAAGTAGTTGTATGATAGGTAGTTTATATGCCTTAGGTAAATTACCAGAATACCCTTTTCATGTATAATTGGTAATTAAGCATATGTAACCTAAACTTTTGTCACATAACTGATTATGTAACATGTTTAGGCATATAACACTTGTCATAGGACTAGTTAGACGGTCCGAACGCGTTTCACGCGCACGACACGTTAAAGTAGCATATGTTACCTTAATGGGTCGCGATGGGTCGAAAGCACTTAGGTTAGGTTTCATTGTAGTATGTAGGCCTTGTTAAACCATATCATATGAGTTCCAACACTCATTTGGTTTACCAAGCCTCATCCTATCCGATCTCCCGATTTAAGTCCGGTTTATTTATATAGTGTTAGATTGCCGACTGATTCCGTGCTCCCTCTAGCTTTGTTTGGTTGTTGTTCAAGACCTCTAAGCATTCTCAGGCGAGTACATTATTCCCCTCTTTTACTGTTTTCAACTGTTTTGGGGTGACTCATATGTGCTAAATGTTTTCGATGTTATAACGATGGTTTCAAAAACGATTAAGACGATTTATACAAAACTAATAACGATTTCATAAAGTGAACAAACTTGTTGGTTGTAGTTACATAACAAATGACATTCATTAGCAATGATCAAGCCGACCAGTATTAGGTTATGGTACCATAGGATCTGACAAATCCCGTTATTTACTACACCCGTGGTTATGTGTGGGTATGGTAGGTAGCGACTGAATCTGTAATTGTTAACTTACCCTATGGAGGTTTGTTAATACGAAAACGAGAAGCGACGAAAACGAGAAGCGACGAAAGTCACGAAGGTTTGAATGTTATTAGCGAGACGACCTTATAAGTAGTTTCACGACCTAAAACGAATTAAACGATTTACGATTGGTTTTCACACGATGTTTTAACGATTGGGTAACGATTGGGTTTCACACGATGTTTTATCGATTGGGTAAACGATTGGCTTCAAAGCGATATACGATATTATTTTGGTTATACATATTACATGATTTACATTTGGGCATGAACATTACTTTGGTGGTTTGGTTTGGATTAAGTGATTAAGTAACAATGCGTGTGGAATATGATACAAGCATGGTGGATACGCCGCTGGTACTTCCTATATATAAGTGTTTGTATGGTATTACATATTGTAGCGTTATTTGAATCATTTCAGTTTGAGACATAGAACATTTTATACAAGTAACATACTTTTCACAAGACATTTATTTACAAACAACTTATCTTATACAAACTCATTTTACATGGTTATTCATTTAATCATGCATTATTCTCTTAATTATACATATCACCTGAACTTATCATTGTTTTTCAAATAATTTACTAAAACAAATGTTTTTGGGTTAAGAGTCATGGCTACGAGGTTTTACAAATTATAACCCGATTGATTTGAGTTGGTTAATTAAGTTGCAATATTATACTCTTTTCAAAACAAGGTTTTTAAATAAAGTATTGCAACGTCTAAACTAGCCATGATTTCGACACTCCTACAAAACCTATGTACTCGCCAGCATTTCTTTGCTGACCTCGTTTTCACATATGTTTCAGGTATTGTTGAATGATATCGATTGATAAGATGCATGCTCACATAGGACTGGACAAGGCCTTAGTGACTCAATAACAATGATAGACTATGTTTAAATAGTGTATTTAGATTTCCAGACGATGTAATTATTCAATGTTTAATAAAACGAAACACTTTTGATATCCATGGTTATGAAACATTAATTCTGTTGCAACACGCCCCGATGTTTCCGCCGCGATTTGTTGTTTTACGCGGTCGGGGTGTGACACCATCCCCCAGACTATGACCCATGGTTTGACGACCATAGGGATTACCAACAATGCTACCCACTAGAAGATGAACCCATGCAAAACCTAGCACCCTACCTAGACCTTCTAGATCCCTACTGGGATAACGACCAATATATCAGGGAGATCCTAGAAAACCCGTACCCTTACGAAGAACCCATGCCACAATACCCGGACAGCACCCGCACCACCCATGAGCACTGAGAATGTGCAAGAACTCCGCACCTTTGGTGAGGAGATATTAGAAGGAAGTGAGAGGATGAGACAGATAGGGGAAAGACTCGTCTGGAAATATGACAAGCGCAACATGTAATACTAGATACCCTATCAGTAGTAGTGATAATAATAATAATAATATATAAATATATATATATATATATGTGTGTGTAAGTTTTGAATATATATATATATATATATAATATAAATAATAATATAATCAACTAAAATAGATAATCTTATAGTTACTGATGCATATTAGTGTTGTATTTCCAGTTCCAGTTGTATCTGTAATAGATATAGATGCATATATAAAATAGAGTAAAGGTCGCAATGATGACGATTTTGGATCAATGTGTTGTTGTGTGATTATTCGTATTCAATATTGTTTCAAAATATTAATATTTGGTAAATGTTTATAATTCAGATGGACAACGAAGTGAATCATGGAAACCCGAATAATTATAATAACGGAAGATAATAATGTCATCCAACACATAGTGGCACAAGGGATTATAGACACAATGTCATATATTATCAAAACAGTTAAGGAAGCAGATAATAATAAAAGTAATAATGGAAGTAAACGACCACCTACTGAACCAGAACATAGCGTAAATAATGGACCAATACTTCAAGTGCCCATTCCAAAAAGAAGAAGAACCATGTCTTATAGTTGTTCTTATAAAGAATTTTGGTCCTGTAAACCAATAGAATTCTCGGGCAATGAAGAAGCCATTGCAGCTCTACGCTGGATAAAAAAGACTGAGGCAGTCTTAAAAATAAGCAAGTGCGCAGAAGAGGACAAGATAATGTTTGCCTCCAATCTGTTTAAGAACTCAGCATTAGAATGGTGGAACACTATCCTCCAATCTAGAGGAAGTGACAGGGTCTATAATATGGAATAGGATGAGTTTAAAAACATGGTTGAAAGGAAATTCTGTCCTCCTAATGAAAAGGAACAGATAGCAAATAAGTTCTTAAACCTTAGAATAACTGGAGTGGATAGTAAGGGTTACACTACTACATTCTTCAAATATGCTAGAATAGTGCCGACCCTTGCATCACCAGAACCAGTATTAATCTCCCGTTACATTTGGGGATTAATTAGTGAGATTAGGCATGTAGTCAAGGCAGCTAGACCAAAAACCATAGAAGAAGCTGTAGAACTAGCAAACACCTTGACTAATGAATTAGTGCGTACACAAGAAGAAAACTAGAGGAGGAAATGAGCTCAAAAGCTTACCCAAGAATTTCGCTACGGAAATTCCAACCGTGGGAAAAACGTAGGTTCTACCTCTGTACCTTATTGTAAGGCCTGCAAGAAGAAGCATTCAGGAAGATGCTCCACCTACTGCAATTTCTGCAAGATACTAGGACACAAAAAAGAAGACTGTAGGAAGAAGCCCAGTAATGGAGTGTGCTTCAACTGTGGAGAAAAAGGGCATATCAAGCCGAACTGCCCAAAATTAGCTCCAGCCATGAACAACAAGACTACTAAACATGCTTGAGCATTTGTTCTTACTACAGAAGAAGCCAAGATGATCCCGGACGTGATTGCCGGTACATTTTTAGTTAATGATGTTTTTGCTAAAGTATTATTTGACTCTGGTGCGAACCAAAGTTTTATTAATACTTTATTTTGCAAACTTCTCAATCAACCATTAATTAAACTCCCACAAGAATGTCTAGTAGAAACAGCAAATGGGGAAACCATTAAGATCACTGAAATCTTGTAGGGAGCAAGTGTTGGGATTGAACCCTACCAAAGGAACAGTTGATTAAAGCCAAAACTGGATCAGAGTAGTGGATCCAGAATAAGCAGATGTTTGTATTCAATCTTTCCCCTTGGAAGTGGCCCTAACAACTGATGACTTCTATCTACTGCCCATCTACAACAACTGCTGATCATTCAACATCTGATGAAGATTCTAAAGACTGTTGAAGGCAAGCACTGATGCTCAATCTACTGTCATGTTTCAAGTACTACTGATGAGGACAAAGCACTGCTAGGAGTATAACAGTGGAATGGGAAGCAGTAGTTTAGTCTATCTTCTGTTTATATTGTAATCAATAGTTTATAATAGCAGTAGTTGTATTAGATCAGTAGTTACAGGTTGTTAGGAGGTTAGATGTCACTTTCATGGTGACGTCAGCAAAGATGCCACAGTGGTTTGCTCGTGCCTATAAATAGAACAGTACCCTGTACTGTTCTATTAGCTCTTTCATCACTTGTCATTCTGTACGAACAAAATCTGTGAGCTCAGGCTGAGGGGGAGATTGTAATACATGCATGCATTTGTAATTGAAGACTGAAATAAATTTAATTATTCGGTTCAATGTTAAACATGTGTGTTGAAAGCATTTCTTCCATTTGATTGTGTGTGAAAGTTTGTTTCCATTTATTTCCGCTGCAATTACTTATTCATCTTCTTAATTCTCAAACAAAAACACAATCATAAGAAACTCAGATCCTAACAATTGGTATCAGAGCTAGGACAGTCAAATTTGATCTAACAATCATTTTGACGTAAAAGTTCAGCTCACAATCGTTGATACTTATAATTGTTCGTTTCGTTGAAAAACAGAGTAAGGTTTAATCACGAGCAAAGTTGAATAATCAGTACCTCTAAAACAACCAGGATGACGTCACAATCACAAGATGTTAACAATAGCATCGGTTCACTCTTCAAACCACCCATGTTGAAGCGAAATGAGTACAACATCTGGCAGAGAAGGATGGGTCACATCCTTGCTCAATAAAATACCGGATGTTGGAAGTCGGTTATCTTTGGACCACATGTTCCAATGGTGCCGAGTGCTGAGGATCCAAAGAAGTTCGAACCTAAGAAAGTTGAGAACTATACTGATCTGGATTTTCAGAAATTTGAACTGGATGCTAAGGCATTTAGCATTGTTGCATCTGCATTATCCAATGAAATTTATGCTGGATTGTTACACTATAACAGTGCCAAGGAATTATGGGATGCACTTAAGGAACAATTTGGAGGGACTGAAGAAGTGATTGAAAATAATAGGGAAATTCTGAATCAGCAGTATGAAACCTTTTGTCACGTTAAGGGTGAAACATTAACACAACAGTTTGAGCGATTCAGTTGTCTCATTAGTGAGCTAAGACTTGTTAATGTTGAATTTGCTAAGTCAGCACAAAATAGCAGGTTTCTTAGATCACTGCCTGAAAAATGGGATACAATTGCCTTTGTGACCAGAAATTCTGTTGAGTTCAAAGATCTGACCCTGACCCAACTTCATGGTAGACTCCTGACCTATGAAAGGGAGTTAAACCAGAAAAAGAAGTTGCAAGAGTCTGGCAAAGTTGCAGATGACTACTCATTTGGCAACACAACTCTTCTGGGTCAGGAAGAGTCTGGCAGTGGTAAGGATCAGAGTTATGATCACTTTATTGACATAACTGCTGGTGGAAACTTCAACTCTGATCCTCACTCATCCAATTATGCTTTCACAGCAAATGGAGAAAGCCAGATCTCTGACAATCTATGCTTTGAACTCAATGACCTTCATCATTTTGATCCAACTGACCTAGAGGAAATGGACATATTACATCAATTGGCATTGCTGAGTGTTAGAACCAGCAAATTTTATAAAAGGACAGGGAGAAAATTCCCAAGGTTGCATGGGAATCTAAAAGTAGGGTTGGATAAGTCAAAAATCAAATGCTACAAGTGCAATAGGTTAGGTCATTTTGCTAGGGAATGTAGGAGTCAAAAAACTGGACCAATCTTCACTCACCCTAGTCCAAGACCACAAAATAACCAAGGCACTATGCAATATATCCATTATACCCCTGCTGCCCATGTAAACACTGCTCAAGGTGATCACAGCAGCAAAACAACTGCTGTGAAACCCACACCTAAACCCACCAAAAAGCCCAAACAGAAAAAATCTCAAAAACCCCCCAAACCCACTAAAAAGGTAACTCTAGAAGATGAGATCCCAGAGCAACTACTAGTGACAACACAAAAGTCACCAATAACCACTGCTGCTACTTCCTCACAGCAGTTGGAAGAAAGATCTCAACCTGAGCCTCAAACTCCTCTTGCTTCTTCTAAAAAAGAACAGGATGTAAGAACAGGGACACCAAATTATGATACTCTAGAATCACTTGATTCCATCATCCACAGCCCACTGCCCGGGGCAAATTCGCTTTCCACCCCTATCCTCACTGCACAAATTCCACCAACAATATTACCTCTATTGGATGCAGTTGATTTAGCCCAGACACAAATCACTTCATCTCAATCACCTATCAATGAGATTATGCCACAACAAGTGACTGAGTCTGGTGTCTCAATCTCTGTTAACCCACCAATAGTTGAGGAGATTACACTGCAGGATGTACAAGTACTTCCTGTCAGTAGTTCAAGTGGAGCAGCTACTACAAGTGTTGAACCCACTGGTTTACACTTGGACAGTAGTTTCCTCAGTCAGTCTCCCTTGAAGGAAATTTCTTCATTGGGAACCAGGGTGTTTCCAGTATTCACTGGTTCACTAAAACTGGTTACCCCTACAGAAGGAAGAAGTCCCCAGTACCAAGAAAAAGGGGCATCAATGGATGACTTTTGGGATACTTTCCCTATGTCAACTGCTGATACAACCACTGGCAGTGGGAAATCAGATGATCCCATTAACTTGGGTGATGGTTTAATGTATAGAGAATTGACGGAGAGGGTGAACAAATTGGACACATCTGTTGCAGACATTAAGTCTATGCTGCAACAGTTGTTACAAGCACAAAAGGCAATACCCACTGCTGCACCAGCTGCAACATCTGCTCCATCATTTGCTCCTACTCCCACTGAGCTTTGGAGTCTATTTCAACCTCTGCTTCACCAACAAAGAGCATATGCTGATCAGCAACATGAAATACAAATTCAAAAGATCAGAAATATGATGGAAGCTAGGTTCATGGATACACAAGCAGACATAAAGGCAATCAAGGCCCACTTGCTGAAAACCACTGGTTCTGTTCCTCCTCCTATAATTTTTGTTGATAATCCTCCACCAGCTGATGCCAAAAAGGGGGAGAAAATGAAACAGTTAAAGAAAAAAGGATATGAAAATGGTTTGTACATTGCACTAGATAAATCTAGTATGCTTGCAGACATCCCTAAACCAGATGGTTCCAAAAAGGTTGATGTAACCTTAAATGCCATTGCTGATGAAAAGGCAAGGCTGGAAAAGGATAGGGAGGCAAAAGGAAAATCAAGGTTTGAACAGGAGAATAAAGTTTATATGGAGATGGAAGATTAGGGTGTTTCTGAGCCCAAGGATGAAGAAAGTCCTAAGCCTAAAAGAAAACAGCCCACTAGAAGAGTGAGGCAACCCAAATCCATACCTTCCAGACCCACAAAACACACTCCCAAACCTCCTAAAAACTCCCCACATCAAACTTCCAAACCAACAGATGTTAAAACACCTGTTGTATCAACTGTTGTTGGTACTTCAGTGGTTTCAACAGGGGTTCTGAACTTTCTCCCAACAGTATTTCACCAGCAACAGCAGTAACAACTGCTTCAGCAATTTCATCCACTGCTTCAGCATTTGACTGTCCTTCTTCAGTTTCCAGCCCTTCTGGTATTGACTCTAATGCGAAAAAACAAAATTCATCATTAGAAGCATCATTAGTAGCATAGAGTGCAAAATTTTCATCACCTAGCTCATCAGGTAAGCTGCTCCAGTCAACAAAGCCTTGGGTGAAAAAGCTTTGCTGATCTGGTTGAACCACTGCTGGTGCAACTTGTTGAGGTGCAACTGGTTGCACTTGAACCCGAGGGACAGGAGCTTGGACATACTGAATTTGTGGGACAGTGGTTTGGACATACTGCACAGGAACAGGGGTTCCAGGGTTTGCATAATGAGCAACCCAAATCCATACCCTCCAGACCTACAAAACACACTTCCAAACCTCCTAAAAACTCCCCACATCAAACTTCTAAACCAACAGATGTTAAAACACATGTTGTATCAACTGCTGTTGGTACTTCAGTGGTTTCAACAGATGTTAACCAAACAACCACCACTACCACTTCAACACACACTCCATCCACTGCCCTACCAAAAATCACATCACCACCAAAAACATCCTTATTACCACCAACACCACCTGCCAAAAAGCAGAAGACATCAGGTGATACATCATCTTTTGTAATGGCAACAGTGGTTGAAACACCAGTTGTTTCAACAACTGTTAGACAACCACCTATCACTCAAATCACTACCACTCAACCTACCAAAACACCACCAACCTCTCCTAAACCCAAAAGGAGAAGGATAATATTGGAAGATGACACTTCCCCACCTCCATCATCCTCACAACCACGGACCCTTGTTTCCATTCCAAACCCTGTACCACTCTCTTCATCACAAGCCTTTAATCCAAACAATGCCATTACTCCTGCAGGTGTCCAGTATCCATTAGACCTTCCAGCAGTTAGAGAGGATATCAAATCCTTCTACTCTGAGGATGACCCTGCTAAAAGGAGTTTGCCATCTCTTCAAGGATATTCTAGGCCTAATAACATAGAAGAATATTTGAAGATAAAGGCTCAACAAGCAGAGGATATCTCTAAAATAAATTCACAGGGAAAATCTGACAAGGAGATTCAAAGATACTATCAATACTTGTTAACTCAAGTCAGTACTTTGGAAAGGTCTGCAAAAGATCTTTGTAAAAAACTATCAGAAAGAGATGATGAAAGCCTGAGAAAAGATTATCTTGCTCATATCATGGCATTCAAGAAATACAAGGCAGATAAACCTCAATATAAAGAATGGACCCTTGGTGAGCTCAAAGAGGAGTTAGAAAGAATTGAAAAAATGAACAAAGAAAAAATAAAACACACTCCTCCTGTTTGGACAAAGTACAAGAAAAATGTACCTAAAAGAACCTTAAAGCTGAAGAGAATGAAGGAAGAGCTAATAACAGCTGAATTTGGGTCAAGGAATCAGGTGACAAGTGTAACACCCCGTGTTTCGAAAGTCAAAGTCAAAGTCCAGATTGAAGTCAAAGGAAGAAAAGATTGCTAATTGTGATCTGTCACTCCTTGCTTAACTACTGTTTTGACTTCTTTGACTTGTAGATAATCTATTTATTTTATCGCATTAGTTGTATTATGTGGAGTACATGTTAATAATCGAGGTTTAATTACCATTTATCGCATGTTTTTATCGCCTATCGCTTCGCAATCGCATTCGCAACCCGAATTATGCATTCTGGATATTGTTTTACGTGTGTGCTACTTATGTGTTACTTGTGCATGCTTTATTTATGTTTATGTGTCGTGGTGATTAATCAAAATGCAATCGCAACTCAATCGCAATCGAATCACAAACGCTAAACGCAAGTTATTTATAGTGATTGTATGTTAGATATAGTAGTTGAGATTAGTGTGTAGCTAATGGATAATTCTATCGCAACCTCGCTCGAAACGCATCGCAAAACCCAACGCACGAAACGAAACACCGAAACTCAAAACGTCAGAGCCACTCGATCGAGTGACCGCTCGATCGGATGGCCAACCGATCGGATTGCCATCTGATCGGATTGCCACCCGATTGGATAGTCATCCAATCGGTGACCCACTCGCCCTTTCAGCACTTTCCTTTTTGGGAAACCCTATAAATACCCTCACTTGTCACATCACTTGATGTGACAGCTCTCTACTCGACCCAGCCGTACTCAAGCTCTATTTCTATCGATTTCTCGCGATTCTTGTAAGTTTTCAACCTAAATCTTTTACTTCTATGATCTACACACACTTATTCATCATTCTCTCTTTTGAGTCTTACTTTTAACCGTGAAATCAATGGATTTGAGGTGTTCTAGGATGATGTCATCGTGGAGTTCATAGGAACTTCATGTTTTGGCTTCAATCCATCAAGAACAACCCAGATCTGAAGGATTTCCACAAGATTAAACAATGTTTTCGCATAGATCTACACATATTCATGGCTAAAAGGATTGAAAGATGGTTTTCTAACTTTCTTTCAACTCTTTTACACTCAATGCACTCAAAAACGATGGAATCAGAGCTTGTTCTGATCTTCTGCTCTTTCTTAGTGATGTGTTGGTTCAAGATCTGAATTCTATCTAAGAGACAATCGATTTCGGGTTAAACGTGAACCACCATCTCGAACAGTCAACTGACCGGACTAGGGTGATTCCTATCCGATCGGATTACTTGAGTCTTGACGAGGGTTCTGTTGTTTGGCACGTTATCAAATCGTCTCGATCAAAACTGCAAACTATCAAAATAATCAAGTATCGGGACGATCAGGTCGTTGGGACGGATTGCTGTCCGATCATATTGCCATCCGATCGGATTGCCATCCGATCAGACAGCCACCCGATCGACTGGCACATGGTTCCCCACTTAAATTTTTATTTCAACATTCCAAGGTACTGAACGTCGAACGGATTACCGTCCGATTGGATTGCCATCCGATCGAACGACCATCCGATCATGAGATGTTTGGGACTTCAACACTTAAACAATTTTCAACATGTTCAATGCATTTTCAGTTCTAACGGATTGCCACCCGATTGGCAGACTATCCGATCGAGTGACAACACTGCTGTGAACTTGTTCTTTGAGAAATACCTCGCTGAACGGATCGTCACCCGACCGAACCGCCGTCCGATCGATCAACCTGAAAGGTAGACATAGTTCTCTGATTTCAAAACGCTACAATGAAAACTTCAAAAGGCAAACCATCATACACGAACACATCATCACCAAGCGAGATGTCAGTCCAATCAAATGGCCATCCGATCGGATGACCATCCGAATGGATTGATATCCGATCGACTGGCCATCCGATCGGATTGCCATCCGATCGGATTACCATTCGACACTTACCACTCTTGCACCGTTTTACGCGCCGCTTCTCGTTTATGCTATCGTTAACTGTTCAGGCTAACCTCTCTCAGCGCTCCCTTCAATCCAAGATAGTGTTTACTTGTTAAGCACAGTCTGTAAGTATACTCGATCCCTTTTTGCTTTACGCACTTTTGGGTGTTACATACGTTACTTATTCTAAATCACAATCGACACACAACGCAAACACTATTTATACGCTAACCGTTATTGCATGCTACGTGTTATTCGATGAATGCTTGTATGTTATGTTAACACATTGATTGTTGCCTGACACCTTAGCAACGATAGTACGATAGTTAGGACTCAGCACCTGTTGTGAACAGGGGTTGTTAAGGGCTTTACTTCACGTGTCCCAGTGGGGATATGTGTGGTGCATTCTACAACTCGTAGTCACGTCTGTGCATATTTCTCTGTCGATAACCTACTTGCCTTCACTTTATACATGTTACATGCTGGTTATGCGTAAACGATTTCGAACTCTATTATACTATTAAACTTGTATGCTCACCTTTACACTATGTGTATTGACCTCTATTTTAACGTGTGTGACATGTGTTTAAATGCTTAGGATGCTTTGCTGCTATGTGGGAATCAAGCTAGGATGGAGTCTTAGAAACAAACAATTTAATGAAATCTGAGTTGTCGGAACAGTATTTGGTTTATGAGACAATTATTTGTAATAACTGTTTATTTTAGATATATTGTGGTATGGGGCATGACGTTTAAATTATCTGGTAATGAATAGTTGTTATGGATATCCAAGAACAATCTGTTTCGCTCAGTGCCGTGCCCCGATGATTCCGCCATCGGTTGGGGTGTGACAACAAGATGGTCAGAGGATAAAGTGATGGCCTCTTACAAAAAGCTGGAAGAATTGAGAAAGAAAAATCCTAATGTTCCACAAAAGCCAGTTTACCCTGAAGCAGTGGTTCCAGCTAAACCACAAAAGCTACAAATCAGGAGATCCACTGCTCCACCTGCTGCCATCCTTTATCAAAGAAGGAAACAAAAGCAGATGGATGCAGAAACAACAGAGGATATTGCAGCAGGGGATGTCATTATAAAAATGGTCCTCAAGCAGATGATAGCAGAAAATCCAGAATTAGCAAAATCTACAAACACTGCTGCTCAAAGTGTTATAACCAGGCCACCATTTACAAACTCATCATCAATAAAATCTCTCCCAAGAAACCCACTGGATTCAAAAATACTAAAGTGGAAATCTGACAAACAGACCCACGTATTAACTTTGATCAATACTTGTTAACTCAAGTCAGTACTTTGGAAAGGTCTGCAAAAGATCTTTGTCAAAAACTATCAGAAAGAGATGATGAAAGCCTGCGAAAAGATTATCTTGCTCATATCATGGCATTCAAGAAATACAAGGCAGATAAACCTCCATATAAAGAATGGACCCTTGGTGAGCTCAAAGAGGAGTTAGAAAGAATTGAAAAAATGAACAAAGAAAAAATAAAACACACTCCTCCTGTTTGGACAAAGTACAAGAAAAATGTACCTAAAAGAACCTTAAAGCTGAAGAGAATGAAGGAAGAGCTAATAACAGCTGAATTTGGGTCAAGGAATCAGGTGACAAGTGTAACACCCCGTGTTTCGAAAGTCAAAGTCAAAGTCAAGATTGAAGTCAAAGGAAGAAAAGATTGCTAATTGTGATCTGTCACTCCTTGCTTAACTACTGTTTTGACTTCTTTGACTTGTAGATAATCTATTTATTTTATCGCATTAGTTGTATTATGTGGAGTACATGTTAATAATCGAGGTTTAATTACCATTTATCGCATGTTTTTATCGCCTATCGCTTCGCAATCGCATTCGCAACCCGAATTATGCATTCTGGATATTGTTTTACATGTGTGCTACTTATGTGTTACTTGTGCATGCTTTATTTATGTTTATGTGTCGTGGTGATTAATCAAAACGCAATCGCAACTCAATCGCAATCGAATCACAAACGCTAAACGCAAGTTATTTATAGTGATTGTATGTTAGATATAGTAGTTGAGATTAGTGTGTAGCTAATGGATAATTCTATCGCAACCTCGCTCGAAACGCATCGCAAAACACAACGCACGAAACGAAACGCCGAAACTCAAAACGTCAGAGCCACTCTATCGAGTGACCGCTCGATCGGATGGCCAACCGATCGGATTGCCATCTGATCGGATTGCCACCCGATTGGATAGTCATCCGATCGGTGATCCACTCGCCCTTTCAGCACTTTCCTTTTTGGGAAACCCTATAAATACCCTCACTTGTCACATCACTTGATGTGACAGCTCTCTACTCGACCCAGCCGCACTCAAGCTCTATTTCTATCGATTTCTCGCGATTCTTGTAAGTTTTCAACCTAAATCTTTTACTTCTATGATCTACACACACTTCTTCATCATTCTCTCTTTTGAGTCTTACTTTTAACCGTGAAATCAATGGATTTGAGGTGTTCTAGGATGATGTCATCATGGAGTTCATAGGAACTTCATGTTTTGGCTTCAATCCATCAAGAACAACCCAGATCTGAAGGATTTCCACAAGATTAAACAATGTTTTCGCATAGATCTACACATATTCATGGCGAAAAGGATTGAAAGATGGTTTTCTAACTTTCTTTCAACTCTTTTACACTCAATGCACTCAAAAAACGATGGAATCAGAGCTTGTTCTGATCTTCTGCTCTTTCTTAGTGATGTGTTGGTTCAAGATCTGAATTCTATCTAAGAGACAATCGATTTCGGGTTAAACGTGAACCACCATCTCGAACAGTCAACTGACCGGACTAGGGTGATTCCTATCCGATCGGATTACTTGAGTCTTGACGAGGGTTCTGTTGTTTGGCACGTTATCAAATCGTCTCGATCAAAACTGCAAACTATCAAAACAATCAAGTATCGGGATGATCAGGTCGTTGGGACGGATTGCTGTCCGATCATATTGCCATCCGATCGGATTGCCATCCGATCAGACAGCCACCCGATCGACTGGCACATGGTTCCCCACTTAAATTTTTATTTCAACATTCTAAGGTACTGAACGTCGAACGGATTACCGTCCGATTGGATTGCCATCCGATCGAACGAACATCCGATCATGAGATGTTTGGGACTTCAACACTTAAACAATTTTCAACATGTTCAATGCATTTTCAGTTCTAACGGATTGCCACCCGATTGGCAGACTATCCGATCGAGTGACAACACTGCTGTGAACTTGTTCTCTGAGAAATACCTCGCTGAACGGATCGTCACCCGATCGAACCGCCGTCCGATCGATCAACCTGAAAGGTAGACATAGTTCTCTGTTTTCAAAACGCTACAATGAAAACTTCAAAAGGCAAACCATCATACACGAACACATCATCACCAAGCGAGATGTCAGTCCAATCAAATGGCCATCCGATCGGATTACCATTCGACACTTACCACTCTTGCACCGTTTTACGCGCCGCTTCTCGTTTATGCTATCGTTAACTGTTCAGGCTAACCTCTCTCAGCGCTCCCTTCAATCCAAGATAGTGTTTACTTGTTAAGCACAGTCTGTAAGTATACTCGATCCCTTTTTGCTTTACGCACTTTTGGGTGTTACATACGTTACTTATTCTAAATCACAATCGACACACAACGCAAACACTATTTATACGCTAACCGTTATTGCATGCTACGTGTTATTCGATGAATGCTTGTATGTTATGTTAACACATTGATTGTTGCCTAACACCTTAGCAACGATAGTACTATAGTTTGGACTCAGCACCTGTTGTGAACAGGGGTTGTTAAGGGCTTTACTTCACGTGTCCCAGTGGGGATATGTGTGGTGCATTCTACAACTCGTAGTCACGTCTGTGCATATTTCTCTGTCGATAACCTACTTGCCTTCACTTTATACATGTTACATGCTGGTTATGCATAAACGATTTCGAACTCTATTATACTATTAAACTTGTATGCTCACCTTTACACTATGTGTATTGACCTCTATTTTAACGTGTGTGACATGTGTTTAAATGCTTAGGATGCTTTGCTGCTATGTGGGAATCAAGCTAGGATGGAGTCTTAGAAACAAACAATTTAATGAAATCTGAGTTGTCGGAACAGTATTTGGTTTATGAGACAATTATTTGTAATAACTGTTTATTTTAGATATATTGTGGTATGGGGCATGACGTTTAAATTATCTGGTAATGAATAGTTGTTATGGATATCCAAGAACAATCTGTTTCGCTCAGTGCCGTGCCCCGATGATTCCGCCATCGGTTGGGGTGTGACAACAAGATGGTCAGAGGATAAAGTGATGGCCTCTTACAAAAAGCTGGAAGAATTGAGAAAGAAAAATCCTAATGTTCCACAAGAGCCAGTTTACCCTGAAGCAGTGGTTCCAGCTAAACCACAAAAGCTACAAATCAGGAGATCCACTGCTCCACCTGCTGCCATCCTTTATCAAAGAAGGAAACAAAAGTAGATGGATGCAGAAACAACAGAGGATATTGCAGCAGGGGATGTCATTATAAAAATGGTCCTCAAGCAGATGATAGTAGAAAATCCAGAATTAGCAAAATCTACAAACACTGCTGCTCAAAGTGTTATAACCAAGCCACCATCTACAAACTCATCATCAATAAAATCTCTCCCAAGAAACCCACTGGATTCAAAAATACTAAAGTGGAAATCTGACAAACAGACCCACGTATTAACTTTGATCAAATCCAGTGGTGAGGTGAAGAAAATATCAAGGGAACAAGCACTGGGCCTGGGTGTTGAAGATCTGCAAGATCTCCTTGATTTTACACTGTGCAGGGATGAGGATGATACAAATTCCTTGGACTTTCAATTACAATTCAAAGGGCAAGTCAGGGAATTATTGATGAGCCAATAAAAATCCACAATAATGAAGGGCTTTGGCATCATCTGTTTTAGGGGGAGATTGTTGGGATTGAACCCTACCAAAGGAACAGTTGATTAAAGCCAAAACTGTATCAGAGCAGTGGATCCACAATAAGCAGATGTTTGTATTCAATCTTTCCCCTTGGAAGTGGCCCTAACAACTGATGACTTCTATCTACTGCCCATCTACAATAACTGCTGATCATTCAACATCTGATGAAGATTCTAAAGACTGTTGAAGGCAAGCACTGATGTTCAATCTACTGTCATGTTTCAAGTACTGCTGATGAAGACAAAGCACTGCTAGGAGTATAACAGTGGAATGGGAAGCAGTAGTTTAGTCTATCTTCTGTTTATATTGTAATCAGTAGTTTGTAATAACAGTAGTTGTATTAGCTCAGTAGTTATAGGTTGTTAGGAGGTTAGATGTCACTTTTATGGTGACGTCAGCAAAAATGCCACAGTGGTTTGCTCATGCCTATAAATAGAACAGTACCATGTATTGTTCTATTAGCTCTTTCATCACTTGTCATTCTGTACGAACAAACTCTGTGAGCTCAGGCTGAGGGGGAGATTGTAATACATGCATGCATTTGTAATTAAAGATTGAAATAAATTTGATCATTCGGTTCAAAGTTAAACATGTGTGTTGAAAGCATTTCTTCCATTTGATTGTGTGTGAAAGTTTGTTTCCATTTTAATTCCGCTGCAATTACTTATTCATCTTCTTAATTCTCAAACAAAAACACAATCATAAGAAACTCAGATCCTAACAGCAAGAATAGAATTTTTAAATCAAAAGTTTATTGCAAACCTTTATCCAATGAATCTGGCAGGATTTGATATTGTATTAGGAATGGATTGGTTAATAACCAATAAAGCCGGTATTCTATGTGATCAAAAGTCAATCCAAGTGAATTCCCCAAAAGGTGAAAATATCACAATTAAAGGAGATAAGCCGTCTAGATCCACAAAATTCATCTCTGTGATGAAAACTACCAGTTATGCAAGAAAAAGATCATTAGTGTATTTGATTTCCATAATCCATAACACTAAAAGAAAAGAACTGAAAGATATTCCCGTAGTATCTCAGTTTCCAGATGTGTTTCAAGAAGAATTACCAGGACTACCACCAGACAGAGAAGTTGAATTCAGAATTCATCTGCGACCCGAAACAGCACCAATTGCCAAAGCACCTTACCGTTTGGCACCAGCAGAAATGCAAGAATTAAAGAAACAATTGGATGAACTTTTGGAGAAGGGATTCATACAGCCAAGTTCATCGCCATGGGGAGCACCGATCCTATTCGTCAAAAAGAAAGACGGGTCAATGCGTATGTGCATTGATTACCATGAATTAAACAAGGTCGTCACAATAAAAAATCGGTACCCATTACCGAGAATTGATGATCTGTTTGATCAATTTCAAGGAAAGTACAGGAAGAGGATATTCATCAATTAAAAGTACAGGAAGAGTATATTCCTAAGACCGCTTTCCGTACAAGGTATGGCCATTATGAATTTACTGTCATGCCATTTGGTTTAACCAATGCCCCAGCCGCATTTATGGACATGATGAACCGAATATGTAAGCCATATTTGGATAAATTCATAATTGTCTTTATAGATGATATTCTCATTTACCCTAAGAGTAAAGAGGAACATGCAACACATCTGCATGCACTCCTAAATTTGCTGAGAAAAGAAAAGCTTTACGCTAAATTTTCAAAATGTGAATTTTGGTTAGAAGAAGTGCCGTTTCTTGGACATTTAGTCAATCATGAAGGAATTCATGTAGAACCCACAAAAATAGAGGCGATTACCAAATGGAAAACCCCTGAGTCACCAACCGTGGTTAGAAGTTGTCTAGGACTAGCTGGTTATTATAGAAGATTTATCTGAGATTTTTCTAGAATAGCCATACCCTTAACAAAGTTAACCTGTAAGTCTGTTAAGTTTGAATGGGGACCAAAACAAGAAGAAGTCTTTAGAATTCTTAAGCAAAGATTAACCAACGCACCCATACTAGCGTTACCAGAAGGAACAGAAGACTTTGTAGTCTATTGTGACGCTTCTAAGTTAGGTTATGGATGTGTGTTGATGCAACGTCAAAAGGTTATAGCATATGCGTCTAGACAACTTAAGAATCATGAAGAAAGTTATTCAACCCATGATTTAGAATTAGGAGCTATAATTTTTTCCCTGAAAATTTGGAGACATTACATTTACAGTAGTAAGTTTACCATTTGTACTGATCATAAGAGTTTAGGGTATGTTTTCGGGCAAAATGAGTTAAACATGAGACAAAGACGCTGGATGGAAATTCTTAGTGATTACCATTGTAATATCCAGTATCATGCAGGAAAGGAAAATGTAGTAGCCGATGCTTTAAGTTGAAAGTATCACGAAAAGCCAAAAAGAGTACGTTCTCTTAAATTAAATCTGCAGATAGATTGTAATGAACAGATTAGAAAAACACAAGAATCGGTAATCAAGGATGATACTGAAACATTGAAAGGAATGATTAAGGAATTAGAGCAAGGAACCGATGGAATTTGGAGATTCCACAAGAAAAGAATGTGGATACCCAAACTAGGAAACCTACGCCACCGTATATTAGAGGATGCCCATAAGTCTAAGTATACGATGCATACTGGAAATGACAAGATGTATCATGACTTAAGAAATAATTTCTGGTGGATAGGAATGAAAAAGGATATAGCAGCTTATGTTGCTAAATGTTTAACTTGTTCACAAGTTAAAGCTAAACATCAGAAACCCTCAGGTTTGTTACAGCAATTAGAAATGCCAATATGGAAATGGGAATTGATAACAATGGACTTTGTTACCAAATTACCCAAAACAAGAAAAGGTAATGATACAATCCGGGTGATTGTAGACATGCTAACTAAGTCAGCTCATTTCTTGCCGATGAAGGAAACTTTCAGTATGGAACAATTAGCTAAGCTGTATGTAAATGAAATCGTTTCATTACATGGGATTCCTTTATCTATTGTTTCTGATAGAGATAGCCGTTTGACTTCTCATTTTTGGACAAGTTTCTAAAAAGCAATGGGAACCAAGCTAAATCTAAGCACCGCTTATCATCCTCAAACGGACGGAGAAAGCGAAAGGATAATTCAGACAATGGAAGATTTGCTTAGAGCTTGTGTAATTGATTTCAGAGGAAATTCGGATGATCACTTACCATTAATAGAATTTTCCTACAACAACAGCTATCATACTAGTACAAATGCGGCGCCATTCGAAGCACTTTATGGACGAAAGTGCCGAACTCCAGTCTGTTGGGCAGAAATTGGAGAAAAGCAACTATCTGGACCAGAAATAGTACAGAAACAACGGACAAGATTATTCAAGTTAAGGAAAGACTGAAAGCAGCACGCGATTGACAGAAGAATTATGCTGATAACAGCCGAAAACCGTTGGAATTTCAGGTAGGAGATATGGTATTATTAAAAGTCTCTCCTTGGAAAGGAGTCATCGGATTCATCAAAAGGGGAAAGCTAAGCCCCAGGTATGTTGGACCTTTTGAGATCATTAAAAGAATAGGACTTGTAGCCTATCAGCTATAACTGCCAGAGGAAATGGCAGGAATACATGATGTATTTCATGTGTGTAATCTCAAGAAGTGCTTAGCCGATGAATCACTGGTAGTACCTCTTAAGGACATAGAGGTAAATGAAAAGCTAAAGCTTATAGAGAAGCCTCTACAGATTGAAGACAGAAAAGTCAAGAATCTCAAACACAAGAGATTAGTTCTAGTCGAGTGAAATGGGATTCCAAAAGAGGACCAGAATACACTTGGGAGCTTGAATCTGAGATGCAGAGGAAATATCCACACCTGTTCCAGTAGACCTCGAGGACGAGTTCTAAAACAAGTTGGGGAGGATATAACAACCCTCCTAAAATATTTGCGACACCCCTAAAATATTTAGAACACCCCAATACGCACTAAAATACACCCCGTATACGAGAAATGGCCCAAAATACCCTTATTTTTATAAAAATTAATTAAAAACAAAATTTAATGGGTCCTGGCGGGGCGCGACAGAGCCCTTAAGGGCCGTCGCGGGGCGCGAGCGCCTGGGCACCCGCCCTCACCCGGTGCTGCCACGTGTCGAACTCGTGTCGAGTCTAGTGTCCGAATTAGCAACCCTAGGGCCTACCCTAGTTGGCGTCGCGGGCCGTGAAGCCCTCTTAGGTTTTCGTCGCGGGGCGCGATGCCATGTCTGATCAGCCCTATAAATTGAGAGTTTCGGCTCTCATTTGAAATCGTTCAACACACAATTCTCTCTCTAAATTTCTGAATAGTATAAGTAATACCCGGGCATTATACCCCCCTAAATAATGAAGTTCTGCCTCGTTGTAAGTATCATAACCCCCGGTTACGTATTAGATACGCTGCCCGATTGATCTAGTGCTCCGTAATGGCTGTCGAGGCTCTGCTCGATGTAGTCGTTGGAGTTCTGTCTCAGGGAGGGTAACTAATGTAAATATTGGGTTATTATACTAACACGTGTTCATTGTATAGTTAATAGATTATAACCAGGAAAACACAAAGGAAAACCTTAAAGTTGCAATGTGAGTAATCTCCTTTTTGTAAACCTTTTTGCAAACTGTTCTACAAAGCCTCAATGTTTTAAATTATATTTCACAGTGATTGAGTATTTGTAAATTCTACAATTATCGTCGGTATGTTGGGGTTTTATATACAAAATTTGTTACTACACTGTGAGTAGTAACATAACCACAAGTCAGGTTGACAGTACCGTGGGTGGTAATTAAAGTAGAAAAATAAACAAATGTAATTGCGAGATCAACCTCAATACTATAAAACTGATTTACCTGTCTTGATTTAATTGGGATTCACTCACCAGTATTTCCCACTGAAAAAATGTTTTTAAACGCGTTTCAGGTAACAAAATGTGAAAGCCAAATAGAAGCCAGCTGGACAGCACTGAAGGCTTGGAAAAGTGGCTATAAAAAGTTACCTAAAAAAAGAAGATGTTTTATTCAATAAAATAGAGTTTATCCCTATAAAATGGTTGTAATGGAAACTTGGGAATTTCCCATGTGTTTAATATTATAAAAATGTGGTATTTTACTCTGATAAAATATTTCCTAACTACGGTCCTGAAGTAAATTCCGCTGCCAAATTGATAAATACCGATACCACCATTTCAGAGTAGGCCGCGGCCGCCCACCTCCCGAGGCAGGGGTCGGGGGTTGCGACACCCGACTACACCGCAATCTAAAGAGAAGAAGTTTGTGAGCCACTTGACAAGATGGAGGATGAGAATGAGGAGCGTGTACCATCTTGGGAGGAAAAGTTTGGTGATGAGTTGGTAGGTTTGCCAACTCTTGAAGATGAAGAATTTGACCCGCTTGGTGATCTCGCCTATCTAGAGAGATTACTTGTACAGACGCCGACCATGGAGATCAAACAAATACCAAACGAAGAAGAACAGTAAGTGGCTGACGAGTTTATAGCTGGCCCGTGAAGGAAGTAGATGTTGTATTCCCACTCACACCAACAAGAACACGGGAGAAGGTGCAAAGAAGCTTGGATCAACATGTTGTAAGGGTTCGAAGATGGTATAAAAAGGAGGTACCACTGAAGTTTGCACAACACCATTCTCCTCATTACATGCTACGTATCAAGTTTGGTCCAGGTAAATTTAAATTTTGGTGGCGCGACCCGTTTGCATGTCTTAAGATATTTCATACTTTCATCATTGGTTTTTTAATAAACAATGATGATCAATTAAAATTAAACGGGTTGGATAAAGGAGAAACCTCCTGATTAAATTCAAGTGTGGGGAGGTTTCATGGAGTTTGTATGGAGTCGTAGTTTTTGTATATTGAGTCTAAATTAGTTGGTTTGAGTCAGTATTTGTCGAGTCGGTACTACTTAGGTTTTTGTTTATGCAGGTTTGGATATGTACCACCTGTACTCAATCTCCATTCGGGAGATTTCGGAGCGGTACACCAATTTCAAGGAATTTTCCAAGTATACTAGTTAGAGTCAAAGCCGATCGTGACACAAATGCTATACAATCGAGCTGGATTGTACGAGAGATTTGGAGCTTACGCATTATAAAACCAGCTAAGTCCTTTCCAATTTGTCATTAGTCTTTTTATTTCTTATTTATTTTAGTCTTTTGAGTCGGTTTCCATCCTACATTGAGGGCAATGTAGAGTTTAAGTGTGGGGATGGGAAACTATCGTTTAGGTCTTAGTTTTTTAGACATAAAAATTTGAAAAATACAAAAAAAAAAAAAAAAAATCCAAAAAAATTGAAAAATCAGAAAATGTCCTTGTTTAAGATGTTTGCATAATAAAAACGAAAAATGATAGAAAAATCAGATTTGTTTAGGTTTCAAATAATAATAATATGAGAATAAAAGGTTAAGCTTGTGTCTAGACTCAGCCCAAGTTGCGATACCAAGTTCTGGTCCAATCATGATACTTCGAATTATCAGAGTGCCAATCGAGACGAAAAAAGAAAAGGAAAAAAAAGAAAAAGAAGTATAAGGAGGCAGTGAGAGGAGACGAAACAGAAGACTTATTGAGAGTTCGCAAATTTTGAGAGAAGGAAAGAAAAGAGTTGGTTCAAGGGTTCAAGCCGTGATCAAGATTCAAGATTCGGGTTTGCTTTACAATTTATTATTTTTTGGTTTTGTTAGATTTTGTGTTTACAAACTACTAAATATGATTTGTTTATCGTATGAAACTTGTTTCTTTTTAGCGACTATGATTCTTGGCTAATCTTTTATACTACCTAGGTCTAGATGAACTATGACTTAATATTTTGATTATTTGGTTTTGACTAATGATTAAATTGTGATGATTTACATATTCCTGCTTTGTGATTGTTTATGAATTTGTGTGCTTGTCTTGGTTGTGATTGGTTGTTTGGTTAGGTGATCTTGTTAGTCTGGTCTGGAACTATTTAGATCATTCTAGGTTCGTTAATCTATTAGGTTTTCGGTCTAGAGCTTGAGATTAGAGATAATTCAAGTTTAACTAAATTAATTAAAATCAACTGAGTATAGTGTGCATCCTTTTCTGGCAACCCTAGCGACGACCCAGGATTGCTAGGTTATTAGCTAGGCGTTGTTTGGTAGTTTGGGTGCCGATAGCTCGGATACAACTACTTATTCGTGTTTAGGGTTTCCTAGGTTTTCAATTATTTAACAGGTTTAGCTTCATGACAGGAGGATTTTAGCACCATAGTTGCTATTAATCTAATAGTTGTCGGATTCGGTGTCGATAGGTCGAGTTTAGCACTTCATCACTCTGTTCCATCTTCTATTTTGGTTGATCATCCTTATGTAACACCTTGAAAATTCACGTCCTATAATGTGTAGACACGTGTCAAATGTTTAAACGTGTGAAAGAAATATTATAGAAGGACTAAAGTTGACAAACATGGAAAGTGTGTGAAAATACGTATTCTAAGTGTCAACTGTGAATACATATAATGTACATTAACCCTACACGATGCTCATACCTTCAAACGAATAAATCATGGATCATACGAAGCTAAAAGTGAGAGATTACAAACTACAGGGGTTAAATGTGTCAACATGTTTAAAGATATACCTCCGAGTGACCTTTTGACAAACCCGAAGCTTTGTAAATGTTAATCATGCTCACTAGAATGCACGATTTAAATTTCGTAAAGTTTCGTTAACGTATGAGAAAGTTATGATCGAATTCGTGTGCGAGGGGTTAAAGCGTCAACGTTGAAAGTTAGGCCTTTTCGGGTAACAATAAAGTTACCCGGTGACTTAACAAAGTGGGTATATGTCTTGAGGCCCTTATAGATCAATTACGGGGGCTCAAAATGCAATAAACAAGTGCCTAATCGAAGTTTGAAGAGCCAAGGACCAAAACTGCAATTTTTAAAAGTTTTGTGGGATGTCACCTAGGGCTCGCGTAGCGCGAGCGTGACTGCTTATGCAGTCGCGCTACGCGACTGCTTCACCTGATCAGCCAGTTCCGAGTTCTTAGGGGACTTGTCTGCCTTTGCACTTGTAATCGATTTTAAACGATTTTTCACTTCTCACTTGGCCCCTAGACACCCCCTAAGCCTTAGAGACATATGTTGATGAGTTGTGGTGTGTCCTAGACCTTGTTGTCAAAGATTTGTGGTATGTAATTCACTATAAAAGGCCACCTTGTGCAACACAACTCCTCACACCTTCTTCTGCATTGTTTGATCATTCCTGGAGCTCTCAAGCAGGTCCATTTGATCTTAAGTCGTGCATAGGACTCTTGTAAGTCTTCTAGTTCTTCTTTGTTTGAGTTTAGCTTGGTTAATTAGCTAAAAGTCAAACCGTCGTAATTACGGTTTGACTTCGAGATTAGTCAATAATGGCTCAGTCATATCTCGAATTAAAAGTAGTTATGAGTTGGTATTTATGTGGGTAATAAAACCCCAAAAGGGTTTCCCCTGATCACCACTCTAACTAGTTCAAATGTCGGGTCAAACATATACTTAAAAAGTCAACAGGATGCTTAAAATGTCATTTATGCATAATTAGCTATCTAGAACATATATAACCTGTTTGATCATTGTTATAACTTAGTAATTAGTGTAAGAACATGTCTAAACATGTTCAACCCGACAATTTCCTGTTTAGACCCGGATCGGAACCGAAAGTCCCATAGTTTGACTTTCACTTTGAATTTCAGTTCTGACCCGTTTAGGCACATTTCAGAAATGCCTCAGAGCTTTAATTGGATTAGGTTACATGTTAGAACAACCCTCTGTGATTACACACCTTGGTTCACTAGTTATCCAATTAATATGCAGATTTCCGTTAATTGCTCATATGTTGACCGTTATGCCCTTATTACCTTAAAACATGATTTATGAAAATGTAAAAGTGTAGAAACCGTAGTTACTGATATATAAACTTGTATGCAAAGTTTGACATCAGTTTGACTTATAGATTAAGAGTTATGCTCAATATCGCGAAATTAAAGCTTTATGTTAATAAAACGGCGTAATTGGCGTATAGCCTAGCTAAGCCTACTTTTTGGTATCAAACTTAATACCCACTGATACAATATATTATTTTGGGATTTTTAAAGATTTTTAATTAATTTTAGGCTGAGCATAACTAGTAGTTGTAGGCTTAATCCGGTAATTGTCGGTTTTGCCCTTACGGGCCATAAAATGAGTTTTACTTATCTAAATGACTCCAAACCTTTTGCTACTGATCACGTATGATAAATAAATTATTTTAAGCCTTCTGGAATAATAAAAATATCAGCTTTAGGTATTGAACCCGTAAACGGCTCCTAATCGCCTTATTTAGCGTTTTAGCGCATAGTATGTTTTAAAATCATATTGAACATACACGGGTTGATACCTACTTATATATAAGGCAAATTAGGATATTTTAACAGTAAGAAAAGGTTGATTAACTCAGACTTTGTTTTTGAGCTTTTCGGCTTATGTGAAATTACCAAAATACCCCTACGGGGCATAGTTTGGTTAAAAATGATAAATTTCACATATATGCTTTAGCCTACTGTTATAACTCATCAAATTGAGTATGTTTATTGTTTACATCAGACCTGTAACTCAGTTAAACATCTACACGCTTTTACAAACTTTAAAATGACCAAACTACCCCTACGGGGCATAGTTTGTGTTTAAATTAGTTCGGGGCATAATGAAAGACATCCTACTGATGTTCCAACATATTTGAAGCATATTAACTTAGGAAACCTGTATATGGCTCTTACGGATACCCGTTATGCTTATTACGCGTTCGGTTCGGTCTATGTAACAAGTTTACATGAATTAGCCGAAACGGGTCAAACCTTATCGGTTTTATCTCAAAATCCAGAATGTGTTTAGTTTACCCATATTATACAAGTCTCCAGACTTGTCGGGTCTAAATCACATCCTATTCCGGTCTTCGCTTAATCATGCGTTTTGAACCGTAAACATTTCCTTAAAAGTAACCGGTCTAAGTTACGACTTAAATAAGACCCGTTAGGAATTTAATAGGTTAATAAAACCTTCGTTCCAGATTAAGAGCCCCAGTAGAAGTACTTGTGCTTGCTGATTAAGATATACGGCTGAGTGTAAGTTGCATTGCTAGCTCAGGTAAATACTTTTAACTTATTTTCCCTTATACGGGCTTGGGATACGGTATTATAAAAATACCGCTTGGTCGGGTGTAGAAACCTTTTAATCGGAGATGATTAAATTGCATAATCCCGTTTTAATCTGTATTGATTGATAACAAATAACATTGGGGGTTAATGACCGTGTCCTGGATATCCTTGGCTCATTTTAAAAAGTGAATGGCCACGACGTAAGCACAAGGTGTAGGCAAAACACCTCCTGTTGCATATGTATAACGTATACTCACTCGTAAGGGTATCTTCTTGTGAGATTATATTTGTGGTGTGTCGATTAATCTTGTCCGGCTTGTATTGTATAATCACCGGCCCTAAATGTTGGACAACCATGTAAATCGGATACAAGATTTTTATTAATAAAATTGTCCCAAGTATAAAAGATTAATTTTGCCTCTGTGCATTTTAATCAATGTGTCAAGATATTTTGTGCCGTTTGCACTCGAATCACTTTTCAAACTCTTTTTCCAAAATGAGTCGGTTAATTGTATTTACCAGTGTAAACTGACGTATTTTCCAAAAGGTTAAGTGACAGGTACTATGCGTAATTGGCTGGGAGCTCAGGGCGTCACTAGGGAATCTTGCAAGTTCTAGATGCCTAAAGTCTGCTGAACAGTTTTCTTTTATTGATCCGCCTGTGGATCCTTTACCTTCCGTTGTAATACTTTGACATTACTTATATTCGGAATGTAATATATTTATCTTTTGCTTCCGCTGTGCATTATTATATTGTGTTGTTTGACTATTATGTTGCCAACCACGTCACGATACTCCCCCACCGGGCCCACCGGTGACACGTGGAAAAATCGGGGTGTGACACCTTAGCGGGAGGTTTTCTGTGTAGATTTGAAGCTTTAGCCATTGGTCAGGACTAGAGGTCATGGGTTGGTCATAGGGATTCGAAGCCTGGGTAGTTCTTTCTCATCATTGTTTGCTTCCCGTCACTTCACCATCTTGCTTGCTTGCCCTGTTATCTTGTTTACTCGCTTTAGTAGAATTAGAAAAATCCTAAAAAACACATATTAAAACCAGTTAAGTAATTAGTTGAGTCAGAGTCTAGTTTAGCATCGCTAGTGTCTCGTGGGTTCGATACTCGGACTTCATTAGGCTTTACTATGTACGATAGGTACACTTACCTGTCAGTGGTCTAGCATTTAGAGAGTCTTAGTTTATAAATTTAAAACTAGGGTGTCTAGATTAGGTTAGTTTTTAGTAGACCATAATTTGCACATCATGTTCCTTGTTAACCATCACCCTGCATCTGTTCTTTTCGATTTTGGTGCCGCTAAGAGCTTCGTATCATTAGCCTTTGAGCCTTTACTTGCAATGCCTAGAAATAAACTAGGAAAGCCCTTATCTGTCAAAATTGCTACTGGTGAACCTCTTGTACTCGATTCTGTCATTCGTGATTGCCAATTGAACCTTGATAACCACCTTTTTCCTATTGACCTCACTCCGATGCAACTTGGAAGTTTCGATATTATCATTGGAATCAATTGGTTAACTAAACATCATGCTGAAGTGGTTTGTTTCGACAAGATTGTTCATATCCCTCTTTCGTCTGATGAAATCCTTGAATTTCATGGCGAGAAACCTTCGAATGGTTTGAAACTCATGTCATGTACTAAAGCCCAAAAATACCTACGAAAAGGTTATGTGGCCTTTCTAGCACATGTCGTAGAGGAGAAAGGCAAGAGCAAGAGTGTTCGAGATATCCCGATTATTCGAGATTATCCAGAGGTGTTTCCTGATGAACTACCTGGTTTACCTCCAGTTCGTCAAGTTGAATTTCATATTGATCTTGTACCTAACGCTAACCCGATTGCTAAATTACCTTACTGCCTTGCACTGTCTGAGATGCAAGAGTTGTCGAAACAGCTTCAAGAGTTACCTGACAAAGGATTCATCCGTCCGAGTTATTCACCTTGGGGCACTCCTGTCCTACTTGTGAAATAGAAATATTGATCTTTCCGTATATGTATCGATTATCGTGAGCTCAATAAACTCACAATCAAGAATCGATATCCCCTACCAGGAATTGATGATCTCTTTGATCAGCTGCAAGGTGCTACATGTTTTTAAAAGATTGATTTGCATTCTGGGTATCATCAGCTTTGTATACTCGAAGAAGATATTCCAAAAACTGCTTTCCGCACGAGATATGGTCATTACAAGTTCACTGTCATGCCTTTTGGTTTGACGAACGCTCCAGCTGACTTTATGGACATAATGAATAAGGTTTGTAAACCTTATTTAGACAAGTTCATCATTGTGTTCATCGACGACATTCTTATTTATTCAAAGTCTCGAGCCGATCACGAACAACACCTTCGTCTGACAATGGAACTCCTGAAGAAGGAACAACTCTTTGCCAAATTCTCCAAGTGTGAATTCTGGCTTAAAGAAGTTCAGTTTTTGGGTCATATTGTCAACGAGCAAGGTATTCATGTGGATCCTTCCAAAATCATTGCGATTAAGGATTGGAATACACCTACTACTCCTATAGAAGTTTGCTCTTTTCTTGGTCTTGCTGGTTATTACTGTCGATTTATTGCAAACTTCTCAAAGATCGCGGTTCCCCTCACTTTTTTTACTCAGAAGAATAAGCCTTTTGAGTGGGGACCCAAACAAGAGGAAGCTTTTCAAGCACTGAAACAAAAAATCTGTGATGCTCCTGTCTTATCTTTACCTGATGGCAATGATGATTTCGTTGTCTATTGTGACGCATCGAACCTAGGCCTTGGTTGTGTTCTTATGCAACAAGGTAAAGTCATAGTTTATGCGTCAAGACAATTGAGAATTCACGAGAAGAACTACACAACTCATGATCTTGAGTTAGGCGCTGTAGTTTTTGCTCTGAAAATCTGGAGACACTATATCTATGGCACAAAATGTGTGGTTTTCACAGACCACAAAAGTCTCCAACACATTTTCAATCAAAAGGAGCTAAACATGAGACAAAGACGCTGGCTTGAACTCTTGAACGATTACGACGGCGAGATTCGCTACCATCCTGGTAAGGCAAAAGTTGTAGCCGATGCACTAAGTCGAAAGGAACGTGTCAAGCTACACTGTGTCTGAATTCTATCTGATATCCAAACACGTGTCCTTCAAGTACAACAAACATGTGTAACCCAAGGCTTGTGGAAAAATGAGCTACCACCTAATCTTGAGCTTCAAATCGAAACGAAAAATAATGGGTTAATATATTTCAAGAACCGTTTGTGGATTCCGTGTCGCAGCCCCCGACCCTGCCCCGGTAGCGGGCGCCGCGAGCGACAATGTGGGTGGTATCGGTGTTTATTAATTTGGCAGCGGAATACATTAGGACCGTAGTTAGGAAATATTTTTATTAGAGTAAACCACCAACTTTTATAATTATAAAGCTTTGGGATAAAACCCAAGTTCATTTGACAATACATTTGTTGGGATAAACCCTAGTTATTGAAAAAAAAACTTCTTGTTTATTCAGGTAACCTTTATAGCCACTTTTCCAAGCCTTCAGTGCTCTCCAGCTGGCTTCTATTTGGCTTTCACATTTTGTTACCTGAAACGCATTTTAAAAACATTTTATCAGCAACAAATACTGGTGAGTGCATCCCAGTTTAATCAAAACAGTTTTATCACTTTTACAAAATCGAGGGCATCCGCAATTACATTTGTTTATATCTACTCAATTACTCATTCAGTACTGTCAACACCTGACTTATGGGTCATATTACCCATTGGCTAACTCTTTGTCTAATGGTAACGTTTTCCACATTTTGTATACAAAACCCCAACATACCGGCAGTAATTGTAGAATCACAAATACTCAATTACTGTTAAGTGTAATTTAAAACATTTGAGGTTTTGGTAAAACATTTTGACTCATAAAAATATATTTACAAAAAGGTGGCAAAAAGCAGATGTACTCACATTGCAAATTTAGGTAAAACTAAAGCTTCATGAGAATCTCCTAGTTATTCTATTAAAATCAAATAATGCACACGTGTTAGTAAAATAACCCAATTCAAATTAACCGTACAACTCGAGACAGAATTCTAATGACTGAGTCGGGCAGAGCCGACATGCAGTACGGAATCCTAGATCAATCGGGTGTACACATGAGACAGAATTCCAATGACTGAGTCGGGCAGAGCCGACATGCATTATGGAATCCTAAATCAATCGTGTAGGGTAATAGGAGGGTTATAGTACTTACAACGAGGCAAAGATTCGCTTTAAAGTGGGTATTTTGCCCGAGTATAGTAATAGCCTGCAGAATATTAGAGAGAATTTAAAAAATTTGAGCGAGTTGCAACTGAGCTCATTGAGCTCTATATATAGGCTGATCAAAAGCGGCTCACGGCTCGCGTAAGACCTAGGCTAACTCTCTCGCGGCCCGCGAGAGACAACGTGTCAAGCCTAGCTTTGTAGAGTCATCATGTAGGCCCGGTGAGTCATGTGCCACGTGGCACTCTGCCTTGTCCGACAAACAAAAGCAGTCGCGGCCCGCGACAAACCTAGCTAAGCCTGTCGCGCCCCGCGAACGACTCAAAAATCTTGTTTTTCTTGTTTTTCACAAGTACAGAGATATAATGGGCTCGTTTCGCGCGTACGGGGTATATTTTAGAACATTTAGGGGTGTCCAAAAATATTTTTAGGAGGGTTGTTATATCCTCTCCACCTTGTTTTGGATCTCGTCTTCGAGATCTACTAGAACAGGTGTGGGTATTTCTTTTGCATCTATGACTTGAGTTCCCAAGTGTATTCTGGTCCTCTCTTGGAATCCCATTTCACTTTGACCAGAATTAGTCTCTTGTGTTTGAGGTTCTTGATCTTTCTATCTTCAATCTGAATGGGTTTATAGAGAAACTTAAGTTTCTCATTTACTTCTATATCCTTAAGAGGTATTACTAAAGATTCATCAGCTAAGCACTTTTTAAGATTACATACATGAAACACATCATGTATTCCTGCCATTTCCTCTGGCAGTTGTAGCTGATAGGCTACGAGTCCTCTTCTTCTAATAATCACAAAAGGTCCAACATACCTGGGGCTTAGCTTTCCCCTCTTAATGAATCTAACTAATCCTTTCCATGGAGAAACCTTTAATAATACTTTATCTCCTACTTGAAATTCTAAAGGTTTTCGTCTGTTATCTGCATAACTCTATTGACGATCTCGTGCTGCTTTTAGTCTTTCTTTGACTTGAATTATCTTATCTGTTGTTTCCTGCACTATCTCTGGTCCAAATAATTGCTTTTCTCCAATTTCTGCCCAACAGACTGGAGTTCTGCACTTTCGTCTATAAAGTGCTTCAAATGGTGCAGCATTAATGCTAGTATGATAGCTGTTGTTGTAGGAAAATTCTATTAATGGTAAATGGTCGTCCCAATTTCCTCCAAAATCAATTACACAGGCTCTAAGAATATCTTCCATCATCTGGATTATCCTTTCGCTTTATCCGTCCATCTGTGGATGATAAGTTGTGCTAAGATTTAGCCTGGTTCCCATTGTTTTTTGGAAACTTGTCCAAAAATAAGAAGTAAAACGGCTATCTCTATCAGATACAATAGATATAGGAATTCCATGTAATGAAACTATTTCATTTACATATTGTTTGGCTAACTGTTCCATACTGAAAGTTTCCTTCATGGGTAAGAAATGAGCAGATTTGGTCAATCTGTCTACCATCACCCAGATTGTATCATTTCCTTTTCATGTCTTGGGTAATTTGGTAACAAAGTCCATTGTTATCAATTCCCATTTCCATATTGGCATCTCTAACTGTTGCAATAATCCTGAGGGTTTCTGATGCTCAGCTTTAATGTTAGGATCGGAGGCTCTTGTGATTGTGTTTGTTTGTATGTTTTGAACAATTTGTGAACATGAAAACATGTAAAGTGCAGCGGAAATGAAAAACAAACTTTGTAAACACAATCAAAGGAGAATATAGTTTGATAAACAATTGCTTCACATAGAGTCAAAGGATTTACAAATCAAAGCAAAAGATTACAGATATGCTTACAAACTAAACTCCCCCTCAGCCTGATGCCCCAAGGTTGGTTGCACACAAGATGAAAGGATTAGACATGAGGAGAAGAACTCGCTCAGACAATCAAATGTAACAGTACAGGGTGCTGTTACATTTATAGGCAAACCAAACCACTGAGGTATCTCAGCTGACGTCACCATGAAAGCGACGTCTAACAGCCTAACAACCTGTATCTACTATCCTTACACAAACACTGCTAACCTAACTACTGACTATACATAAAACAGATAATTCACTACACAGCTGCTTTCTCTT
Source organism: Helianthus tuberosus (assembly GCA_030545235.1). Classification (NCBI taxonomy): domain Eukaryota; kingdom Viridiplantae; phylum Streptophyta; class Magnoliopsida; order Asterales; family Asteraceae; genus Helianthus; species Helianthus tuberosus. The sequence continues at coordinate 141,313,740 of CM060411.1, read as the reverse complement.
TATGTCAGTGCTTTCCTCAAGGTTGATCAGTCCTTGACTGGGCAGTGCTTTACCAGCAGTGTTGGATACTTCAGGGTTTTCATCAGCAGTTGAAAGGGCAGCAGCAGTTGAATATGAACAGCGGATAGAGACCATCAGTTGTTATAAATCACTTTCAAGGGGAGAGCAAAGTGTAAACTGCTGCTTATTGTGAATCCTCTGTTGTGACCTGGTTTTGGCTTTACATTATCTATTCCTCTGGTAGGGTTCAATCCCAACAATCTCCCCCTGGAACAGATAATGCCAAAACCCTTCATTATTCAGGACCTTTATTACTCATCAAGAGTGCCTTAGCTTGATCTTTGAATTCAGCTTCAAATTCCTGTGCACTCTGGTCATCCTCATCCCTACACAGTGTAAGTTCAAGGAGATCCTGCAAATCTTGAACACTAAGGCCTAGTGCTTCTTTCCTTGATATGTACTTCACTTCGCCATTGGCTCTGACCAGGGTCAATACGTGAGTCTTTTGATCAGACATCCACTTTAGTATTTTTAAGCCAAGTGGGTTTCTTGGGAGAGACTTATTTGAAGATGAGTTGAGGGATGATGGCCTTGAAAACACCTGCAGACTTTCAGACATTCTTTTGAAAGCTTCTTCAATGACTTTGTCTGCTGCAGCTATATCTTCTGCAGTTTCTTGTTCAATAAGTTCTTGTCTTTCAGCTTCTGTCTTGTCTTTAGCAGTGTTTGGAGACGCAGGTTTGTTTAATGCCTTAAAAAGGCTTTGAAGCTTTGTTGAAGTTTCTTCTTTTAGACCCATTTTCGTGATGGTATCTTTGAAGTACTCTGCTTCCTTTTCTATTACCTCTTCTTCAGTCAGCTGTTCTCCCTCTTCTTGATTTGTTACAAAAGTAGACCGGAACAGTGTGTCGAGGTTTCCTATCTTCTGTTCAAGCTTCATCATTTGTTCTTGCTTCTTAGAAGTGCCTGAAATAGTTATCTTTCTTTTCTTCAGCCTTTCGTAGGCTTCATCAGTCTGCTGTTTTGACCATTTTGATATGGCTTCAGCGGTATCCATTTTTGCATCCACCAGCTCCTTTTTCTTTCTTTTATACTCAGCAGTGAAGTCAGCAATGAGCTTTTTGAATTTGTTCCAGTTTGGAGCATTTTTCTTCTTTGTAGGATCGTTCTTAATTCTGTCAATCCTCTCAGCCTCATGCTTTAGAGCGATTATTGGCCATTCTTCAAACTGTTTTTCTTCACCAGGATAGAATTTTTCTTTCATAATGTAGGCAAGATATTGTTTTCTTAGCTCTTTGCGTTGTTCAGCCTTTTCTTTGATTAGTTCCTGTGCGAATTCTTCCATCTGCTTTACCTTTTCAAGGAAGAAATCCAGTCTTTTAGCAATGCCTTCTTCGCTTAGACGTTCACGTTCACTTTCAAATTTAGCTCTTGCTTTAGCCTGCCTTTCCTTGCCTTGAGTTTGAGGTAATCATCCATATCCTCTGGTGGCATGTAGCCTATGAGTGAGGAGAATCTCCTTTTTGAAGGATCTTCTTCTGTATAGAATTGCCTCATCTCATTTTTGATAGCTTCAAGTTCCAGTGGATGTTGTGCAGCATTAGGATCATGTATACCCTCATCGTCAGTGATTGGCTTTCTTTTCTTGTTAAAGAGCTTTGGTTGTGATGTAGGAGAGGTGAGAACAGTAGTGGATGATTGACTAACAACTGTTGAAACAACTGGTGTTTCAACTGCTGTTGTCATTACACCTACTGATGTATCAGCAGATGTCTTCTGCTTTTGAGCAGGGGTTGTGATGGCAGTTGTATGAGTGGTAATCAGTGGTTGACTAGCAGTAGTTGAAACAACTTGTGTTTCAACCACTGTTGCCATTACAACAGATGTTATAACCTCTGTTGTCTTCTGCTTTTTGGCAGGGGGTGATGATGGTTTGGCCGTTTGTGATGGTAGTGGTGGTTTTTGTGCTGTAGACACATATGGTGGTGGAGCAGTAGTTGTGGTGGAGTATGGTAGAGTGGTGTGTGTTGGAGGTGTGTGTGTTGATGAGATGGCAGCTGTTTGGCTACTGACAGCAGTTTTTGTAACTACTGCTGTATCAGCTGTTTGGCTAACAGGTTTTGAGACCTGCTTTTCTTTTTCTTTTTCTTTTTCAGGCTCAATATGAAGGCCATGTTCTATTCCCATCCTATTCATTTTTCCCAACAGCTTGTTATTCTCCCCCTTTTTGGCATTATCTGAAGGGGGGTTTACAAGAAATGGTATGGAAGAAGGAACTTTGCCAGAGGCACTTTGAATGCTAGCCTTTATAGCCTTGATATATGCTTGAGTGTCTTTAAATCTTGATTCAACCATGTTGGTCAGCATTTGTACTTGAATAGCATGCTTTTTGTCAGCCATAAGTTGCTGTGCTTCAAGCATGGGTTGAAAAGTATTCCAAAGCTCATTTTCAGCAAATGCATGTTGTGTAGGTGCTTGAGCAGGAACAGCAGTGGCTTGTGCTTTCTGAGCTTTTAAAATCTCTTGCACCATCTCCTTTATTTGAGCAACTGATTCTTCAAGTTTGTCAACTCTGCCCGTCAATTCCTGATATCTTGAATCATCACCTACTTTAGTAGGATCATCTGAATCCCCACCAGCAGTGGTTATATCAATGTGTGACTTAGGAACAGAGTCCCAAAAATCACCCATTGATGCCCCTTGTTCTTGGTACTGGGGACTTCTTTCTTCAGCACTTGATAAACCTTTGATGTTACTAGTGGTCAAAATAGGCTCACTAGTGGTTAACATTGGTGCTATTGAAGAAATTGCCTTCAAGGGAGTCTGATTTATGAAACAACTGGCCAACTGGAGACCTGTTGATTCACCAGTTGTAGTTGCTGCTCCACTTGAACTACCACCGAGAGTTACTTGTAACTCAGGGGGTGTAACCTCCTCAATTGTTGCTGGGATAGCAGGAGTAGTAGCATCAGACCCAGTCACCTGTGGGGGTATACTCTCAGTGACAGGTGATAGAGATGAACTGGTTTGTGTCTGAGCTATAGCAGCTGCATGCAACAAAGGTAGCATGGATTGTGGCATTATTATTGGTGAGGGGATGGGAGTTGAAAGAGACATGTCCTTGGGATCAGGACTGTGGAAGATAGAGCCAAGTGGATCTAGAGCTTCATAATTTGGTGTCCCTGTGATTACAACCTGATCCTTTTGTGAGGATGCAGGAGGAGTTTCAGGCATGGGTTGAGATCTTTCTTCCAATTGCTGTGAGGAAGTAGCAGCAGTGGTTTGTGGTGACTTTTGTGTTGTCACAGGCATTTCCTCTGGGATCTCATCTTCCAGAGTTGCCTTTGTTTTGGGTTTGGTGAGTTTTCTGGATGTTTTTCTTTTGGTCTTTTTGGTTATGTCAGGTGTGGGTTTCAAAGCAGTGGTTGTGCTGCTATGATCACCTGGAGCAGTGGGCTCACCAGCTGATACCTGAGGAGCAGTTGTAACCGCTAAAATCTGCTCAGGTACCCCTGCTTTTGTTTTTATTGGTGCCATTATCCTTGAAAATGTTTCTTTTGTTAAGCTTTTTATTTGACAATGAACACCTTGTTTTGGAAAATTTTCATTTTCCTTTACAAATTTTTGTTTAAAGTAATAACTCAAAAATCTTGGAAAAAGTAAAAATGCTTTGTTGTCAACATTTTTCACTAAGTCATTGAAGATTTCCTGGGAATAGTTGTAATCTTTGTTATTCAAAATGGCATACCCCAGGCATTGAATCTTCAATGGTATTTCATTAAATGATGTTGTTTTATTTGAAACACACATCAAAAGTGTGTGAAATAAAAATCTTGGAGCAGAAGGAAAATAACCTTTTTGTAAGGTATCAACCTTTGATTGTTCTGCATATCCCCTTTTTACGAAATCAGTTTTCATCTCGGCTTTCTCAAAAGAGAGTTTACCTTCCTGATCGTTGAGATTAAAGACTTCGGAGATCGACTGTGGGGTTATTTGAATTGCTTTACCCTGTATTGAGGAGTTAATGGCTATGATTTTCCGTCTTGTTTTTCAAGCGACGCCTTTTTCCAAAACTCTCTCTGGGTTTGCAAGTAAATGGGAGCATCTGCCGTCAACAAAGTTTTGTACTTTGATGCAGACATTGTATCAATGATGGAGTCGAAAGTGTGGTTGTCTTTGGGTTTTATGAGTAAACCCAAATAATTGTGAGATTGTTTGAATGGTATATCGATGGATTCTTCGGCCGTTTGAGCGATCTCTTGTGAAGGTGGTGGTGATTCAGGTTTTGATTTTGATTTTGACTTTGATTTTGTCATTTTTGCGGAGAAGAACGAAGAACGTTTTTTGAAGATTTTGAGAAGAAGGGTTGGAAACTGCTTTTGTGAAGAGAATTTTGGAATTCAATTCGACAGTGTAAAACCCTGTTTGGGGGTTTAGGGCAGGGTTTTATTTAGGAAAAAAATGATCGCTGATGTGGCAGCGGTTATTTTGATCTGAAGGCTAAAAACTGACCACGTGTCAAACACTGATGAGACGGATGAAGTATGGAGAACAGTTGTTTTAAGAGCCACTGACGTATCAAGCATCAGTGGTTACAACGGTAAAAATTTTGGACAGTGGATGATTTTTACTATCAGTGGATAGCATATCAGTGGATAAGACACTGATTTTGAGCATCAGTGCTTTTCAAGAAAATGAGGGATCAGTGGTTAACTTTCAGCAGTGGACAGTGTTTGGAGATCAGACGTTGGAACAAAACAGTGGTTAGGGTAAATAGTACAGATCTTAAAGACAGGTGTTTCAGCAACATTTTTGAAAATTTTCACTCAAGGTTTTGCCACATGTCAATTTTGAAAGACAGTGGTTTAGTGCCCCAGATGATGAAACTTTTTGCTAAAGCAACTCATTTTCGTTTAATATTCAATTAACACATGAGTACCCTAGTAATTTAAGCACAGTTTGCAGTCAACCTTTGATAAAAAATTTAGGAGCAAACCTGAGTATGACATGATCTTAACATATGAACCATTTCCTTTTGACCCATTTAAGAGGACAATAATACCAACAAAAATAAGGTACTATACCCTGACAGGAACTGAAACTTATTGCCAACAAAAACAAGCAAAAGTTTCAGATATATTATTCCAAAAAAATGAACAATATATCCTGGTTATTCGAGAAAATCCTATATATAAAAAATTAAAGGATTTTCTGAGAACAGTATCAAAAGAATCTGGTAAATTTACAATAAAATACATAATCATATCATTCTCAAATTTATGAAAATGGTCAGTGGTTTGACATCAGTGGTAGAATATTTTGACAACATTTTGACCACTGTTTGGTACCATTTTCTTTGTCAGTTGATTGCAAACCTGAGGACACATGGATAAATTTTTTAACATTTGTCTAGTCCTCTTTGGAGTTCATTCACTGGAATCAAAACCTTTTTCTGAGCAGATGAATGCACATAGTTGCTTAATGACCATTATTACCCTAAACTTTGACTCATAAGTGTTTTATGTTTATACTCTTTTCTTTTGACTTCAAAAGTTTTGAGATAAACACACTTCTGAGTTTTTGTGAATTTCCTCAATGTATTTTAACAAAGTTGATTTTGTCCTTTTGAGGAACTCAACCTGTTTTCAACACATAAGATTTGAATGACTAAAGTTTTAATTCCCTCTTTTTGAGTTAACAAGACATCAATGTTTTTATGAACATATGTTTTGTTAATCTGAGGTTCAGACTTTAGTATTTAGGGAAAACATCACAAATTACACATCAACAATTGAAATTAATTTAGAAAATAAGAAGTAATCTCATAGTTTAACAGATATTTATTTCAGATCTAGAAACCATGAGTGTTTTGTGCATAAATTCACTTGTTGTGTGAAATTTTGTGGGTCATATGACATCTTGGTTGATTTACAGAGTTTTTGAATAACCATTTTGAACATGATTTACACAATACTCTGTTTTTCAACTAAATACAACCGACCTTAGTATCAATGTATTTTGAGCCGAACTGTTATGTCAAATTGATTGTTAGATCGAATTTGACTGTCCAGGCTCTGATACCAATTGTTAGGATCGGAGGCTCTTGTGATTGTGTTTGTTTGTATGTTTTGAACAATTTGTGAACATGAAAACATGTAAAGTGCAGCGGAAATGAAAAACAAACTTTGTAAACACAATCAAAGGAGAAAATAGTTTGATAAACAATTGCTTCACATAGAGTCAAAGGATTTACAAATCAAAGCAAAAGATTACAGATATGCTTACAAACTAAACTCCCCCTCAGCCTGATGCCCCAAGGTTGGTTGCACACAAGATGAAAGGATTAGACATGAGGAGAAGAACTCGCTCAGACAATCAAATGTAACAGTACAGGGTACTGTTACATTTATAGGCAAACCAAACCACTGAGGTATCTCAGCTGACGTCACCATGAAAGCGACGTCTAACAGCCTAACAACCTGTATCTACTGTCCTTACACAAACACTGCTAACCTAACTACTGACTATACATAAAACAGATAATTCACTAAACAACTGCTTTCTCTTTATGTCAGTGCTTTCCTCAAGGTTGATCAGTCCTTGACTGGGCAGTGCTTTATCATCAGTAGATAGGACCAGCAGTGTTGGATACTTCAGGGTTTTCATCAGCAGTTGAAAGGGCAGCAGCAGTTGAATATGAACAGCGGATAGAGACCATCAGTTGTTATAAATCACTTTCAAGGGGAGAGCAAAGTGTAAACTGCTGCTTATTGTGAATCCTCTGTTGTAACCTGGTTTTGGCTTTACATTATCTGTTCCTCTGGTAGGGTTCAATCCCAACATTTAACTTGTGAACAAGTTATACATTTAGCTACATAGTTTGCTATATCCTTTTTCATTCCAATCCACCAAAAATTCTTACTTAGATCTTGATACATCTTATCACTACTGGGATGTATCGTATACTTAGACTTATGAGCTTCTTCTAGAATTATGTGGCGTAGGTTTCCTTGTTCAGGTATCCACATCCTTTTCTTATGGAATTTCCAAATTCCATATGTTCCTTGTTCTAACTCGTTAATCATTCCTTTTAATTTTTCAGCATCGTCCTTGATTGCTGATTCCTGTACTTCTCTAATTTGCTCATTTAAATCTACTGTAGATTTAATCTGAGAGAACGTACTTGCTTTGGCTTTTCATGATACTTTCGGTTTAAAGCATTAGCTTCTATATTAGCTTTCCCAGCATGATACTAGATATCACAATCGTAATCACTAAGGATTTCCATCCAGCGTCTCTGTCTCATATTTAATTCTTTTTGCCCAAAAATATATCTTAAACTCTTATGATCGGTGAAGACAACAAATTTATTTCCATATAAATAGTGTCTCCAAATCTTTAGGGCAAAAACTATGGCTCCTAATTCTAGATCATGGGCTGTGTAATTCTCTTCATGTTTCTTAAGTTGTCTATAGGCATAAGCTATAACCTTTTGACGTTGCATCAACACACATCCATATCCTAGCTTAGATGCATCACAATAGACTATAAAGTCCTCAGTTCCTTCTGGTAATGCGAGTATGGGTGCGTTGGTTAACCTTTGCTTAAGAATCTTAAAGGCTTCTTCCTGTTTCGGTCCCCATTCAAACTTAACTGATTTGCAGGTTAGTTTAGTTAATGGAATGGCTATTCTAGAGAAATCTCGAATAAACCGTCTATAATATCCTACCAGTCCAAGAAAACTTCGCACTTCCGTTGGTGGTCCAGGGACTTTACAGTTAGTAATCGCCTCGATCTTTGTGGGATCCACATGAATTCCTTCATGATTGATCAAATGTCCAAGGAATTGCACTTCTTGTAGCCAAAATTCACAATTTGAGAATTTAGCATAAAGCTTCTCTTTTTTCAACAATGTAAGGAGTGTATGCAGATGCGCTGCATGTTCCTTTTTACTCTTAGAGTAAATTAGAATATCATCAATAAGGACAATTATGAATTTTCCAGATATGATTTACATATCCGGTTCATCAAGTCCATAAATGCGGCTGGGGCATTGGTTAAACCAAATGGCATGACGGTAAATTCATAATGACCATATCTTGTTCTGAAACCAGTTTTAGAAATGTCCTCTTCCTGTACTTTCAGCTGATGATATCCGGAGCATAAGTCGATCTTAGAAAAGAATCGAGCTCCTAGAAGTTGATCGAACAGATCATCGATTCTCGGTAGTGGGTACCGATTCTTAATCATGACTTTGTTCAGTTCTCGGTAATCAATGCACATACGCATTGATCCATCTTTCTTCTTAACAAACAACCCTGGTGCTCCCCACGGTGATGAACTTGGTTGTATAAAACCTTTGTCAAGAAGTTCGTCCAATTGTTTCTTCAGTTCCTGCATTTCCGTTGGTGCTAATCGATATGGCGCTTTGGCAATCGGTGCCGTCCCTGGTATTAGGTGAATTCTAAATTCAACCTCTCTATCAGGCGGTAATCCAGGCAACTCTTCTGGAAAAACGTATGAGAATTTAGATATTACAGGAATATCTTTTAATTCTTTTCCCTTAGTATTAATGATTACGGAAATCATATATACTACTCCTCCTTTCCTTTCTTAACTTGCAGCTTTCATCACAGAGATGAATTTTGTCGATCGGCTTGACTTATCTCCTTTGATTGTGATCTTTTCACCACTTGGTGTACTTACTTGTACTGACTTTTGATCACATAAAATACTAGCATGATTGGTTACCAACCAATCCATTCCTAATACGACATCGAATCCAGCCATATTCATTGGGTAAAGGTTAGCAAAGAAATGATGGTTTAGGATTTCTATTCTTACTCCCTGCAAGATTTCACGTATCTTAACAAATTCTTCATTTGCTGTCTCTACCAGACAATCTTGTTGAAGTTTAACTAAGGGTTGGTCAAGAAATTGGTAGAAAGAAGTATTGATAAAACTTTGGTTTGCACCAGAGTAAAACAATACTTTGGCAAAGATGTTATTAACTAAGAATGTACCGGCAATCACACCCGGAATCATTTCGGCTTCCTCTGTTGTCAGAACAAAGGCTCTGGCATTCTTCTTAGGTGCTTCAGTTGTCTTAGTCTTGTTGGTCGTGGCTAGAGCTGGTTTCGGACAATTTGGTTTGATGTGTCCCTTCTCTCCACAATTAAAGCATATCCCATTACCGGGTTTCTTCCTACAGTCTTCTTCCTTATGTCCAGATATTTTGCAAAAGTTGCAATATATAGAGCATCTTCCAGAATGCTTTCTTTTGCAATACCTACAGTAGGGTGCAGAAGAACTTATTCCTTTCCCATGGTTGGAATTACCGTTGCGAAATTCTTGGGTAAGATTTTGAGCTAGGTTCTTTCTCTGGTTTTCCTCTTGTGTGCGTACTAGTTCGTCAGTCAAGGTATTGGCTAGTTCTACAGCTTCTTCTATGGTTTGTGGTCTAGCTGCCTTGACTACGTGTCTAATCTCACAAATTAATCCCCAAATATAATGGGAGATTAACACTGGTTCGGGTAAGGCTAAGGTTGGCACTATCCTAGCATATTCGAAGAATATGTTAGTGTAACCTTTGCAGTCTATTCCAATCATTCTAAGATTTAGGAACTTATTATCGATTTGTTCCTTCTCATTAAGAGGACAAAGTTTTCTTTCAACCATTTCCTTAAAGTTGATCCATTCCATATTATAAACTCTGACACTTCCCCTAAACTGGAGAATAGTATGTGACAACCGTCACTTTTCCGTACATTCCGTACACGAAATGAACAGTAATTTGTGCTTAAATGACTGTGCATGATCTGGTTTACCAGACAAATAAATTTCTGAATTCCATACAAGTGAATTCATGCATGATATATGCTACAAGAATTACGTCATGATAGCGTTGCGTCAAAAATACTAAGTAAACTCACCGGTAAGACACTATGTGTCAACGGAACTGCAGAAAGCAGTCAGACAATAAAATTGGAGCCTAGGTGTAGGTCCGACAACAAGAATGCATTAAAACCCAAGAGTACATACAAGGGTTTAATATATATGCAATACGAAAGCAAAAATAAGCACTAAAAAGCACCCGAAACGCACTCTAAGTGCAGAATTTATATAATTCAGCAATAAATCAGCATTTAGACATATGAATATTATGCAGAAATGTCATTTTATTATCCAGAATATTTCCCTAAGTGTTGGGAATTGAAAGATTACAAGAAAGGTACTTAAAAGACACTAAAAAAGTGTAATTTAGCACTTTAACGAACCGGTGTCTAACCGAACAACCGGACTTTACCCGGAACACCAAAATAATGCTAGAAGCATTGTTTTTATTTTTCTAAGCTAGTTAGGGTCCCCGAATACCCTAACACACTATATATTTAATAACACACCATAAGGCACTAACTAAACATTTGATTTCCAACTAATCACTAACTAGTAGTTGGAAATGTTACACTTACCCCCCCCCCCCATTGCTAACTTACGGCTCACCCAAGAGGGCCCCACCCCAAGATTTGTGTAATCTCCTAATGATACTAGTAGATCTTGATTTGATATGCAAAAGATCATGTTCGGTACTTGGAGGACACATTACACAATGGGTATTCTTTAAACTTGAATATAAGAGAAACATGGAAGACCATAATTTCACACACCAAAAACACACTAATCCATCTTCTTCTTCCCAAAACTCACGGCCACACCATACCTTCACACCACCTTCATTTTCAACCTCCTTCCATGCATTTCAAGGTGATCTAGAGGTGTATAGAGCTAAGTTAGGAAGCTTGGAGCTTTCGGAACTTGAAGAACCTCAACCGTTTGCTTTTATCCACTTCATTTGCCCTCTTGAACTTCCCTAGCCTTGAGCTAGTAGTAAGTGTTCTAAAACACCTTCTTGATCTTGTCTAGAGTGGTTAAAAAGAACTTTGTCAGTTAAAAACTATGAACATACAAGAAGACATGCTAAAAGTTTACTAAAATGTTAAAAATGTTGGATAAAAGCTATGTTGTTGTGTAAATCTTGTAAGACTTGTCTTGTTATGATTATTTAGTGCCGATCTATGTTGTGGTAGCTCGGATCATCATCTAACCCGGATTAGTCATGTTCATGAAACATGACATAGAATATGTTAAGAATAAAAAGGGTTAAATGATGAAACTCTACTACACACTAAACATGAACTTGAGTAAAAGTAATTTTTCTTGTAAAATAAGACTCTAAACATGTAGATCTAAAGATCTACAAGTGGTTTTTCGGAAGAACCAAGCAGAAAATATTAGTCTTGTTTAAAACCCGGATCTTACATGAACTAAATATATTTTTAGTAAATAAAGAAGTGTGTAAACACTTGTGTAACAAGGAAGTTCAACAAAGAAATATTTTTGTGAATCTTGACTAGAAGTTGTGAAACTTCATATTCTTTAAAAATAAAGTTTTTAAGAAATTAAACTTATTTTTAAAGATAACAAGACTTACTAAATGTGCTAGTAAGTTACTACACATTTTTGTAAATATTCAAGTTCATGAAATGGAGAAATTAGTGATTATTGTTGATAATTGTTATTGATAATTGTTGACGATTTAAAAGAAAATAAACACATGTTTTGAAAACATGGGAAACCTCCATTTTTAGGGGAAACTCTGTCAAAATTTTTATAAATTTTGACACTTAGAAAAATATAAGTTTTTGAGAAACTTATTCCCTAAAAATGTATTTAAGAGTATTACCAAGGTTTCCCAAATTTTTGGTGATAAGAAATGATGATTTCTTCAAGAATAAAAATGGATATAAGTATGTATATTTTTGAGAGAAAAATATATATATTATTTGATCACCAACTTTTGTGCTAAGTGTATATAGTATGTGTTATACGTGCTAGCGTATTAAGACTTAAAAATACACTAAATACTCATGAGAAGTATAAACACAAAATACACATACAACATACAAGATACATAATTCGGGTGCAAAGTGCAAAACATGAGATACTTATATCAATTTTTGAGAAAATAATATAAGTAAAACACTTAGTTAAAAATATAGAATATTTTTAACACAAGAATATGTACAAAAGAGAGTGACTGTACTTGTGCGACGCAAGTCTAGTGACTAACGTTAAGAAAACGCGTATAGGTTACGACGTTAATTAAGCAAATCCGGTGAAGTTTACGACGCAAGGAACGCAAAGTTGTGAGTTCATGCTCCCCCTTTTCTCTAACTGTTTTTGGTTTTATAACTCTCGGGGGTGAAATACATGTTACAAATATTATAATTTTTACAAAGGGTAAAAATACAAGAAGCACTCTTGGTGAGAACGAGAACCGAGTGCAATATGATTGAGAATACAAAAGAATACGAGAAGCACTCGTGGTGAGTGCAATATGATGAGCTTTAAGAAAAGCCTAGAAAATACTAGATCATGTGAGCTTAAACTAAATATTGAGATGCCATTAATACTTAATTAGGGACGAGGGTTAGATCTAACGGGTACGGCCGAGCCCCACTCATGGTCCTTATATGACCTCCTGAGTGCTTCGGTGTCCCAGTCGAGGGAAATCGACGCAGTCGAGGTTAATCGACACAGTCGAGGGTAATCGACACAGTCAAGGGAAATTGACACAGTCGAGGTTAATCGACACAGTCGAGGGAAATCGACATAGTTAGAGGGAGAATATACTAATGCTCCTATGTCCTCACATGCCTTGAAGGAGAAAATACTAATGCTCCTATGTCCTCACATGCCTTGAAGGAGAATATACTAATGCTCCCTATGTCCTCACGTGCCTTAATGTCCTTGTAGAAACAATCATTTAAAACGTGGGGTACACAAGAAAACTAAATGATACTTGAGTACGTGGGGTACTCAAGAAAACGGGAATTATACTTGAGTACGTGGGGTACTCAAGAAAGACTTGAATTATACATGACAAATACTATGTTTTCATACAAAGTATAAAAACGTGAAATACAAAAACGCATGAACTCGCTCAACTTTATGTTGATGTTTTCCAAAATTACATGTATTTCAGGTGACAGGATGGATCTTGGGCGCAAGTGTCGTAACTAGAAGTAGACTACAAGTTTAGATGTCATCCACTTTTGTTGAATAGTAACCTTGTCAAAGGTCGTGTTTTGAAAACTTAAATAACAAGTGTTTGTAATACTCAAATTTTCATAAATGGATGAACATCGTTTGATCATGTAGTTGTTTATTACGATTGAATGCAATGATAACCAGCTAGTCACACATCATACGCTTCCGCAAAAGACAGGGTGTGACAGTTTGGTATCAGAGCTTCGATTGTAGTGAACTAGGATTCTTTCTCGAGTCTAGACTACAATCACTAGAGTTCTCTCACGAAAACATTTTTCAAAAAGGTTTTCATTGCATTCACAAAAGCGCCAAGATCCACGAGTCAGACACTTTACAAAGAAAATACAAGGCAAGGACATTAGTGAGGGATACCTTTAAAATAAGGTGCCAACTAAAGCATAGTCTACACGGGTTAGACTTGCCAAAAACAAAATGACCCCCAAAAAACAAGAGTTATACGTGATATAATGCATTAAAATGCTTGATTATGCTAAGTAGCATATATGTTATTGATATACATACATACAAATAAGTGTACGGAATGACTATTGACGTGAATAAGATACTTTCGACTCCGACTCCTATTACTATACGTGACTCGCACGATGAAGCTACCGACCTCGCATCCTTTGCAAAACTCATGGCTGGGAGTGATTACCAAACAAGATGCTGAGCTTGCTTCCGTAGGAGATGGCTGCTCTTCCCTCTCGATCGTGAAGGTGCCTAACTACGGTGATGATGGCGAGGCAGAGGCGGCAACCTTGATCAAATTCTCAATCAACGGGACGAGATCCCTGCGGCTTATGTGAAGCAAGATTGACGACATACTTGACCAAAAAAGGAAGATGAAGTATTCATCTCGAAGGTGCCCCTCCAACTACTAGGAATTCTCTCTATTCCTATTCCATCTAATCATCGTGCCTATACGCGCGTAACAATAACGAATGTTAGCGCGTGGACCATCGCAAAGGTCCTTTCCATGACAAGAGGTATAAGGACAGTAGTGTCCCCTCCTTGATTGATCATCTGCTTGGACGAGAGAAAATTGGGGTAACTGTGCAAGACAATTTATTATTACGGGGGCCCATGTAATAACGACTTGTAGTGCACAGAAATCCTGGTGGACTCTGCGGGTCGAGCTAATGAAAACCATACAAAATTTATCTATAGGTGTCCTCACCTTCATCGGGTAGAACAACACATAGATCAGTGCTTTAGCACGTTAGAAAGTAGGAAGCCTGTCTTAGCCTACTTCGTGACTGACACATCTACCTGCATACGAGACGTTTGAGAAAACGATATTTAAGCAAGAGAGGTGGAATGACATTCAGGAAGAATCAGTGACGACACACTCTCTACCACCTCGACACGGACAACCCCATCTAAGGGAAAATATATGCACCAGTAAAGCCAAAGACCTAAGGAAACCAATGTAGCAGGAAATAACTAAAACTTGAATGACCAAGGCGATGTAGCCTCGAGTTCATTTCAAACAATAAGCCAAGTTGGCAAGCCTATGTGAAGGCTCAATAACTATTTCCTCGCTTATACACTGATTATATATACGTGTGAAATTGGGTGGCTTATGGTGCTATGTATCTCATTGACAATTGGAATGTTGTCTAACCTACTTCATACCATTTTGGCAGTAGAGAATGCCGCCCAGGCGAGACACAAACACCAGTACGTTGCCAAGGACAGAAGCCGAGCTGCAAGAACGCATCTCGCAGGTAATTGCGCGACATGAAGCCCTCCGCTCTAAGCACAGCGATGGCACTACTGAAAATAACCCTCCAACCGGCTGCACCTATAAACAATTCCTGGACTGCAAGCCATTAAATTTTGATGGCACAGGAGGTGCCGTTGCATTTGTTCGTTGGGCAGAAAAGACTGACTCCATCCTAAGAATGAGTAACTGTTCGCCCCAACAGAGTGTTACCTATATCTCCGGGTTATTCCTAGATGGCGCACTCTCCTGGTGGAACCTTCAGGTTCAAACCCTTGGTGCGGATGCTGCTTATGCACTAAGCTGGGACGAGCTCAAGAAAATGATGGAAAAGAAATACTGTTCTAGGGCTGAAATCCAGAAGATTGAGGTGGAGTTCTGGAACTTGAAAATGGATGGACCGAAGATTCATGAATACGTCCAGCGATTTCACGACTTGTCTAGGGTCGTCCCCTACTTAGTCAAACCGGAATTTAAAAGGGTTGAACGATTCATTTGGGGACTTGCACCTCAGATCAGGAGCATGGTTACTACCTCAAAGCCCTCAACCATTGCAGAGGCTATCGATATGAGTGTCACCCTTACTGAAGAAGCTCTACGTGCAGGAAAATTTTCAGAATCCGAGGATAACAAGAAAGAGACTCATGTGGAGTCATCAGGCAATAAGAAGAGGAAGTCTTCGAATCTAAAAATGAGCACCCAAGTCAACTATGGAAGCTCTAAAACAGACAAAAGAAAGAAAGTGAATCCGCCACGTGACAGGAAAATTGATGGAGCCACTAATAAGGCCGGTGGTAGAATATACTCGGGAACTAAACCGAAGTGCGGAGAATGCAATTTCCACCATGAAGGTCGATGTCCGAGGCCTAAGTGCGGAAAGTGTGGAAAAGAAGGGCACAGCAAGGTTGCCTGTTGGGCGAAGGACCCAGATGGAAGAAATAAGAGAATACCAGGTTGTTACAAATGTGGTGAAGCAGGGCACTTTAGGAAAAATTGCCCTAGGAAGAAACAAACAAGGAAGGGTTTTCACGATTGAAACTCGTGAAGCACGCCAGGATCCAGATGCGGTTACGGGTACGTTCCCTATTAACCAACCTAATGCATCTAACTTTAATTAATACTGGCATCAACTTCAACCTTGCATGCTTAGAACATAAGAAACTGCTTAGCCTAGTTTCGAGTAAAATAGACGTCCTATATCCTTTAGAAATGGGCATATAGGAGGCTAGTTTAAACAGTCGAAGCAATTGAGGATTGCATTTAGGGACTCAGAAGGTCGGAACCTTCTGTTACCATTGAATCGCGAAGTCGTAATATGATAATCAGCATGGACCAAAAATCCAAGTATAGAGCTGAAGTCGTTTGATATGAGAAAATCAGTCGCATCCCTCTTGCGAATGATGAAACCCAAACTTCCTGCAATAGGTGCAAGGATGCTAGACCCCACAAGGCGGCAGATCTACGACATTCCTCATTGGTCGAAGAGGCATAGAAACGCCTCTGGGTAGACTACAGAGCCTGAGAACATTCCCGTGATGGAAGAAGTTCCAGGAGCCTTTTCCGAAGACCTGCCAGGAATACCTCCGCAGCGACATGAGAGGTTTAAGGCAAATCTCATGCCAGGAGCGGTACCAGGGCTGAATGACGCCATACCGACTAGCTTCACCAGCGAAGCATGAACCTCTGATACAACTGCAAGAGCTGTTAGACAGAGGAAATTAAGGACATAACATCCTTAGTTAAGGAGGTAAGGAGAAAGTTGGTAGTATCCACTTTACATAAACTTCAGAAAATTGGGAATCAGAATCCTTTGCCAAGGACTGCTGACACAAATGAGCCAATCATAAGGTTCCAGTTACCACTCGAAGATCAACTTGAGGACAAGAGGTCCTCCACTGTGAATACAAAAGGATATATACTTAAAACTACCTTTAGGACTTGCTTCGAGCATTACGAGATCCTTGTCGTATCATTTGGCTTAACACATGCATCGACAATATTCATGGACCTCATGAATCGAACGTGTGAGCCATACCTAGATAAGTCATATACATATTGACTACATTCTAATATGGCCAATGACCAAGGAAGGTCGTGAGCAACAGCTGCAATTTACCTTGCAACTCTGAGAGAAAGCACAGTTATGTGCAATGATGACGAAAAACGGATTTCGAGTTCGCGAAGGGAGAACTGAAGATACATGGTGGATAAGAACGAAATTCATGCCAACCCTGCAACCAAGAGCTAAGGAGCTAGAGTTGCAATTATGTGACATCTCTCGACAAAGTCTCGATTGTACGTCGATGCAACGAGACCACAACATTGCGTACGCGGCACATTGATTAAGGAATCATGAGAAAAGACCTTGAGATAGTTACAGTAATTGCGCGCCGCAAACTGGACGTCATTACCTGAAAGAAAACGCTGCACGATCTTTACTGATCACAAGGGTTGCAGCACACCGATGATCGTAAGAACTCGAATATGAACTGAGCTGCTGAACAATGCAGACTGTATGAACACAATACGTTCTTGTGTGATAAACTTTGATGAAAATCCGGAACACTCACTTGCCCTTAGTGGAGTTTTCCTAAAACGGTATCTATCACACCGTCGTCTAAACCGCTTCGTGTAAAGCTTTAGACGGAACATATTGAGTAAATTCCCATCATGTAGAACGGAGACGAGAAATAAACAATCAACTGGCCCGAGATGGCCCAGGAAAACTAGAGGCCAGATCCTTCAGATATGTAATCATATCAGGACAGCCCGTAGAATACAGATAGATTACGCCGATGAGCGGCAGAAATCGTAAGAATATGAGACAAGAAGTAAGACTTAAATGAGAGCCTCGCCTAGAGAAGGCGTAGTGTGAGTTGAAAAACGAAAAGGTTGAATCCCCGGTGTAGGGATCAGAACCATTATTCACAAGATGAAACTCCCAGAAAAAGATCAGTAGTGATCGCGACACATTCATGTGTCTAATCGTTAGAGGAGTCTGACTTAAGGAACAGTCGTTGTTCCCACAAATAAGATTCACGTCAATGACAAACGACAAGAATTACTATAGAAACCTGTTGAGGTTTTGGACCTAGAGTCCGTGATACTATAGAAACCTGTTGAGGTTTTGGACCTAGAGTCCGTGATACTATAGAAACCTGTTGAGGTTTTGGACCTAGAGTCCGTGATACTATAGAAACCTGTTGAGGTTTTGGACCTAGAGTCCGTGATACTATAGAAACCTGTTGAGGTTTTGGACCTAGAGTCCGTGATACTATAGAAACCTGCTGAGGTTATGGACCAAGAGTCCACAAGATACAGAAAATGTCATGATCGACTTACTTGAGTACGATAGAATTCATGACATGGCCCAGAGATTTTATGGGAACATAAAGACAGATCATGAATCTAAGTGACCATATTGGTTTCACAACTCCCCTGCGACCGATGGCATCGCTTGAATTTCGGGACGAAATTCTTTTAACGGGGGGAAACTGTGACAACCGTCACTTTTCCGTACATTCCGTACACGAAATGAACAGTAATTTGTGCTTAAATGACTGTGCATGATCTGGTTTACCAGACAAATAAATTTCTGAATTTCATACAAGTGAATTCATGCATGATATATGCTACAAGAATTACGTCATGATAGCGTTGCGTCAAAAATACTAAGTAAACTCACCGGTAAGACACTATGTGTCAACGGAACTGCAGAAAGCAGTCAGACAATAAAATTGGAGCCTAGGTGTAGGCCCGACAACAAGAATGCATTAAAACCCAAGAGTACATACAAGGGTTTAATATATATGCAATACGAAAGCAAAAATAAGCACTAAAAAGCACCCGAAACGCACTCTAAGTGCAGAATTTATATAATTCAGCAATAAATCAGCATTTAGACATATGAATATTATGCAGAAATGTCGTTTTATTATCCAGAATATTTCCCTAAGTGTTGGGAATTGAAAGAGTACAAGAAAGGTACTTAAAAGACACTAAAAAAGTGTAATTTAGCACTTTAACGAACCGGTGTCTAACCGAACAACCGGACTTTACCCGGAACACCAAAATAATGCTAGAAGCATTGTTTTTATTTTTCTAAGCTAGTTAGGGTCCCCGAATACCCTAACACACTATATATTTAATAACACACCATAAGGCACTAACTAAACATTTGATTTCCAACTAATCACTAACTAGTAGTTGGAAATGTTACACTTACCCCCCCCCCCCATTGCTAACTTACGGCTCACCCAAGAGGGCCCCACCCCAAGATTTGTGTAATCTCCTAATGATACTAGTAGATCTTGATTTGATATGCAAAAGATCATGTTCGGTACTTGGAGGACACATTACACAATGGGTATTCTTTAAACTTGAATATAAGAGAAACATGGAAGACCATAATTTCACACACCAAAAACACACTAATCCATCTTCTTCTTCCCAAAACTCACGGCCACACCATACCTTCACACCACCTTCATTTTCAACCTCCTTCCATGCATTTCAAGGTGATCTAGAGGTGTATAGAGCTAAGTTAGGAAGCTTGGAGCTTTCGGAACTTGAAGAACCTCAACCGTTTGCTTTTATCCACTTCATTTGCCCTCTTGAACTTCCCTAGCCTTGAGCTTGTAGTAAGTGTTCTAAAACACCTTCTTGATCTTGTCTAGAGTGGTTAAAAAGAACTTTGTCGGTTAAAAACTATGAACATACAAGAAGACATGCTAAAAGTTTACTAAAATGTTAAAAATGTTGGATAAAAGCTATGTTGTTGTGTAAATCTTGTAAGACTTGTCTTGTTATGATTATTTAGTGCCGATCTATGTTGTGGTAGCTCGGATCATCATCTAACCCGGATTAGTCATGTTCATGAAACATGACATAGAATATGTTAAGAATAAAAAGGGTTAAATGATGAAACTCTACTACACACTAAACATGAACTTGAGTAAAAGTAATTTTTCTTGTAAAATAAGACTCTAAACATGTAGATCTGAAGATCTACAAGTGGTTTTTCGGAAGAACCAAGCAGAAAATATTAGTCTTGTTTAAAACCCGGATCTTACATGAACTAAATATATTTTTAGTAAATAAAGAAGTGTGTAAACACTTGTGTAACAAGGAAGTTCAACAAAGAAATATTTTTGTGAATCTTGACTAGAAGTTGTGAAACTTCATATTCTTTAAAAATAAAGTTTTTAAGAAATTAAACTTATTTTTAAAGATAACAAGACTTACTAAATGTGCTAGTAAGTTACTACACATTTTTGTAAATATTCAAGTTCATGAAATGGAGAAATTAGTGATTATTGTTGATAATTGTTATTGATAATTGTTGACGATTTAAAAGAAAATAAACACATGTTTTGAAAACATGGGAAACCTCCATTTTTAGGGGAAACTCTGTCAAAATTTTGATCACCAACTTTTGTGCTAAGTGTATATAGTATGTGTTATACGTGCTAGCGTATTAAGACTTAAAAATACACTAAATACTCATGAGAAGTATAAACACAAAATACACATACAACATACAAGATACATAATTCGGGTGCAAAGTGCAAAACATGAGATACTTATATCAATTTTTGAGAAAATAATATAAGTAAAACACTTAGTTAAAAATATAGAATATTTTTAACACAAGAATATGTACAAAAGAGAGTGACTGTACTTGTGCGACGCAAGTCTAGTGACTAACGTTAAGAAAACGCGTATAGGTTACGACGTTAATTAAGCAAATCCGGTGAAGTTTACGACGCAAGGAACGCAAAGTTGTGAGTTCATGCTCCCCCTTTTCTCTAACTGTTTTTGGTTTTATAACTCTCGGGGGTGAAATACATGTTACAAATATTATAATTTTTACAAAGGGTAAAAATACAAGAAGCACTCTTGGTGAGAACGAGAACCGAGTGCAATATGATTGAGAATACAAAAGAATACGAGAAGCACTCGTGGTGAGTGCAATATGATGAGCTTTAAGAAAAGCCTAGAAAATACTAGATCATGTGAGCTTAAACTAAATATTGAGATGCCATTAATACTTAATTAGGGACGAGGGTTAGATCTAACGGGTACGGCCGAGCCCCACTCATGGTCCTTATATGACCTCCTGAGTGCTTCGTTGTCCCAGTCGAGGGAAATCGACGCAGTCGAGGTTAATCGACACAGTCGAGGGTAATCGACACAGTCAAGGGAAATTGACACAGTCGAGGTTAATCGACACAGTCGAGGGAAATCGACATAGTTAGAGGGAGAATATACTAATGCTCCTATGTCCTCACATGCCTTGAAGGAGAAAATACTAATGCTCCTATGTCCTCACATGCCTTGAAGGAGAAAATACTAATGCTCCTATGTCCTCACATGCCTTGAAGGAGAATATACTAATGCTCCCTATGTCCTCACGTGCCTTAATGTCCTTGTAGAAACAATCATTTAAAACGTGGGGTACACAAGAAAACTAAATGATACTTGAGTACGTGGGGTACTCAAGAAAACGGGAATTTTACTTGAGTACGTGGGGTACTCAAGAAAGACTTGAATTATACATGACAAATACTATGTTTTCATACAAAGTATAAAAACGTGAAATACAAAAACGCATGAACTCGCTCAACTTTATGTTGATGTTTTCCAAAATTACATGTATTTCAGGTGACAGGATGGATCTTGGGCGCAAGTGTCGTAACTAGAAGTAGACTACAAGTTTAGATGTCATCCACTTTTGTTGAATAGTAACCTTGTCAAAGGTCGTGTTTTGAAAACTTAAATAACAAGTGTTTGTAATACTCAAATTTTCATAAATGGATGAACATCGTTTGATCATGTAGTTGTTTATTACGATTGAATGCAATGATAACCAGCTAGTCACACATCATACGCTTCCGCAAAAGACAGGGTGTGACATAGTATTCCACCATTCTAAGGCTGCATTTTTTAAAAGATTAGAAGCAAACATAATCTTATCTTCATCTGCACATTTACTTATTTTTATGACTGCTTCTGTCTTTTCTATCCAACATAAGGTTGGAATGGCTCCTTCATTGCCTAAGAATTCTATTGGTTTGCAAGCCAAGAATTCTTTATAAGAACAACCGTACGAAGCGGTTCTTCTTCTTTTAGGAATTGGAGCTTGGATAATAGGTCCGTTATCATTATTCACACTGTGACTTGGTTCAATGTGTTGGTGTTTACTGCCATTTGCAGATTTATCTGCTTCTTTAATAGTCTTGATAATATAAGGCATAGCATTTATAATTCCTTGTGCTACTATATGTTGGATGGCACTGTTATCTATTTGGTTTCCGTTATTCTCATTATTCTGGGTTTCCTGATTTACTTCGTTCGATATCTGAATTGTGAACATTTATCAGGTATTAATTATCACAGAATAAAATTGAGTACAATTATTCATACACGATCACACTAACAAGTTGGTCAAAAACGTCGATCATTGCAACTTTTACTCTTTTTCATATATATATATATGCATCTATTACAAATTACAACTGGAAATCGAATATACTATGCATCCATATCTATATATATATATATATATATTATTTTTAATCAAATACAGAATTACACATATATCTAGGTATTTTCTAAGTGTCGTTTATCCAGTACTGCATTTCTCGTTCATCATATTTCCAAACTAGTTTCTCTCCTATCTGTCGGATTCTATTTCCCTCATTCACTAAATCTTCTCCACACTGATGGAGTTCCTGCACCTATTTTCGACTCATTGTTGGGTCTAATGGTTCAGGTTGAGGTAAGGGTTCCTCGTAAGGGTCTACGCTATTCATCTCGAAAAAGGTTCTATCAGTATCCCTCCACGGATCATGTTCTAAAGGCATTAGTTCTTCGGGAGGGTATAGGGTCGAGTATGACCTATTATCGTCAAACCAAGGATCATACTGTAAAGGCTGTGGGGTTGGGATTCTAGGTAACTCGTTGGGGTCAAACGTAGGTATTGGGAATTAGTTTTCTTGATTAGGTTCTAGCATTGGTTGGTCTGGGAGTAAAGGTAACAGTGGCGGTTCGGCTACTTGGTCTAGGTTAGCATCTACTGCTGTAGGCTAACATGTGGAAATTGGCTAGCTGTCTATCTAATTCCTCTTCCAAAGGTGGCCCACTGGCTGTTTCCTGAATCTGTGCATCTGCCTCCCTATTAGCCCTGACTATGGCCCTCTGTTGTTGTAACTTTTTCATTCTTTTTCATCTCTCATGTGCTCCTCTATTAAACCAAGCTATTTTCTTAGTAGTAAAGGGTTCCTCCAACTGTGCCTTAAATATAAATATCCCTTCCTCAGTATCGGCTGAGTATCCTGATGGATTAGGTTGAGATGATGTTCCCTCATCCTTTGGTGAACTATCTAAATGACGATAAGCATCCGACGTTCCTTGATCACGCGTACTGTAAACTAACAAATAGTCAAATAACACAAAACACATAATCACATAAGTTATTTCCTAACACATAATTTAGGTGTTAGCGGAACACCTCTTTGGCTTAAACCAGTGGCTGTAGCTCTGATACCACTCTCTGTCGTAGGCCCCGACCCCTACCCCGGGAGCGGGCGCCGCGAGCGACAGTGTGGGTGGTATCGGTGTTTATTAATTTGGCAGCAGAATACATCAGGACCGTAGTCAGGAAATAATTTTATCAGAGTAAACCACCAACTTTTATAATAATAAAGCTTTGGGATAAAACCCAAGTTCATTTGACAATACATTTGTAGGGATAAACCCTAATTATTCAAAACAAAAACTTCTTGTTTATTTAGGTAACTTTTATAGCCACTTTTCCAAGCCTTCAGTGCTCTCCAGCTGGCTTCTATTTGGCTTTCACATTTTGTTACCTGAAACGCGTTTTAAAAACATTTTATCAGCAAGAAATACTTGTGAGTGCATCCCAGTTTAATCAAAATAGTTTTATCACTTTTACAGAATTGAGGGCATCCGCAATTACATTTGTTTATATCTACTCAATTACTCATTCAGTACTGTCAACACCTGACTTGTGGGTTGATGTGCGTGAAGTGTGTTATGGTTTTAATGTTTATTTTAAGCCCTTTTACACTTTCTTTAGCCAAGTTTTAAATTTATAAAACACGATATTTACTAACACTAAACACACATATGGGCAAGTGCACCCATCGTGAGCGTAGTATTGTGTTGGTATGATACCGAGGTCGTCCAAGGACACAAGAGCTTTTAGTACCGGTTTATCCTCAATGTCTAATCAAGTCAAAAGTTTAGAAAAATGTTTTAAACTAAGAAAATAAAAACTAACTAAAATGCTGAAAATAAAAATAAAAGTAAAAACAGATAGACAAGATGAATCACTTGGCTCCGACTCGTGTTTAGTGTAACCTTTGATTATTTCCGCACTTTTGCACTATTTAAGAGATTATCTTAGTTATTGTAGTAGGCCCCTCTTTTGGAGGTGACGTTACCCTCAACCCAGTAGTTTGAGTCAGCAAGGATACAATCCTAAAGGGTCGGATTATTGAAAGATAATTAATTAAGTTTTTAATGCATAATGTGGTAGGCCCCTCTTTTGAAGGCGACGTTACCCTCGGCTAAGTAGTCTGAGTCAGCAGGGATACAGTCCTAAGTAGCCGGGTTAAAGTTTTAATAGTAGTTTAACTTATGAGGGGATCAAAGAGTTTGGACCCCCGGCATCCAATACCGTTAAGTATTGAAGGAGGTCCTACTAAATTTGACCCAGGTCCTTTGCATGATCTATACACTGAACAATGGCAAGACTCTTACCAAACCATTCCCTTAACCCCCGACCAGGTAGCCAACATACCTCCATATAGACCGTGGAGATATGAATGGTGAAAATCTTTTATTTTATATAGAGAGTAAAATAATGCCAAGACACCACGAACAAACGATAAGGAAGAATCACCTTCAACATAAGAAACTAGTTATTAAAGTCATTAATACATAACCAATTAAAAAGTGCGAAAGATTAAAATTAAAAAGTATTACACTAGACACTTTGTCTTCACCAAGTGATGTAAGAGACTTAGGCAAACATGGCCTTGATTGTCAAGAACTCTTACGATTAATCTTGGATCCCGAGACGACTCACACACTCTATGATGGACAATGGATGATTTTCTTATGTTGGTTCTTTTTATCACGACGCTATCGGTTGTAAATTTGTAAAAATATAACCTTTTTAGAATTTTGAAATTCCCAAATTAAACCTAGACAAATAAAAAATGAAAATTTTTGAAAAAATTTGGGGTGATTAGCGGTTCCAATAGAGTTTTGTGTAAGGCTTGTTATTAGGACTTGCAAGATTCAATGTTTTAGCATCCCCCCCCCCCCCACACTTAAATTACACATTGTCCTCAATGTATCCCAAAAATAAGTTTTTAGGTTGATTGAATGTGTAAAAGGTGTGAAAAAACAAAAATTTGTGTTATTGGGTGCCTGGACACGGCCCCGTGTTGTCCGGGCACGGCCCCGTGTTCAGGTGCCAGTAACAAAAGTTAAACAAAAGAAACAGAAGCCTGGACATGGGGGCGTGTTGGGTGAACACGGCACGTGTCCAGTTTACCTGAACTGGGCATTTCTGCAGACTGTGCAGCACGAGGCCGTGTTGGGCGGACACGGCCCGTGCTGAACTTGCTGTAATGAAGAAAGCTTGTCGAATGGCCCTGTTTTCCTACATGGGGTACTGGTTCAAGTTTCCCTTGTATCCTTTGCCATTCCGAGTGTGTTTTATTTGTTTCAACACCATCCAAACACCAGTTTAACTAAAACTATCATTCATTAAGTCATAGAGAGAATTACATAGTAGTCCTAGAAAATGGAAAACAAAGCAGAAAATAAAAGTTAATGGTCCTAAATTAGATAGGTCAAGTGATACGTAAAATCATCCTAAGGAGTTCTACTTCTATAATAAGAACCAAAATTCCGGAAATAGTCTTCCGGTATCTAAAAGTCTTGTAGAACTACGAGCCGAGGGGCGTTAAAGCCATTCTTCTATCTCTCTTGGGAGGAAGAAGGCAGCATCATTCTCTTCAACATCTTGTGGAGGAGGAGCGACACCAACCGGAACCCCTTGTAGCACTTCCCGAGGGGGCTCCGGATGCACGGCGTACCAGTCGGCCGGTATGATGACTTTAGGAACCACATTCCATGCCCTTTGGGTAATGATTGGTACCAAAGGAGGAGAAGCGAGAATGTTCAACCTTTGGTGCAAAAGGTTGACCTCTCGAAGACATCCTTCTAGTCCCACCATCAAATGATTAATACGGTCAACCAATGCCTCTTCCACCCCCGTCATTTCATCAAGGGCCTCTCTTAAGGCGTAAACATAGTTTACAAGAGAATCTTCAACCGTTGATGACCTTCTCCCTTGTCGGTTGTTTCTGGAGTGTGATGAAGATGTTCCGCTAGTTCTGCTCGCCATTCTGAGAAAACAAACCGAGAAGAGTTCAACAGTGCTTCGGACACGGCCCCGTGTTCAACGAACACGACCCGTGTTCAAATATTTGCAGATTTTTAGGACAAGGGATCTTGGAGTTTTAATTTGTTTTTATGATTTTTTAAAACGTTTTTAAGCAGAAACAACTTAAAATATTGTTGTAGAACTTATTTTTAACAAGATCCCATGAATAAAAATCTAACAAACATCTCACTAAAGCTTGAAATTATGGATATTTCAAGTTCTAATGGAAGCATGAAGAAGATGGAAGTGGATAAAAGAGGAAATGACAAGAAGGGTGTTGAGAAACTTCTTTTAGAAAATACCTAGGATGGTATGTGAGAATATTCCCCAAATCTCTGTCCCTTGAATGGTTCAAATGTGCAGGATTCTTGGCTGCATTTATAGAAAACGACAGTACGCTGCACACGGCCCCGTGTCGGCTGGACACGACCCCGTGTTCAGGGGGAATCCTGACACATTTTGTCCGTATTCTGACACGAAATCAGACGGGAATCTTTGAGTGGACACGGGGGAGTGTTGACCTGGACACGGCCCCGTGTCTAGAAGCTGTCTTATGGAGTTTGTCTATTTTTAAGGAACTTTTCTGGATCGGGCGGTTCCTTGCTGGATGGAACAACCCCAAAGTGCCTAAGATACCTTAATTGTTATAGATTAAGGTGAGAACGCAAGAGGTTGTCGGTGAGGGTGATTTCTATGCTATATGTAGGTGGACAAGTCCAACCCTTTCCCGGGCTCTCGTTAAAGAAGGTGTATGCCGAATCGCTCAGGTCTATGTATGCATCAAACGAAGTCGATGGGGAGTCCTTCACGGCACAATCGACACAGGGACGACTATCGTTCAAGTCCTCACTAGAGTTAGAAGTATCGTTGGGAACAACGAAGTTGTTTGAATGCGATCCCAACACTTCTTTTTGGTTATCGTTTTGAGATAAATTATTGAAATCAATCCTAAGTTCTTTTAACCAATTAAGAATTAAATCTTCTAATTGAAATAGTTCATCAAGAAGCATTTATCCTAGAAAATCCGGTTGAGAGCATTCGAGGGAGAGATAAGGATTATTTTTACTTTCGCCCCTCTTAAGGATATAAGGAAACAATGGGTCTATATAGTGGGGCTTATAAATTAGAAAATAACATTCTAATTCCTTATGGGAACCACCACATATTTGACACCACGCACCATAAGAGTGCCGAAAGTAAAAAGGATTAGTATCACTTATGTTTGTGTCAGAAATTACCAACCGTCGGGATCTCACGGTTCTGTTTTTAGTAACTGAATCTTGGGCACGGGGCGTGTTGAGTGGGCACGGCCCCGTGTTCAGCTTACTGTCTGACTTAAAACAGGATTGCCAGTTCCAATGATTGGGCACGGGGCGTGTTCAGCGGGCACGGCCCGTGCTGAGTTCTGCAGAAGCTGAAAAACTAAGAAAAATCTAAAAAATAGAAAAAATAAAAAAAAAATGATTAGGCCGTTGATTCCTAACTTTCTTAAAATCCTTGTGTCCCCGGCAACGGCGCCAAAAACTTGATGTGCGTGAAGTGTGTTATGGTTTTAATGTTTATTTTAAGCCCTTTTACACTTTCTTTAGCCAAGTTTTAAATTTATAAAACACGATATTTACTAACACTAAACACACATATGGGCAAGTGCACCCATCGTGAGCGTAGTATAGGGTTGGTAAGATACCGAGGTCATCCAAGGACACAAGAGCTTTTAGTACCGGTTTATCCTCAACGTCTAATCTAGTCAAAAGTTTAGAAAAATGTTTTAAACTAAGAAAATAAAAACTAACTAAAATGCTGAAAATAAAAATAAAAGTAAAAACAGATAGACAAGATGAATCACTTGGCCCCGACTCGTGTTTAGTGTAACCTTTGATTATTTCCGCACTTTTGCACTATTTAAGAGATTATCTTAGTTATTGTAGTAGGCCCCTCTTTTGGAGGTGACGTTACCCTCAACCCAGTAGTTTGAGTCAGCAACGATACAATCCTAAAGGATCGGATTATTGAAAGATAATTAATTAAGTTATTAATGCATAATGTGGTAGGCCCCTCTTTTGAAGGCGGCGTTACCCTCGGCTAAGTTGTCTGAGTCAGCAGGGATACAGTCCTAAGTAGCCGGGTTAAAGTTTTAATAGTAGTTTAACTTATGAGGGGATCAAAGAGTTTGGACCCCCGCCATCCAATACCGTTAAGTATTGAAGGAGGTCCTACTAAATTTGACCCAGGTCCTTTGTAGGATCTATACACTGAACAATGGCAAGACTCTTACCAAACCGTTCCCTTAACCCCCGACCAGGTAGCCAACATATCTCCATATAGACCGTGGAGATATGAATGGTGAAAATCTTTTATTTTATATAGACAGTAAAATAATGCCAAGACACCATGGACAAACGATAAGGAAGAATCACCTTCAACATAAGAAACTAGTTATTAAAGTCATTAATACATAACCAATTAAAAAGTGCGAAAAGATTAAAAATAAAAAGTATTACACTAGACACTTTGTCTTCACCAAGTGATGTAAGAGACTTAGGCAAACATGGCCTTGATTGTTAAGAACTCTTACGATCAATCTTGGATCCCGAGACGACTCACACACTCTATGATGGACAATGGATGATGGTGTTATGGTGGTGGTGGGTGGTGGGTGAAGTGTGAGAGAGGTGGTGTGCCAAGGGATGGTTAGAGCTTGAGCCAAGCACTCCTATTTATAGGCTGAACAGAAGCTTGGGCACGGCCCCGTGTCCGTTGGGCACGGCCCCGTGTCCATCCTCTTCTCTGTCTTCATTAATTGCTTTTGTCTGCATTAGTTGACCAAGGCCCCGTGTCCGCTGGGCACGACCCCGTGTGCAGAAGCATATCTGTACTATCAAGATTTGCCTGGATTCTGCGAATCTTATAGTTGACCACGGCCCCGTGTCCGCTGAGCACGGCCCCGTGGTGGGCGATGGAAGCTTCTATAACTTTCTCTTTTATGCTGATACTTGGGCACCACGGGGCGTGTTCAGCCTTCTGTTCTCTTTTTTTGCTTGGGAAGATGCTTTCGGGGAGGTCGGGCATGCCACGTTTGTTCCTTTTCTTGTATTTATGTTAGATTTAGCTGCCTTTTTGCTTCTTTTGTTAATTTGAGCTCATTTAATCCTGAAAATACAAAAGGAAGACAAAAACACACTTTTTCCAACATTAGTACTAAAAAAGGGTTAGTTTTATGCCACAATTGATGTAATTTATATGTTGCATTTTGCACAAATCAGGGTCATATTACCCATTGGCTAACTCTTTGTCCAATGGTAACGTTTTCCACATTTTATATACAAAACCACAACATACTGGTAGTAATTGTAGAATCACAAATACTCAATTACTGTTAAGTGTAATTTAAAACATTTGAGGTTTTGGTAAAACATTTTGACTCATAAAAATATATTTACAAAAAAGGTGGCAAAAAGCAGATGTACTCACATTGCAAATTTAGGTAAAACTAAAGCTTCCTGAGAATCTCCTGGTTATTATCTATTAAAATCAAATAATGCACACGTGTTAGTAAAATAACCCAATTCAAATTAACCGTACAACTCGAGACAGAATTCCAATGACTGAGTCGGGTAGAGCCGACATGCATTACGGAATCCTAGATCAATCGGGTGTACACACGAGACAGAATTCCAATGAGTGAGTCGGGCAGAGACGGCATGCATTACGGAATCCTAAATCAATCATGTAGGGTAATAGCAGGGTTATAGTACTTACAACGAGGCAAAGCTTCGCTTTAAAGTGGGTGTTATGCCCGGGTATAGTAATAGCCAACAGAATATTAGGGAGAACTTTCAGAATTTGAACGAGTTGCAACTCTGCTCATTGAGCTCTATATATAGGCTGATCAAAGGTGGTTCACGGCCCGCGTAAGACCTAGGCTAACTCTCTTGCGGCCTGCGAGAGACAACGTGTCGAGCCTAGCTTTGTATAGTTATCATGTTGGCCCGGTCAGTATGTGCCACGTGGCACTCTGCCTTGTCCGACAAACAAAGGCAGTCGCGGCCCGCGACAAACCTAGCTAAGGCTGTTCCGCCCCACGAGCGACTTAAAAATCTTGTTTTTTCTTGATTTTCACAAGTACAGAGATATAATGGGCTCGTTTCTCGCATACGGGGTATATTTTAGGACATTTAGGGGTGTCCAAAAATATTTTTAGGAGGGTTGTTAAAACATTTGAGGTTTTGGTAAAACATTTTGACTCATAAAAATATATTTACAAAAAAGGTGGCAAAAAGCAGATGTACTCACATTGCAAATTTAGGTAAAACTAAAGCTTCTTGAGAATCTCCTGGTTATTATCTATTAAGATCAAATAATGCACACGTGTTAGTAAAATAACCCAATTCAAATTAACCGTACAACTCGAGACAGAATTCCAATGACTGAGTCGGGCAGAGCCGACATGCATTACGGAATCCTAGATCAATCGGGTGTACACACGAGACAGAATTCCAATGAGTGAGTCGGGCAGAGACGACATGCATTACGGAATCCTAAATCAATCATGTAGGGTAATAGCAGGGTTATAGTACTTACAACGAGGCAAAGCTTCGCTTTAAAGTGGGTGTTCTGCCCGGGTATAGTAATAGCCAACATAATATTAGGGAGAATTTTCAGAATTTGAACGAGTTGCAACTCTGCTCGTTGAGTTCTATATATAGGCTGATCAAAGGTGGTTCACAGCCCGCGTAAGACCTAGGCTAACTCTCTTGCGGCCTGCGAGAGACAACGTGTCGAGCCTAGCTTTGTATAGTTATCATGTTGGCCTGGTGAGTATGTGCCACGTGGCACTCTGCCTTGTCCGACAAACAAAGGCAGTCGCGGCCCGCGACAAACCTAGCTAAGGCTGTTCCGCACCACGAGCGACTTAAAAATCTTGTTTTTCTTGATTTTCACAAGTACAAAGATATAATGGGCTCGTTTCTCGCGTACGGGGTATATTTTAGGACATTTAGGGGTGTCCTCGAGATCTACTGGAACAGGTGTGGGTATTTCTGTTGCATCTCTGACTCGAGTTCCCAAGTGTATTCTGGTCCTCTCTTGGAATCCCATTTCACTGTGACCAGAATTAGTCTCTTGTGTTTGAGGTTCTTGATCTTTCTATCTTCAATCTGAACGGGTTTCTTGATAAACTTAAGTTTCTCATTTACTTCTATGTCCTTAAGAGGTATTACTAAAGATTCATCAGCTAAGCACTTTTTGAGATTACATACATGAAACACATCATGTATTCCTGCCATTTCCTCTGGCAGTTGTAGCAGATAGGCTACGGGTCCTCTTCTTCTAATAATATCAAAAGGTCAAACATACTTGGAGCTTAGCTTTCCCCTCCTAATGAATCTAACTACTCCTTTCCATGGAGAAACCTTTAATAATACTTTATCTCCTACAATTCTAAAGGTTTTCGTCTGTTATCTGCATAACTCTTTTGACGATCTCGTGCTGCTTTTAGTCTTTCTTGACTTGAATTATCTTATCTGTCGTTTCCTGCACTATCTCTGGTCCAGATAATTGCTTTTCTCCAATTTCTGCCCAATAGACTGGAGTTCTGCACTTTCATCCATAAAGTGCTTCAAATGGTGCAGCATTAATGCTAGTATGATATCTGTTATTGTAGGAAAATTCTATTAATGGTAAATGGTCGTCCCAATTTCCTCCAAAATCAATTACATAGGCTCTAAGCATATCTTCCGTTGTCTGGATTGTCCTTTCGCGTTGTCCGTCCGTCTGTGGATGATAAGCTGTTCTTAGATTTAGCCTTGTTCTCATTGCTTTTTGGAAACTTGTCCAAAAATAAGAAGTAAAACGGCAATCTCTATCAGATATAATAGATAGAGGAATTTCATGTAATGAAACTATTTCATTTACATATAGTTTGGCTAACTGTTCCATACTGAAAGTTTCCTTCATGGGTAAGAAATGAGCATATTTGGTCAGTTTGTCTACAATCTCCCAGATTGTATCATTTCCTTTTCTTGTCTTGGGTAATTTGGTAACAATGTCCATTGTTAACAATTCCCATTTCCATATTAGCATCTCTAACTGTTGCAATAATCCTGAGGGTTTCTGATGCTCAGCTTTAACTTGTGAACAAGTTAGACATTTAGCTACATAGTTTGCTATATCCTTTTTCATTCCTATCCACCAGAAATTCTTCCTTAGATCTTGATACATCTTATCACTTCCAGGATGTATCGTATACTTATACTTATGAGCTTCTTCTAGAATTCTGTGGCGTAGGTTTCCTTGTTCAGGTATCCACATCCTTTTCTTATGGAATTTCCAAATTCCATCTGTTCCTTGTTCTAACTCCTTAATCATTCCTTTTAATTTTTCAGCATCGTCCTTGATTCCTGATTCCTGTACTTCTCTAATTTGCTCATTTAAATCTACTTGTAGATTTATTCTGAGAGAACGTACTCGCTTTTCCTTTTCATGATACTTTCGACTTAAAGCATTAGCTTCTATATTAGCTTTCCCAGCATGATACTAGACATCACAATCGTGACGAAACTATTAGGGTCGTAAGTCAAGCACGATTATGTGCATTTTGCGACGAAACTATTTTCGGGTATCAAAACACTTTGTTTTGATATCAAATCAGTTTTCTAACTTAGTTAAACATGTTTTAACATGTTTAACTCGTCACTTTTAGTTTAGTGCTTAGTTAGGGTCGTAAGTCAAGCGGTCTCGACAACCGCTTAGATTTTCAAACCCGACCCGTTTGGTCGATCATTAGGATCCGACCATACATATATTGTGACCATAGTTGTATAGGGAATAACCTTCCGAGGTTATACCTTATGGTCACTTTGTTTGATTAGTTGTATGATAGGTAGTTTATATGCCTTAGGAAAATGACCAAAATGCCCTTTTTACGCATAATTTCAATTTAAGCATATGTAACCCAAATTTTGACACTTAAACTGATTGTGCAACATTATGAAACATGTTTAGGTATATAAGACTTATCATAGGACTAGTTAGACCATCCGAACGTGTATTTGCGCAAATGACGCGTTGAAGTAGCGTTAACTACCTTAACGGGTCATAACGGCTCAAAAGCACTTAGGATTGATTTCAAATTAGAATGTAGGCTTTGTTAAACCGTACCATATGAGTTCCAACACTCATTTGGTTTACAAGACCTCATTCTACCTGATCTCCCGATTTATTAACATAGTGATTCCGTACTAGGTGCCACTTGATTCCTTGATTTCCCGAGCTTTGTTAGTTCATTTAATCGAGGATACCTTGCAAAGTCATGTGAGTAGATAGTCCCCTCTTTTACTACTTTCAATTGTTTTGGGGTGATTCATATGTGCTAAACCGATTTCAAGTTTTCAAAAACAATTACTATGGCTTATATTAAACACAACGATTTCAATAATGTGGACGAACTTGTTGGTGCGTTGATACATAACACGAATAACATTCATTAGCTTTGGCCAAGCCGACCAGTAGTATGTTATGGTACCATAGGATCTGACAAATCCCGTTATCGGACTATCACCATGGATTTGGGGGTAATGTGGGTAACCACAGAAACTGTTATTTTAACAAACCCTTTAGTGGTTTGTTAGTCGATTAAAGATACCCTTTGGTGGTACAGACGAGTCATACAAGTTTGAATGTATTCAAATAGAACGACCAAAAGTTAGTTTTCACAATTAAAACACGGACGATTGAACGAATGGTTTATGACACGGACGATTGAATGAATGGTTTATAACACGAACGATTGAACGATGGTTTATAACACGAATGATTGAATGATGGTTTATAACACGAACGATTGAACGATGGTTTATAACACGGACGAGTTGAATGATTTTTGAACGATTGGTTTATGGTAAGTAATTAGATAACGAGACGGGTGTAATGTGATAAAAGCATGGTAGATACGCCGCTGGTACTTCTTATATATAAGTGCTTTTATCATATTACATTCCGTGGCGTTATTTAGTTCGCTTGGACGAATGACTTCAAATGATGTCACGCAACGAGGTTTACTAAAGGATATAAACCATACAAGTTTTCTCACGAGACGATTTACAATCTGGTTTACAAAAGCTAATGTTTTGGTCAAGAGTCATGGCAACGAGGTTTTCAAAAACATATAACCAACTTGTTTTAGTTGGTTAAGTATATTGCAATACAAAACACTTTTCGATATGAGGTTCTCAATTATCGACTCTAGTAGTCGTACGAGGTATTGCAATATGTATACAAGCCATGAATTTGACACACTCTCAAAACCTATGTACTCGCCGGCATTTTTATGCTGACTTTATTTTCACATATGTTTCAGGTGCAGTTGTTTGACGAATATGATGATCATGATGCAAAACATAGGATTGGACGTGGGCCTTAGTGACATAAAACACGAAAGACAATATGTTTGAACTCGTTTATTTTATTTCCAAACAATGTTAAACAATTATTAATTTAGTAAAACATAACTTCAATATCCATGTGTTATGAAACAATGATTCTATTACTCCACTTCCCGACGTTTTCATCGCGGTTTTGTTGTTTTACGCGGTCGGGGTGTGACACCCCTAATAGTTCCACATATATAATGGTTCATGATATTCTTGCACTTTAACCACGAACTTTGCATGCTACTAGCAACTGGGAATAGTATTTATCCACTATTGTGTTAGTAATAATAGAAGCTAACAAATTATCAACTTCATAGTTAGTTTATTTATTTATATTATATTATGCGGTAAAGGAAAGAGCAATTCTACCAGACAATTCACCGGGATTGTTAAGGAAACATTTTCCTAATAGCTTCTAAGAGTCAGGTTAGTTTAAACTTTGAGTTTGATATTGATATTGTTATCATGCCGTCTCTTGCGTATAGATTTTGGGGTGCCGATCTGTTGGTAGTTTCACTATCTGATGCATTTGATACACATCTAATGTGGTTTTTGGTTATTATGAAGTTAAATAGTTGTTAATTGTTAAATGGGCCAAATTTGATTGTCAGGATTAGAGTTTCTATTTATTATGTGAATCCCATGTTGCCTTGGGTATCTAATTACATTTGGAATCATGTAGACCAGATAGTCGTGAATTTTGGTCTGCTTCGAAACACATTCCGTCCAATATGTTAGTTTAGCGATTCGAGTTCAAGGTTTATTTATTTAATTGTATGACATATTTAATACTCGCAATAAGAATATTTATAAACTGATTTGGTGTTGATAAATCCGGAATTAACTTGAAACCATGTATTAAGTTGGCTCTATTCATGTTCTTTTTCCAGTTACATAATACTACATTCAGGTTATAGGTTTAAAGTTTTAATCTGTCATTATTTTTTAGGGCAAATTGGATTAAAAATAATCTCAACTTTCTCAATTGGCCGATAATAATCCTAGCTCAGATATTTGCCAATAATAATCCGAACTTGTCAACTTTTGGCCGATAGTAGTCCGCCGTTAAAAATAGCTTAACAGAGTTAAGTTTTTTTTCTGAATTACAAAGCAATGTGTTAGGGATTTTGATCAGAACGAGGATACGAATCGATTTATGTAAAATTTACCTCAAAACGGTGCGCCAAACGGCTCTTGTTAATTGGAAGTTTAAACACCCTGAAGAACCGGTTTCGTCGTTTGGGGCAGCATTTCGAGTTAAAATTTACATCAATCAACTCATATCTTTGTTCTAATCAAAAGCTGTCACACCCTTCGGTGGGCCCGGATTTGGGGTTTATGCGTGACCAATGATATAGATATTCACATTTAGCACAGCGAAAGTCTTGGGATTATAGAATATTATTACAAAGTACAAGTGTCCGAAAGTTAAAGGCCTTCCTTGGAGTCGCAGATCCAAATATGCATGTACCGAGCAGCTCCAGCTTATTCTGTATTTGCTAACCTGTGCTTAGTCTTTTGAAATTACGTCAGCTTTCGCTGGTAAATACAATTAACCGACACGTTTTGAAAATCTTTTCAAAACCATTTTTATACCATTTGATATAACATTTTCATAAATAACTTGGGACAAACTATATCTCTTGTTACCAGTATTGCATGCTTGTCAATACATATGGGGCCCAGAACTAAACGTCGATACATGATTAACCGACACGCCACTTTTTAATAAAAATATGATATGGCATAATAGCGTATGTTAGGTGTATGCCTACACACCGCAAATAGGTCGTGACCACTTGCAATTAAGTGAGTCGTGGATATCCAGAACATGGTCGCATTAACCCCTAATGTTTAAATTATCAAGCATAACGGGTTAAAAATGGTTATTTGGATTTTGGACATCATTCGTCATTGATCCCATATGTCACACCCCGACCGCGTTAAAACAACAAAACCGCGGCGAAAACGTCGGGGGGTGTCATAACAGAATCATTGTTTCACAACACACGGATTGAAGTTTCGTTTTATTTAATTAAGTTATTTACATTGTCTTGAAATTAAAAGCAAAACACAAACATATTGTCTATCATTGTTATTAAGTCACTAAGGCCTCGTCTGATCCTATGTGAGCAAGCATCATAATCATCATCAATATCATCAAACAATAGCACCTGAAACATATGTGAAAATAAGTCAGCAAAGAAATGCCGGCGAGTACATAGGTTTTGTGAGTGAGTTAAATTCATGGCTTGTATACATGTTGCAATACCTTGTACGACTACAAGAGTCGATAATGGAAAACCGTGTTTTGAAAAGTGTTTTGTATTGCAATATGATTAACCAACCTAAAACAAGTTGGCTATAGTTTATAAAACCTCGTTGCCATGAATCTTGACCCAAAACATTTGCTTTTGTAAACCAAATTGTAAATCATTCTTGTAATAAAACTCGTATGGTTTATATCATTTAGTAAACATCGTTGCGTGTCATCGTTTGTAAACATTCATCCAAAATCGTTCAAAATCGTTCAAAATCTTTCAATTCGTTCGTGTTATCAAAACCAATTGTTCAAATCGTTCAACTCATTCTTGTTATAAACTATCATTCAATCGTTCATATCGTTCAAATCGTTCGTGTTTTAATTGTGAAAACTAACTTTTGGTCATCTCGTTGAACACATTCAAACCTGTGTGACTCGTCCATCGTTCAATCGTATTAACAAACCATCAAAGGGTTAGTTAACATTCATCAGGTTCTGTCGTTACCCACATTATCCCATAACCATGGAATAGTCCGATAACGGGATGTGTCAGATCCTATGGTACCATAACATACTACTGGTCGGCTTGATCATAGTTAATGAATGTCATTCAATTGTCTTTTGACCAATGCCCCAACAAGTTCGTTCACATTATTGAAATCCTTGTGTTTAATATAAACCATAGCATTTGTTTTAGAAAACTCGAAATCGTTTAGCACATATGCAACACCCCAAAACAATTAAAAGCTTTAAAATATGGGATCTATGTACTCACTTGAGATTGCAAGGTATCCTCAATTTAAGTGAACTAACAAAGCTCGGGCAATCAAGGAATCAAGTGGCACTTAGTAATCGGATCACTATGTTAACAAATCGGCACCTAAATCTGGAGATCGGGTAGAATGAGGTCTTCTAAGCCAAATGAGTGTTGGAACTCATATGATATGGCTTATTAAAGCCTACATTCTGAATTGAAACCTATCCTAAGTGCTAATGACCCGTTATGACCCGTTAAGGTAGTCTACGCTACTTTAACGCGTCATTTACGCAAAAGCGCGTTCGGATAGCCTAACTAGTCCTATGACAAGTATTATATGCCCTAACATGTTTAATATTGTTGCATAATCAATTTAAGTGTCAAAATTTAAGTTACATAGGGTTAAATTCAAATTATGCATGAAAAGGGCAATTTGGTCATTTTCCTAAGGCATATAAACTACTTATCATACAACTAATTAAACTAAGTGACCATAAGGTATAACCTCGGAAGGTTATTCCCTATACAACTATGGTTACAAATTATGTTTGGTCGGATCCTAATGATCGACCAAACGAGTCGGGTTCGAAAGTCTAAGCGGTTGTCGAGACCGCTTGACTTACGACCCTAAATAAGCACTAAACTAAAAGTGACGAGTTAAACATGTTAAAACATGTTAAACTAAGTTAGAAAACTGTTTTGATATCAAAACAAAGTGTTTTGATACCCGAAAATAGTTTCATCGCAAAATGCACATAATCGTGCATTTTGACCAAAACTTTGACTTGTCACTTCGACTAGTCAACGTGGTAATCAGTAGGTATAGTCGCAAGGGACTATAACCATCGTGATTACGCTCACGTTGCAAAGTTCAAACGAACTTTGTCTTGAACAAATTATGGTCAAAGATGAAAGTCAAACACTGTTTGACTTTCTTGCTTGAAATAAATAAACAAGCATGAAAGAACACTTACAAGAGTCCTAAGCTTGGAAATAAGACTAAGAAAACTCAGATTTGA
This sequence comes from Helianthus tuberosus, assembly GCA_030545235.1. NCBI lineage: Eukaryota > Viridiplantae > Streptophyta > Magnoliopsida > Asterales > Asteraceae > Helianthus > Helianthus tuberosus. The sequence continues at coordinate 141,274,951 of CM060411.1, read as the reverse complement.
GGCCTCCAATCAAGTGTGGTAGCCTCAAGAGAGCAGATATGAGAAGAAGAAGTGAATGAGAAAGTTTGAATGGTGAAAGGCCTTGCTATTTATAGGAATTCAAGCACCTTTAGATCATTTCCATGAGTTTTTGAGTTGATGAAAGCATGATCTTGACCTTACACTTATTAGACACTGATTAGGGGACTTGGAGATCACACAAACCAACCCACAAGATGCAAAAACTAGGATTAAAACAGGTTGCAACAGTTGGGATTGAAGAAATTTGGTTTCTGATGTGCTGGCATAGGCTTACGGACCGTAAGCACTTCCCCATACGATCCGTATGGGACATGCAGGGCAGCTAGTTTTGCAAATTGACAGTTTTAGTCCATGTGCTTGGTTTGTCGTGTTTCGGCACTTCTAACACCCGTCAAGCCCATTTTCAAGCTTAATGAAGAAGTTAAAGTAGATTTAACTTGAATTATGCTCAAAAATGTCACGGATGTCCGTTCGTTTGGCGGTACGGTTGCGTTTTTCGATTAATTACGACGAAAATCTTAACGGACGCGAAAACGACCCAAATTGCGAAACGAATGGTATTTTTACACTCCTGTCACTAAAATAAAATATTTTAATGATTACAAAAATTTTTGGATGTCCGGATATGGTGAGAACGCAAGATATGCACGAATTAGCAAACTTTCACAGTTTTAACGCTTTTAGTCCCTGTGATCAAATAAGCGTATTTTCGCATACCGAACCCCTCAAAACTTATTTCTAAGCTATGTAAAGGATATTTAGGGCATGTTTAGCTTAAGATCTTGTTCTGGAGTGTATGTTTCTATACGAATTGGCAGACTTTTGCAGTTTGTCGCAAATAGTCCCTGTGATCGAATAAACTTGTTTTTGACACACCAAACCCTTCAAAACTTATTTCTAAGTTATGTAAAGGTTATTTAAGGTATGTTAAGCATATGTCACTATTCTAGAGTGTTTATCGCGTTAAACTGATTACGCTTACGTAACAGTTTGCGTATAACTTTATAGAAAGCGATTAAAAGCTTGAAATCGAACTAGAATCAAAACGTGAAATTGTCAAACATAAATAAGCAAACATTGAGACCAAAACACATCGTTTCATTGATAATTTATATTGTTATCATTGTATAGTGTTTGCAGAGCACAAATGTCACAGTCTCCCCTACTTTTGAAAATTTCGTCCCGAAATTTTAATTAGAGGAAACTTGTGAAAACAAATGTGGATATTTCGCTTTCATTTGGTCCTCACGTTCCCAATTAAACTCTGGGCCGCGTTTGGACTCCCAGCAAACCTTGACTATCGGTATTCATTTGTTCTTCAGTCGCTTGACTTCACGGTCCATTATCTCCACAGGTTTCTCTACAAAGTGCATTGTGTCATCAACTTGGATTTCGTCGAGGGGAATATGGAGTTCAGGAGGTAGCTCAAGTCGATAGGAAACCTTTCCGATTCTTTCAACAATCTTAAATGGTCCAACGTATCGTGGTGCAAGTCTTCCTTTCTTTCCAAATCTCACCACTCCCTTCCAAGGGGATACCTTGAGTAGGACATGGTCTCTGACTTGAAATTCCAAGGGCTTACATCCTATATCCGCATAAATCTTTTGACGGCTTCTAGCTGTCAGAAGATTATCGCGAATTTTCTTGACTTTGTCTGTTGTTTCCAGAATGAGTTCAGGTCTAGTAAGCTGAGCTTCACCGACCTCATTCCAGCAGACAGGGGAATGACCTTTTCGACCGTATAAAGCTTCAAAAGGTACCATACTGATGATAGCATGATAACTATTATTTTAAGAGAACTCGATCAACGGTAGATGCGAATCCCAATTACCACCAAAGTCTATCACACATGCTCTAAGCATATCCTCCAATGTTTGTATCGTCCTTTCGGATTGTCCATCCATTTGGGGATGATAAGCAGTGCTCAGATTTAGTTGGGTTCCCATAGCAGATTGCATGGTCTTCCAAAAGTGAGATGAGAATCGAGCATCACGATCAGATATGATATTCAAAGGAACACCATGTCGAGATACAATCTCATCAACATAAATCTTGGCGAGTTTATCTGCAGATAGATCCTCATGAATCGGTAAAAACTAAGCTGACTTTGTAAGACGATCAATGACTACCCAAATGGCATCATGACCTCTAGATGTGCGCGGTAACTTAGTGATGAGATGCATCGCAACGTTCTCCCATTTCCATACCGGTATCTCTGGTTGTACAAGCAAACCAGATGGTCGTTGATGTTCAGCCTTGACTTTGAGACAAGTTAGGCATTTAGATATATACAAGGCAACATCTTTCTTCATACTAGGCCACCAGTACTGAGTACGAAGATCCTTGTACATTTTGTCAGCACCAAGATCGATAGAATAACGAGACTTATGAGATTCATCCATTACTAAAGTGTGAATTGTCTTGTTTAGGAATCCATAACCGGTTCTTGAAATAAAGTAACCCAATGTCTTTTGTTTCGAGTTTAAGCTCTAGTTGACGAGGTAATTCCTTACCCATCAAGTCTTGTGTAACACAAGTATGTTGAGCTTGAGAAATGCGAGTTTGAATATCAGATTGAGTTCGAACACAATGAAGCTTGACTCGTTCTTTTCGACTTAGCGCATCGGCTACGACATTCTCCTTACCAGGATGGTAGCTAATCTCGCAATCGTAATCGTTCAAGAGCTCTACCCAGCGTCATTGTCTCATGTTTAGCTCCTTTTGATTGAAAATGTGTTGGAGACATTTGTGGTCTGTGAAAACCACACATTTCGTGCCATAGAGATAGTGTCTCTAAATTTTGAGAGCAAAAACCACAGCGCCTAACTCAAGGTCATGAGTTGTGTAGTTTTTCTCGTGAACTTTTAATTGTCTTGACGCATATGCTATGACTTTTCCTCGTTGCATGAGAACGCAACCAAGGCCTAAATTTGATGCGTCACAGTAGACAACGAAATCATCATTGCCATCAGGTAAAGATAAGACAAGAGCATCACAAAGTTTTTGCTTTAGTGTTTGGAAAGCTTCCTCTTGTTTAGGTCCCCACTCAAAAGGCTTATTCTTCTGAGTTAAAGCAGTGAGAGGAACCGCAATCTTTAAAAAGTTCGCGATAAATCATCGATAGTATCCAGCAAGACCAAGAAAAGAGCGAACTTCAGTGGGTGTAGTAGGTGTGTTCCAATCCTTAATAGCAGCGATCTTGGAAGGATCCACATGAATACCCTGCTCGTTGACAATATGAACCAAAATTTGAACTTCCTTAAGCCAAAATTCACACTGGAGAACTTGGCAAAAGTCGTTCCTTCTTTAGGAGTTCCATTGTCAAATGAAGGTGTTGTTCATGATCGGCTCGAGACCTAGAATAAATAAGAATTTCATCGATGAACACATTGATGAACTTGTCTAAATAAGGTTTACAAACCCTATTCATTAAGTCCATGAAGACAGCTGGAGCATTCGTCAAACCAAAAGGCATGACAGTGAACTCGTATTGACCATATCTCGTACAGAAAGCAGTTTTGGGAATATCTTCTTCGAGTACATGAAGCTGATGATACCCAGAACGCAGATCGATCTTGGAAAAACATGTAGCACCTTGCAACTGATCAAAGAGATCATCAATTCATGGTAGGGGATATCGATTCTTGATGGTGAGCTTATTGAGCTCACGATAATCGATACACATACGGAAAGATCCATCTTTCTTTTTCACAAACAGGACTGGAGCGCCCCAAGGTGAATAACTCGGACGGATGAATCCTTTGTTAGATAACTCTTGAAGCTGTTTCGATAACTCTTGTATCTCAGACGGTGCAATACAATAAGGTGCTTTAGCAATCGGGTTGGCATTAGGTACAAGATCAATATGAAATTCGACTTGAAGAACTGGAGGTAAACCAGGCAGTTCATCAGGAAACACCTCTTGATAATCTCGAACAATCGGAATATCTTGAATACATTTGCTCTTGCCTTTCTCCTCTACGACATGTGCAAGAAAGGCCACATAACCTTTTCGTATGTATTTTTGGGATTTTGTACAAGACATGAGTTTCAAACCACACGAAGGTTTCTCGCCACGAACTTCTAAGACTTTACCAGATGAAAGAGGAATACGAACAATCTTATCGAAACAAACCACCTCAGCACGATGTTTAGTTAACCAATCCATTCCTACGATAATATCAAAACTTCCAAGTTGCATCGGCGTGAGATCAATAGGAAAAAGATGGTTATCGAGGTTCGCGAATGACGTAATCGAGCAAAAGAGGTTCACCAGTAGCAATCTCGATGGATAAAGGCTTTCCTAGTTTAGTTCTAGGCATCGCAAGTAAAGGCTCAAATGCTAACGACACAAAACTTCTATCGGCACCAGAATTGAAAAGAACAGATGCAGGTTGATGGTTTACAAGGAACGTACCGTTAACGACTTCGTTATCAGCACGGGCCTCGTTAGCGTTTATTTTGTATGCTCGTCCACGAGTGGGATTTGCATTGGCGTTCACATTTGACAGCTTCGGACAGTTGTTCCTAAAGTGACCCATTTATCCGTAGTTAAAACATGAACCAGGTGGAAATGGAGGTCTAGCAGCGTTCACTTGAGCTTTAGCCGGGTTCTGAGCAGCTTGGTTGGGACAGATCGACAAATATTGGCCGTTTGGCCAAGTCTCCCACATGAGGTACACTGTTTACATACTTGCTGAGCCGAATGATGACCATTGCACCGATTACAGTAAGGTGCAGTACCAGCATATGGCTTCTTCGCAGGAGGTTGCGCTGGTGGGTTCTGAGTGTTCAGGTTAGGTGGTGCGGTAACAACAAAGTTTTGGGAAGCCTTACGCTTCCTTGACCTCCTCGATGACTCACCTTTCTTTTTGCCTTTTTCCTTGTCTTGGGTGGTGTCGGTTGACTGTTTCTTATCACCCTTACGGGTTAGTTTACCCTTTCTGACCTGAGACTCAGTCAGGGTTGCAGCCAACTCGATGGCCTGACGTACAGTGGTAGGGTTGCTTCCAGTAACAATGTCTTGCACAGAGTCAGGCAAACCATTAATATACCTCTCAATCGCTTTCTCCAACGGGGTAACCATAGTAGGACATAGTAAACTCAGCTCCTCATAACGATCCATATAAGCACGGTGTTCTCCCCCATCCTGTTTTAGATCATCGAACTCTCTTTCCAATGCCCTTATTTCGTGTCGGGGGCAGAACTCTCTCATCATGAGAGCCCGAAGCTCTTCCCAAGTTTATGACATAGCCACATCGGCACCCCTATCTCTCATCACACCGTTCCACCATGTCAAAGCACGTTTCTCAAAAACACTGGATGCAAACTCAACCTTTCGCTCATTTGGACACTGAACATGTCAGAAAGTGCTTTCTAGACTCTCGAACCATTGTAGGTGCGTAGTTGCTCCTTGAGACCCAGAAAATTTCAATGGTTTAGCAGAATTGAACGTTTTGAAGCTACACTGAGCATTGTTATTGTTGTTATTGTTATTCGCTTGATTTATCTAAGTTATGAGGTTCGGAATCACAGCAGCAATCTGCTGAGTGACTCAGCATCCTGTGTTTGATCGCGTCTAGGAGGCATATTCTAAAAAAAGAACAAGGAAACATGAGAAACGAGTGAGATTAACAATTGGATAAACAAAAGAGGTATTGAAAACATCGACAAAACATAAGGAAGGTGATCGTTCGTTCGTTACCTCAAACAAATAAATGACACACAGTGACTAATCAAAGTAAATGGGTCAATATAATGTATCGCGAAGACATGCTTTAGCCTATAAGTGAACACTCACCCCAAGAGTTCCCAGGTAAGAGTGTCTGGAGATTATGTTGATTTGTATGAACACTCTAGCCTTAGATAGAAAACTCGAGGTACAGGCACCCACCCTTCCAGATTGCACGTGTTCACATTATAAGACCCAAACTTTGACGAGATTTTGAAAACTTGAAGGCATCAAGCCTTAAAACAAATCATCTAAGAATAGATGATTGACTTTCAAAACGGATTTGAAATTTGTGTTCTTGTTGTGGTTGTCACCTAAAGATAGGTGACGGTTTTGTTTTAAGATCTAAACACAAGATAACTTGTGTTAGGGTCCTAGAAAGGTTATAGTCTAGGTCAAAGCATTACTAATAACCTAATTCCCTATAACCATGAGCTCTGATACCAACTCTTCTGTCACACCCCGACCACGTTAAAACAACAAAACCGTGGCGAAAACGTCGGGGAGTGTCGTAACAGAATCATTGTTTAACAACACATGGATTGAAGTTTCGTTTTATTTAATCATCAGGGAGTGTCGTAACAGAATCATTGTTTAACAACACATGGATTGAAGTTTCGTTTTATTTAATTAAGTTATTTACATTGTCTTGAAATTAAAAGTAAAACACAAACATATTGTCTATCAATGTTATTAAGTCACCAAGGCCTCGTTCGATCCTATGTGAGCATGAATCATAATCATCATCAATATCATCAAACAACAGCACCTGAAACATATGTGAAAATAAGTCAGCAAAGAAATGCTGGCGAGTACATAGGTTTTGTGAGTGAGTCAAATTCATGGCTTGTATACATGTTGCAATACCTTGTACGACTACAAGAGTCGATAATTGAAAACCGTGTTTTGAAAAGTGTTTTGTATTGCAATATGATTAACAAACTTAAAACAAGTTGGTTATAGTTTATAAAACCTCGTTGCCATGAATCTTGACCCAAAACATTTGCTTTTGTAAACCAAATTGTAAATCGTTCTTGTAATAAAACTCGTATGGTTTATATCATTTAGTAAATGTTGTTGGTGTCATCATTTGAATACATTCATCCAAAATTGTTCAATTCGTTCGTGTTATCAAAACCAATTGTTCAACTCGTTCTTGTTATAAACTATCATTCAATTGTTCAAATCGTTCGAATCATTCATATCGTTCAAATCGTTCGTGTTTTAATTGTGAAAACTAACATTTGGCCATCTCGTTGAACACATTCAAACCTGTGTGACTCGTCCATCGTTCAATTGTATTAACAAACCACCAAAGGGTTAGTTAATATTCATCAGGTTCTATCGTTACCCACATTATCACATAACAATGGAATAGTCCGATAACGGGATTTGTCAGATCCTATGGTACCATAACATACTACTGGTCGGTTTGATCATTGTTAATGAATGTTATTCGATTGTCTTTTGACCAACTCCCCAACAAGTTCTTTCACATTATTGAAATCATTGTGTTTAATATAAACCATAGCATTTGTTTTAGAAAACTCGAAATCGTTTAGCACATATACAACAACCCAAAACAATTGAAAGCTGTAAAAGAGGGGATCTATGTACTCACTTGAGATTGCAAGGTATCCTCGATTTAAGTGAACTAACAAAGCTCGGGAAATCAAGGAATCAAGTGGCACCTAGTAATCGGATCACTATGTTAACAAATCGGCACCTAAATCGGGAGATCGGGTAGAATGAGGTCTTGTAAGCCAAATGAGTGTTGGAACTCATATGATATGGCTTATCAAAGCCTACATTCTGAATTGAAAACTATCCTAAGCGCTTATGACCCGTTATGACCCGTTAAGGTAGTCTACGCTACTTTAACGTGTCATTTACGCAAAAGCGCGTTCGGATAGCCTAACTAGTCCTATGACAAGTATTATATGCCCTAACATGTTTAATATTGTTGCATAATCAGTTTAAGTGTCAAAATTTAAGTTACATAGGCTTAAATTCAAATTATGCATGAAAAGGGCATTTTGGTCATTTTCCTAAGGCATATAAACTACTAATCATACAACTAATTAAACTAAGTAACCATAAGGTATAACCTCGGAAGGTTATTCCCTATACAACTATGGTCACAAAATATGTTTGGTCGGATCCTAATGATCGACCAAACGGGTCGGGTTCGAAAGTCTAAGCGGTTGTCGAGACCGCTTGACTTATGACCCTAAATAAGCACTAAACTAAAAGTGACGAGTTAAAACATGTTTAACTAAGTTAGAAAACTTTTTTGATATCAAAACAAAGTGTTTTGATACCCGAAAATAGTTTCGTCGCAAAATGCACATAATCGTGCATTTTGACCGAAACTTTGACTCGTCACTTCGACTAGTCAACTTGGTAATCAATAGGTATAGTCACAAGGGACTATAACCATCGTGATTACGCTCACGTTGGAAATTTCAAACGAACTTTGTCTTGACCAAATTATGGTCAAAGCTGAAAGTCAAACGCTATTTGACTTTCTTGCTTGAAATAAATAAACAAGCATGACAGAACACTTACAAGAGTCCTAAGCTTGGAAAGAACACAAAGAAAACTCAGATTTGAGGCCTCCAACCAAGTGTGGTAGCCTCAAGAGAGCAAATATGAGAAGAAGAAGTGAATGAGCAAATTTGAATGGTGAAAGGCCTTGCAATTTATAGGAATTCAAGCACCTTTAGATATTGCCATGTGTTTTTGAGTTGATCAAAGCATGATCTTGACTTTACACTTGTAAGACACTGATTAGGGGACTTGGAGATCACACAAACCAGCCCGTAAGATGCAAAAACTAGGATTAAAACAGGTTGCAACAGCTGGGTTTAAAGAAATCTGGTTTCTGATTTGCTGGCACAGGCTTATGGACCATATGCACTTCCCCTTACGGTCCGTATGGGACCTGCAGGGCAGCTACTTTTGCAAATTGACAGTTTTAGTCCCTGTGCTTGGTTTGTCACGTTTCGGCAATTCTAACACCCGTCAAAGCCCATTTTCAAGCTTCATGAAGAAGTAAAAGTATTTTTAACTTGAATTATGCTCAAAAATGTCACAGATGTTGGTTCATTTAGCTGTAGATTGCGTTTTTCGGTTAATTACGATGGAAATCGTAACGGACACGAAAACGACCCAAATTGCGAAATGAATGGTATTTTTGCATTCCTATCACTAAAATACAATATTTTAATGATTACAAAAATTTTTGGATGTCCGGATATGGTCAGAACGCAAGATATGCACGAATTAGCATACTTTCGCAGTTTTGACGCTTTTACTCCCTGTGATCAAATAAGTGTATTTTCGCATACCGAACCCCTCAAAACTTATTTCTAAGCTATGAAAAGGATATTTAGGGTATGTTTAGCTTATGATCTTATTTCGGAGTGTATGTTGCTATACGAATTGGTAGACTTTTGCAGTTTGTCGCAAATAGTCCCTGTGATCGAATAAACTTGTTTTTGACACACCAAACCCTTCAAAACTTATTTCTAAGTTATGTAAAGGTTATTTAAGGTATGTTAAGCATACGTCACTATTCCAGAGTGTTTATTGCGTTAAACTGATTACGCTTACGTAACAGTTTGCGTATAACTTTCTAGAAAGCGATTAAAAGCTTGACATCGAACTAGAATCAAAACGTGAAATTGTCAAACACAAATAAGCAAACATTGAGACCAAAACACATCGTTTCATTGATAATTGATATTTTTTTACATTGTATAGTGTTTACAGAGCACAAATGTCACACCATACCTGACCAAGCGGTAGATATTTTTACCGTATCCCAAGCCCGTATAAGGAAAATAGATTAAGAGTATTTACCTAAGCTTACCTTTATAATGAAAGATATATTAAGCACAATTGTTAATCGAAATAACTAATATAGGCACAATTTACTGTAGGCTCCTAGTCTAGAATGGACGAAACTATGATCCGTTAGAATGTTAACGGGTCTTATTCAAGTTATATGACTTGGACCGGTTAACTTATAATAAATAGGTATGGTTCGCTAGATTAAGCGGAGACCAGATAGAATACGGTTTGCACCCTCACGAATACTATGACTCGTATAATACTGGTCAAACAATCATACATTCTGATTAGAATTGATTTGGAAAGGTTTTGACCCGATTCAGCTAACTTATAAAAACTATGTTATAAAAGTCAACCGTACGCGCATAGGCGGCATCGGGTGATCGGATAGGTCTATGGTAAGTCCAATATGCCAAAACTTGTTTATTTTGTTACCACATTAGTTTATAACTCAGATTATATGTTCATTATCTTTCAAAACAAAATTATGCACAAAAAGGCATAATTGTTATTTTAAGCATATAATATGGACTTTGCATAAAACCCGAAAAATGATATGATTAGAAGGTATAACCATTAGAGGTTATTCTCTACAATAATATGATCATATAACAACTTCAAATAAATAGCTAAACTATCTTAAACGGGTCAGAAATGAAAGTCAAAGCAGAAGTCAAATGGTTAGACTTTCGGTTGCGAACCGAGCTCTAAGCAGGAAATGACGGGTTAGACATGCTCTAATATGTCCTCATATGTTATACAAACTGATATAATGTAAAAATTAAGGTTTCGACACTTATAAGTTCATTTTACGTTAATTACGAAAAACTGCGCTTTTGACTTTTATTTAATAAAACTTTGACCCGTTATTTGACCAACTTAACGTGATCTTCAGAAGGTGCCCTCATAGGGGATTAACACGTACATTATTACAGTCACATAGGCATGTTCGTTTTAAACATTGGCTTAACTGAAATGGTCATAACCGAAAGTCAAAGCAAAAGTCAAATTGCTTGACATTCGGCTAAGAACTAGCCTATAAAATAAAAAGGACTGACTTAGAACACTTACAAGAGTTCAAGGAAGTGTTTAAACTCCAGGAGAGAACCCTCTATAGATCGGAAGCTATCCAAGAGAGGGGAAAATAAATTTGTGAAGAATGAATTTGTGAAGGTGCAAGTTGGAAATGCTCAACAACTAGGCTATTTATAGATGATCTTGAGCTCCCAAATGATGCCAAGTGCCCACTAAGGTGTTTAGGAAGGGATTGGTGGCACCCCAGGTGTCCAAGGACTAAGCAAGGTCGCCAAAATCATGACCAAAGTGGCAGAGAAGTTGGCTGCCATTGCCAGCTAATAATGGACTGCCAGCAGACCCCTTACGGACCGTAAGGACCTTCAGGCGCTCACAGGTTATTTGAATGCCTTACGGACCGCAAGACATAAGCCTTGCGGTCCGTAAGGGACAATTAAAAATTAAAGAATTTTCAATACCTTCCGGACCATAAAGCATATGTCTTATGGTCCGTAAGGGACCTTCAGAAGCCCAAAAATTGGCATTTTGTCACAAATGACCCCTCCACATCCAATCTTCCATATTTTTACATATTTAGTCCCTCTCGTCCAACTTATCGGGAATATTTGAGAGTTGAGTGGTCACGTGTTACCATATTATTCGCCATGAATTTTCGAGGTGTTACATTCTCACCCCTTAAAAGATATCTCGTCCTCAAGATTTAATCAAATAGATAGGGGTACTTTTGTCTCATATTCACTTCAACCACCCATGTATATTCTGGGCCACGACGGGAATCCCATTTAACTTTCACGATGGGGATCCGTTTCTTACAGAACTTTTTAACCTGTCAATTTTTGATCGAAATCGGTTTCTCAATGAACCTTAGGTTTTCATCAATTTGCACATCATGGTGCGGCATTGCTAGTGACTCATTGAGATGTGGAACACATCATGGATTCCACTGAGTTCCTCAGGTAGCTTAAGTCTATAAGATACGGAACCGACACATTCAGTTATCTCGAGTGGTCCAATATATCTCGGGCTTAATTTGCCCTTATTCCCGAACCTCATGACACCTTTCCAAGGTTATACTTTCAATAAAACCTTGTCCCCAATTGGGAACTTAAGAGGTTTTCGCCTCTTATCTGCGTAGTTCTTCTCCCTATCATGGGCAGCTTTGAGCCTATCACGGATTTGTACAATCTTGTACGTGGTTTCAAGGACTATCTCAGGTCCTGATAGTTGGCTTTCTCCAACTTCAGCCCAACAAATGGGCGTTCTGCATTTTCTCCCATACAAGTCTTCAAATGGAGCGGCCTTAATACTCATATGGTAACTGTTATTGTAGGAGAATTTAATTAAGGGTAGGTGGTCATCCCAACTTCCACCTAGATCGATGATACATGCTCTCAGCATGTCCTCTAACGTTTGAATTATACGCTCACTCTGACCATCAGTTTATGGATGGTAAGCCGTACTAAAAATTAATCGCGTACCTAAAGATTGTTGGAAACTTTTCCAAAAATGAGATGTATATCTAGTATCTCTATCAGATACTATGGACACTGGTACTCCATGAAGGGATACAATATTGTCCGCATACAATTGTGCTAATTTGTCGGAACTAAAAGTTTCTTTAATTGGCAAAAAGTGAGCTGACATAGTTAGTCTGTCGACTATCACCCAGATCGTGTCTGTCACACCCTGACTTTTGCGGAAGCGTGATTATGTGTGACTTGTTTAATATCATTGCATTCAACCATAACAAACAACTATATGATAAAACCAAAGATGTTCATCCATTAAATAAGTTTAAAATATCACAAACATCATTGTTTTGAAACATAGACTTCAAATTCGAACTACAAACCATACGAATTGTTTAGAGTTTCATAAGGACTCGACAAAAGACTTTAAATAAAACCAGGCTTTAGGAGATGTGTCTTATCTAGGATAAGACACAATATCCAAACCCTTAAACATTGGATGACATCTTTTATTCTCAATATAACTTGAAACATCCAAACGCCCGCCAGATCCACATTTAATTCCCTGAAATACATGTAGTTTGAAAATATCAACAAAAGTTGAGCGAGTTCATGTGTTTGTGAGTGTGCACGAATAAACCTTTGAAATCATTGAAAGTATGTATGTATGTTTGGAAACCCCGGTATGAAAGCAACTAGGAAAACAGATCATTAATGGTTTGCAAGGCCATTAATATATGTGACGTGATGCAGGAAGGCTCAAACCTAGCAAATTTTGTCTCCGGCAATAAGACATAGTCACCTCATGGGCCACCCTGGTCCACATGGGTGTGGGCTCGCTACACCCAAATAGATCTATCACTCATGTCCCTCGGTCCTACAATGAGGATTAATGGTCTTAAGCATTATACCCACCACTCACATGATCAAGCAGTACCCTTCCTTAGCTAACCATACCACATGTCACACCCCAACCGATGGCGGAAACATCGGGGCATGGCACTGAGCGAAACAGATTGTCCAGAAGTTTCCATAACAATTATCATTACCAATTAATTTAAAGTAACATGTCCCATACCATGTCTTAAAAGATAATACAATTATTACAGACAAAATCTAGGCAAATAGTTCTTTTTCGACAACTCAGATTTCATTTGTACAGACAACTATTTGTTGGCCTTTAAGACCTTATTCTAGCCTCGATTTCCTAGCAGATAAGCATCCTAAGCACCTGTCACATACGTTAAAATAAAGTCAATACACATAGTGTAAAGGTGAGCATACAAGTTTGGTAATAGCATATAGAGTTCGAAAGCGTTACGCATAACCAGCACGTACACAGAGTGAAATGAGGCAAGTTAGTTATCGACATGAACCTATCGATACCAATGACTACGGGTTGACTGCCCAAGGCAGTTCGTAATACATGGTCACCACTGTAATCCATGCAAATAATTGTCCTTAACAACCCCCGAGTGAACGGGTGCTGAGTCCAAACTATAGTACTATCGTTGCTAAGGCAGGTAGACAGCATTCCATGTGTAAACATAACAAACAAGCATTCATTAAGTCACGTATAACATGCGGTAACGGTTAGCGTTTAAAGTATTGCGTAGTGTGTTCGATGTGATTTTGTATAAGTAACGTATGTAACACCCAAAAGTGTGTAAAGTAAAAAGGGATCGAGTATACTCACTGCGATTGATGGATTGAAGGGAGCGCTAGGGAGTAGGGTTAGCCTGATTAGAACGATATCATAAGGATAAGCGACGCGTAAAATGATGAAAGGTGTAAGTGGCTCGGACAGCAGTCCGGTCGGATGGTAGTCCGGTCGGACGGCCAGTTCGTGCGGATGACAATCCGTTCGGATGGTTATCCGGTCGGACGATGGTCCGGTCAGATGACTGTTCGAGTGGATTGTTTCTTCCTATGAGAAGGATGTGTTTGTGTATGATGGCTTGACTTTTGAAGTTTTCGTTGTAGTATTTTGAAAACATTGAAGTGTCTCTACCCCTCAGGTCGGTCGATCAGACGGTCGTTCAATCGGAAGGCAACCCGTTCGGTTGGGCACTTCAGTGAGAACATGTTCACAGCAGGGTGGTCACTCGGTCGGAAGGTTGTTCGACCGGGTGGCATCCTTGGTGCATTGAACATGTTGAAAATTGTTTAAGTTTTAAATTAAATGAATCAAGATGCAATTCGATCGGTCGGTGGGTCGAGCGGATGGCAACCCGGTTGGACAGCAGTCCGGTCGGATGACAACTCGTTCCAACGACTTGGTCGTGCTGTTACTTGATTTTGCTTGAAGTGTTTTGACTTGTGCGAGACATTGTGATGACTGGTTTAATCAATAGGAACCCTATCTCATCTCAATGACCTGACCGAACAGGAATCACCCTAGTCCAACGGTGCATGGTCCGAGACGGTTGTTCGTGTCCAAATCCGAAATCACTATCCTTTAGATGGAACTCGGATCAAGCACTGATACATCACTACGAATGACTAGATGTTCAGTAGTAGTCTCAATTCCCACCGGGTTTGAGTGCATTGAGTGTAAAAGAGTTGAAAGAAAGTTGGAAAACCATCTTTCACCATTTTTCATTGTGAGTATGTTCAGATCTATGAAAGATCTTTGTTTGTTTATGTGGAAATCGGTTAGATCTAAGTTGTTCTTGGTGGATTGAGGCCAAAACATGAAGTTCTTCAAGAACACATGATGACGTCATCCTAGAACACCTTGAATCTTGATGATTTCACGGTTAAAAGTTAAGATTCAAAAGATAGAAAGGTGTAGGAGTGCATGTAGATTAAGGAAGTACAAGAATTAGGACGAGATCTTACCGGAATTGCGAGAAATCTGAAGAAAAGTAAGGAAAACGAGCTGGTCGGACGTCACTTGCCAAAAGTAGAAAGTTTAAAAGAAACAAGGGATATTTATAGGATACCCAAAGTGGAAATGGTTGGTCGGTCGGATGGCATCTCGCCCGGGTGGTAGCCCGGCCGAGTGGCACCTCGGTCGGATGGCACCTCGCTCGGGTGGCTGTCCGGCCGGGTGGCTGTTCGGTCGGCTGGCACCTGGCTCGAGTGCTCGACGCAACGATTTTTGATATTTTGATTTCGATTGCGAGCGTTGCGATGCGATGCGATAGATTTTCCAAGTCAAATTACTTTTAATCCCAACTACTCATATCTCGCACTGTCTCTTCTCCACCAATTATCATACCATTTCGATTGCGATTGAGTTCGATTGCGTTTGAGTTTCGATTGCAATTCGATTGATTACCACACATAACATAATTTAAACATGCACAAGTAACACATAAGGCACACACACACATATACAATAACCAAATGCGTAAATCGAGTTGCGAGTGCGATTGCGATAGCGATTAAAGCGATTAAACACGCGATAAATAGCGATTACCATGCGATTATTAATAGATACTCCACCTAATACAGCTAAAGAGAAAAATAAAATACACTAACTACAAGTCAAAGAAGTCAAAACAGGAATTGAGCAAGGAGAGACAGATCGCAATTAGCAATCTTGTCTTCCTTTGACTTCAATCTTGACTTGACTTTGACTTCCGAAACAGGGGTGTTACAGCCTCCCCTAGTTGAGGGAATTTCGTCCCGAAATTAGTCCGAAGCCGTAACAAACAATTGTGGATACTTCGCCTTCATGTCGCTTTCGAGTTCCCAAGTGAACTCTGCGCCTTGTTTGCCTTCCCATCGGACTTTCACAATAGGAATGCGTGAGCGTCTGAGTTGCTTGGTTTGGCGATCCATGATTTCAACAGGCTTCTCCACGAAGTGTAGCGTTTCATTTACTTGAAGGTCATCGAGAGGTACAATTAAATCAAGCTCAGCCAGGAACTTTCGGAGGTTTGACACATGGAAAGTCGGGTGGACGTTACTAAGTTCCTCTTGTAGTTCGAGTCTGTTGGCGACTTTCCCGATCCTTTCCAGAATCTTAAAAGGTCCAACATATCAAGGCACTAGTTTCCCTTTCTTGCCGAATCTGACCACACCCTTCCAAGGTGATACCTTTAGGAGTACGTAGTCGCCAACGTCAAATTCAAGGGGCTTGCGTCGTCTATCGGTGTAACTTTTCTGTCGACTCCGAGCTTTCTGCAAGTTTTCTCTTATTTGGAGGACTTTGTCAGTCGTTTCTTGCAATAGCTCGGGACCGTTTAGTTGCGAGTGACCGATCTCGTGCCATACAATAGGCGATCGACATCTTCTTCCGTATAAAGCCTCGAATGGTGCCATTTGAATACTGGAATGATAACTGTTGTTGTACGAGAATTCGACTAATGGCAGGTATGCGTCCCAATTACCACCAAAATCTATGACACACGAACGGAGCATGTCTTCAAGAGTACGGATCGTTCTTTCAGTCTGTCCGTCGGTTTGAGAGTGGAAAGCGGTACTTAGATTAAGCGATGTACCGAGAGCCGTTTGAAACGTTTCCCACAGTCGCGAGGTAAACCGAGCATCACGGTCAGAGATGATGTCTCGAGGCGTCCCATGTCGACAAATAATCTCGTTGGTGTAGATTTGGGCTAATCGTTCTACCTTGTAGTCTTCCCTTATAGGCAAAAAGTGAGCGGATTTGGTTAAACGGTCAACAACAACCCAGATGCTGTCATGACCTGATGAAGTGTGCAGAAGCTTTGTTATGAAGTCCATAGCTATACTCTCCCACTTCCATATAGGGATTGGCGGTTGTTCGAGTAAGCCAGAGGGTCTTTGGTGTTCAGCCTTGACCTTTGCACAAGTCAGGCACTTTCCAACGTAGAGAGCAATATCCCTTGTCATGCCCGGCCACCAGTACTTGTAGCGAAGGTCCTGGTACATTTTATCGGCACCGGGATGAATAGAATACCGGGATTTGTGGGCTTCGTCCATTAAAATCTTTCGCAATTCGGTCCGTTTAGGGATCTAAATTCGGTCCAGATAGTGGAATATCCCATTCGGTTTATTTACAAGATGAGTTCCGTCGTGATAGATTCGTTCCTTCTTCAGAGTGCGTTCATTAAAGCAGGCATAATGGGCTTCGCGGATGAGGGTTTCGAGATCGTATTGGGCTTGAGCATCACGGATGCTGAGCAAATAACTCCTTCTGCTGAGAGCGTTGGCAACGACATTTGCTTTGCCTGGGTGATAACGGATCTCACAGTCGTAATCGTTGAGAAGTTCTACCCATCAGCGTTGACGCATATTAAGTTCTTTCTGATCAAAGATGTGTTGTAGGCTCCTATGATCGGTGAAGATCGTACACTTTGTACCATACAGGTAATGTCGCCAAATCTTTAACGCAAAAACAACCGCGCCTAGCTCGAGATCATGGGTTGTATAGTTCTTCTCGTGGATTTTGATCTGTCGAGATGCGTAAGCTATAACCTTGTCATGTTGCATGAGGACGCAACCAAGACCAAGGTTGGAAGCATCACAATAGACAATGAAATCGTCATTTCCGTCGGGCAATGTGAGAACAGGAGCATTGCAGAGCATGTGCTTGAGGGTTTGAAAGGCAGACTCTTGTTCAGTTCCCCAAACAAAAGGCTTGTCTTTATCCGTGAGAGCGGTAAGCGGCACAGCGATCTTTGAGAATCCTTCGATAAATCGTCGATAATAGCCCGCTAGTCCGAGAAAAGAACGGACTTCAGACGGGTTCTTAGGTGTAATCCAACTCTTAACGGCTTCAATCTTCGCGGGATAAACGTGAATACCTTGACTATTTACGATGTGACCCAGAAACTGAACCTCCTCCAGCCAAAATTCACACTTGGAGAACTTGGCATAGAGTCGATTCCCCTGGAGTAGCTCGAGAACCAAACGTAGATGTTGCGCGTGTTCGGTCTTCGATTTGGAATAGATCAAGACATCGTCGATGAACACGATGACGAAACGATCGAGATATGGTTTACACACGCGATTCATCAGATCCATGAAAACTGCGGGTGCGTTGGTTAAACCAAAAGGCATAACAACGAATTCGTAGTGGTCGTATCGAGTGCGAAATGCGGTTTTGGGTATATCCTCCTATTAAATGCGTAGTTGGTGATAGCCTGAGCGTAGATCGATCTTCGAGAAACACGTAGCACCTTGTAGCTGATCAAACAAATCATCAATGCGAGGCAGGGGATAGCGGTTCTTGATAGTTAACTTATTCAATTCCCGATATTCGATGCACATCCGGAACGACCCATCCTTCTTTTTGACGAAAAGGACTGGCGCGCCCCAAGTAGAGGTGCTCGGGCGAATAAAGCCTTTCTCAAGTAATTCCTGGAGTTGGTTCGAGAGTTCATGCATTTCGGACGGTGCGAGTCGGTAAGGAGCTTTGGCAATAGGGTTGGCTCCAGGAATGAGGTCGATACGGAAGTCGATATCACGACTTGGTGGGAGTCCTGGGAGATCGTCAGGAAAAACGTTGGGGAATTCGCAAACAACAGGTACCTGGTTTACCGCCTTTTCTTTCTTTTCCTTCTCCGCTACTACAATGTTAGCCAAGAAAGCTCTGTATTCATTGCGGAGATACTTGCTAGCTTGGACACATGACATGAGTTTGAGGCCTTTCGAAGCAGTTTCACCGTAAACACACAATAAGTCACCATTCGCAAGCGAGAATCGAATCATCTTATCAAAGCACACAACTTCAGCATGGTTTTCGCGAAGAAAGTCCATGCCTACTATGACGTTAAAACTTCCGAGTTGCATCGGAATAAGGTCGATTGGAAAGATGTGATTGTTGAGCTCAAGAGTACAATCACGAAAAACAGAGTTAACGGCGACAGTTCTTCCGGTAGCGGCTTCAACATCGAATGTCGAAGAGAGATAGGAGCGCTTACGACTAAAAAGTTTCTCAAATTCGAACGACACAAAGCAATTATCGGCTCCAGTATCAAACAAACATGAAGCATAAATACCATTCACAAGGAACGTACCATTGACCACGTTGTTGTCAGCCTGGGCTTGGTGCACATTGATGTTGAAAGTTCTGGCGCGTGCGGCTTGTTGCTGTTGTTGATGCTGTTGCTGCTGGTGTTGCTGCTGCTGCTGGGGCTCTTGTTTCACAACCCTGTGCGGGCACATGTTCGCAAAGTGGTTAGGATCACCACATGCGAAGTAGACTCGGGCGTTGATCGCGGGTGCCTGAGCCGCTTGTTGGCCTTGCGGGGCCGGGAACAGAGCTTGATGAGCAGTGGCTTGAGTTGGGGCTTGACGGTGACCAGTACGGCAGTTGACAGTGAAGTGGCCGTACAGGTTGCAATGAGCGCAGAAACGACAGGCGAGACCCACCGGGTGATGATAAGAACATGTTGGGCAAGCCGGGTGGGGGCCTGTGTATGCACGCTTTGCTGGCAGTGCATTAGTGACTGGTGCTGGACGGTGATGGGGCTGCTGCTGAGCCGGTACGGCTTGGAGTGGAGCAGCAGTGGTAGTGACAGCACAGTTCTTGTTGCCGGAGCGGTTGTTGTTGTTCTTCTTCTTGTGGCGTGAGGACTTTGACGGTTGAGCGGCGGCGGTTTCGGTGGTTGGTGTGGCGGTGACTTGGTGCAGGCTCTTTGAAGCCTTATCCAAAAAACCAGATTTTACCCGCTTGTCGTTGATCTCTACTGCAAGCAAGTAAGTTTCTTCGATCGTTATTGTTTTTGCGGCGTGCATAAAATCCGCAACACAGTCAGGTAGAGCTCGGATGTACTTCTTGATAGCCATGTCAGACGTCTTCACTTGATCGGGACAGATGATGCTGAGCTGCTTAAAGCGAGCAGTCAGGGCAGCGTTGTCTCCATCCTTCTGCTTTATGTTCCAAAACTCATCCTCTAGCTTTTGGCGTTCATGGGGAGGGCAGAATTCGTCCATCATGATGGCTTTCAGCTCTTCCCAAGTCAGCTCATAAGCTGCATCATTCCCGCGTTTGTTTCTCTCGGCCGTCCACCAGTCTAATGCGCAGGACTGGAAGACGCCGGTAGCGTTTAGGGTACGGAGATTTTCAGGACAGCCGCTTTGGCGCAGAGTGACTTTGATGGAATCGAACCATTGAAACATAGCCGTTGGGCCATCTTCTCCAGTGAATTCCTTTGGACCTGTCACACCCCGACCACGTAAAACAACAAATCGTGGCGAAAACGTCGGGGAGTGTTGTAACAGAATTATTGTTTCACAACCATGGATACAAAAAGGGTTTCGTTTTATTGATAATATTAAACGTTAACATTGTCTTAACACACAATAACCAAGTACATATCATCTATCGTTATTATTATGTCACTAAGGCCTCGTCCAGATCCTATGTGACGCATGCATCCTAGAAATCAATCAAGCAACAACACCTGAAACATATGTAAAAACAAAGTCAGCAATGAAATGCTGGCGAGTACATAGGTTTTATAAGAGTATCAGAATCATGGCTTCGTTTACATGTTGTAGTACTTTATTAGACTACAAGAGTCAAAATACAAACCTCGTTTTGAAAAGTGTATTGCAACATAGCAAACCAACTCAAATCAAGTTGGTTATAGTTTATAAAATCTCGTAGCCATGATTCTTAACCCAAAAACATTTGTTTAAAAAAACCAATTTGTAAAACATCTCGTAAAAACTCGTTAATAAAACTCGTATGGTTTATATCCTTTCGAAAACATCGTTATGTGACATCATTTCAAAATCGTTTACTCATCTGAACTAAATAACGCCACGGCATGTAATATGTTGAAAACACTTATATATAAGAAGTACCAGCGGCGTATCTACCATGTTTTCACCATATTACACCCGTCCCGTTATCTAAACACTTAACCAAAAACCAATCGTTTATCCAATTTGTTTAACTTGTTCAAATCGTTTCCAAATCGTTAACTCGTTTCCAAATCGTTAACTCGTTTAAATCGTTTAAACCATCCTCATTTTAATTTGTGAAAACTATTTATGGTCGTCTCGCTAATAACATTCAAACCTTCGTGACTCGACTACCTCGTTTCTCGCTTCTCGCACTAATAAACCACCAAAGGGTAAGTTAACTAACATCAGATTCAGTCGTTACCCACAACCCCCACACATAACCATGGGTGCAGTGCAATAACGAGATTTGTCAGATCCTATGGTACCATAACCTAATACTAGTCGGCTTGATCAGTGCTAATGAATGTCATTCGTTATGTAACTACAACCAACAAGTTTGTTCACTTTATTGAAATCGTTATTAGTTTAGTATGAACCATCTTAATCGTTTTCGAAAACATCGTTTTAACCTTGAAATCATTTTGTACATATGAATCACCCCAAAACAATTGAAAACAGTAAAATAGGGGAATTATGTACTCACATGAAGTGCAAAGTATCTTCAATTAATAGAACTTCAACAAACTCAAGTAAACCAGAGAAATCAAGCAGCACCTAGTAATCGAATCACTAGTAAATAAATTGACATCTCAATCGGAAGATCGGATAGAATGAGGTCTTGTAAACCAAATGAGTGTTGGAACTCATGTGATATGGTTTAACAAAGGCTACATTCTAGATCGGAACCTAACCTAAGTGCTTTCGACCCATCGTGACCCATTAAGGTAGCTTATGCTACGTTAATGCGTCGTGCGCGCAAGTGCGCATTCGAGACGTCTAACTAGTCCAATGACAAGTATTATATGCCAAAACATGTTTAAATATGTTACATAATCAGTTATGTGACAAAATTTTATGTTACATATGCTTAATTACCAATTATGTATGAAAAGGGCATTTTGGTCATTTACCTAAGGCATATAAACTACCTATCATACAACTAATTAAACCTAAGTGAACATAAGGTATAACCTCTGAAGGTTATTCCCTATACAACTATGGTCACTAAGCATGTTTGGTCAGATCCTAATGATCGACCAAACGGGTCGTGTTCGAAAGTCTAAGCGGGTGTTTAGTCCGCTTGACTTACGACTCTACACAAGCACTAAACTAAAAGTAACGAGCTAAACATGCTAAAACATGTTTAGTTAAGTTAGAAAACAGGTTTGGTATCAAAACAAACGGTTTTGATACCTAAAAGTAGTTTGGTTACAAAATACGCGAGAAAACGCATTTTGGCCGAAACTACGACTCGTCACTGAGCCTAGATAACGTGGTAATCAGTACGTATAGTCACTAGGGACTATAACCATCGTGATTACGCTCACGTTATGAAGTTCAAACGAACTTCACATTGACCATAAACTGGTTAATGCAGAAAGTCAAACGCAGTTTGACTTTTACAATAAAAATGAATAAAAAGAACGAAAGAATACTTACAAAAGGTCCCCGCAAGCTATGATCCGATTTACCCTCAGGTATGCAGTGTTCACTCCAACTTAGAGGGCCAAACTCAGATCAATTGTGCTTTGGGAGTGAAATGAGGGTGGGTATTTATAGGAATTCAAGAGCCGTTAGGATCATTTCTCGAAGATTGAGCTTCGATCTAAGCCATACAAGTGGGCACATGGTATTTGAATACCATGGGCACTTGAAAACCATCAAAATTGGCCCATAGATTGATCTAAACCATGTCCAAAAACCCTGCAAACCAGCTGATGTTTCAGAAAGCAGTTTTCTATTACTGGGTAACTCACACGGCCTGCGTAAGCAGACACAAGAAACTTACGCGGCCCACCTGGGCATAGTTTCCAGAAATTGCAGTTTAGTCCCTGAACTTGAGAAACATGCATTTCGGCCCATTTTTGACACGTTTAAGCCCCGTTAACCTCATTTCAATGCTCTAAAATGAAGTTAAAGTATAGGGAACTCCAAACATGCTCAAAAATATCTCAGATGTCGGTTTGTTTGGTCGTACGGTTGCGTTATTCGCTTAATTACGACGGAAGTCGTAACGAACGCAAAAACGATCCAAATTAAGTGACGAAAGGAATTTTATCATGCCAAACACTAAAATAAAATATTTTAATGCTTACATAAATTTTGGATGTCCGGATATATTCAGAACGTAAGATATGCGCGAAAATGCAAACTTATGCACTTTTTGACGCATTTAGTCCCTGAATGACCAATAAAGTTTGTTTTAGCATACCGAACCCCTCAAAACCTATTTCTAAGCTATGTAAAGGATATTTAGGGTATGTTTAACTGATGATCAAGTTCCGGAATGTTCTTTACTATACAAATCGGTATAGTTTCGCAGTTTGACACAAATAGTCCCTGCGATCGAACAAACTTGATTTCAACACACCAAACCATCCAAAACTTATTTCTAAGTTATGTGGAGGTTATTTAAGGTATGTTAAGCCTATTTCACTATTCCGGAGTGTTTTTTGCATTTAACTGGTTATATTTACGCATCAGTGCGCGTATAACCTTCCAGAAAGCGATTTAAAGCTTGAAATCGGAATCGAATTGAATTGAAAAGTCCTTAAACATAAATACACATATAAAAACACCAAAACACATATAATAACACCAAAGCACATTGTTTTATTGATAATCATCATTGTTTTACATTGTACATCGATTATAGAACACAGTTGTCACAGGACCGCAAGCCTTGAACTGCTTTAAACTGAAAGCAGTCTTGGCAGCAACTTTAGGAGCATCGGTTCTCGACTCCTCAGATGATTTGCTAACATTCTCGTAAATCTCACTCACGATCTGAGGCACAACCTTGGCCACTTGTTTCACGAGGATGGCAGCAAGGCGTTTGTCCCTCTGTTTTTGGCGAGAGAGCCGTGGGTGACGGGATCCTGATGATGGTCCAGTTGACATTGTTTGCAACAGACATCATCATAGGTCTCAGACACATCAAAATCGAATCTCACCTCACACGTCTAATACTTTCTAAAGCTCAGGAACACGCATAATTATGTAAGCATACAAACACATAGGCACATAGTCACAGATTCACATAATCACGTAAGCACGTAGAGCACAGAAGCACGTAAGCATGTAATCACAAGAGGTAGTTAGAATATAGAAACCTATCATTCAAAGCCCGTGCGCGTTCGAGAATAGCGATCGCGAGTTAACTTGTCGAGTAGTATAGTATAAGCGTATAGCATAGCATAAGGTCGTCCATATTTTAGCGATTTGTCAGCGTTTTGAGATAGAAGTGCAGTGCGAGTCGTGCGTGTCGATCGAATTGAAAGCAAAATCGAATAAATCTCCAAAATTTAAACACATAAACAGATAAACACACATATAAACACATAAAATCGATGAATCATCAGAGTCAGCAGTTGCGGGCTCAGAATCGAAACACATAAAAATCGAGAAGTAGATCGTCTGCGGCTATTAGACTTCGACTACCCAAAGTGGTTTAACTATTCACAAGGACTTGTTGTACACATTTTGACCTTCAGGACTGTGCCTTTGCCTCGATTCTTGGGCGTTTGGCACACATCCCGTTAGTCATACCGTGACTTCAGGTCGTTGGAGTCCGTCGAGACTTTGGTGAAAGTTTTGTAAAACCAAGTAAAAGTCGAAACAAGTCATCAAGGTTAAGGTTTCACCCCTTGCTTAACAACTTCGTTCCTGTTTTTGATAAAATAAAGGAGAATTATGCGTCAAAGTATGGATTTCACTCCTGGTTCAACGCAAGTTCTCGTGTTTATAGATGAAAATGTGGGTTGAACAGCATTTTAGTCGAGAGTTTGCGATTTTCACACCTATTTTGAACTTAATAGCTCATTCATATTTGTAAATTCGAGTGCAGTGATAGTGTAGCGTAGGCGAGAATAGCGAGAAATAGCAGTAAGCTCATGCATAATCCCTACTGGACATGCAGGAGTCGGTCTGTTGGTTCCTAACTATAGACTAGGTTTCTAAGACTTTGGCCCGGACTAGGTCGGGTCTTGCCTAATTCCCTATAGTTATGGCTCTGATACCAATCTGTTACACCCCAACCGATGGCGGAAACATCGGGGCATGGCACTGAGCGAAACAGATTATCCAGAAGTTTCCATAACAATTATCATTACCAATTAATTTAAAGTAACATGTCCCATACCATGTCTTAAAAGATAATACAATTATTATAGACAAAATCTAGGCAAATAGTTCTGTTCCGACAACTCAGATTTCATTTGCACACACAACTATTTGTTGGCCTTTAAGACCTTATCCTAGCCTCGATTTCCTAGCAGATAAGCATCCTAAGCACCTGTCACATACGTTAAAATAAAGTCAATACACATAGTGTAAAGGTGAGCATACAAGTTTGGTAATAGCATATAGAGTTCGAAAGCGTTACGCATAACCAGCACGTACACAGAGTGAAATGAGGCATGTTAGTTATCGACATGAACCTATCGATACCAATGACTGCGGGTTGACTGCCCAAGGCAGTTCGTAATACATGGTCACCACTGTAATCCATGCAAATAATTGTCCTTAACAACCCCCGAGTGAATGGGTGCTGAGTCCAAACTATAGTACTATCGTTGCTAAGGCAGGTAGACAGCATTCCACGTGTAAACATAACAAACAAGCATTCATTAAGTCACGTATAACATGCGGTAACGGTTAGCGTTTAAAGTATTGAGTAGTGTGTTCGATGTGATTTTGTATAAGTAACGTATGTAACACCCAAAAGCGCGTAAAGTAAAAAGGGATCGAGTATACTCACTGCGATTGATGGATTGAAGGGAGCGCTATGGAGTAGGGTTAGCCTGATCAGAATGATAGCATAAGGATAAGCGACGCGTAAAACGATGCAAGGTGTAAGTGGCTCGGACAGCAGTCCGGTCAGATGGTAGTCCGGTCGGACGGCCAGTTCGTGCGGATGACAATCCGTTCGGATGGTTATCCGGTCGGACGGTAGTCCGGTCGGATGACTGTTCGAGTGGATTGTTTCTTCCTATGAGAAGGATGTGTTTGTGTATGATGGCTTGACTTTTGAAGTTTTCGTTGTAGTATTTTGAAAACATTGAAGTGTCTCTACCCCTCAGGTCGGTCGATCGGACGGTCGTTCGATCGGATGGCAACCCGTTCGGTTGGGCACTTCAGTGAGAACAAGTTCACAGCAGGGTGGTCACGCGGTCGGACGGTTGTTCGACCGGGTGGCATCCTTGGTGCATTGAACATGTTGAAAATTGTTTAAGTTTTAAATTAAATGAATCAAGATGCAATTCGATCGGTCGGTGGGTCGAGCGGATGGCAACCCGATCAGACAGCAGTCCGGTCGGATGACAACTCTTTCCAACGACTTGGTCATGCTGTTACTTGATTTTGCTTGAAGTGTTTTAACTTGTGCGAGACATTGTGATGACTGGTTTAAACAATAAGAACCCTATCTCGTCCCAATGACCTGACCGAACAGGAATCACCCTAGTCCGACGGTGCACGGTCCGAGACGGTTGTTCGTGTCCAAATCCGAAATCACTATCCTTCAGATGGAACTCGGATCTACCACTGATACGTCACTACGAACGGGTAGATGTTCAGTAGTAGTCTCAATTCCCACCGGGTTTGAGTGCATTGAGTGTAAAAGAATTGAAAGAAAGTTGGAAAACCATCTTTCACCATTTTTCATTGTGAGTATGTTCAGATCTATGAAAGATCTTTGTTTGTTTATGTGGAAATCGGTTAGATCTAAGTTGTTCGTGGTGGATTGAGGCCAAAACATGAAGTTCTTCAAGAACACATGATGACGTCATCCTAGAACACCTTGAATCTTGATGATTTCACGGTTAAAAGTTAAGATTCAAAAGATAGAAAGGTGTTGGAGTGCGTGTAGATTAAGGAAGTACAAGAATTAGGACGAGATCTTACCGGAATCGCGAGAAATCTAAAGAAAAGTGAGGAAAACGAGCTGGTCGGACGTCACTTGCCAAAAGTAGAAAGTCTGAAAGTGACAAGGGGTATTTATAGGATACCCAAAGTGGAAAGGGCTGGTCGGTCGGATGGCATCTCGCCCATGTGGCAGCCCGGCCGAGTGGCACCTCGGTCGGATGGCACCTCGCTCGGGTGGCTGTCCGGCCGGGTGGCTGTTCGGTCGGCTGGCACCTGGCTCGAGTGCTCGGCGCGACGATTTTTTATGTTTCGATTTCGATTGCGAGCATTGCGATGCGATAGATTTTCCTAGTCAAATTACTTTTAATCCCAACTACTCATATCTCGCACTGTCTCTTCTCCACCAATTATCATACCAGTTTGATTGCGATTGAGTTCGATTGCGTTTGAGTTTCGATTGCGATTTGATTGATTACTACACATAACATAATTTAAACATGCACAAGTAACACATAAGGCACACACACACATATACAATAACCAAATGCGTAAATCGAGTTGCGAGTGCGATTGCGATAGCGATTAAAGCAATTAAACACGCGATAAATAGCGATTACCATGCGATTATTAATAGATACTCCACATAATACAGCTAAAGAGAAAAATAAAATAGACTAACTACAAGTCAAAGAAGTCAAAACAGGAATTGAGCAAGGAGAGACAGATCGCAATTAGCAATCTTGTCTTCCTTTGACTTCAATCTTGACTTGACTTTGACTTCCGAAACACAGGGTGTTACACCACATATAAACGTTTGTAAACAGTTTGTAACATGTACTTCCCCCCGAAGTTAAAAACCGAAAACAGTTAAAAGAAAAGGGGGACATGAACTCACAGTTTTGCGTTCTTCAATCCGCCTGTAACTCAAAGCCTTTTCCGGTGTACACGACTACCTACAATGTACTATGATCTATTAGACGACCGGGTCATGCCTTGACTTAGTATGCATTAGTGTCTTTGAGTTATGTTTCTTCGTGTCTTCGATATTATTCTGAGTTATATAATTATTTGCTAAAATAATAAATATTTTAACTTAAATTATATTTATTAAATTTTGGAATAATTGTTAAAACAATATATTTTAACTTGATACCTTTCAAGTATTTATACATGTATATCCTTCCCAATGATGGGTGTATTTGTATTCGTATTCTTATACTCGTATATTTTTGCCATGTATTGATGTCGTATTTCGGAGTGTATCTATAAGTACGAGAATACGTATTTTCCTGTATTTGTTAAGTATTCTTATACTAAATTTTTGTATTAACTTTTCCGGAATAATATCCTTAATAAAAATACATCAATATATATTTCCAAAATATATATTTTGAGGAATATTACTTAGAAAATTTATTTATAATTTTTCCTTTGGCAAAAATATTTGTATTTTCATATATGTTCCAAAAATAATATATTTTCAAGTCTAACTTGGAAAATATATATATAAACTTATTTTTCTCCAAAAATAATATATTTCATGTTGGGTGAAACTCTTGCTCTTACCCCGTTGTACCCTTAAGGTGGTTAAACCGTCTTCCAGGCAAGAGAGAAGGTCGGGTAATCGAAAGTCCTTGCAATGTGATAGTATTTTGCGGGCCTTAGCTTTGTGGAAGGAGGGCTCTGGTTTTGAGATTTTGGTTAATTCCCTCCTTGCCGATAGTGGAGAAGAGGTCGTGCGTGGGGGGGGAGGTACAACGGGAGATAGCTGAGGATGTTAGCCCTAACATCAAGCAATGTCTCAGGAAAGTGAGTGATGGCCACTTCACTGCTGCAGTTAAGGTGTTGTGTTCCAGTGGGGTTGCTCCCCGGGGGGAATCTACCATGCAAGCCCTTATCGACAAACATCCATTCGCGCCACCCCCGAGCCTCCCTTCAACCCCTCTGTCCCAACCTGCGTTATCCGTGGATAAAGACTGCGTCCACAGGTGTGTGAAATCTTTTCCGAAAGGGACATCTTGTGGGCGAGATGGCCTCCGAGCCCAACACCTGTTGGACGCTCTTAGCGGTGAAGGGTCGGCGACTGCCTCGGGACTGCTTACTGCCATCACTGAAGTGGTAAACCTTTGGCTAGGGGGTTATGTCCTAAGGTGCTCGCGGATTTTGTTGCTTCGGCGCCCCTAACCCCTTTGTTGAAGCCTGATAATGGTATTCGCCCCATTGCGGTGGGGGCAATTTGGAGAAGATTAGTCTCCAAAGTAGCCATGAAGAAAGTTGGGAAAGAAGCTGTTAAATACTTGGGGGACTACCAATTTGGGGTGGGGGTCCCCAATGGGGCGGAGGCGGTGCTGCACAGCGCTAACAGGTTTCTTAATTCTTTTCATTCAGATGGCTCACTGGCCATGCTTACGGTTGATTTTTCCAACGCTTTCAACTTAGTTGACCGTTCGGTTTTGCTTCGCGAGGTCCATAGCCACTGCCCCTCTATATTCCCGTGGGTTCAGTTTCTGTATGCTCAGCCTGCTAGGCTATACGTGGGGAATGACCGCATCGGGGCATTCACGGGGGTGCAGCAAGGGGATCCTTTGGGACCTTTGCTTTTTGCCCTAGCCTTACACCCCTTAGTGCTTCAGGTGCAGGAAAACTGTAAACTCCCCTTCCATGCTTGGTACTTGGATGACGGGACGATTATCGGGGATGCTGTTCAGGTTGCTAAAGCTCTCGACATCATCGGTTCGGAGGGTCCAACCTTGGGGCTACGGCTTAATATTAGAAAAACTGAATTATTTTGGCCGACATGTAACGGGGTGAAGGTCCGGCCAGGGCTTTTCCCCAATGAGATTGGGAGGCCGGAGAAAGGTGTCAAACTGCTAGGAGGGGCAGTCAGCCGTGATTCTGGTTTTATTAGTGGTCTAGCGGCTAAGAGGGCAACGCGCGCTGTTGACATTATGGGGCACCTTCCCTTGTTGCGGGATCCTCAAAGCGAACTTCTTTTGCTTAGATCTTGTATGGGGGTTGCAAAGTTGCTTTTCGGTTTGCGAACTTGCCAGCCCCCCTTTGTGGATGATGCTGTTTCATTTTTGATAAAGGTCTTCGGGAGGCAATAGAAGACATTGTCGTATGTGGGGGTCCCTTTTTTGGTGAACTACAGTGGCGGATCGCGACCTTGCCAATGCGGCTTGGTGGGTTGGGCCTTCTCTCGGCCCGGGATGTGGCAGCCTATGCCTTTGTGGCTTCCAGGTCTCAATCTTGGGAGTTGCAGGACCACATATTACGTAACAGCGGGGTTGCTAACATTGATCCGGATTATGCCAATGCCTTGGAACGCTTGCATGAATCTCTACCTGACTTTGATCTCGGCGGTTTCTCTAACAAGGACACCGCCCCCAAAAAGCCACAGAAAACTTTGGCGAATGCCCTTTGTTGTCGAATCGCACAAAGTTTGGGAGAAGATTTTCATTTGTCCCCCCGCCAGAAAGCCGTCATTGATTCCCTACAGAGGCCTCACGCTCAAGATTTCTTAACTGTTATTCCTATTGAAGGTTTGGGTCAACGTATGTCAGCGGTAGAGTACCGGTCAATCCTTAAGTACCGTTTGATGATCCCCATGTTCTCGAATGATGAAACTTGCCCAGTCTGCCGTAAAGCATGCCTGGATAAATACGGGGAGCATGCGTTACACTGTAGAGAGTTGCCGGGGTTTAAGTATCGACATGACTTTGTTCGAGACGCGTTAATGGATATTCTCAGACGAGCAGGGATCTCGGCAAAGAAAGAGGCACCGGTGAATTTTCTTACAGACCCGTCGGAGGGGAGATCAACTCTACGCCCGGCTGACGTGCTAGTTTTTGGTTAGGAGGGCGGGAAACATGCTTGTGTCGATCTCACAGGTGTATCCCCCCTAGCCGGGTTTCGGGAAAATGGGTTTGTGGCGGGGCAAGCGGTACTGAAAGCAGAGTCGAAGAAGGTGGAAAAGCACGCGAAAGCTTGTGAGGATAATCAGCATGCCTTTGTCCCCCTAGCGTTTGACACGTTTGGCTCTTTGGCGCCAGAGGCAGTTCGTTTCTTGTCCAGAGTTCAGCGTGTAGTCCACAGCAACTTTTCGACCCCTCAGGGGCGAGGCTTTGTTTTTAGTAGATTAGGGTTTTCTATTCAGAAAGGGATGGCGGCGCAGTTTGTTGCTCGTCTACCTGCTATTCTTATGTAATTTGCCCTGGTGATTGAAATATAATATAGTATAAAATAACGAGAAAATTACGAAAAAAAAAAATTTCATGTTTATTTGAGAAAATATATATTTCTTCCAAAAATAATATACCTTCTAATAATTCTAAGAAAATATATATATTTTTTTATTTGCCCAAAAATAATATATTTCCTCTTTGTCAAAAATATGATATATATTGTAATAACTGTAAAAATCATATTTTTGTTCTCTTGGTGTCCAAAATATTATTTACCAAAAATATACTTGTGAATAAGTTTTCCGAAATATTTTGTAAGTTATATTCCTTTGTTCGGTTTCACCAATATTTTGTGTATTCTTTGTATATTTATTCCTTGGAATTTTGGTAATATTTTGGATTGTAATTTTTGGTATTTTGATGAGTTATATTATTTCAAGTCCTAAAATAATATAATTAATACACATAATATACAAATAATCACACGCTTGGTGAGATCTAGATATATATTTTCCTAAATACATATTTAGTCACTTTTATTTATAAAAACCAACCTCCAATATTTATAATTTTTGTAACAAAAATTATGTGAAAAATTCATGGTTTAAAATACACTTGCAAATATTTGTTTAAGAATATTTTTCTAAGTGTTTAATTTCTAAAATTTTTTTGCCATAGTTTCCCTAAAAATGGAGGTTTCCATACCTTGAAGGCATATCATTTTCTTTTTGTAAATCAACACAATCAATCATCAATCAACAATAAGCAATCTACACTTACCAACTTTGCCAAAAACAAGTATAAACTACCACTTCATGAACTTGAAAATTTACAAAAAGGTGTAGTAACTTACTAGTGTATTTAGTAAGTCTTGATACCCTTTAAAGTGTGGTTGATTCTTTAAAAACATCATTTTTAAAGAAGTTAGTTCTTTACAACTTAAAATCACATTTTCTAAAAATGTTTCTTCTTGGATTTTTCTTGTTACACATGTGTTCCTACACTTGTTTAACCTCTAAAAACCTGGTTGGTTTCTTTAGGAACCAAGATTAAACAAACTTTGTATTTTTAACTTGATTTCTAGAAAAATCACTCTTGAAATCTTAGATTTACAAGACTTACAACTCACTTTAATCATCATTTTATAAGAAAACAATATATTCTTTCAAGTTCATGTCTTTCATGAGGATGATCTATTAACCTCTAACATGTTCATCCTCTCATCTTGCTAGATTATGTTTTTAATCATGATCTAGCAAGATCATATGATGATCTACATCATTTACATAAGAAATCAACAATCAACAAG
Source organism: Helianthus tuberosus (assembly GCA_030545235.1). Classification (NCBI taxonomy): domain Eukaryota; kingdom Viridiplantae; phylum Streptophyta; class Magnoliopsida; order Asterales; family Asteraceae; genus Helianthus; species Helianthus tuberosus. The sequence goes on along the minus strand of CM060411.1, from coordinate 141,242,635 downwards.
TAAATCAACACATAAACAACATGGTTTCTTCATGATTTAAGCTTATGTTCAAGTTTCATTCTCTTGATTCTTAGTGTTATTCAAGTTTATCATCATGTATCATTCTTTAACCACTTAAATAAGATGTAAAATGAAGAGATTAGTGTTCTTTATACTAGCTCAAGGCTAGAGATGATCAAGAGAAGAAAAGAGGTGGATAAAAGCAAATAGAGAAGGTCCTTTAACTTCCGAAAGCTCCTAGCTTCCTTATGCACCTTCTAACACCTTTGAGTATACTTGGAATTGGATGAAGTTGATTGAATGATGGTGATGATGGTGGGGTTGTTCTCGGCCGTGAACAAGCAATAGGAGAGGGAGAGAAGTGTGTGTGTTGGTGTGTGAAAGATATGAAGCTTATGTCTTGAAATGTTTACTTATAATCCATATCAAGGGTTTTTCCAATGTATAATATGTTTAAGAAAGCAAAAACATGATCTATTAGAATATTAAAACAAATCAAAAGGTGGGGGCCATGTTGGGCCGTCCCATAGGTGGGGGGTATAGGTGTAGGTTTAAACCAATAGTTAGTTACTTTGTTAAAATTCAAGTGTATAGTTAGGGATTTAGTTAGTTGATATTTATATAGTGTGTTATGATGTTCGGGGACCATAACTAGCTTGCTAATGTTAAAACAGTGCTTCTAGTGAAAATTTGGTGTTTCGGGTAGTGTCCGGTTGTTCGGTTGGTTACCGGTTCGTTAAGGTGCTAAACTATGCAGTTTAGTGTGCTTTATGTTACCTTTTGTGACAGTTTCGATTCCCGACACTTAGGAAAGCATTCAGGACCATTTAACCATATTTCTGCATGATTTTAGTGTGTTTAAATGATGAAAATTGCCGATTTTCGCTGAATTCTGCAGTTTATGAGAGTTTTAGGTACTTTCCGGCACTTAAACTATCTCTAGGAAGGCAGTTTTGTGATCCTTACTTTCCTACACACTATACTAGTGAAATACTTGGTTTCTGGCTCATTCTGTGTCTCAACACATTATCTATCTATGTACTGAACTCCGTCAGCATTTTTCTGATTTGTCTGATAAATGTGCTAACTGTGTTTCGTGCATCATTTGAGTCAATAAAGTTCTCATGCAATAATGATATGACATTAAGCAATATGTGATGCACATGTATGCATATGGCAATAATCAAAAAGCAATTCAAGTCATTAATTATAATTCAGCACAGTCATTAAGCACTAATCATGGTTTAATGGTTGTACGGATACTTGTAATTTTGACAGTTGTCACAGTGTCATTGCCACGTTTAGTTTTAGGTAACTTGGTAATCAAGTCCATTGTTACCATTTCCCATTTCCAAGTGGGAATTTCGAGTTGTTGTAACAATCCTAACGGCATCTAATGTTCAGCCTTAACTTGCGAACATGTCAGATATTTAGCTACATAGGTGGCTATGGATTTCTTCATACCCGTCCACCAATAATTTCTTTTTAGATCCTGGTACATTTTATCTCCTCCTGGATGTACCAAATATTTGGAATTATGTGATTCCTGGATAATCAGGTCTTTGAGTCCTCCAAAGATAGGAACCCAGATTCTGTCATTGAATCTTAAGATTCCGTCTTTTCCAGGTGTTAACTGATCCATTGATCCACCTAATCCTTCATTAGAAGCATTTGCTTCTAATAAGGCTTGCCTTCGAACTTCTAATAGTTTCTCATTCAAACTGGTTCTAAGTTCAATCCTTTTGGCATGAATCCTAGTTAGCTTCATCCTTTCCTTACGGCTCAAGGCGTCAGCAACGACATTTTCCTTGCCAGGATGATAACGAATCTCACATTCGTAATCATTCAATGTTTCCATCCAATGGCGTTGCTGCATATTTAAATCCTTTTGATTAAATATATGTTGGAGGCTTTTATGATCGATGTATATATACTACACACTTTGAACCATAAAGGTAATGTCTCCATAACTTTAGTGAAAATACAACGGTACCCAATTCTAGATCATGGGTGGTGTAATTCTTTTCGTGCACTATAAGTTGTCGTGATGTATAGGCAATCACCTTGCCTCTTTGCATCAGTGCGCACCATAATCCTTTGTGCGAAGCATCACAGTAGACTACAAAGTCTTCAATTCCTTCGGGTAAGGATAACATTATGGCATTACTCAATTTCTGCTTAAGAATCTCAAAAGATACTTTCTGCTTGGGTCCCCAGTCAAACTTAGCATTCTTGTGAGTCAACGCAGTTAAGAGAATGGCTATTCTCAAGAAGTTCTCAATGAACCTTCTATAATAACCAGCTAACCCTAAGAAGCTGCGGATTTCAGATAGAGTCTTGGGTGCTTCCCATTTCATGATTGCTTCTATCTTAGCTGGATCCACATGGATTCCTCGTTCACTAATCACATGTCCTAAAAACTGGACTTCTCTAAGCCAAAACTCGCAATTAGAGAATTTCGCATAAAGCTTCTCTTGCTTTAGCAAATCAAGAATACATCTAAGATGTTTCTTGTGATTTTTTTACTACAAGAATAGATAAGTATGTCGTCTATAATGACAATGACAAACTTATCCAGATAAAGTTTGCAGACTCTATTCATGAGATCCATGAAAGCTGTTGGAGCATTGGTGAGTCCAAATGACATAACCAGGAACTCATAATGTCCGTATCTACTCCTGAAGGCTGTCTTTTGAACATCCTCGCTCCTAACCTTCAGTTGATGATAACCAGAATGAAGATCAATCTTCGAAAAGAAACATGCTCCTTGCAATTGATCGAACAAGTCGTCAATCCTTGGCAAGGGATAACGGTTCTTGATCGTTACCTTATTTAGCTCATGGTAATCAATGCACATTCGCATTGAACCGTCTTTCTTTTTAACAAAAATAAGATGAGCTCCCCAAGGGGATGAACTAGGTTGTATGAAACCTTTCTCAATAAGTTCTTTAAGTTGCGCCTTCAACTCTTTCATCTCAGTTGGTGCCAGGCGATACGGAGCTTTAGCTATTGGAGCTGACCCAGGCAATAAGTAGATCCTGAACTTGACTTACCTCTTTGGGGGTAATCCTGGTAGATTTTCAGGGAATACTTCAGGAAATTCATAAATGACTGGTATATCTTCCATCTTGGGCTTTGGATTGCCTATCATCACTTATGCCATGTAAATGGCACATTCTCTCTTTAAACACTTGGACGCTTTAAGCAGAGATGCATTTTCAGGCAATCTGTAGTGTTGATCTCCATGAATGATGAGTGTCTCTCTAGATGGGGATTTGATTTCGATTAGCTTTTTATCACAGGTAATGCGAGCTTGGTTATGGGATAACCAATCCATGCCTAAGACTATATCGAATCCCGCAAGAGTCATGGGTAAAAGGTTTATTGGAATAGAATGATTCTTAATGGATATAGTGCATCCTTCAAGAATCTTGGAAGCTAATTCTATTGTACCATCTGCCATTTCTACTTCATATGAATGTTCTAAAGTTCTTATGGGAAGATTTAATATTTCATTAAACTTATGGTCTACGAAACATTTATCTGCTCCAGAATCAAATAAGACATGTACGTATATGTTATTAACTAGAAACGTACCCGTTATAACATTTGTGTCCTTTACCGCCTCTTTTGTGGTTAACTAGAAAACTCTAGCATCTCTCTTCTTCGCTTCCACAGGTTTAGCATTTCCATCAGTCATACGCTTGGGACATCTGGTCTTTATGTGGCCTTTCTCGCCACATTCATAGCAAACGACATTCTTTAAGTCTTTGCATTCATGAGACTTGTAACTAATCCTCCTGCAGATGCCACAAGGTTTCAGTTGCTGATCTATTCGACGTTGTCCCCAGTGTCGCCTTTCACATGTTTTGCACTCATGTCTATCATCACTAGACTTCTATTGGTTGAAACCAAACTTTCCTTTCTTCGATTCTTGAATGCGGTTATCTCACGCTTTCTCTTCTCGTCAATCTCAGCCTTGACTGACCTCAATCTTACTTCATCTTGAGTCACTGAAAGAGATAGGTCCACAACGGATCTGAAAGTAGTGGGTTTGGTGGCTTTCACCATTCCTTTTATTTTTGGTGCCAAACCACCAATGAAACATGCAATGCATTTTAATTCAGAAGTAATCAAATACGGAACTAATCAGGAAAGAGAATTGTAGTCGGAGACATACTTCTGGCAGTCCATGTTCCTCATGGTAAGAGTCAAAAAGTAAGACTCCACCTTTTCAACCTCATGTGGAAGGCAGTAAGTTTCTTTAATTAGGTCTACAAACTTGGACCAACTCATGATATACAGCGACACCTTCCCCTGTAGATTATATCATGGCTTTCCACCATGTCAAAGCATCACCCTTGAAGGACTGAGCTACATACTTAATAACATCTTTATCAGCACAACCGCTGATGCCAACCATAGTTTCCATTTCATCTAGCCACTTCATGGCATCTATAGCTCCCTTCTCCCCCATGATGTTGTGAGGTTTGCAAGAGACAAAGTACTTTTAGAAACACCCTTCCTTAATATTTCGGGTTTCCTTCTTGGCAACATGTTTTGGTTCACTCCTCTCATTTGAGGAATAGTGTGAACTCTATGATTTATGAGTGGAAGATGGAGGGATAGATGGGGATTTAGAATGTGTTGAGCCTGGTCCTTTAGAGTTCGCTATAAATCAGCCATAGCTTTGCTGACTTCTGCAGCAATCAGGGATCAAAGGTTATTTCCTTCGCCCTCGCGGGTAACATGCTCCACATTGTCATGCCCGCCATCAGCACCACCAGAATTTCGGTTTGCCATTTATATTGATAATTGGACTACAGGCTGATGTGCACAAAATGCAACATATAAATTACATCAATTGTGGTATAAAACTAACCTTTTTTAGTACTAATGTTGGAAAAAGTGTTTTTTGTCTTCCTTTTGTATTTTCAGGATTAAATGAGCTCAAATGAACAAAAGAAGCAAAAAGGCAGCTAAATCTAACATAAATACAAGAAAAGGAACAAACGTGGCATGCCCGGCCTCCCCGACAGCATCTTCCCAAGCAAAGCAAAACAAAAGAACAGAAGGCTGAACACGCCCCATGCTCAATGAGCACGGGGGCGTGCCCAAGTGTCAGCAGAAAAGACAAAGCTGTAGAAGCTTCTATCACCCACCACGGGGGCGTGCCCAGCGTACACGGGGCCGTGGTCAACTCTAAGATTCACAGAATCTGAGGAAATCTTGATAGTACAGATACGCTTCTGCACACGGGCCCAGTGGACACGGGGGCGTGGTCAACTAATGCAGACAAACTGCAATTAATGAAGAAAGAGAAGGAAGGTGGACACTGGGCCGTGCCCGAGTCTCTGTTCAGCCTATAAATAGGGGTGCTTGGCTCATTTGCAAACCATCCCTTGGCACACCACCTCTCTCACACTTCACCCACCACCCACCAACATCACAACACTATCATCCATCATCCATCATAGAGTGTGTGAGTCGTCTCGGGATCCAAGATTGATCGTAAGAGTTCTTGACAATCAAAGGCCATGTTTGCCTAAGTCTCTTACATCACTTGGTGAAGACAAGTGTCTAGTGTAATACTTTTTATTTTTAATCTTTTCGCACTTTTTATTTGGTTATGTATTAATGACTTTAATAACTAGTTTCTTATGTTGAAGGTGATTCTTCCTTATCGTTTGTCTGTGGTGTCTTGGCATTATTTTACTGTCTATATAAAATAAAAGATTTTCACCATTCATATCTCCACGGTCTATATGGAGATATGTTGGCTACCTGGTCGGGGGTTAAGGGAATGGTTTGGTAAGAGTCTTGCCTTGTTCAGTGTATAGATCCTGCAAGGACCTGGGTCAAATTTACTAGGATCTCCTTCAATACCCACCGGTATTGGATGGCGGGGGTCAAAACTCTTTGATCCCCTCATATGTAAGCTACTATTTATACTTTAACCCGGCTACTTAGGACTGTATCCCTGCTGACTCAGACTACTTAGCCGAGGGTAACGTCACCTTCAAAAGAGTGGCCTACCATAATATGCATTAATAACTTAATTAATTATCTTTCAATAATCCGATCCTTTAGGATTGTATCCTTGCTGACTCAAACTACTGGGTTGAGGGTAACGTCACCTTCAAAAGAGGGGCCTACTACAATAACTAAGATAATCTCTTAAAAAGTGCAAAAGTGCGGAAATAATCAAAGGTTACACTAAACACGAGTCAGATCCAAGTGATTCATCTTGTCAATCTGTTTTTACTTTTATTTTATTTTTTAGCATTTTTATTTTTCTTATTTAAAAACTTTTTTTTTAACTTTTGATTTGATTAAACGTTGAGGATAAACCGGTACTAAAAGCTCTTGTGTCCTTGGACGACCTCGGTATCTTACCAACACTATACTACGCTCACGATGGGTGCACTTGCCCATATGTGTGTTTGGTGTTAGTAAAATATCGTGTTTTATAAATTTAAAACTTGACTAACGTGTATAAAGGGATTAAATATACTTAAATATATATCACACCACACGCGCAACAAGTTTTTGGCGCTGTTGCCGGGGACACAAGGATTTTAAGAAAGCTTAAAATCGACGGCCTAATCAGTTTTTCAAAACCTTTTTAAAACACGCGCACATTTTTCTGCATTTTAGTTTAGTTTTGCATTTACAGTAACCTGAACACGGGGCCGTGCTCAATAAACACGGGCCGTGCTGCATATTTTTCATAAAACACCCAGATACAGAGCCTGAACAAAGGGTCGTGCTCACTGAACACGCCCCCATGCTCAACGAAACCAGTAACTTTAATTCAAACGCCCAGATACAGATCCTGAACACGGGGTCGTGTCCAGCCTCTGTTTTCGTTTTCATTTTTGTTTTGTGGTCTCGAGACTTTTTTGTGGTCTGCTGAGTGATTCTTATGGATCAATACTCAGGAGGTTACAACTACACCTATAAGGAGGATGATTATAGGGAAAACTATTGCACCAATTGTGGTAACACTCACTCGGTACAATATTGTGACTTATTTCAACCATCCACTTCATACACCTACTATGAGGAGCTCAGGTATGAGCCATCAACTTCATACACATCCTATGAAGACCAAAGGTATGAACCTTCTCCCTCATACTCATATTTTGATGAACCAAGGTATGAGCCTTCATACTCATACTTTGAGGAACAAAGATATGAGCCACCACCTTCGTATACTTATTATGAGGAACCATGGCGTGAACAACCCACCTCATATGAGTATTATGAAGAACAAAATTACGACCCTTATCCATCATATATTTACAATGAAGAACAATGGTGTGAAGCATCTACTTCCTATGAGTATTATGAGGAACAAAGGATCGAACAACCGGATTCAAGCTTTGAAAATCCCGATCCTTACTCTATCACCGAAGTGACCGATAGGATATTAGAACACCTTAAAACTATCGAGCGCTACATAAAAGAATCTCACGCAAGGGAAGAGGAGTCCCGCGCAAGAGAAGAATTAACTTGTAATAAAGAAGAGATAGTTGAAGAGGTAAAAATGGAAGAACAAATAAGTGAAAAACCGACACATGAGTTAAACAACGAAAAAGGTGAGTGCGTTAACGTTAAAATTCAAAAGGAGTCTAATTTTGAAGAAATTAATCTCTTGTCACCTTCTTTTGAAAATCATTGTTTAGTACCCACTCATGCTAAGTTTTTAAAAGAGTTAAACACTAACACTAAAATTGACCAAACAGTAAGCATTAAGTTAACTAATGATCAAACCTGCTAATAAAAGAAGACCCATTTGAAATCAACATTACACCGGTTCCATGTTTTTTTCAAAATTCGTTTATTAGTAATGTCACAATTGATAAAGATCTTTGTGTTAACATAATGCCCAACTACATTTTCAAAAAATTAAGTATTAGTGATTTTTCTCCACTTCAAATACCCATTTTTCTATCCAATCAGAGAGTAATAAAATCAATCGGCGTAGTTGAGGATGTCTTGGTTCAAACAAATCAAATGGTAATCCCAACCGACTTTGTCATCCTCGATGACGCTCCTCTAGTGTTGGGACGACCCTTTGTAAAAACCCACGAAGCTTTGAAAAACCGGAAGTACAACAATCTATCTATTCAATTAGGGGCATTTAAAAAGAGTGTCGATCTTGAGCGATCAATGAAATATCCATTCGGCAATAATGACCCCCTAATTGAAGATGAAGATGAACCACCCGATACAAGTGAAAAGATTGACCACTTTGTTGAAGAAGAGGTCGCCATAGAACAAACTTTTAAAGTTCTTGATCAAAATGAGCAACCAAATAAGGAGTCTCCTAAAGACCCACCTCTTGAGCTCAAAGAACTTCCAAAAGGTTTGGAATATGCTTTTCTAGACAAAGATGGTAAATCACCTGTAATTATTTCGTCTAAATTAAGTAGTTTAGAAAAAGAAAATTAATTAAACTTTTGAAAAAACACAAAAATGCGATTGCTTGGAAGCTTGTAGACATTAAAGGAATAAGTCCTTCCATGTGCACGCGCAAAATTTTAATGAACGATGACTATAAATCGGTAATACAACCACAACGTCGAGTAAATCCAAATGTTCAAGAAGTGGTTAAAAACGAAGTCATAAATTACTTGACGCCGGACTTATTTATCCTATCTCCGATAGTCCTTGGGTAAGTCCCATCCAAGCAGTTCCAAAGAAAGGAGGTATGACGGTAATAACTAACGAAAAGAATGAATTAATACCAACGAGAACCGTCACAGGATGGAGAGTATGTATAGATTATAGACGATTAAATGAAGCAACAAGGAAAGATCACTTTCCTTTGCCCTTCATTGATCAAATGTTAGAAAGATTATCCGGTCATAAATTTTACTGTTTCTTGGATGGTTTTTCAGGTTACTTTTAAATTCCGATAGCACCCGAAGACCAAGAAAAGACAACCTTCACATGTCCCTATGGAACTTTTGCTTATCGACGCATGCCATTTGGTCTATGTAATGCCCCCGCAACATTCCAACGTTGCATGGTGGCCATCTTCCATGACATGATAGAAAAGACAATGGAAGTCTTCATGGACGACTTTTCTATCTTTGGGGATTCATACGACCAATGCCTCGATAACCTTGAACGAATGCTATCCCAATGTGAGGAAACTAACCTCGCCCTTAATTGAGAAAAATGCCATTTCATGGTAACGGAGGGAATAGTACTCGGTCATAAAATCTCAAGCGAAGGAATGGAGGTTGATCGAGCCAAAATAGACCCTATTTCTCGATTACCACCCCCATCCTCCGTTAGAGCTATCAGAAGTTTCCTAGGGCATGCCGGATTTTATAGGCGGTTTATCAAAGACTTTTCTAAAATTTCAAGGCCTCTAACAAAATTACTTGAAAAAGATGCCCCTTTCATCTTTGACAAGGATTGCAATCAAGCATTCCTAACCCTAAAGGAAATGTTGGTCAATGCACCTATCATGATAGCGCCTGATTGGAAATTTCCTTTCGAAATCATGTGTGATGCAAGTGACTTTGCAGTCGGAGCTGTCTTGGGACAAAGAAAAGAAAAGCATTTTCACCCAATTTATTATGCTAGTAAAACACTTAACGATGCACAAGAAAATTACACAACAACTGAAAAAGAATTACTAGCTGTGGTATTTGCTTTTGATCAATTTCGTTCTTATCTTGTTCTTTCTAAAACAATAGTCTATACAGATCATACAGCCATTCGATATCTCTTCAAAAAGCAGGACGCAAAACCAGGTTTGATTCGGTGGATTTTATTCCTCCAAGAATTTGATATTGAAATCAAAGACAAAAGAGGAGCTGAAAACACCGCAGCGGATCATCTTTCACACTTAGAAGACCCAGCTTTGGAGGCAACCAGGGACGAACAAATCAACGAAAAATTTCCAACGGATTCCCTAGAAATGGTGGAATACAGACAAGAACCATGGTACGCCGACTATGCTAACTTCCTAGCTAGCAGTATAGTTGCCAAAGGATGGCCACATCACCAAAGAAAGAAATTCTTTGCTGATGTAAAACACTATTTTTGGGAAGATCCTTATCTTTTCAAAATGTGTGCCGATCACCTCATCCGACGGTGCATACATGGTCGCGAAGCACGAAGAATTCTCCGCCATTGTCATGAAGGTCCATACGGAGGACATCATGGTGCCGCTAGTACCACACGAAAGGTATTTGATTCAGGATTTTATTGGCCAACCATTTACAAAGACACCCAAAGTCTTGTCAAGACATGTGATGCTTGCCAAAGGACAGGTAATATTTCTTCCAAAAACGAAATGCCACAAAATGGCATTCTTGTTTGTGAAATTTTTTGATGTGTGGGGACTCAACTTTATGGGGCCTTTCCCACCATCAAAAGGAAACAAATATATACTTGTGGCAGTAGATTACTTGTCTAAGTGGGTCGAGGCTGAGGCACTTTTAACAAACGATGGAAGAGTTGTGGTAAGATTTCTGAAAAAATTATTCTCTCGTTTTGGTACACCTAAAGCAGTAATAAGTGATAGAGGTATCCATTTTTGTAACCATCAACTTGAAAAAAATCTTAACAAGATATGGGGTCTATCATCGGGTCTCAACAGCATATCACCCTCAAATAAACGGACAAGCCGAAGTGACTACTAGAGGTTTAAAAAGAATACTTGAAAAAACCGTAGGGTTAAATAAAAAGGAATGGGCGATAAATTAGATGATGCTTTATGGGCTTTTCGAACTGCTTATAAAACAACAATAGGAACAACCCCATATAAGCTCGTCTATGGAAAAAGTTGTCATTTGCCAGTAGAAATAGCTCACAAGGCCTACTGGGCAATTAAAAATGTAAACTTAGATTTAGAATTTGCCGGAAGAAATTGATTTTGTCAATTAAATGAATTAGACGAATTAAGGAATTATGCATACTCAAACTCCGAAATTTATAAGGAAAGAATGAAAAACTTGCACGACAAACACATTAAACCTAATGAATTTCGAGTAGGAGATCAAGTTCTATTGTTTAATTCACGACTTCGATTGTTTCCTGGTAAATTAAAGTCTAGGTGGTCAGGACCTTTTTCCATCACCCATGTTTTCCCACACGGTGCAGTAGAAATTAAATCTCAGAATGGAATTCTATTCAAAGTCAATGGCCAACGGCTGAAGCTCTATCAAGGATTCATTGAGGATGACGAGGAAGAAATCTCGCTTCAAACGGTCGAAGAATAAAAGCATCAACATCATATCTGGTAAGTTACGAACAAACGGGCTGACATCTAAATCGGTAAGTCTTCTAACCAAGTTTTTGGGAAACAAGGGGCACTCACACGAGCACTTAAAAAAAATTACTTTGCTCGGCATGAGGCCTTGTCCACGCGACTGTCGGGATAAAACCCCTTTTCTTAAACAGTTTCTTCATTCCACACGCCCCGTTTCCCCAAAAACTCTCTGGTTCAGGCGATTTTTCCGCAGAATTCCGACGTCTCCTCTACTTCTAACAACATCAAGGTATGATTCTATCGTCATTTGTAGTTAGATTAAGCACTTGCATGTAGTTAAAACATCAAAAATTTGGGGAAAATCTAGGGTTCTTAAACTTCATCCGGATCGAACCTCAAATTTTTGCATAAATCTGTTAGCATTAGTTTAGATTAGTGTTATAGGAAGTAAATCCACTTGTATTGTTCATAGATTTGCCCAATTTCTCACAAAAACCCCAAACCCTTGTTTTTGAACCGAAAAAAGATAAAATCGAAGGGGTAAACGGTTTGTTTTGGGAAAAACGGCACTTGGGGTTTCATTTTCGGGGAAAACCGCACCTACTGGACCAAATATTTTCAAGTTTCGGGACCGGGTCAAAAAATAAAGTTTTTGAGTAACAGACGTCAGGACACGGGGTCGTGTCCGCTAGACACGGGGCCGTGTCCAGCTAGCTGTTTTCAGTTTTCTCCGAAAATTTCACAGTTTCGTGCTAACTTTTGGTGTATTCTTTCAGATGTCGAAGAAATTCACAAGGTTCAATGCAAATGAGCTCGATGCTAAAGCAAGATACGATGTGCTTCGAACTAGACCGGAGGAATACCCAAGACAAGTGTGCACGGATCTTTTGGGATTAGTGAACCAATGGGACCGCTTCAGCAACCTAGTCACAGGGCCACTGAGAGTCGCACTCACTACTCGCCTTCACTCGGTCCACGAATATAATCTGGAATTCTATAGCACATTTGTGTTCAATTCAAGGTGCGACCCATTCGATAATGAAGGGGTAGAATTACGATGTGGGGGGACCAAATACTAGATTTCGATGGCACAGTTTGGGTCGATAGTTGGGTTGTATGCGGAGGAAGATGCGGGTAATGAAGAAAACACCGGAGGGTTACGTGAACTATCAGAAAATGATCGCCAAGCCGCTTGGGCTCAAATAGGAGATGGGCACTACAACCCAAGCAGCACTAAGAGCACTAGGTTGAGGGACCCTCTTTACCGTTACATTCATCGGGTCCTCACCTACTCTCTTAGTCAAAGGCATGATAGCAGTGGCGTTGTTGGGCTAAGAGATCTGATAGTTCTTCATTGCATTCATACCCGCAGAAACCTCGATGTTCCGTACCTCCTGCTCCGCAACATGCATTGGAACCGGCTTGCTACTCCACCAACCCCTATCTTCTTCGGGGGGTGGATATACCGACTCTTCAAGCACTTCGTGAACATGCCCAGGTCTTTCCAAAAGAGCCCATGGTCGGGAAGAGTGGACATACACATCTGCCGCTCCATGAACTTGATCTATGAAGCTGAAGATGGGTCGGTTAGCTTCCAAAGAGTCCAAGGGCATGCATGGAACCCGCAAGAGGCACTCATCCTTCACGCTCCATAGTTTCAACAACCTTCTCAGTACCAGTACCAGCCCCACGGTGATCTGGGCCAATCCTCCTCACAAGAAGGCGGTTTTCCTAACTTCCAAAGTTTGCATGACTTATTGCAGGAAAACCTCATGTGCACCAGGAACACCTACAACATGGCGAGCAACACGTACACCCGGGTCGGAGCAATTGAGAGAAATAAATCTGACATTCAGGATGACGTTGGGAACATCCGGGAGTACATGGCGGGGCACGGAGGAGGAGATGATGATGAGGACGAGGACATGGACTAGGCGGGAGGAGCAGAGTTAGGAGCAGCAAGTAGGAGGTCCCATAGGTTAACCCTCTTTTCATATGAACAATTTCCGGCCTGCGTGCCGTGTGTTGAACAATTTACTTTCCTTTAACTCTTTTTATTTTCTGCATTTGTTTTTTCTTTTTAACTTGGTGATGTGGATGTTGAACTATGGTAATTTAGGATGCTTGTTATGGTTTGGAGCAGTGTTTATTGAGAAAACAGGTACATATGAGGCTTAGAGTACTAACCATTAGTACTACTAAAGCCGGAGCAGGAAAACCGAAGCCAAGAAACCTGTTTTTCACAGTTGCAGTTTGTCTACACGGGGTCGTGTCCAGCCGACACGCCCCCGTGCCGACTACCCCAGACCTGCTGTTTGTTTAATTCTGCAGATTATTGCCAGACACGGGGTCGTGTCCAGCCGACACGCCCCCGTGTCCACCTTCTGTAGGTAATTGTTACTGGCACTCTGACCACGGGGTCGTGTCCATTCGACACGGGGCCGTGTCCAGACGCCCAGTAACATAAATTTTTGCTTTTTCACACCTTTTTACACATTCAGTCAACCTAAAAAGTAATTTTTGGGACACATTGAGGACAAACTGTAATTTAAGTGTGGGGGGATGCTAAAACCTTGAATCTTGTAAGTCCTAATTACAAGCCTTACACAAAATTCTATTGGAACCGTTAATCACCCCAATTTTTTTTCAAAAATTCTTCATTTTTTTACTTGTCTAGGTTTAATTTGGGAATTCCAAGTTCTAAAAAGGTTATATTTTTACAAATTTACAACCGATAGCGTCGTGATAAAAAGAACCAACATAAGAAAATTACGAAACGGCATGCCAAGCTTAGTTAAAATTTGATTATATATACTTGATCACATAAAAACTCATTCCCACAAAAAGTGAGTTTTGAGCCTTTATTGAGCATACAAATATATATCTTTAAACTAAATGCTCATTTTTCATTTCTTGTGTGAATAGCCGCTTGGTTCTTACGACTCTAGAACTTGCCACGATGATACATTCCCGGTCCTTACCAACTTAAACCCGAGTAAGTAAATGACGGAGGCATTAGGACTAACCTTTTTTTTTCTACACCATTATTTTTTTTTACCACCTACCCAAAATCCCCCTAGTTAACCCCTTTGAGCCTAAAACTTTTCATTTCATAACCCAAAACAAACACCCTTTCACCCACCAAAACCTTTTTATTTTTAACCCTTTGTTTTAGTAACAAGCTCGATTTTTCTTATGACTTTAAAAAAAATAAAAAAATAAAAATTTGATGATGATGAAGCAAAATGCCCTTTTTACGCATAAATTCATTTTAAGCATATGTAACCTAAATTTTCATATCTAACCTGATTAGGTAACATTATTAGACATGTTAAGGCATATAATACTTGTCATATGACTAGTTAGGCGGTCCAAACGCGTTTTACACGAACGATGCGTTAAAGTAGCGTAAGCTACCTAAACGGGTCGTAATGGGTCGTAAGCACTTAGGATAGGGTAGAAGAGAAGGTTTTTGGGCATGTCATAGAGTGTCGGGATTTCCAAAATTCTTTATTAAGTTTTATTTTTAATTATTTACAATCCTATTCGTCATGATTTATTTAAAACAATACATAAGATAAATTACTTATTAGGGCATAGCATGCCTTTTTAAAATTCCATTTATATACAAGTTCACATACCTCACGGGGGATCACTCAACACTCGGCCGAAAATGTATTTTTTGTGAAACACTCGAGAGCGGCATGGAACTTACTTCTACCATAAGCTTGCCAAGCAATCAATCCTCCTCCTTTTTAACTATATACCTTTGTAAATATCAAGAGGACTTTTTGGGGAAGGGTTAAGCTTGGGTTAAAGGTAGGTGGTTTGGTTAGTGGTTAGTAGAAAAGGGCGAAAGGCGTAAAAAGCGTCGGTTTTCATAAGACTTTTTTATGACTTTTTATTTTAATGAAGCAATTTTTCAAACAAATTTCTTTTTGATAACCTTGTTTGTTTATTTCTTTTGGCTTCATTATCATCTTTTTTTTTTTTTTTTTTTTTTGAGGTCATAAGAAAAACCGAGCTTTGTTACTAAAATAAAGGGTTTAAAATGAAAAGGGGTTTTGGTGGGTAAAAGGGTGTTTGTTTTGGGTTAAGAAATGAAAAGGTTTAGGCTCAAATGGGATAACTAGGGGGGTTTTGGGTAGGTGGTTAAAAAAAAGAAAAATAATGGTGTTGAAATAAAAAGGGTTAGTCCTAATGCCTCCATCATTTACTTACTAGGGTTTAAGTTGGTAAGGACCGGGAATGTATCGTCATGGCAAGTTCTAGAGTCGTAAGAACCAAGCGGCTACTCACACAAGAAACGAAAAATGAGCATTTAGTTTAAAGATGTGTATTTGTATGCTCAATAAAGGCTCAAAACTCACTTTTTGTGGGAATAGGTTTTTATGTGATCAAGTATATATAATCAAATTTTAAGTAGATTTGTCATGTCGTTTCATAATTTCCATATGTTAGTTCTTTTTATCACGACGCTATCGGTTGTAAATTTATAAAGATAAAACCTTTTTTGAACTTGTTATTCCCAATTTAAACCAAGACAAGTAAAAAAATGAAAGGTTTTTGAAAAAAATTGGGGTGTTTAGCGGTTTCAATAGAGTTTTGTGTAAGGCTTGTAGTTAGGACTTACAAAATTCAAGGTTTTAGCATCCCCCCAACACTTAAATTACACATTGTCCTCAATGTGTCCCAAAAATAAGTTTTTAGGTTGATTGAATGTGTAAAAAGATGTGAAGAAGCAAAAATTTTATGTTACTGGGCATCTGGACACGGCCCCGTGGTGTCCGGGCACGGCCCCGTGTTCAGATCTCCAGTAACAGAAAACAAAATAAAGTAACAAAAGGCTGGACACTGGGGCGTGTTCAGTGAGCACGCCCCATGTCCAGGTACCTGAACTGGGCATTTTTCTGCAGATGGTTGAGCACGGGTCGTGTTGGATGAGCACGGCCCCGTTTTGAATTTGCTGTAATGAAGAAAAATCACCGGGTGGCCCTGTTTTTGTGCATGGGGTGTTGGTTCAAGCTTCCCTTAGTATCCTTCACCATCCGAGTGTGTTTTATACATTACATCATCATCCAAACACCAAATAATTAATAAAATCATCATTCATTCAAACTAACGTATTACATAGGTCCTAATAATTTAAAAACAATGCAGAAAAATAAAATTTAAAAGTCCTAAGATAGATAGGTCAAGTGATACATAAACCATCCTAAGGAGTTCTACTTTCACAATAGGAATCAAAATTCCGGAAATAGGTTTTTGGTTTCTAAAAGCTTCGTAGAACTCCGGACCGAGGGGTATCCCCTAGATGTCGTTAAAGCCATTCTTCTATCTCTCTTGGGAGGAAGAAGGTGGGTTCATTTTCCTCAACATCTTGTGGAGGGGGAGTGATACCAACCGGAACCCCCAATAGTATGTCTCGAGGGGGCTCCGGGTGTATGGTGTACCATTCGGCCGGTATGATGACTTTCGGTACCACATTCCATGCCCTTTGGGTGATAATTGGCACCAAAGGAGGAGAGGCGAGAATGTTCAACCTTTGGTGCAAAAGGTTGACATCTCGAAGACATCCCTCTAGTCCAACCGTCAAATGATTGATACGGTCGACCAATGCTTCTTCCACCCCCGTCATCTCATCAATGGCCTCTTTTAAAGTGTAAACGTAGTTTACAAGAGAATCTTCAACCGTCGATTACCTTCTCCCTTGTCGGTTGTTCCTGGAGTACGATGAAGATGTTCCGCTAGTTCTGCTCGCCATTATGAGAAAACAGACCGAAAAGAGTTCAATTTTTATGGAACAGTACCTCGGACACGGCCCCGTGCTCATTGAGCATGGCCCCGTGTTCAGATGTCTGCTGATTTTTGGAACAAGGAATCTTGGAGTTTTAAATTATTTTTCCAACTTAGGAAGCGTTTTTTAGCAGAAATAACTTAAAACAATGTTGTAACACTTATTTATAACAAGATTCCTTGAACAAAAATTTTACAAACATCACAATAGAGCTTGGAACCATGGTGATCTCAAGCTCTAATGGAGGTGTTGAGGTAAAAAAAATGAAGAAGAAGGGAATGGACAAGAGAGGAAAGGACAAGGTGGTTGTTGAGAACCTTCTTTTAGAAAATACCTAGGATCGTATGTGTGAAGGTCCCACCAAATCTCTGTCCCTGGAATGGTCCAAATGTGCAGGATTCTTGGCTGCATTTATAGAAAACGACAGCACGCTGCACACGGCCCCGTGTCAGCTGGACACGGCCCCATGTGCAGACGAGATCCTGACACATTTTGTCCGTATTCTGACAAAAAGTCAGAAAGGAATCTTTTGGTGGACACGGGGGCATGTTGACCTGGACACGGCCCCGTGTCTAGAGGCTGTTTATGAAGTTTCGTCTATTTCTAAGGAATTTATCCTGATCGGGTGGTTCCTTACTGGATGGAACAACCCCAAGTGCCTGAGATACCTTAATTGCTCTAGATTAAGACGAGAACGCAAGAGGTTGTCGGTGAGGGTGATTCCTATGCTAAATGTAGGTGGACAAGTCCAACCCTTTCCCGGGCTCACGTTAAAGAAGGTGTATGCCAAATCGCTCGGGTCTATGTATGCACCGAACAAAGTCGATGGGGAGTCCTTCACGGCACAATCGACACAGGGACGACCATCGCTCACGTCTTTACTAGAGTTATAGGTGATATCGGGAACAACGAAGTTGTTTTCATCCGAATGCGATCTCAATAATTCTTCTTGGGTATCGTCTTGAGATGAACTAATGATATCCATCTCAAGTTCTTTCACCCAATTAAGAATTAAATCTTCCATTTGAAATAATTCACCAAGAAGCATTTCTTCTAGAAGGGTTGATTGAGAGCATTCGAGGGAGAGATAGGGATTATTTTTACTTTCGCCCCTCTTAAGGCTACAAGAAAACAAGGGGTTAATATAGTGGGGCTTGTAATTTAAAAAATAACATTCTAAATCTTTATGTGGGCCACCACATATTTGACACCACGTACCATAAGAGTGCCGAAAGTAAAAAATATCAGTATCACTCATGTTTGTGTTAGAAAATACCAACCGTCGGGATCTTACGGTTCTGTTTTCAGTAACTGATACTTGGGCACGGGGCGTGTTGAGTGGGCACGGCCCCGTGTTCAGCTACTTCTGACTTAAAACAGGATTGCCAGTACCAAAGATTGGGCACGGGGAGTGTTCAGCGGGCACGGCCCGTGCTGAGTTCTTCAGAAGCTGAAAAATTAAGAAAAATTCTAAAAAAATAGAAAAATAAAAAAAATGATTAGGCCGTTGATTTTAAGCTTTCTTAAAATTCTTGTGTCCCCGGCAATGGCGCCAAAAGCTTGATGCGTGTGTAGTGTTATATATTTATATGTATATTTTTTTAGCCCTTTTTTACACTTTGGTCAAGTTTTAAATTTATAAATCACAATATTGTACTAACACTAAACACACATATGGGCAAGTGCACCCATCGTGAGCGTAGCATAGTGTTGGTAAGATACCGAGGTCGTCCAAGGACACAAGAGCTTTTACTACCGGTTTATCCTCAACGTCTAATCAAAACAAAAGTTTAGAAAAAAAAGTTTTAACATGAAAATAAAAACTAAAATGCTGAAAAATAAAAATAAAACAGATAGACAAGATGAATCACTTGGATCCGACTCGCCTTTAGTGTAACCTTTGATTATTTTCGCACTTTCGCACTTTTTAAGAGATTATCTTAGTTATTGTAGTAGTCCCCTCTTTTGAAGGTGACGTTACCCTCAACCCAGTAGTTTGAGTCAGCAAGGATACAATCCTAAAGGGTTGGATTATTGAAAGATAATTAATTAAGTTATTAATGCATAATGTGGTAGGCCCCTCTTTTGAAGGTGACGTTACCCTCGGCTAAGTAGTCTGAGTCAGCAGGGATACAGTCCTAAGTAGCTGGGTTAATATATTAATAGTAGTTTACATATGAGGGGATCAAGGAGTTTGGACCCCCGCCATCCAATACCAGTGGGTATTGAAGGAGGTCCTACTAAACTTGACCCAGGTCCTTGCATGATCTATACACTGAACAAGGCAAGACGCTTACCAAACCATTCCCTTAACCCCCGACCAGGTAGCCAACATATCTCCATATAGACCGTGGAGATATGAATGGTGTAACTCTTTTATTTTATATAGACAGTAAAATAACGCCAAGACACCACAGACAAATGATAAGGAAGTTTCACCTTCAACATAAGAAACTAGTTATTAAAGTCATTAATACATAACCAAATAAAAAGTAAGAAAAGATTAAAAATAAAAAGTATTACACTAAATGCTTGTCTTCACCAATTGATGTAAGAGACTTAGGCAAACATGGCCTTTGATTGTCAAGAACTCTTACTATCAATCTTGGATCCCGAGACTACTACACACACTCTATGATGGATGATGGATGATGGTGGTGGATGATGGTGTTGTGGTGGTGGTGGAGTGTGGGTGAAGTGGGAGAGAGGTGATTTGCCAATGGATGGTTTGCAAATGAGCCAAGCACCCCTATTTATAGCCTGCACAGAAGCCCGGACACGGCCCCGTGTCCACCCGTCTTCTCTTTCTTCATTAAATGCAGTTTATCTGCATTAGTTGACCACGCCCCCGTGTCCACTGGGCACGACCCCGTGTGCAGAAGCGTATCTGTACTATCAAGATTTTCCTAGATTCTGCGAATCTTAGAGTTGACCACGGCCCCGTGTCCGCTGGACACGCCCCCGTGGTGGGTGATAGAAGCTTCTACAACTTTTTCTTTTCTGCATACACTTGGGTACGCCCCCACGCTCATTGAGCACGGGGTGTGTTCAGCCTTCTGTTATCTTGTTTTTGCTTGGGAGGATGCTGTCGAGGGGTCGGGCATGCCACGTTTATTCCTTTTCTTGTATTTATGTTAGATTTAGCTGCCTTTTTGCTTCTTTTGTTCATTTGAGCTCATTTAATCCTGAAACTACAAAAGGAAGACAAAAACACACTTTTTCCAACATTAGTACTAAAAAAGGGTTAGTTTTATGCCACATTTGATGTAATTTATATGTTGCATTTTACGCACATCAAATACCCCCACACTTGAATCTTTGCTTGTCCTCAAGCAAAACTCTTTATAATGTGGCTTACAGTCCCAAATGGAATGGGTAGAAAAGAAGGTTTTTGGGCTTGTCATAGAGTGTCGGGATTTCCAAGATTCTTTATTAAGTTTTATTTTTAATTATTTACAATCCTATTCGTCATGATTTATTTAAAACAATATATAAGATAAATTACTTATTAGGGCATAACATGCCTTTTTAAAATTCCATTTATATACAAGTTCACATACCTGACGGGGGATCACTCAACACTCGGCCGAAAATTTATTTTTTGAGAAACACTCGAGAGCGGCATGGAACTTACTTCTACCATAAGCTTGCCAAGCAATCAATCCTCCTTCTTTTTAACTATATCCCTTTGTAACTATCAAGAGGACTTTTGGGGGGAAGGGTTAGGCTTGGGTTAAAGGTAGGTGGTTTGGTTAGTGGTTAGTAGAAAAGGGCGAAAGGCGTAAAAAGCGTCGGTTTTTATAAGACTTTTTTATGACTTCTTATTTTAATGAAACAATTTTTCAAACAAAGTTCTTTTTGATAACCTTGTTTGTTTATTTCTTTTGGCTTCATTATCATCTCTTTTTTTTTATAAGGAGGTAATAAGAAAAACCGAGCTTTGTTACTAAAATAAAGGGTTTAAAATGAAAAAGGGTTTTGGTGGGTAAAAGGGTGTTTGTTTTGGGTTAAGAAATGAAAAGGTTTAGGTAGAAAGGGGTTAACTAGGGGGATTTTGGGTAGGTGGTTAAAAAAAAGAAAAATAATGGTGTTGAAATAAATAGAGTTAGTCCTAATGCCTCCATCGTTTACTTACTTGGTTTTAAGTTGGTAAGGACCGGGAATGTATCGTCATGGCAAGTTCTAGAGTCGTAAGAACCAAGCGGCTATTCACAAAAGAAACGAAAAATGAGCATTTAGTTTAAAGATGTGTATTTGTATGCTCAATAAAGGCTCAAAACTCACTTTTTGTGGGAATCAGTTTTTATGTGATCAAGTATATATCATCAAATTTTAACTAGATTTGTCATGTCGTTTCATAATTTCCTTATGTTAGTTCTTTATATCACGACGCTATCAGTTGTAAATTTATAGAGATAAAACCTTTTTAGAACTTGTTATTCCCAATTTAAACCAAGACAAGTAAAAAAATGAAAGGTTTTTGAAGAAATTTGGGGTGTTTAGCGGTTTCAATAGAGTTTTGTGTAAGGCTTGTAGTTAGGACTTCCAAAATTCAAGGTTTTAGCATCCCCCCCACACTTAAATTACACATTGTCCTCAATGTGTCCCAAAAATAAGTTTTGTAGGTTGATTGAATGTGTAAAAAGATGTGAAGAAGCAAAAAATTTATGTTACTGGGCGTCTGGACACGGTCCCGTGGTGTCCGGGCACGGCCCCGTCTTCAGATCGCCAGTAACAGAAAACAAAATAGGCTGGACACGGGGGCGTGTTCAATGAGCACGCCCCGTGTCCAGGTACCTGAACTGGGCATTTTTCTGTAGATGGTTGAGCACGGGGCGTGTTGGATGAGCACGGCCCCGTGCTGAACTTGCTGTAATGAAGAAAAATTGTCGGGTGGCCCTGTTTTTGTGCATGGGGTGTTGGTTCAAGCTTCCCTTAGTATCCTTCACCATTCGTGTGTGTTTTATCCATTACATCATCATCCAAACACCAAATAATTAATAAAACCATCATTCATTCAAACTAACGTATTACATAGGTCCTAAAAATTTAAAAACAACGCAGAAAAATAAAATTTAAAAGTCATATGATAGATAGGTCAAGTGATACATAAACCATCCTAAGGAGTTCTACTTTCACAATAGGAATCAAAATTCCGGAAATAGCTTTCCGGTATCTAAAAGCTTCGTAGAACTCCGGACCGAGGGGTATCCCCTAGATGTCGTTAAAGCCATTCTTCTATCTCTCTTGGGAGGAAGAAGGTGGGCTCATTTTCCTCAACATCTTGTGGAGGGGGGGTGATACCAACCGGAACCCCTTGTAGTATGTCTCAAGGGGGCTCCGGGTGTATGGTGTACCATTTGGCCGGTATGATGACTTTCGGTACCACATTCCATGCCCTTTGGGTGATAATTGGCACCAAAGGAGGAGAAGCGAGAATGTTCAACCTTTGGTGCAAAAGGTTGACCACTCGAAGACATCCCTCTAGTCCCACCATCAAATGATTGATACGGTTGATCAATGTTTCTTCCACCCCCGTCATCTCATCAATGGCCTCTCTTAAAGTGTAAACGTAGTTTACAAGAGAATCTTCAACCGTCGATGACCTTCTCCCTTGTCGGTTGTTCCTGGAGTGCGATGAAGATGTTCCGCTAGTTCTGCTCGCCATTCTGAGAAAACAGACCGAAAAGAGTTCAATTTTTATGGAACAGTACCTCGAACACGGCCCGTGCTCATTGAGCACGGCCCCGTGTTCAGATGTCTGCAGATTTTTGGAACAAGGAATCTTGGAGTTTTAAATTATTTTTCCAACTTAGGAAGCGTTTTTAGCAGAAATAACTTAAAACAATGTTGTAACACTTATTTATAACAAGATTCCTTGAACAAAAAAATCTAACAAACATCACAATAGAGGTTGGAACCATGGTGATCTCAAGCTCTAATGGAGGTGTTGATGTAAAAAAAATGAAGAAGAAGGGAATGGACAAGAGAGGAAAGGACAAGGTGGTTGTTGAGAACCTTCTTTTAGAAAATACCTAGGATGGTATGTGTGAAGATCCCACCAAATCTCTGTCCCTGGAATGGTCCAAATGTGCAGGATTCTTGGTTGCATTTATAGAAAATGAAAGCACGCTGCACATGGCCCCGTGTCGGCTGGACACGGCCCCGTGTGCAGACGAGATCCTGACACGTTTTGTCCGTATTTTGACAAAAAGTCAGAAATGAATCTTTTGGTGGACACGGGGCGTGTTGACCTGGACACGGCCCCGTGTCTAGAGGTTGTTTATGAAGTTTCGTCTATTTCTAAGGAATTTATCCTGATCGGGTGGGTCCTTACTGGATGGAACAACCCCAAAGTGCCTGAGATACCTTAATTGCTCTAGATTAAGACGAGAACGCAAGAGGTTGTCGGTGAGGGTGATTCCTATGCTAAATGTAGGTGGACATGTACAACCCTTTCTCGGGCTCTCGTTAAAGAAGGTGTATGCCGAATCGCTCAGGTCTATGTATGCACCGAATGAAGTCGATGGGGTGTCCTTCACGGCACAATCGACACAGGGACGACCATTGCTCACGTCTTTACTTGAGTTATAGGTGATATCGGGAACAACGAAGTTGTTTTCATCCGAATGCGATCTCTATAATTCTTCTTGGGTATCGTCTTGAGATGAATTAATGATATCCATCTCAAGTTATTTCACCCAATTAAGAATTAAATCTTCCATTTGAAATAATTCACCAAGAAGCATTTCTCCTAGAAGGGTTGATTGAGAGCATTCGAGGGAGAGATAGGGATTATTTTTACTTCCGCCCCTCTTAAGGCTACAGGAAAACAAGGGGTCAATATAGTGGGGCTTGTAATTTAAAAAATAACATTCTAAATCTTTATGAGGGCCACCACATATTTGACACCACATACCATAAGAGTGCCGAAAGTAAAAAATATCAGTAACACTCATGTTTGTGTCAGAAATTACAAACCGTCGGATCTTACGGTTCTGTTTTCAGTAACTGATACTTGGGCACGGGGTGTGTTGAGTGGGCACGACCCCGTGTTCAGCTACTGTCTGACTTAAAACAGGATTGCTATTACCAAAGATTGGGCATGGGGCGTGTTCAGCGGGCACGGCCCGTGATGAGTTCGGAAGAAGCTGAAAAATTAAGAAAAATCCTAAAAAAAATAGAAAAATAAAAAAATGATTAGGCCGTTGATTTTAAGCTTTCTTAAAATTCTTGTGTCCCCGGCAACGGCGCCAAAAACTTGATGCGTGTGTAGTGTTATATATTTTTATGTATATTTTTTTAGCCCTTTTTTTACATTTTGGTCAAGTTTTAAATTTATAAAACACGATATTCTACTAACACTAAACACACATATGGGCAAGTGCACCCATCGTGAGCGTAGCATAGTGTTGGTAAGATACCGAGGTCGTCCAAGGACACAAGAGCTTTTACTACCGGTTTATCCTCAATGTCTAATCAAAACAAAAGTTTAGGAAAAAAAGTTTTAACATGAAAATAAAAACTAAAATGCTGAAAAATAAAAATAAAACAGATAGACAAGATGAATCACTTGGATCTGACTCGCCTTTAGTGTAACCTTTGATTATTTTCGTACTTTTGCACTTTTTAAGAGATTATCTTAGTTATTGTAGTAGGCCCCTCTTTTGAAGGTGACGTTACCCTCAACCCAGTAGCTTGAGTCAGCAAGGATACAATCCTAAAGGGTTGGATTATTGAAAGATAATTAATTAAGTTATTAATGCATAATGTGGTAGGCCCCTCTTTTGAAGGTGACGTTACCCTCGGCTAAGTAGTCTGAGTTATTATATGAATAGTAGTTTACATATGAGGGGATCAAGGAGTTTGGACCCCCGCCATCCAATACCAGTGGGTATTGAAGGAGGTCCTACTAAACTTGACCCAGGTCCCTGCAGGATCTATACACTGAACAAGGCAAGACGCTTACCAAACCATTCCCTTAACCCCCGACCAGGTAGCCAACATATCTCCATATAGACTGTGGAGATATGAATGGTGTAAATCTTTTATTTTATATAGACAGAAAAATAACGCCAAGACACCACGGACAAATGATAAGGAAGTTTCACCTTCAACATAAGAAACTAGTTATTAAAGTCATTAATACATAACCAAATAAAAAGTGAGAAAAGATTAAAAATAAAAAGTATTACACTAAATGCTTGTCTTCACCAAGTGATGTAAGAGACTTAGGCAAACATGGCCTTTGATTGTCAAGAACTCTTACTATCAATCTTGGATCCCGAGACTACTACACACACTCTATGATGGATGATGGATGATGGTGGTGGATGATGGTGTTGTAGTGGTGGTGGAGTGTGGGTGAAGTGTGAGAGAGGTGGTTTACCAAGGGATGATTTGCAAATGAGCCAAGCACCCCTATTTATAGCCTGCACAGAAGCCCGGACACGGCCCCGTGTCCATTGGGCACGGCCCCGTGTCCACCCGTCTTCTCTTTCTTCATTAAACGCAGTTTGTCTGCATTAGTTGACCACGCCCCTGTGTCCACTGGGCACGACCCCGTGTGCAGAAGCGTATCTGTACTATCAAGATTTTCCTAGATTCTGCGAATCTTAGAGTTGACCACGGCCCCATGTCCGCTGGACACACCCTCGTGGTGGGTGACAGAAGCTTCTACAACTTTGTCTTTTCTGCAGACACTTGGGCACGCCCCTGTGCTCATTGAGCATGGGGCGTGTTCAGCCTTCTGTTCTCTTGTTTTTGCTTGGGAGGATGCTGTCGAGGGGTCGGGCATGCCACGTTTATTCCTTTTCTTGTATTTATGTTTGATTTAGCTGCCTTTTTGCTTCTTTTGTTCATTTGAGCTCATTTAATCCTAAAAATACAAAAGGAAGACAAAAACACACTTTTTCCAACATTAGTACTAAAAAAGGGTTAGTTTTATGCCACATTTGATGCAATTTATATGTTGCATTTTGCGCACATCATTTATTAACATAGTTACCTATATTAGGTGCCGTTTGATTTCCGTGATTCCTCTAGCTTTGCTTGGTTGTTATTCAAGACTTCTAAGCATTCTCAAGTGAGTACATAGTTCCTTTCTTTTACTGTTTTCAAACATTTTGGGGTGAAACACATGTGCCTACTTGTTAATTTCGTGTTTTTCATGCTTTTATATCATATGCTTGTTATGTTCATTAGTACACTTATAGTACATGATTTCTTGCATGTTTTTGCTATGTATGTTTTATTAACATGCTAGCGCATTGATTTTATACGTTGCTTTTCTGTTGCATATGTTCACTCAGCATATGGACACATTGTTTTACATTTATACTTTGTATGTTCACTTAGCATACTAGGTACATTGTTTTCATAAAACATGCTTACATTTGGTATGACATTTGGTTTGTTTAACGAACTAATACATTCATTAACACCGATCATGCCGCTCGGTAGTAGGTAGTGGTACCATAGGACTTGACAACTCCCATTCCTGAAATCCTAGGTTTGTTTGGACGTAAGGAATGACCGAATCCGAAAACATTTTTGGTAGACCTTCGACTTGTTCTAGGGTTTATCTTACAGTCGCAAGGCTTGGATGTAGACGTTATAACATTACCGCATAGATGTTTGTATCAGTAAAGCATGCATTTTTTTACAAAACATAACTTTTGATTATGATTTATAAAATGCATTGTTTTGTACATTTTTTTTTCTTATAGGGTTGAGTAAATGCTTTTATTCAATAAATGCTTTCATTCACTATACATTACATTTGATTAATACATGAACATTTTGACGTTGGTGGTTTGTTTGGTAAGTGATTTAAATAACGAGGCGTGTGTAATATGATAAAAGCATGGTGGATACGCCGCTGATACTTCCTATATAAAAGTGCTTTTATGGTATTACATATCGTAGCATTATTTAAACCATTTCAAGTTAGACATAATATATTTTACACTTATATCATATCTTCATGAAACATTGTTTTACAAACAACATATTTTATACAAACTCATTTTTCTTGGTTATTTATTTATCTATGTATCTTTCTTTTATATCATCTGATTTCTTATCACTGTTTGTATGATTTATAAAAGAAAACATTTTACAAGGTTCATGACTGACTTTTGTTAAACATTTTTCTTTAAACTTACAACTCATGAATCCATTTTAATAAAAACCTATGTATCTCACAGGCATTTTTATGCTAACGTACCTATTTTCACATGTGTTTTCAGGAGATGATGTAGGATTGATCAAGATACACTTAGGTGGACTTGGGCCTTAGTGACAATAAAAGATGCAAGACTAGTTAATTATGTTATGTCTCATTGTTTTTAAGACATTATAACTTCTCATATTCAATAAAATAAAAATTCAAATTTCCATGTGTCATGAAACAATGATTCTGTTACAACACTCCCCGATGATTTCGCCGTGATTTGTTGTTTTACGCGGTCGGGGTGTGACAAAAATGAAGATAATCATTTAATTTATGTCTTAATGGTTTGATAATATTGGCAGCCGTGGTCTCATTCGACCATAGGGGCTATAAGGCTTGGAGTTATCTCTTCCACCTTTTCAGCCAGTGTGCACCACATTGTCACAACTGCCAGTTATAACTGCCAATAATTTAGGCTTTGCCATATGGCTATTAAACCATTAAGAAGATTTTGTTGATTTCGGATAGATCAAATAAAGTTTGCAATTAACTGTCTAGACGATCGCTTGATAAATGGTGAAAAGAAAATATAAGATAATCCAAAATTTTCATAAATTAAGAGAAATTATAATACTTATCCAAATATGGACTTTTGGAAGGAGATTACAATACAATACAATACAATACAATACAATACAATACAATACAATACAATACAATACAATACAATACAATACAATACAATACAATACAATACAATACAATACAATACAATACAATACAATACAATACAATACAATACAATACAATACAATACAATACAATACAATACAATACAATACAATACAATACAATACAATACAATACAATACAATATAATACAATATCCTTAAAGGACTTTTGAAAATAAATTTACAATAAAAGATCAAATTAAATTCTTCAGTCGTCTTTCTTTCCTTTAATAATCTTTGAGAGTTTCTTGAATATCTTGCTCGTCCTCATTTCATTCTTTTATAGTTGTCGTTGGATTTGTTTCGCGCGTTCCAACGCTTGATTGATAGCCTCGATTTGTTGCGGTGGTTGTGGTTACGGAAAAACCGGGTACAGATATCTGAGGTTTGTACTACCCGGGTGTTGGTAAGTATAAGGAAATGGAGGTGGATATAAAGCGTTTTGAATGACCGCCTGTAAATAGGGGTCGTAAGATGGAGCCGAATAGTTATAGTTAGTAGAGGCTGTCGTATAAGAAGTATTATATCCGGATATGACCGGATATGTGAGAATAGGGTTATCATAACCCATAGGTGGTTATTAAGGTGGCTCAACTATAGGTTCAGGATTGGAGGGTCCACCCATTTGTGGGTCCTCTGGTATAGTTGGATAGGTTGGGGGTAAAGGTGGAAGTGATCCCGACCATTGCCCAGCATGCACTGACATTCGTGCACCGGTGCGAGACTTCCTTGGTTGTGGTGGTGGTTGTTGTTGCTCCATTTGCTCATCCTCTGGTAGAGGTGGTGGTGTTTGAGGAGGTGGATAAGAAGGTGTTTTATGTTCGGGAGTATTATAAAAAGTGAATTGGTTGAAATATTGGTCCCACTCATCAGGACCTTGGTATGGTGAACCTGCATAAGATGTGGTATCACTAGATAGTTCTATAGGATGAAGGTTATTCCAGATGGTGCATCTCCGGGTCAGAGTCGTTATCTTGTGGATTTTGGCTAAGAGGAAGTGAATTTATGTATTGAGCTAGGTCGAATGAATCATGATGTGAATGGGAGCGAGAATGGTAAGAATGGTGGGAATAAGAAGAGTGATGTGAAACTGAGTGTCTCATGGGTTGTGATAAATGTAACTCACTCGAATGATGGTAATGTTCTGAGTGATGTGAGGGTGATGGTAGTAGTCGTGACAACCCTCCCCACATGGGACCTTTTCCCATTCATCTTCGTCTTGGCGGCATAATTCACTTGTTAAATATCAAAATCAATAACTAAATAGATATGAGTGGCCTTAGGTTAATGCCTAGACTCGGAAAAGTCTAAGGAATATGCAATTGTGATATTTGAGCTTAAACACAAAAGGCTAGTGTCTAATTCGCTCAAACGTTGGCTCTGATATCAACCTGTCACACCCTGATTTCCCGATGGGCCCGGACTTGGGGTTTATGCATGACGATTGATATAGATATTCACATTTAGTACAGTAGAAGTTTTGGGATTATAAAATAATATTACAAAGTACAAGTGTCCGAAAGTTCAAAAATAATATACAGACGGAAAGTGTACTAGAGATCCACAGGCGGATCGGAAATAACAAAAATGATTACATAAAGACTACTAGGCCTTGCTTGGAATCGCAAATTCAAATATACATGTACCGAGCAGCTCCAGCCTATTCCGTATTTGTTAACCTGTGCTTAATCTTTTGAAAATACGTCAGCTTTCGCTGGTAAATACAATTAACCGACACGTTTTGAAAATCTTTTCAAAACCATTTTTATACCATTTGGTATATCATTTTCATAAATAACTTGGGACAAACTATATCTCTTGTTACCAGTATTACATGCTTGTCAATACGTATGGGACCCAGAACTAAACGCTGATACATGATTAACCGACACGCCACTTTTTAATAAAAATACGATATAGCATAATAGCGTCTGTCAGGTGTGTGCCTACACCCCGCGCATAGGTCGTGGCCATTTGCAATTAAGTGAGCCGTGGATATCCAAGACACGGTCGCATTAACCCCCAATGTTTAAGTTATCAAGCGTAACAGATTAAAACAGGTTATTTGGATTTTGGACGTCATTCGTCATTGATCCCATACCCGACCAAGCGGTAAATATTTTTACCGTATCCCAAGCCCGTATAGGGAAAATAGATTAAGAGTATTTACCTGAGCTTGTCTTTATAATGAAAGATATATTAAGCACAGCTGTTAATCGAAACAACTAATACAGGCGCAATTTACTGGAGGCTCTTAGTCTAGAATGGACAGAACTATGATCCATTAGAATGTTAACGGGTCTTATTCAAGTCATATGACTTGGACCGGATAACTTGTAATAAATAGGTATGGTCCGCTAGATTAAGCGGAGACCGGATAGAATATGTTCTGGACCCTCACGAGTACTATGACTCATATAATACGGGTCAAACAATCATACATTCTGATTAGAACTGATTTGGAAAGGTTTTGACCCGATTCGGCTAACTTATATAAACTATGTTATATAAGTCAGTCGTACACGCATAGGCGGCATCAGGTGAACGGATGGATCTATGGTAACTCCAATATGCCAAAACATGTTTATTATATTACCACATCAGTTTATAACTCAGATTATATATTCGTTATATTTCACCAATTTATGCACAAAAGGGTATAATTGGTATTTTTAAGCATGTAATATGGACTTTGCATAAAACCCGAAAAATGATATGATCAGAAGGTATAACCCTTAGGGGTTATTCCCTACAATAATATGATCATATAACTGCTTCAAATCAGTAGCTAAACTATCTTATACGAGTCAGAATCGAAAGTCAAAGCAGAAGTCAAACTGTTTGACTTTCGGTTGTGAACCGAGCTCTAAGCAGGAAATGACGGGTTGGACATGATCCAATATGTCCTAATATGTTATACAAACTGATATAATGTCAAAATTAAGGTTTCGACACTTAGAAGTTCATTTTACATTAATTACGAAAAACTGTGTTTTTTACTTTCACCAGCAGACCCCTTACGGACCGTAAGGGGTGGTGCCTTCGGTCCGTAAGGACCTTCAGGCGCCCACAGGTTATTTGAATGCCTTACGGACCATAAGGCATAAGCCTTGGGGTCTCAAGGGACCATTAAAAATAAATAATTGTCAATACCTTACGGACCGTAAGGCATATGCCTTGCGGTCCGTAAGGGACCTTCAGAAGCCCAAAAATTGGCATTTTTGTCACAAATGACCCCTCCACATCCAAACTTCCATATTTTTACATATTTAGTCTCTCTCGTCCAACTTATCAGGAATATTTGAGAGTTGATTGGTCACGTGTTGTCATGTTATTCGCCATGAATTTCCGAGGTATTATAAAAGCCCTAAAACATCGGTTTGTAATTCGGGAAAAAAAAACTTAACTCCGTTAAGCTATTTCTAACGGCGGACTATTATTGGTTAAAAGTGAACCAGTTTGGATTATTATCGACAAATAACTAAGTTGGGATTATTATCGGCCAAATTAAGAAAGTTATGATTATTTAAATCCAACTTGCCATTTTTGAGGGGGTTGAATTCACAACAATATGGATGTGTGCTAGTGGGTTCAAGTCAACTTATTAAGGATTTCTAGTAGATATTATTGTCACACCTCGACCACGTAGAACATACAAAACGTGGCGGAAACATCGGGGAGTGTTGTAACAGAATTAATGTTTCACAACCATGGAAATTTAAGTTTCGTTTTATTCATCAAACAAGCGAGTTACATTGTCTTTAAACAAGAAATAAAGAGTACAAAACAAAATTTAACTAGTTCTTGTCTCGTTTTAAGTCACTAAGGCACAGGTCCGCCTAAGTATGTCTTGATAAATCCTATGCATCATCTCCTGAAAAACACATGTGAAAATAGGTACGTCAGCATAAAAATGCCTGTGAGATACATAGGTTTATGAAAATAGGATTCATGACTTATTGTTTAAGAAAATGTTTAGTCATGAACCTTGTAATTTGATTTGTCTTGTAAATCATTTGAAAAACGATAAGATCAGATGATATGTATAAATAAGAGAATAATGTATGGTTAAATGAATAACCATGTAAAATGAGTTTGTAAAAGTTAAGTTGTTTGTACAACAATGTATTGTGAAAAGTATGTTATTTGTATAAAATGTTATATATCTTAAATTGAAATGATTCAAATAACGCTACGATATGTAATACCATACAGACACTTATATATAGGAAGTACCAGCGGCGTATCCACCATGCTTGTATCATATTACACACGCACCGTTACTCAAATCACTTACCCAAACAAACCACCAATGTAAGATGTTTATGTTTAAACAAATTGCCAAACGTATTGAATAATATGTCAAAAATGTTTATGTCAATATGTAAATCATGTAATGTGTAACCAATGTCAATAATGTTTATGTGTCAAATGTAAATCATGTAATGTGTAACCAAAATGATATGTATGGCTAGTGAAATGCATCAACTAAACCATAGGTGAAATGCACAAAACAAAGTATTGAAGTAAAACTTGGTTTAAATCAAAGTTATGTTTTGTGTAGTAAATGCATGCTATACTGATATAGACATTTATGCGGTATTGTGAAAATTCATACATCCAAGCCTTGAGACAGTCGGATAACCATGTAAAAATGGGTTATCAAAAGAATATGTATTCGGATTCGGTCATTCCTTACGTCCAAACAAACCCGAGATTTCAGGAATGGGATTTGTCAAGTCCTATGGTACCACTACCTACTACCGAGCGGCATGATCGATGTTAATGAATGTATAGTATAGTTTAAACAAACCAAATGTCATACCAAAATGTAAGCATATGATGAATAAGAAATGTACTAAGTATACAAAGCAGAAAAGTCATGTAAGTCAATGTGCTAGCATGCTATCAGTTAACATATATAGCAGAAATGTAATGTAGAACCATGTACTAAGTATGCACACAATGGACATACATAGCATAAAATGTAATGAAATCATGTACTATAATGTACTAATGAATGTAGAAAGTATATGATGTGAAAACAGGAAAGCATGAAAGTAACAAGTAGGCACATGTGTTTCACCCCAAAACAGTTTGGAAAACAGTAAAAGAGGGGTCTATGTACTCACTTGAGATTTCTCAGTAGTCCTTGAGTAACAACCAAACAATGCTAGAGATCACGGAATCAAACGACACCTAATATAGGTAACTATGTTAATAAACCGGACCTAGATCGGAAGATCGGGTAGCATGAGGGTTTGTAAACCAAACGAGTATGGAGACTCGTGTAATATGGTTCAACAGAGCCTACATACTAAATGAAACTTAACCTAAGTGCTTACGACCCATTACGACCCGTTTAGGTAGCTTATGCTACTTTAACGCGTCGTGCGCGCAAAAGCGCACTCGAGACGTCTAACTAGCCCTATGACAAGTGTTATATGCCTAAACATGTTACATACTCAGTTATGTGACAAAAGTTTAGGTTACATATGCTTAATTACCAATTATACATGAAAAGGGTATTCTGGTAATTTACCTAAGGCATATAAACTACCTATCATACAACTACTTAACGAAGCGACCATAAGGTATAACCTCGGAAGGTTATTCCCTATATACTATGGTCACCTAATGTGTTTGGTCGGATCCTAATGATCGACCAAATGGGTCGGGTTCGAAGGTATAAGCGATTTATTAGATCGCTTACCCTACGACCCTAGACAACGTGGTAATCAGTAGGCATAGTCCCAAAGGACTATAACCAACGTGATTACACTCACGTTGCGAAGTTCAAACGAACTTCGCATTGACCATAAACTGGTCAACGCAGAAAGTCAAACAAAGTTTGACTTTCAGACTCGAAAAGCAATAAAAGAACGAAAGAATACTTACGAAGGGTCCCCGAATGCTAACCTCGATCCGAGTAGCTCAGGTATGAAACAATGGTTTCAACTTAGAGCTTCTAAGATCAAGATTCTAGTGGGTTTAGAAGTTGAGGATGGATGGGTATTTATAGTAAAAGGACCACCGTTAGGATCGTTTCATGGAAACCGTGCCTAGATCTCACCCGTACACTTGTCGAAATATTGTGGGAACTAAAAATGGGTTCTTATCAGCTGACTAGGCAAGTGTGAGTGTGTGGTTGTGAATTAAACAGCTGAAAACAGGCTGTTTAATACACTGCATCTGGTCTGCAGACCCCTTGCGCACCGTAACAAATATTTGTTACGGTGCGCAAGGACCAATTTTGGCAGAATTACAGTTTTGGTCCCTGCAGCCCGTTTAAGCTATTTTCGACACGTTTAAGGCCCGTTAACCCCATTTCAAAGCTCTAAAATGAAGTTAAAGTATAGGGAACTTAAAATGTGCTCAAAAATATCTCGGGTGTCGGTTCGTTTAGCCGTACGGTTACGTTGTTCGGTTAATTACGACGGAATGCGCATAAACGCGAAAAACGACCCAAATGACGCGACGAATGGATTTTTCTTATGCCAAACACTAAAATAAAATGTTTTAGTGCTTACATAAATTTTTGGATGTCCGGATGTATTCAGAACGTAAGTTATGCGCGAAAATGCAAACTTGTGCACTTTTTGACGCTTTTAGTCCCTGAATGACCCAAAAGTTTATTTTAGCACACCGAACCACTCAAAGCCTATTTCTAAGCTATGTAAAGGATATTTAAGGTGTGTTTAACTTATGGTCATGTTCCAGAATGTCTGTTACAGTTCAAATTGGCATACTTTCGCAGTTTGTCATATTTAGTCCCTGTAGACGAATTAACTTGATTTCGGCATACCAAACCTTCCAAAACTTATTTCTAAGTTATGTAAAGGTTATTTAAGGTATGTTAAGCCTATGTCACTATTCCAGAGTGTTTGTTGCATTAAACTGGTTATATTTACGCATCGGTGCGCGTATAACCTTCCAGAAAGCGATTTAGAGTTTGGAATTGAACAAAAATTGATATGTGCAAATGATACACATATTTTTACAAATCCCAAGTATGAAATATAATATTTCATTGGTTCGGTATTTGTTTGATGGCCGTGGAGGCACAGGTGTTACAATTATTTAGCTGAAACTTGGATTAATGGGTTATGTAAAGACAAATTAGAATAATTGTGTTATGTTTTAAAGAAACAGATTTGTAATACATTTATAATTATGTATGTATTTTCGTTTGAACAACTTAGGGGTTGTTTTTTTACCTCTTAATGAAGGTCTTAATAGTTCAGACCTCTTACTGGTTCAGCACTTAATGATTCAGACTGTTTGTTTCACGAGCAGATGTCTGAATGATTCAGACATTTGCCTCCGAATGGTTAATATTTATACAGAGTCTGAATGTTAAGACCTCTGATCTGAATTGGTCAGACATTTACCTCTGAACGGTTAAGCATTATACAGGCTCTTAATGGTTCAGACCTCTTGGGGCTGTTTGGCAATATCTGAATGGTTAAGTACTGAACCAGTAAGAGATCTGAATCATTAAGTAGCTTTTAGTTTGTTTACTTTGTAATTGTTCCTGTTGTTTTTTGTATTTTGTGTTTGCTGTCTTTGTATTCCAGCGACGTGCTGGCTGTGTTGCTTTGCCTTTCAAAAAAAAGTAAAGTATACGCCATTTGCTAACGTGCTGCTAGTTTGTTATTAATAAAACTAATTTTATACACCGCGCGCGTTGCGACGCGCTAAATCGAATCATTCTTGGTGTGATAACATGCACGCGAGGCTCAGCCAAACCTCCTAGAGTGTAGTAGGCGCACTGACCTATAAAAAAGCTTGTCTCAACCAGCCAAAGACCAGCCTATATAAACACAAAAAGGTACTAAAACAATCTAAACCAGCTGAAATCAGGTATAAAACAACTAAAAAAAGCTTGTAATGTACCTGCGCCTAACTTGGGGTACTGAAGACCAATTCTAAGTGTAGTCAAGTTAGGATAACACAAAACAATTTATTTACATTGTATACTTTCAAATAAAATGGTTTAACAGAATTTAGCCGGAAAATGCTCTGAACATGCGCCTAAGAGCCTTAAACTGCACCTTTCAGAGCGCAGTGCATATGGTATGTTGGGCTGCGTTTCAGTACCTAGGCACGCACCTTTGACAGCATAAGTAGCTATCCTTGGTAAGAAGTAATAATTAAAGCGACCCATATAACAACACCTGCATATTTGCTAGTTGCTTCTGCTCACGAACCTTTTCGTTCATGTTAATCGACTACGATATAGGTTAATCACCTCGAAACCAACATGGTGAGGCTCAGACCAAGCTATTAAGCTGCCATGGTTGCACCATCGGTTGCAAGCGGAGAACAATGCACCTGCCATCCTCGATGATGCCACGCCAGATAGATGTGTCTTTTATGGCCTCCGTCAATTTTAGTTGAGAGTTTGTGCCTCCTTGGAATATCTTTTCATTGTGGCTGTTCATTATTGTTAGAGAGTTTGTGCCTCCTTCGAATATCTTTTCACTGCGGCTGTTAAATAAGAGCAAAGCAGTACTTGTAAGCGAAATAGGACATCTTTATTATACATGGAATAAAATTTAATTTTCATTCCTATGGTTTGGGCAAAGTTGTCTTTTTCGTTCAATAGTTTATTTTTTTTGTTTCTGGATCTTTGTGGTTTTAAAAATGTTGCCATTTTCATCCCGTTACATAACACCATCCAAAGTTCAAGTTAAATAAAAGAGTAAATTGCCATTTTGGTCCCTCAAGTTTGCTTACTTTTGCCACTTTAGTCCAAAACTCAAACCTTTTGCATCTGGGTCCCTGTGGTTTCAGTTTTATTGCCATTTTGGTCTAAAAGTGAAGTAAGGTCATATTTTTATGAAATTCTACTATTTTGTCATTTTTCTCAGGGGTAAAATGCAGAGGGGTTGACTGTTGATTTGGTTTTATATAAGTCAAAGATCAAATTTTATTTAAAATGACCATTTTGCCCCTAAGGAAAAGGACAAAATAGCAGGATTTTATAAGATAAATATGACCTGACTTCACTTTTGGACCAAAATGGCAATAAAACTAAAACCACAGGGACCCAGATGCAAAAGGATTGAGTTTTAGACTAAAGTGGCAAAAGTGACCAAACCTCAGGGACCAAAATGGTAATTTACTCTAAATAAAAACTGTATAATTGTCCTTGTACATAACACCATCCAAAATTCAAGTTAAACAAAAAATGTATAACTGTCCTTATACATAATTGTTTTATGTATTCATTTTTTAAACCTCATTTAAATATCCTCAGTATAATTCTTTTTTAAAGTCCTAATCCTGGCCTTGCTCAGATGTTGTTCTATGTGTTGTAGTAGCCCATTTAGTCTCGAACTAAGCCGGGATAGGTAGATATAGCCATACACATACTTGCCACCAGATGCTTCTTGCCCTAACAAAATAACTTTATTTACAAATGTATGATTCTTAGGAGAATATTTTTTTAAGATACATGTAAATGGATGAAAAAACTACTCTGCTAAGCATGCCTTTTTTTATCCAAGAAATATAAATGCTGATGTGGAAATTAGTTTAAGTGTATAGCTTATAAATGATGAAAATGTTTCTTCTAAATGAGTCATGCTTAAGTTCGCCGGTTGAATTGATGAATCCGAGCATGACCCTTAAAGACATCTACTCTAATTGAAGACACTTAAAATTTTTAATCTTTAACATGATCCCCGAAACCCATTCATCTACACGGGTCAGATCGGTTTCGCGGGTTGGTTTAATGAATCACGCTCGAGTTCACGGGTTAAACTGATGTACCCGAGCATGACACTTTAATTGTGCCAAAGATATCAACTCTAATCCAAACACACTTACACTTCATCTTCAAAATGGTCCACGTAACCCATTCATCTACACGGATCAAATGGGTTTTGCGGAAATCACTGCCTCTATTATATGCATTGAAAACTGGGAGATTTTATGGATAAACATCTAAGGTATTTACCGTGATTTGTTTGTTTCTTTGTCATATGCAACAAAACCTTCTTCTATATCAGCATGTTTTTTTTGGAAAAAAAGAACCAACATTCCACTTGTTTCAGGAGACAACCCGCCAATATAATAAAGCTTTCTTTATGCTTGATCACGACTACTTGTGGTACTTACTTCTTCATAAGCTATGGTGCAAACCTCCACTCATCCCTAAAATATATAAAAAATATTTAAGCAAACAGGAAGACACGAACAGAATAACCGGCTACCACCAGATCAAAGAAACCATGTGCTTGAGCTATGCGTCAGTAACATAAATCATGAGTAAATTATTATTATTAGTACTATGATTATTATTATTAAAATAATTAAATAACACGTTTAAATTGATGCAAAAAGATGACCCTAGATATGGGTGCATGTAAGAAACACCTGGAAGACGCGCGGAACTTTGGTTTTAAAATGCGCGATTAATGCGTGATGCGCCCGATGCGCTGATGAGAATGTCTTTAGTAAAATACCTTCGGTTTGTTTGGATATATTAACCTTCCGTAACATTTTATTCTATTATATGTTTTTAGTTACATGAATTGAAAGTCATCAAGTATTTTACACGTTAATAATGCATTTTGTTCTTTCTATATATTAATGTATAAATACTAGTTACATATCATTTTTCAATTTATAATTGAATCTGGGTATATGTTCTAGGGGAATGGTTATTGTAAAAGAGATTCAATCATTCAAAGGTAAGAGATCTTTAAAGAAAAGGGTATCACAGTAAGAATCAATATTATCGCCTAAGCGCAACGCAACGCTCAACGCACGAAACGAAGGTCGGAAAACTAACCCGCACGCGTCGTTCGATCGAACGACCAACCGGTCGAATGGACATCCGACCGGATGACCATTCGATCGGATGGCCATCCGATCGAACAGCCGTCCGACTCGTCCAACTCTGCACCGCCTTTCTCCCTCCACCTATAAATACCTCACCTGTCACATCAATTGTTCATTGATGTGACAACTCCGTCCGACCGTGCACTCTTAGCCACTTTTCTCTCGATTTCTCGCGATTCTTGTAAGTTTTCTTCCTAAATCTTGTACTTCTATCTTCATTACACACTTTCTCATCATCTTCTCCAACAAATCATACATTTTCACCGTGAAATCACCTGATTTGGGCTGTTCTAGAGTGACGTCACCATGGGTTCTTATGAACACTGAAGTGTGACCTCATCTCATCAAGAACGGTTCGGATCTAAAGGATTTCCACATGTTTTTACACTGATTTCAACCTGAAACTTTTCTTCAACAATCTTTCACTTTTCACTCAAAACCGTTAGAATCTGGACTTGTTTAGGTGTCACACCCCGATATTTCCACGTATTACCGGTGGGCCCGGTGGGGAGTATCGTGACGTAGTTGATATCATCATAGTCAAACAACACAATTTTTAAATGCACAGCGGAAGCAAAAGATAGATTTATTTTAACCGGGTAAATTGTAATATTAAGTATCACAAAATAGTTGAAACAGATCCACAGGCGGATCAAATAAAAAGGAAACATAGTTCATCAGACTTAATGCATCCAAGCTTGCAAGACTATTATTGATGCTAAGGAGAGGCCAGCCTATTACGCTTAGTACCTGCACTTAACCTTTTTGGGAAAATACGTCAGTTTACACTGGTAAATACAATTAACTGACTCATTTTGAAAAGGTTTAAAAAAAGATTGATTTAAATGCACAAAGCACAAAACATTTTATAACTTGGGATAATTATTTATATATAAACTTGTAAAAGAATTACATGTTCGTTATACGTTCAGTAGCCCGGATTGACACCGGGTTAAAGAATAATAGACACACCACATGATATAGTCCCGCGGCGAGTTATTCCCGAAACCGGCGGTTATACCTTATTATTTATTTATGCATTGTCTGGTGTACGCCTACACCCCGTGCTTAGGTCGTGGCCATTTCGTAAAATGATGCCAAGGATATCCGGGACATGGTCATTAACCCCCAAAGGCTTTAAGCAAACAAAACAATTTAAACGGGACATTTCAATAAATTAATCTTTATACAATTAAAAATTCAATGCCTGACCAAGCGGTATTCTATATACCGTACCCCAAGCCCGTATAAGGGAAAATAAGTTAAAAGTATTTACCTTTGCAAGTATTAATCACAAACAGAAAGTGCACGTAGCTTTTACTGGGTCTCCTATTCTGGAACAAAGGTTTTTAATAACCTATTAGAATCCTAACGGGTCTTTAATTAAGCCTAAACTTAGACCGGTTAGTTTTAAAAGAAGATACGGTTCAAACGCATGATTAAGCGAAGACCGGAATAGAATGTGTTTTAGACCCAACAAGTTTGGAGACTTGTGTAGTATGGGTAAACTAAGCACATTCTGGATTTTGAGACAAAAATGATAAGTTTGACCCGTTTCGGCTAATTTATGCAAACTAGTTACATAAACCGAACCGAACGCGAAAGATGCGTAACGGGTAACCATAAGAGTCATATACAGGTTTCCTAAGTTAATATGCCTTAAATATGTTGTGACATCAGTAGGATATCTTCTATTATGCCCAAAACGAATTTAAACTCAAACTATGCCCCGTAGGGGCATTTTGGTCATTTTAAAGGTTATAAAAGAGTTTAAATAATAATCTGAGTTACAGGTCTGATATAATCACTAAAAATACTTAATTTAATAAGTTATAACAGAAGGGTATTACATATATGTGAAATTTACCATTTATAACCAAACTATGCACCTTATGGGCATTTTGGTAATTTCACCTAGGCTTAAAAGGTCAAAACTGGAAATCTGAGTTTAAAACTTTTGCTTACTGTTAAAATATAAAAATTTACTGAAAATATTAGTAGGCGTCAAACCTTATAGGTTTAAAATAGTTTTAATACATACTATGCGTTAAAAACGCTTAAAAAGGCGATTTTGAGCTATTTCCGGGTTTTTAAAGGAAAGCTGACATTTTTATTATTCCAGAAGGCTCAAAATATTTTATTTATCATATTAGATCAGTAGAAAAAAGTTTGGTATCAAAATAATTTGTAAAACTCATTTTATAGGCCAAAAGGGTAAAACCGACAATTACCGGATCAAGCTTAGAACTCTATGTTATGCTCAGCCTAAAATTAAATAAAAATCTTCAAAAATCCCAAAATATTATATAACATCAGTGGGTAAAAATTTTGGTATCAAAAATCGGGTTTAGATAGGCTATATGCTAATTATGCCTTTTATTTTGTAAAAAGCTTTCTAATTACGCTAATGAGCATAACTCCTAATCTAGACCTCGAATTGATGTCAAATTTTAGGGACAACTTTATAAATCAGTAACTAAGGTTTTTATTCTTTTACATTTTCAAAAATCACATTTTAAGGTCATATGGGCATAATGGTCAACATTTAAGCATTTAACGGAAACATGCATATGAATCGGATAACTAATGAACCAAGTTGTATAATCACAGAGGGTTATACTAACATGTAACCTGGTCCAAATAAAGCTCTAAGGCATTTCTAAAACATGCTACATTGGGTCAGAACTGAAAGTCAAAGCAAAGGTCAAATTATGCGACTTTCGGTTCCGATCCGAGCCTAAACTGAAAATTGTCGGGTTGAACATGTTTAGACATGTTCTTACATTAATTACCAAGTTATATTAGTGATAAAACAGGTTGCATGGCTCCTACATTGCTAATTATGCATTAATTTGAAAATAAGCTTTTTGTTGACTTTTTAAGATTAACTTTTGTGACAACTCGTATTTTCGAACTTATCTACGTACTTGATGTAACGTATTTGAACTCGGTGTAACTACTTGATATGTTGAATTAATGAGATGATACGTGACTTTGTGTAATATGTTATGTGTTATATGTTGTGTAGTATGTATGTATGTATAGGAACGACCCGAACGCACAACACCACTCGATCGCACAAGCCCATTTGGGCTACATCTTGCATTCGGATCAAATGGGCAGCCCAAGTGAGGGTTCGGCCCACTCCTTCTTTTATCGCATAACACATGGGGAGGGTGTATACTCCTCATTTGTTACTAAACACCCACACACAAACCCTAGCTCTCTCTTTCTCTTCTCTCAGACTTGACGGCAACTCACTTCCAAATCGAAGATCATAAGTGTTCGGATCATTCTCTTGCTCGGATCATTCATCATTCCCTTATTCGGATCATCCTCGTTATCCTTTCTTAACCGGTTAGTGTTTCATTACTAGTTGATGTTATGTTATGTGTATGCACATGTCCTAGTTGATACATGGTTATTGGTGATGTAAACTATCAATATTGATGTCTTGAGAATCGGCTCACATGTGTAAGATCAGATCGAGATATGGATTAGTAATTGGAGGTGTGTGAGGATGTTAATCAACTATCATGTCATGTTTTCGGATTTAGTTACATGATCCAAATTGTTTTAAAAAGTTGTTTATAATTGACTTAGGTTATGGCATGTTAATATGTGAATGTGTGTTGATGGGACTTGTGGAATGATTGTTGTTTTGTTCGAACAGTGTGCAAGTAAGATGATGAGCATGTGACTCTAATTAATTATATTTTAAGGATTCATTATGATTGTCAGCCATTGTTTCACAACTAGCATGTGATTGTCAGTATAGTATGTCATGTGTTTGTCATACATTCTTGTAAATTGGAAAGGCTGCAATGCATATTCGAATTAATATATGATAAACGTATTATTCATGTGATTGAATGATCTGGTTGTTGACTATATGATTAATGTATTTTGTCAGAAGTTGTTGCATGTTGACTTAAGAATCTTGGTGATTTCTTTACTGTTAACTCGAAGAAGATGATGATGAGTTGTTATGCACTAGGGTCCATGTGAATTAATAATGATTGATTGATTGAATTTATCGATTAATTGTTTACATGGAAATTGTTAGTTGATAAAATGTAGATAAGGAAACAAATGAATGGTTGTAACTAATTGACATAATCATCGGATGTTTGAACTGGTCGCACAAGGAGTCCGGTCGCACAAGACACTCACAGTCGCACGAGGCTGCTAGGATCGCACAAGTTGTATGTTTAATTAACTGTTGGGCCGGATGATCATGTGGGCTGGGCTAACT
This sequence comes from Helianthus tuberosus, assembly GCA_030545235.1. NCBI lineage: Eukaryota > Viridiplantae > Streptophyta > Magnoliopsida > Asterales > Asteraceae > Helianthus > Helianthus tuberosus. The sequence continues at coordinate 141,199,591 of CM060411.1, read as the reverse complement.
CTAATCGCACAACCCAAATAGATCACACAAGCTCATCCGGACCGCACAAGATTGTTTGTTGTTTGTTATTTGGACCGTATACATATATATGTGTTTGGGCCGGTTATTTATTGAACGACTTATATTATTGGGCTTTCTGATTTTTGGGCCGGGTGCTGTTGGGTTTCAACGAGAGGATCGCACAAGTTGTTAGACTTGTGCGAGCCCAATATTTAATATAATGAATGTAACAATATGTGTTGCCATGATTCGTATGTGTTTCTTACATGCTATCTTACGTGATACTTATGTGCACTCTGTGAAACCAAAACCTGACTTGTATTGGTAACCCTGATAGGACGTGATTGACCACTAGCCTTTAGACTTGACCTTTCTGTGTTAGCTGCCGAGCAAACCAAGGTGAGTTCACACTCTACAAAGCATGGGATTCCCAGGGGTTGGGAATGGGGTTAAGGAATATGGATTCCTCGTCCTTTCTTGGGTAGGACAGTAATGGTTCAGGAATGTAATTCCTCGTCCTCACGGACAGATAACTTTACTAGACCAAAACTCTCTATCACGAAGTCCCTCATTTTTATATCGACTTAATCGCCGAGCCAATGGCGAGCGGGTCATTAGTTAGATAGCGCTATTTAGGTCTGACAAGCCTCACACCGTGCCGCAGAGGACGGGCATGAACTAATGGATCTGGGGCACGTCAATGCTGATAGACATTGACAGTTTCAGGGCACTTAAACATGACTTCAGTCAGTAGTCGATATGGTAACGAGTCTAGTGGATACTCGGGGTAGCCCCCACGGCCGAAATGCCAGATAACTATCATGGGGTAGCCCCCACGGCAGGATTGCCAGAGTAAATGGGTTAAACAAATGGTTAAACAATTCACGTTTTCAACTATGGGGTAACCCCCACGGCAGGAACGCCAGCTAAAGGAAACTGTTTTTGGAACAACTTAAAACGAACACCCAACCGTGAACTCACTCAACTTGTTGTTGACTCGTTACTACATGCTTTGCAGGTTTATAGGTACTTAGCTGGAGCTTGCACAAGGAAGAGTCGTTGTGGGACATGGACAGCTGTGTGCCATGTTAAACATTTGGATATTTGAACTCTTGACTCGGTTTTAAACATTATGCTTCCGCTCATAACTTAACTATGTTTGTTTTGGACATTAATCGTGTTGGTTGGACTTTTACATTAAATATTTACTTGTTCCATATGATTAGTGGTTTGATCCTGGTCAGTCACGCCTCCAAGCGGTGATACCCCGCATGTGGATTTTGGGGGTGTGACAACTTTGACCCGACAACTGACCTAGTTAGAGTGGGAATCAGAGGGTGCCCTTTTAAGGGTTTATTGCCCACATAATTACCAACTCATAGGTACTTTCAATTTGAAATTTGACTGGACAAGTTATGATTAATTATGAAGTCAAACTCTAATTACGACGGTTTGACTTTAAGCTAAATAACTAAGCTAAACTGAATTAAAGAAAGTTAAGGACACTTACAAGGGTCCTAAGCACGACTAGTGACTCCTAGGTAGGCTGCTTGAGCTCTAAAATTCTCCAGAAGTGAAGTTGTGAGAGTTTCAAGTGCAAATTTCCAATGTTGCAACTTGTGGGTTTCTTATATAGTGATTTTGATGCCTTTAGATCATGACAAATAGGTCTACAAGTGTTACAAGATGGTCCCAACTGTCCCTATTGCATGAAATACCAGTGCGGAAGTCCCTAGTATAAGAAAACAAGGTTTTAAGGCGGTGCAACGGGTTGGACCGACACCTGCAGGTGTTTTCTGTTGCTGTAGGTCGGACGCGGCCCACGTAAGGATCCTTAAGGATCTTACGCGGCCGGTATTAGTCCCTGGTCAGGTCAAAAATGTTTCATTAATTGCATTTTAGGTCCCTGGTCCTTCCTAACGTGGTTTTGAGTTTATTTCTTGCACTTTTGGCCCTCTAACTTGACTTTTAAGGGCTCCATGACATAACCAAACACCGTTAAGTCATCGGTTAACCTTGTGATCACCCGTAAGGCCCTAGAATTCAACATTGACGCTTTTAACCCCTCGTATACGAATATTATCATAACTTTCTCATACTTTATCGAAACCTTGTGAAATTTTTATCACTTATTCTCATGAGCATAATTAATCGTTACAAAGCTTCGAGTTTTATAAAAGGTCACTCAGAGGTATACTTTAAAGATGTTGACACGTTTAACCCCTGTAGTTTGCAATCTCTCACTATCTTCCACAATTAGCTTCGTATGATCCATAATTTATTCGTTTAAGGGTATAAACATTGTGTAGGGTTATTGTAAGGCATATTTATCCGTTGTTGACATTTTGAATCCTTTTATTCACATACTTTCTTTGTTTGTCAACTTTAGTCCCTCTAAAGTAATCTTTTACACATTTAAAGCTCATGACACGTGTCGTTACATTATTGGACATTAATTTACGAGGTGTTACATCCTCACCCCCATAAAAGAAATCTCGACCTCGAGATTTACTGAAACAAATGAGGGGATTTTTCTTTCATTGTGGACTCTACCTCCCACGTGTACTCGGGACCTCTACGGGCATCCCATTTGACCTTTACAATAGGCACATGCTTTCTTCGAAGCTTCTTAACCTGTCGATCCTCAATCGACATAGGTTTTTCCACAAATTTCAAGCTCTCATCTATATGCACATCTGTATGTGGTATGACTAGCGACTCATCAGATAGACATTTCTTCAGATTGCAGATGTGGAATACATTGTGAATACCACTGAGCTCTTCAGGTAAGTTTAACTTATAAGCCACTGTTCCTACACATTCGATGATCTCGAATGGTCCTATATACCTTGGGCTTAGCTTACCCTTCTTTCCAAAGCGCATCACCCCCTTCCAGGGTGATACTTTAAGTAAAACCATATCGCCAACCTCAAACTTTAGAGGTTTTCGCCTCTTATCAGTATAACTTTTCTGCCTATCCCTGGTAGCTTTCAGGCGATCACGAATCTGGACAATCTTTTCCGTTGTTTCAAGGACTATATCAGGTCCTGATAACTGAGCTTTTCCTACTTCTGCCCAACAAATAGGTGTCCTGCATTTCCTACAATATAATGCCTCAAAAGGCGCAGCCTGAATGCTTGTATGGTAGCTATTGTTATAGGAGAACTCGATCAATGGCAGGTAGTTATCCCAGCTACCACCTAAGTCGGTCACACATGCACGAAGCATGTCTTCCAAAGTTTGGATGGTACGCTCACTCTGCCCGTCCGTCTGAGGATGGTAAGCTGTACTAAAATTTAAGCGCGTGCCCAAAGACTGTTGGAAACTTTTCCAAAAATGAGATGTGTATCTAGTATCTCTGTCCGAGATAATAGACACTGGTACGCCATGGAGAGATACAATCTTATCTACGTACAACTGGGCTAATATGTCGGAGCTATGGGTCTCCTTGATGGGTAGGAAATGTGCTGACTTAGTCAGTCTATCTACTATGACCCATATAGTATCATTTCCTTTCTTTGTCTTTGGCAACTTGGTGATAAAATCCATTGTCACCATTTCCCACTTCCAGGTGGGAAGTTCAGGCTGTTGTAGCAAATCTGACGGCTTTTGATGTTCAGCCTTGACTTGAGCGCACGTCAAACATTTGGCTACATAGGTAGCTATAGACTTCTTCAAGCCTATCTACCAATAATTTGCTCTCAGATCCTGGTACATCTTGTCAGCTCCAGGATGAACGGAGTATTTATAAATATGGGCTTCCTGGAGGATGACATCCCGAAGTCCTCCATACACTGGAACCCATATTCGTCCATTTAATCTCAGGATTCCGTCCTTGCCATAGGATAACTGTTCTTCAGTTACTCCTAGCTTTTCATCAGGATAGTTAGCTTCTAATACAGCTTCCTTCTGTGCAGCTAACAACCTTTCATTTAAACCATTCTTTAATTCAATGCTCTTGGCATTGATTCTTATGGGCTTGACCCTTTCCTTTCTACTTAGGGCATCGGCGACTACATTCGCCTTGCCTGGATGGTATCGTATTTCACAGTCATAATCATTCAAAGTTTCCATCCATCGTCGCTGCCTCATGTTCAATTCCTTCTGATTGAACAGATGTTGAAGGCTTTTGTGATCAAAATAGATCACACACTTGGTTCCATACAAGTAATGCCTCCACAGTTTCAGTGCAAATACAACAGCACCCAACTCCAAGTCGTGGGTGGTGTAATTCTTCTCATGCACTTTTAATTGTCGAGAAGCGTAGGCAATAACTTTGCCCTTCTGCATAAGCACACATCCCATACCTGTGTGTGATCCATCACAATATACCACAAATTCATCAATTCCATTTGGCAATGTCAGTACTGGAGCGTTGCTCAACTTTTGCTTCAAAATATCGAAAGATTCTTGCTGCTTAGGCCCCCAGTCAAACTTACTATTCTTTCGAGTTAGTAGAGTCAGGGGTGCTGCAATTCTTGAGAAGTAATAAATCGCCTATAGTATCCTGCTAAACCTAGAAAGCTACGAATCTCAGTAGGCGTCTTCGGCTCTTGCCAATTCATGACAGCTTCAACTTTAGCGGGATCAACCTGGATACCACGCTCACTAACCACATGTCCAAGGAATTGGACTTCACGAAGCCAGAATTCACATTTTGAAAACTTGGCATAAAGCTTCTCTTGTTGAAGCAGCGTAAGAATACAACGGAGATGCTTCTCATGGTCAGCTTGACTCTTCGAGTAAATGAGAATGTCATCGATGAAGACGATGACAAATTTGTCGAAGTATGGCTTGCAGACACGGTTCATGAGATCCATGAACGTTGCTGGTGCATTAGTGAGCCCAAAAGGCATCACTAGGAACTCGTAATGACCATAACGAGTACTAAATGCAGTCTTGTGCACATCTTCATCTTTAACCTTCAGTTGATGATAGTCTGATCTTAAATCGATCTTGGAGAAATAACTCGCCCCTTGAAGTTGATCGAACAGATCGTCGATCCTAGGCAATGGATATCTATTCTTGATAGTTACCTTGTTTAGCTCACGATAATCGATGCATAGACGCATCGATCCATCCTTCTTCTTCACAAACAGGATTGGTGCTCCCCAAGGAGATGAACTAGGGCGAATGAAACCTCTTGCCAATAAATCATCTAGCTGAGTCCTTAACTCTTTCATCTCTGTTGGTGCCAACCTGTAAAGTGCTCTCACAACAGGTGCTGCTCCTTGAATAATATCAATTCTGAATTCTACTTGCCTATCTGGTGGCAAACCAGGTAGTTCTTCAGGGAATACTTCGGGATATTTAGAAATGACGGGGATGTCTTCAATCTTAGGCCGCGGTTCATCAATAGTCACTTGTGCCATGTAGATGACACAACCCTTCTTCATACACCTTGATGCCTTAAGCATAGACACTTGCTTAGGCAATCCATACTGAGTATCTCCCTGTATGGTAAGTGGCTTACCATACGGATTCTTGATCACTACTTGCTTCTTGTCACACATAATCTGCGCTTGGTTATGAGATAACCAATCCATGCCTATTACTATATCAAAACCGGCTAACTTCAAAGGAAGTAAGGACAACAGAAAAGAGTGGTTCCTAATGGATATGTAACATCCATCTAACACGGTTGATGCGGTTTCTATGGTGCCATCGGCTAATTCCACCTCATATTTTATGCTTAGGGTTCTAACAGGTAGGTTTAACAACTTACAAAACTTATCATCAACAAATGACTTATCTGCTCCAGAATCAAATAACACCCTTGCATAAACATCATTAATAAGGAAGGTACCTGTTATGACGTTGTCATTCTGGATCGCCTCCTGTGCGTTCATCTGGAAGACCCTAGCGTTGGTCTTTTTCCCTTCCTCAGCTTTCTTAGCAAACTTTGGGCAGTTGGACTTGATATGCCCTTTTTCATTGCAGTTATAGCACGTAGCATCCTTGATTTTCTTACAGTCTAAGGTCTTGTGCTCGTAAGATTTACAAATCCCACAAGGCCTTGGCTGTGATTGGGATTTCGACTCGAATCTGCACCTCCCGAAGTGGTGCTTCTTACAGATTTTACACCTAGGCTTATCACCCGACTGATGACCATCCTTTTTAGTTCCAAAACCCTTTTTATGGTCATTGTTTCCCTTATGCTTCTTGTCTGACCGTCGTGAGTGGTCATCCTCACGCTTTCTCTTCTCAGCATCGGTGTTTCTGAGTGATCTTTGCCTGACCGCGTCTAAAGTAAGGGACAACGATATATCAGCTGCAGACCTAAAAGTAGCTGGTCTGGAGGCCTTCACACTCGCCTTGATCTCTGGGGCTACACCCCCAATGAAACGAGCTATCCTCTTGGGTTCCGGTGTCACAAGATACGAAACCAGTCTTGACATAGTGTTGAAGCTCGTAAGGTAGGCTTGACAATCCAGATTTTTCATAACCAAAGACAAGAAATCAGATTCAATCTTTTCAACCTCATGCTGAGGGCAGTAGTTTTCCTTAATGAGAGTAACAAACTGATTCCATGACAGCCTGTACAATGGGATCTTCCCAGTGGCCAGAATCAAAGACCTCCACCATGCTAGTGCCTCGCCTTTGAATGACTGAGATACAAACTTTACTACATCCTTATCAGTGCAACCACTGATATCTACTACAGTGTCCATCTCGTCTAACCATGACATGCAATCAACTGCTCCTTTCTCCCCGGTGAAATCCCTGGGTTTGCAGGAGACAAAGTATTTATAGGTGCAACCTTTAGCACGTGTTTCTTGATTTAACACAACTCTCTTAGATGGAACACTCTGCTGATTCGAGGAGTGATGATCGTCATCATCCTTCTTTGACCCTTTAGGTTTAGAAGGTGGCTTACTATGAGCTTCGGAGTGAGTCTTAGATTTAGAATGGGGTTCAGTTAGGGTCCTGCTTCGAGTACCACTAGATTCATTAAATTGCCTATCCAAAGCTCGCGTAATAGCATTATCTATCAATGCCTGTAATTCTGCTCCTGCTATGTTGACTCTGGAAGTGTCACGATTATCACTGGGGTGGCTGTTGGCTTCGTCTGACCCAGCCATGTAGCTTGATTGCTACATAAGATAAATGATTTTAATTTACTCAGAGGTTTATAACAGTTTTATCATTCTAGATGATTTATTAATCATGGTATTTAAGAAACCATTTCGATTAATTTGTTAGGCATATATATATTCAGGATTTTTCATTTTATTAATCCTTAGTTATAATTAAAATAAATTAATGGCATAAACGGCCGAATCACATGGAAAGTTTTTAAAATTTTAATCATGATCTTATAGGATCAAGGTATTGAGGTTTTAATCATAGTTTATTACTTCTTCTTAACAGGGGGTCGAAGACCACAACTGTCTTTTGTCTTATATGACAATGAATATAGCCCGTGGGCATTACATCCCTATAGATGTTTAATATAATAAAAGAAATTGGAATAGTCAAATGTAAAGATGACTTATGCGATTTTATCGAATCACATTTTTGTCAGGAGTGTTAACATGTTTTCAGATGTTAACAAGGACTTGAACCTTTTAAATAGGTTTTACCATCTTGGTCATGTCTGCAACGACATATTGGCTAGGTTTTACCTTTAAGATTCTTTTTAATATTTAACGCAGAACAATCCTAAATTTAGGTGTTAATAAGGATCTGAATCTAATTATGGAACTACCATTTTGGCCCTGTCTTAAGATGACACATGGCTAGGTCTTGTCCCTTTTTAGATGTTGTCATTTTATTATAATGATAGATCTTATATAAAGGAATGTTATTTTTCATTTATTTCACATATTATATTTATGTATATAATTTAGCAAAAAATGAAAATTTAAATTAAATCATTTCACTGCAAAAATTTTAAACAAGTACAGATTTGCCCTAAACGGGACTTCTACTGAAATAACATGCCCGCGCAGGGGCTTAAACAGAAATAACATACCCACGCAGGGGTTAACAGAAAGACATGCCCACGCAGGGGCAGAATACAGAAACAAATGTCCACGCAGGGACATGATTACAACACCAAGAACAAACAAATAAAGGATTTAATGATCCTTCTTGCTTTTTCCCTTGATTAAGTTCGCCAGACTCTTGAACATTCCTCGGTTTTGCCTACGGTCTTCCCGCACTTCCTGCCGCACCTCATTAATCCTTTGAAGAATCTCCTGATGCTGCGGTGGCGACATCACTGGCGTCTGCGGGGGTTGCTGATATAGCGGAGGTTGAGGAGGTGGCGGTTAATGATACCCATATGGTGGGTACCCATAGTACGGGTATCCGGCTTAATATGGGACCCCAAAGGATCCTTCCGGATGATGGGCATTGTAGTTTGCCGCTGCTACCAGGTAAGGGTCGGCCTCTGCATAGTTGTATTTGGTGTGGACCGGCTGCTCAAAGGGATTATACGCCGCTGAGCCGGCGTATGTAGGAATTGGGTCTCCAAAACCCAATGGTGGTGGCACGACAGGCGCAGAGTTTACTTCCGAGACGGGGTTTGAAGGTCCACCCATCTACGGGTCTTCATGGAGTGGCGAGTAGCGGCTGCCACTAGAAGGTTGAGGGGTGCTGATTCACACTCCTCCTCGCACGGACATCCGTGCATTCGATCTTCTTCGCCTCGGTGGATCCGGAGGCTGTTGCTGGGCTGGTTGTGGTGGCGGAGTGACCGCTACAAAACGGGAATCCTCGGAGGGATCCTGCTGTGGCTGCTGCGGCTGTGGTGAGTTGTGGTAACTGGGAGTAAACACCCTGTCGATCTGTCTGAACCTCTCCTCATAGCTGTCGGGACCATTATAAGGTGATCCCACAAAAGGTGACCCATCCGAAATTTCGATGGGGTGGTTAGGGGTTCCGGACGGTGGCTCAGCGGGATCGGTGTCTTCGTCCATGTCCATTGCATGGTCGCCCAAGAAGTGGTCTTCGGGTCCTAGTGGGTTAAAACCAACTGGTTCTTCAATGTAGTTTGCCCGGTTGAACCGGCTTTGGAAGACAGGTGTCGGGTCATCGAATGAATAGTGAGGGCTGGATCTCTGGAGGGGGATAAAAGATGGTTGCGGGTTATGGGGCTCATTTTCAGAATGAGGCCCGTAGGAATGGTGATAGGATGGTGACAAACTTAGCGAGACGGATCGCCTCGCTGGTTCTATATACGTCCTCCAATGCTCCTGAGGACTCGTACACATTGAGGCTGGTGGGGTTCGTCTGTGTGAGGGCCCGGCCTCATGGTCATGGCCTGTGATTGGTGCCTTTCCTCTTCCCCTGTTGAACCTTGGTGGCATGATTGAACATGTCAACATAAACAAAGATAACAACAAGAAAATATATAAAAGACCAAATAAAACAGATCGGGATTTGTCCTAAGTTCTTTGTCTAGACTAAAAAATTTAGGAATGTGCAACTGTGTAACTGAGATTAAACACAAAAGGCTAGTGTTTAATTCACTCAGTGTTGGCTCTGATACCAACCTGTCACACCCCGATATTTCTACGTATTACCGGTGGGCCCGGTGGGGAGTATCGTGACGTAGTTGATATCATCATAGTCAAACAACACAATTTTTAAATGCACAGCGGAAGCAAAAGATAGATTTATTTCAACCGAGTAAATTGTAATATTAAGTATCACAAAATAGTTGAAACAGATCCACAGGCGGATCAAATAAAAAGGAAACATAGTTCATCAGACTTAATGCATCTAAGCTTGTGAGACTCTTATTGATGCTAAGGAGAGGCCAGCCTATTACGCTTAGTACCTGCACTTAACCTTTTTGGGAAAATACGTCAGTTTACACTGGTAAATACAATTAACTGACTCATTTTGAAAAGGTTTAAAAAAAGATTGATTTAAATGCACAAAGCACAAAACATTTTATAACTTGGGATAATTATTTATATATAAACTTGTAAAAGAATTACATGTTCGTTATACGTTCAGTAGCCCGGATTGACACCGGGTTAAAGATTAATAGACACACCACATGATATAGTCCCGCGGCGAGTTATTCCCGAAACCGACGGTTATACCTTATTATTTATTTATGCACTGTCGGGTGTACGCCTACACCCCGTGCTTAGGTCGTGGCCATTTCGTAAAATGATGCCAAGGATATCCGGGACATGGTCATTAACCCCCCAAAGGCTTTAAGCAAACAAAACAATTTAAACGGGACATTTCAATAAATTAATCTTTATACAATTAAAAATTCAATGCCCGACCAAGCGGTATTCTATATACCGTACCCCAAGCCCATATAAGAGAAAATAAGTTAAAAGTATTTACCTTTGCAAGTATTAATCACAAACAGCAAGTCCACATAGCTTTTACCGGGTCTCCTATTCTGGAACAAAGGTTTTTAATAACCTATTAGAATCCTAACGGGTCTTTAATTAAGCCTAAACTTAGACCAGTTAGTCCAAAAAGAAGATACGGTACAAACGCACGATTAAAGCGAAGACTGGAATAGAATGTGTTTTAGACCCAACAAGTTTGGAGAGTTGTGTAATATGGGTAAACTAAGCACATTCTGGATTTTGAGACAAAAATGATAAGTTTGACCCGTTTCGGCTAATTTATGCAAACTAGTTACATAAACCGAACCGAACCGAACGCGAAAGATGCGTAACGGGTAACCATAAGAGTCATATACAGGTTTCCTAAGTTAATATGCCTTAAATATGTTGTGACATCAGTTGGATATCTTCTATTATTCCTAAAACGAATTTAAACTCAAACTATGCCCCGTAGGGGCATTTTGGTCATTTTAAAGGTTATTGTTGGTGCACACATCTGTCGTCTTCGTCTTATGTCAAGTCTCAGTCTCGTTGCGGATTTGCACAAGTGTGATGTCATCATCTTTGATGATGACATCATAATGATGAGGTCATCATTACATATGAGACAAAGTTAGACTATGACATGAAATCAGGAAATATGTGTCATGGAGATGATTTCGGTTATATATGTCTTAGATCAGGTTCGCTCATGTGACATGTCAGATTCGCTCATGTGTCATTAGGTTAGGTCCGCTTATTTGGTCATAGTCTAGTCCGCTTATGTGTACTTGTCAGGTTCACTCATCAGGTTCGCTTTTATGAACCTGATCGCCTATATATAGTTGTTCAAGCGAACCACATACACACACATAGAGAGAGTAGTAGGTGATTGTCTTCCGGTTAGCCACGAAGTGCTGCCGAAGTGTTGTCAGGTCTGTAATCGTTCGTATATCAATATAAACAACAGTTAAAGGTGAATAGGTGCTGAATTACACCAAAACACTTGTTTCCGCCTCTTGTTTTGGTGAAAAACTCTTCTAACCGACTCGTTCGGATCCGAAACCGATCCTACAATTGGTATCAGAGCCAGTGAAGAAGAGTTTTCTACAATTCAGCTGGAAAATCTGTTTCTACACCTTTCTTTTCCGAAAAACAAAAATTTTTACGGTCGAAATCGCTTTAAATTCACACAGTGTGTTCGTAATCATGTATAAGTAAATCCTTGAAAGTTTCAAAGCTTGAATCGACCTAAAACCTTGGATTTTTTGATGTTTCGCTCATACGGACTCGTGATATTGATGATGTCATCAGCTGGTTCGCTTTTGTGGTCCGCTTATCCGGACATTATCTGATCCGCTCATCTGGTCAGTTTATCTGATCCGCTCATTTGAACAACTTTTGGATCCGCTCATTTGAACAATTTGAGGTTCGCTTTTAGTGTCATCAGCAGATCCGTTTTTGTGACATCTGATCTGCTCTTAGTGACATTTGAGATCCGCTTATTGTGACACTTAGAATTTTGTGTACATCGAATTACGTGAACCGTTTGAAAAGTAAATCGAATATTGTGTAATATTGAATTCGAGGATTGTCAGTTGGTTGGAAATAGAAAACACATGCTTTTGTCGATTTTCATTGAAATTTGATAAGAGTAATTGTGTCAGCTTGCATGTGAAGTTGTGTTGGCTTTTATCAAAAGTAGGAATACGTGTGATTCTTTAAAAATTCTATCAGTATTGCATGTGTTAACATCAAACAAATCAAAAGGCTCATGTGATTATATCCAAAGTTGCGGCCCAATGATATAGTTTTTTTTAGTTGGCCCAATCAGTAATTTTTGGTCAAAGAAAGTTGTCGACAAGTTTTAAAAAAAGGGAATTCAAAGTGCATGTTATTTTCATAAAGTATCCTCATGCTTTGTCAGTTTGTGTCAGCCTATTGCATGTGATCATTAAAAGTGGTGTTGACAGTTTTAGTGTGTTAGTTGATATTGATTTCATTGATTGGATTAAATAATTCAAAGTTGCATGTGAGTTGGACAGTTTGTATATGATCTGATTAATGTTTTTGTCGGATTAGAGAATTTGTCATTAGCCCATGTGAACAACATTATTCGACTCAATTAACATTTTAGATCATTCGGAGTAAATCATATCACACGGTTTGATACTGAGTTGGCGTAGTCATTCGAAAGAGTCAAGGTCGTGTCTTGGTGAAAAAGGTCTTTGGAAAAAGTCATAGCAGTCCGCATAGTCTGTCAACTCTCAGTCCGCACGGAAAATCATCAGTTCAAGTACCAGTCTTATTTAGTCAATTGATAAGCGTTTAAACTGATTGTTTGTTGTTTGTGTTGTCAGGTATTTTACAAGGTGATACAGCTCATTTGAAAATTCGAAACATGGAGAACGAGTTCTACAATGCTTTTGCTAGTCCAATTACAATCACTCAGAGTGCTTTGCATGAAAATGAAACCGGGACGTCTCAGAAACCACCCAAGCTTTTGGATATTGATGATTACAATGGGTGGTCTGAACGGTTTGGAAATTGGGTTGAGGCGTATCATTTGGATGCGTGGGAACACACTGAGGAACCTTATGTTAAACCCACAACAAATGGTGTGCAGCAAACAATTAGAGAAATGAGTACAGAAGATAAAAAGAAATATCGAGATGAGAAACTGATGGTGAGTCTGCTTCAGCAAGCGATAAAAGAAGATATCTTAATACTGCTTCAACATGATGGAACTGCTTATTCAATTTGGACAGAATTGGAAGCAAAATTTGTTGGAAGTGATGATATGCTCAAAAACAAAATGTCTCTCATGAAGAAAGAATTCGATTTGTTTCGTGGTTTGAGATCTGAAAACCCCAAACAAATAATTGATAGATATTGTAACTTGGTGAGAAATATGAAAAAACTTGGAATTAAGAAAGATACTGATGAATTGATTGAAAAACTTGCAGATGCACTACCTTATGAAACTTGGGGAACGTTTTTGATGATGCTGAGATCAAACAGAAAAGATTACAAAAATATGACACTGGGAGATTTCATCAAACATTTGGAAGCTCAAGAGATGGAGCAGAGAAAGATTGCCAGGATGAAGAACTACGATGGAGAACAAGATATCAGCTTGTATTACAAAGGTGGTGTCAATGAAAAGTCAAATTTTTCTCCAAAAGTCGAAACTGCTTACAGTGCAAAAGATTCTTCAGAAAAGAGATCATCCCAGGGATCAAGCAGCACTAGATTTTCATCATTCGATCCAAACATTTCTGCAACAAAGAACGGAAGAAAACTTCAATGCAATATTGTATTAAATCTTGAAAGTGATCAAGATTATTCTGAAGAAGTAGCTAAAAATAAAATGTCTTTATTGGGAATGGTTCTAGAGTCTTATAGTAGTTTTGTGGCCGGAAAGATCGGTAATCCAATGCTCACGAAAGAGGATTACGATCAAATAGATGCTGAGGAAATGGAATTGATGGATATTAAATGGTGCATGGCCAGTGTAATGAGAAGAGCTGAGAAGTTTAAACAAATTACGGGAAGAGATGATTTCCGTGATGCAAGTGTTTCAAATTTAGGCTTTGATAAATCTAAAGTTACATGTTTTCGTTGCAGGGAAAAGGGGCATTTCAAGAGAGAGTGCAAAAATCGTGAAGCTACTGGAGCCCAGAATCCTTTTGGAAACAACGATTATCACAAAAAGGCGATTTATCATCAAATCACACCACCAGCACTGCATCAGGCACAAACTGCACATGGAATGATGGAGATTAAAGATTCAAAGAAAGCTTGTCTGGGAAAGGATGGTGGATTCAGTTGGGATAAATATGTTCCAACAAACAGCAAAGTGTGTTTGGCAGAACAAGATGATGAAAAACTGGCTGAAGGTTTCAATTGGGACAATTTTTGCCCAGATCAAGAATTTATGGCCAAAGAGATGTCCAAAGACACTTCAAATGCTAAAGCTTTCATTGCAAATGCTTATGATTTGAAATGTGCTGAAAGGTGCAGAAAAGTCATGGAAGCTGCTGAAGCAAGAAGAAGAAAGCTTGAAGAAGAGGAAGAAGAGGAAGAGAGATTAAAAGCTGAAGTTAAATCTGAGAAAAAGAGAAGAGCTGAATTTTTACAATCAAACCGAACAGTCAAAGAGGTTCCTGAATTTGAAGTCAAAGTTGATACAGAATCTGTCAAATTTCCTGAAAAGTGCATGAATTGTGATTCTTTAATCAAGCAAAACAATGAGTTGTTGCACAACATAAACAGATTGAAAGAATCATATGATACAATGAACAGAGAAATCAACAAATATACTGATTCAAACGGTGAACAAGTTGTGGCAATGAATACATTGAAGATAGCATATCTGAGACAACTGGATGATGTTAACTTTCACATAAAGAAATGTGCTGATCTGGAGTTGAAGTTGGCAACACAAAAGATAGAAACTGAAAGAGTCAACAAGTTATTAGAAAGTTACTCATGTTCTACTTTTGTTGTTGACAGGATTTATCCGATCGTGGAAGAATTAAAGACGTTTGAAGAAGTGAATACGTCCGAAGAAAAGAAATCAGTGACAAAAGATGAAGATAAAGTGAAGATTTCTGGTAAGAAACCAAGTGTGGTCTACACTAGATGTCCGCCCCCGGTCGAAAATGGATTTTTACCTCGAAATCCAAATTCCGAAAGAGTCGAAAAGGCAATAAACTTACAATGGGAGTCTGGGCCATCGGATAACTTGCCAGAAAATATTGATGTCACGTACACGTCGTCCGACACTGATCATGAGTCAAAGTTGATAAAAAGTGTGGTCGATCAGGTGTTAGATAAAGATGATTGTGAGGAGTCAAAACCGGAGTCCAAAATCAAGTCAAAGTCTGAGTCCGATGCGTCAAAGTCAACAGTCAAAAAGGACAAACGGGTTTACGATAAAGAGTTT
The DNA here is from genome assembly GCA_030545235.1 of Helianthus tuberosus. Lineage (NCBI taxonomy): Eukaryota > Viridiplantae > Streptophyta > Magnoliopsida > Asterales > Asteraceae > Helianthus > Helianthus tuberosus. The sequence goes on along the minus strand of CM060411.1, from coordinate 141,184,339 downwards.
TTGATATCAAAATCTAATTTGAATGATGAATCATTCAAAGTGGCATATACTTTGAAAGATTCTGACAAATTATATTCTGATGAGATTTTTCCAATAAGAAGTGTTAGATTTGAAATGATTCAAAAGGTTTTCAAAATCACAGAAATTAATATTTCTGAAATAAAAGATTTAAATCTTAATGGAAAACCTAAACAATACACTTCAAGAGATCAACAAAGATTTAACAAGAAAATGGGTTACAATTGTGGTTACAGTTTCCAAAAGAAACCAAACCATAATCGTAATTTCAAAAAGAAAGGATTAGGTTTTGTACCACCGAGAAATTATAAAAATGAAAAATTTTCTAAACCAAAAACTGTGTTTGTTTCAGGAAATACTTTAGATGATGAGAAAGAACAAGCATTCAGAAAACAGACGAATCAGGAATTCCTTGCCAAGAAGCAAGAAGAGTTGAAGAAAAATGCTGTTCCAAAGAAGATAGAAACCAGAACCTGTTTTCAGTGCAAGATTGCTGGTCATGTTGCTAGGAATTGTCCGAAAACATTCAAACCAAAACAGGAAGTATCTGGTAAATTGAAAGAGAAAGTTGTGGAGAAAACTGAACTTACAACCAAACCATTTACTGGCTTTGAAAATTCAACCTTTGAGAAGGGAGAATGTTCAAAGAATGTGGTAAAAAGAAAAGAAAATGTAATAAATCAAAAATGGGTTGTGAAGGGTTCAGGTAATAATTCTGGTGATGAATCTGATTCCACAAAATCAGAGGAGCCACGTGTTGAGAAATCAGTTCCAACTATGAACGATGAAAATTTTCCACCGTTGTGTGCTGAAAATTTTATGAAGAAAGTTGGAAAAGTTGAAATTTCAAATCAAATTTATTCTGACAAGAAAAAATTTGATGTTGATAAGGCTTTCAACGGAACTGTGAAACACATTTTTGGAAAAATGGTCAATGGTAAAGCGAAAAGTGTTAAAGAATTTTATGCTTCGAAAAGAAATGTTCACAGGTCGGTTGAAAGAAAAGATGAAGAAGAAGTTGTTACACCCAAGGAAGGTCAGGCTTGGGTGGATATATTTTTCAAACAGTAAAAACCTGACTTGCCGGAGATCCCAAGTTGGTAATCGTGGATCATGAATCGGCATCATTCTTTATCATGTTTAATGTGTTTTTGAAAAGCAGGACTTGCCGGAACTCCCAGGTTTGTAAGCGAGGAGTAGGAATCGGCACCTTGAGAATTCAACCAAAAGATGGTAAATTGGTTGAAAAGCAGGTTTAAGTTGTATGGTTGTGATGTTTACTAGTGGTTCAGAAGTTGAATTGGATTGATCTTACAAGTGGTAAATCAGGGACATTAAGTTGTATCTGATTTCCTACAAGTGGTTGAAAAACAATGTGATGAACCAAAACCCTTACCTACTAATGGTTTTACAAAATCAACAAAACTTATTTTCCGGAAAAACCATTTGATTAAAACAAACTTAAGTGTTTTGAAATCAATGGGAAAATAGTTTGTTGTGAGAGGGAGTTCTGATTGTTTATGCCAAGTGGATGGAGAATTGAGGCAATTCGATATCAGTTGTCATGTTCTTGTACAGTTTGTTTTCAAATTTCCTAAAATGTGTTTGCATTTTAGGGGGAGTAAGAAATTTTAGAAAATCCAAAAACATTTGAAAATTTGAAAAAGCCAAAAACATGTAAAATGAAAAATGAGTTTTTGTTGCATAAAAGAGGAAATGATAGTACATCAGTGGACGATCACAACACGCTAAAGAAATGGAAAGTTAATATGTGATAAACAATCTCACTGTGGATGTGTCAGTAGGTTTTTACACATTTAGTAGATTGTGACGAGATATAAACCTAAATTTCAAACTTGCTTGTTCTGTGGGTTAACACAAACTTGGATATATAGGTAACCCCTGAAATCTTGTTTGAAAGGTCCCTTATTCTGAGATATTAGGTCTTTATGCTCAGTGATATCTGGGGTATTATCCCGGGACTTCTGCTGAAAGAAATTTCTGACCTAGTCCCCGGATAATGCTTTCTGCAAATGCTTGAAACATAGCATCGCCCTCAGCAAGCTGATGAAACAATAAAATTGATAGTCGCTGTTGTTGTAATGCAAAAGATCCTCTAAAGGGGACCCACCAAAAGTCGAAGCCGTCATCTCTCTGCGTATCGAAAGATCGACCTGAGCTCTCACGGCCCTCGTACTATAATTTATTCCCCTGACAGATATCATCTGTGGTATACTCACCTGTAAGACTGAATATTGGGATATGGATATGGGAGTATATTCAAGTAGTGGGACACACGAATAAGTTCAAGAGCTTAAAACATTAACCTCGTATCTCGGATCAATTTAACTTTGTGTGAAAATTTAAGTGGATCAATATACTGACAATCTAGGTGAATTGTTTAGAACTTAAAATGTAATGAAGCTTAATGGTGTTGGTGATATGTCTCATAAACTGATATGATCCTCGTGCACGAACTCACAAAAATATTGTTTGTAAATATTTTTTTCTGCATTTCATTCTTTTAAAAAAATCCAAAAAGATTTTAGTGTGTTTTAGCATAAATTTTTGAAAAATCCAAAAAGATTTTCGACAACTGGTGTTGAAGAGCTGATTTTCAAAAATTCCGAGTGCTAAACATGATGAACAAATGGTTTGGGTGAAAGTGTTTGAGGAATGTTGAAATGGAATGAGAAAAGTTTTGAAATATAAATGTTATTCCTGCAAGTGGTAAATTAGACTTGAAAATCTTATCCACAAAATGGTTATCAGAAAATTTATTTTTGGGTAGAGTTTATGCAGGTTAGCCAGGTTCTGAAACCTGAGGGGGATGAAAGCCAGGTTATGATCTTGTGAATTCCAGACTACGATCCCAGCAGATTGAGAGGGGGAGTCTGAAGACACCATAATATTCAACATTTGAGAGAGAGGAGTTTGTTGATGTTAAAGATAGAGAATGAGGATTCTTGCAATGACAAATACTTCAGAGGAAGATCGAAGACCGATAAAGACTGAAGATGCAAAGACTCGACACTTAAGACTCGTCAACATCTGAGGGGGAGTCTGTTGGTGCACACATCTGTCGTCTTCGTCTTATGTCAAGTCTCAGTCTCGTTGCGGATTTGCAAAAGTGTGATGTCATCATCTTTGATGATGACATCATAATGATGAGGTCATCATGACATCATTACATATGAGACAAAATTAGACTATGACATGAAATCAGGAAATATGTGTCATGGAGATGATTTCGGTTATATATGTCTTAGATCAGGTTCGCTCATGTGACATGTCAGATTCGCTCATGTGTCATTAGGTTAGGTCCGCTTATTTGGTCATAGTCTAGTCCGCTTATGTGTACTTGTCAGGTTCGCTCATCAGGTTCGCTTTTATGAACCTGATCGCCTATATATAGTTGTTCAAGCGAACCACATACACACACATAGAGAGAGTAGTAGGTGATTGTCTTCCGGTTAGCCACGAAGTGCTGCCGAAGTGTTGTCAGGTCTGTAATCGTTCGTATATCAATATAAACAACAGTTAAAGGTGAATAGTTGCTGAATTACACCAAAACACTTGTTTCCGCCTCTTGTTTTGGTGAAAAACTCTTCTAACCGACTCGTTCGGATCCGAAACCGATCCTACAGTTATAAAAGAGTTTAAATAATAATCTGAGTTACAGGTCTGATATAATCAGTAAAAATACTTAATTTAATAAGTTATAACAGAAGGGTATTACATATATGTGAAATTTACCATTTATAACCAAACAATGCACCTTATGGGCATTTTGGTAATTTCACCTAGGCTTAAAAGGTCAAAACTGGAAATCTGAGTTTAAAACTTTTGCTTACTGTTAAAATATAAAAATTTACTGAAATTATTAGTAGGCGTCAAACCTTATAGGTTTAAAATAGTTTTAATACATACTATGCGTTAAAAACGCTTAAAAAGAAGATTTTGAGCTATTTCCGGGTTTTTAAAGGAAAGCTGACATTTTTATTATTCCAGAAGGCTCAAAATATTTTATTTATCATATTAGATCAGTAGAAAAAAGTTTGGTATCAAAATAATTTGTAAAACTCATTTTATAGGCCAAAAGGGCAAAACCGACAATTATCGGATCAAGCTTAGAACTCTATGTTATGCTTAGCCTAAAATTAAATAAAAATCTTCAAAAATCCCAAAATATTATATAACATCAGTGGGTAAAAATTTTGGTATCAAAAATCGGGTTTAGATAGGCTATATGCTAATTACGCCTTTTATTTAGTAAAAAGCATTGTAATTATGCTAATGAGCATAACTCCTAATCTAGACCTCGAATTGATGTCAAATTTTAGAGACAACTTTATAAATCAGTAACTAAGGTTTCTATTCTTTTAAATTTCAAAAATCATGTTTTAAGGTCATATGGGCATAATGGTCAACATTTAAGCATTTAACGAAAACATGCATATGAATCGGATAACTAATGAACCAAGTTGTATAATCACAGAGGGTTATACTAACATGTAACCTGGTCCAAATAAAGCTCTAAGGCATTTCTAAAACATGCTACATTGGGTCAGAACTGAAAGTCAAAGCAAAGGTCAAATTATGCGACTTTCGGTTCCGATCCGAGCCTAAACTGAAAATTGTCGGGTTGAACATGTTTAGACATGTTCTTACATTAATTACCAAGTTATATTAGTGATAAAACAGGTTGCATGGCTCCTACATTGCTAATTATGCATTAATTTGAAAATAAGCTTTATGTTGACTTTTTAAGATTAACTTTGACCCGACAATTGACCTAGTTAGAGTGGGAATTAGAGGGTGCCCTTTTAAGGGTTTATTGCCCACATAATTACCAACTCATAGGTACTTTCAATTTGAAATTTGACTGGACAAGTTATGATTAATTACGAAGTCAAACTCTAATTACGATGGTTTGACTTTAAGCTAAATAACTAAGCTAAACTGAATTAAAGAAAGTTAAGGACACTTACAAGGGTCCTAAGCACAACTAGTGACTCCTAGGAAGGGTGCTTAAGCTCCAAAATTCTCCAGAAGTGAAGTTGTGAGAGTTTCAAGTGCAAGTGTCCAATGTTGCAACTTGTGGGTTTCTTATATAGTGATTTTGGTGCCTTTGGATCATGACAAATAGGTCTACAAGTGTTACAAGATGGTACCAACTGTCCCTATTGCATGAAATACCAGTGGGGAACTCCCTGGTATAAGAAAACAAGGTTTTAAGGCGGTGCAACGGGCTGGACAGACACCTGCAGGTGTTTTCTGTTGCTGTAGGTCGGACGCGGCCCATGTAAGGATCCTTAAGGATCTTACGCGGCCGGTATTAGTCCCGGGTCAGGTCAAAAATGTTTCATTAATTGCATTTTAGGTCCCTGGTCCTTCCTAACATGGCTTTGAGTTTATTTCTTACACTTTTGGCCCTCTAACTTGACTTTTAAGGGCTCCATGACATAACCAAACACCGTTAAGTCCTCGGTAAACCTTGTGATCACCCGTAAGGCCCTAGAATTCAACGTTGACGCTTTTAACCCCTCGTATACGAATATTATCATAACTTTCTCATACTTTATCGAAACCTTGTGAAATTTTTATCACTTATTCTCGTGAGTATAATTAATCGTTACAAAGCTTCGGGTTTGCTAAAAGGTCACTCAGAGGTATACTTTAAAGATGTTGACACGTTTAACCCCTGTAGTTTGCAATCTCTCACTATCTTCCACAATTAGCTTCGTATGATCCATAATTTATTCGTTTAAGGGTAAAAACATGGTGTAGGGTTATTGTAAGGCATATTTATCCATTGTTGACAATTTGAATCCTTTTATTCACATACTTTTTTTGTTTGTCAACTTTAGTCCCTCTAAAGTAATCTTTTACACGTTTAAAGCTCATGACACGTGTCGATACATTATTGGACATAAATTTACGAGGTGTTACATCGGGCTCTCCACTCATTCTCTAGTGGAGAACCAGTCTGAGAATGGATTTCTATCAAAGAGACGACCGATTCACGGGTTGAATATGAAACTCCATCAAGAACAGTTGAGTCTGACCGAATGGGGTGATTCCAGTCCGATCGGACGAGTGGACTTGATGAGGTTTTCGTTGTTTAACACGCCGTCATACCGTCTCCGTCAAACCGCAAACTTTTCAACTTAACTGATTTTAGAAAATTTTCAAACAGAAGGTCACTCAATCGAATAGCCGTCCGATCGGACGACCATCCAATCGAACAACTATTCGACCAGGTGACTTGTAATCTCAAACACTTAAACAATTTTCAAAACTTCAAAGGATATCAGTTTTCAATCGAATGACCATCCGATCGAATTACCTTATTTATACTACAACGAAAACTTCAAAAGTTCAACATTCCACAAACACACTTCCTTCAGTCGAACGACCAACCGACCGAATGGTCATCCGTCCGGACGGTCATCCGACCGAACCGCCATCCAAGCACTTACCTCACCGACACGTTGTTACACGTTGTTCAACGCTTACGCTATCGTTCTCTGATCAGGCTAATCTCTCAAGTGCTCCCTTCAATCCAAGACTGTGTTTATTTATTAAACACGATCTATGAGTATATTCGATCCTTTTCTGCTTAACGCACTTTTGGGTGTTACATACGTTAACTTTATCAAATCACATCGACACACAACGCAAACACTTTTTATATGCTAACCGCTCTGGCATGTTATACGTGTTATTTGATGAATGCTTGTATGTTATATGTACACAGTGATTGTTGCCTCACACCTTAGCAACGATAGTACTATAGTTTGGACTCAGCACCTGTCGTGGACAGGGGTTGTTAAGGGTTTTACTTCACGTGTCACAGTGGTGATATGTGTTGCGCATTCTACAACTCGGAGTCACGTCTGTGCATATTTCATTGTCGATAGCTTACTTGCTTCACATTTCTACGTGTTACATGCTGGTTATGCGTAAATCGCTTTCGCTACTATATGTTATTAAACTTGTATGCTCACCTTTACACTATGTGTATTGACTTTATTTTTAACGTATGTGACAGGTGTTTAGGATGTTTGCTTGCTGTGATGAAACCGAGTTAGGTGGTCTAGAAACCCACGAATAAATTATGAGTTGTCGGAACAGTGTATGATGTTTTTGAGACAATTATCTGTAATAACTATTTTTACTTTATCTGTTAGTAGTATGGGATATTAACGTTAAGGATTTGGTACTTTAATAGTTGTTGTGGATTCTCTTAAACAATCTGTTTCGCTCAGTGCCACGCCCCGATGATTCAACCATCGGTTGGGGTGTGACAGACAAGATGGAGTCGCCACACTCTTTGTAGCTGGAATGGGGGATTCTTCCTCTACTAGCAATCTCTACCGTCCCACTTTTATCTATTCTCCTTTGCAGATCTGGATACCGGAGGCAGAACAAGGTTTGATTCTCGGCCTCTCTTACAGAAAGCGGTCCAATCATCCCAACGGTAATTCCGTGTTTCTTCAAAGTGTGAGAAATATTATGGAGACGACACGTGGCATTATTTAGTTTTATGGATTAAGGGTAATAATGACATTAACTTCAAAAACCAATTTAATTATAAAATAGATTGTAACCGCTTTAGAAGTTAATTTAGTGGATAATTTTTTTTCTTACGTATCAATAACTGATCATGGTGTTTTAACATCTGTAATGTTTTTTGTTATTTTACAGGTATAAAACACCATGCAGATTCCAAAAATACCACGACTTGAATCGTAATACAGTCATGGTGTTTAACAACTGGAATGATTGTATTGCTATTCAAATCATGGTGTTTTAACACCATCTGGGGATGATTGTATTGTTATTCCAGATGCTAAAACACCGTGACTTAAATCACAATACAATATTTCCAGATTTCAGATGTTAAAACACCCTAACTTGAATCATAATACAATGTCCAGATGTTTAAACATCACGACTTAAATCACAATACAGTTAAAACACCATTGTACGAACATAGACAAAACACCATGGACTAAAACATCCAACTGAAACGTAATATTTTTCTCTATATAAGTATAGCAACATGGTACTCATGTTAAAGATAAAAAAACACTCGTTATTATGGTGTATTATTTTTTAAAAAAGATTACGTATAAAAATGTTATTGACATTTAGAAAAGACGGGGGGAACTTGCATGTACATGTAGGTTGGTGGAAGCTTATTTAAACAAAAAGACACTATTACCCCTAATCTAGCAAAATTAGTAAAAAAACATTTTATTTAAATAAAAAGACACTATTACCCCTAATCTAGCCAAACTAGTAAAAAAACACATAATTTACATTTTAAGCCCTTTTTATTCTCAGCCATTAACTTCAAGATCTAAGGTTTTAAAACACTTCATACACTTCTAAAAAACCCTTTTTACAATAACTCCACCCTCAGGATCATGGGAGGACCTACCCACAATTGTGGGTGGGTGGCCGCGCCCCTTGAAAAAAAAAAAGTTTTAGTGCTAATTTTCGTCAAAAATCCCACCCGCACCCCTTGGATTTTTTCAACTGCACCACTTGAAATTTTTCAACCGCCTCTCTTAGAAAAAAAATTATGAATTTATAAACAAAATAAGTTAAACACAAATCATTATGAATATATAAGTATATAACACAATTTATATAATTATTTTTTAATCACTTATTCACTTTACTTAACTCAATCTACAATATAATTTTAGAGTAAACTTCCGTTTTGCTCACTGTGGTTTGGTCGTTTTAATGGTTTTGCCCCAATTCTTTAAAAATAGCCATTTTGCTCCCCATATTTACTATTTTTTTTTCCAAGTAGCTCCCCGTCAGTAACTCCATTAGAAATGTCTATTAAATGGAAGGGTATTTTGGTAACTTGCCATATGAAAGTAAGGATATTTTGGTAATTTACCTATAAAGTTATTTTAATTTTAATTTATAATATATGCATACAATATATAACACATCCATAGACACTCCCTCATCTCCGGCTGGTTAGGGCTTGCACGCACCAAATGACTCAAACAAAATGCTAAACCAGATAACTGTGGCGCGTGTCCTCCACCGTCGCGCTGTGCCGGAGTCCACCGCGGCGTGTTTCTCCACGACTCCGTTGACGCGTTCGATTCTTCTTCATCGGTGTCTGAGTTTCTCACTGGTGACATTCCTCGATCTCGGCAGTTACGTCGCCGCACTGCACCACTGCCGCCATAATGTCACCGGAAAGTTGAATCTGAATCTGATTTCTAGATCTGAAAATGTTCGTATACGAAAAAAACCTAATGAAACTCCGTTTCTTACTCGAATAATCGCCAGAGCCTTTTCTGTTATCGTTACCGACAGAAGTAGGATCTAGCTCTGGCATCTGATAAAACAGTTGATCAGAGATGATATGCTGATGATGTGGCGCAGAATGAGGATGATGAAGACAATCGGTACAGAAGTTGTATGTTACATACCAAACAGGAGAACACAACCCAAAAGACTAGTCTGATGGGTGAGAGAGCCCATTTGGTATATAAACCCCACATCAGTTACCCATACAACCGATGTGGGACAAGTCCCATACCTTGCAATGGTATTAGTCCATAACAATCGACCGTCCTTAAGGGCCAACGTCCTCGTTGGTCACAGCCATGTTGGTCACGGCTGGCTCTTTCCAGGCCACCACTCCGAGCCTCGTTGGTCACGGTCACGTTGGTAACGGCTGGCTCTCTCCAGGCCACCACTCCGAGTTCTGGCTCTGATACCAATGTTACCTACCAAACAGGAGAACACAACCCAAAAGACTAGTCTGGTGAGTGAGAGAGCCCATTTGGTATATAAACCCCACATCAGTTGCCCATACAACCAATGTGGGACAAGTCCCATACCTTGCAATGGTATTAGTCCATAACATTGTATCGGCAGAATATTGTCGGAATTGTGACGGTTTTGAACCGGAGATTGAGATTGAGCTTGTTCTTGAGCAGCGATTACACAGAGTAGACGTTCAAGGAGGCAACAAGAGCATATGCCGATGGTGCTGGTGAGGTCAGTGTAATGGTTCTTACACCTCATCTATAGATATACAAATATGTGTATCTCTTTAGGTATGATGTTAGTGGATCCAGGTAATGATATTAATTATAAATAATTAATTACTTATATATAAAATTCCTGAAATATACCCCTACCTTTAATTGTATGATTTAACTGAGTTAAGGTCATGGAGCAAAATGGGAAAAACATAGTAAACTATTGGAGCAAAATGGCTATTTTTAAAGGATTGGGGTAAAACCGTTAAAACGACTAAACCACAGGGAGCAAAACGGAAGTTTACTCCTATTTTTATTAACCCAACCACCCATGCCTAAACCCAATCTAAAGATTTTGAACTAAATAAACCAACCCACCCATGACCCGTTCTAGACTTGAAGAGTTTTGTTGTTTTATTTTAAGCTTTGTTTGTTTAAATGATTACTAATCAACATTTAAAACTAGGGCTTGAATGTTTGAAATTTAAAATTGAAAATTATGGTGTATGGTATTGGTTAAACATGATTGTTTATTTTGTTTAAGTGTTTAGTGTTGTATTATGAACTTATGGAGCGATTTATATGTAATAAGAACCATGGGTAGGGAAGTTATGGCGTGATTTCTCAAGAGGAAAAGGGTTGAACCACTTGTTTTCGTCGGATTCTTCTAATTAAAGACTAAGTTATGTTTTAGATAAGTTTTTTTGTTGTTTTATTTATTTAATGATTAGGGGAAATAGAAGTGGGGAGGGTTTGAACTTTGATGTTTTTTTGTTGTTACTTAACTTACTTAGGATAGAGGGTGTGGTATAAAGCCCCTAGGGGCTTTATCACGCCACATCAGTGCCATGTCACATAGGGAGTTTTAAAACCCCTCTCCTTAACTTGCATGCAATGGTTTAAAGCCCCATATTAAACAAAAAAATAAAGAGAAGAGATTTGATTGGTTGAAAAGAATGGGCCCCACCTTCAAAGCCATTTTCCGGCGTTAGCGTGCTGGCGGAGGTGGATATCGCCCCCTCCATGGAGGTCGGGGAGTGGCTGATGGCGCCCCGGGGCGCTATAGTTGTCTAGGTGGCAGGGTGGCGCTAAGCCACACCCTGTGGACTTAGGGTGGAATGGGTGCTCCCCACATGGGGAGTTGTAAACTTTTCCCATAGCCAATCATCTCATGTCATGTCAACTTCCTTCTTCACTCCCCATTTTACACTCAAACACTATGGGTGTTGTCACACCCCAAAAACGTCACAGCGGAATATAAAACGTAGTGGTGACGGAAGTTGGTGCCCATAAATATCTTGCTGAACAATGCATCGTAATGTTGGACAATCAACTTAATTAAAACATAGTTTTTAAAACATAAAGTCGTAAAGTACGTCACAATCACACCATAGTTAAGTTGTTTTGATCCTTATGGAACTTATTACATAGGTCCCAAATTAGTTTTAGAAGTTTGTCCAGAACATTATCAAACCAAACATGCATCAACAACCACAAGATACGCCATAATTCCCGAAGCCGAACTCAAGTACCTAAAGAACACGTTAAAAATCAAGTGTCAACACTAAGGAGGGTGAGTTCACATATCCAAATTTAAATAATTTGATTCAAGGAAAACTTTCTAATTATGTGTTTATTTTCAAAACATCCATATAATTTTTAAGAAAGTTAATTTATTTCCTTATAAAAATTCAAGGGTTAGCCGTCGCAAGCATTTTCGCAGAACCTCCGACCATAAACATCTTCCCAAGTTTACATATTAAATTGATAGCATCAAATGTTCGGACTCGTAAGTTAGCAAGACATTACGAACTATATATTAACGATGAAGGTATAATCAAAACTAGACTATAACATAATATCAATTCGTCGTTTGACTTGACATGGAGCGACCGGTCACGACGGGGTTGTCAACCCGATAGATCTACCAACAATTCCTCGAGTGCAATACTTAAATGATTAAACGACATTACTTGCGCATGGCCCATATCGAGGCCATCTATAATGCCTGCCTCATGAACTATATATATATATATATATCCTACTAATAATGATAAATTTAATATATCATGTTGTACGAATTCCCCGAAGTCCCCAGCGAAATATAAGCATATAAACCGATACTTATTCTCTTGAGATCAAGCAAATTCGTCCCAACTTTAGATTTAAGAAATTTTAAATCTACACGGTCGTTTTCTCTGAAACGCCGTAATAATCCCCGTTTCTCCCCGAAACATATTTATTCACAAAAACCGTTTCTACCCGAAACATATACATATTTAACAAATCCGTATATTTTCCATGAAAATATACATTTTATATATCAAAGGTATGTTTTATTTGAAAACATCTTTAAACCTTTTAAGGCGTGTTCTTCCCCCAAAACATATACAAAACAGTAAAAAGAGGGGTTTAGTGACACTCATCTTTGGGTGCGTATTATAAATAGCGCAATCCCACAAATTGATTTCTACACGTCCTAATATACGTAGGAACGATTTATCAATCAATATATATCACAAAATTCCTAGGTTTCTCCATATCTTATGATTTTCACGTAACTTCGAGATTTTCTCAAAAAGTCATTATTTTGATTATGTTGGCACATTAATATATATATGAGTTCATATATATATATATATATATATATATATATATATATAAAATATTTTGCGACTTGAACGATTTTATTGGTGACTCTTATCATGTAAATCCATTAACACACCCGTTTAAACGTAATATATCTACGATTTGCGTGTCGTAATGTGTATACATAAACGTGTACATGTACTCAATATCATAACACACAAAATCTCGTTAACTTATATATTTTATCATTTTTAAAGCACGTATACAAGAAATAACTTATCAAGTTAACTTATGTATCAATTTTCATGCTCGACAATAAGTTGCACAATAAAAAGAATTTTATCGATTCTACCGCTTTAAGCGCACAAGTGTACATGCATAGTCTAAATTCCCGCTATCATGTCAACATTTAACATATTTTCATATGCACATATCTAAATCACATAACACATTTTAACACATAAGGTTCACTCATAATTAACCCATGATAGTGTACATTGTAAAACGCGTATTTTAGTGATTCGGTAACGTTTTCAGGCGTCGGAAGTCACGTATGACTAACCAAATACCAAGTAAACTTAATATAAGTTAAAATACTTATTTTTATACTAAAAATATCAGTTTACTTACTGATTTAAAACAGTTTCATAAAAACCTTTCGAAAAGCCGATTTTTAACCGTTTTACCGCATAGTTTTGCGTCAAACGTTACCATAACTATCCAAAATCGTAACAACTTGATATTTTAACATAATCTATGTTATTTACTGATTAAAATGATGGTTATAATCATATTAGTGCAGTTTTCAGATAAGTCACATAAATCATGCGATTTCAAGTATTTTACAACACTTTAAGCACTAAGTACAACATGCAAAGCTAGTAAACTTTATGACAAAGTTTTATACTATTCTAACACTTCAAATATTAATATTTTTAGTGTTTAGATTTTGATTAAAAATTGTTTTTATCAAATCATAACTTAATCATCATTTCATGATCATAAACCAACATGCATGTTCAAGTAAATGCATCTAATGCATCCATAACATGTCATAATCAACTTGCATGAACTTAAATGCATCTATACCTTCATTTAACTCATGTTCTAAAAATCCAAACATTCCATACTTCATATCATCATCATCTAATCATTTAAAATAAATGCAAGACATGTACATTCTTACACATCTAGGACTTTAATCATCAAAAATTTACATGCATGCATACCTATACATACATACACAGCACATATATACATACACACACATGAATCCAAAACTTTACTTTTACATGTCCATTCACATGATTAAAACCCTTTTAGAACTTTCCAAGATTACATGCACATCACTTTTCAACATTTCATCAAACAAGATCAAACCAAAAATCAAAACTCATACTCTATGAAGAAACACTGAACTAATTTTAGGGTTGATTAGTTTGGTTTCTGTTTCAATCATGAGGGTTAATCTTCTTATAACTTTCTTGAGCTCCTTGATGGTCTGGTCTTCCTGCAAAACAGAACACCATTAGCTCGTTAAGAGGGGAATATGGAGATTTCCCTCTTAACCAGACTCCGGCGTGAGAATAAGTATCTGCTTTGAGGAAATAAGTGCGTGTTAAGAGTGAGAGTGAAGAGAGCAGAATGAAATAACCTGTGCATGAAGGTCTCTATTTATAGCCAGAGATGTGTAAGAGGAGTTGGGCTAATGGGCCTTGGGCCGGAAGGCGACAACTTAGAGGATATGCTCTTTGTCTCACTGGTGTCGACCGTTAGTGTCTTCTAGAAAATCCCCGGTGCTGGCGCACCGTGATTGGAGCCACGTGTCTCAGCTGTCGGCCTTGTTGTCCCTCTGCCATCAGCAGGTAAGTGGAGATCATGGGGCAAGTGTCGCCGCCCCCTGATTGGTGCCACTTAGGCGTCCTTGTGTACTTTCTGTCCCCTGCACGTCAAACGATCATGGAGCACGATTGAGCACAGCCTGGAGGACGCTGATTGGTTCTTTCTTCTGCCACTTGTACCTTGAGTACTTTCTGAAGTGGCCTTGCGCTCTAACTCCTGTGCGATCCTTGCTGAACACGTAACTAGCCCGCGCAGGGTTATGGATGCTGAAGGCTTTTGTTCAGAATGCTAAGTGCTGAAACTGATGTTCTCTCTTGTTTGGACCTCGCGCGAGGTAAGTCTTTGTTCAAATAACCCGCGCGAGTCTAAGCTTGATCAGCTTGCTGAATAAGGAGTATGGTCAAGCGCGCGACCTGGAAAAGGTTTGCGCGGCTTTTTGGGACCATACCCCTTCATTCTAACATACATATATACATATATACGGCCACATATACATACATATACACATCCATTTTATTTTATTCCAAAAAAAAATCCATTTGTTATTGTTTTCAAGTTAGTGAATCATTCAAGAACTTTGAGAAACGTCCATCATCATCAAGAATCAAGAACAAGATTTTTAAAGTGAAGTTTATACCTTCAAGATTTTGATGGGTTTTTAGCAAAGGTTGATGATATGGAGCTTGATTCTTGCTTGAAACACCTTAAAATCACCTTTAGACCTTCAAATGGACTTGAAAACACTTTGGAATGAGCTTGGATCTTCAAGAAATGGTTTGAAAATTTGAAATTGTATGGATATAGGGGTGTTCGGCCGAAGATTTATGAGAGAGAGAGAGAGAGAGAGAGAGAGTGAGCTTGATTGTGATCTTGTCTTGGGTTTTGAAAGATTTTAGAAGGTTTTTGAAAAAGGTTAATCATCACATGAGTTCTCCAAGACCAACACTTGGAAGAGAGAGGAGAGAGGAGCCTCCAAATAGCCGCCACCTCTCTTTACACATACATACTACACGCATACATACATACATACATACATATATATATATATATATATAGACCAAAAACTGGTATTTCACTAGATACTGGGTATTTTATCTAGCGTTTTAATCCCGTTTTATGACGTTTTAAATTATTTTTATCACTCTATAAAAATAAATCACCAAAATATTACTGAAATAATTATCAGTTGCCTCGATTGGCTGCGTTGACAGTATTTTGTCAGATACGCGCAGTATCGCACGGTACGCGCTTAAACTCGAAAACTAGAGTTTCTTCGCGTTTTAATTTATTTTTTCTTCCGGACATGATTAATTACTATTCTAATCATAACAAATTATTTTTAGGATTTTAACATTGATCAGCGGTCACCAACGTTTGTTTCGCATTTTGTTCGTTACGTGATAAACGTTTATCTTATTATTGCCAACATATTTTTTTTTCAAAGTTTGGATCTACCAACACATCAAATATCACACATAAACAATAATATTAGTCAAATACAGCCTTTTATTCATTCGCGACACGTGTTACATTTGTACGGTACAGCCTAAATAGCCGGGTGTCACAGGTGCTCCCCACATGGAGAGTGGTAAACAAATTTAAAAACAAAAAAAAAGATAAATGTGTAATTGGTTGGAAGAGACTAGGGTCCGCCATTAACTCTCTGTCTCTCTCTTTCTCCTTTTCCCCACATCTGTGACTACTCCCCAATCCCACTCAATCACCCCACTTAAACAAGTGGTGGCGGTGGTGTTACCGCGTGGTGAACCAACTCAAACACCCCACTCCCCGTATACGGCCCTTCCACCCTTATGATGGTTTTTTATGTTGTTCACTGTTTTACTTGAAACTTTACCTATTAATGAGATAGAAAGTTAGGAAATAGGGTTTAATTGTTTGAAAATTGAAATTGACCCAACCCAACCCGACCCGATATGATCTGACCCGCTCTGAAATTTTGTTTGTTTATGTTTACTTGTATTATATGATACGACCCGACCCGCTATGAAACGAATTTTTTTATATAGCTAGGGGCCTAAAATCTTTAAAAAAATCGCACCCTCAGAAAAAAAAAATTATAGGTCCGTCACTGCTCAGGATACCGCTTGTTTTTGTCCGTTATTCTTCTTGTAATTGTTTCTACAATCTTAGATCTAACCTTTTTAGAATATATCTTGGTACCATCTGAAATGGTCTATGATTCACACGTGATGTTTCATTTTGCATTCCAAAATAGTGAAAGCTATCTTACAAAGTGCTCAAACATTGCTTGAGTTGATATATAAATTATGTTGTAGAGTGATACCCATGAGCCAATCAGTTTAAGAGCTTAAATGCAGAAAAAAAAAAAACACTATGCTGTCAATACAAATCCACATTTAGAAAAATACATAATCATCCATATTGAAATATAAAAATCACATCATGAAAAGCCCACGACAATTGAAAAGCGATAACAGTTAGAACTTGGGGTTTTTATAGTAAAGAACCTGTTTTTTGGGCTTAAATAGGTACCTAGAAATGTAAGTGGATCGAATTACATCAAAAAAGAGGCCAAAGTGCAGCACCACATATAGGAAGACTGGCATCACAGCAATGGCACCAATAAGGATTGGCATCCATATCTGACCCTTATGATAAAGTATGAAAAAGCTGACACTAAAAGCGATTGTCATGGTTACTATAGAGAGGAAAAGAGTTGCAAGACCTAACATGAGTTTTTTCGGTAATGATTCCAAAAAATCACGTTGAGCATAACGAGATGTGAGGATAGAAAGGAACATCAGAATTGAAGCAGATGATGAAAATAGGGAAATGGCATCTGCCACAACGAACACCATAAAGGTTGCTTGTGAATGGAAGATAGGAATACCATCATCTTGGTCGTATCCACCGGGAACCGTAAAAGCTGCAGCAAAAACTATGGTTGCAATAAGCGCCGCAACAACCATACATTGACTAGCAGTGTCTTTCATCCACTTCTCGCCTTGTGTCACCAATTCTTTGTGTTCCTTTGTGAATAACTCCTCTGGTGTTAACCCGTCTTCGTTCTTCCGTTCCCTATAAGGAGGGATCATACCCTCTACTTCCTTCAACGCAAAATACAAAAAATCATAGACATTACAATCGTTGTTAGAGTGGTGAGCAGGGCAAAACTAGAACTTTTAGAGTAAAATTATTTTATTTTGAATATAATTCATATTTTTGATAAAATCTATCTCGAAATATGGAAATTTGAACAAAACTATACATTAGCCGGGGTTCCATTCTCTATTTTTACGAAAAAAGCCTTTTCTTCCTACTTTTACAAATTATTTTATTTTTAAAATCAACCTTTTTACCAAAAAAAAAATATATATATATATATAATCTCAGGCCTTATCTTTAGCAATTCCTAACCCAATTGACTCATTCTTATTTGAGCTGATATTAAAAAAAATAATAATATAAAAAGTAATCTCACGCCACATCTTTAGCAATTCCTAACCCAATTGACTCATTCAGTCATTCTTATTTGAGCTGATATTCATTAACTATTTATTAGTAAACGACTTGAAATCCATGTTTACTCATCATTAAAAGAAATAAATAATTAGGTGAGAGATGCATATACCTTAAACCATAATAGTTCTCGTTGCATTTGTAAAGCAACTCCTGAAACATCCTCGAGTCGATTTCGCTTTGCACGTTTCCCAACTAAATGCAACATATTATTTTGCTTTTGATCTTTAAGAGGAGTAATCAAATCTTTCATTGAGCCTATCTCATATAATAGGTTGTAGATACCTTCAGTGGCGCAGGATATGAGGGGCCCGGGGGGCGCCCGACCCCCCGAACTTTTTGCGAAGTAGTGTTACGTATCTATTTTTCGTATAGAAATTTTTAGGTTTATATGTATTCACCCCCCCCCCCCCCCCCCCGGTTTAAAAAAAAAATTAGGTATATATTTTTTTGGACCCCCAGGTTTAGTTTTTTTTTTTTTTGGTATAGGATTATTAGATTTTATCACCCTCAACTATTGGCTATTGGCAGTTGTCACCCCCAACTATCACTTTGACGCCCGTCACCCCTAACTTAACACTTAATGTGTTTTGTCACCACATCGTTAACTGATCACTAACTTTTGACACAGTTACTACACTTTTTGAGGTATTATAGGGATCTTGGGAAGCTTTTAGGGATCTTAGGACACCCCCAAAAGTATAGTAACATGATCAAAAGTTAGTGATTTGGTGACAGAACACGCTAAGTGTTAAGTTGGGGGTGGCGGGCGTCAAAGTGATAGTTGGTGGTGACAGCGACCAAAGACCAATAGTTAAGGGTGATAAAATCCAATAACCCTTTGGTATATACGTTTTCGACCCCTCCTGTTTTATAAAAAAATATTTATATAGCCCATTAGGCATTAGTTAAACCTGTTGCTGACTTGCTGCTAACCGGTCAAAAAAAACCATTATAACTTAGCCCATTAATTAAAAGCCCAAAGAAAACCCATTATAACTTGAATAGCCCATTAGTTAAACACTTAAACCTGTTGCTGCTGCTAACCGGTCACAAAAAAAAACAAACTACTTTTGCTTGCTGCTAACTGGAGAGTGGAGACGAGGACTCGAGGAGAACAGAAGAAAAAAACGCAGGTGCGGCTGTGGGTTGTCTTCTTCGTTCGACTAATCGACTTCGAGGAGACGAGGTATGTGTTTTTTTTATCTTTAGGTTTAAATTAGGGCTTAATTTATGTGATTTAGGTTTAAATTAGGGATGAAATTGGACCGATTTTTTGCCAAAAACTTGTTGAAATTAGGGATTTAGGGGTGAAATTAGGCTGTAACCATGCTAGATATTAGAAAAAGAAAATGCCTTGTTGATGGTTAATTAGGCTGTAACAGACTAACAGGCTGTAACTTGTTGAAATAAATTAGGGATTTAACTTGTGTTGTTGACTTGTTTCTTGTTAGATTACGCTATGGGGAAAAACAAAATCATAACTTCTTTTTTTAAAATGTTTACGTTTTCGTGTACCCACCTTCCTCTTCTTTTTAATGTTTTCGTGTCTTTGTTCAATTGTTTGTTAAACAATGTTTACGTTTTAATGTTTGAGAACGTATTTTATTTGATATTAATATTTGACCCGATCCGACCCGAATCGAATCACCGACATCCGACCCAAACATAGAATTTTTTTTAGGTCCGGTACCTTCCGCCCCCCCAAACATTTTTTTCAAGCTTCGCCACTGGATACCTTCATGACGATGTTTGACGGCAATGTGAAATATAGTAAAGTTGTCATCATTTACTTTCCATATTAGATCTGGATATTGACGGATGAGCTCAACTACAAATTTAGTATTGCCTGTTTCCGCAGCAAGAAATAATATCCGAGAAGAGTATTTACTCTTTGTTTCTGGGGCTTTGATTACACTGTTTGTTGTTTCAACATGCATTTTGGCTATATGTTCAGAAACAAGCCCTTGTAGTTGTAGAGCTTGATCATCATTTTGGATTTCAACATGCATGTTCACAATACGTTCAGAAATGAGCTTTTGAAGTTCCGTCTGTGGTTTGTCGACTTGGTTATTATCTTTCTGCCCTCTAATTATGTTATCAATTTCTTCCCTAGATTTTTCGGCTATATTACCCCAAACGATTCTCAGTAATTGCAACGCACAATCTTCCTTTTCTTGAAATTTCCTCTTTAAACCAATAAACACAGAAACTGAAAACAACAACAAAGAAGGTGTCAAAATGATATACTACACTCACGTGATGGGATCATTCGGGTTTTAGTTACTTTTTATATATCAATTTTTTTTAACGGCAAATTTGGATCACTGACGGACCACTGGAGTATCATTGTGCGCCGATCATATCCATCTCCACTTGGCATACTGCCTATACATCAATTCAGGAGGAAACCCAATAAATATGAGAAAAACTCCCTTGTAGGAATCGAACCCAGGACATTTTATATATCAATTAATGAAAGTAAATAAGTTTTCGGATGTTCATTAGGCTAAACGGTATGGAAGTGGGGAGGGGTTGGGGAGCCACATGGCCATTGGCGCCGACGGGGTACACCGCTCCCTCCCCTTGGTGATCTCTACCATTTGTGGAAACATCCCCACCTCACCGAGCCGCCACGTGTGTGATTATTACCGTTGGGTTGGGCAGTTGAAGAAAGTATTATTTCTTTTACCTTATTTACCTATTTAAACCCATAACCTTACATTTTTTCATTCACTTCACCTTATCACACAATCTCAAACCATTCAAACTTTTAAAAGCTTATTTGTTCTTTCTCGCAAGACGTGTTTGGACCAACGAGGAATAATTCGCTTTGGTCACAGCTTGGGTGAATAAATCCACCACCCCTCCTCGGGTTGACACAAATCACTCATGCTGGAGTGATTTGGTGAAACTGATCACAACGTACACGCACTCAATTCAAAATGGAGGCTAGTGAACCGACATGTTACGGTATATGAGCAACTCTTCATAACCGAGGAGGAGGCTATGAGCGAGGCCCTACGCGCGTACTAAACGACGTAGGGTCATGTATTTAACAACATTCCGTCGTGGCAAATGCTAAGAGTTGTTCCAAGTTGGCATGCTGTCCAGTTCGACAACTCGATTCCGATGACTCGGTCGTTGAGGATTAGTTATTTTTATGTCCTTTAATCATGTAGTTTTTTAGTTATGCATTTTTTATTATATATATATATATATATATATATATATATATATATATATATATATTTATATTTAATTAATGAAAACATTTTTTATATTTTATAGTTTAATAAATGGTAAATTACATTTTTCGTCCTTTAGGTTTGTATAAGATTGCAATGGATAGCCTTTAACTTCAATAACTACAATCACAATCATTTATTTACAAAACCTATTACACGTGATGTCCTTTAGCCCTAACCTTGTTAAAATTTTAAGTGAAGTATGGCATGTGTTTTGCACATGAGGATAGATTGGTAATTTTAATTGGAGTTGGTAAGAAAACTTTACAAAATAGTTGAAATCAAATAAGTGGCAGCACTATTTTTTTAGTACAGACATCAAGGGCATGTTTGGCTAAGCTTTTCCAACCCAACTTATGACTTATTGACTTAATCAAAAAGCTAAAAAGGAGTTTTAGTGTTTTGGCAAACCTAAAAGTCCTTTTCAAAATGACTTTTTAAGAAGAGAAAAAATCATCAAAAATTCATTTTTGAGAAGTTAGAATGTTGTGACTTTTTGAACCAACTTATTGACCTATTAGATTTTAGTCATTTTACGTCAATAAGCTAAGCCAAACACTTTTTAAAAAACAACTTATTGACTTATTGGCTTTTCCCACCCTATAAGCTAATCCAAATACTTTTTTAAAAACTCCTTTTCAAAAAGTCATAAGTTAATAAGTCATTTTCACAAAAAGTAATTTTTAGGTAAAATAAGCTTAGCCAACCATGCCCCAAATTAGAAAAAGGAAAACATGGTTAGCACACAATTTTTAGTACAGACCCCATTTTCTTCTTTTAAATTTCATGAATTTTCCCTAAATGCATACTTGTTCTTTTTGTAGCTGGATGAGTCCACTGGATGATTCGTAGCAAATTTTATTAATGGAGTGGCATTTCAAAAAATGAATAATATAGTAGTGGAATTGTTGTGGCTGTCAATGGTGGTGGTGGCAGTGAAGGTCGGGTGGTGGTGGTGGTTGGATGGCGTGGTGGTGGTGGTGGATGGAGTGGAGGTGGGTTTTGGATGGTAGGTTTAGAGAGAGATGTGGTTATGTTTTAAATCTGATTTAATTTATTATTTAGATTTATGTTAGATAAATAAATGCGTAAAATTATCGATCTACCCTCATGTGAAAGACACATGTCATATTTAGCTGAAAATTTTAACATGGTTAGGGTAAAAGGACGTAACTTGTAATAAGTTTTATAAATAAAAGATTGTGATTGTAATTATTGAAGTTAAATGCTATCTATTGCAATCCCATACAAACATAAAGGACGAAAAATTAATTTACCCTTTAATAAAATCAATGTGAATGATAAAATTGAAGGGGAAAGCAAGGGAACCATACCCTTCGATAGAGGATAATTCAATAGGTGGAAGGTAAGGTGACGTAACGCTGAGTTAACGGACAAGGGAGAATGAAGATTTGGAAAAACTTGTTTGTTAGTTGTCAGTAACGTGAGAATCAATTGTATACTCTAATTCAGATTCAAATTCGGTAATTAATCATTTCCTTATTACAAAATTTGATTTAAGTACGTAAATGTGTCATTAAGATTAAAAACAAATATAACATTCATATCTTTCCTAAATTATCAAATAATTATAAACTTCTTTTATAAAATTGTCTATAGTAGGAAATTATTTTCGAGTTTAATTTAAATTTAAATTCAGTAACTAATAATAAGTTTAAACCAAATTTGCTTAAAATTAATAAGTTTAAACCAATTTTGATTTAATAAGCATAATCATCTCATTAACATTGACATTAAAATCAAAATTAGTAATGGAACACTTCTTTCATTTAAAATTTTATGCAAACGTTTCTTTTAACACTGTTAAATAATATAATTTATTTTGAGAACATCCGTGTAATACACGGGACTTAAACTAGTGTGTAATAAACAACAAGAGTCGAGAATTTTACCAGAATTGATGAATTTTATTATGGAGTTAGATTTCGTTTTAGGAAACGGTTCACGTGCTTGAGACGGTTCTGTAGGTGCACTTCCGCTACCCCCATCTGTTTGAGGTGATCCAGTAGGTGCACTTCCGCTACCAACATTTTCATTCTTAGGTGGTTGATGTGAAATACACATCTTGGTGTAGAGATGTTTAAGCCCATTTGTGGTCCTCCATATGATATTAGATGTTGTTTCACGAAATACTTCTGGCTTTCTAGCTAAAAGTCCAAGCACAGTTCCACTACAAAGTCCTGGATAAGCTTTCACAATCTCTAGGGCGACATCTAAGAGATATTTTACAACCGCTTTGTGAGAGACATGACCTCAATTTTGTTTGTTAACAAGAGTTATGCATAATCAAATAACGAAACAAATGAATAATTCATGTTTTAATTTTATATTTCTAATAAAAGAAAATTATAGAAATGTGATGTTATTTCGTCTCTTAAATTCTATAGTAAATTAATAAAATGGTCCCATGGTTTGTTTAAAATTTTGGCTTTAGTCTTTAAAATATTTTCTCCGTAGGATTTTGTTTCCAAGGTTGATGTTGTTTTGCAATGTTGGTCCATAGTTGAAGACTTGAAGAGTAATTTGACATCACTTTTACATAAAAGAAATATATATCCCCATTAACCATTTGGACTAGGACTTGAACTAACAAAAAACGTCAATCATAGGGTCTGAATCCAACGAAAAAATAGTTTAAGGACTAAATCAAGATTTTAAACAAAAAAACACAAGGACCATTTTTGTAATTTACTCTAAATTCTAGATAATATGAGCAATTTTCTTTTACACATATAACCTACACATGCGTAGGTAAACATAAACATACGCATTTATATGTAAGAGTTGCAAAATCTAAAAAATATGAAACACAAATAAAAATAAATAAATAAATGAATAATTTTTATTTCCTTTTCTTTTAAAAAAATAAAAATAAAATAAGTGTTCAATAATTAACCGACATCCGAATTTTCTACTTCTTACATACGTATATATGATTATGTAAAGAAACCATGAACTAATTCATATGATTTTATAATTTTAATTGTTTACACATGTATAAAATAATCTTTTTTAATTTCACGAGATACAAATAAACATTATATTTCTATCTTTTTATTTCATTTTTAAAAGAATAGGATTATAAATTAATTATTTATTTATTTTCTATGTGTTCTCATAATATTTAGAATTTTACAGAGATACACTCTCTCTCACACAGACACAAACATACCCGTACACACATACAAACTAGAGGGGTGTCGTCTGATGTGGCGAAAAACACCAACATTGGTAATCATGTAATATATTAATATTTTTTAAATTAATGAAAAAACTATAGCAACACCATACTCAAGTTAAAGAGAATACAATCCTAGTTTGTATGGTGTAATTAAAAAAATATTAATATATGAAAAAGTTATGATCGTTTAAAGATCGTGAGGGAAATTGATTTAAAAGTCAACAATATGTTTTAAACAATTTTGCCATGTGTTTTAAAAGTTGTAATTACCAAACTTTTAAAAGTATGTAAAATTACATTTTTGTCCTCCTTTTAAAATTATATAAAATTACATTTTTATGCTTCTCATATGTATTATAATACAATATAAATATATAACAAAGAGATCACAAGTAAAATTTAATAGATACTAACTTCGAGAAAACCATATCTAAACAAAAAAAATTATTTTTATTTTTTCATTCGTTTTATATGTTAGTAACCTTTTACCAAAACCAAAATACCATATATATATATATATATATATATATATATATATATATATATATATATAGGGAGCCGCTAGAATAAGAACCACCACGAGTTATGAGAACCGCGAGAACCAAGTGCCACGGAGGGCCGTTGACCACGAAATTTTTTTTACACCTAGATCCGTATATTTTAAGACCGGGTGTAAATTTTGGGTTCAAACGGCGTGCCCGAGGGGGTAGTTTTTTACGCCCAAAGTTTGGTAAAAAAAAAAGAAAAATTAAAAAAATTAAAAAAACCCAAACTTTGGGCGTAAAAAACTACCCCCTCGGGCGCGCCGTTTGAACCCAAAATTTACACCCGGTCTTAAAATATACGGATCTAGGTGTAAAAAAAATTTCGTGGTCAACGGCCCTCCGTGGCACTTGGTTCTCGCGGTTCTCATAACTCGTGGTGGTTCTCATTCTAGCGGTCCCCTATATATATATATACCTATATAGGGTAGGGTTCCAGCGTGAACAACCTCCCAAGAGTGAACTGCGTGAACAGATCTGGGCCCTTGATTTCCTTTTTAGTTGTTAAGGGTAGGATTGTAATTATATAAAAAATTAGATTTAAATCATTATTTTAATAATTGAATTAAGTTACATCTTTCCTAATTTAAATTCATTATCCACATTATGTTTTATTTATTAATAAGATAATTACCAAAACAAACAACAAATCACCATATTTCAATTTTTATTTTTATTTCAGATTCATCACAAGAATTCGAAATTTGATTTTTAAGATCCACGTAACCTTCATATTTCAACGGTATACACATGTGTACTTGGATATAAATAAAACAGTACACATGTGTACTCATCATCGTACATATGTGTAATTAGCTACATAATACATACATAGAAACAATACCTATAAAAGTATTTTATATTTAACAAATTACAAGTTCCATAATGTTTTCCAAACCAAACAAAAAAACATATAATTACAAGTTCCAGTTTCGTAAAAACAATAAACCCAACATAATCAAAAAAACAAAAAACATAATCTTTTACAACTATTCGCCACGTTGTATGTTGAATCATCCTTATCGACCAAGCAAACAAACATACGTGAATCATCCTTATCGACCTCATACGTGAATCATCCTTATCGACCTTCCATCTCCTAAAATAACACAAAAAAAACTCAGCAACTAATACTTTGCATAATTCACAAGTGTACATCAACAACTTTACACATTCAATACACAAAAAGTTATGAGATATCACAAAAGCAGCCGCTATACACATGTGTACATTGGGTTAAAAATTAGAGCAAAATCAGAATACACATGTGTACATCGCGTTAAAAATAGAGCAAAATTAAAGAATTGAACAAAAAAACTCAACAACTAATACTTTGCATAATTCACAAGTGTACATAAACAACTTTACAAATTCAATACACAAAAAAAAACTGAGATATTACAAAAACAGACGTTATACACATGTGTACATCGCATTAAAAACAGAGCAAAATCAGAATACACATGTGTACATCGCATTAAAAACAGAGCAAAAATCAAAAAATTGAAATCCAAAAACCTTAAATCGGAACCCTAATAGTCCAGCAAATCAGTAAAACAAAAAAAGTTACCGGTTGCAAAATTAACGGTAACCCACAAGGTATCAAAGCTAAAAGGGATTAAAACAAATGCTACAAATTACCGCTGTTTATGGAGACGGCGACGGCGGCGATAAAACAATATGTAAACAAAAAATAAAATTAATAATAAGAAATATGAGTATAGTGCTGATATACAAATATTAGTATCGTATGACAAAATGAGATCAAGAAACTCACATCTGATGTAACTGGAAGGTCAAACGACGGGGCAGCTGAGAACCCGTCACAAAGCAACTCATTTGGTCTCCCGTGTACTTTATTCTAGTCCACTAAAGTCAAGCTTCATGATTCCCACCTACAAACTGTGACAACTGGCAAATAACTGTTAATTCCGTACAATCTAATCATTATTTATATTTCTTAATCTCATGCATTTAGCGTAATTTAATTTCGTAACTGTGTCGTATACTGAATAACAGCGTTAGGACAAGAAAACAAAGCTAAAACATATGATAGTTTTCGTTGTATGGCGAAACCAAACAATCAATGTCCTAAAGGTGTTGGTAGAAAGTGCTGCGTACACTATTCACGGTTACACTATTCATGCCAACAAACAGTGAAATCAGACCAAAACACTGAAAAACGACACTCGGATAACATAACTGAGTCCATTTATATAAGAAAACATTTTCGTGAAAACATCTCTTGCAAAGAAACAAGACTTTCCGGTATAACGCCCTAATCTCAAAAATGTCCGTTTCGGCTTAAAATATGGTATTTTTAATGCGTCCGAACTTATAACAAAGCATTTCCGGGACTTCGGAATAATGTCAATTGATGAAAAATATACTAAAACAATAAGATGATATCAACGGAAGATTCAGAATCACAAGTTTCTGGCGTTACGTCGCTATGCGCTAAACTAGTCCATTAGCGGTTCAACGAACTAGTGGGCGACAGTTTTGGTCACGAAACAAGCAAACGAAGAATCTAGCGAGCTAGTTAAGCTAAATTTGGGACTCGGAATCATTTCATACAACCTTCGGATGCAAGAAAACAACTTGCGGAATTTCTTGTCGGTACGACACAAAAGTACCGTAAACGAGCCGACGACGAAACGAAAAGCATTTTAAACATCAAGACATGATTTTTACCAGTTTAGGGAACTAGTTAATAATAATTTTGGTTCCGAAACACTAATCACCCCTTAACGACGTAATTAAACCCCTAATCACCCTACACCTCCTAATTACTAAAATATCTAGTTCTTTAAACAACTTTTATAAAAAAAATAATAATAATCTTACCCCCCCCCCCCCCCCATGACTTACGAAAATATGGGGGGCCCCACCTTTTTGATTTTGTGTGAAATAAGATGATGGAAGGCATGGAGCTCTAGATATGTATCATGACTTGAATAACTTGTTGTTATAAACTTCCACCATGACCATCACTTATTAATTATTCATTTCACACTTTTTCAACAAAGTAAAACCCCCATTTGGAGACTCATTTTCGGCAGCCAAGAACTCCCCCCACAAACTCACTACATTTCACTCATAAACACCCCATTTTTCTCGTAATCTAGCCATTTCAAGAGACCTTCTAAACATGGGTTAAGCATGGAAGATCACTAGGAGTTTTCTTTGGAGCTTATTTTTCTTCTAATCTTCTTATTTAGCTTGTGCACTTTGTGAGTCTTCTAAACACAATTTTTATGCTTCTTATTACTAGTTAATCATAGAAGTACAAGTTGATTATCTTGAAGTTAAAGTTAAACATAATAAAAAACCCTAAACATAAAGCTAATAAACACTAAATATGAATATATTATGTGTTGATTTATGTTGTTTAGTGTTAATATGTTCATGTAATCTTGTTGATTATGTTATTTTTGATTGAGATTAGTAGCTTAAAGTTCATAATTATGATGATCTTGTTGTCAGTTTTATGTAGTATTTTATATTTGTGTTCATATTATTATGATGAACATAAATATGTGATTTAAACATGGTTATGTTTAAATCAAGAAAGATCATCAACTTCAAAGATTATGGGCATTTATATATAAACTTGATTTAGTGATTCTTGAAAGATTAAACCAAGAATAATCATGTGAAAAGGCTTTTAACAACACTAATGAACTTGGTTTTTGACATAAAATAAGTTTATGTGATATTAATTATCTAAAGTGTTATATAAAAGTCTTGGAAATTTCTACATAAAGATGTGTGAATCTTTAAAAGTGAAAAACAATTTACAATCAAGTTTATGTAAGAAATAAACTTAATAAATGGTTAACTTTGAAGACTTAAAAGTTTAAGCAAAATAATGCTCATAAGAATCTTTGAATGAATAAGTATGATTAGTGATGTTTGGAAATTGATTATTGATTTAAACGTGTTTTTATAACGTGGGAAACGTCATAGTTTAGGGGAAACTATGGCGAATTTTTCTAAAAATCTAATCGCGATTAAAGAGGGGATTAAAGGGTGATTAACAAGGTTAAACGTGATTAGTGGTCTTAAATGTCATTATGGAAACTTTGATGAGAATATTTAAGGTTTAAATATTCAAGAAGTTCTTATGAACTTAAACTTATATTTTTACAAAAATAAATGGGTAAAAATATAACAATGTGTAAATATAATTTTTGGTAAGAAAAATTATATATTTTTGGAAACTTGCTAAGTGCATGTGATGTGTGCTATATATG
Organism: Helianthus tuberosus; assembly: GCA_030545235.1. Classification (NCBI taxonomy): domain Eukaryota; kingdom Viridiplantae; phylum Streptophyta; class Magnoliopsida; order Asterales; family Asteraceae; genus Helianthus; species Helianthus tuberosus. The sequence continues at coordinate 141,155,113 of CM060411.1, read as the reverse complement.
TGTATGTATTAGATACCTATAGGGTGATCAAAATAAATACACGTACATGTTCCTACATGGTCCAAGAAATGCTAGTAAAATCGGACAATTAAATAAAATGGCCGAAATGGAAATACGTAACACTTGATGACGACAATTTGGGCGTATCGTAAACAAGTTACTACAATGTCGAGTCTAAAAATAACATATTTTTAGACACTAAAGCGAACGCATAACTAAGTGGTCAAAAACAAGAATCCGGAAAGTCGAAAACTATAAAAATTACCAAGTATTTTTCATGTGAAAAACGAACTTATTAAGTTACATGCTTGGTGAATTTTTGGTAAAAATTGCAAGAGTATATTTAATGGACTCACTAGGATTAGATTTGTGCTAAACCCAAGTTTCTAAAACTAGGGCTAGGCCCAATAACAAGAAAACGTGGGTTAAGCCCAATTACATAAGTTCGAAGCCGTTCGCATATAATCCAATACACATAGAACACATGAATACACATAACAATCGAGCGAGTGAGCTAGCAACGCTCTAAAAGACCAAGTTGTTCTAAAGATGACAAGCGAAAACATAATAAAGAATTCAAGATGAACAACTTGTACGAGGTCTGAAAGACCTAGTGTCTAACGGGATTAGTACACATGTAGGTTATTGACGCGTACGGACGCTCACTTCGATATCATATTTCACGGAACGCAAACTTGTGAGTTCATGTCCCTCCTTTCACTGTTTTCAATGTTTTGTTTTCAAAAACATCGAGGGGAAATACATGCTAAAACTATTGGTATGTTAGTTACGGAGTAGATGACATGATCAATGTGCATAAGTAGGGAAACAACATTAGTAACCATTAATCACTTAGTGACCAAGGTGCAAAAGGTGTAGATCTATTGGGCTTGAGGCACGCCCCACTCCTGGTTGATATACCCTGGAGTGCTTTTGTGATCCCAATGATGACAAAGTGTTCTCGGTTTGGTTATTTGCTTATGGTACATTATGTCAGGGGGCTCGCTACCCACTGATAGATCCTTAACAGACTCTATGAATGAATCAGAACATACCACGATTACAAGATTTCATTTTAACAGAACATACCACGATTACAAGATTTCATTTTAATGAATACTACGATTACAAGATTTCATTTTAATGAATACTACGATTACAAGATTTCATTTTAATGAATACTACGATTACAAGATTTCATTTTAATGAATACTACGATTACAAGATTTCATTTACAAGATTTCATTTTCATGAATACTAAGATTACAAGGTTTCATTTTCATGAATACTACGATTACAAGATTTCATTTTCATGAATACTACGATTACATATGATAACAAAAACTGCATGAACTCGCTCAACTTTTGTTGACTTTTTAAAACTACATGTATTTCAGGAAACAAGACTTGAGCTGGTGATACATGATTGGATGCAATGATTACCTGTCTTACGTCACACGCAACATGCTTCCGCAACTAGCAGGGTGTGACAGATTGGTATCAGAGCTCCGATTGTAGTGAACCGGGGACAAACTTTTATAAAGTTTGGTCTACAATCACCAAGGGCTCTCACATGAAAACAAAGTCGATAACAATACACAAATGATTTCAAAAGTATGACAAAAATTATAAAAGGTTTTCATTGTGTCATGATAACATGAGGATCTATCACGCGAGCTCAATCATAAGTAGCGGATATGGATCAATACATGTTTAGTCTATAAGGAATAGACTCGAAACACTAGGAATTACATGTGAAACACGAGAACAAAAATAACATGAGATTTAGTGATTATATATATAATGTATTTATATATGTGTTGTACGGAATATTTTTCCATGAACGAAAATAACTTCGACTACGAATCCTATTATTACACTTGACTCATGCGATGAGAATGACGACCTCGCGTCTATTACGAAGCTTATGGCGGGCGTGGTCCCTGAGAGAGACCCTAAAGCATTGATCCCATGGAAGATGGTTATTTTCCCTCGGATGGTATATGCCCGGCTTTGGTAGTGACGACGAGGCGTAGGTGGCGGCCTTGGACAACAACCCTACTAGTGGGACGAGGTCCCTGAGGCTCATACTAATCGTGATTGATGACACTCTCGTCCAGACAAGGAAGATGAAGTACTCATCTAAAAGGTGCCCCTCCAGTTATTATTATTACGAATTCTTTTTATTCCTATTTCGGCTAACATTGTGCCCTTTCACGAATAATGACAATGGGCGTTAGCATGTGGACAATCACGAAGGTCCCTTCTGTGTTAAAAGTATATAGACAATAGTGTCCTCTCTTTGACTGATCGACTGCTTGAACGAGAGAATGCTAGGGTGACCATACAAGACAATTTATTATTACGGGGGCCCACGTAATAACAACTTGTAGTGTATGGGAATCCTGGTGAGCTCTGCGGGTCAAGCTAACGATCACTAGCCATAAGAAATTCCTAAGTTATTCAAGTTTCTATCTAGTGGAACATTAACCGGAATGGTTACTATAACACTCTACGATACAGGAAGACTACACGTATTGTTTGCACTTAACATTCGATCTATAAGACGAGTTGTCTGAGACTAGTCATCAAAAGCAAACAAAACTCGTTAGCCACTCATGGAGGATTTTTCCTCAACATTCTCGAATTTCTTGTACATGGGCTGGTTCTTTGGTGTCTATGACACCTTACCTTATCTTAGTTATCGGAGATGATTACATTAAACTCTGTCGTTTGATATTTATCTTATTCCAAGGGATACTATGGCATGGGCCAAGCTACAACCCCTTCATTGTATTATTCGACATCTATGGAAATTATAACAATTTTGTCGAAGCTCGTGGAGCTCAAGGAGTATCAACGTATTCGTCACACGGGCTAGTGCGGCGAAGGATATTTCCTACTTTAGGCGATCGAGATCCAGGAAGTATGGGATACACGTTGTATAAATTGGAGACGACCGTTTGGTTTCTCCTCCTCAATGAATTACTTCTTTTCCCATTTAGGCACATGGCTAATACACTCAAGAGGTACTATGCATTTTGGAATGCATTTATTCATGAATATCATTGTTCAAACATACCGGAGCAACGTTGTCTTGAGGTTTCCATGACTAATCACATTCTTAATCCTTAGGCGCATGATATGCTATATCTGACCAAATAAAAACCTAGACCCAATGATACTATGTATCGGAAACAACGTGGTGTCGAAAAAAAAAATCTGCGCCCTGAAGGGTCAGTTAATCAGCACTCTACTATTAAAGTTGAACTCAAGTTTTTATGGAACGGCATAAGGTCGCGGAAATTACACAAGATGAGGTTGCTGAGTCGACACTAGTGATGGTACTGATGGTACCAGTAGTTCAAGTGGTTCAAATTCCGATGGGACGAGAACGAGTAGCAATGCCACACTTGGAGATGCAATCACACCAAATTTTAATTCTAAGGCATCTCCGGATTATAAGCGGCGAGACCTCATCGATACGAGAGGTACGGTAAGTTATGTCCGCTAAATAAAGACAATGGAGTCAGTTAACCGTGCTAGCAAATGTGCTAATAAGTAAGCGATTTGGTAAATGAATGGTCATCTGTTGAGGGAGACGTTAACTTGATGGAATCTCCAAGTGCAAACTATAAGGAGTAAGACAGCAAAGAGGATGTCGTTGGAAGAACTCCAGGATCTTATACGAGAGGAGTATTGCTTGCTAGCGGGAAAATTCCAAGGTTGGGAACCGAACTCCAGGATTCGATCATGATTAGAACCAATGTTGTTGTTTACCCCCGACGCCTCTACGATCTCTCAAGGATTATTGCATACTGGATAACACCCGAATTCAAACGCACTAAGCGCTACATTTGGGGTTTAGCCCTGAGATACAAAGCTGACATCAAGAAGTACACTAATAACTTGTCAAAATTCTGAATGAGATAAGTGAAACTTTCACCATGAGGGCACTTGCAAAAGTGACAAGAGTAGCAGTGTGGTGAGACTGGGCACAAAACAGAAACTAATGAGTTAGTTATATTTAAGAATGAACGAGGTGGTTTTTACTGTGGCAAGGAGGTCACTACGAGCATGGATGGTTAAGGATGAATCAAGCTAGTGAGTAAGCAAGTCTAGGGGTATGCTCTACTCTACAACCATCATGTATCAATACTTTGGATACCAACGTCGGCTTAACTTAGTGTCTTTAGATACTAAGCATATACACGAATTAGAGTCATGTAGGTTAAACATGTCTTGCTCTATCAAGTTAGCTAATGAGGAATTAGCGAAGTCATGTGAAGTCATTAAGGGTCACCGATACGTTCCTATCAACCGACCCGTTGCATCCGTGTTGTTTAACACCGGTGTCGGTATTAGCTTCATCCCCATAAAAATTCAAAGTATGCTTGGCCGAGTCAAGTAAACAAGACGTCCTCCCATTCAATAGGATTGACCAATGGTAAATTAGTCAAATCAGGAAAGACATCAAAGGATGCACGCTTGAACTTGGAGCATGAAAATTCAGTAACGACTTTTCACTCATTCGATTAGGTTGTTACGACTTAACTTCTAGCATAGACTAGTGGGCCGACAACCGAGCAGAAGTAGTTATGCTGCGAAAACTATTATTCTTTTTCCCCCTGTCTGACGAGAGAACATCTTTTGGTGCACGGAGAGAAACACGACACGCGACTGCTGACCAACAAATGCATGAAGGCTCGGAAGAGTCTGAGAACAGGATGCATCGCCTTTCTTGTCCTTGTGGTTGACAAGAAGGCCAAGAAGCGCAAGGTGGAGGACATCCCTGTGGTAAGGGAATACCTTAAAGTCTTTCCAGAAGATTTGTCGGGACTACCTCCGCAGCGACAAGTCGAATTCAGTACCGATCTTGTGCCGGAGCTGCACCGGTGGCGAAAGCTTCATATAGACTCGCACCCTCGGAGATGCAGGAATTATCTACTCAGCTTCAGGAATTGTTTGACAAAGGATTCAATAGACCGAGTTTCTCACCTTGGGGAGCTCCGATGCTATTTGTCAAGAAGAAAGACGAAACCTTTCGGATGTGTATAGATTACCGAGAATTGAAACGCTCCCAAGACCCCAACGGAAGTAAGACAATTTCTAGGCTTAGCGGGATACTATCGTAGATTCATTGAGAATTTTTCTAAAATGGCTCAACCGCTAACCTCGCTCACTAAAAAAACGATAGAAAGTTCGATTGGGGTGAAAAACAAGAAATGGCATTTTAGTTACTTAAAGATAAACTATGTCAAGCGCAAATCTTATCACTCCCGGACGGTACCGATGACTTCGTGGTGTACTGTGATGCATCGCGTCAAGGCTTGGGTTGCGTGATAATGCAACGTGAAAAAGTCATTGCGTACGCGTCGCGGCAGTTAAAAGTTCATGAAAAGAACTATACCACTCATGACCTGGAATTGGGTGCAGTGGTATTCGCTTTAAAAAATTTGGCTCCATTATTTTTATGGTACTAAGCGTATCATATTCACAGACCATAAAAGTGTTCAACATTAAACATGCGCCAATGGCGATGGGTAGAATTGTTGAATGACTACGACTGTGAAATCAAGTACCATCCGGGCAAAGCAAATGTTGTGGCGGATGCTTTGAGCCGGAAAGAGCGGGTCAAAACTTTACGAGTACGAGCTTTAGAGTTAACCATTCAGACGAACTTCACTACTCGTGTGCACGGTGCACAACTAAAAGCTGTAAAGCCGGAGAACATTCAAGCAGAACCCTTGCGAGGATTAGAGAAACAATTGGAAGAGAACAAAGATGGCACATGGTATTTCATGGGAAGAATCTAGATTCCTTGCTTTGGCGGATTGCGAGACTTAGTGCTGGATGAGGCACACAAGTCAAAATATTCAATACATCCAGGATCTGATAAGATGTATCAGGATGTAAAGGAATATTACTAGTGGCCTAATCTCAAAGGAGATATTGCGACCTATGTTGGGAATTGCCTAACTTGTGCAAAGGTCAAGGCCGAATATCAAAAGCCATCTGGGTTATTACGACAACCCGAGATTCCTGTTTAGAAATGGGAACAGATATCTATGGATTTCATTACAGGACTCCCACGGACCTCTCGAGGTCATGACATGATTTGGGTTATCATTGATCGATTAACCAAGTCAGCTCACTTCTTACTGATTCGTGAAAAAGACAGTACAGAGAAGTTGGCTGAGTTTTATCTTAAAGGGATAATAGCACGTCATGGAGTGCCTATTTCAATCATCTAGGATCGGGATGGTCGCTTTGTGTAAAGGATTTGGCAATTCTTTCAAGAATCATTTGGATCTCATTTAGATCTAAGCACAGCATTCCATCCGCAAACCTATGGTCAAAGCGAGCGAACCATCCAAACTTTGGAAGACATGCTTCATGCCTGTGTGATGGATTTGGGCGGAAATTGGGACACTCATTTACCGCTGGTAGAGTTCTCATATAATAACAGTTATCACACAAGCATCAAAGCCGCCCCATACGAAGCACTATACGGACGGAAGTGCCGATCACGGCTGTGTTGGGCGGAAGTCGGAGACAAACAACTCATTGGCCCTGAACTAGTCCAAGAGACTACGGACAAGATAGCAAAGATACGAGACCGTATCAAAGCGGCTCGTGACAGACAAAAGAGCTACACGGACAGAAGACGTGAACCATCATCCTTCGAGGTCGGAGACAAAGCCTTACTGAAAGTCTCGCCTTGGAAAGGCGTAGCTAGATTCGGGAAACGCGGAAAACTAAACCCGAGATACATTGGGCCATTTGAGATTCTAGGAAGGATCGGTACCGTCGGGTACAAGTTGAAACTGCCAGAAGAACTTAGTAACGTACACGACACATTTCTTGTGTCGAATCTCAAGAAAAGTCAGACCGTTGATACAGTTATCATTCCAGCGGATGAAATTCATGTAGACGACACGCTCCAGTTTACAGAAGAACCCGTTGAGGTTATGGACCGGAAGGTCCACAAGACAAGGAGAAGTAATATCGAACTAGTCAAGGTCCGCTGGAATTCACGTCACGGACCCGAGTACACATGGGAACGTGAAGATCAGATTAAGGAAAAATATCCCCACCTGTTTAAGAAGACTCCTGCAAAGGATGACTCAACTTGAATTTCGGGACGAAATTCTTTTTAACAGGGGGAGAATGTGACAACTGGCAAATAACTGGTAATTCCGTACAATCTAATCATTATTTATATTTCTTAATCTCATGCATTTAGCGTAATTTAATTTCATAACTGTGTCGTATACTGAATAACAACGTTAGGACAAGAAAACAAAGCTAAAACATATGATAGTTTTCGTTGTATGGCGAAACCAAACAATCAATGTCCTAAAGGTGTTGGTAGAAAGTGCTGCGTGCACTATTCACGGTTACACTATTCATGCCAGCAAACCGTGAAATTAGACCAAAACACTGAAAAACGACACTCGGATTACATAATTGAGTCCATTTATATAAGAAAACATTTTCGTGAAAACATGTCTTGCAAAGAAACAAGACTTTCCGGTATAACGCCCTAATCTCAAAAATGTCCGTTTCGGCTTAAAATATGGTATTTTTAATGCGTCCGAACTTATAACAAAGCATTTCCGGGATTTCGGAATAATGTCAATTGATGAGAAATATACTAAAACAATCAGATGATATCAACGGAAGATTCAGAATCACAAGTTTCTGGCGTTACGTCGCTATGCGCTAAACTAGTCCATTAGCGGTTCAATGAACTAGTAGGCGACAGTTTTGGTCACGAAACAAGCAAACGAAGAATCTAGCGAGCTAGTTAAGCTAAATTTGGGACTCGGAATCATTTCATACAACCTTCGGATGCAAGAAAACAACTTGCGGAATTTCTTGTCGGTACGACGCAAAAGTACCGTAAACGAGCCGACGACGAAACGAAAAGCATTTTAAACATCAAGACATGATTTTTACCAGTTTAGGGAACTAGTTAATAATAATTTTAGTTCCGAAACACTAATCACCCCTTAACGACGTAATTAAACCCCTAATCACCCTACACCTCCTAATTACTAAAATATCTAGTTCTTTAAACAACTTTTATAAAAAAAATAATAATAATCTTACCCCCCCCCATGACTTACGAAAATATGGGGGGCCCCACCTTTTTGATTTTGTGTGAAATAAGATGATGGAAGGCATGGAGCTCTAGATATGTATCATGACTTGAATAACTTGTTGTTATAAACTTCCACCATGACCATCACTTATTAATTATTCATTTCACACTTTTTCAACAAAGTAAAACCCCCATTTGGAGACTCATTTTCGGCAGCCAAGAACTCCCCCCACAAACTCACTACATTTCACTCATAAACACCCCATTTTTCTCGTAATCTAGCCATTTCAAGAGACCTTCTAAACATGGGTTAAGCATGGAAGATCACTAGGAGTTTTCTTTGGAGCTTATTTTTCTTCTAATCTTCTTATTTAGCTTGTGCACTTTGTGAGTCTTCTAAACACAATTTTTATGCTTCTTATTACTAGTTAATCATAGAAGTACAAGTTGATTATCTTGAAGTTAAAGTTAAACATAATAAAAAACCCTAAACATAAAGCTAATAAACACTAAATATGAATATATTATGTGTTGATTTATGTTGTTTAGTGTTAATATGTTCATGTAATCTTGTTGATTATGTTATTTTTGATTGAGATTAGTAGCTTAAAGTTCATAATTATGATGATCTTGTTGTCAGTTTTATGTAGTATTTTATATTTGTGTTCATATTATTATGATGAACATAAATATGTGATTTAAACATGGTTATGTTTAAATCAAGAAAGATCATCAACTTCAAAGATTATGGGCATTTATATATAAACTTGATTTAGTGATTCTTGAAAGATTAAACCAAGAATAATCATGTGAAAAGGCTTTTAACAACACTAATGAACTTGGTTTTTGACATAAAATAAGTTTATGTGATATTAATTATCTAAAGTGTTATATAAAAGTCTTGGAAATTTCTACATAAAGATGTGTGAATCTTTAAAAGTGAAAAACAATTTACAATCAAGTTTATGTAAGAAATAAACTTAATAAATGGTTAACTTTGAAGACTTAAAAGTTTAAGCAAAATAATGCTCATAAGAATCTTTGAATGAATAAGTATGATTAGTGATGTTTGGAAATTGATTATTGATTTAAACGTGTTTTTATAACGTGGGAAACGTCATAGTTTAGGGGAAACTATGGCGAATTTTTCTAAAAATCTAATCGCGATTAAAGAGGGGATTAAAGGGTGATTAACAAGGTTAAACGTGATTAGTGGTCTTAAATGTCATTATGGAAACTTTGATGAGAATATTTAAGGTTTAAATATTCAAGAAGTTCTTATGAACTTAAACTTATATTTTTACAAAAATAAATGGGTAAAAATATAACAATGTGTAAATATAATTTTTGGTAAGAAAAATTATATATTTATGGAAACTTTCTAAGTGCATGTGATGTGTGCTATATATGTGTATATATTAGATACCTATAGGGTGATCAAAATAAATACACGTACATGTTCCTACATGGTCCAAGAAATGCTAGTAAAATCGGACAATTAAATAAAATGGCCGAAATGGAAATACATAACACTTGATGACGACAATTTGGGCGTATCGTAAACAAGTTACTACAATGTCGAGTCTAAAAATAACATATTTTTAGACACTAAAGCGAACTCATAACTAAGTGGTCAAAAACAAGAATCCGGAAAGTCGAAAACTATAAAAATTACCAAGTATTTTTCATGTGAAAAACGAACTTATTAAGTTACATGCTTGGTGAATTTTTGGTAAAAATTGCAAGAGTATATTTAATGGACTCACTAGGATTAGATTTGTGCTAAACCCAAGTTTCTAAAACTAGGGCTAGGCCCAATAACAAGAAAACGTGGGTTAAGCCCAATTACATAAGTTCGAAGCCGTTCGCATATAATCCAATACACATAGAACACATGAATACACATAACAATCGAGCGAGGGAGCTAGCAACGCTCTAAAAGACCAAGTTGTTCTAAAGATGACAAGCGAAAACATAATAAAGAATTCAAGATGAACAACTTGTACGAGGTCTGAAAGACCTAGTGTCTAACGGGATTAGTACACATGTAGGTTATTGACGCGTACGGACTCTCACTTCGATATCATATTTCACGGAACGCAAACTTGTGAGTTCATGTCCCTCCTTTCACTGTTTTCAATGTTTTGTTTTCAAAAACATCGAGGGGAAGTACATGCTAAAACTATTGGTATGTTAGTTACGGAGTAGATGACATGATCAATGTGCATAAGTAGGGAAACAACATTAGTAACCATTAATCACTTAGTGACCAAGGTGCAAAAGGTGTAGATCTATTGGGCTTGAGGCACGCCCCACTCCTGGTTGGTATACCCTGGAGTGCTTTTGTGATCCCAATGATGACAAAGTGTTCTCGGTTTGGTTATTTGCTTATGGTACATTATGTCAGGGGGCTCGCTACCCACTGATAGATCCTTAACAGACTCCATGAATGAATCAGAACATACCACGATTACAAGATTTCATTTTAATGAATACTACGATTACAAGATTTCATTTTAATGAATACTACGATTACAAGATTTCATTTTCATGAATACTACGATTACAAGATTTCATTTTCATGAATACTACGATTACAAGATTTCATTTTAATGAATACTACGATTACAAGATTTCATTTTAATGAATACTACGATTACAAGATTTCATTTTAATGAATACTACGATTACACGATTTCATTTTCATGAATACTACGATTACAAGGTTTCATTTTCATGAATACTACTATTACAAGATTTCATTTTCATGAATACTACGATTACATATGATAACAAAATCTGCATGAACTCGCTCAACTTTTGTTGACTTTTTAAAACTACATGTATTTCAGGAAACAAGACTTGAGCCGGTGATACATGATTGGATGCAATGATTACCTTTCTTACGTCACACGCAACATGCTTCCGCAACTAGCAGGGTGTGACACAAACAGCATTTCATCCATAATTTTCTACATAATATATATACACACAAGAATTTAATCTTGCAAAACAACTTTAATGAAAATCTTGATAAATGTGCTCCATTTTGATAGAACGAGAACTATACTCTTGACTTAAAAGATCAATTATGGTACCTTCCAAATCTGAAATAAGCTGGGATTATAAACCGACCAGAGAAAAGATTGATAACTACATCAAACATCATAGCAAATGCTACAGAAGAAAATACATTGGTGATATAGTGATTAACAGATAACAAAACTCGTATATCAAAATTTTGAATATGAAGAATAACAAAAACATCTGTAGCCATTATACTTAAAAAAAACATGAAGATTATCTACCATTTCACTTGGTTTCAACTTTAAATCAAGAAATCAATTTGTCAAAAACAATTAAAAAATAAAAACCCCATTGTAGCTCCAATCCAAGAACCAGACACTGTAGGATCGATTTCAGACCCGAATGAGTCGTTCAGAAGAGTTTATCTCAGTTTCAGAGGCGGAAACAAAGAAACTAAGTTCAATTCAGCTAGCAATACACTTTAAACTGTTGTAATATTGATTTCACACTGTTTTACAACCTCCGTTGCTCTGGCCGGAAAGTTACAAAAGTTACAAATGATGACAGTTTGAATGCTATTTATAGGAGAGAGCTCCTGACCGTTTGAAACTATCATGCACTCCTCAAACAGTCAGGTCTACTACAAACGGACACTTAACAATATTACAATTCAAACGGTCTTGTCTCATATGCATGTAATTTCTTGAATGATGCAATGATGATGTCATTAGTATGATGTCATCTTCAATAATGATGGCATCATCCTTGTTCTGAACCGCAACGCAACCTGAGACTCGATATAAGACGAAGACGACAGATGAATGCACCAACAGACTCCCCCTCAGATGTTGACGAGTCTTAAGTGTCGAGTCTTCGCATCTTCAGTCTTTATCAGTCCTCTCGATCTCTTTGAAGTGTCTGACATTGTAAGTATCCTCAAATCTTCTCTCTTCTCTTTTCATCATCAGCAGACTCCCCACAAGCAATCTCTACTTGAATGTCTTCAGACTCCCCCTTTCGATATGCTGGGATCGCAGTCTGGCTTATTAAAATCACAAAGACCTCAGGTATCAGAACCTGGCACTCTATCTTCAGGTTCAAGATCGAAACCTGGCTACACCTGCACATTCTTAACCCAGAAATAAATTTTACAAATTTAACATTTAACAAATTTATAAACCCAGATTCTCTCTCAAATTAAACCTGAATGATTTATCAATGATAATATCTGATGAACCATTTGCAAAAATTAATCATTTTTCTTTTCAAAATATATTCTCCCAAACCATTTGTTCATCATGTCTAGCACTTAGGATTTTGAAAATCTGCTCTCCAACATCAGTTGTCGAAAATCTTTTTGAATTTTCCAAAAAAATTTTTTTGCTAAAACACACTGAAAATCTTTTTGAATTTAGAGATATTAAGAAATGCAGTAAAGAAATATTTACAAACAATATTTTTGTGAGTTCGTTGATGTGCGATAAAGTGTTATATATATTAGGTGTATATTTTAAGCCCTTTTAACACTTACTTTTAGCCAAGTTTTAAATTTATAAAACACGATATTTTACTAACACTAAACACACATATGGGCAAGTGCACCCATCGTGAGCGTAGTATAGCGTTGGTAAGATACCGAGGTCGTCCAAGGACACAAGAGCTTTTAGTACCGGTTTATCCTCAACGTCTAATCAAAATAAAAAGGTTAGAAAAATGTTTTAAACTAAGAAAAATAAAAACTAACTAAAATGCTGAAAATAAAAATAAAATAAAAACAGATAGACAAGATGAATCACTTGGTTCCGACTCGTATCTAGTATAACCTTTGATTATTGTAGGTCCGGCTAGGGGAGGATCTAGTCGCCCAATCCTTGTATACGAACACACTAGCGAGTGCGGAATCCAAGCTAGCATGCAAACCGAGATAGAACATGCAAAAACACGACACACAAAGTTCACCGATTAACACCACTTGTATTAATACGAATGAAGGGTCCAGTTACAAGCTCAATGTTTACAGATGTACTCTATAAACTCTCTCAAACGTGTGTGTGTGTTTGCAGCAGAATGCCCTCTAAGTGTTCTCTCAATAACCTCCTCTAAAGTGCATAATGAACACAACACACCACATGGGTATTTATACCCGACATAGCTAACATGCTCGAAGGATACGGTAATCTGGTCGAAGGATCATCTATCGACCAGAAATCTACCGAAAGATCCATACATACCTCGAAGGATGATATCCTTCGAGGTCCATCTGTATCTATCGAATGACATTATCTTTCGAGGTCATCGAAGGATACAAACCATCCTTCGATGACATCCTTCGACACAAGCATGTTTCAACCAATGTGCTAACTGTTTGGTCAAGTCAAACCGGAGGATGGTTGACTTGGTCAAACTTACATCGAACGCACATATAAACAAATCTAACATAAGACATCGTTTGGTATAAAATACAGACAAAGTACAGACACAAGTAGCTTTGTCTTGATCTTCGTGTCTTCAAGTCGAAACCAAATCGAACTGAGCCGAGTTGAACCGAGCCGAGTCGTGTCCACAAAATATGCATCAACAAACTCCCCCTTGGACGCTACTCGTGAGGTTCAACGCTATTCGTGAGATTCAACTTCGATGTCTTCCACGTCGGAGGATCTTCAAAGTCTTCACGTGTCGTAAGTAGAAAGTGTATCAACAAACTCCCCTTTTCATTTAGGAAGTGTGTCAATAAACTCCCCCTTAGATTGAACTCTCCATTGAGTCATGCTCGTGAATCTTTTGACTTGCAAATCTTCAGATCCTTGTGGTGTTGATGAAGGGTCAGCGGCAACTCGATCATTTTATCCTTTGAGTGCCTCCACTTCGTGTCTTCATTCCGAAGCTTGTCATCGACCATGTTCTCCTCGCCTTTAGCATCTGCACATGCAAGAAAGCTAAACGCATAATGAGAACAACTGCTTGGAATATAGTTAACATTTAAACAAATGACACAAATGAGATCAAATCTCAATCAAACACCAACCGACAACAGTTTGAAAGTTTAGAAAAATATTCAATCTTAATCCTTTAACTTTCACAACTTGTTAACTTCGACAGTTTATGAAGATGCAATTGTTTTCAGGCTTACAATCAGGATTTTGGGTAGGATAGACTCGAGTTCCAACATCAGTCAATCAAAAATAAACTAGAAGCAAAATCTTTTTGGATTTTATAAAGTTTATATTAAAACACACCTAAAATCTTTTTGGAATTTTTCATTTTTCAAACGTAAAGACGGAAAACAATAAATAAATATATACAAAGATGCATAAACTGAAAACAGTAAATAAATATTTACATACAATCTTTTTGCGAGTTTCGAGGGTAAGAGAATCATATCAGTGTACGGTCATGCCAAAACGCTCTCTTTGTTCAATTAGTTAACATTTAGATAAGCATCCTATAACGATTATCGGTATTGTTGTCCACTTAAGCTCAACTTATCAGATGTAATCATGGCGAGGGGATACGTTAAGGTATGATTTATACTTACCGACCGGTGTTCATCCACATCACGACACATTCCCGTATCAAGGTATGCACGAGGGTTCATCTTACCGGTGAGTATACCGATTATCATCTGTTTGACCGTATATGATGTGAGATTCTCACTTATTTTGATTGAAAACAAGCCCTATGTGATAAAATCACTTATTGATGAGGAACTTGATTTTCATATGCATGAGGGCACAGGAGCAAGTCCGTGAACAGGTCAGTACTTTCGTACAGCAGAGAGACGAACTTGACTCCCGGATAAATGTGATATTTTATCACTTATTTTGAGGGACATGTGATTGTTGATCACTTATTGAGGTCGTATGCAATATGTACACGTATGTATAGTATCATGGAAGATCTAGACTTGCGTCCCCGTTATTTTTTTTTCGGTAAAAGATACAACCATGATACCCAGATGATAAGCAGCATAAAGACCGAATATCTCAGAACCTCGGCAATCTCTCAAACGAAATTTCGGTACCAAGACCATATGCCAATGAATGGTTCCCACCCAGTCTTCAGTCGATTTAAGTTTATATCACCCTGCACACTTTAAAATGATTGTGAGCCTACCGATACATCTTATATAGAGCTGCTTATCGTTTTTCATTTAAGGTTTAAAGAGGTTTGGACAGACCACTGATGTACTATCATATTCTCTTTTTCTCGCCAGGAAACTCATTTTTGCTTTTCTATTGTTTTTGTGCTTTTGAAATTTATCGATGTTTTTGATTTTTCAAATTTTGGTTACTCCCCCTAAAATCAACAAACTAAGATAAAATTTAAAAACACAAAGGTATTTACAAAAATGACTTTCCGATGTTGGTTAACTCATGTTTTACCTCAATGCCGTTGCCAAAACACATTTTTAATCTGAAAAGATTTATCAAATTTTGGAAAAATCAGTTGGCATGTCGGTAAGCGGTGCGGACCATGACAACATTGTCTGGCCAAAGAGTGCTGCGAGAGGATAACAATTTATAAAGCAGCTTAAATATCGACAAGTAAAGGAGAGATTAGAATTTTAAAACCGTATCCTGCAACTGCTTCGTGCATTGCAAGGAATCTGAGTGCTCTCCCAAACTGGATATCCACCCGGTGTGGATTTCAAAGTCGATTCTTTGTAGCTACTGAGACGTCTCTTGACAGCAACAAGATCATAAACCTTTGGGTCCGGCTGGTCTTCCACATTGTACCAGCGAAGGTCTTTGTCTTTCTCTTGAGAAGTAGTGTGCGGTTGTTCAACCCATGCCAAGGCATCCGCACACCCGGTTGGTTTGTTCAACAAACACATCTTCTTCAATCACACCACGAAGAAATGTACAATGCACGTTCATCTTGTTGATTTTGAACTTCAAACGTGCTGCAGGTGCGTACATTTTGATTTGAATCTACCCTGGTGACCCGATCAAAGCTTGATTGTAAAAGGCTTTGCATTTTTGTCGAAGCTTTTCAAACTCTTTCAACAGACATTTCTGTTCTCTTTCCATTTTCTCTCCATCAAAGGCAACAATTTCTTCTGTCGCCTATTTTGTGCATGGACACTCCACTATCAACAATCTTACGACTATCGAAAGTTCCTCCTGGAATATCCTACACACCCATTCAAAGATTAGACGGAGAGGGGGACCCAAGCCTTTGTGGACTTGGGTCGTCCTTGATCATCAAGGAAAGTAATCTCAATCTCCTGATGATTAGGAAAAAGGACCTGCGGTGCTCCCCCTGACTGAATTACCTGTTTTGGCTTCCAAGCTGTTTGTCCTTTACCAGTATTTGTATTAATTGTTTTTGCATTTACTGGTTTTACCGTTGAAGATTTTGCTTGTACAGGTTTTTCTTCTTTGACCTCTGATTTTAAGGCCTTTTCAATTACCTTTTGATTCTTTTGTTTTAACTTCTTTTCCCTTTCTTTCAAGACACGTGGGTCTTGTTTCGGGGAAACTGATCGTTTTTGGTAATTGGTTTCTTGGGGAGCCTTCAACTTGTGCAGGTATGGGCAGTATCTTACAATATGCCCAATTGTGCCACACTCAAAACACATTCTCCGCTCTACAAACCTCGGAGAAACATGTTGATGACCAGACGAAGAACCAGACAATGAACTTTGTGATCTAGATGTACTTGGACCTAAATCACATCCCTTGGTGTGTTGGGTGTAATTATTCTGATCATTTCGTTTTAAAATTCTAACTTGTTTTATAAAATCAATGTTAGATTTATCCTGAAATGTTTCAAGTTTATCTGTACCCTTGGATCCAACAAAGTTCACTTTCGGTTCTCTTTTCTTAACAGGAGCTCTTTTGTTTTGCACCTTTTGCTGTTGAACTTTAGGTGCTTGAACATTCTTGTTCTGAGCCTTCTTTCCCTGTACCTTACCCTTTCCGGAGTTCACTTGTTGTTTTCGCTCAATTGGTTGTTTTTGGTTTCCGTATTGTTTTCTAATTTGTTCACACGGAATAGGATCACATTGTGTGACGGTTACTTTCCCACTTTTGTTCCCCAAAAACTTATCAATACATCCTTCAAAAATTTGCTCAATTAAATCGTGATTTACATTTTTAATTGGAAAATCTTTGTTAGAGTAGATCTTTTCATCTCCTTTGAGCGTGTACAACAAGTTATTCCCTTCAAGGCTAGACACAATGGAATCCATTGCCTTTGACGTTTCAGTCTTACTCGGTTCCACTGGTGGATCACACAAGATGTGATTCTCGATTGGAATATCTGTTGTAACCGAGTTAGACTGTTGTTTCACAATTTCTACAGACTCATCATCCGATGAATCAGATTCATCATCCGAAGAATCAGTATCCTCAACAGTGGGAGGACTCTGTTCCTTAACACATGATGAATCTGTCACATTCTCAGATTCAGATCCAGATTCTGATTGACCCGAGGATAATGTACCAGTTGTGAACCCGAGGCCTGCTGCAAAATCATCTAGATTGAGTGGCACAGTAGGTTCAAAACGGGGCATATCCTCGTCATCAGGCAATTTGGAGTAATTGTGATTCATTGGGGGAGGACATGATTTGAATCCATTACACTTCCTATCCCCCTTTTTCTTTTGAACATCAATAATGTGATCCAAAACATAGCGGGAATTGGAATAGCTTTCCAATTTCTGCTTAATTGTCTCACATTCACATCTAGCTGTCGCTAACTCTACCATTTGCTTTTCAATTGTGTCAATTAAATCATTGTTAGCATGTTGTTTTCTCAAAACAGCCTTTTGTAATTCAGAAACATCATGTTTTAATGACGCAATTGTTGCTTTAAATTCCTTTTCATTTCTGGTTAAAAACAAGTTAGCTTCAGTTGCTTTAGAAAGATCTACAATTAATTCTTGATTGTGTTTGTGTGTGATCTCAAACTGACTTTCCTTTTCTGCATATTCAACCTTTAACCTATCACAATTTTCACAATTAACTACAGTGGGTTCATCGACACATACCTGGCTTGATGAACTGTCGACATTAGCCGTAAAGGCTGAATGGAAAGAAAAAGATCCATCTTCAGAGAAGAACTTAGCAAGCTTCTCGGAAGTTCCAGCAGATTTCTGGCAGAGAATAGATCTCCTCTTGCATAATACTTCAGCTTCAGCCAAAAGTTCATCAACCTTCAAATCTAAAGCATCACTTGATAAATTACCAGCATCAAGTGATTCCCCATCCATGCTCCCACTATAACCCGAACTATCTTCATCTTCTGAAGATTCACCAGCAGACACGGGTTCTACTACCTTCTCAGTCACTTTAGCATAACATGCTGTTCCACCATTTCCTCCTTCTCCAAGCTGAAGCGACCAATCACAACCTTCATCTACTTGAACCACGAGTCCCCGGTTGGCATTTGATGACCCTGGTTGGCTTTGGTTGTTGACAGGTATCAACGTACGAACATTGTTCCTGTTCTGGTTCTGCTGGTTGCCTTGATTTCTGAAGGGATTTTGGTTTCCATGCTGAGCTGGTCTTGTGCATTCCCTTTTGAAATGACCACGTTCACCACAGTTAAAGCATGTTACAGCTTGCTTGTCGAACCCATACTTGGTGTCTTTCTTGCTTTCCAAGTTGTTTCTCCCGGTCCTTTCCATAAACTCCTTTGCTCTTCGAATTGCACTAGCAAGAGCCCATTTAATATCCATCATTTCAAACTCATCTCTATCCACTTGCTTATAATCTTCATTGGTTAGATTGATATTTCCAATCTGACCTGCGATCAATCCACAATAAGCACTAACCAAGGTATTCAACATCTCCATATGCTCCTTGGCTATTTCGACACTGACTTTTGAAAAGTTGGAAGTGTCTAATCTGACAGTGTTTGGATTGGAAGTGGCTTGAAAGTTTGAGGAGTTTCCATGGAACCCTTGCTGTTGCGGTTGTTGCTGCTGAGGAGCTGTCGGTTTCACATCTGGTCTTGGATACATCAAGTATGCTGAAGGATCAAACTGATCTGTTGTTGATGGACCAGTGTTTGAGATGAAAGCTGTTTGAAGCTTCGCGTGTTGAGAAGCTGGTTTTTCTCCACTGATGCCTCCTGCAATCCCAAAGTACATCTCTGGACTTTGAGGAGTTAGTGTTCTTTTTGCCTTAAGCTTTTCTTCCACATCCTTGTTCTCCAATTTTTGAATTAAATCATAAACGGTGATTGTGTCCAGAACACCGTTTTCTTTGAGAATCTCAAGATAACTGCTCCACTTTGCTGGTAAGCTATCAGCAAATCTCTTCGTCATTTCTTGTGGAGTGGCAGTGACTTTAAAAGCAAACATCTCGCTCAACAAGTAATGGAACCTTGTAGATAAATCTGCCAAAGTCTCATTCTCCATACACGTGAATCCTTCAAACTCTTTCTTCAGTAAATCTTGCTTGATCTTTCTTGATTGAGCATTACCTTCACATCGTAACGTAAGCATATCCCACAAGCTTTTAGTTGTTGTGCAGTAAACAAACTGGTGGTAAATGTCTCTGTTAAGAGCTTGTGTGAGAATCATGAAGGCTTTCTTTTCTAACTCAAATTTCTTCTTATCTTCATCAGACAGAGTGCTGTAAGTTTGTGGATTAGCTCCTGCAACTTCCAATTCATTATCAAATGGAGTGAAGAAACACATCCATAGATCTTGACCTTGCCCTTGAACATAAGTTCTCAGCCTTTCTTTCCACCATCCCCAATCATTGATGTGATTTAGCTTTGGCGGTTTTGTGCTTGTACCAGTTTCACTGTCGTTCTGCATCATAGATTGAATGCTGCTGCTTTGATTTGTGACCAATGCCCATTGATTTGCAGTTATCATTGCAGCTTGAGTTGGGGCAATAGCTCGCAAGAATGCATTTTTGTCGAACTCTGGCTCAGGTTGTGTAGCTGATGATTGTGGAGTCGAAGTTAATTGAGTCCACCACTCACCGTTTGTTCCCATTTTATAAAAATTAATATATTAAGTGAAAATTGATTTAAAATAAAATTAATTTTCACAAACTATGTTAATTTTTCGAATGATAACAACCAGCCGAAGGATCCTTGATCGAAAGACCTGAAAAACACAAACTGTTAAACTTAAACAGATTAGGATCGAAAGATACACACTTGTTCGAAAGACAGACACTTGTTCGAAGGATCAACAGTATTCGAAAGATCAATGTTGAATTTCGAACAATTACTTCGAAAGATTCTCCAAGACGAAGGATCCTTATCTTTCGAAATGTAACAGAAGCTCGAACAATATATCCTTCGAAAAGATTCCTTGGCTCGAAAGATAACTCACTGACTTCGAAAGATGCTCGAAGGATGGGTATCTGTCGAACCTCCTTGATCGAAAGATGAACTTTCGACTCCGAAGGATATCTTTCGATGAGCTCTGACACAGTTGACAAATGTGACAGGTTGGTGAAAAAGGTGACAAGTTGGTAGAAACTTTCGGCAGAAGGTATGTTCAGACCCTGCCTTTCTGCCAAAAACAGATCAAAATATGTAACACTTTGAAGAACACTTGAATATATGATGAAGATATCAAGAACAAACCCAGAAAATTTGAATTTTCCAGAAAACCGACACTGCCGAACACGAGTTTTGGCCGAAACTTCAATAAAAACCAACTTTTAACAATAGACAATGAAAAATAACAAGGTTTTTATAAGAACTTCTAGCAAAACACGATGATTTTTGAAGCTTTAAACAGAAAATTCCCAGAAAATATAGACTTCAAAAACTCGAAACACACCCGAAAACACTCGGTTTTAACAAGGAAAAGAGCCAAGGCTCTGATACCACTTGTAGGTCCGGCTAGGGGAGGATCTAGTCGCCCAATCCTTGTATACGAACACACTAGCGAGTGCGGAATCCAAGCTAGCATGCAAACCGAGATAGAACATGCAAAAACACGACACACAAAGTTCACCGATTAACACCACTTGTATTAATACGAATGAAGGGTCCAGTTACAAGCTCAATGTTTACAGATGTACTCTATAAACTCTCTCAAACGTGTGTGTGTGTTTGCAGCAGAATGCCCTCTAAGTGTTCTCTCAATAACCTCCTCTAAAGTGCATAATGAACACAACACACCACATGGGTATTTATACCCGACATAGCTAACATGCTCGAAGGATACGGTAATCTGGTCGAAGGATCATCTATCGACCAGAAATCTACCGAAAGATCCATACATACCTCGAAGGATGATATCCTTCGAGGTCCATCTGTATCTATCGAATGACATTATCTTTCGAGGTCATCGAAGGATACAAACCATCCTTCGATGACATCCTTCGACACAAGCATGTTTCAACCAATGTGCTAACTGTTTGGTCAAGTCAAACCGGAGGATGGTTGACTTGGTCAAACTTACATCGAACGCACATATAAACAAATCTAACATAAGACATCGTTTGGTATAAAATACAGACAAAGTACAGACACAAGTAGCTTTGTCTTGATCTTCGTGTCTTCAAGTCGAAACCAAATCGAACTGAGCCGAGTTGAACCGAGCCGAGTCGTGTCCACAAAATATGCATCAACAATTATTTCCGCACTTTTGCACATAATTAAGAGATTATCTTAGTTATTGTAGTAGGCCCCTCTTTTGAAGGTGACGTTACCCTCACCCCAGTAGTTTGAGTCAGCAAGGATACAATCCTAAAAGGGTGGATTATTGGAAGATAATGAATTAAGTTATTAATGCAATATTATGGTAGGCCCCGCTTTTGGCGGTGACGTTACCCTCGGCTAAGTAGTCTGAGTCAGCAGGGATACAGTCCTAAATAGCGGGGTTATAGTATTAATAGTAGTTAACTTATGAGGGGATCAAAGAGTTTGGACCCCCGCCATCCAATACCGTGAAGCATTGAAGGAGGTCCTACTAAATTTGACCCAGGTCCATTGCAGGACCTCTAAACGCTGAACAATGGCAAGACCTTTACCAAACCGTTCCCTTAACCCCCGATCAGGTAGCCAACATGCCTCCATATAGACCGTGGAGATATGAATGGTGAAAATCTTTTATTTTATATAGACAGTAAAATAATGCCAAGACACCACGGACAAACGATAAGGAAAGATCACCTTCAACATAAGTAACTAGTTATTAAAGTCATTAATACAAAACCAAATAAAAAGTGCAAAAGATTAGAAATAAAAAGTATTATACTAGACACTTTGTCTTCACCAAGTGATGTAAGAGACTTAGGCAAACATGGCCTTGATTGTCAAGAACTCTTACGATCAATCTTGGATCCCGAGACGACTCACACACTCTACGATGGACAATGGATGATGTTGGTGGATGATGGTGTTATGGTGGTGGTGGGTGGTGGGTGAAGTGTGAGAGAGGTGGTGTGCCAAGGGATGAGTTGAAATGAAACCAAGCACTCCTATTTATAGGCTGAACAGAAGGCTGGGCACGCCCCCGTGTCCGCTGGACACGGCCCCGTGCCTGTCTGACACTCTCTCTCTCTTCATTAATTGTAATTCGCAATTACAATTAATGCGCCTGCTGTACTTTCGCCACGCCCCCGTGTTCACTGGGCACGGCCCCGTGGTGGGCAATAGAAGCTTCTATAGGTTTGTCTTTTCTGCTGCTTCTTGGACACGGCCCCGTGCTGGCTGAGCACGGGGCGTGTTCAGTCTTCTGCCTTCTCTATTTTGCTTGGGAAGATGCCGTTGAGGGGTCGGGCAGTCCACTTATGTTCCTTTCCTTGTATTTATGTTGGATTTAGCTGTCTTTTTGCTTCTTTTGTGTTTTTGAGCTTATTTAATCCTGAAAATACAAAAGGAAGACAAAAACACTCTTTTTCCAATATTAGTACTTAAAAAGGGTTAGTTTTATGCCTCAATTGATGTAATTTATATGTTGCATTTTACACACATCAAATACCCCCACACTTGAACTTTTGCTTGTCCTCAAGCAAAACTCTTTAATATGTGGCTTACACTCCCAAATGGAATGGGTAGAAGAGAAGGTTTTGACTTGTCGTAGAGTGTTGGGAATCCAAGATCTTTTTGGGTTTTATTTTTATCTATTTACAATCCTATTCGTAATGATTTATTTTTTAGAACGTTTCATAGGAGAAATTACTTATTTGGGCATAACATGCCTTTTTAAAATTCCATTTATATACAAGTTCACATACCTTACGGGAGAAATCACTCACACTCGGCCGAAGGTGTATTTTTAGTGAATCACTCGAGAGCGGCATGGAACTTATTCCTACCATAAGCTTGCCAAGTAATCAATCCTCCTCCTTTTTAACTTTTATACCTTTGTAAATATCAAGAGGACTTTGTGGGTTAAGGGTTAGGCTTGGGTTAAAGGTAGGTGGTTGGGATAGTGGTTAGTAGAAAAAGGGCGAAAAGCGTAACAAGTGTTGGTTTTCGTAAGACTTTCTATTTTTGTAACTTTTTATTTTGATGAAGCTGTTATTCAAACAAAGTTATTTTTGATGAACTTGTTTGTTTATCTTTTGCTTCATCATCAACACATATATATATATATATATATATATATATATATATATATATATATATATATATATATATATTTTTTGAACGATCATACGAAAAAAAACCCGAACTTGTTACTAAAACAAAGGGTTAAAAATAAAAAAGGTTTTGGTGGGTAAAAGGATTTTGGTTTGGGTGATGAAATGAAAAGGTTTAGGCTCAAAAGGGGCTAACTAGGGGGATTTTTGGGTAGGTGGTAAAAGAAAAGGAAAAATAATGGTGTAGAAATAAAAAGGGTTAGTCCTAATGCCTCCATCATTTACTTACTCGGGTTTAAGTTGATAAGGACCGGGAATGTATCGTCATGGCAAGTTCTAGAGTCGTAAGAACCAAGCAGCTATTCACACAAGAAATGAAAAATGAGCATTTAGTCTAATGATATGTAATTGTATGCTCAATAAAGGCTCAAAACTCACTTTTGTGGGAATGGGTTTTTTTTATGTGATCAAGTATATATAATCAAATTTTAACTAAGTTTGCCATGCCTTTTCATAATTTTCTTATGTTGGTTCTTTTTATCACTACGCTATCGGTTGTAAATTCGTAAAAATATAACCTTTTTGAGAACTTGAATTTCCCGAGTTAAACCTAGACAAGTAAAAAAAAATGAAATTTTTGAAAAAATTTGGGGTGATTAGCGGTTCCAATAGAGTTTTGTGTAAGGCTTGTATTTAGGACTTGCAAGATTCAAGGTTTTAGCATCCCCCCACACTTAAATTACACATTGTCCTCAATGTGTCCCAAAAATAAATTTTTAGGTTGATTAGATATGTAAAATGGTGTTAAAAGCAAAGATTTATGTTACTGGTAGTCTGGACACGGCCCCGTGGGGACCGGACACGGCCCCGTGTTCAGGTGCCAGTAACATAAATTAAAGAGAAGAAACAGAAGTCTGGACACGGGGGCGTGTCTGGTGAACACGGCCCGTGTCCAGTTACCTGAACTGGGCGTTTTTCTGCAGGTGGTTCAGCACGGGGCCGTGTTGGTTGGACACGGCCCGTGTTGAACCTTCTGTAATGGAGATTGATGCCGGGTTGCCTTGTTCTTGTGCATGAGGTCATTTTTCTCGTTCCCCTTTTCATCCCTTACCACCATGAGTGAGTTTTATTTATTATGAACCATCCAAACTTTAAAAACCATCATTTCATTGCAATCATAGAGAGACCTTACATAATCCTAAATTAAGATAAAACTAAAACTTAACTAAATAGGTCAGCAGGTACACGAGGTTATCATAAGGAGTTCTACTATTTTAAGAAAATTTCGAGAATAGTTTCCCGATATAGTAGGACTTTTAGCCGAAGGATTCCTTCCCTAAATGTTGTTTAAAGCCATTCTTCGATCTCCCTAGGAAGGAAGAATGCGGCTTCATTTTCCTCAGCAGCTGGTGGCTGAAGGGGAACATTCACCGGGACTCCTTGCACCACCCTTTGCGGAGGCTCTTGGTGCATGGCATACCATTCGGCCGGAATGATGACTTCGTGCACCACGTTCCACGCCCTTTGGGTTATTATAGGTACCAAAGGTGGGGAGGCGAGAAGGTTTAACCTCTGGTGCAAGAGGTTTACCTCTCGAAGACAGCCCTCCAGCCCTACTGTTAAATGGTTGATACGGTCGACCAATGCTTCCTCCACTCCCGTCATTTCGTCAATAGCCTCCCTTAGGGCGTAAACATAGTTTACAAGAGAGTCTTCTGTTGTTGATGATCTCCTTCCTTGTCGGTTACTTCTTGAAGATGATCCGCTTGTTCTGCTTGCCATTTTCTGTGAAAGAAACCGAAGAAAGCAAAATTTTTACAAAGCAGTGCCTCGGACACGGCCGCGTGCTCGCTGAGCACGGCCCCGTGTCTAGTTGTCTGCAGGATTTTAGGCTAAGAATTCTTGGAGTTTTAAATTATTTTCATGATTTTTAGCGAGTTTTTAAGCTTAGATAATTTAAAATAAAGTTATACAACTAACTTTAAACAAGAATCCTTAGCAAATAACCTTGCAAACTTCTCATAGAGGTTTGGAATCATGGAATTTCCAAGCTTCCATGGAGGAAATGCTGAAAAAAATTTTGAAAGAAGAGGAAATGAATAAAAGTGGAAGGGACAAGATGGTCATTGGGAACCTTCTTTTAGCACTTACCTAGGATGGTATGAGTGAAGATCCCAGGAATCTCTGTCTATTGAAGTGGTCAAAAGTGAGCAGGAATCAGGCTGCATTTAAAGAAAACGACAGCGCATTGGACACGGCCCCGTGTTGGCTGGACACGGCCCCGTGTGCAGATGAAATCCTGACACATTTTGTCCGTATTCTGACAAAATCAGCAGAGAATCTTTTAGGTGAGCACGGGGGCGTGTTAACCTGGACACGGCCCCGTGTCTGGAGGCTATCTTATGGAGTTTTGTTACTTCTAAGGATCTCGTCGATATCGGGTGGTTTCTTACTGGTTGGGACAACCCCAAAGTGCCTAAGATACCTTAATTGTCCTAGACTAAGGCGAGAACGCAAGAGGTTGTCGGTGAGGGTAATTCCTATTTTCATTCTAGGTGGACAAGTCCAACCCTTTCCCGGGCTCTCGTTAAAGAAGGTGTATGCCGAATCGCTCAGGTCTATGTATGCACCGAACGAAGTCGATGGAGAGTCCTTCACGGCACAATCGGCACAGGGACGACTATCGTCCAAGTCTTTGCTAGGTACGAAGGTATTTTCCGGAGCAACGAGGTTGTCGGAATGCGGTTCCAGCATTTCGTCATGGTCATCGTCTTGGGGTGGATCAATAAAGTCCTTCCTAAGCTCTTTTGACCAATTCAGAATTAGCTTTTCTAGTTGAAATAACTCGTCAAGGAGCATTTCCCCTATAATATCTGGCTGGGCGCATTCGAGGGAGAGATAGGGCTTATTTTTACTTTCGCCCCTCTTAAGGTTATAAGAAGTTGGGGGGTCCATGTAGTGGGGCCTATAATTTAGAAAGTAGCATTCTACTTCTTCATGTTCGCCACCACATAATTGACACCACGTACCATAAGAGTGCCGAAAGTAAAAACAATTACTATCACTCATGTTTATGTCAGAAATTACCAACCGCCGGGATCTAACGGTTCTGTTTTCAGTAAGTGAATCTTGGGCACGGGGGCGTGTTGGGTGAGCACGGCCCCGTGTTCAGCTTACTGTCTGACTTAAAACAGGATTGCCAGTTCCAATGATTTAGCACGGGGGCGTGTTCAGCGGGCACGGCCCGTGCTGAGCTCTGCAGAAGCTGAAAAACTAAGAAAATCCTAAAAATTAAAAATAAAAAAATAAAAAAAATGATTAGGCCGTTGATTCCTAACTTTCTTAAAATCCTTGTGTCCCCGGCAACGGTGCCAAAAACTTGATGTGCGATAAAGTGTTATATATATTAGGTGTATATTTTAAGCCCTTTTAACACTTATTTTTAGCCAAGTTTTAAATTTATAAAACACGATATTTTACTAACACTAAACACACATATGGGCAAGTGCACCCATCGTGAGCGTAGTATAGCGTTGGTAAGATACCGAGGTCGTCCAAGGACACAAGAGCTTTTAGTACCGGTTTATCCTCAACGTCTAATCAAAATAAAAAGGTTAGAAAAATGTTTTAAACTAAGAAAAATAAAAACTAACTAAAATGCTGAAAATAAAAATAAAATAAAAACAGATAGACAAGATGAATCACTTGGTTCCGACTCGTATCTAGTATAACCTTTGATTATTTCCGCACTTTTGCACATAATTAAGAGATTATCTTAGTTATTGTAGTAGGCCCCTCTTTTGAAGGTGACGATACCCTCACCCCAGTAGTTTGAGTCAGCAAGGATACAATCCTAAAAGGGTGGATTATTGGAAGATAATGAATTAAGTTATTAATGCAATATTATGGTAGGCCCCGCTTTTGGCGGTGACGTTACCCTCGGCTAAGTAGTCTGAGTCAGCAGGGATACAGTCCTAAATAGCGGGGTTATAGTATTAATAGTAGTTAACTTATGAGGGGATCAAAGAGTTTGGACCCCCGCCATCCAATACCGTGAAGCATTGAAGGAGGTCCTACTAAATTTGACCCAGGTCCATTGCAGGACCTCTAAACGCTGAACAATGGCAAGACCTTTACCAAACCGTTCCCTTAACCCCCGATCAGGTAGCCAACATGCCTCCATATAGACCGTGGAGATATGAATGGTGAAAATCTTTTATTTTATATAGACAGTAAAATAATGCCAAGACACCACGGACAAACGATAAGGAAAGATCACCTTCAACATAAGTAACTAGTTATTAAAGTCATTAATACAAAACCAAATAAAAAGTGCAAAAGATTAGAAATAAAAAGTATTATACTAGACACTTTGTCTTCACCAAGTGATGTAAGAGACTTAGGCAAACATGGCCTTGATTGTCAAGAACTCTTACGATCAATCTTGGATCCCGAGACGACTCACACACTCTACGATGGACAATGGATGATGTTGGTGGATGATGGTGTTATGGTGGTGGTGGGTGGTGGGTGAAGTGTGAGAGAGGTGGTGTGCCAAGGGATGAGTTGAAATGAAACCAAGCACTCCTATTTATAGGCTGAACAGAAGGCTGGGCACGCCCCCGTGTCCGCTGGACACGGCCCCGTGCCTGTCTGACACTCTCTCTCTTCATTAATTGTAATTCGCAATTACAATTAATGCGCCTGCTGTACTTTCGCCACGCCCCCGTGTTCACTGGGCACGGCCCCGTGGTGGGCAATAGAAGCTTCTATAGGTTTGTCTTTTCTGCTGCTTCTTGGACACGGCCCCGTGCTGGCTGAGCACGGGGCGTGTTCAGTCTTCTGCCTTCTCTATTTTGCTTGGGAAGATGCCGTTGAGGGGTCGGGCAGTCCACTTATGTTCCTTTCCTTGTATTTATGTTGGATTTAGCTGTCGTTTTGCTTCTTTTGTGTTTTTGAGCTTATTTAATCTACCGTGTAAAAGGAAGACAAAAACACTCTTTTTCCAATATTAGTACTTAAAAAGGGTTAGTTTTATGCCTCATTTGATGTAATTTATATGTTGCATTTTACACACATCATTCGTGTAAGAGGATCATATCAGTTTTTGAGACAAGTCACCAACACCGTTAAGCTTCATTTCATTTTAAGTTCTAAACGATTCACTTAGATTGTCAGTATACTGATCCACTTAAATTTTCACACAAAGTTCAACCGTTTCGAGATACGAATTAATGTCTTAGAAACTTAAACTCAATCGTGTGTCCCACCTCAGAATATACTCCCGTATCCAGATCCTGATATTCAGTCTTACAGGTAATTATGACACAAATGATATCTGTAGGGGTTAATAAATTATGAAGAATCATGAGAGCTCAGGTCAGAACTACCGTTCAGCAGAGAGATCATGACTCAACTTTTGGGTGTGTCCCCTTTAGAGGATCTTTTTTACAACAGCATTGCTAAGCAATTTTATTGTCTTATCATATATGCTGAGGGTGATGCTATGTTTCAAGCAATGCGGAAAGTATTATTCGAGGACTAGGTCAGAACTTCCATTCAGCAGAAGTCCAGGAATAATACCCCAGATATCACTGAGTATAAAGACCTAGTATATCAGAAAAAGAAATCTTTCAAACGAGATTTCGGGGGTTACCCATATATCCGAGAGATGTTTCCCCACGATATAAGCAAGTTCGAAATTTAGGTTTATATCTCGTCCCAATCTACTAAATGTGCAAAAACCTACTGGCATATCCACAGTGAGATTGTTTATCACATTTTAACATTTCATTTCTTTAGCATGTTGTGACAGTCTACTAATGTACTATCATTTCCTCTATTCACAACAAAACTCATTTTTGAATTTTATCATGTTTTTGTCTTTTTTCAAATTTTCAAATGTTTTTGGATTTTCTGAAATTTTCTACTCCCCCTAAAATGCAAACATATTTTAGGAAATTTGAAAACAAACTGTACAAACAACGTGACAACCGATATCAAATCGCATCAATTCGCCATCTACATGGCATAAACAATCAGAATTCCCCCTTACAACAAACTATTTTCTCATAATGATTTCAAAACACTTAAGTTTGTTTTAACCAAAATGATTTTTCCGGAAAATAAGTTTTGTTGATTTTACCACTTGTAAAATTAGGGGTTTGGTTCATCATATTGTCCATTCAATCTCTTGTATCAGGATTACATCAAGTTCAAACTAATGACCTTGAGTAATCACTTTGTCAGAATCAACCTCTTACCACTTGTAAGTATATCCAAAACATATAACCACATTTAGGAATAAACAACTACACAAATACATGTTACCAATCAAGATGCCGATTCCTGCTTCACACTTACTAACCTGAAAGCTCCGGCAATTCACAATCTGTAAAATTTAACAAACTTTAAGATTCATTTACACAATCAATTTTTAAGAAAGATTCCGATTCCTGATCCGCAATTACAAACTTGGGATCTCCGGCAAGTCAGGTTTTTCAATCAAAGAAAATATCCACCCAAGCCTGACCAGCCTTGGGTGTTTTCAATTCAGAAGCAGTTGGGGTGTAAGTTGCTTTCTTTTTAGCATAAAACTCCTTTACCCCTTTCACCTTTCCATCAACCATTTTTCCGAAAATCTTCTTAACTTTCCCATTAAACGCTTTCTCAACATCAAAGTTATCCTTATCAGAATAACACTGATTTGAGATTTCAGACTTTCCTGTTTTCTTTTTAAAATTTTCAGTCCTCAATGGTGGAAAGTTCTCATCATCCATTGAAGGAACTGAGTTTTCATCAATCTCATCAAACTGTGGCTCCTCTGATTTTGTGGAATCAGATTCATCACCAGATTTTTCATCAGATTTCTTAACAACCCATTTTTGGTTGTCAAGTTTAACACTTCGCCTGTAAAATCTCTTCGAACACTCACCAACTTCAAATGTTGAATTTTTAAAAACTTTAAATTTTTCAGTTGGTGGTTCGGTTTTATCAACAATAACTTCTTTCAGTTTTCCAGAAACTCCCTGTTTTGTATTTATCGCTTTCGGACAGTTCCATGCAATGTGACCAGCTTCATTGCATCGGAAACAGATTCTTGTTTCTTTCCTTTGATAAGCTCCATTCTTCATCTTTTCATCAAGAAACTCCTGGTTTGACTGTTTCCAGAATGAGCTCTTTGCTTCTTCTTCATGGCTAGTTCCTGCAACATATGTCATTTTTGACTTATAATCTCGAACATATTTTTCATTTTTATATTTTTCAGGTGGAATAAAACCAAGTCCTTTCTTTTTGTAGCTAGGATTGTGGTTTGGTTTCTTTTGAAAACCAGAACCAAAATTGTAACCCTTTTTCTTGTTTAACCGTTGTTGAAATCTTGAAGTGTATTTTTTAGGTTTTTCAGTAAGATTTAAATCTTTTATTTCAGAAATATTAATTTCTGTCAATTTGAAAACCTTTTTTTATCATTTCAAATCGAACACTTCTTATTGGAAACTCTTTATCAAAATATAATTTGTCAGAATCATTCAAAGTATACACAACTTCAAATGTTTCATCATCCAAATTAGATTTTGACAATAAAAACTCTTTACTATAAACCTGTTTTCCCGACGATTTTGAACTCCTTTCGGACGAACTCGAACTCCCAACTGACTGACATGAACTTTTGGACTCGGACTTAGACTCTGACTCCTCATCCTTATCCAACACCTGATCGACCACTCGTTTTATCAGTTCTGACTCATGATCTGTGTCGGACGCTGTGAACGTGACGTCAATATTGTCTGGTAAAACATCGGTTATCTCGGACTCCAACTTTATATTGACTGCCTTTTTTAGTTCTTCCTCGTTAGGTTTTCTAGACGAGTACCCTTCCCAAATCGGAGGCGGACACTTATTATAACAGACACCCTGTTTCTTACCAGTATCCTTTTTCTTCTTTGGCTTTGTTTCTTCACCTTGAAATGCTTCAAATCCTTCAACTGTTGGATAAATTCTATCAATTATGTAGTCACAACATTTGTAACTTTGCAGCAATCTTCTGATTCTTTCATTCTCAGTTCCTTCACTATCCAACTCTTTCTTCCACTTTGCACATTCTTCTATGTACAAGTTGATCTCTTTTTGCTTTGTCATCATAGTAGCATTCAACATCTTCAAAGCTTTCTCTCTTTCAGAGTTAGTCTTTTCCAAACTATTCACAGTTCTGTTCAATACATCATATGACTGTTTCAAATTTTTTACATCAAACAACAACTTTTCTTTCAACTTTTCTAACTCACTAAACCTCTCATCTTTCTCTATACATTGTTTACAAGACTCTAAACATGTAAGACAAGGTTTTGTGACTTCAACGATCTTCTCAACTTCAACTCTCTTTTCAACTTCCACAATTTTCTCAATCACTTTGACTTCTTTCAATTCTTTTGCAGCTTTCCTCTCTTTTAATTTCTTCAATTTTTCTGCAAAATAAAATTCAAAACTGTCAGAAGATAGATGAGTTTTTCCAACATTTATCTGTTCAAGCTCTTCATCATCACTGTTATCTGTTGAACTGTTTTCAGAGGAAACATATTCTTCATCTTTTTCTTCATCATCAGATAACACAGCCATCCATTCTTTCATCAACTCTGGCCTTTGCACAATCTGAGCAATAAAAGCTTTAACATTAGGATCAGCTGGAATGTACTTGTCCCAGCTAAAACCATCAGCTACTTTCTCTTTCTCGTCATCTTGATCCATGATGCCATAGTAAGCCTTCTTGTTTGCATCTTCAATCATTCTTCCATGTGCCGTTTGAGCTTCTTTTTGTTGATGCGGTTGATGAGTGATTTGTTGATAAATGGTTTTCCTATAATAATCATCTTTCCCGGATGACTCCTTTGCTCCGCTCGGCTCCTGATTCTTGCATTCTCTTTTAAAGTGGCCTTTCTCCCTGCAACGAAAACAGACAACTTTAGATTTATCAAATCCTAGATTAGAAAGGTTTGCATCCAAGAAGTCATTTCTTCCTGTAATCAATCTAAACTTTTCTGCTCTCCTCAAAACGCTCGCCAATGCCCATTTAATATCCATTAGTTCCAGCTCCTCTGCATCAATCTGATCATAATCTTCTTTTGTGAGCATTGGATTGCCAATTCTTCCGGCAATCAACCCTTCATAGGACTCTAATGCAGTGACCAACAATCCCATATGATGTTTTACAACTTCTTCAGAATAATTTTGACCATTTTGAAGATGTAAAGCTACATTACACTGAATCGAATGCCCATTTCCAGCAGATGCACTTTGAACACTTGGAGGATTTACCGTTGAGAACCCACTAGTGTTGACTAATCCTTGACTGCTTGGTGTAGACTGATTTCTAGCACTAAATGCAGTTTGTATCTTTGGACTGGCTTTAGCAGTTTGAACATTTCCTTTATAGTACAATTTAATATCTTGTTGATGAGTTGAACTATTCATTCTAGCAATTTTCTGCTGCTCCAGATCCAGTGCCTCCAACTTTTCTATAAACTGTGCAATCGATAACCTTTTAAACTGTCCGGAATTCTTTAATATCATCAGATATGTACTCCATTCCTTTTGCGGTAACGCGTCAGCAAGCTTTTCAACCCATTCTGCTGGAGTTTTTGTAATCTTCAATTGTGACATGGTGCGTACAAGATGACAATATCTTTCAATAAGACTCTTTGTTGTTTCACCAGACATGCACGCAAATAGTTCAAACTCCTTTTTCAGCAATGCTGCTTTACTTTGAAGCATCTCAGTACTTCCTTCGAATTTCGTTTTAAGAGCTTCCCAAATAGAATAAGCGTTTTCATCATGTTGAAGCAACACAAATATATCTTCTTTAACAGCTTGTTGTAACAAATTGATCATCATCTTTTCTCCTTTGTAACTCTCTCTTTCTTGCTCCGTGAATTCTAAAATGATTTTATCGACTCCCGCTGAATTCTTTGGCCTCTCATATTCAGTTTCGATGCTCTCCCAAGCTTTTAAATGATTCGCCTGAACCCAATTCTCAAACCGTTTCTTCCATCCGTGATAATCTTCAATTCCCATAAGTTTCGGGGGTTTTTGCATTGTTCCGGTTTCATTCTCCATGTTCATGTTCTTAGTAATTTCGGATGGACTAGTCGGGGTTGTAGCAAACGCGTTGTAAAAATCTTCACTCATGATTCGATATCGAAGAATTTCTCAAACTAGCTTTCAAACGAACTGGTTCACCTCGTGAAAACACCTTAATCACCTGACAACACACAAACAAACAAAACACAATCAGTTTAACAACTTATCAATTAAACGGATAAAATTGGTACTCGAACTGATAACTATTCTGAGCGGACTGAGAGTTGACAGACTGTGCGGACTGCTATGACCCGATGAACCTTTAAACCGTGTGACCTGTAGACTTAATGCAAACTGACAAATTTGATTAACTTCGTGTGATCTGATCAAACCTTGCAATATGAGTGAATGGATCAATACTTTTGAAACAATTAAATCTCACAAGAACTTAACAAACCTTGGGCTGATATTATCACGTGACAACAATATATTTAACAAAGTCTCATTGGGCCGAGACATGTAGTGGACTTATGACTTTGAATTTTTATGAACACAATGTGAGTAGCCGACAACTTTAATGAAGATCACTTGAATCGAGACTCATCACATGGGTTGGAACACTTTATCAGATTCACATGCAAAAACCTTACACATATTTACTAAACTTTCACATGCAATGATTTTAATCAAACCGATGCAATCTGAACTTCAATTTACGAGACCCTTAATGATAACATCACATGCACTTCATTGGGTTACTAAATCACATGTATATCTTCAATGTAAATGTCAGACAATTGATCAGAAAAAGACATGTACCACGTGAACAACAAAACTACTTTCAAACGGGCACCTTGTTCAAACTGTCATGTCCAGTTTCAAACTGTCATGTGTAGATTTCAAACGGTCAGTACATTTTCAAACGGTCACGATGGCAACTTTCAAACGGTCAGGTTAATTTCAAACTGACAACCATGTATTTTCAAATGGTCATGTGCATTTTCAAACTGTAAGGTGCATTTTCAAACAGTCACGGTCAATTTCAAACGGTCACCGGTTTTCAAGCCATTTTTACCACTTTTACTTCGAGTTTAGGTCCGATATTCTCAAGGGTTTGTTAAAACACCATTACGCACACATTTTGAAAGTTTTAGCCGATTTTATCCGTAAAAACTTGTTCAGTTTTGAAAGAAGGTGTAGAAAATCAGAATTTGTGGCTGAATTGGTATGAACTCTTCCTCCTGAGCTCTGATACCACTTGTAGGATCGATTTCAGACCCGAATGAGTCGTTCAGAAGAGTTTATCTCAGTTTCAGAGGCGGAAACAAAGAAACTAAGTTCAATTCAGCTAGCAATACACTTTAAACTGTTGTAATATTGATTTCACACTGTTTTACAACCTGACAACACTTCGGCAGCACTTCGTTGCTCTGGCCGGAAAGTTACAAAAGTTACAAATGATGACAGTTTGAATGCTATTTATAGGAGAGAGCTCCTGACCGTTTGAAACTGTCATGCACTCCTCAAACGGTCATGTCTACTACAAACGGACACTTAACAATATTACAATTCAAACGGTCTTGTCTCATATGCATGTAATTTCTTGAATGATGCAATGATGATGTCATTAGTATGATGTCATCTTCAATAATGATGGCATCATCCTTGTTCCGAACAGCAACGCAACCTGAGACTCGATATAAGACGAAGACGACATATGAATGCACCAACAGACACCGTCAAAAAAAGTCGATCTATTGCATCAAGTATACTGGTTTTCTTATGTCTAGAACTACAATTATTGTTTTTTAAACTCACCTTATCCATTATTTTATCACACAAACAATCTCCAAAAAATACGATATTATAAGTTTATAACTTAACCAAAACCTGCTAAACTAAATCACTATCAAGAATCAAGATTATATGTCGTCTTGCTGGAATCTATGAATCTTTCTACCTGATAAAAATTACCGGTGTTTATGGAGGCTACCGTTGATTCTCACCGAACGGACGGTTTCGCCGTCAGTCACCGCCGCTAGGGTTCCGGTAAAACATGAAGATGGTGGTGGTGGTGGCCGGCGGTGATGAAGATGAAGATGGAGGTGGCCGGCGTGATGAAGATGGAAGTGGCGATTTGATTGCTCCGATGAACTTCCCCTGGGTTTCTTTAAAATCGTTGATGAATGTGAGAGAGAAATAAGAAAAGCGTTGTGAATAAAAGGGGTAATCAAAGGGATTGATAAACTATAATTTAGATATTTACGGGATTTTTTGCAATTGAAGATTATGGAAACTATTTATTTCCAGATTTTAAATTACAAATTAATGTAATTACACTTCTACCCTTTTGTATTTAATTAAGTAGTAAAAACTAACCAACTAATTACAATCATGCCACTCATTTAAAATCTCAACATCATAAAAATCAAGGGCCCAGATCAGTTCACGCAGTTCACTCTTGGGATTTTGTTCACGTTTGAACCTAATCCTATATATATATATATAGGGGATCGCTAGAATGAGAACCACCACGAGTTATGAGAACCACGAGAACCGCGACCCGCGGGTGGCCGTTGACCACGAAATTTTTTTTACACCTAGATCCGTATATTTTAGGGGGGGGGTGTAAATTTTCGGTTCAAACGGCGCGCCCGAGGGGGTAGTTTTTTACGCCCAAAGTTTGGGTTTTTTTAATTTTTCTTTTTTTTTTACCAAACTTTGGGCGTAAAAAACTACCCCCTCGGGCGCGCCGTTTGAACCGAAAATTTACACCCCCCCTAAAATATACGGATCTAGGTGTAAAAAAAATTTCGTGGTCAACGGCCACCCGCGGGTCGCGGTTCTCGTGGTTCTCATAACTCGTGGTGGTTCTCATTCTAGCGGCTCCCTATATATATATATATGTATGTATGTATATATATATAAGGGAGCGCTAAAATGAAAACCACATCCAGGTGTAAAAATCACGAGAACCATTTTCTAGCCATTAGATCAAGAAGATGGATGGATGAGATTAAAAGAAGTTAAAATTAATATTAAAAACTTTTTGTACTATTATGTTTTTATTATTTTATTGTTCAAGGGTATATAAGTAAAAATTGTTTTTTTTGTCTTTTTATGTATATTAATTTTTAATTACCTTTTTTGTCTCATTCATTAATTACTTTTTGACTTAATTATTTTTTATTTAGATACAGATTTTTTTAAACAATTTTTTGAAATCAAATTTTTTATTATAATTTTTTTAAGATTTGTTTAAAAAAAACGTTTTGAAGAGCCTTTTTTTACGCCCGGCCTTTTCAGGCGTCGTTTTTTAACGCGCCGTCATTTACGTTAAAAACTTCATGTTTTGCGTTAAAAATTTACGTTTTCCGTTTTACGTTAAAAAATTACGTTTTCCGTTTTTACGACCGGCTTTTTCGCGCATCGTTTTTTAACGGGTCGTTTTTGCACGCATCGTTTTTTAACGGGTTGTTTTTGAACGCGACGTTTTTTACGCGG
Organism: Helianthus tuberosus; assembly: GCA_030545235.1. NCBI lineage: Eukaryota > Viridiplantae > Streptophyta > Magnoliopsida > Asterales > Asteraceae > Helianthus > Helianthus tuberosus. The sequence goes on along the minus strand of CM060411.1, from coordinate 141,117,889 downwards.
CGTTTTTTCAAAGCGTCGTTTTTTACACGTTTTTTAACGCGTCGTTTTTTACACGTTTTTTTACACGCCGTTTTTTGCACGTTTTTTTACACGTCGTTTTAACGCGCCGTTTTTTTGACGTTTTTTAAACTTTATACGTTTTACGTTAAACTTTTAATAGTTTTTACGTTTTAATTTTTAGGTTTAACTTTTTACGTTTAACTTTTTACGTTTTACGTTAAAATTTTTACGTTTTACGTTTTTTCGTAAAACTTTTTACGTTTTACATTAAAATTTTTACATTTTACGTTTTACGTTAAACTTCTTACGTTTTACGTTAAACTTCTTACGTTTTACGTTAAACTTTTTACGTTAAACTTTTTACGTTTTACGTTAAAATTTTTACGTTTTACGTTTTACGTTAAAAAGTTTACGTTTTACGTTTTTACGCTTTGCGTTAAACATTTTTTATCAATTTTTTTTACGAAAACTTTTTTGCGGTTTTAAACTTTTTTTTATAAAAACTTTTTTACACAAAACGAACGCACCCAGAAATCACAACTCGGTAGGTGTCTCAGATAGATTGAACTTATCGTCGTCGACTGGGAAAAAAACATAAAAAACCCAAACAACAAAAAAAGTTTAGCGGCTTTAAACTTTTTTACAAAAAAAAAAAAAAAAAATAGCGCCAAAACAAAAAAAAATTCTTTTTACGCAAAGACTTTTTTTTACTAAAAGTTTTTTTACGCCGCATTTTTACGTCCCGTTTTTTTACGGCTCGTTTTTTAGGCCTGTTTTTTTACGGCCCGTCATCGACATCTCCTAAAAACAAATTACATTATTATTAGAAACCTAATTAACAGTAAATATTCATGAATAAATTCCTAAATTGATTAGCGAAAAACAAAATTGAGTGTCCTTTCGAATTCATAAACTAATGAGCAAAACATAATCAGGATTTTGAATTAAATACATAAACACAAGACTAATCGACTAAATCAAAGACATCATAAGAAACAGTTCTTCCTAAATAATTACAGAACAAATAAAAGTAAAAAGAAAAAATAAAAAAGAATCAGAGATCAAGAATTCTAAAAGAAGTTTATTATCCAAAAGCAATGTTATAAAGAAATCGACCGGCTAAACTAATAGTAACATCAAACTGGTTCACAAAGTAACAAAACTAAAAAAAACAGCATCATCCTAATTCATCATCATCCGACTTCAGTACGGTAAAAGGAAGCGAGAGGGGGGTTACCTTGACACTCGTCGGAACAACCTGGACCGCCGCCGCCGGTGTCTCTACTGCCACCGCCGTGAGAGACGGCGCTATCGCCGACCACCGTCTTCTCTAACTCCTCTCTCTCTCTCTCTCTCTTCGAGATCGGTTCTAACTTGTGCGATGAGGGTGTTACACGGGGATGAAGAAGGGAGGTTTAGGGGGAGTTGTTGGCTGGTTACCGGTGCCAAAACGGTTTGACCGGAGAGGGAGCCGCAGTTGGGACCCACCGTCGTCGCCGGCTCCGCCGTGACTGGCCGGAGTCCGGCTGTTCGTCTTCAACAGAGAGGGGGAGGGTGGGGGCTCGAGTGGATGAAGATGATGGTGGTGAGTTATGGCTTGGGTTGAAGGAAATCTCTGGTTTTTTAAAATGTGGAGACATATGAGAAGAGACAAATGGATTTGAATGGATCTGAAGAATGGATTTTGAATGGATCTTTGAAGAATGGTCTTTGAATAGAGAAAAGGAAGAGATGAGAGATGAATGTAGTTGACAGAGGAGAGAGGAAAGATGTATTTAAAAAGTCAGGTGATTTAAACGAAGAGAGAGGAGATTTGACATTTGGGGTAAATGACCAAAATACCATTTAGGTTGGCATAATATGATTGGTGGATAGTTCTCATGGTTTTTACAACTGGGTGTGATTTTCATTTTAGCGGCTCCCTATATATATATAATTTCTACTCTTAAGAAAACGTCACTTCACTTGTGAATATATCTAATTTTCTTTATCAAAACTAGGAACTGTCCTCATCAAATTTTTTTCGTCTTTTTTTTTATTTATATGATATTTCCAAGACAATCTTTAAACCCTGCACACTTTGATGGAAATTTGGATACTATAAAAACTTCGGAACAGATAAGTAACCTTTACTCTTTCCGAATTTAATTCCTTCCTTCCGGATAAATCACAAACCAAAACTTCGGAACACAAACTCGGAATGATGTCTTAATAATACGGAATACCAATAACCTCGGAACCGGTACTAAAATCGGAACGATGTACAACTCGGAATAGATAACTCGGACACAAACAAACCCGGAATCAGTATACTCGGACCAAACTGATACTCGAAAAACCCGGACAGTTGTCTGAACTACAACTCGGAAAACCTTTGAATTAATAACCCGGACACCCGAAAAACAACAAACCCGGACCAAGATTTATAAAGAAAAACCCGGAGCTTATTTAGATGCGGGTGGTTTATTATTTGATGTGGTTCCATATAACCGCACCTTCAAAAAAAAAAACATTAAATGGATGGTGCTCATATTATTAATGGGGCTCCAGCACCGCATTTTCAATTAAATTTCACCGCATCTCTAAACTGTTTGTGTACTAGTGTCAGGGTGTAATATGTTAAGATAATTTTTTTAGGCTGAAAGTGTTAAACTTGCTAAACCAAAGGGGCCAAAATAATAATTTATTCTATTTAAAATGTCTTATGCTTATAAAATAAATAATTGAAAAAAAATACCTATTAATTTTCCATACGTTGACGTTTACTTAGAAATTCTATATAAATGGTAGAGTGCATTTTCAAATAATCACATCTCCGGCCATTACATTTCTTCACACGTTAAAATTAGTATATCTGAAGCAAAGGTACTATCAACTAAACTCTCTTAATACCAATGGGGTGGTGGTCCATTGGCAAAGGCAAAGCCTTTAAAACACCTAGGTTGGAAAGGGGAAGGTCTTGGGTTCAAGTCCCACAGACGACAGGTGATTAAAGAAATTAGCCGTTCAAAAAAAAAAAAAAACTAAACTCTCTTAATCTGTCTGATTTTGATGTGGAATAAATAGATTTTAATGTTTAAAGTTGTGCAGATGACGAGCCAAACTGGTGCGCAGCTACCCTCAAGACACGAGGACCAGCCCTTAAGCCAACAGCAACAGCTGCAAATCAATATTCAGGGTGCTTCACAAGCTAACTCAGGGTCGCCGTCACCACCACCACCACCACCACCAAGACCACTTAAACTAGCTAATTCAGATCTGATTACCGGTAATTTAGGGATCCCATATTTGTTTCCACTAGTCTCTTTAATTTATTCATGATACGTCGGTGTGAACATAATTATTTTATATTTTTATTAGTTGTACATGGTTAGGTAGTTTTTTAAACTAAAGAAATAGAATACTTTATTTCTATAGAAAGATGAAAAACCGAAAACCCATAGCATTAGTAGTATATAATACTAATTAACTAAATATATAAGAATAAGAATAATTAAAATGAAACATCATCAAATCATACGTAGGGAATGGTTATTGTATAAAAGAGTCAATTGGTATGAAGTGTAGGAGACATTTAAAAATAATGTTTTTTTAAAGAAAATTCAATATTGTTAACTAAAAGCCCACTTCTTTTATAATTTTCAGACAACTAAAACTTTTTTATACAATAATATTTTTAAATAAAAAATACATCGTATTAATGAACATTTCATACACTTTAATAGTAGGCTATTGCTATAGTTTTCACAAATTTTATTTTTTATGGGATGTGTGATTAAATATTCAATATAAATCATTAAGTGATTACACATTCAATAATGAGAGGTTAATTGTTTATACTTTATTACATGATTAAATCTGTACTATACAACATTACATGATTATTATAGGTTGATTGGTTAATGTTTTGCATTACACTTATACCTAATACGTGACTAGACATGAAATATAAGGCATTCCGTAATATATTATGTATTAAATGTTTTGTTTTTTATTACAGTTATGGTTAATACGTAATGACTTAGTCAGTTTTACATAAATCTATAATGAAATCACGTAGTGGGTATTCAAAATCATGTAATCATGTAACAATACATAGTCAACTATTTTATGTAATTACACACTAATATATAATCACGTAACGTTACACTTGTTTCAAGAATAAAATGCATATTTCATAATTACGTATTGGAACATAATCACGTAACGTTACAAATCACGTAACGTTATAGCTTGTAAATATTTTTTTTAAAAGTAAGAAAATTATAACAACGGCCTACTCAAATTAAAGAGAATGAAATTTTCGTTAATACGGTGTAATGCTTTTAAAGAAATATTATCGTATGAAAAAGTTATAACTATTTAAAAATCGTAGGGAAGTGGGTTTATAAATCACCAATATTGGTCTTTCCATTTTGCTCTTTCCCCACTTGTTTTCCTTGTTTTGTGTCACGTGAGTTCTGACCATTTAATCTCAACCATTGGATTGCTTGATCAAAGACCAAAACTTTCTTCTACACTTCGTACAAACCGACTCTCTTGTATATGATTCTTTAACATCATATATAATAAAAAGAAGATTATAATAAATCATAACTAATATATTTTATTAAATAATTTCTAATATGATAAATGATATGCACAATTAAAATTTGAAACCTCCTATACGAATACTAACAGTTTGATTTGGAATACTTCAAGGACCTAGAGACGCTTATCACCAAACCGGTGTCCCTCTGTACGAGGCATCAATAAAATGTGACTGGAAGGCTGCCAAAGCCATTTTTGATAAGTACGCTGAGATGAGATTGGAAACGTATAGCATTACTGAAAACGGTGAAACATCACTTCACGTTGCTGCATCAGCAAAAGGACCAAAAGATGTTGAAAAGTTTGTGAAAAATCTAGTGGGTAAGATGCAAAATGAAGACTTGGAACTGCAAAACAAGAATCATAACACCGCTCTCTATTTAGCAGTTGTAGCTGGGAACATTAAAACGGTTAAAATTATGGTGGAAAAGAACAAGAACTTATTAAAAATCGCTGGTGCTAATGGAAAAATGATGCCACTGTACGCAGCGGTCTTGTTTGGAAATAAGGACGTGGTGAAGTATTTGTACGATGGAGTTACATAAAGATGATGGCTGGACAAGTCAGAGGCGTCGTTGGCTGCTTGAGAAATGTGTCGAGAATGATATGTTCGGTAAGTATTTCGGCATGTAGTTAATCTACGTTTTGAACCTGTCACAGAACCGAGTGGTAACCCACTAATTGTACACGATTTCATATACTTGTGTATGTGTCTAAATGTTTTTAGCAAACACATTTTGATTTTTAACAACAATTTCTATATATTTTTTAGTATAAATATATCTTGGCATAACTTGAACTTTCAACATTTTAGTTGTGGAGTAAATCATTTAATCAGTAGAATGTCCCCTTAGAAACCAAACAATTTGATTTGTTTGAAAATATTAATAGAATGAAACGTAAGACGTAATGGAATAATCGACTTATTATTTGAAAGGATCCTTAACATTCTATTATATGTTTGGTAACATAAATGAACATAGTCGTTCAATTGTTGTAAATCTTTTTACCATGTGAATTATCATCAGACAATACATGTTAATAATACATATTCTTGATTTTTAATATAAATGCTAGTATCTATGACCCGCACTTTACAGCGGGATCATTAAGCCGAACAAAAAGTAAACCTAAAATTAATAAATCACGCACGCACGTTACGATGTGTTAACTCGCAAAATTAGAATGAAAAAGTAAAACATAGAAAAGAATAATTAAGTCGGCTTAGAACCCCCGAATTTTGAGGGAGCCGTCAAACCTATAAAAATTGACGTAAAAACGTTAAACCACAAGCGCGCGTTACAACGTGTTAACTCGCAAAATCTAATAAAACGACAAATTTGTAAAAGATGTAAAGTAAAGGAGACCAAAGTTGAAAGTGGAAAAATATTGAGGTTAAAAATAGAAAATGTTTGTGACAAATATGTAAAAGATGAAAACTATATGATTAAAAGTGTAAAATATGAAAGAGTAAAACGCACGGATAGTCCCTGTGGTTTTGCAAAATAACACCTATAGTCCCAAACTTTTGGAAATTACACTAGTACTCCTTGTTGTTTGACAGTTTGTTACTCTGATGGTTACTGGAGTGGATGACGGTTAGTTTTCTCCGTTAATTTGTTTTAAGACAATTAATTTTATTTATTTTTAACCATCACTTATTAAATTAATATCCAACAATTAGTAGAGAAAAATACTCGAATAGTCCTTGTGGTTTGCCTATTTTTCACATTTAGTCCCTAACTTTCTCAAATTACACCTATTGTCCCCAAGTTTTTGAATATTGTTCCCGGATAGTCCCTGGCGTGGATGGGGATTAGTTTTTGGTGTTAGATGCGTGTGAAATTACAAAATTACTCTTACCGTCAAAGTTAAAAAAATATAATTAGTATTTTACAATCTATGTGGGACCTACCATCCACCCTAGCCACCTCATCTTCCCCACTCCACATCACCACCATCTCCACCTTCAACCACCACCACCATCTCCATACTTCACCGTAACCACCACTGCCACCGTCTCCTTGTTCGAGCCAAATCAGAAATTTATAAGGATGGTGAAAACTTACGTGTTGTCTTTCCACTTCCGGTTTCACCGACAATTATCAAAGTATCATTTCTTTGAACCTCTTCTACAAGCCTTTTCTCAACTAAGCAAATTAACAAATGATCAATAAGCAAAAGCATTCACGTCTACAGCATACAATCGTAACCACACCAATAAAAGTTGAGCAATATATATATATATATACATCAAGAGTACCTGAAGCAATGGGCAAAGATGTTCTCTGTTGCTGAATCTTGTGTCTCCCGAGAGGATATTAGTTGAGTAACTAGAATGTGAAACACTAGATGATATGTATGTGATTTTTTCAAAAAAGAACCTGACAAGGAAGTCTGAGTTATTGATGATTCCAGATTTGAATTGAGGAGGATTGGTTTTGTTGTTTGAATTCAAGTTTCTTTTGTCTCCTGTCGCCATCCCTAAGCGAACAAATTTTGAAGTTTCTTTTGTTTTCCCCAAAATGTTACCTAGCATTATTATATAGCAGCAAACAATCTTTGAGAGATAATACTAACCTATGTTTTGCTGTTCATATGTGCTTGTGAGTGAGTTGATATGATGGTTGCGGTGGTGGTTGTGGTGGGAATGGTTGTGGCAGTGGTGGTTTCGGTGAGGGGGTGGTGGTGGTGGTTGAAGGTGGAGATGGTAGTGGTGGTGTGGAGTGAGGAAGATGAAATGGGTAGGGTGGGTGGTGGGTCCCACATGAATTCTAAAATATTAATTATATTTTTTTAATTTTTTAGTTATTAATTTGATAGTAAGGGTATTTTTGTCATTTCACACGCACCTAACACCAAAAACTAACCCCCATCCACGTCAGAGACTATCCGAGAACGAAATTCAAAAACTTAGGGACTATAGATGTAATTTTAAAAAATTAGGGACTAAATGTGAAAAATGGGCAAACCATAGGGACTATCCGAGTATTTTTCTCTAATTAATATTTTTAACATGAATGGCTCAGTAGCATGACCACGCTCATGGGCTCGCTCACCACTCATTAGCCTAGTGTAGTGTTCCCGTAAATGTGAGCCGAGATGGCTCACTCCCCCAGGCCTTCCTTAAGAATTTTGAAAATTCGAAGACAGGGTGAGTAAAAAAAATGTGTCATTATTGGGTTTACATCTTTAAACGTTATTGGGTTTAATTAGGTTAAATGAAATAAGGGTTTATTTGTTAATATGAGTTTAGATTAAATAGGATAGGTACTAAGTTGATGGGTTTAAAAATATATATTGGCTTTTAACATTTAAATGTTGTGCTTTGTTTAAAAAAAACTATATATAAGAAATTTAAATATTTTGGTTCATATTGAAGAGTAGGCCCAGGTGGTGTTCCATCTAGCCCCTCCCATATGCTGGCCTGCTCCCCCCTCACTTCTCACGGACCACTTATTCTCATTAATTCTATTACTAGGTTATCACCCGGGAATACTCCCGGGTTGTGAATCTTTATATCTAAAAAATAAATATACATCTATATATATATTAATTAATAAAAATATACCATGTAGTTGTGAATCTTTATAACCCGGGAACTTCCCGGGCAGAAAAAATCAATTTATAATCTAATTATGTCATTAAATAAATTAAAAGACATATTTTCAAACGTTATTAAGTGTTTAAATAAATAAGTTAAAATTTGGTGTCAATACTATGCGGTACCGATGTTGAAATTAAAAGACACGTTTTCAAACGTTATTTGCCGTAAAGTAACACTTCTTTTTTCCATAGGGCGTCTCCTTCCTTTTCTTTACATGTGCACCCCTATGCTATGCGATGCGGTACCGGTTAAGCCAAAGCACTTATGAAGAAATGAGTTGGGCCAAACCACTTTTTTTACCATAATCCCAAAGAAATAAAGGCACTTATGTTTTTACCTTTTTTAACCGAAACCCGATTACCAAACCTGACCCAATGCTACCTAAAGCGAGTATTTAACACAATTGTACATGAAGCCACACATGACCTAAGTAAATATATAACAAAATTTTCCACATCAAACTTTCCACAACAAAACTTTTAAACACATTAAAAGAAGATAATTGAGAGATATTTCCTTTTTAAACAGCCAACAAATCAAATTTTATTAAAAAACATATTAGCATTGTGCTAATCCACATCCAAAAACAACCAGACAACAAACTACATCATAGACCCAAAAAAATTAACACGAAATTTCGCCAGTTTTCCCATGCTAAACCAACGGATTTTGACTGATGTTTAACCCATAGGTACGCCAAAACTCTAATTTCCTACTTTAAACTCTCCACCTTAGGTTGTTTACGGTTGAAGATAATATTGTTTTGACTTCGCCAAATACACCACACGACCGTTAGAATAATGGAGTAATAATATATCAAAAATGTGTTTTAATACATTACTATAAGTAATAATATATCAAAAATTTGTTTTAATATATTAATTTCTCAACACAGTAAGTAATAATATATCAAAATATTATGAAAGCATAATAATTCATCCATAAGGTACCAACTTATAAAGCAACACTTTAAAAAGAATTAGTAATGAAATAACTTTTAAAATAAATAACACATGAACAGAATTTGTTTTAAAAAATCAACAATCTCCTAACCTTTTCCATCATCTCCATCAATGTATTGATTCTAGAAGTTGCACCTCACATGATGCATCACCACCTACTTAATGCGTTTTCACAAGAGCTTTGCTCGCCTCACTAATAGGGCATCAATTTCTAAATCAAGTTTGAAGTCAACTAAAAGCTTTAATATATTATGAAAAACAATTGTGTTCCTTGCTAAATCATGCTTCATTTAAGAACCTCTATATTTAGAAAATTCCTAAAAATAATGTACATAAAAAATATTGTATTATACACAATAGGGTCAAAAAGTCTAGATCTTTTGACCAAAAAAGTTCATTGATCCATACAAAGATGACTTCAAATGCAGACTTATAATTCACATACCTTCCAAAAGCTAATACATCTCAATCTTTTGTTAGCAAACCGAACCCGTGTGATACACGTCTTTGGGTTAATAAAAAAATTAAATGAAAACGTCATATAAAATAAATGCATAACGTATTTATCATTTTTTTTTTAATTAAGAACTTCATATCAAATTTACATTTACATTCATAACAAATAGGCATAAATATAAGAGATAGGAAGAAACATTTGGATCACCAACGGCATCAAAAAGGTGTTCTTAGGAGGTTTAAAGGACAATCTTGAATAAAATCTGGAACATGAAAAACCTAACGCTAAGCTATACAATATGTCGATAACAAACTCTTAAAATTTCATAAGTCAATTATGTATTTACTTTTGCCAAAAATCTCGACTTATTTTAATGGCCAAAGTTGAGCACCATCTATAATTCAGCTTCCATACTTCCCTATTGCTTTAACCATGTCTTAAGCTCACAAGTTCTCAACTTAGGAATAAATTGACCAAAAGAAGAGTGGGACATTATCATTGCATTTTCTACTTAACCCCTCATATGTATGATAACCCCAAACCCCCTTGGACATGTCTAGATAACCAAAAATACGAAACATCAAAACAACTTAAATCTATACCATGTCATTTTACATGGAGTCTGTTTCATATGTTTTTAAATAAACATAATATAGTGTATCTTTTAAGCAATTGCATCATTGAAAAGATACATTCAATGCTTTTTTCTGGTTTGACATATAAATTGAAAGCCTATTACTGTAATACTTCTAGCAAGAGTTTCATAACCAATAACCTCGAATTCGTTTTAGATCCATTGAAAAAACAATCATCTCTTAACGAAATATGTTCGGCTTCAATTATGTCATGCCATCCAACAACACCGTACCTATAACTCTATAAGAAACAAAATATACGAACAAAAAATTTATTAGTAACATTTATAAAAATACATTTAAAACAAAAGCATTCTAGATGGGGGATACAATAAAACAAAAGCATCCAAGGTTTAGCTGCATCTCACAAGCTCTTAATTTCATTTACAAACAAAATAATACACATAACAAATTAATCAATGAGTTAACAATAATAAATAACAATCATCATAAACATAAACAGAACAAACAATTTTGTCAAATCACTTACTTCCTTTCATCAACAAATAATCCTTAAACAACTAAAACATTTTTTCCTTAACCTCATCACATTAAAAAAACAAATTTTGTAAACCATATATGACGCATTAAAAATACATATTATAGGGTGGGAACATAATCCAAACCTTAAAACAATAAAAAAATCATATATAAGGTGTGTGTAAAAGCACCCGCGCTTCGCGGCGGAGTAAATTTTTAACGGCTACAGGGGACATTTAAATGATATTTATATACATTATGGCACAACAAAATGTTTAGAGGGCTCTTTAGTTTACATTAAATGTAAGAACCGTAATTATTAACCACCCGCTTTAATTCATAAAGTTAATTAGAATTTCCAAACTTGTAGATTTAGGAATTGCTAGAGATATCCTACCAGGTCTTTTCGAAATTAGAAGCACGGAGTGGTTCTTTTATATATATTTCCATGGCTTGTAGAAATGAAGATGGAGCCTACCATATTTATAAGGAAATGGTAAAGACATCATAAAAAACTTACAAAACCATATAAGCATAATTAATCATACCTGCTCAATCTTAATTAACTTTTTGACCAAGGCTGACTCAAGACTTCTGGAGGCCCCAAGCAAATTCTAAAACTGTGCCCCTTAAGTATTACGTTTTTTTACCTTTCGAATTGATCCAATGTATAACTTTTGATTTTGACCCAATTCATAACTTTTTATTTCAAATTGTCATGATATTTTTTGGTTAAAAATATATAAAGATCAATAATTAATATAAGAAACTTAATAAAAAAACCTACAATATAAACTGTGAAAACAAAAGTTGAGAGAATGCTCAACATAAAGATCAATAATCAATATAAGTAACAAACAATGATTGATATAAATTTACATACCTGTGTAGCCAAAAATTGAGAGAATGCTCCCTAATTCTTTTGTCTTAACTCTAAACTTACCCGCATCTCAATACCATATGTCGATATCTATCCACAATTTCATCAACCTACACATGAACAGTTCACAAGCAAAAAAAATGTTCAAGTCAAATCAAACAAAAGCCCTGAGACAATTTAACTTCTACGTCAAAAACTAATTTCAAATATCAAAGTATATCATTTTATCACAAACTTCAATTAGGCAATTAGGGAATATCTAATAAGTGGATTGTCTACTGTTGGTACTGACAGACAAATGCACAACCTCGGTTCTGTCCTTGATCATGAAATAAACAACTGATGGAGTTGCTCGTGCTCCTTCAGCACTCTCAATAAGTTATAATAAACAGTAGAAATTAAAACTCTTAGGTCCTTCAAACATTCAAAATACATATCATACTTTGCCCTCCGTGACTGGAAGACATGAATAGAAAGTGTACTTCATATGGAAGAATAAAATGATGCAATTCAGTGATAATTTGAGTGAAAGGTTAGGGTTATGTCATGAATGATCAAGCAAAATGAACAGCAACATAATGCACAATACAAATACCCAGCACAACGTACACAATCGGGTAACGCACACCTTGGTTGATTACTGATATTATATAAATATATTATAGAACTAAATTAAAACATAATACTCGAAGTAACGATTGTAAGTACGTGTACTTTTCTAGGACTATATTATAGTGATGCCACCAATTATTTTAACAATGGTTAGCATGCACCTTGTTGAATACTCGATATACACCAATTCCGAATTTACAACTCTTTATTCCTAATTCAGTTAAGCTCAAACACAGAGCCCAGATCTTCTATTAGGCTTTAGTTTCTATGCTAAAAAGGTCATCACCTTAAATAAGTATCCTAGATCCACCTCTTATCAATGAGGGACCCACAACAAATTAAAATATAAGCACAATTTGTCAACAATTATTGTATTAACCCATAAAACAACAAATCTTTTTCTTATCACATCTCATTAACTTTCTTTCTATTTTAAAACCAAGTTAATATTTTACAAAAACTGTATCAGAAAAGCAATCTAGCATCTTCACAAGAAACTGGAGGTTTAAGTGGAGTATGCTTAACCAACTGATATTTAAATGTCGTTTCTCTAAGTATGGGAGGGATTTAAGTAGATTTCTTATTCATCTTAAAGGTCCCATAACAAAATTTGTGCTATGTATAGCAGATTACATGGTACTGGATGGTGAGGATATTAATCATTGGATTACGTTCTTGTCCCGAAAAGGAATTGAGAAATTCACTCTTTTGAATTTTCGTCCAACTCATTTTAAGTTGCATGCCCATCTTTTTTCTTGTCTAGACTAAACTACGATTTGTGCGTAAGGTTGCAGATCACTCCTAAAATCAAACAAAGCTATGATCAAACAATACCTTTTCAAAGTTAATAGGTAATTCAAGTAACAACCACCCAATTAACTATATACCAACAAATGGAGAGACCGTGTTTATGTGTGTGATAGAGATAGCATAAGTAATTTGACAATGACGAAACTGAAGTACGTAAAAACATGTCATCGTTGATATTTTATTTGTTTCATTCCCAGTAGTTAATAATTCTACTATGCTCAATACCATGAAAAATAAAACAAAATAAATAAACATGCCTTTTGATGAGAATTATGTCGTTTCCCTTCCTTCCACGACCTAATTTGGCCATCTTTTGTGGTCCCAAATCGTCCCTCAATTAGACCATCTTTCATCGTCCTGAATCGTTCCTTGAAAGACATGAACAAATCCCAAAAAGAAATTAATGAGAACAAAGTAAGATTATTATTTATAACACAATTTATAAACTAAAAAACAAAGTTAGATTATTAACCGATTTCTTTGAATCTAAAGAAGTGCAGTCTTCATCATTTACTCTAGCGGCCAGGGTTTGTGTACCTGGAGAAGACATTGCCGTCACGTGCCATAAGCAAGGCAGCAAAAGCTGACAACTTATACATATTTTTTTCACGAGTTAAGCAACCTCGGGTTTAGCTAGACTCGAATACCCCTAGTTGCAACGCTTGACTTAACACATAGTTGCAACGCTTGACTTAACACATAGTTGTAAGTAAAATGCTTCACTATTCGTCAGCTTAAAGGTGATCCCGTTCAGCCGGTTTTAATGAAAATTCTAGAGCAGACCTCTAACTACTACGGTTTCTGAAAACGACAAACCAAATTGGGTGGGTTGGTTGGGTCAGCCAGGCCATCAGAAAGGGTTCAGTGTGGCGGTTTGAACCGGCCTTTCTAAATCAAAATCCTTAGTTTGTAACTTTGTATTAATTTTTTCTTAAATGATAAAGAAGGTTTTCATGAACCTTATCAGTATGCACAAATAAATATTCCAAAAAACGGTCGGTTCATTTTACATATCCGGGGCCAAGTTTCATATGATGAACGGAACCATTATCCCGCTTTTCCAAATAGTAAACCGTAAAAACTTCAAACATGCCAAACCAGTCAACTTGCTGGTCGGTTCAGTAAGTTTCAACAGCTAATGACTATCACTACGTCAAATATCCAAAACTATTGAAAATCTGAAAAAACCATATAAAGTCTACAATAGGTAACCAAAACTATTACATTACAATTACATTACAATTACAAATAAAATATGAACTTTAAATTATGAACAGTATAGCGAATTCTTTTTGCCTAAATCAACCTATTCATCAAAAAAGGGTCATGTTGTCACCCTAAGATTTTAGTGGCTGCCAAACAATAAAAAAGATGAAAAAACACTCTCACCCGGAAAGCAGTTGTTCCAACTATCTCTAGAGCAGTGTCGCCAGCATTACCAAACCTGTTCACCCAGTCTGTAACATAACCACAATTTACAATTAACAATTAAACCAAACTTAAAACTAAACGTCAAGTCCATTTTCAAATAGAAAAAATGAATCACCTGGAAGTTTAGGGACACCAGTCTGTCGCAAAATTCGTCGCAGAAGTGATTGCAATTCTTTAGAACATATTAACGTCTGTGTTCCCAAGAACAAACGATTCCCGATATGTGTACATGGAATTTCTCCCAAACAAACATTTAAAAACCTCATCGGTTTGGGCTGCTTCTAATCTACCTTCCAAGTTAGCTAGATCACCAACAACAACCTCTAAAGTCAGAATATATAGAAACTCAAAATATAAGCTTAATATGAAAATGTTATTTAACAATACAACGCTCAAGGTACCTGCCCAATTTTAAAATAAGATATGATTACAGAGTATTATCCAACGACACCTCGGTTTGGTCAATCAATGCATGCAGACCTTCAACCTACATAATAATCGAATCAAAACCATGAGAACAACATCCAAGTGAAAAAAAAATAAGTTTACCCTTACTCAAAAGATTAAGCCAATACTATGATTACCGTCTACAACCATGAGTCAAAAACATCATATATAAACATACTGTTGGCGCATATATCCATTCACACACAAGCTGAGACACTTATTTTTGCAGGCGATCGTTTTTCTCTAATAATAACTTGTTCATAGTAGATAGTTTCTTGTTAACTGTCTGAAGGCTAAAAGATTCTTTCCTTTGCTTCTATCGACATCTAAACACAAAATTATATAACAATTATAAATATTAAAAAACAAAATTATATGCATTCAATTTCCCCTTTTATTCTAAACTAAAAAAATGTGAAATCACTTGTTCTCCCTAATTAGTTATCACATATGAGATTCAAAGATCCATATTCTCTCTAAATCTAAACACAAAAAAGTAGATCATAGACAAAAAAACTAACCTCAGTTGTCCGACCAAAAAGCATTCCACGTTTAGACACCATCAAATGAATAGTCCTTCAAGCCCTAGAAAAAACACGTGCAGGTAGAATTCTTTCAGTACTTATCATCAAAATACTTCTTGCTAACATGAATCCGTTATGGAACAACGACAAAGATATGAGGTAGATTATATGCGAAGAAACTAAATAACATCAGAAAGAGAAATCAAAAGAATAAAATTAAAAACTACGCTAAGAAAAAATAGATTGAAGGATAAAAAACACATACCTTCAATAGCGGAAGAAGATCCAATTAGGAAGATTAGAAATTGCCTGGAAGTGACGGCCAGATCGAATTATCCTAGATGAACGAATCACAAAACAAATCTAAAATAGTTGATGAAGAAATCAAAACAACATACCTTCGATTTTCAAAATTGTTTAGAAAAGATACCTTGAATCAGAAATCGTGAATGGGATTTAGGCAAGATCGATGGAATCAGAATCGCTTTTTGAAAGTTAGGGTTTCAATTACAAATAAAGATTGATCCACTCTTCAATTCTGTATCGCAATCGTGGAAACAAAAGAAGAATAAGAAAAAAAGAATCCAACAATGATGCTAATAACATTCGAATCAGTATTTTCTAAAAAAGATGAATCTACATAATCTATATAACATAAACACAACAGATATAACCTTGGATCTTATTGAGATAATCAAGTTGATGAATTTAGGTCACAGCGAAGAGAGATGTTAATCGCCGACAGAAGAAGGATGCACGCTCTCCTTTAGGGTTTGGAGAAAAAGGAAAGCGTGAATTGAGAGAAAGGATTTATAGGATCCATATTGTTACTCGGTTTCTTTGAAAACCCATATATCCTACCCGAATGTAGCCGGATCCCGCTTCTTGTTTCTTGGAATCGTGATTGTAACCAAAATGTGATTTCCCTCCCAAACTAAATTGCCACATCAGCCAAGATGGCCAAATACAAATGCCACCTAGCCCAAATCCATCTCATTTATATATATATATATATATAGATTATTATCAACTACTACAAACATAAGTTGATGACGTAAGAATTCAATAGGTCAGGCCTTTTATTGGGCAAAATGGGCGTCGACCTCAATAGTGCCAGGCAGCTGCCTGTCATTCCTCTATTGGCCCAACAAATTTACGATTTTCTCCCCCTTTAAAATTACGATTTTGCCATCAGTTAAAAATTATGTTTTCGCCCCCGCTTAAAAATAAATTTACGCTTATGCTCCCAGCAAAATATTTCAATTTTGCTCCCGGTAAAAAATTACGAATTTGACCCGTTTCAGTTTACAGTTTTGCCATTAGTTTTTTTCCCTTAAATATACGATTTTGCCATCAGTTCAAAGTTATGCTTTTGCCCACGCTTAAAAATAAATTTACGCTTTTACTCCGACTAAAATTTGTAATTTTCCCATCGGCTAAAAATTACGATTTTGTCCCGTATAAATTGATACTTTTGCCATTAGTTTTTTTTTCTCACAACTAAGTTACGATTTTACCCTCAACTTAACTTTACATTTCTCCATAGTTTTTGTTTTGTTTTCCTGGTGACATTACAATTTTGCCCCAGTATAAAATTACAGTCGTGTCGGCAACTTCCTGGCACTCCCCCGTTGGTCCATTTAGTTTACAATCTATCCCCGAATTAAATTTATGATTCACCCTCAGTTAAAAATTACGTTTTTCCTATCGTTTTAGTTTTTTTTTACCAAAACTATAAAAGTTTTTGTTTTTTTTCCTATCGTTTTACGTTTTTTTTTACCAAAAATTGTAAACCCATAGTTTTTGTTTTGTTTTCCTGGTGACATTACAATTTTGCCCCAGTATAAAATTACAGTCGTGTCGGCAACTTCCTGGCACTCCCCCGTTGGTCCATTTAGTTTACAATTTATCCCCGAATTAAATTTATGATTTCGCCCTTAGTTAAAAATTACGTTTTTCCTATCGTTTTAGTTTTTTTTTACCAAAACTATAAAAATTTTTTGTTTTAATTGTTTTACTACGGTCTTATCATCGTTTTTGTTTTTTTTCCCTAGCAAAATTATATTAGTCTTTTTTTAATTGGTTGAGAATTATTCGGCCATCGCCCCGCAACGCGGGCGGGGCATCTACTAGTTTTCAACAACAAAAGGAAGTGTCGGCGTCAATAGTGACAGCTGGCTAATGGAATAAATGGGCGGGTAAATAGTGCCAGTCAGCTGTCTGGCACACCCCTATTGACCCAACAAATTTATGATTTTATCCCGTTTTAAAATTACGTTTTTGTCATCAGTTCAAAAATATGTTTTTACCCCCACTAAAAAATAAATTTGCGCTTTTACTCCCAGCTAAAAATTTTGATTTTGCCCCCGGTTAAAAATTACGACTTTGCCTCGTTTCCATTTACAGTTTTGCCATTAGTTTTTTCCCTTATAATTACCATTTTGCCATCAGTTCAAAGTTATGTTTTTACCCCCACTTAAAAGTAAATTAACGCTTTTGCTCACAGCTAAAAATTCCGATTTTGCCCTCGGTTCAAAATTACGATTTTGCCCCGTATAAATTTATAGTTTTGCCATTAGTTTTTTTTCTCACAGCCAAGTTACGATTTTGCCATCAACTTATATACGTTTTCTCCATCGTTATTGTTTGTTTTCCTGGTGAAACTACAATTTTGCCCCCAGTGTAAAATTACAGTTATGCCGGCAGATTACTGGCACTCCTCCATTGGTCCATTTAATTTACGATTTTATCCCGGAATTAAAATTATGATTTCGCCCTCAGTTAAAAATTACGTTTTCCCAATCGTTTTGGTTTTTTTTAGCAAAAGTAGAAAACATTTTTTTTAATTGATTAACTCGATTTAATTTTTTTCCGTCTCAAAGAGCCGCCTAACACTCGCTCATTAGTCCTGAAAAATTACAGTTTTGCCCTGATCCGAAAAATATCGTTTTAGTTTTTTTTCCTAGCAAAATTATAGTAGTGTTTTTTTGATTGATTGAGAATTATTCGGCCATCGCCCCGCAACGAGAGCGGGGCATCAACTAGTTATTATAACATTTACATACATAAAATTGTCATTAATTTATCAATAATATACAGTAATATGAAATTCAGTACTAGTATGTTATATAAAAAAGTAACTACCACGTTAAAACTTTCTCGTCACGTCATCTACTACATCTATTTGACTCCTTGTTTTGGTTGTTGCTTTCAGTTTGTGCGTTTATTTGTTTAAAGGGGGAATCGCATGAAAAAGGAAGATAACGCATTGAAATTACTTCAAATCATTTGGGGAGATATAGCGAAAAAATCTAAGAAAGAAATTGATGATATATTAAGAGGGCCGGTAGATACAAACCAAGACAACAAGCAGGCTTCAGGAACTGTAGAAGAACTACAGAAGCTCATTTCTGGCCATATTGTGAACATGCATGTTGAAATCCAAAACAATATAATCAAACGACTGCCAGCTACCGGAAATGATGATCAAGCTTTGCAACTACAAAAACTCGTCTCTGGACATATTGCCAAAATGCATGTTGAAACACAAAATCTAATCAAAGGACCATCAACTTCTTCGAATATACCATCAACTTCTTCGAATATTCCAAATGTACCACCGTCGGGAAACACAACTGAAACATACTCTTCTCGAATAATGTTTCTTGCTGCAGAAACAGGCAATACTGAATTTGTAGTTGAGCTCATCCGTCAATATCCGGATCTCATATGGAAAGTAAATGATGACGGCTTAAGTATATTTCACGTTGCTGTCGAATATCGCCATGAAGGTATCTACAACCTATTATATGAGATAGGCTCAATGAAGGATTTGATTACTCCTCTCAGAGATCAAAGGCAGAACACTATGTTGCATTTAGTTGGGAAGAGTGCAAAAAAAAAATCGACTCGAGGTTGTATCTGTAGTAGCTGCTATACAAATGCAAATAGAGCTAATGTGGTTTAAGGTGCATATGTTTCCCCCAATCATTCTTTTTTTTTTCTTTCATGATGAGTAAGCATGACATTTTCAACTGGTGTGTTACGAGCGTGAATTTAACTTTTAATATATATAATGTACTGTGTCGTAGGAAGTAGAAGCTATGATTCCTCCTTCTTATAGGGAAAAGAACAAAGATGGTCTAACAGCATATGAGTTATTCACAAAGGAACACAAGGATTTGATGACACAAGGCGAGAAATGGATGAAACACACTGATACGGATCGGAAGCGTACTCAAATGGCTCAACAACAATCGATTAATCAAAGACGATAAACGAACCGAAAGGTTCAAGAACTATGTTCTTCAAATATTAATCAACCAAAAACTCCCTAAACAATAAACCCTAGACCCTAATTTATAACTATGAAAAAGATAAAATAGGAAATTCAAATTTTAAATAAAAATATAAGATATGCTGATATGCTTCTGCATCATACTCCCCATCTTCAAAAAAACTCGTCCTCGAGTTTTGTCTTCGAACCAAGCCACCTGGGTCGAATGGAACATCAACTCGATTCCGCTTTATGATTGTCATCATTACTCCTTTAAGCAACTTAACTTCATGGATCATTTCATCCGACTCTAGACTTGTACCACCCCGGTTGAATGGAGCATTGGTCCTTCTCATGTTCATTATCGTCTTCAAATCATGACCCAAATTCGAAGTTATCTTCTCATTGAGCTTAGAGTAGGGTCCATTAGTAATTGGCTTCAAATGTGATCTGGTAGCATGGCCCAAGTTAATAAAAAACCCATGTAGGTCATTACCCTTGGTAGCCGCAAGTTTTGAGACTTGATTAGTACTTTTCATATTTGTTTTTGATTTGCTTTTAGTGGATGTGGATTCCACCATCACAATTAAAGGGTCATTATCCGAATCCGTCAAGGAATTCACATCGTTTCCTACATTCTCAGTTGGGCCACGTGGGCTTTTGCCATGCATTGTATCCATGCACATACACCCCAAATTGTTCGGTAGATTCCATCTCATCAATATCCACCAAAATATTTTTGTTATTTTGAATGGATTCTTTCCTTTGAATTACCACTAAAATAGGCACCCCATATGGAATACCATCTTTTCCAACAACACCCACATAATTGCCAACATTAATTTTTTTGAATATCTGAGTTATCCCTTTCCATTTGAAATCCCGCAATCATCACTTCTGCATTTAAATCCAATATTTCTTTCGACATGAAGAAAGAACTTACCATGGTAATAGATTGAGTCCCACAAGTAGTCTCCGGATCACCCGTCACCATTGTAGGACCACCACCTTTGACACTTTCAACATTGCAAAACTTGAAGACCGATTCATCACCCGGTACATTGCAAAACTTGAAGACCGATTCATCACCCGGTAAGTTCTGATCACAACCGGCTGCGATCTTCAGACTCAAGGAATTCTCATTCAATCTCACGGCTTCATCGAAACCACAACGATATGAACCACCGGTTGCCCAAGCATACCACACATCATCCTCATACTCATCAAATACGGGAGGAGAATCATAGATAAGGTCAGGATCCTCGTTGCCTCGGGTGGCGAATCTCCGGGGATGATAACCATCACATGATTCACGAAAGTTTTCATGGTCCACAGTCTCGTTGCCTCGGGCGGCGAATCTACGAGAATGATCACCATATCCTCGCGGATTAAAAGGAACTTCGTCGTTGCCTCCGGCGGCGAATCTACGAACGAAAGTCTCTTCTTTTCCACGTAGAGCCATTTGAAAACCAAAAGCTCTGATACCAAATGATACGGATCGGAAGCGTACTCAAATGGCTCAAGAACAATCGATTAATCAAAGACGATAAACGAACCGAAAGGTTCAAGAACTATGTTCTTCAAATATTAATCAACCAAAAACTCCCTAAACAATAAACCCTAGACCCTAATTTATAACTATGAAAAAGATAAAATAGGAAATTCAAATTTTAAATAAAAATATAAGATATGCTGATATGCTTCTGCATCACACACTGCTAGTCAATGTATGGTTGTTGCGGCTCTTATTGAAACCATAGTATTTGCTGCAGCTTTTACGGTTCCGGGTGGATACGACCAAGAAGATGGTATACCTATCTTCCATTCTAAAGCAACCTTTATGGTTTTCGTTGTGGCGGATGCCATTTCCCTATTTGCGTCTTCTGCTTCAATTCTCATGTTCCTGTCTATTCTCACGTCTCGGTATGTTGAACGTGATTTCTTGGAATCATTACCCAAAAAACTGATGTTCAGTCTAGCAACTCTTTTCCTCTCTATTGTAACCATGTCAGCCGCTTTTAGTGTTAACTTTTTCGTACTTTACCATAAGGGTTTATTATGGATGCCAATCCTCATTGGTGCGTTTGCTGTGATGCCGGTCCTCCTATTTTTTAATGTGTTCTGATCAATTTACGTTTCTGGGTACCGTTTTAAACCCCAAAAACAGGTTCTTTACTATACAAATCCCAAGGTCTAACAATTTTCGGTTTTCGATTGTAATGGATTGTTTCACAATGTAATTTGTAAATTTCATATATTTGATTATGTATAATTTTAAATTCTTATATGTATTAAAGATTTTAGATTGCAAAATGATACATCGCATGTGCAGCATTAAACCATTTTATATATTTTTAATGTTGGAAGCAGCCTCTCTATTCCTATGGGGTAGAGGTAAGGCTGTCTACATCTCACCCTCCTCAGACCCTACCTTAGCTTTGCTATTGGTGGGATATACTGAGTATGATGATGATGATGATGATGATGATATATTTTTAATGTTGGTTCAGGTCCCACACACTACACACAATACTCTTTGTATGTGAAATAATGAAAAACTGCAGAGAATGAAAAAACCTTCTGTTTATTCGATGAAAGGGTGTATAAAAGAAACAACATAGTATCCTATTTATAATAAACAAACAAACTGAAACCCGTGACTCGCGACCGCTCTAACCCGTGAACGAACCCGATTAATCCAACAATTTTTATAAAAAAAATTACATATAAAAGAACTAGAATAAGAAGAACGAAAATAAATGAGAACTTTATCTTATAACATCCATTATGACAACATATATATATTTTTTAATGGTGTGAATTATTAGCGAATGTCGTGAGATCTATCATACGTTGTTTTAACCATGTCTGCGCTAGAGAGTCCTATCGTACTATAGATCCCCAATTTAAACCCCTCAATGAGGAACCCTTATCACCCAGACTCGAACTTGAGATCTGGAGAGGAAAACTCACCGGACCCACCATAGGTAAAACTTAAATACATGTGGCCACCACTAGAGCACTAGTGATGGTTATGACAACATATACATGGAGGATAAAGTCTTGAACATACCATTTGACATGCCACTTTACAATGACTTAACTTCTAAACTTCAACTTAAGAGTAAAATGCACGGATAGTCCTGTGGTTTTGTAAAATAACACCTATAGTCCCCAACTTTTGGAAAACACACCGGTGCTCCCAGTGATATGACAGTTTGTTACTCGGATTGTACCTGGAGTGGATGGAGGTTAGTTTTCTCAGTTAAGTGGATGTGAAATAACAAAATTACCCTTACTATTATATATATTAACTTAAACATAAATATATATCTTTTTATTATTTATTTAATCAAGTGGTGTCCACCATCCTTATCTTCATCAACCCAGCCCCCTTCCACCTTCATGTTCACTTCCGCATAAAAATTAAGTTGCTTGGCAGGGTTTGGGATGTCCGATGGCATCAAATTGGCAGTACAAGAGGATTTAGAAGGTGTATAAACAACCTGCCACCATCACCACAGCCACCCACCTCCACCATAGCTACCTACATCCACTGCCACCCTAAACCCATCACCTCCAACCTAAACCCACCAGTAAGCCCCTCTGACGAAGTTACCCCTCTACACAAAATCATCTCCACAACACAATCGTTATCTAGGTAGAGGTAGGTAGCTATGGTGGAGGTGGGTTCAGGGTGGCGGTGGAGGTAGGTAGCTATGGTGGAGGTGGAGGTGGGAGGCTATGGTGATGGTGGCAGGTTGTTTACAAGGGAGGAGTGAATAAGGTGGGCCCACACTTTTAATAATCCAAATTGAGTTTTTATTTTTATAGGGAGGGGTAAATAAGTAATTTTAGATGAATTTAACAGATAAAACTAACCTCCATTCATTATAGGGACCATCCAAGTAACAAAGAGTAAACCATAGGGAGCACCGGTGTAATTTTCAAAAGTTGGGTACTACAGGTGCTATTTTACAAAACCACAAAGACCATCTGGGCATTTTACTCTGCATTTAAGAATAAACTTATTTTAATTTAAACATGATATGCAACATTTCATAACGAGGATGGGGCGTCATATTTAGAAAATACAAAACTAGTAAATACTCTCAAACTTTATCTAACACTCAAAACTATTACAATGATTCAATTTCCAAGATTTCTAACCAAAAACTACTCTACTTAAGTCTGTTAGCCATATAGTCTGATCACCTCCACAATAACACTCTTTTAAGTGTTCTTATGATAATCCTAGTTTATTACTTCTCCCAAAGAAAGAAATGCGGTTGAGATGCACACTAGTGAACAAACACAATAAAACTTGTACATAATAAAAACATGTATATGTTTAACAAGAAACCAAGTATTTGATCTAACGAATTCAGTACCAATTAAAAGGCTAAGTTGAGTTGCAAATAACATTTATACGAAAGATTTAAAGTATCAAACAAATCATCTTTCCTCAAAACATATTACCTACTTTTGTGAAATCTAGGAAACTTTTATTGTAAAAGATAACATAATTTATGTTTAAGAAAATTTGTAAATTATATGAATGAAAAGGAAAGGAAAGTTCTATTAAAAGTAACGATATTTGAAGGGTATAAAGGGAGGTACGGTAATTCTCAAGGGTTGGTATGGAAGAGAATTTAAAAGAAGTTTTAAATAATAATCGGTTATTATTTAAATGTTTAGGTTTATCTTTTATTAGACCATGCTTAGTGGTAATGGTGAATAATGTCTCCACCCTTTAGCGTTTTTCGTCATGTGGCAGTACAGTTAGCAAGGGGCATTATTGAGCGTTTTTTTCTAAAATGGGTGTAGTGGGGATGTGGGTATTATGTTAAAAGGGTGTAGAGAATTAAATAAAAATAAAAACCCAACAAAAAAAGTTATTGGCGAAGAAAAAGGAAGATTAAATGTGATTGGCCCTTCAAATTTGGACATAGCGTTATTTAAAAAACGCATAGGGGGAATTTTTGATCAATAACGCCCAATAATGCCCAGGGGGTGGGGAGGGGGCGTGTTTGGGCGTGATTGGTGGCAAATTTTGAAAAAATAACGCCCACTACGCATGGTCTTAGTTGTTTTCTTGTCGGATACGCATTAGTTGTTTAGGGTGAGAGGGGCACTCCCCTCTTAGGGGAGTCCCCTCTCTTACGTACACCCAATCAGGTTATGCCACGTCAACTCCCCTCTTAAACTCCCCTCACACCCTCAATTTGATGGCGACACTCCTCTCTTAGGGGACTTGCTTTTTTTTATTTCTTGTAATTATGCATGTTTATAAATAAAAAAAAATATTAATAAAAATTAAATAAAATTTAACAAAAGACATTTCAAACTAGAAAATAAAAATAAAAATTACATTCAAACTAGAAAATAAAAATTACATTCAAACTATAAAATAAAAATTTTAGAAATTGCACGGCCACCCGTGCTTGTTAGCGATGTCGCGCTTTCGGGCGAGGATGAACGGCAACATTTCCGGCGGAGCATTGTCGTGCGGCTTGAGGAATGTTTTCATATCTCGATCGTACGCGTAGTTTCTCATCGTCTCGCGTTGTTCCGTTATGAGCTCGCGAGCCTCCGACTCTCTTTTCTTCCTCAATTCATCTTCTTCATTGCCGGCGTCTTCATCCACATTATATTCATCGTCGCCGGTGTCATCTTCATAGTCGCCCAAATTTTGAGTTTCGGGCACTACTTCCTCGTCCTCGTCCTCGTGAATAGGTAGAGGACGTTCTCGTGTAGATGGAACTTGTGGGGAACGAAAACCATACGGGTCGAAGGCGGGGGATTGAGGAGGATCCATTGATAACAAATTTTGAAAATAGCCGAAAGTGGGTTGTGGTTGGGTGTTGTAAAAGGAGGGGTGTGAAGGTTGTTGGTAAAAAAACGGGGGTTGTGAAGTATATCCGAAAGGGAGTTGTGGTTGTGCACTTGCACCGCTCGAACCACCACGAGACGGTTGCGAGCCCCGTCCCTTAGTTTTTTTCTTGGCTTCGCGGGGTTGGTTCTCCATTGCTCGGTTTGGCTTTTGTTGTATTTGATAGATTTTTAGAGTATAAAAGTTTGAGAATGGTGGGTGTGGTAAAAAATTAGATTAAAGTTGGTTATTTATATTAGTTTAAATTGAATTTTTTTTAAATTGACCGTTGGCAACGTTTAAAAAATCGACCGTTCCTCGATTCTTGTGCAATTTCAACGCGGTGAACAAACACCGATTCCCCTCCCCGATTTGGGTCCCCACGGTGATGGCGGCGGTGTTCCCGCTCGGGGACTGGGGTCACGGATAGCCTCCCCGCATGGTGCTCCGTATACCCTTAGGAAATAGAATTCGATTAATGTTAGGATTGGTTGTTGGGTTATTATATAAACCCGAGGATTAGTTGTAGGGTGATTAGACTATGGGTAATGGTTAATGCCCCTTAACGGGCATTTTTTGCCACATCACCATCATAATGTCTCATATAATGGTTAAAACTTCATAATGTCGTTTCATTTATTAGTTTCCTTGTTTTTCCTCCTTATTGGGCATTATTCTATAAATGCCCCTCCCTCTTCATGCCCCTATAATGCCCATGAGGAATGGTGTAAGGGCATTATCAAAATCTTTCACGCTCTTATAAATCCCCATTACATATGGCCTTATATAAATCCGTAGACTTTTAGTTTTTTTTATGTTCTGTTGCTTTTGTTTCTTATTCGTCAATTAATAAGTAGAAGATCGTCACGTTGATTTTTTTGTGTTGGTGTTCTTTGGTTTGAGTTTTATACTAGAACAATTAGATTGTGTGTTTGATATTTCACTAGTGAAACTAATTTAAGTCTAACAAGTGGTATCAGAGCCAACTCGTTCATCATCAATGGCAGATTTCCAGGTAGTCGGTGGAGTGAAGAAGCTCAACAACACGAATTACAACACTTGGTCGACCTGCATGGGTTCGTATCTGCAAGGCCGAGATTTGTGGAAATTTGTGCAAGGGGCTAATACTGTACAACCTAGGAACGATGTGAAAGGGGCTATTAACAAGTGGTAAATCAAGACAAGTAAAGCAATGTTTGTTTTGAAGACCACGATCGAGGAAGAACTGTTAGAGTACATTCGTAATCTTGCAACACCAAAATAAGCATGGGATGTACTTGCTGCGTTATTTTCAAAAAAGAATGACGCGAAATTACAATTACTAGAAAACGAGTTACTGTTAATCTCCCAAAAGGAGCTCACCATACCACTATACTTTCATAAAGTCAAGACATTGTGTCGTGAGATTGGAGAATTGGATACACAGGCAAGGGTGGCCGAATCAACCCTCATTGGTTGAGTTCAAGAATTTATTAGCTGCCTAAGAAGCCCTTGCAAAACAGATTGCCGAGGTGAATGTTTCCGAACCTGTCAAGAAAGAAGAATGTGCATTGTATGCTAAAAAGAATAGGAACAAGTATCAGTCATACAAAAATCAAGGTCAGAAGAGAAGCAATGAACAATCAAGAAAAAGAAACTATCAACATAATCAAAATCCCAAGAATAATCAAGAAGTCGGTGACAAGAAAAATTAAAAGTCTGGCAAAGGTTTTCCTTACAAGTGTTACAACTATGGAAAAAGAGGCCATGTGTCGAAAAATGCCCAGAAAAGAAACCTGGAGAGGAGAACATGGCAGCAACACACGAGGAGCAACCATGGGATGCCGAAGCCTACTATGCAGAGGAAGAACCCATGTTTGCCTTGACTGCCACAATTGAGCACAATGGTAATTGGTTGATGATTGGATTATTGATTACCTGAAGAGGGGAATATGGTAGCAACTGTAGGATCGAATTCGGACCTAAACGAGTCGCTTAGAAGAGTTTATCTCAGTTTGAACGGCGGAAACAGACAAACCGAGTACAATTCAGCAAGTATTCACTATAAACTGTCGATATTATTGATCTGGATAACGTTTACAACCTGTCGACACTTCGGTAGCACTTCGTGGCTCACCGGAAAACAACACCTAGAACTCTTAATGTGATTCCGCTCATACGACCTATATATAGGCAACATGATTCCGCTCATAGGGACATGACACAAAAGCGAAATCACATGATGACTCATGAGCGAAATCAGAGCATTGACATATAAGCGGAATCATCTTGACACATGAGCGAAATCACCTAACTATGACACAAAAGCGGAATTACATTTTGACCGAACTTCAAATATTAACATTCTAAATGCTTTTGTCTTTTGTGTAGTGATGTCATGATGACTTCACCAATATGATGTCATCATCAAAGATGGTGACATCATCCTCTATTATATCCGCAACGAGACTGAGACTCGACATAAGACGAAGACGACAGATGAATGCACCAACAGACTCCCCCTCAGATGTTGACGGAGTTTTTAGTATCGAGTCTTTGCATCTTCAGTCTTTATCAGTCCTCTCGAACTCTTTGAAGTATTTGACGTTGTAAGTATCCTCAATCTCTATCTTCTCTTTCATTCTTCTATTTCTCAAGTGTAATTCCAGAATCAGCACTGGCTCTAACTGCTCCTTCAGCTTTGACTTCAGACTCCCCCTCTCAATCTGCTGGGATCTTAGCCTGGCTTGTTAAACTCACAGAAACCTCAGGTATTGGAACCTGACTCTATATCATTCAAATATCCTGCACATTCTCTACCCAAAAATAAATTTTCTGATGACCATTTGTAGAGCAAATTTTAAAATGATTCAACATTTATAGTCTCTGATGAACCACTTGCAAGAGTATCATTTTCATTTTCAAAACAACACACTCTCCCAAACCATCTGTTCATCATGTCTAGCAGTTGGAATTTTGAAAATTAGCTCTCTTTGAAGAATCTTGATTAACCGCACATGCTCTCTTTCCAGAATCTTCAATAATATTTCTTCCATGCGCAGTTTGTGCTTGATGTTGTTGTTGTTGAGATGGTTGTTGAGCAACTTGATGGTAGATGGCTTTTCGGTAATAGTCATTGTTGTTGTTGAATGGATTTTGAGCTCCACTTGCTTCGCAGTTTTTGCACTCCCTCTTGAAGTGTCCTTTTTCCCTGCAACGAAAACAAGTGACTTTAGATTTGTCAAAACCTAAAGTAGAAGTACCAGCCTCACGAAGATCATCTCTTCCAGTGATTTGCTTGAATTTCTCAGCTCTCCTCAACACGCTGGCCAAGCACCATTTTATGTCCATCAGTTCCATCTCTTCAGCATCGATCTGGTCGTAATCTTCCTTTGTCAGCATTGGATTCCCGATTCGACCTGCAACAAAACTACCATAAGATTCAAGAACAGTTCCCAATAAAGACATATGACTTTTTGCTAACTCTTCAGAATATTCCTGATCATTTTCAATGTTCAATACAATGTTGCATTGAATCTTTTTGCCATTTCTTGTTGTTGAAACGTTCGGATCAAAAGATGGAAATGATGAAAAACTTGTTTTGCTGTTTGATCCTGATGATGAACTTCCAGTAGAATTCTTGGCATTGTAAGCAGTTTCTATTTTCGGAGATAGATTTGAAGACTTTTCATTCACTCCTGCTTTATAATACAACCCAATATCCTGTTCACCATCGAAATCTTTCATTCAAATAATCTTTCGTTGCTCCATCTCTTGAGCTTCCAACTTTTCAATGAACTTGCTGAGTGTCAAACTGCTAAAACCCTTCTTGTTTCTAAGCATCATGAGATATATGCCCCAAGTCTCGTGTGGCAATGAATCAACAAGCTTTTCGATTAACTCTTCATTGTCTTTCTCAATGCTCAATCTCTTCATGTTTGCTAGCAGATTGCAATATCTTTCAATAATCTGCCTTGTGCTTTCATTCTTCAAACCACGAAACAGATCGAACTCTTTCTTCTGAAGTGATTTCTTGTTCTTTATCATTTCTTGACTACCAACAAACTTTGATCTTAAAGCTTTCCAAATCGAGTAGGAAGTTCCATTATGTTGTAATAACACCAAGATGTCTTCTTTCACAGCTTGTTGTAGAAGACTCAGCATCATTTTCTCATCTTTGTATTTTTTTCTAGCGTCGGCGCTTAGATCTTTAATTGGAACCACTTCTTCATCATCATTCATCGGTCGAATGTATTTTGTCTCGACACATTCCCACGCATCCAAGTAGTTAGCTTGAACCCAATTCTCGAAACGGCCTTCCCAACCCTTATATTCTTCGATGTTCATTAGTTTGGGCGGTTTTTGCATTGTTCCCGTTTCGTTTTCCAACATCGTATTTTATGCAAGAGAAATTGGAGTAACAGGAGTAGCGAACGCGTTGTAGAATTCCTCGTCCATGATTCGGTTTTTCAAATGAACTGTATCACCTTGTAAGAATACCTGTCGAACAAACAAACAACAATCAGTTTAAAAATTTATCGATTAACAAAATAAAACTGGTACTCGAACTGATGATTATTATGTGCGGACTGAAAGGTTGACAAACTGTGCGGACTGCTATGACCCGGATCAAAATCAAACGACCTGACTCTACTCCCAACAATCTGACAAGGTTCAAACGAACTTGACCTTTGAATGATCAAACTTTGCAAATTGAATTTAAGTCCAAATGACCTGGTCCACCTGATTATTAGCACTATACGACAAAATTTTTTTCAAATATACAAATTTCAATTATAATATCCCATGCAATTATACTACTATTGGCATTCACTCTTCTTGTAACAAAATATGACTACTAGACCAGAGTATCACGGTGTCCTTTCCCCTTCTGACCGCCGGTAGGCTCGACGGCGAGGGTCCTTCGGTTTTAGCGTGTGGGGTCGCCATCCTTGGCTTGACCTCTATCTCTAACGCCCTGTTTCTCCTCATCCATTCGCTGCCCGGGGTCAGTCTTAGTCTTTGTCTGGTTCGTCGCATATCAGCGGTCAATACTCTCCTCGCCGGAACTTCTCCACGATTGCTTAGTAGGTCTGATACTGATCGCGGCTATCTAGTATAGTTCAGCTAGATCGGTTCGAATCCTATTAACCTTTCATTGGGTTGTCTCAGTGGTGGGGTGAGGTTCGTTCTACAATGGATGTCGATACGGGTGGGGGTGGTGATGACATAGGCGGTGGAGGCCCATGGAATGAGGTGAATTACCAGAAGCAAAGGAAGAGTCGGGGTAACGGGGTGGAGATGACATTCATAGTTCAGAACTTACCTGACCGGTTGTCGAAGATGGAATTGTGGAGGGCTTTCCAGCCATATGGGTTTGTTTCCGATGCTTACGTGGCCCGTAAAAAAGACAAAAGAGGCAATTGTTTTGGATTCATTAGATATGTTGGAGTCGAAAACGTGGATCTAACACTGGTGGAGATGAATAAAGTCAAAATCATGGAAGCCAAGGTGTCGGTCTCATTGGCCAAATTTGATAAGAACCACAAGAGATTTATCTATACTTCTAAGATAGTTGGGGAGAAAGTGTGGAGACAGAAAGAGCCAGCCGGTATGGCTCCTCCGGTTAATATGGGTGGTTGCTCTTGGGGCGCCCCAGTTCAGGAAGGAAGGTCATATGCAAGCTTATTCAGGAGAGACGGTGAAGGTAATAATGTGGGCTCCAAAACAATAGCCATCAGTGGCAAGGGATCGAAATACCCTTTGCATTGCAGAAATCGCTCGATTCATGGTGTCGTTATGGATATCTACTCAATGAATAACTTGTTCTCAATCCTTTCAAAAGGAGGGCTTAGTGGTTTCGGCCTATCCTATGTGGGAGGTCTCAGCGTCCTACTTACTCTTGGCGATGCTGGGAGAGTTAAGGAAGTTATGAAAAATAATTTGGAGTGTCTGTCCAATGTGTTTAGCAGGTTTCACATTTGGAAAGGGGAAGACTTGCCGTCCGAGAGAGTTGTTTCATTACGGATTTCAGGGGTCCCGGTTCATCTGAGGGATGGACCTGTGTATGACCAGATTGGTGGACTCTTTGGCATGGTTGTACAGGAATCTTCCTTTTCATGGGTTGATACAGATAATTCAGAAGGCTCAGTCCTAGTGATGGTTCCCCTTGGCAGGAGAATAGAGGAAACAGTGGTAGTGAGTTGGGAAAATAGAAGTTTTGTGGTTTGGGTCGCTGAAGAAGTTGTTGCGTGGAAGCCGGAAATGGATGGGGAAAATTCGTCGGCTGATTCTGATAATAATACCCCGGAGAAAGTCAGAAATCGTTACTTTGAAGGTGGGGATAATAATGTTGAATATGTGGCAGATGAGGTCGAGGATGGTGAAGTCAGATCGCCGGAGATTGTCAGGCCGGCACCGGAGACATCCAATCGGTCATCGTCGGAACCGTTGATTCATCCGGTAGGTGAAAAGTCCCCGGAAGTGGAAGAGGCGGAGACTGTTGAGATGCTGCATGAAATGCATGGGGAATCTTCCATCCCTAGGGTAACCGTTAATGTGCATGTGGGTACTGAAGAGGTGGCGGCTGGAAGTTATGGCAGTGGGCCCCATGACCTGGAAAATTGTGGCAATAGTAAAGTGGATCAACTGGAGCAGGATGGCCCAACTCCTATTGTTGGGCTTGGGAAAAGGAGTAGAGAGGACAGGAGCCCACCCTCTTCCGGTTCAATGCAAGGCCCACCAATAAGAGGCTTCTCTCAAAACACATCTTCTGGTGACTTCTCCTTTGACCTTAATAGACCGAATGCAGACGACTCATTCCCGATTGGGGATCCAACGGAAGAAGATATCCAATCGCAACCTGTGGTCAATCCGGAAAGTGAAGCGCTTGATGCTCGACCGACCAGGCCGCCGGATATTTTTGTTAGTCAAGGCTCTACCCCGACTTATTCAGACCAGGTTATTATGCAGGAAGTTCAAGCAACGGTTGACATCAGATCTAAAGTGGGTGTGAACTTAGTTGGATTCGAGGAAGTGACTAAAGCAATCGTTCAAGGTGAAGGTGTCCCAGATGGTTTGAGATGAATTGTCTCTCGGTAAATCTCAGGGGGGTACGGGATTCCCGTAAAGTAGATTGGGTCAGAGGTATTCTAACTTCTTACGGAGTTCATTTTCTGGCGATTCAAGAAACAAAGTTGGGTCCTTCAGTGAATTTCAGGTTCAATGGTTTTTGGGGTCAGTCAGCATATAATCTGGAAACGGTGGATGCAGAAGGCAGATCGGGGGGGGGGGGGGGGGGCTCGCATGTCTTTGGAACCCGGGTATGTTTGTTTGTGATAATGTTATTAAGGACCGCCAATTCCTTGTCCTGTCTGGGTCGTTGGTTCAATTAGGGGTCCGAATCAATATGGTGAACATTTATGCTTCTAACGATGCCTCAGTTAGAAGGAATTTATGGGATAGGCTGATTGTTATTAAAAACTCGATCCAAGGGTTGTGGGTGTTTATGGGAGATTTCAATGATGTTAGGGATGAATCGGAAAGATTTAACTCGGAGTTCGTTGCCTCAAATGCGGAGTCGTTTAACCAGTTTATTCTATCCGCGGGACTAATTGAGTACCAAATGGGTGGGGGAAAATTTACATATATTTCTGATCGCGGAGATAAATTAAGTAAGTTGGATCGTTTTCTTGTTTGTCTCGGTTTTATGGAAAGATGGCCGACGGCATCGGTTTTGGCACTTAACCGCGATATATCGGACCACAGACCTATATTGCTATCCACTATTCCATCTGATTTTGGGCACATTCCGTTCCGGTGCTTTAATTCTTGGATGGAGATACCCGGTTTTATAGATGTAGTGAAACAATGGTGCCAAGAGTTCTCGTTCAATGGTCCAGCGGACCTGGCTCTCGCAGTTAAACTAAGGTGGCTGAAGAATAAAATCAAAGCTTGGCTAAAGGTGGAGCGGGTCAGGTCAGAAGGAGTCTATTTAAATAATAAAGATCGCATTTGTATTCTGGAAAAGCTGGCTGAAAATCGTGTTCTTGATGACGCGGAGCTTGCTGAAAGAGCTGAGTGTATTAACAATATACTGGAAGTGGATAGGAGGAAAATATCGGATAATAGGCAAAAGTCCCGAGTGAGGTGGGCACGGACGGAGATGAAAACTCAGCATTTTATCACAGTGTTATTAACTCTAATATTAGTTATAATCGCATAAATGGTCTTATGCTCGATGGTGTATGGTGCTCAGATCCGGTTGCTATTAAGGAAGCCTTTTTCGGATTTTTCTCGAATCAGTTTGTGGAGCCTCTGAACATCAGGCCATCTATTAACAGTCTTAATCTAAGCTCGCTCTCGTCAACCGAAGCGGATGCTCTTATTAGGCCGTTTTCTGTTGTTGAGATAAAGGAGGCAATATGGGATTGTGTGGGGGATCGAGCTCCAGGGCCGGATGGCTTTAATTTTAAATTCATTAAAAACAATTGGGATGGTTTTCAAGGAGATTTCATTCGGCTGTTTCATGAATTTTATGTCAATGGTACCATTAACCGGTGTTGCTCGTCGTCTTTCATCGCTCTAATCCCGAAAATTAAGGACCCTACGACACCATCAAACTTCCGCCCCATTAGCTTGATTGGTGTTATCAATAAAGCAATCTCGAAGGTTTTGGTGAACAGGCTCCGGAAAGTGATCGGTAATCTCGTGTCAGAAGTTCAATCTGCTTTCTTAGCCGGAAGGAATATTTCGGATGGGCCTTTGATTCTTAATGAAATGATAGCTTGGATGAAGAAAGTTAAGAAATCGGGTATGATTTTGAAGATAGACATAAATAAAGCTTATGATTCGCTAAATTGGAAATTCTTAGACTCGGTTATGGCTCAAATGAATTTCCCGGAACGTTGGAGAGGTTGGATTATGGCAACACTCGTCTCTTCGAAAGCGTCGGTGCTAGTGAATGGATCTCCAACTATGGAGTTTGAATGCTCTCGTGGTTTACGTCAAGGAGATCCTTTATCCCCATTCTTGTTCGTTATAGCTATGGAGGCTCTTACGGGAATGATGAAGAAAGCCGTTTCGAATGGTATTTTCAAAGGCTTAAGGTGTACGTCTAATGGTCCATTGTTATCTCATCTTATTTACGCCGATGACGTCGTTTTCATGGGGGAATGGTCCTACGATAATGTTGTTAATTTGCGTAGAATTTTGAGATGTTTTCATATTGTATCAGGCTTGAAGGTAAATCTGGCAAAGTGCTCGTTATATGGGGTTGGGTTTCCCGAGTCCGAGGTACAGCATATGGCGAACATATTGGGGTGTAAAACAGGCTCATTTCCTTTCAAACATTTGGGTTTAGTTGTTGGGGCTAACATGAACCTTGTATGCAATTGGAAACCGGTCATTGATGTGTTCAAAAATCGTTTGTCGCTATGGAAAGCGAAACATCTTTCCTACGGTGGCAGAATCACGTTGATTAAATCAGTATTGAACTCCTTGCCTACGTACTTCTTTTCCCTGTATAAAGCTCCGATGAAGGTCATAGAAATCCTAGAAAGATTAAGGAGGAGTTTCTTTTGGGGAGGCTCGGATGATAATTCCTACACGAGTTGGATGGCATGGGAGAAAGTCATCGCGCCATTTGAATACGGGGGTTTAGGATTTGGTGCTCTCCGGGATGCAAATCTCGCAATGCTTTCAAAGTGGTGGTGGAGGTTTAAAACGGATAAAGATGGATTGTGGAGAAGAGTCGTTTGGTCGGTTCACCATAGTAATAGATCGTGGGCTCCTATCCCGGCAAAAGTTTCCTTAGCAAGTCCTTGGAAGCATATTGTTGGCATTAAAGAACCTCTTTCTCAGCTTGGTATCAATCTCAGTGAGTCAATTCGATGCCGAGTTGGTTGTGGTACAATGGCTGCGTTTTGGTTTGATAATTGGATCTAATCTCAGCCTTTATACCTATGCTATCCCCTCCTGTTTGCACTAGAAAAAAACAAAGCGTGCTATGTTTCTGATCGGGTTATATGGGGGCCGGACTCGGTGACATTTATGTGGGAGTGGAGCAGATTTATGTTCAGTGAAATGGAGGAGGACGAGTTGCTGGAGCTGACTTTGAAGCTGTGTGAATTTAATGTGAGCGGAGGTCGGGATTTTTGGATTTGGGAATATGATAACTCGGCATCTTTCTCGGTGGCTAGTATTAAAAAAGTTTCAGCGATAGCCGCAAGGTCAGTTCCGAGTTATGTTTTTTGCTGGAATAATTATGTGCCAAAAAAGGTCGGGGTCGTTCCTTGGCGGGCAATATCGGAGAAACTTCCTACGAGAGGAGCCTTGTTAGCCACGAACATAAATATTGGTGATTCTAGATGCTTGCTTTGCGGAGATCATGAAGAGTCGAGTGAACACCTGTTTGTTGCTTGCCATTTTGCCCAAACCGTGTGGTTACTGATTGAACAATGGTGTAAAATACCTCCTATATTAGCCTTTAGTATGAAGGATTTACTGGACTATCATCAGATGATGCAAGGCTGCAAAAAGAAGAAAAAAGTGTTCAATGCAATTATTCAGGTGGTGATGTGGAGTATATGGAGGATGCGAAACGAGGTGTTGTACGGTCGTGATTCCCCGAGCATTTCGAAGGTGGTAGAGGAAGCAAAAGCGATGGCATTTCACTGGATTAAAAATCGCTCGAAATCGCTGCATTGGTCATGGGAGGATTGGCGGAATTTCTCTATTGCTATGTAAGTTATGAGATAAGGTTAGATAGATCTGGTTGGTGACGGTTGTATTTGTACATTTGGTGGCTAGCTTCTGGCTAGTTTGATATAATAAATTTTCTGTTGGCCGTTCAAAAAAAATATCACATGCAATTAATAAACGACATGTTCTTTAATACATCACATGCAAACAGACATCATTTATCCACGAGAAAATCAGATGTTTTCAAATAAAGTGTCCGACAAACTAAAAGTATTCTAAAATCTTATTTGACCTCTTCAATTGATGTGACAACAATGACAGACAAACAATTCAATTATTTATTGTTATCATGCATATCTTGATTTAATCAATTTTTCTTCACATGCAAGATATTAAAACGGGGTGTGATAAATATACCCATCACAAAGATTATTATACCCAAAAGTCAATTTTAGTAATCATTTTGTCATGATTAACTACTTTATTATATTATTTTATTATAAAGTAAAAAGTAGTAATTATGTTTTATTAGAAAGTCAAAAGTAATGATTATGTTTTTTATCTTATTTTATTTTATAATACTTTTATTATTTTTTTAATATCAATATTAATAAATAAATAATAAAGACACTTTATTATAAATACGAAAGTGAAAATGTTAATTATAAATAAATAATGAGTCTCTAATAAAACAGTAAACGTGCAAACATTAAAACATTTAATCCCCTACAAAGCAAATGAGCAGCATCCGGAAAAACTTCTTTGCATGCATTCATTAGTGCCATTTCCCTGTCTGTAACTATAACACGTGGGAGCATGCACTGGTCTAGTGTCAACTTTAGACAGTTTAAGACCCATGTATAGTTAACTGTCTTCTCATTATGCATAAAGGCGAAAGCTATGGAAAATGTTTTGCTGGTTGAAGTTACACCAACAACCTCAAGAAAAGGCATATTATAGTGGTTTGTTTTGTACGTGACATCTATAATCAACACATGTGGAAATGCACGCCAAATATCAAATGATGTCGGGTGAATGAAGAATAAATTTTCTAATTCTTTTAACCCGGTTGTAGTAATTTCATAAACATAACCATTAGAATGCAAAAGGGATAACAGAACCTGCATTGGAGATTTGCCTACTTGATCGACCATGCGAATTTTGTTGCGTGCGTTGTAAATGGTCCTAAGTGTAGACACGTTACTTAAATTCCTCTCTTTAAGTATTGCTAGAATATCACGTGGCGCCACATTCATCTTTGTCAATTCTGCAACCAAGTTAAATTCATCTTCGGAAAGCCGCTTTGCATATGGATGACCCTCCATAAATAGTACAGGTTGATGATTATGTTGATCACATGTCACCTTTAAGGTCCAACAATCATAGTCATCTGAATATGTTCCTTCTAATTCGAAAGGACAATTAGTTTTTTTGGTGCCGGTAACTTTACTTGAATCCTTAACTTTATATACGCCGCCACGATCACATTGGAGCACAACCCTATACACGAAATCACAAGATCTTTTATTCGACCTTCTTTTGATGAAGACAACACCGAGTGAGTATGCCAACTTTTGTACCCAATTCATCAATTCTTCACAAGACCCGAATACCTATAAATGTAACACAACCAATATATAAACAAATCAATAAACAAATTATATAAAATAAATTATCATACAAGTTGGTGGGATTTAAAATATATTATATATATATAATAAGAACACATGTGGGCATATAGTAGTGGACCGAGAAACATGACTAAATGAAGTTAAATCAAATATATAATAAGGACACATGTGGGCCGGCCTCTTCAAATATAAAATCAACTCAAAATAACAACAGAGCGAGGCATATGGTAGACGACAGAAATAGAGAGAGGGAGAGAGAGAGAGAGAGCCAGCAGAGGTGTAAACTCCGGCGAACTAAGCGGGCGAACAATAGAGAGAAAATCCGGCGAACTAAGGCTGTTCAGGCAAACAACAGAGAGAAACTCCGGCGAGCTAAGACGGTTCCGGCGAAAAGACAAGAAAGAACTCCGGTATAAAGCTTGTTTTTTTATAGATCTGGTTGTAAAAAAAATGTTTTTAAAGATCTAGTTGTAAAAAACTTGTTCCTTTGAGTTTTTTTGTACCTGATTAGTGGCAAATTGAGGTGTCCTCATGATAAAATCTTCTTCCATTGACCGGACGTGTACGGTGGTTGGTGGTGGCCGGAGGTGTGCAGTGGGTGGTGGTGGTCGGAGGTGTGCGGTGGGTGGTGGTTGCCGGACGGGTGTATTTAAGGTCTAATTTGACCACAGGTGTAATTTGATAGATAGTCAGGTCTAATTTTGATCGATGGTCGGAGGTTTATGTATTATGAACCATGGTTTTAGTTTTCATATTAATGAAGGAAGGTTTCAGTTTGCTATTAAAAAAAAGATTGTGTTGGTTTATGGAAACTTGGTCCAATTAATTAGGTTTATGAAAAGTTGAAATAATATTAAAAAGTTGACTGAAATATGGTTGACTTATGGGTAAAAGTAAAAAATTTTTTGACTTGTGGGTGTATTTAACAACACCCTATTAAAACCTGACAATTTTATTTACATGGAAATTCTCATTAGACCTTTACTTTTAGTCATTTATGATCACATGATACCTCTTATACTATTTGACCAAGAATGTCAAATAAACACGAGGAACGTATGGAGGATGGTGAAGAGGAAGAAGGTGAGTTCCGGCCACCGCAGGTCGGGGGAGAAGACCAGGTTTCACCGGAAGCTGAAGAGTCTCCGGCTAACGAAGAGACCGAAACGTCACCGGAGAAGTTGGAGTCAAAAAGGGTATGTGAATCGTTGCATGGGGTGCATGGGAAAGGTGAGAGTCA
The DNA here is from genome assembly GCA_030545235.1 of Helianthus tuberosus. Lineage (NCBI taxonomy): Eukaryota > Viridiplantae > Streptophyta > Magnoliopsida > Asterales > Asteraceae > Helianthus > Helianthus tuberosus. The sequence goes on along the minus strand of CM060411.1, from coordinate 141,078,755 downwards.
GGATGGGGAAAAGAGCCAGAGTATTGATGAGGTCGGCGGTGATTTTTCTTTTCCAGATCCCGATGCGATACAGTCTCCCACTTTATTTAGCAGGCCTGGGCATTTATTTCCTGATGGGCCTGCATGTCAAGATGGGCCGTCTTATGCTGAAAGCCCGTTATTAGGTAAAAGGCCAAGGGGTGTGCGCAGCCCTCCTTCCATCGGCTCTACCCAAGGCCCAACAGTCAGAACTTGTCTGGATAACTCCCCCCTCCTTCGTTTATTGACCTGAACCAGACATGCCATAGTTCCAATGAAGGTCAAGGTGGTTCTTGTTTTAATTTAGAAGGGGAAAGTGAGATGGCCCAGTCACCTTCGATTCCCGACGTCCTTTCTCCGATTAACCACCTGGGAGATCTAGGTGGAAGACAGTCAGGAGTGGACGAAGAGGTAGATGCTACGATTCAGTTTTGTTCGTTGGTAGGGATGAATCTTGAGGGTTTTAATGCCGAGGTTAAGAATCTTGTTAATGGCGAAGGTGATTCTTCTGTTCCCCAATGAATTTTCTGTCTATAAATTTGAGGGGGGCCCGGGATGTCTGGAAGGAAGATTGGGTTAGAGGGCTGCGATCTAGTTATGGAGTTCATTTTGTGTCGATTCAAGAAACCAAGGTCAGTGTTGATTCTTCTTTTCGGTTCAACAATTTTTGGGGGTGGTCACTTTTCGATCAAGAAACTGTTGGTGCAGAGGGCAGGTCGGGTGGGCTTGCCTGCCTTTGGGATCCTACAATCTTTGTTAAAAGGGGAGTCTTAAAGGACATAAGTTTTGTAGTCGTGTCTGGGGATCTTATATCCTCGGGTCAGAGAATTAATATTGTGAACGTTTATGCTCCGAATGATGTTACAGCAAGACGAGCCTTGTGGAGGAAACTTGTGCAGATTAAGAATTCTTTAGAGGGTTTTTGGATCCTCATGGGAGATTTCAATGATGTTCGTAACCCGTCCGAAAGGCGCAATTCAGAGTTTGTTGCTTCGAATGCAGAACACTTTAATGATTTCATTCATTTGGCGGGACTCCTTGAATACAATATGGGTGGAAGACAGTTTACGTTGTAACAACTCTCACTAAAAAGTCCTAATTATTACTTTAATTGATCAAAAGGAAACCCTAATTGAGACACCCAAGTAATTCCGCACAAACCCTAAAATTTTCAGAATAATCGGAATCAGGATTAGGGCCCCTAAAACTTAGGGGGGATAAACCCTAAATGACGATTATCCTCAAATCAGCGTTGTCACATAACTGAAATGTGAAATTGTAGAGTCAGCTGAGCTAGTCCCAATCGTGGCTACCCTATAGGCTAGTTTTATGCCTTACGCACCGTAGCAATATGGGTCTTACGGTGCGCAAGGACCCTTACGGACCGTAACACTGGGAATGTTACGGTGCGTAAGCATGTCCAAATTTTAGCTATAAATAGAGGACAGTGGCATTCGAAATTTGAACATCCAACGTCGAAAGAATTCACAAAATACACTGAGATACGAACTGAATACTCCAAATTACACCCCCGGGTCTCGAAATTCTGCCACAAAACAGGGTATTAGCACAATCGCTGCTACGATTCATTTTCCGACGATCAATATATCCAATGGGTGTTTAAGTGCCGCCCACATTAGGGTTATACTTTGTCGTTCGTCGTTAATTCGACGGATCATCGTTAATTCGATGGATGAAGTATTGCACTTTGTCATTCGTTGTGAGAATTTGATCTCGTGAGTTATCATAAATACTGGATTGATTACTAACCTAGTTTTGTGTGCATTGTTATTTAAATTAGGTTAACAAGGCTAATTCATAGACTAGACTCTATCCGTATTAAATCAGCAATGTGAGTCATTCTCTCTTTTTATCAAATCTATTTACAAAAGTATGTTATTTTCAAAGTTATAATTACGGGGATTAAGTCTTTGTAATCACCAAGTTACAGCCGGTATGTGGGGTTTTGTATACATTACTTGATAATCGTCACCATTGGGGCAGCCAATTGGGGGATATGACCATAGTCACAGATTCGGTCGAGTGACAAATACCGTGGGTAGTTGGTTTGATAATAGAAACATTGTAATCGCTCTTAATACTGTAAATTATAACAAATGTGTCATTTTAGTAAATAGAATGATTCACTCAGTATTTTCCGCTGACAAAACCTTTTTCAAACATGTTTCAGGTGATCTGTTGTAATTCAGGAAAAGTGCTGGGGGAGCATTTCAAGCTTAAGATAGTGGCTCATTATAAAATAAAGAAATAAGTTTTGTAATATCACGATTTCGTAGTAAAAATATAATATTGTAAACTATCGGGGTTTTATCCCGAAATGTGAAATAAAATAAATCGGGAAAATTTTAGCTTTAAACGATCCTGTTAAATAAACTTCCGCTGTTAAACTCAATTAAATAAATACCGCAGAATTTCTGTCCCGCGGCTCCTGAAACGGGTCAAACCAGGGTCGGGGGCCGTGACAGAAATAAGGTGGTATCAGAGCCACTGGGTTAAGCTAATTAAGTATTTAGAAATACTTAATTTTTTTCCTGATTACTATTCTGTGATTATGTGTTTTATTAACTGATTATTTGTTAGTTACAGTATGGATAAACAAAAGCTGTCAAGTATCTATCTTAAATTAGATAGATCATCCAACGAGAAGGGAAGTTCATCCCGAACCAAATCCTCGAATCAGGCTGAAATTCCTGAAGAAGGAATATTTGTGCGAAAGGCACATTACGAGGAAACACTTTCTCCTAGAAAAAGGGGGATGATTCTTAAGAAAAGTAAAGAGAAAATCCGAGAAAAGAAGATTAAACGGGAAACTCAGGAATTAATTGATAAATCACCTTGGGAAGATAAGCTAGATAAGAAATGGGCAAATTTATATATGCTAGCCACAGTAGCAGAAAATATAAATCTTTAAATATTTTAAAGTTTTAGCACCTTACCCTTATAATCTAGAAGCCCTGTGCAATAAATAAAATTTGAAACCCTAAGTGTGTTTTTCATTTATCTTTGTAATAGATTAGTACACAGTATGTAATAAATTAAAAGGTTATTTATGAATTTTAACTTAATATTTTATGCATTTTTGCATATATGCTACATCAGCATGAGTGGGATATCTGAAGCCTTTCAGAACCTTAATCTTTACCCGGTGAATATAGAAGTGTCCAACGAATTTACTGGATACTTTCCTGATATAGAACAACCAGTAGAATTCAAGGCTCCACCTTTGAACAAGCCAAAACGAAAGAAAAAGAAGAATTATGTGTGGGGAAGTCGTATACGTAGGAAAAAGCCAGCCACAAAACTTCCCAAAATAAACAATCCTTTGAAAAAGGGAAAAGAAATTGTAACCGAAGAAAGTTCTAAACAACAGGAAATGGAAACTGAAGACAAGGAGGAAGTTAAGGAGATAGACAAGGAGGAGGTTAAGGAGATAGGAATACAGATGGAGGAAGGTACTAAAGAAATAGTAATGGAAGTTGGGCAAGGCTCTAGACCAACTCAGATAGAAATCGGAGAGAGCTCCAATCAAAACCAGGGAAGGACCTTTCAAGATGAGATAGATTTCCTATTGGCAAGCTGTGAAACTATTCAGCCTGTCAATAATAATAATAATAATATTTTTAATTATCCTCTTGAAAACCAACTCCCTATGAATTGGGAACCAGCAATTCCAGACCCAATAGTCCACTCCCAACCCATAGGAATGGACGAATGGTGGACGAACGATTGGCAATTTCAAAATATTGTCAACGATCCTTATTCCTTTCTTCCACAATTCGATCCAGAACCCCTACCTAATCCACCCATGAGTAATGAAAACATGGCTGAACTTCGCCACTTTGGTGAAGAGTTGTTTGATGCGGGAACTAGAATCAGGGAAATAGGGGGACAAATTGCCTGGAAGTACGATGAAAGGGAACTGCGTTTTTAGAACGGCAAGTGACGAGAGATAGTAGGATGGTAAAACGGTGTTTGTATAATAGTAATAGTAAAGTTAGTCTGTAAATAACGAATAAAACTCTGTAAGATATTGGCGAGTAATGATGCATACTATACTAGATATAAAATGAAATCGAGAAATCGATTGTTTTGACTATACCTGTATTGTAAAATTTCTGATTGTTTGTATATAATTGTGATTTAACAGATACTAATAAAATTTATATATATATTATCAGATGGCAAACAGTGGTAATGAACCTATAAATGAAGTTAATCAGTCTGCACAACATTCAAGAGATCAATATATGACTCGGCAAGATATCGAAAACATTGTTGCTCAAGGGATAGCCAATGCTGTTCCAGCATTTGTCGCTGCTATAAAGAATCCAATCGAACCGCAACAAATTGTCCCTAGTAAACAGATTACTGAAGATAACTTCAGTAATAGTGTAAATGGAGGCAATAATCATATTAATCATAATAAGGAACCACATCAAGCTCCATTACCCAAGAAAATGAAAACTGCAACGCTTGGTTGCACTTTCAAAGAATTCCTTGCTTGTAAACCCACTGAATTTGCAGGCAATGAAGGAGCAACTGCATCACTGCGTTGGTTAGAGAAAACCGAAGCAGTCATTGCAATAAGTAAATGTGGTAAAGATGATCAGGTCATGTACTCATCAAATCTCTTCAAAGAAGGAGCACTTGAATGGTGGAACACTGTGTTACAATCAAAAGGAAGAGTAATAGCTTATGCTATGACTTGGGAAGAATTTAAGGGTTTGGTGGAAAGAAAATTCTGTCCCGAGTATGAAAAAGGAACAGATGACGAATAAGTTTCTAAATCATCGGATGATGGGTGTAGATTGTCGCGGTTATACCTCGACATTCTTTGAATATGCTAGAGTAGTACCAACACTGGCTTCGCCAGAACTGGTACTCATTTCTCGCTATATTTGGGGGCTAATTAGCGAAATCCGCAATATTGTTAAAGTTGCGAGACCTCGCACTATTGATGATGCGGTAGAATTAGCTAATACTCTAACCGATGAACTGATGCGCACAAGAGATGAAGATAGGAAAAAGGAACTAGCTCAGAAAATTACCCAAGGATTTCGTGTGGGTAATAATAACAGCTTCAAGAGAAAAGGAACAGGGCAATCTCCAGCTCCGTTATTCTGCAGGAAATGCAAAAAGAAACATTATGGAAGATGCGATATCACTTGCAATTTTTGCAAAACTGTAGGACATCGTGAAGAAAATTGCAAAAAGAAGACTATAATCTGTTTTAACTGTGGAGAAGCGGGGCATTATAAAACAGAATGTCCTAAATTGATCAAACCAGTAGATAACAAACCCAAGACGACCGAAGGAACTACTAAGAAGAATGCCAGGGCATTTCAGCTGACCACTCAAGAAGCAGAACTCATTCCGGATGTGATAGCGGGTACGTTCTTAGTTCACAACGTTTACGCCAAAGTATTATTTGACTCTGGTGCAAACCAAAGTTTTATAAATACTTCATTCTGCCAAGCTCTTAGTTTACCTTTAACCAATATTAGGCAGATTTTTACAGTTGAAACGGCAGACGGAAATTCAGTTAAAATAGATAAAGTTTTGCAAGAAGGAAACATAGAACTTTTAGGACATAAATTCTCTGCAAAACTATTGCCGATGAATTTAGCTGAATTTGATGTTGTATTAGGAATGGATTGGTTAGTAGCCAACCATGCTAGAATCCTTTGTGATCAGAATTCCATAGAAATTCAATCACCCACCGGAGAAGATATTAGGATTACAGGAGATAAACCACGTAAACCCATGAAGTTCATATCGGTAATGAAAGTTGCTAATTATGAACGAAAACAAGGAATAGTGTATATGATTTCGGTAATCATTAGCACTAAGGGTAAAGATCTTAAGGAAATACCAGTAGTTTCAGAATATTCTGATGTATTTCCAGAAGATTTACCGGGATTACCTCCAGGTAGGGAAGTAGAATTTAGGAGTCATCTAATTCCAGGAACTACACCGATAGCCAAGGCACCTTATCGGTTAGCACCCACCGAAATGTTAGAATTGAAAAAGCAATTAGATGAATTACTAAGTAAAGGATTCATACAACCTAGCTCATCCCCGTGGGGAGCGCCAGTATTGTTTGTGAAGAAAAAGGATGGTTCAATGAGAATGTGTATCGATTATAGAGAATTGAATAAGGTTACAATTAAGAATCGATACCCATTACCTAGGATTGATGATCTTTTTGATCAACTTCAAGGAGCTAGATATTTTTCTAAGATAGATTTATGCTCCGGATATCATCAATTGAAGGTACAAGAAGAAGACATACCTAAAACTGCTTTCAGAACTAGGTATGGTCATTACGAGTTTACAGTCATGCCCTTTGGGTTAACGAATGCACCTGCTGCATTCATGGACATGATGAATAGGATCTGTAAACCGTACTTGGATAAATTTGTAATTGTCTTCATAGACGATATACTTATTTATTCCAAAAGTCAGACAGAGCATTGTGAACATCTTCATGCACTCTTAACTTTGTTAAGAAAAGAAAAACTTTATGCCAAATTCTCGAAATGTGAATTTTGGTTACAAGAAGTGCAATTCTTAGGACACATGGTGAACCATGAAGATATTCATGTAGATCCTGCTAAGATAGAGGCAATTACCAATTGGAAGGTTCCACAAACAGCAATGGAAATTAGAAGTTTTATAGGATTAGCTGGGTATTATAGACGGTTTATTAAGGATTTTTCCAAGATAGCTGTACCATTAACTAAGCTAACCTGTAAAGCCACTAAGTTTGAATGGGGACCCAAACAAGAAGAAGCTTTTAGAATATTGAAGCAGAAATTAACCCATGCTCCAATCTTAGCCTTACCAGAAGGAACTGAAGATTTTGAAGTATATTGTGATGCTTCAAAATTAGGATTTGGATGTGTGCTTATGCAACGCAAGAAGGTAATTGCGTACGCATCAAGGCAATTGAAAAAGCACGAAGAGAATTATACGACTCATGATTTAGAATTAGGAGCCGTAATTTTTGCCCTTAAAATTTGGAGACATTATCTTTACGGAAGTAAATTTACTGTCTACACCGACCACAAAAGTTTAAGATATATATTTGGGCAAAAAGAGTTAAACATGAGGCAAAGGAGATGGATGGAAATCTTAAGCGACTACGACTGTGATATTCAGTATCACGAAGGAAAGGCAAATTTAGTTGCAGATGCCTTAAGTCGTAAGTATTATGAGAAACAACGACGGGTTCGTGCTCTCAGATTAAATTTACAAATAGATTTAATGGAACAAGTGAAGAATGTTCAAACTACAGCAATCAAGGATGATGCTGAAGGAATGAAAGGACGAATCAAAGAATTAGAGCAAGGAGCAGATGGAATTTGGAGATTCCACAAAAGTAGAATTTGGGTACCTAAGCAGGGAAACTTAAGACCTAAGATTTTAGAAGAAGCTCATAAATCTAGGTATACTATACATCCAGGAAACAATAAGATGTACCAAGATTTAAGAAAGAACTTTTGGTGGATAGGAATGAAAAAGGACATAGCCAGCTATGTTTCTAAATGTCTTACTTGTTCACAAGTTAAGGCAGAACATCAGAAACCTTCAGGACTACTACAACAGTTAGAGATGCCAGTATGGAAATGGGAACTTATAACAATGGATTTTGTTACTAAGTTACCCAAAACCAAAAAAGGTAATGATGCGATTTGGGTAATTGTGGATCGATTAACCAAATCAGCTCACTTTTTACCAATGAAAGAAACCTTTAGCATGGAAAGACTGGCTAAATTGTATGTAGATGAAATTGTATCCTTACATGGAGTTCCACTCTCCATTGTTTCGGATAGAGATAGTCGTTTTACTTCCCATTTCTGGAAAAGTTTCCAGCAAGCTATGGGAACTCGACTAAACCTAAGCACTGCATATCATCCCCAAACAGACGGACAAAGTGAAAGGACAATCCAAACTCTAGAAGACATGCTCCGAGCATGTGTGATAGATTTTGGTGGAAACTGGGATGATCACTTACCATTGATTGAATTCTCCTATAACAACAGTTATCACTCAAGCATTGAAACTGCCCCATTCGAGGCACTGTATGGAAGAAAGTGCAGAACTCCCGTTTGTTGGGCAGAAATAGGAGAAAGTCAATTATCAGGTCCTGAAATTGTGCAAGAAACGACTGATAAGATTACTCAAATCAAGGAAAGGTTGAAGACGGCTTGAGATCGACAGAAAAGTTATGCAGATAATAGAAGCAAGCCGTTAGAATTCCAAGTTGGAGACAGAGTACTGTTGAAAGTTTCTCCTTGGAAAGGAGTTGTGAGATTCGGTAAGAAAGGAAAGCTAAGTCCAAGATACGTAGGACCATTTCCGGTGATCCAACGTATAGGACCAGTAGCTTATCGTTTACGACTACCAGAAGAATTAGCAGGAGTACATGATGTATTTCATGTATCCAATCTCAAGAAATGTTTATCAGATGAATCACTGGTAGTACCTCTTCAAGATATAGAGGTAAACGAAAAGTTGAAATTCGTTGAGAGACCTCTTCAAATTGAGGATCGAAAGATCAAGTTTCTCAAGCACAAACGACTAGTTCTAGTCAAAGTCAGATGGGATTCAAAGAGAGGAGCTGAGTACACTTGGGAACTGGAATCAGAAATGAAGCGAAAATATCCACATTTATTCCAGTAAATCTCGAGGACGAGATTTTTATTAAGGTAGGGAGAATGTAACAACTCTCACTAAAAAGTCCTAATTATTACTTTAATTGATCAAAAGGAAACCCTAATTGAGACACCCAAGTAATTCCGCACAAACCCTAAAATTTTCAGAATAATCGGAATCAGGATTAGGGCCCCTAAAACTTAGGGGGGATAAACCCTAAATGACGATTATCCTCAAATCAGCGTTGTCACATAACTGAAATGTGAAATTGTAGAGTCAGCTGAGCTAGTCCCAATCGTGGCTACCCTATAGGCTAGTTTTATGCCTTACGCACCGTAACAATATGGGTCTTACGGTGCGCAAGGACCCTTACGGACCTAACACTGGGAATGTTACGGTGCGTAAGCATGTCCAAATTTTAGCTATAAATAGAGGACAGTGGCATTCGAAATTTGAACATCCAACGTCGAAAGAATTCACAAAATACACTGAGATACGAACTGAATACTCCAAATTACACCCCCGGGTCTCGAAATTCTGCCACAAAACAGGGTATTAGCACAATCGCTGCTACGATTCATTTTTCGACGATCAATATATCCAATGGGTGTTTAAGTGCCGCCCACATTAGGGTTATACTTTGTCGTTCGTCGTTAATTCGACGGATCATCGTTAATTCGATGGATGAAGTATTGCACTTTGTCATTCGTTGTGAGAATTTGATCTCGTGAGTTATCGTAAATGCTGGATTGATTACTAACCTAGTTTTGTGTGCATTGTTATTTAAATTAGGTTAACAAGGCTAATTCATAGACTAGACTCTATCCGTATTAAATCAGCAATGCGAGTCATTCTCTCTTTTTATCAAATCTATTTACAAAAGTATGTTATTTTCAAAGTTATAATTACGGGTATTAAGTCTTTGTAATCACCAAGTTACAGCCGGTATGTGGGGTTTTGTATACATTACTTGATAATCGTCACCATTGGGGCAGCCAATTGGGGGATATGACCATAGTCACAGATTCGGTCGAGTGACAAATACCGTGGGTAGTTGGTTTGATAATAGAAACATTGTAATCGCTCTTAATACTGTAAATTATAACAAATGTGTCATTTTAGTAAATAGAATGATTCACTCAGTATTTTCCGCTGACAAAACCTTTTTCAAACATGTTTCAGGTGATCTGTTGTAATTCAGGAAAAGTGCTGGGGGAGCATTTCAAGCTTAAGATAGTGGCTCATTATAAAATAAAGAAATAAGTTTTGTAATATCACGATTTCGTAGTAAAAATATAATATTGTAAACTATCGGGGTTTTATCCCGAAATGTGAAATAAAATAAATCGGGAAAATTTTAGCTTTAAACGATCCTGTTAAATAAACTTCCGCTGTTAAACTCAATTAAATAAATACCGCAGAATTTCTGTCCCGCGGCTCCTGAAACGGGTCAAACCAGGATCGGGGGCCGTGACATATGTATATGTCCGATTCGGGGGATAAAATGAGTATGCTTGACAGGTTTTTGGTCTGCTCATCTTTTATGGCAGGTTGGCCATCCGCCTCTTTCCTCGCTCTATCTCGAGGGCAGTCCGACCACTGTCCTTTGCTTTTGACCACCACTCCTACAGATTTCGGGCACATCCCATTCCGGTTTTATAACTCTTGGTTTGATCTTGACGGTTTCCATGATTTTGTTATGGGTCTTTGTCACTCTTTTCGATTTTCAGGAAAGGCAGATCTTCATTTAGCCACTAAGTTTCGTTGGCTAAAAAATCGCATAAAAGTCTGGCAAAAGTCGAACAAGATGGATCGGGTGGGCCAATACTCTGCTAAGAAATCTAGATTGGAGGAGTTGGACCTCTTAGCTGAAGTTAGATCGCTTTCCGAGATCGAAGTGGGGGATAGATGTGAATGCAGGAATTTTGTGCTTGAGTTCGATCGATTGACGCTCAAGGATGTTAGGCAGAAATCGCGGGTCAAATGGGCTATCGATGGTGACGAGAACTCAACTTTTTTTCACAAGATTCTTAACGCAAATGTGAGTAGTAACAGAATTCACGGGCTTCAGCTGAACGGGGGGTGGGTTACGAACCCGGTGGAAATTAAGGAAGGTTTTTACGATTATTTTTCTGAGCTATTTTCGGAACCTATGTCTATCAGGCCCTCGATTGTTTGTCCGAATCTAGTGTCGCAAACGAGGGAAGAGGCAGATTCTTTGTTGCTACCTTTTTCCTTAATGGAAATAAAAAATGCCATTTGGGATTGCGATGGTGAAAGGGCCCCGGGTCCGGATGGTTTCAACTTTAGTTTCATCAAAAGGTGTTGGGGTGGTTTGCAAGAGGATTTTGTTAGACTTTTTACTGAATTTTTTGAGAACGGCTCTTTAAATCGGTCATGTACTTCCTCTTTTATCGCTCTCATTCCCAAAGTAAAAGACCCGGTCCATCCCTCGCATTTCCGTCCAATAAGTCTTATTGGTTGTGTTAATAAGGTGATTTCCAAGTTGCTTGTAAATAGATTAAAAGGGGTCATTGGAAAGCTTATTTCGGTGGAGCAAACGGGTTTTTTGGCCGGAAGGAGTATAATGGATAGCCCCCTCATGTTAAATGAGATCCTTTGTTGGTTAAAAAAGCGTAAGATGCAAGGTATGTTTTTCAAAGTCGATATCCACAAAGCTTATGATTCGGTGAATTGGAACTTTATTGACGCTATAATGGCTCAAATGGGTTTTCCGGTTAAATGGAGAAAATGGGTGATGAGCATTGTCTCCTCCGCCCGTTCCTCGGTCCTTGTGAACGGTTCCCCCACTTGTGAGTTTGATTGCAAAAGGGGTCTTCGTCAAGGTGATCCCCTTTCTCCGTTTCTATTTGTTATTGTCATGGAGGCTTTGTCGGGGATTTTAAAGCAAGCTAGACATATTGGCTTGATTCATGGTATTAAGTGAGGGGTTGATGGGCCGATAATCACTCATATGATGTATGCGGACGATGTGGTCTTTCTGAGTGATTGGTCTCGTCTTAGTGCCAAAAACCTTTGTGGAATCCTTAGGGGCTTTTATTTGGTCTCCGGGCTTAAAGTGAACCTTGCAAAGTGTAGTTTATTTGGTATTGGGGTGCAAAATGCGGATCTCATTTCTATGGCAAATGTCTTCCATTGTAAGATTGGTTCTTTTCCATTTAAACACTTGGGATTATGGGTGGGGGCTAATATGAACCTAGTAAAAAATTGGAAGCCTATTATTGATGTGTTTAAGGATAGACTATCAATTTGGAAAGCGAGGACTATCTCCTATGGTGGACGGGTGACATTGATCAAGGCGGTTCTTAATTCTCTCCCTACTTACTACTTTTCGTTGTACAAAGCGCCTTCTCAAGTCATTGCAGCGCTCGAAAAGATAAGACGAGATTTCTTTTGGGGTGGCTCCGAGGATGTTTCGAAACTTAGTTGGATGGCTTGGGAAAACGTCATTGCTCCAATGGACAGAGGAGGTTTAGATTTCGGCTCCCTTCGCGATGCAAACCTAGCTATGCTTGCTAAGTGGTGGTGGAGGTTCAAAGTGGATCCGGAAGGCCTTTGGAGAAGGGTAATTTGGTCTCTTCACCATAATTCTAGAGCGTGGCAAGCTATTCCGGCTAAAGTAACCCATGCGGGTCCATGGAAACAAATTTACGGGATCTGTAATACTCTTTCGAACAAAGGTATTGATTTGAAAAAAGCTATTACAGGGGTAGTAGGTCGGGGATCAGATATTGCGTTTTGGCTCGACGTTTGGGTTGGGTCCGAGCCCCTCGCAAATGTTTTTCCGACGCTTTTTGCCTTAGAAGTACATAAAGGGTGCAAGGTTTCAGAGAGGTGGGTTTTGGGTGAAAACGGCTCGGGTTGGGGTTTGGTTTGGAAAAGAAACACTCTGTCAGCAGAGGAGGCTGCTGAGCTGGCCTGCCTCAGATCCCTGTTGTCTACAGATGGTCCGGTTAGCATTTCGGACAGTCGGGACCGGTGGAGCTGGTCTTTGGATGCTTCTGGTATTTTTTCGGTTGGCAATTTCAAACGGGTCATCCGGGATTCTAATCTTACGCAGCCATACTCCTCTTTTTTGTGGAACAAATGGGTTCCTACCAAAGTGAGTATAGTCGCATGGCGAGCGGAAAAAGAGCGGCTCCCGACTCGAGAAGCGTTGGTTCGAAGAAAAATCCAAGTTAGCTCGAATATGTGCTGTTTTTGCGGTGATTTTCCTGAAACTAGTGAACATATCTTCACTTCTTGCAGTTTTGCTCAGTACTTTTGGCAAATAATTCTGCAGTGGTGCAAGTTCCCTTATGTGTTCATTTTTGATTTCAAGGATTTACTTGGTCTGCATACTTATGTCCATGGGTCCAATAAGAGGAAAAAAGCACTTTATGCTATTGTCTTAACTGGTATATACAGGCTGTGGTTCATGAGGAATGAAGTTATATTTTGCAACAAAGTGGCTTCTGTGGCTAAAGTGGTAGAGGAGACCAAGACACTTAGTTTTTTATGGGTTAAAAACAGGTCTAAGGAGGTATCTTTGACCTTTGAGAACTGGAGGCGTTTCGAACTTTTTTGATAATTATGTTTTGTTTTTTGGGGTCTGTTTGTCGTTGTCGAGGTGTTCTGGTTTCGAGGTTTAGCTGCTGGCTAGACGCTCTTTTGTAATGTTCGTTTTTCTAATAAAATTTCCCCTTTTGTTGGCCGTTCAAAAAAAAAAAGTAGTCAACACTTTGATTGGGCCGAAAATACAGGGTGGGCTGACAACACTTATTTGACAACACAAATATGATATTAAAATGTGATTGGGCCGAGTGTTTTTAATGTTCAGTTAATACACATGTTTCCGACAATTGTAAATGTTTACTCAATTCTGATTGTTCACATGCACTATGCCCGACAATTATTATCAAACCAGGCAACCTGAACTTCAATTTACGAGACCCGACAAGTTAATGTCACTTGAATTTGACCGTGAACTTTAACTCTAGGAACAATGTAAGCACATGTAAAGTCTGATCAACCGATACAACCTCGTGCAAACTGACGCAAGACACGAGATACTTTTCCCAACTACTGACAACAATTCACGTGATTATCCTGTTCGATGACTGATAAAAACTTTGATGATCACAAGAACGAAATCCCAAGGTCACAATAAGCGAAATCACTGAAGTGTCAAAAGAGCGGAACCAACTTGTTCAAAAAAGCGGAACCATGATGTTCAAAAGAGCGGAATCACTATGTACTTATGAGCGGAATCACTATGTACTTATGAGCGGAATCACTAATTTTGTCAAGATATAGTTCGAATTTGGACTTGAAACTTCTAAGGATTTGTTAAACACTAATTCCGAGCATTATTTGCAAAATTGAACCGATTCCGACCGTAAAAAGATGTTCAATTTGATGAGAAGGTGTAGAAAAACAGAAAATACGGCTGAATTAGCAAGAGCTCTTCTTCCTGAGCTCTGATACCACTTGTAGGATCGTTTTTGGATCCGAACGAGTCGGTTTGAAGAGCTATTACTGATTTGAACGGCGGAAACAGACAAATCAGATTCAATTCAGCGAGAATTCACTTTAATATGTTGATTCTATTAATCTGAATGACGTTTACAATCAAATCAACACTTCGGCAGCACTTCGTGGCTCACCGGAAGAACACACCTCGAACTCTTATGTGATTTCGCTCAAATGATCTATATATAGGCTTACTGATTTCGCTTTTACATACATGACACATAAGCGAAATCAGGTCATTGCCATATAAACGAAATCACACTTTGACATATGAACGAAATCAGATATTGACACATAAGCGAAATTATCTAATGACATATGAACGAAATCATGAAACTGACACAAGAACGAAATCACTTTTAGACACATAAATGCTTTTGTCTCTTGTGTAATGATGTCATGATGATGTCATCATGACATCATGCTTGAACAACTTCGCAACTAACCCGAGACTCGACATAAGACGAAGACGACAGATGAATGCACCAACAGCAACACATGAGGAGGAACCATGGGATGCCAAAGCCTACTATGTAGAGGAAGAACCCATGTTTGCCTTGACTGCCACAATTGAGAACAAAGGTAATTTCGTTGATGATTGGATTATTGATTATGGTTGTTCTAACCATATGACAGGTGATAAATGGAAATTAAGAGATCCAAAGAAGTATGACGGTAATCAAGTAGTGGTAATTGCCGATAACTCAAGACATAACATTGCACATGTTGGAGAAGTTCCGTTTCAAGTAACAAAGAAGGATGGATTCATTCTTGACAGCGTATATCACATATCGGGCATGAAGAAAAACCTTATTTCAGTACAACAAATAACCGAAACGGGAAGATATGTTCTTTTCAAACCGAAGGATGTTTTAATATTTGACGAATTTGACACCAAATCCAAACCAGTATTGCGCGGGAAAAGAAACTAAACCGTGTATGTTTTGTTAGCAGGTACAACCTATGTAGAAAAGACCAAAGCGAATCAGGGTTTTGATGTATGGCATCAATGACTGGGCCACATTGGTTACGACAAGCTAGAACAAATGATTAAAAAGAACTTAATCGTTGGGCTGCCAGATGTCGAATTAAAGAAAGACATGGTTCGTGTCGGGTGCCAGTATGGTAAGGCTCATCAGTTTCCTGATGAGAGTTCAAACCATCGATCAACAAAACATCTAGAGTTGGTGCATTCTAGCGTTTTTGGGCCGGTTTGATAGTCATCTATCACAGGTATGAAGTATATGATTACATTTACCAATAATTACTCATGGTTTTTGCGGGTATATTTCATGAAGGAAAAGTCTAAAGCGTTAACCAAGTTCAAGGAATTTAAAAGTGGTGCCGAAAGAGAAACAAAGAAGAATGTTGAATGTCTTTGTTCTGATAATGGTGGGGAGTATACCTCAAGAGAGTTCAACAAGTATCTTAAAAGTTAGAAAATCAAACGCTAGCTCACGTATTCTAACACTCCCCAAAAGAACGATGTTTCCCAACAGAAAAATAGAACCTTAATTGAACTATCAGGAAGGAAGTATGAGACACGATAAGAACATTCCAAGAAGGTTCTGGGCATAATCAATGGCTACTGCTGCTTACGTACATAACCGGTTGTCACAACCCCCGACCACACCCTGGACGGGAGCCGTGAACAGTCGAGTGGTATCGGTGATTATTTTGAAAATACTACAATGTAAATTTCTTCAGGATCGTGAGTTAGGAAAAATATGAGTTTAGAAACACCGGAATTTTATTTATAACAACGGGGAGTAAAACCCAATTTTTACAAAGGTAGCTTTAATATGGGATAAACCCAATATATAAAACAACGTTTCTTAATTTAATTAACGGGAAATGGATTTTATCACCCTAAACTAAGAAAAATTTGCCAATGCCACACCGAACTTTCATTTTGGCTCCCACCACCCTCTACTTAACATTTAGGTGGCAGTCCCTAAATAATCACTAACTCAGTTTGTTATTTAATCCTATGTGGCAAGGGACTTGTGAGGTGGACAGCCTACGTGGACTCACCCTTTATCATCTCTGTAAACATAATAAAAACCCCAATTCAACACAAACACATATTCTCCAAATTGCAGAGGAAAATCAATCACAACTCCTAATTCCCCTAGTTGTTCTTGTCCTAATTCTTCCCCAAGTCATTGAATTCATTACCTGTGCCCCTTGAAACTTTGATTCAAGATGTCCTCGTCTTCTACCTCTGGTATAATTCGAAAACCTAAACTCTTCAAGGTCGATTTAGATGGAAATGTCTACTGTCATCACGACATTGTTGCACTTCTTCGAGTAGCTGGACTTAAAAGTGAAAGACATGGTGAAGAATTTTACGGCTGCTCTCATTGGCCTGTAAGTTCAATTTGCAGTTCAATTTTGTGTTTTGTAGATAGCCGATTGCAATTTCTTTACAGTTGTTGTGTTTTGTAGATAGCCGATTGCAATTTCTTTACAGTTGTTGTGTTTTGTATAGAGGCGATTGAAAATTCTTCTTGTGTAAAGAAGATGTTGATAACATGTTCATTGAATGTTCAAACGGCACCTCAACTCCAGTCACGTTTAAAGACCTGAAGATAAAGAACCTTGGATTACACAATATGTTATTAATAGAAGAGAACAAGAACTTAAAAGCAAGGACAACAGAGACGAAGTCGAAGAAACCATATGTGCTAACCTTGTTAATTGCAATTGCAATATTGTTGTATTTGTTGAATAAGTATTTAGTGGCTGCTGGTTGTATTTATGTCCATTTGTACCCACTTATTTTGAAATGGAATTTGCAACTGGACATCTAAGTTATGCTTTTATTACTTTGACTCAACTGGACATCTAACTTATGTACAGATTGACCATGCCTACAACTGATATACTTGCAGCATCACCAATTTTGACTCAAACTGTGTAAAGACCATACCAAACGGACTCAAACTGCACTTGAAGCATATTACCAAAGTTTGAACCAAAACTGACTGAAACTGTGTAAAGCATGACCAATTTGCAGGCAAACTGTGTAAAGACCGTACCAAACTGATGCATGACCAAACTGCACTTGCAGAATGACCAAACTAAACCGATGCATGACCAAACCAAACTGCAGAATGACCAAACCAAACTGATGCATGATCATATCAGACCAAACTGATGCATGACCAAACCAAACTGATACATGACCACATCAGACCTGACATCATCAAAACTGAAGCATGATCACCAATGTTTGAGTTAACCTCTGTAACGCCCAGTGTTTCAACACTCAAGACGACCGATCATAATGAAAATGAGACTGCTTGAAACTTCGTTTGTGTTAAACTTCGTGTGAAACTTTTACTCTATGATGCTTCTCATATATATGAACAACGTGAATCTTGACTCTTGTGATGCTTTATATATGAACGACGTGAATCTTGATTCTTGTTATGCTTTATACATGAACGATGTGAAACTTGACTCTTGTGATGCTTTATATGTGAACGACATGATTCTTGATTCTTGCGATGCTTTGATACTTATTGAACGGGAAACTAGCTTAAACGCAAACCTGAAACACGGAAACTCTTTGTGCAAATTTATGATGTAATAATACTCTATGTAATGATTACTCACAATAATACGCAATGCAACGCTTAACCTATCTTGCGAAACGAACCAAAGTCGGAAAACTAGCAAACGAGAATCGGTCGTCCGTAGGGACGTCCGATTGGATGACCATCCGCTCGGATGACCATTCGACCGGATGGCCATTTGTCACAGCCCCCGGCCCGGTGTTACCTGGTCCAGAAGCCGCGGGACAGAAACCCGTGGTATTTATTAATTAATTTGGCAGCGGAAATGTTGATAGGATCTTTTCAACTGAAAATGCCCAATTATTTTATTTCACAAATTGGGACAAACCCCATTATTTACAATAAAGGAATTTCACGAGGAAATTCCCTGTTTTACAAAACAGGTTCATTTATTTTACTGAGCCACCCCTTCAAGCTTTAGTGCTACGCGGCACTTTTTCCTTGGTTCATAGTAAGTCACCTGAAACATGTTTTAAAAAGATTTTATCAGCGGGGAAATACTGGCGAGTCATTCAGGTTATATAAAATGACACCTTAGTTATAGATTACAGCATAAGAGCGATTACAATGGCTACTATCTTATTTTTATCTGGCGCCGTGTCACACCCTGGTGACGATGGTCATACCACTATTGGGTCCTTTCACCCAAGTAGTGATGATTATCTCTGTTAGGTTGGTGAACCTAACCGTGAGAGATTAGTAATGTGCACAATACCCCACTTGCTAGTGATTCAAGATAACCAAGACTTACTCCCTGTAATTATAACTTTTTGAAAACAATTTGGGTATAGTAAAACATTGTTGATAAAAGAGAATGACTCACATTGCAAATTTAGATGGGCAGAGTTTTGCCTACTGATTTTAGCCTGGTAACCTAATTAAATAACAATGCACACGAAACTAGGTCAGTAACTTAATACAACATTTACGATAAACTCACGAAATCAAAACCCTCACGATGAATGACAAAGTATAGCCCAGATTCGGGCAGCACTTAAACATCCATCGGATTGGTTTCAATCGATCGGACATTGTATCGTAGCAGTGATCGAGTTAATACCCTGTACTCGTAGCAGCGTCTCGATACCTTAATACTCGTTTTTAGGCAGAAAATGTACATTTTGAACGAAAAATTTCGAACACAGAAGCAATGTCCCATGCACAGGCAATTTATAGCAACATTTTGGGTTTTACGCGGCCCGCGTAAACCCTCTCAAGATCTTACGCGGCCCGCGAGGGCCACCTAGTCTACGATTAGGGCTAGCGTGTCACGCATAGGTCCACCACGTGTCTGACACGTGGCCTGAACACTTATCCGGTCATTTGTTGTGCTGTCGCGGCCCACGTAGGCCTAGCCTTATGGCTTACGCGACCCGCGTGAGGCCTAAAAATCTTGATTTCTTGGTTTTTCATGAGCACTAGGGTTTCAGGGATCCGGGTTTTTACTTACGGGTCGTTTATGGACATTTTTGCAGGTCCTTACATCCTCCCCACCTTATTTAAAATCTCGTCCTCGAGATTTACTAAAATAAGTGAGGATACTTTCGCTTCATTTCCGATTCTAGTTCCCATGTGTACTCAGGTCCTCTTTTCGAATCCCATTTGACTTTAACCAGCACCAATCTCTTGTGCTTGAGAAACTTGATCTTCCTATCTTCTATTTGGAGTGGTTTCTCAACAAATTTCAACTTTTCATTTACCTTTATATCTTGAAGAGTACTACCAGTGATTCGTCAGATAAACATTTCTTGAGGTTAGATATATGAAACACATCATGTACTCCCGCGAGCTCTTCTGGTAGTCGTAAGTGATAGGCAACTGGTCCTATCCGCTGGGTCACTGGAAATGGTCCTATGTACCTTGGACTTAGTTTTCCTTTCTTTCCGAACCGAACTACTCATTTCCAAGGAGAAACTTTCAAGAGTACCTTGTCTCTGACTTGAAATTCTAACGGCTTGCGTCGATTGTCGGCATAACTCTTCTGGTGATCTCGGGCCGTTTTTAGTCTTTCCTTGATTTGAGTGATCTTGTCGGTGGTTTCTTGCACAATTTTGGGACCTGATAATTGGCTTTCTCCTATTTCTGCCCAGCAAACGGGAGTTCTATACTTTCGTCCATACAGTGCTTCGAACGGGGCAGCTTCGATACTTGCATGATAACTATTGTTATAGGAGAATTCAATTAAGGGTAAATGGTTGTCCCAGTTTCCACCAAAATCTATTACACATGCTCTGAGCATGTCTTCCAGGGTTTGGATCGTCCTTTCACTCTGTCCGTCTGTTTGGGGATGATATGCAGTACTTAGATTTAGTCGGGTCCCCATACCTTCTTGGAAACTTGTCCAGAAATGCGAAGTGAAACGACTATCTCTATCCGATACAATAAAGAGTGGGACTCCATGCAAAGACACCACCTCATCCACGTATAACTTTGCCAACCTTTCCATACTAAAGGTTTCTTTCATTGGCAGAAAGTGAGCTGATTTGGTTAACCGATCCCCAATTACCCAAATTGCGTCGTTACCTTTTCTGGTTTTGGGTAACTTAGTAACAAAGTCCATTGTTATTAGTTCCCATTTCCATACATGCATTTCTAGTTGTTGGAGTAATCCTGAAGGTTTCTGGTGTTCTGCCTTAACTTGCGAACAAGTTAGACACTTAGATACATATTTAGCTATGTCCTTTTTCATTCCTATCCACCAGAAGTTATTCCTTAAATCTTGGTACATTTTGTTGTTTCCAGGGTGCATGGTATATCTAGATTTATGGGCTTCCTCTAAAATTTTATCTCTTAAATTCCCTTGCTTAGGTACCCAAATTCTTTTCTGGTGGAATCTCCAAATTCCATCTGTCCCTTATTCTAATTCTTTTATTCTTCCTTTCATTCCTTCAGCATCATCCTTGATTGCTGTTTCTTGAACGTTCTTCAGTTGTTCCATTAAATCTACTTGAAGATTTAATCTAAGAGCACGAACTCGTCTTTGTTTTTCATGATACTTACGACTTAAGGCGTCTGCTACGACATTTGCTTTTCCTTCGTGATATTGAATATCACAGTCGTAGTCACTTAGAATTTCCATCCATCTCCTTTGCCTCATATTTAATTCTTTTTGCCCGAATATATATCTTAAACTTTTATGATCCGTATAGACTATAAACTTACTTCCATACAGATAGTGTCTCCAAATCTTAAGGGCAAAAATTATTGCTCCTAATTCTAAGTCGTGAGTCGTATAATTTTCTTCGTGCTTTTTCAATTGCCTTGAGGCATGCGCAATTACCTTTTTGCGTTGCATCAATACACATCCTAATCCTAGCTTTGAAGCATCAATGTAAACTTCAAAATCTTCTGTCCCTTCTGGTAAGGCAAGAATTGGGGCGTTGGTTAATCTTTGCTTTAAAATTTTAAAAGCCTCTTCTTGCCTAGGTCCCTATTCAAACTTGACTGTTTTACAGGTTAGCTTAGTTAAGGGTACTGCTATCTTAGAGAAATCCTTAATGAAGCGCCTATAGTACCCGGCTAATCCTAGAAAACTTCTAACCTCCGTGGCTGATTGCGGGACCTTCCATTGGGTGATCGCTTCTATTTTGGAGGGATCTACGTGAATACCTTCGTGATTCACCATATGTCCTAAAAATTGCACTTCCTGTAGCCAAAATTCACACTTTGAGAATTTAGCGTAAAGCTTCTCTTTCCTTAATAGAGTTAAGAGTGCTCGTAAATGCTCACAATGCTCGTCCTGGCTTTTGGAATAAATAAGTATATCGTCTATGAAGACAATCACAAATTTATCCAAGTACGGCTTACAGATTCTATTCATCATGTCCATGAATGCTGCAGGAGCATTTGTTAGTCCAAAGGGCATGACTGTAAACTCGTAATGACCATACCTAGTTCTGAAACAAGTTTTAGGTATGTCTTCTTCTTGTACCTTTAACTGATGGTATCCGGAGCGTAAGTCTATCTTAGAAAAATATCTAGCTCCCTGGAGTTGATCAAAAAGATCGTCAATCCTAGGTAATGGGTATCGATTCTTAATTGTAACCTTATTCAATTCTCTATAATCGATTTTCTTTTTCACGAACAACACTGGTGCTCCCCAAGGGGATGAACTAGGTTGTATAAATCCTTTACTAAGCAATTCATCTAACTGCTTTTTCAGTTCTAACATTTCGGTGGGTGCTAACCGATAGGGTGCCTTAGCTATTGTTGTCGTTCCAGGAATTAGATGAATTCTAAACTCTACTTCCCTATCTGGTGGTAATCCTGGTAGCTCTTCTGGGAATACATTCGGGTATTCTGATACTACAGGAATTTCTTTAAGTTCCTTACTTTTAGTGTTAATGATTACTGAAATCATATACACTATTCCTTGTTTTCGCTCATAACTAGCAACTTTCATTACTGAAATGAACTTTAATGGTTTGCGCGGCTTATCTCCTGTAATCCTAATTACTTCTCCTGTGGGTGTATGAATTTCTATGTAATTCTTGTCAAAGAGGATTCGAGCATGGTTGGCTACTAACCAATCCA
This sequence comes from Helianthus tuberosus, assembly GCA_030545235.1. Lineage (NCBI taxonomy): Eukaryota > Viridiplantae > Streptophyta > Magnoliopsida > Asterales > Asteraceae > Helianthus > Helianthus tuberosus. The sequence continues at coordinate 141,056,412 of CM060411.1, read as the reverse complement.
TTCCTAACACGACATCGAATCCAGCTAAATTCATAGGTAAGAGGTTGGCGGAAAATTTATGGCCTAAGAGTTCTATCTTTCCTTCTTGAAGAACCTTATTTATGTTAATAGAATTTCCATCTGCCGTTTCTACCGTATAAATCTGCCTAAGTGTGGTTAAGGGTAACTTAAGAGCTTGGAAGAATGAAGTATTTATAAAACTTTGGTTTGCACCAGAGTCAAATACTACTTTCGTATAAACTTTGCGAACTAGAAACGTACCCGCTATTACATCCGGAATCAGATCTGCCTCTTGGGTTGTCAGCTGAAAGGCTCTTGCGTTCTTCTTATTAGTTCCTTCAGCAGGTTTGGCCTTGTTGTCAGCTGGTTTGTCACACCCCGACCACGTAAAACAACAAAACATGGCGGAAACGTCGAGGAGTGTTGTAACAGAATCATTGTTTCACAACCATGGATTAAACAGATTCGTTTTATTGAATTAAATGTATTACATTATGTTGGAATTCGAAACAAAACATGAACAATAAACTTCCATTGTTATTAAGTCACTAAGGCCTCGTCCATTCCTATGTGAGCATACACTAATATCATCATCAAATATCATCAAATATTGTACCTGAAACACATGTGAAAATACGTCAGCATAAAAATGTCGGCGAGTACATAGGTTTTGATTGAGTGTCGGATTCATGGCTAGTTTACATGATGCAATACTTATTTAAAAACCTAGTTTTTGAAAAGTATAGTATTGCGACATAATTAACCAACTCAAACTAAGTTGGTTATAATGTATAAATCTCATAGCCATGGTTCTTAACTCCAAAACATTTGTTTAGTTAAACCCAAATTGTAAATCGTTTTTGAAATAAAAACTCAAATAGTATATATGTATATCGTTAGAAAAACCTTGTAATATAACTTTGTTTCAATAACATTGCCCAAGTGATCTAGATAACGCAACGATATATAATGTATTAAAAGCACTTATATATAGGAAGTACCAGCGGCGTATCCACCATGCTTTTAACACATTACACCCGCCCCGTTACCTAATCACTTCCCTAACCCAACGGTTCAAACAGATTTCAAACGGTTCATGTCAATCAAATGGTTACAAACGGTTCACATAGTCAAGTAGTCACAAACGGTTCACATAATCAACGGTTACAAACGGTTCACATAATCAACGGTTACAAACGGTTCACATAGTCAAGTAGTCACAAACGGTTCACATAATCAACGGTTACGAACGGTTCAACATGTAAAACAATGTGTTCATATACTGGATAAGTATATGCAACGAATTGTAATATACGAAAGTCTATGTGCTAGCATGTTAAGAGAACATACATAGCAAAACATAATGAAATCATGTACTAATAGTGTACTAATGAACATAGCAAGTACATGATATAAAAACATGAAAGTAACAAGTAGGCACATGTGTTCCACCCCAAAACAGTTTGAAAACAGTAAAAGAGGGGGGCTATGTACTCACTTGAGGGTGCTTAGAAGTCTTGAACAACAACCAAGCAAAGCTAGAGGGATCACGGAATCAACAAGGCATCTAGTATAGGTAACTATGTTAATAAATGGATCCTAAATCGAGAGATAGGATAGAATGAGGTTCTATAAATCAAATGAGTATTTGAACTCATATGGTATGATTTAATAGAGTTAACACTCTGATTTGAAAGTCTACCTAAGTGCTTTAGACCCGTTTCGACCCATTATGGTAGCATAAGCTACTATGATGCGTCGTTGGCATAAAACTATGTTCGGATGGTTAACTATGTGCTAGGTAAAGTCTCACATGCCCAATTATGCCTAAACATGTTACTAAATCAGATTATATGTCAAAAAGTTGATCACATATGCAAAATACGGATTTTAGCTTTAAAAGGGCATTTTCGTCATTTCCTATGGGCATATAAGCTAACTAGCAAATGACTAACCAATCCTATGTGATCATAAGGTATAACCTCAGTGGTTATTCCCTATGCAACTATGATCACTAACTAAGCTTGGTCGGATCTTAAAGATCGACCAAACAGGTCGGGTTCGAAAGTCTAAGCGGTTGTTTAGACCGCTTAACTTACGACCCTAAACAAGCACAAAACTAATAGTGACGAGTTAAACATGTCAAAACATGTTTAATCTACTTAGAAAACTGATTTGGTATCAAAATAATGGGCTTTGATACCCGAAAATAGTTTCGTTGCAAAATGCGCGCTAAAACGCATTTTGACCGAAACTTTGACTCGTCACTACACCTAGTTAACGTGGTAATCAGTAGGTATAATCGCTAAGGATTATAACCATCGTGATTACAATCACGTTGCAAAGTTGAACCGAACTTTGCGTTGACCATTGACTGGTCAAACTAAAATTCAAACACTGTTTGACTTTTTTTTTAGACTAGTAAGCATTAAAAGAATGAAGGAATGCTCACTAAAGGTCCTTGCTATCTTTTCTACAAAGAATAAGCTCCCAAATCAGATAAGAGAGCTCCCAAAGCAGATGTAGAGGAGAAAAGAAGGAAATGAGCAAGGAATTGAATGAGAGGTGATGGCTATTTATACTTGTAGCAAGAACACAAGATCATGACATGTGTTTGTGTAGCTTCCAAGCAAAAATCCTGGCCATACACTTGTTGGATGCAGGTTAGAAGCCTTGGGGAAGAGATAACTTGGCTACCACACAAGGAACTTACAAGATCAGCCCCTGAAGTATCAAACAGCAGCAAAATTCAACATTCTGGTCGCTGGGCACTACTTACGGACCGTAAGGTCCTAGTGCATATGGTCCATAAGGACCTTGCGGGTCAGTAAGTTTCAAAAATGGCAGATTTAGTCCCTGAAGCTCCAAACTTGGTTTTCGATGCATTTTTGACACATTTAAGCCCCATTAACCTCATTTCATGGCTCTAAAATGAAGTTAAAGTATAGGGAAGTTAAAATATGCTCAAAAACATCTCGGATGTCGGCTCGTTTGGTCGTACGGTCGCGTTGTTCGGTTAATTACGACGAAAGTCGTAACGAACGCGAAAAACGATCCAAATGACGGACGGTATTTTTGCATGCCGATCACTAAAATAAAAATATTTTAGTGTGTACAAAAATTTTGGATGTCCAGATGTGGTCAGAACGTAAGATATGCGCGAAAATGCAAACTTACGTTGTTTTTGACACTTTTAGTCCCTGTAAGATCAAATAAGCATGTTTTCGCACACCGAACCACTCAAAGCTTATTTCTAAGCTATGTTTAGGTTATTTATGGTATGTTTGGATTATGATCAAGTTCCGGACTGTTCGATACCATACGAATTGGTATAGTTTCGTAGTTTGACACCAATAGTCCCTGCGATCGAATAGACTTGTTTTCAACACACCAAACCATCCAAAACTTATTTCTAAGTTATGTGAAGGTTATTTAAGGTATGTTAAGCCTATGTCACTATTCCGGAGTGTTTGTCGCATTAAACTGACTGCGTTTACACACCAGTTTGCGTATAACTTTCCAGAAAGCGATTTAAAGCTCGAAATCGAACAAATATTGATATGTGCAAATGATACACATATTTTCACAAATCCCAAGTATGAAACACAATATTTCATTGGTTTGGTATTTGTTTGACGGTCACAGTGACACAGGTGTCACAGTCTCCCCTACTTTAGGAAATTTCGTCCCGAAATTTATTCGTAGGAGTCTGTCTGTGACGCTGTGTTAAGTAACCACTAGAGATATGTAAGGCATAATCCTGTCATTTCCTTGACGGACATTCTTCAGAAATGAAAATGAACGGACGGAGTCATTTTCAACAGATGCTTCATCAGAAATGGAAATGAAGGATTAAACAAACGGATATTCATTTCCTTCAACGGATATTCTTTAGAAGCGAAAATGAACAGACGGAGTCATTTTCAACGGTTGCTTCATCAGAAACGGAAATGAAGGATAATCAAATGGATATTCATTTCCTCAACGGATAATCTTCTGTTGGGATTGAACCCTACAAGAGGAACAGATAATTAAAGCCAAAACTGGATCAGAGCAGTGGATCCAGAATAAGCAGATGTTACATACAAGTCTCTCCCCTTGAAAGTGATTTCAACATCTGCTGACCTCCTATCTACTGATTGTGCAAACTGCTGACCTACAAACTGCTGATCAAGTAAAGGCCTGATGTAAGACTAAAGCTCTGCTGTTCAATCTACTGCCTTGAGTCAAGCACTGCTGATCCGGACAAGTACTGCTGGGTTCACAGCAGTGGAAGGTTGCAGCAGTTATTTAGATGTCTGTTATGTAATGAAATGTAATAGCAGTAGTTAGTATAGCAGTATTTGTATTGATCAGAGGTTAGAGTTTGTTAGGAGGTTAGATGTCACTTTCATGGTGACGTCAGCTTAGATTCTCAGTGGTTTGCTAGTGCCTATAAATAGAACAGTGCTCTGTACTGTTCTATTAGCTCTTTGCAAAATCGTCTTCTCTGCACGAACAAACACTGAGCTCTGGCTGAGGGGGAGTTTATATTAAGCATTGCATTGTAATCGTTGTTGAAATTAAATTCAATCTTTCGGTTCTTTGTAAAAAGTGTTTAATCAAAGCAATACTTTCGTTTGATTGTATGCAAAGTTTGTTTCCATCTTAATTCCGATACACAACTCATCCATCTTCATTATAATTCAAACAAAAAATACAATCAAAACCAAACTCAGATCCAACAATTGGTATCAGAGCTCGGACAGTCAAATTCGATCTAACAATCAATTTGACATAACAGTTCAGCTCAAAATTCGTTGATACTAAGGTTGGTTGTATTTAGTTGAAAAACAGAGTAACGTGTGATCAGGTTTAAAGCTATTATTCAAACACTCTGTAAAACAACCAAGATGTCATAAGACACACAAATCTCACACAAGTGATATCATGCACAAGACACTCATGGATTTTAGATCTGAAAACATATCTGTTAAACTATGGGATTATTTCTTATTTTCAAAATTGATTTCAACTGTTGTTATGAAACTTGTGATGTCTCTATATTAGATGCTAAAGTATGAACCTCAGATTAACAAAAGCCTATGTTCATAAAAACATTAGTGTTTTTGCTAACGTAAAAAGAGGGAAATTAAAACTTTAGTCATAAGAACTTATGTGTTGAAAACAGGTTGAGATCCTCAAAAGGAACAAATCAACTCTGTTAAAATACACTAAGAAAACAGGATAGTCCGTATCATATGTAATGTGAGATTGGTCAAAAATTTGTACAAATATGGCCAATCCTCTTAAAGAATTACTGCAAAATGATTCTGGATTAAGTATTTATTCAATAAAGACCTCCCAGTAAGTATTTCATTACTTATGAATGGGAAGGGTAAAAAGGGAAGAAGAAAATTCACAAAAACTCAGAAGTGTGTTTATCTCAAAACTTTTGAAGTCTGAAGAAAAGAGTATAAACATAAAACACTTAAGAGTCAAAGTTTGGGGTAACAGTGGTCGTTAAACAACTATGTGCAACCATTGATTCAGGAAAGTTCAGGTAAAAATAGTATTCCCAGTAAATGAATTTAAAAGAGGACTAGACAAATTTTCAGGATCTTCACATGGTAACAAAGTCTATAACAGGGTTTTCAAAAACTCATGTAATCTTGTATCCTTATTTTTATGTTGTCAATCAATCAACAAGAGAATGGTACCAAACAGTGGTCAAAACGTATTTAAAATTTCATACCACTGTTGTCAAACCACTGACCATTTTCATAAGCTTGAGTTTAATATGATTAGGAGTTTCAGTGGAAAATTATACCAGATCCTTTTGATGTTGTTTTTTGAAAATCCTTTATTTATTTTTTCTGAAGAAGGATTTTCTCAAATAAAGCAGGATATATCATTCTTTATTTTTCCTTTAAGAATAATATATTTTGAACTTTTTACTGGTTTTTTATAGTAAAAGTTTCAATCTCCTGTGAGGATATATGACCCTATTTTTGTTGGTAATATTATCCTCAAAATAGATCAAAAGGAAATGGTACATTTGTCAAGGTCATGTCAAACTCAAGTTTGTTTTTACACTATGCAAAAGATTGATCGATAACAGATCTTAAAATACTTGGGTACTCATGTTTTAATTTAAATATTATAACAAGAATGAGTTGCCTTGGTAAAAAGTCTACATCATCTGGGGTACTAAACCACTGTCAGAAATTTGTAAAAGCTTCAAAATGTGTAATTGAGATGTGGCAAAACCTTGAATGGAAAATTCTCAAAACGGTTGCTGACATACCCGTCCTTTAAATCTTTACCATTTACCCTAATCACTGTTTTGGTCAAACATCTGCTTCCTAAATATTGTCCACTGCTGAAAGTCAACATCTGATCCTTTCATTCTCTTGGCAAGCACTGATGCTCAAAATTAGTGTCTTATCCACTGATATGCTATCCACTGATAGTGAAAATCATCCACTGCTTTCATTGTTACCGTTGTAACCGCTGATGCTTGTTTCATCAGTGGGTCTCAAAAAAACTGTCCTCCACTCTTCATCCATTTCATCAGACGTTGGCATGTGGTCAATTTTTAGCCCTCAGATCTTTGTAACCGCTGCCACATCAGCACTCACTTTTCCCTTAATAAAACCCTGATCAAAACCCCAAACAGGGTTTTACACTGTCGAATTGAATTCTAAAATTCTCTTCTCAAAGCAGTTTCCAATCCTTCATCCCAAATCATTCTTCGTTCTTCTTCCTACTTTTCAAAAATGACGAAATCAAAATCGAAATCAAAATCAAAACCAAAATCACCATCATCTTCCAAAGAGGTCGCTCAAACGGCCGTTGAACCCGTTGAAATACCATACAAATCCCCTCATAACTATTTGGGTCTACTCACAAAACCCACAAACAACCACACTTTCGATTCCATCATTGATACCATATCTGCATCAAAGTACAAAACTTTGTTAACAGCAGATGCTCCCATTTACCTGCAAACCCAGAGAGAGTTTTGGAAAAATGCTACGCTTGAAAAACAAGACAATAAAGTAGTAGCCATCAACTCCTCGATACAGGGTAAATCGATTCAAATTTCTCCGCAATCAATCTCAGAAGTCTTCAAACTCGATGATCAGAAAGGTAAAACTTCCTTTGATAAAAATGAGTTGAAAGCTGATTTTCTGAAAAGGGGATATGCAGAACAATCAAAGGTAGATACCTTACAAAAAGGTTACTTCCCTTCTGCACCAAGGTTCTTATTTCATACACTTTTGATGTGTGTTTCAAATAAAACAACAGCGTTTAACGAAATACCATTAAAGATTCAATGTCTGGGTTATGCTATTTTAAAGAATGAAAATTACAACTATTCCCAGGAGATCTTTAATGACTTGATAAAAAATGTTGATAGCAAATCATTTTTACTTTTTCCAAGATTTTTAAGTTACTATTTTAAACAAAAATTTGAAAAAGAAAATGAAAATTTGCTCAAATAGGGTGTCTATTTTCAAATAAAAGGGTTAACAACTGAAACATTTTCTAGAATGATGGCACCAATAAAAACAAAAGTAGAGGTGCCTGAGCAGAATTTAGCAGTTACCACTGCTCCTCAGACATCTGCTGCTGAGCCTACTGCTCCAGGTGATCATAGCAGCACAACCACTGCTTTGAAACCCACACCTGCCATCACCAAAAAGACCAAAAAGAAATCATCCAGAAAGCCCCCCAAACCCAAAACAAAGGCAACTCTGGAAGATGAGATCCCAGAGCAAATGCCAGTGACAACACAAATGTCACCACAAACCGCTGCTGCTACTTCCTCACAGTAGTTGGTAGAAAGATCTCCACCTTTGCCTCATACTCCTCCTGCATCCTCACAAAAGGATCAGGTTGTAAGCACAGGGACCCCACAATATGAAGCTCTGGATTCAATCGGATCCATCTTCCTCAGTCCTGATCCCAAGGACATGTCTCTTTCAACTCCCATACCCTCACCAATCATACTACCACAATCCAGTTCCTCTCAATCACTCATCAAAGAGAGTACACTCCAACAAGTGACTGGATCTGATGCTTATACCTATGCTATCCCAGCAACAACTGACGAGGTTACACTGCAGGAGTTACAAGTAACTCCTGTCAGTAGTTCAAGTGGAGCAGCAACTACAAATGTTGGATCAACAGATCTACATATGGACAGTTGTTTCATTAATAAGACTCCCTTGAAGGCAATTTCTTCTATAGCACCTTCGGTAACCACCAGTGAGTTTGTTTTCACCACTGGTACCATCAAAGGATTATCAAGTGCTGAAGAAAGAAGTCCCCAGTACCAAGAACAAGGGGCATCAATGAGTGATTTTTGGGATTAAGTTCCTAAGTCACACATTGATACAACCACTGCTGGTGGGGAATCAGATGATCCCATTAAAGTGGGTGATGATTCAAAATATCAGGAATTGACGGGTAGAGTTGAAAAACTTGAAACATCAGTTACTGAAATAAAGGATATGGTGCAACAGCTGTTAAACGCTCAAAAAGCACAATCCACTGCTGTTCCAGCTCAAGCACCTGCACAACCTGGATTTGCTGCAAATGAGTTATGGAACTTATTCCAACCCCTGCTTGAAAAGCAAAAACAAACGGCTGATCAGCAGCATGCAATACATGTACAAATGCTGACAAACATGGTGGAATCAAGATTCAAAGATACTCAAGCAGACATTAAGGCTATAAAGGCCAGCATCCAAAGCACCACTGGAAAAGCTCCCTCTACTATCCTCTTCATGGATAAACCCCTTGCAGATAATGCCAAAAAGGGGGAGAAAATCAAGTTGAAAAAGAAGGGAATAGAAGATGGTCTGTATATAGAACCAGCACAAGAAAAACAGACGTCTAAACCACTTCCAAAAAGTCCCAAACCTCAAACCACAAAATCTCATACTTCCATCCAAATAGCTGATACAATAGTGGTTTCAAAAACTGCTAGCCAAACAGCTGCCATCTCTACAACACACACCACTTCATCACACATTACCACAACCACTGCCCTACCATCATCATCATTACCTCCTGCTATAAAGCAGAAGATAACAGATGTTACAACATCTGTTGTAATGACAACAGCGGTTGAAGCACCAGTTGTTTCAACAGCTGTTAGTCAGACACTTTCCACCACTCAAACCACTGATCCACCAACGACATCATCAGCCTCTCCTACAATAAAAAGGAAAAGGGTTTTCATTCCTGATGATGATTCCCCATCACCACCACCAAAAACAACTTCACCGCTGTCAACCCCTGCTCAAAAGCAGAAGACATCTACTGACACATCAGTAGTTGTAATGACAACAGAGGATGAAACACCAGTTGTTTCAACAGCTGTCTGTCAACCATCCACCACTACTCTCATCATTCCTACATCACAACCAAAATTACCTCCACCTATAAAACTTCACAAAAGAAAAAGAGAAACCACTCAGGCAACTGATGAAAAGTGTGATCCTGTTGCTGCTAAATATCCACTGGAACTAGAAGCTGTGAAAAATGAGATGAAACAATTTTACACCGAGGATGATCCTTCAAAAAGAAGATTTCCTTCTCTCATAGACTTCATAGTCCCAGAAGACATGGATGAATATCTTGAGATGAAAGCAAGGCAAGCAAGGATTAGAGCTAAGCTTGAATGCAAAGATGAAGGTGCTGAAGCCATTGCAGAAAGAATGGTACTCTTGCTCACAAAAGTCAAGCTGATGGAAGACTATGCACAAGATCTGATCAAAGAAAAGACAGATCAATGAAAAGCAATGAGAAAAGAATATCTTGCATATATAATGAAAGAAAAATTCTATCAAGCTGAAGAAAATCAATTTGAAGAGTGGCCACTGGTTGCTTTGAAGCATGAAGCAAACAAGATTGAAAGGATTAAAAATGATCCAAGTAAGAAGAAGACAACTCCAAATTGGAATAAGTACAAAAAGCTTATTGCTGATCTTACTTCTGAATACAAAAAGAAGAAACAGGAACTGATAGATGCTAAGGTGGATACTGCTGAAGCTATAGCAAAATGGACAAAGCAGCATACCGACGAAGCTTATGAACGGCTGAAGAAAAGAAGAATAACAGTCTCAGACACTTCTAAAAGGACAGACTACAACAAGATGGAATAGAAGCTGGATGCTCTTAAAACACTGCTCACATCAGCAGATAACCCAAGCCATGTGATAAACCAAGAGAAAGGAAAACTGTTGACTAGTGAAGAAGAAAAAGAAAAGGAAGCTGAGTACTTCACATATGCCATCAAGAAAATGGATCTAAAAGAAGATAGTTCAGTGAGCCTTCAAAACCAGTTCAAAAAGGTATTAACCAAACCTGCAGCAGATATCTCAGACATTGAGCTAGATCAAGAAAAGAGACAAGAACAGATTGACAAAGCAGTTGCAGAAGACATAGCTGCAGCAAATGAAGTCATAGAAAAGGCTTTCAAACAAATGTCTGAGCTCAGGATACTGCTCTACAATTCTTTACAAGGCCAAAATCTCCAAGCTCATCAGGAAATAAATCTCTCCCAAGAAACCCATTGGGTTCAAAAGTACTAAAGTGGCTCTCTGATCAAAAGACCCATGTATTGACCCTGGTCAGATCCAATGGTGAGATGAAGTACATATCAAGGAAAGAAGCACTAGGCCTTAGTGTTGAAGATTTGCAGGATCTCCTTGAACTTTCATTGTGCAAGGATGAGGATGACACAAGTTCCAAAGAATTTGAAGAAGAATTTAAAAGACAAGCAAGGGAACTTCTGATGAGGAATAAAGATCCAAAATAATGAAGTGTTTTGGCATTATCTGTTCCAGGGGGAGATTGTTGGGATTGAACCCTACTAGAGGAACATATAATGAAAGCCAAACCTGGTTCACAACAGTGGATTCACAATAAGCAGCTGTTTACACTAAGTCTTCTCCCTTGAAAGTGATTATAACAGCTGATGGTCTTATATCCACCGCCCGGATACAACTACTGCTGTTCTTCAATACTACTGATGAAGCCCATAAGACTGCTGAGAACTAAGCACTGCTGGTACAATCTACTGATGACAAAGCACTGCCAAATCAAGGACTGATCAACCTTGAGGAAAGCACTGATGTAAAGAGAGAGCAGTAGTTTAGTATGTCACTTGTTTTATGTATAGTCAGTGGTTAGGTTTAGCAGTGTTTGTATAAGAACAGTAGATACAGGTTGTTAGGCTGTTAGACGTCGCTTTCAAGGTGACGTCAGCTGAGATGCCTCAGTGGTTTGGCTTATCTATAAATGGAGCAGTACTCTGTACTGTTACATTTGATCGTTTTGAGTGAGTTCTTCTCCTCAATTCAATCCTTTCATCTTGTGCAAACCAACCATGGAGTATCAGGCTGAGGGGGAGTTTAGTTTGTAAGCATGCTTGTAATCTTTCGATTTGCTTTGTAATCTTTTGACTGATGAAAAGCAATTGTTTACCAAAACTATTTTCTTCCATTTCTCTTTATGATTGTGTACAAAGTTTGTTGTTCATTTCCGATGCACTTAAACTCTGTTCATTTCCATTTGACCTGTTCAAATTACACAAACAAGCACAATCATGAGAGCCTCCGATCCTAACAATTGGTATCAAAGAACACACAAGCAGACATCAAGGCACTCAAGGCCCATATCTTCAATACCACTGGCACTGCTCCTCCAACTGTACTTTTCATTGATCAACTACCCTCAGATAATGCCAAAAAGGGAGAGAAAATTAAAGAATGGAAGAAGAAGGGAGTAGATGATGGTCTCTACATTGAACCAGAAATGGAAAATATAACCAAGCAGATACCTTTGCCAGATGGTAGCAAAAAGGTTGATGTTACCCAAAATGCACTTGCTGAAGCTATAGCAAGTGTAAAAAGGGACAGAGCGGCAAAGGATATATCAAGGTGGAATAAGAAGAAAAGAGCTTACATGGAGCTGAATGCGCAGGGTTGTTCTGGGCTAAAGGATGTTCAAAATCCTGAGCTAAAAAGAAATCCCACTAGAAAAGTGAGGGAACCCAAGTCCACACCATCCAGACTCAAGAAGCATACTCATAAACCATCATCCAAAAGCCTCCAACATCAAACCTCCATCCAAACAGCTGTTGTAACTCCTGCTGTATCAACTACTGCTGATACTTCAGAGGTTTCAACATCTATTATCACTTCAACACACACCACTTTAACACACACTACAACCACTGCCTTACCACCAACACCATCACCACCAAAAACAATCTCACCACCATCTCTTCCTGCCAAAAAGCAGAAGACAACAGATGTTACAACATCTGCTGTAATGACAACAGTGGTTGAAACACCAGTTGTTTCAACAACTGTTAGTCAATCACAAACCACTGCCACTCAAATCACCACCACTGATCCACCCAAAACATCATCTGCCTCTCCTAAAATAAAAAGGAGAAGGATTTTCATACCAGATGATGATTCACCATCACTACCACCAACATATTCAAAATCTCTATCACTTGTTACAATACCCAAACCTGTTCCTCTCTCATCAGCACCAGTACAACAATCAATCCCTGTCATTATTCCTGCAGGTGTCCAATTTCCTCTAGAACTTGAAGCAGTTAGAGAAGAGATCAAATCATTCTACTATGAGGATGACCTTGCTAAAAGGAAGTTGCCATCAGTTAAAGGATATCCAAGGCCAAACAATATTGAAGAATATTTGAAAGTCAAAGCTAAACAAGCAGAGGGTATTTCTAAAAGAAATACTCAAGGAAAAACTGATAGAGAAATTCAGCAGAATTATCAATTCTTGCTTACACAAGTCAGATCCTTAGAGCAATTTGCCAAAAATGTATGTCAACAAATCTCAGAAAGAGCAGATGAGACTTTTAGAAAAGACTACATTGAAAGCATCATGGCAACAAAGAAGTACAAGGGAGAAAAGCACAAGTACAAGGAGTGGACCATCCCTGAGCTTGAGCAAGAAGCAGCCAGGATTCAAGAAATGATAAAGAATAAGGTCAAACACACTCCTCAAGAATGGGCAAAGTACAAAAAGAATGTGCCTGAAAAATCACTTGAACTGAAGAGAATGAAAGAGGAACTGGTTGCTGCTGATTATGGGTCTAAACATCAAGTGGCAAGATGGAAAGAAGATGTAGTCAGGGCCACCTACAAAAGGTTGGAGGAACTAAGAAAGAAAGATCCCACTGTTCCACAGAAACCTGACTATCCTGAAGCAAATGTTTCAAAAAGACCATCTAAACTGCAAATCAGGAGAGCCACTACTCCAGCTGGTGTAGCCATCTATAAAAGAAGGCCACACAAACAGTTGGGTGGTGAAACCATCCAAGAGCTGATAAAAGGAGATGCCCTTGTAAAAGAAGGCATAAAGAAAATGATTATAGAAACTCTTGGTTTGGATCAAACTGCAAGTACTGCTCAGTCAGTGATGAATAGGCCAGCTTCACCAAACACCTCATCAAATAAAAATCTCCCAAGAAACCAATCAGGCTCAAAAGTACTAAAGTGGGAAACTGAAAAACAGACCCATGTATTGACTATGTTCAGGTCTGATGGAGAAGTGAAGAAAATATCAAGGGAACAAGCACTTGGCCTAAGTCTTGAAGATTTGCATGATCTCCTTGATCTTCCACTTAGCAGGGATGATGATGACACAGATGCCTTAACCTTTGAGCTACAAGTTAAAGGGCAAATAAGGGAACTGTTGATGAGGACATAAAATTTCCATAATAATGAAGAGTTTTGGCATTATCTGTTCCAGGGTGAGATTGTTGGGATTGAACCCTACCAGAGGAACAGATAATTAAAGCCAAAACTGGATTAGAGCAGTGGATCCAGAATAAGCAGATGTTACATACAAGTCTCTCCCCTTGAAAGTGATTTCAACATCTGCTGACCTCCTATCTACTGATTGTGCAAACTGCTGACCTACAAACTGCTGATCAAGTAAAGGCCTGATGTAAGACTAAAGCTCTGCTGTTCAATCTACTGCCTTGAGTCAAGCACTGCTGATCTGGACAAGTACTGCTGGGTTCACAGCAGTGGAAGGTTGCAGCAGTTATTTAGATGTCTATTATGTAATGAAATGTAATAGCAGTAGTTAGTATAGTAGTATTTGTATTGATCAGAGGTTAGAGTTTGTTAGGAGGTTAGATGTCACTTTCATGGTGACGTCAGCTTAGATGCTCAGTGGTTTGCTAGTGCCTATAAATAGAACAGTGCTCTGTACTGTTCTATTAGCTCTTTGCAAAATCGTCTTCTCTGCACGAACAAACACTGAGCTCTGGCTGATGGGGAGTTTGTATTAAGCATTGCATTGTAATCGTTGTTGAAATTAAATTCAATCTTTCGGTTCTTTGTAAAAAGTGTTTAATCAAAGCAATACTCTCGTTTGATTGTATGCAAAGTTTGTTTCCATCTTAATTCCGCTGCACAACTCATCCATCTTCATTATAATTCAAACGAAAAATACAATCAAAACCAAACTCAGATCCAACATCTTCAGAAACGAAAATGAACAGACGGAGTCATTTTCAACGGTTGCTTCCTCAGAAACGGAAATGAAAATGATAATCAACGGATATTCATTTCCTCAACGGATAATTTTCAGAAACGAAAATGAACAGACGGAGTCATTTTCAACGGTTGCTTCCTCAGACACGGAAATGAATAGGGTTAACTCTAGACACATGACAGAACTTCATGTGGTTTCTGTGCACTAAATTTCATAATTATGTAGGCCTCCATAATTACGTAATTCCTTGCACAGTCTGCACAGTTTGTTTTGTGATGTGAAAGGGATTGAATTTGAACAAGCTTGAGACAACATTGATTGGGTCAACACATAAACACAATAGCACATAAATGTTTTTCTTGGATTGTTATTATGTTGTTATTGATTGCTATTAACTTGATGTCGATTTGAACATGGGTATTCAAGGTATACCTGGAATCCAGTCGATGGACTTCAACATCCTGAAGCATCTATCTGAAAAGATAGGATGACCTTCCAAAAATTCGATTTTTGATTACAAGGAATCACCACATTCGAATTAAGGTATACAACAATTAAGGACTTACGGAAATACCTTTAGGTACCCTATTAAGAATTTATAGTGGTACTTTGGGTATTTATCCAGAGTTGTAACTTGCGCCTTGTACTTCGTTTCCTTGGAGGAAACGGGTACTTAGGATTTTCGTGGAAAATGCAAGAGATCATGAAATGGAAGAAATTTTGGGGGTAGTCTGTTCTCCAAGGAATACGGCTCCTTGATTGTCGGTGTTGTAGGGTATATGTTGTTTATACATGCAACCACATCAATATTTGTACATTGTAATGTAAAATAAAAAAAAAAACTTTATTTATAAACAACAATTACAACTGTTTCATGGACCATGAAAACAAAAGAAATAATACATAAGGCTTGATTATTTCTAAACAATGTTGTCTTCCAATTGGTCAGGCGCTCATCCCTGCGCTGGATTCGCATTAGCAAGCTTTGGGCAATTTCTTCGGAAATGGCCCATCTCGCCACAGTTGAAGCAAGAACCTGGTGGAAAACGACCTTGAGCAGGATTGTTGCCAGCTTGATTTGGTGCAGCTGCAGCTGGGCAAACTCTTGCTGTATGGCCTATGAGTCCACAAACTTGGCATGTGCGGCACTTCACACCAGCATGATGATGTAGGCTACATTGGTTGCACAAGGGTGCAGTTCCGTTGTAGGGCTTCTTCGCAGGGGGTTGAGCTGGTTGGTTGGGGACGACTTGATCATTGTGAGCAACCACGGCGAAGTTCTGAGAAGACTTTCGCTTCTTTGACTTCTTGGAGGATTCAGTCTGCACATCCCTCGGTTTTGATTCCTCGATTGGTTTCTTATCACACTTTTGGAAAAGTTTACCTTTCCTGATCTGAGATTCAGTTAAGGTAGCGGATAGCTCAATGGCCTGTCTAACTGTAGTGGGATTACTACCAGTCACAATGTCTTGTACTGAGTCAGGGAGGCCATCAATGTACTTTTCGATTGCCTTATCCAAAGGCGTAACCATATTCGGGCATAACAGACTTAATTCCTCATAACGGTCTGTGTAGGCTCGATGCTCACCGCTATCTTTCTTAAGATCTTCAAATTCCCTTTCCAAGGCCCTGATCTCGTGACGAGGACAGAATTCCTTCATCATCAGAGCTCGAAGCTCTTCCCATGTTTGAGCCAGTGCCACATCGGCACCCCTATCTCTCATCACACCATTCCACCACGTCAAAGCTCGCTTCTCAAAGACACTAGATGCGAAATCTACCTTGCGCTCATTTGGACATTGAACATGTCTGAAGGTGCTCTCTAGACTCTCGAACCATTGTAGAAGTGCAGTCGCTCCTTGAGACCCAGAAAACTTTGATGGTTTAGCTGAGTTGAACGTCTTAAAGTTGCAGGGAGCATTATTGTTGTTGAGAGCTTGGTTACATTGAGCAACGAGGTTTGGGATTATAGCTGCATAATGATGGCTGCCAGTTCTTCATTAGGCACCTGATTATCGCGTCGTGGAGGCATTCTAAAATGGGGAAACAAGAGAGGAGACAAATGAAATACCATTGGGTAAGAGTAGGATGTTACAATTACCGATCAAAGGCATGAGTGATGGTCATTTGTTTGAACAACGAAACAAACAAACGACACACAAAGGCTGAATCAAAGTAAATAGGTCCTCATAATGTATCGCGAAGACATGCTCGCCTATAAGTGGACACTCACCCCAAGAGTTCCCAGGTAAGAGTGACTGGTCCGATACTGTGGATTTGTACGAACACTCTAGCCATAGACAGAAAACTCAGGGTACAGGCACCCACCCTTCCAGTTTGCACGTGTTCACATTAATGAGACCCAAAATTTGACGAGATCTTGAAAACTTTGAAGGTTCAAAACGTTATAATAAATCATCCTAGAACAGATGATTAGTTTTCAAAGCAGATTTGAATTTTGTGTTCTTATTGTGGTTGTTGCCTAAGGATAGGCAACGGTATTGTTTTATGACTAAACGCAAGTAAACTCGCGTTAAGGTCCTAGGAAGGTTATAGTCTAGGTCAAAGCATTACTAATAACCTAATTCCCTATAACCATTGGCTCTGATACCAACTTTTCTGTCACACCCCGACCACGTAAAACAACAAAACGTGGCGGAAACGTCGGGGAGTGTTGTAACAGAATCATTGTTTCACAACCATGGATTAAACAGATTCGTTTTATTGAATTAAATGTATTACATTATGTTGGAATTCGAAACAAAACATGAACAATAAACTTCCATTGTTATTAAGTCACTAAGGCCTCGTCCATTCCTATGTGAGCATACACCAATATCATCATCAAATATCATCAACTATTGTACCTGAAACACATGTGAAAATACGTCAGCATAAAAATGCCGGAGAGTACATAGGTTTTGATTGAGTGTCAGATTCATGGCTAGTTTACATGATGCAATACTTATTTAAAAACCTAGTTTTTGAAAAGTATAGTATTGCGACATAATTAACCAACTCAAACTAAGTTGGTTATAATGTATAAAATCTCATAGCCATGGTTCTTAACTCCAAAACATTTGTTTAGTTAAACCCAAATTGTAAATCGTTTTTGAAATAAAAAATCAAATAGTATATATGTATATCGTTAGAAAAACCTTGTAATATAACTTTGTTTCGATAACATTGCCCAAGTGATCTAGATAACGCAACGATATATAATGTATTAAAAGCACTTATATATAGGAAGTACCAGCGGCGTATCCACCATGCTTTTAACACATTACACCCGCCCCGTTACCTAATCACTTCCCTAACCCAACGGTTCAAACAGATTTCAAACGGTTCATGTCAATCAAATGGTTACAAACGGTTCACATAGTCAAGTAGTCACAAACGGTTCACATAATCAACGGTTACAAACGGTTCACATAATCAACGGTTACAAACGGTTCACATAGTCAAGTAGTCACAAACGGTTCACATAATCAACGGTTACGAACGGTTCAACATGTAAAACAATGTGTTCATATACTGGATAAGTATATGCAACGAATTGTAATATACGAAAGTCTATGTGCTAGCATGTTAATAGAACATACATAGCAAAACATAATGAAATCATGTACTAATGAACATAGCAAGTACATGATATAAAAACATGAAAGTAACAAGTAGGCACATGTGTTCCACCCTAAAACAGTTTGAAAACAGTAAAAGAGAGGGGCTATGTACTCACTTGAGGGTGCTTAGAAGTCTTGAACAACAACCAAGCAAAGCTAGAGGGATCACGAAATCAACAAGGCATCTAGTATTGGTAACTATGTTAATAAACGGATCCTAAATCGGGAGATAGGATAGAATGAGGTTCTATAAATCAAATGAGTATTTGAACTCATATGGTATGATTTAATAGAGTTAACATTCTGATTTGAAAGTCTACCTAAGTGCTTTAGACCCGTTTCGACCCATTATGGTAGCATAAGCTACGATAATGCGTCGTTGGCGTAAAAGTATGTTCGGATGGTTAACTATGTGCTAGGTAAAGTCTCACATGCCCAATTATGCTTAAACATGTTACTAAATCAGATTATATGTCAAAAAGTTGATCACATATGCAAAATACGGATTTTAGCTTCAAAAGGGCATTTTGGTCATTTCCTATGGGCATATAAGCTAACTAGCAAATGACTAACCAATCCTATGTGATCATAAGGTATAACCTCAGTGGTTATTCCCTATGAAACTATGATCACTAACTAAGCTTGGTCGGATCTTAAAGATCGACCAAATGGGTCGGGTTCGAAAGTCTAAGCGGTTGTTTAGACCGCTTAACTTACGACCCTAAACAAGCACAAAACTAATAGTGACGAGTTAAACATGTCAAAACATGTTTAATCTACTTAGAAAACTGATTTGGTATCAAAATAATGGTATCAAAACATGTCAAAACATGTTTAATCTACTTAGCAAATGACTAACCAATCCTATGTGATCATAAGGTATAACCTCAGTGTATTACCCCCATGAAATCCTTAGGTAATCTTTTGGGCTAATTCTTTATTCCGGGTTTCTTCTCGCGTACGCACCAGTCCGCCAGTCAAGGTGTTGGCCAATTCCACCGCATCATCGATTGTGCGGGGTATTGCAGCTTTGACGATATCCGGAATTTCGCTAATTAAACCCCAAATATAGCGAGAAATAAGTACCGGTTCTGGCGAAGCCAGAGTTGGTACAATTCGAGCATATTTGAAGAACTTCGAAGTATACCCTCGACTGTCAACATCCACCATTCGGTGGTTCAGGAACTTGTTGGCCATTTGTTCTTTTTCATATTCGGGGCAGAATTTCCTTTCCACCAATTGCTTAAATTCCTCCCAATTCATAGCGTAAGTCATGTCACTTCCTTTGGCCTGTAATACCGTATTCCACCATTCTAATGCCTCTTCCTTGAAAAGGTGAGAAGCATACATGACCTTATCCTCCTCGGTACATTTACTTATTTTAATTACTGCCTCGGTCTTTTCCAACCAACGCAGTGCCGCAGTTGCCCCTTCATTGCCTGCAAATTCGACAGGTTTACAAGCAATAAATTCTTTATAAGTGCAACCAGGTGTTGCAACTTTCATTTTCTTAAGTATTGGGGCTTGGATCACGTTGTCATTTTTGCCGCCTCCGTTAACAATGTTACTGAAATTATCGTTGCGCGTGCGTTTACTGGGGTTGGCTTGTGACGGCTCAACAGGGCTTTTAATAGCAGCGAAGATTGTTGGGATAGCATTTGCTATTCCCTGAGCAACGATATTTTCTATATCTTGCCTATTAAGAAAGTGATCCTCATTGTTTTGCTCAGATTGGTTAACTTCGTTAACTGGTTCATTAACGGCATGTTCCATCTGGTAATTAACAATGTATATAAGTTATTGGTATAAAATAATTAACAACCAAATGCAATAAAGCAATCACACATAATGACATCAACACGTATAGCCAAAATTGTCGACTTTGCGACTTTCATATTATATATATATATATATTAGTATGCATCGATACACACCAGTTATATTACAAAAGTTTTATTTGAGTTATTTCACATGATTATATTATTATTATTATTTTATTATTATTAAACACATAGCAACACAACCACAGTCAACTGGCATTTCAGAAACGATGCTCCCTCTCTTCGTATTTCCATGAGATCTGTTCTCCCACTTCTTGGATTCGATTTTCTGCGTCCACCAGTTCCTCACCATAGTGACGGAGTTCAGCCAAGTTTTCTGTGCTCATAGGTGGGTTTGGTGCAGGCTCAGGGTCAAACTGGGGAAAATAGACGTTGGGATTATTCATAAAATTCTGAAACTGCCAGTCGTTTGTCCACCATTCCTCCAGTTGGCCGATAACAGGTTGGGGGTTGACAATAGGATCTGGGATAGCTGGTTCTAAGTTAACTGGAAGTTGGGATTCAGCGGGGTAATTGAAGAGGTTTTCATTGGCAGGTCCGATGAGGTCACAATTTGCCAGTTTGCGATCTAGCTCCTCCCATGGTGGCATTTCTTGAGCTTGCCCTGAACTTTCCCCGATCTCCTTTCCTTTGCCTTTATCCTTCGGATCCTTAGTCTTTTTAACCTTCTGTGTCATTGGTTTCTTCCTACGTCCCCGTTTCCAGTCCAAGATCCTCCTTCTCTTTTTCGGCTTTGGTTTCTCCAAGGCCTGGGCCTGGAAAGTTAGTGGTTTCACAGTATCTGCCAAGTAGCCAGATGGGTTTGCTGTAATATCCATATCGGTGCTATGGATAGTAAAGTTTCGGAGTGCCTCCGACAGTTCATTCATGCTGCTAACACACATGAAGAAACAAACTTAAGTTAAAATTTTGTTTATTGTAAATTGGATTTTCACAGAATCACATAATGGCAATCCGAAAAAAAATTAAGTATTTCTAAATACTTAATTGGCTTAAATCAGTGGCTCTGATACCACCTTTTTCTGTCACGGCCCCCGGCCCGGTGTTACCTGGTCCAGAAGCCGCGGGACAGAAACCCGTGGTATTTATTAATTAATTTGGCAGCGGAAATGTTGACAGGATCTTTTCAACTGAAAATGCCCAATTATTTTATTTCACAAATTGGGACAAGCCCCATTATTTACAATAAAGGAATTTCACGAGGAAATTCCCTGTTTTACAAAACAGGTTTATTTATTTTACTGAGCCACCCCTTCAAGCTTTAGTGCTACGCGACACTTTTTCCTTGGTTCACAATAAGTCACCTGGAACATGTTTTAAAAAGATTTTATCATCAGGGAAATACTGGCGAGTCATTCAGGTTATATAAAATGACACCTTAGTTATAGATTACAGCATAAGAGCGATTACAATAGCTACTATCTTATTTTTATCTGGCGCCGTGTCACACCCTGGTGATGATGGTCATACCACTATTGGGTCCTTTCACCCAAGTAGTGATGATTATCACTGTTAGCTTGGTGAACCTAACCGTGAGAGACTAGTAATATGCACAATACCCCACTTGCTAGTGATTCAAGATAACCAAGACTTACTCCCTGTAATTATAACTTTTTGAAAACAATTTGGGTATAGTAAAACATTGTTGATAAAAGAGAATGACTTACATTGCAAATTTAGATGGGCAGAGTTTTGCCTACTGATTTTAGCTTGGTAACCTAGTTAAATAACAATGCACACGAAACTAGGTCAGTAACTTAATACAACATTTACGATAAAATCACGAAATCAAAACCCTCACGACGAATGACAAAGTATAGCCCGGATTCGGGCAGCACTTAAACATCCATCGGATTGGTTTCAATCGATCGGACATTGTATCGTAGCAGTGATCGAGTTAATACCATGTACTCGTAGCAGCGTCTCGACACCTTAATACTCGTTTTTAGGCAGAAAATGGATGTTTTGAACTAAAATTTCAAACATAGAAGCAATGCCCCATGCATAGGCAATTTATAGCAACATTTTGGGTTTTACGCGGCCCGCGTAAACCCTCTCAAGATCTTAAGCAGCCCGTAAGGGCCACCTAGTCTATGATTAGGGCTAGCGTGTCACGCATAGGTCCGCCACGTGTCTGACACGTGGCCTGAACGCTTATCCGGTCATTTGTTGGGCTGTCGCGGCCCGCGTAGGCCTAGCCTTATGGCTTACGCGGCCCGCGTGAAGCCTAAAAATCTTGATTTCTTGGTTTTTCATGAGCACTAGGGTTTCAGGGATCCGGGTTTTTACTTACGGGTCGTTTATGGACATTTTTGCAGGTCCTTACACCATTCGACTGGAATGCCATCCGATCACCTTCACTTCTCCACTGACTTAACCCATCCGATCGATGCCATTCGATTGGAGCTGTCACTGTCATCTATAAATAGAACACTTAACCCTTCATGCTCACCTTTCTCTCTGCCATTCGAGCACACGCACTGAAGTCATTCTTAGCCACTTTAATCGTGATTCAAGGCCTTTTCGTAAGTATTTCTACTCAAAACTTGTAAGATCTTCATCACTAATCACTTATACACCCTATTCTTCATCAAAATCACACGAACACTTCAACTTTTCCTCGAAAACTAGTTGATTTGGACCTCTTGAAAGTGGTTTCCACTCAATTGCTTATGCAAACTGTTGTGGAGCACCATTTAACTAAGATTGGTTCTAGATCTAACGGATTTTCACAACTTTTATACAAGATCTAAAGGATTATCACTCTTTTATACCAGATCTGATGGAATTTCATATGTTTCCGGCTCATATTTGATCAACTTTACGTTTTACAACTGATTTCTGAACTTTACTTCAGTTTTTATACAAGACCTTGGTGAAATCGGACTCAAACAGACTCTCGACTCATTCCTTAGTCGAGAGTCGGCTTCAAAACCAATTTCCAAAGGAAAAACGGCCGATTTACGGGTCCAAACATGAAATCCCATCAAGAACAGCTCGTCGGTTCGAAAGGGGTGATACCCATCTGATCGAAGTAGCTGGGTTTGGTGTGTTTCCGTTTTTCGACACGCCGTCATACCGTCTCCGTTAACTCAGAGCTTAGAATTTTTTTTCGAAACTTCACCCACTTACCATCTGTTCGAATGGTCATCCGATCGGATGACCATCCGTCCAGATGATCTGTTTATGATGACACTTGTTGTTTGTTTTTACAGGACACTATGATCAAAACATCAAAAACTTTAATAGTTCACAAACACCCACTGATCGAATGGCCACCCGTTCGAATGGTCATCCATTCGGATAACCATCCGATCGGATGGAACTCATCTGTTTGAAAGGCCATCCGTCCGGATGACCATTTGTTCGGATGACCATCCGCTCAGGCAGTCTGTCAGACACTTTAACTCGATTTTACACGACTCGATACTCTGTTCCCGACTGGGTCAGCACTTAGAGGACTTATGCTCTGTTCCCCGCACGCAGGCTGATCCAGCGCTCCCTTCGATTCAATCCTACTGTGTTTAGGATTCTAAGCACCCACTGTGAGTATACTCGATCCCTTTTTGCTTTAACACTTTGGGATGCAACATGTATTCTATATCAAAACACTTGACACTTTAAACTTGTTTATAAACATTTTCTATCTGCATTCAACATGATACTTGTGAAACTTGAGACTTTTAGGCTATGTGAACGTTTGATTCTTATGTGTAACTCGCCTTAACAATTGTAGCGCTATCGGGGTAATGCACCGCTCTTTGAGTCTTGGGGAGTATTGTTAAGTTTGGATTCTTGATTCTTTTACTTCCTCTTCATTGCAACGAAGTGGGAAAGGCATATTAACGCGTTGGAGACTTGGGTTATCATATGAAGCACGTCAACTAGCATGTTGAAACTTGTGATATGTTGTTCATGTTGGATACGCTAAATCTATTACAATATGTATTCAAACTTGTATACTCGCCAACATTTTGTTGATTGTATTTTAATACATGTTGCAGGTTGATAGTAGCAGGGGAAATAAGAAATCAAGCTAGGATGACCTTAAAAACTCATCTTAGATAAACATTATTTTGAGACTTGTTGAATTTGGATGACATTTTAATACAATTGTTGATCATGTTTTGGTGTGTATGACAATTTTAGTCTTTAATATGAAATTTTGATTAATCTATATTGTCACAATTAGTGTTATGGATTCTCTTGAGCAATCTGATTCGCTTAGTGCCGCGCCACGATGTTTCCACCATCGGTTGGGGTGTGACAGATTGGTATCAGAGCCATAACTATAGGGAATTAGGTAGAATTGCCTTGCTTTTGCCTAAGTCTGTTAGGAGAAATAGGAACGTTTTTACCTAGTCTATAGTTCAGGAACTTTCTCATTATCTGTTGTTTAAAACTACTTGCCTTCTATCCTATTTGATTCTATCTTTTCTTTTGGTCTGTTAATATACATTGCCTTTCCTAAGGCTAACACAATACACACTTGGAGGCTTTGAAGACACTCTTATAACAAGTTTGAAACAACTCATCAAAAAAGGGGTGATTCCCGCCTTTGATGGCGACTTTCACTCAGCCGTACTTTGTATTTTGCACGAAATTTACCCTCAGGATAGGAGTGACATCCAAACCTTGAAGGGAAATTTCCATTTGATATTCTAATAGGTCTTATCATTGGATAAGTACTAGCTATATTAGGGTACGAAGTTATTAAGTTAGAGGTGAAACTCGCATCTTGATAACTAGTCCCACTCCTTGATTTTCAGTCTCGCCAAAGTCTCGAAATTTTCCCAATCAATTAAGGACATGTAGTAACCGAAAGGACAAATATCGTAGGCCTAACATCGATGAACGTATTTGTTTAGTCGGCCAAAGCACATTACCTTGATTCGAAAAGGGGCTCGATTTACTTTAGTAAGTCAACGTTTCTCTACCCGAAACAATCCTGTGTTTTATGAGCCTATCTTATGTGTTATCTCGGTTTTATGCGGTTTTATATTCATTATCTCGCTCGTTTTGGAATCATTACACACCTGCACATATCTCCGCAATCTAAAACAATAATAATCTCTCGCGAACGAATTAAATTTACAATACTATAGCTACTCTATGTGATACAATGTGAAACTTGCTATGTTATGTGAAACATATGTGCAATGTGATACTCTTGAAACATTTATACATTATGAGATGTACTCCGTGATGCGAATCAAATTAACAAGAACATTATGATCGAGTCTCACCCGATTCTTTGTCGAATCTTTAGATGTCTTCGAGTCGTCTTAACAACCCTCACAAGAGATCTAAGGCCAACACTCAGAAAAAGATGATGTCTTTCATGGCCGCTCAAAACATGTGCATTGTTCCCAAGATTGTCACTGAAATTCAGGGATCAAACACTCCTTCATCCTCTGTCGACTCGGAAGCAGTCCAACCTAAGCCTGTGAGCTTCAGCTACAAGCACTTTGTCTCTTGCAACCCTAAGCCTTTCACGGGCAGTGATGGGGTGACTGCGATGCTGGAATGGTTCGACAACATTGAAGTCACTTTCATCAATAGTGAATACCCTGAACATCTCAAGACTAGGAGTGCTACTGGTGTCTTTCAAGGAAGAGCCTTAGAATGGTGGACTAATGAGAGAAACATTCGCTCGAATGATGAAGCTTATGCTTTACCTTGGGCCGAGGTTAGGGAACTGATGATGCTTGAATTCTGCCCTCCCCATGAGCAGCAGAAGCTTGAGGACGAATTTCGGCATCTGAAACAAGTTTGTGATGACAATCTGGCTTATACTACCCGTTTTAAGCAACTCAGCATCATTGTGCCTCATCTGGTGTCTACTCCCAAACGCATGATCATGAAGTACATTTATGGGTTGCCTCCTGCCATGCGTGACTCCATTGAAGCAGCTCAACTGGACAACATCGAAGAAGTTTACCGTCTCGCAACAAGTCTGAACAATAACTGTGTTCGTGATAAACAGTTTGGAAGCCCTGCTCCCTCGAAACCAGCTAACCATATCACGCAACAACCCAGTGGCAACAAGGGTAAGAAACAAAAGTCTCAAAACCCTGCTTGCAATGCTATTGTGCCTGCTGCTACCCCAAACCCTCCTGCTCCAGAAAACACTAAGAAGTCGTACACTTGGGTACACCCCAAATGTGCCACTTGCAACTATTATCACCCTGTCAACGCAACTTGTCGCCAGTGTACCACCTGCACTCGCTATGGTCATACAGCCCTTACTGCCGACAAGCCAATCAAGTTCAGCAAGCACCACCAGCCCAGTCAGCTCAGCAGAACCCCGAACCAGCAACCAACGTGCGAGCCTGCTACAAGTGTGTTGATACTACTCATCTCTGTCCCCAATGTCCCCAGCTGAACCAGGAGCAACAGCAAGCCGCTCGAGGACGAGCATTCAACATCAACGCGAATTAGGTGCGTAACGACAATGACGTCGTTAATGGTACGTTTCTCGTTAATAATCTTTACACTTTGATACTATTTGATACTGGTGCCGATAAAAGCTTTGTGTCTATTGAATTTGAATCTTTGTTAAACTGTGCATGCTCTAAACCACCTAAGTCATTCTCTGTCGAGATTTCCGATGGTAAGTCTATTCTAGTTAAATCTATTCTCCGTGATTGTTCCCTGACTCTTAACGATCACATTTTCACTATTGACCTCATACCCATGCAACTGGGTAGTTTCGATATCATAATAGGCATGGACTGGTTGCGTAAGAACCATCCTGAAATCGCTTGTCACGAGAAGTACGTTCGTCTACCTCTCCCGTCTGGTGAAACTTTACACGTCTATGGAGACCGACCTTCTAGAGGACTGAAATTGATGTCATGCACTCAAGCGAATAAATGCTTACGTAAACAGTACTTTGCCTTCTTGGCCCACATAGTGGAACAAAAGGGCAAGGGAAAGAGCGTAAGTGATGTTCCAGTAGTGTGAGATTTCCCTGATGTCTTTCCTGAAGATCTTCCTGGTCTTCCTCCACCTCGATCTGTTGATTTTTGTATCGATCTCATACCTGGTTCGACTCCTGTCGCTAAGGCTCCTTACCGACTTGCACCCTCTGAGATGCAAGAATTATCTAGTCAACTGCAAGAACTACTCGATAAATGTTTCACACGTCCAAGTACCTCACCTTGGGGTGCTCCTGTGCTATTCGTCAAGAAGAAAGATGGTTCGTTCCGCATGTGCATCGACTACCGTGAACTTAACAAACTCATTGTCAAGAATCGTTATCCCCTCCCTCGCATCGATGATCTATTTGACCAACTACAAGGCGCAAGCTGTTTCTCTAAAATCGACCTTCGATCTGGTTATCATCAGCTCCGTGTTCTCGAAGAGGATATCCCCAAAACCACTTTTCGCACTCCTTATAGACACTATGAGTTCGTGGTTATGCCTTTTGGTTTGACCAACGCTCCTGCTGTGTACATGGACCTTATAAATCGCGTTTGTAAACCTTACTTGGATCGTTTTTTTTATAGTCTTTATTGATGATATCCTTATTTATTCGAAGAGCCAAGATGATCATGCATGACATTTACGCCTCATGTTATAACTCTTACGTGGTGAACGCTTATATGCAAAGTTTTCTAAGTGCGAATTTTGGATTAATGAAGTACAATTTCTCGGGCATGTTGTTAGCAAACAAGTAATTCATGTAGACCCTTCCAAAATCGAAGCGGTGAAGAATTGGAGTACGCCTAAAACTGCATCTGAGATTCGTTCCTTCTTGGGATTGGCGGGTTATTGCCGTCGATTCATCTCGAACTTTTCAAAAATCGCCGTCCCTCTCACCTCGTTAACTTAGAAAGAGAAACCTTTTGCTTGGGGTCCCGAGCAAGATGAATCCTTTCAAACTCTTAAGAATCTGCTCTGTAACGCTCCTGTACTTTCTCTCCCTGATAGGAATGATGATTTCGTGGTATATTGCAATGCCTTGAACTGTGGAATTGGCTGTGTGCTCATGCAGCGGGACAAGGTCATCGCTTATGCCTCTCGACAACTCAAAATACATGAGAAAAACTATACTACCCACGACTTAGAGCTTGGCGCAGTTGTTTTTGCGTTAAAGATTTGGCGACACTACCTATATGGTACCAAGTGTGTGGTTTTCACTGACCATAAGAGCCTTCAGCACATCTTTAACCAGAAGGAACTGAATATGCGTCAGCGACGATGAGTAGAGTTGCTTAACGACTACGACTGCGAGATCCGCTACCATCCTGGCAAAGCGAATGTCGTGGCCGATGCCCTTAGTCGTAAGACTCATGTTAGTAGCATCCGCTATTTTCATATTACTAGTGACCTCATGCTTGTATCCGTGAAGCTCAATACTCGTCAGCCAATGAACTTCAGTACTGATCATTGAAATACGAGGCGCTACAATTGATCAACTTGTGACAAAGTCTAATGGACTTCAGTACTATCTCAATCGCCTTTGGGTACAAGATCGCGACAACCTACGTGAGCTAATTATGAACGAGGCTCACAAATCTCGATACTCTATTCATCCTGTGCTAATAAGATGTACCATGACTTGCATACGTCCTATTGGTGGCCTGGTATGAAGAAGGAAATAGCCGCTTACGTCTCGAAATGTCTTACTTGCTCAAAGGTCAAGGCCGAACACCAGCGTCCTTCAAGACTTCTCGAACAACCCGAAATCCCTGTCTGGAAATGGGATAGCATTGCTATGGACTTTATAACTAAACTTCCCCGTACACCTTCCGGTCATGATAGTATATGGGTAATCATTGACCGTTTTACCAAATCAGCCCACTTTCTTCCTATTCGTGAAGATTTCAAAGTGGTGAAACTTGCTCGAATCTACACTGATGAAATCATATGTCGTCATGGCATACCCATTGATATAATCTCTGACTGCGATGGTCATTTTACTTCACATCTTTGGCAAACTTTTCAGTCTGCTATGGGTTCTTACTTGAATCTTAGTACAGCCTTTCATCCTCAAACGGATGGACAGACTGAAAGCACTATTCAAACCCTAGAGAATATGCTCCATTCTTGTGTCATCGACTTTGGTGGTAATTGGGATGTACATTTACCATTGATCGAGTTCTCATACAACAACAACTACCATTCCAGTATTCAGATGGCTCCTTTCGAAGCTTTATACGGTCGCAAGTGCCGATCTCCTCTCAGTTGGCATGAGATTGGTGACAAGCAACTGACTGGCCCTGAGATCATTCAAGAGACAACGGATAAGATTCTTAAAATACGCGATAACTTGATCAAGGCTAGGAGCAGACAAAAGAGCTATGCTGACAAAAGGCGTAAGCCTCTAGAATTCAATGTTGGAGATCATGTTCTGCTCAAAGTATCTCCCTGGAAAGGAGTGATACGCTTTGGTAAAAAGGGAAAGCTTGCCCTCGCTATGTGGGTCCTTTCAAGATTCTCGAGAGGATTGGCAAGGTTGCTTACCAACTCGATTTGCCTCAAGAGCTTAGCAACGTACATCCGACGTTCCTTGTTTTTAATCTCAGGAAGTGTTTAGTAGATGAGGAACTTCAGGTTCCCATCGAAGACTTACAAATAAACGAGACTCTTCATTTTGTGGAGAAACCGGTCGAAATCATGGACTGAGGTACCAAGCGGCTAAGGCGCAGCAAAATTTCCATAGTCAAGGTTCGATGGGAAGGAAAGTGTGGCGCCAAATTCACTTGGGAACTCGAGAGTGAAATGAAAACCAAGTATCCACAACTCTTTTTTCAGTCTTTCTCTCATATTTCGGGGATGAAA
Source organism: Helianthus tuberosus (assembly GCA_030545235.1). Classification (NCBI taxonomy): domain Eukaryota; kingdom Viridiplantae; phylum Streptophyta; class Magnoliopsida; order Asterales; family Asteraceae; genus Helianthus; species Helianthus tuberosus. The sequence goes on along the minus strand of CM060411.1, from coordinate 141,026,615 downwards.
TCTCCTAAAGGAGGGTAGACTGTAACGCCCAGCGTTTCAACACTCGAGACGACCGATCATAATGAAAATGAGACTGCTTGAAACTTCGTTTGTGTTAAACTTCGTGTGAAACTTTTACTCTATGATGCTTTTGTGATGCTTCTCATATATATGAACAACATGAATCTTGACTCTTGTGATGCTTTATATATGAACAACGTGAATCTTGACTCTTGTGATGCTTTATACATGAACGATATGAAACTTGAATCTTGTGATGCTTTATATGTGAACGACATGGATCTTGATTCTTGCGATGCTTTGATACTTATTGAACGGGAAACTAGCTTAAACGCAAACATGAAACACAGAAACTCTTTGGCAAATTTATGATGTAATAATACTCTATGTAATAATTATTCACAATAATACGCAACGCAATGCTTAACCTAGCTCACGAAACGAACCAAAGTCGGAAAACTAGCAAACGAGAATCGGCTGTCCGAATGGACATCCGATCGGATGACCATCCGCTCGTATGACCATCCGACCGGATGGCCATTCGACCGGAACGCCATCCGATCGCCTGCACTTCTCCACCGACTTAACCCATCCGATCGATGCCATTCAATTGGAGCTGTCACTATCATCTATAAATAGCACACCTAACCCTTCATCCTCACCTTTCACTCTGCCATCCGAGCACTTGCACTCAAGTCATTCTCAGCCACTTTAATCACGATTCAAGGCCTTTTCATAAGTATTTCTTCTCAAAACTTCTACGATCTTCATCACTAATCACTTCTACACCCAATTCTTCATCAAAATCACACGAACACTTCAACTTTTCCTCGAAAACCAACTGATTTGGACCTCTTGAAGGTGGTTTCCACTCAATTGCTTATGCAAACTGTTGTGGAGCACCATTTAACCAAGATTGGTTCCAGATCTAACGGATTTTCACAACTTTTATGCAAGATCTAAAGGATTATCACCCTTTTATACCAGATCTGACGGAATTTCATATGTTTCCAGCTCATATCTGATCAACTTCACGTTTTACAACTGATTTCTGAACTTTTCTTTCGTTTTTATACAAGACCTTGGTGAAATCGGACTCAAACACACTCTCGACTCATTCCTTAGTCGAGAGTCGGCTTGAAAACCGATTTCCAAAGGAAAAACGGCCGATTTACGGGTCCAAACATGAAATCCCATCAAGAACAGCTCATCGGTTCGAAAGGGGTGATACCCATCTGATCGAAGTAGCTGGGTTTGGTGTGTTTCCGTTGTTCGACATGCCGTCACGCCATCTCCATTAACTCAGAGCTTAGAAATTTTTTTCAAAACTTCACCCACTGACCATCTGTTCGAATGGTCATCCGATCGGATGACCATCCGTCCAGATGATCTGTTTATGATGACACTTGTTGTTTGTTTTTAGAGGACACAATGATCAAAACATCGAAAACTTTAACAGTTCACAAGCACCCACTGATCGAATGGCCACCCGTTCGAATGGTTTTCCGTTCGGATGACCATCCGATCGGATGGAACTCATATGTTCGAATGGCCATCCGTCCAGATGACCATCCTTTCGGATGACCATCCGCTCAGGCAGTCTGTCAGATACTTTAAGTCGATTTTGCATGATTCGACACTTTGTTGCCGACCGGGTCAGCACTTAGAGGACTTATGCTTTGTTCCCCGCACGCAGGCTAATCCAGCGCTCCCTTCGATCCAATCCTACTGTGTTTTGGATTCTAAGCACCCATTGTGAGTATACTCGATCCCTTTTTGCTTTAACACTTTGGGATGCAACATTTATTCTATATCAAAACACTTGAAACTTGTTTATAAACATACTCTATCTGCATTAAACATGAAAACATGATACTTGTGAAACTTGAGACTTTTATGCTATGTGAACGTTTGATTCTTATGTGTAACTCGCCTTAACAATTGTAGCTTTATTGGGGTAACGCACCGCTCTTTGAGTCTTGGGGAGTATTGTTAAGTTTTGATTCTTGATTCTTTTACCTCCTCTTCATTGCGACGAAGTAGGAAAGGCATGTTAACGCGTTGGAGACTTGGGTTATCATATGAACCACGTTAACTAGCATGTTGAAACTTGTGATATGTTGTTGATGTTGGATATGAGTTTTTATACGCTTAACTATTACAATATGTATCCAAACTTGTATACTCGCCAACTGGTGTGTGTCGGGTGTGATATATTTTTATTGATATTTTAAGCCCATTTTACACATTAATGAAGTTTCAAATTTATAAAACACAATATTCTACTAACACTAAACACACACTTGGGCAAGTGCACCCATCGTGAGTGTAGTATAGCGTTGGTAAGATACCGAGGTCGTCCAAAGACACAAGAGCTTTTAGTACTGGTTTATCCAAAATGTCTAATCAATCTAAATTTTTTTGAGAAAAGGTTAGAAACATGAAAATAAAAACTAAAAAAATGCAGAAATAAAATAAAAACAGATAGACAAGATGAATCACCGGGAATGTATCATCGTGGCAAGTTCTAGAGTCGTAAGAACCAAGCGGCTATCCACCCAAGAAATGAAAAATGAGCATTTAGTTTAAAGATATATGCTTGTATGCTCAATAAAGGCTCAAAACTCACTTGTTGTGGGAATGGGTTTATAATGTGATCAAGTATATATAATACAATTTTAATTAGATTTGTCATGCCTTTTCATAATTTTCTTATTTGATTAGCGGTTCCAATAGAGTTTTGTGTAAGGCTTGTTATTAGGACTTGCAAAATTCAAGGTTTTAGCATCCCCCATACACTTAAATTACACATTATCCTCAATGTGTCCCAAAAATAAGTTTTTAGGTTGATTGAATGTGTAAAAAGGTGTTGGTCCGGGCACGGCCCCGTGTTGGTCTGAGCACGGCCCCGTGGTCAAATTGCCAGCACCAAAATTTAACAGAAGGCTGGGCACGGGGCGTGTTCAGTGAGCACGGCCCTGTGTCCAATTACTTAAACTGGGCAAAGTTCTGCAGAGCCTTGGGCACGGGGCGTGTTGGGCTGAGCACGGCCCCGTGCTGAACTTGCTGTAACACTGGAAAATTGTCAGGAGGCTCTGTTTTTGTGCATGGGGTGTGGTTTTAACGTTCCCTTGGTAACTTCCACCTTTTCGAGTGTGTTTAACTATTACAACATCATCCAAACATCATTCAATAATTTTAAACCATCATTCATTAAAAAGCGCCAAATACATAGATCCTAAAAATTAAAAATAAAGTAGCTAAAAATGAAAAACTACAAAGATCCTAAGATAGATAGGTCATAAAATGCAGGAAATCACTAAGGAGTTCTTCCCTAAATGTTGTAGGAACGACAAAATCCTGAAAATGACTTTCTGGCATTTAAGGGCTTTGTAGAAATCGAAACAGGAGGATGTCATTCAAATGTCATTGAGCCATTTCTCTATCTCCCTAGGGAGACAGAAGGCGGGCTCATTCTCCACAAGGTCTTGTGGAGGAGGCGCAACGGCTACCGGAACCCCGTGTAGTATGTCTAGAGGAGGTTCCGGAGGCATGACATTCCACCTGGCTGGAATGATGACTTCCGGCATGACAATCCACCCTCTTTGTGTGACGATTGGCACCATATGGGGTGAAGCAAGAATATTCAACCTTTGGTGCAAAAGGTTAACTTCTTGAAGGCAACCCTCTAACCCCACTGACAAATGGTTAATACGGTTAATTAGGGCTTCTTCCACTGATGTCATCTCTTCAATGGCTTCTCGCAAGGCGTACACATAGTTGACCAAGGAGTCTTCCACCGATGTTCTTCTTCCCCTTCGATCGTTTCTTGAGTGAGCTGAGGATGTTCCGCTGTTCCGGCTCGACATTCTAAGAAAACAAGTCGAAAAGCTCAAAATAATGAAACAGTAACTCCGGCCACGGCCCCGTGTTCGCTGAGCACGGCCCCGTGGCCACCATTCTGTAGATTTTTGAACTTAGAAATCTTATAGTTTTAAATTCTTTTTCTGAACTTTGAGACATTTCTGAGCAAAAATAACTTAAAACAGTGTTATAAAACTTATTTTTAATAAGATTCTTTGGTTAAAAACCTAGCAAATATCACAATAAAGCTTGAAATCATGGAAGTTTCAAGCTTTAATGGAGGTTTGAGGAGTTTTTGGAGAAGAAGGCAAGAGACAAAAGTAGTAAAGACAAGATGGTTGTTGAGAACCTTCTTTGGAATATACCTTGTAGGGTATATGTGATGATCCCACCAGATCTTGGTCTTTGGAATGGGTCCAAATGTGCAAGAATCATGCTGACTTTATAGAAAACGACAGCACGCCGACCACGGCCCCGTGACGGCTGGACACGACCCCGTGGTCAGACAAGACTCTGACACATTTTGTCCGTATTCTGAACACGGGGCGTGCTGGCCTGGACACGACTGCGTGGTCAAATTTTAGGCTGGTACAAAGCGTGTTGACCTGGACACGACCCCGTGGCTAGAGAGTTTTATGAAGTTTTGTCTTATTTTAAGGAATTTGTCCGGATCGGGCGGTTCCTTACTGGAGGTAACAACACCGAAGTACCTAAGGTACCTTAATTGCTCTTGATTTAAACAAGAATGCAAGAGGTTTTCGGAAAGGGTAAATCCTAAGCTAAATACCGGTGGGCGAAACCGACTTTTATTCCCCTTATCCGGGCTCTCGTTAAAGAAGGTATATGTCGAATTGCTCTGGTCTATGAACGCATCGACGGAGACTGATGGAGAGTCCTTCACGGCACAATCGACACAGGGACGAATATCGCTCAAGTCCTCACAAGAGTTAGAGGTGCTTTCGGTATCGACAGCGTTGTTAGAATCCGAATGCGACCCCAATAATTCTCCGTGATTGTCGTCTTGTGATGAATAACTTGTTTCCATCTCAAGCTCTTTTATTATTTAGAGACTTATTTCGTCATGTTGACATAATTCTTCAAGAATTATGTCATCTAAAAAAAATTGGTTGAGGGCATTCGGAGGAGAGATAGGGATCATTTTTACTTTCGCCCATCTTAAGGTCACAGGGAAACGATGGGTTTAAATAGTGGGGAGTGTAATTTAGAAAGTAACATTCTAAATCTTTATGTAATCCACCACATATTTGACACCACTCACCATAAGAGGAGCGAAAGTAAAAATAATCAATATCACTCATGTTTGTGTCAGAAATTACCAACCGTCGGGATCTTACGGTTCTGTTTTCAGTAACTGGGGCTTGGACACGGGGGCGTGTTCAGTGGGCACGGCCCCGTGCTGAAGTCTGCAGATGCTGAAAAATTTAGAAAAATCCTAAAAAATAGAAAAATAAGTAAAAATAATTAGGCTGTTGATTCCTAACTTTCCTAAAATCCTTGTGTCCCCGGCAACGGCGCCAAAAACTTGGTGTGTGTCGGGTGTGATATATTTTTATTGATATTTTAAGCTCATTTTACACATTAATCAAGTTTTAAATTTATAAAACACGATATTCTACTAACACTAAACACACACTTGGGCAAGTGCACCCATCGTGAGCGTAGTATAGCGTTGGTAAGATACCGAGGTCGTCCAAGGACAAAAGAGCTTTTAGTACCGGTTTATCCTCAACATCTAATCAATCTATTTTTTTTTTGAGAAAATGTTAGAAACATGAAAATAAAAACTAAAAAAAATGCAGAAATAAAAATAAAATAAAAACAGATAGACAAGATGAATCACTTGGATCCAACTCGCCTTTTAAGTATCCTTTGATGATTTTCGCACTTTCGGAATTTTTAAAAGATTATCTTAGTTATAGTAGTAGGCCCCTATTTTGAAGGTGGCGTTACCCTCAACCCAGTGGTTTGAGTCAGCAAGGATGCAATCCCAAAGGGTCGGAATATCAAAAGATAATTAATTAAGTTATTAATGTGAAAAGTGGTAGGCCCCTTTTTTGAAGGTGACGTTACCCACGGCTAAGTGGTTTGAGTCAGTAGGGATACAATCCCAAGTAGGCGGTTTAATGTATTAATAGTAGTTTACATATGAGGGGATCAAACCATTCGCACCCCCGCCATCCAATACCAGTGGGTATTAAAGGAGGTCCTAGTAAGCTTGACCCAGGTCCTTGCAGGATCTATACACTGAACAAGGCAAGAACCTTACTAAACCATTCCCTTAACCCCCGACCAGGTAGCCAACATATCTCTATATAGACCGTAGAGATATGAATGGTGTAAATCTTTTACTTTATATAGACAGTAAAGTAAAGCCAAGACACCACGGACAAATGATAAAGAAAATTCACCTTCAACATAAGAAACTAGTTATTAAAGTCATTAGTACAAAACCAAATAAAAAATGCCGAAGATTAAAAATCAAAAGTAATACATAAAAGACTTGTCTTCACCAAGTGATGTAAGAGACTTAGCTAAACATGGCCTTTGATTGACAAGAACTCTTACTATCAATCTTGGATCCCGAGACTACTACACACACTCTAAGGTGGATGATGGATGATGGTGGTGGATGTAGGTGTTGTAGTGGTGGTGGAGTGGTGGCAAAGTGGGAGAGTAGTGGTTTGCCAAGGGATGCCTTTGAGTGAGCCAAGCACCCTTATTTATAGCCTGAACAGAAGCCCGGCCACGGCCCCGTTGTAACGCTCCACCTTCTTATTTTAGCAAGTCAAGTTGTACTTCCCGTTTTTAGACACTTGTACTCTCGTTGTAGTCTATTTCGTTTCAATTGGTAATCCGAGACTATTGATCATAATAAAAATGAAGTTATTTTAATCATGTACGTGTATTCATGCTAGACTTGTGTGCAACTGTAATCAAAATACGCATTTTGAACGATATATTATCCACGGATTCTTGATTCTTTATTAATCGAAACTTGATACTTGTTAAACTGATTAAAGCTTGTGAAATAACGAAATTCGAAATCCTAATCCTTGAAACTCGAAGGCTTAGCGAAATGAATAATCGTTGGAAAATTTTTATCCTAATTTAACTCGTTTATAAATAGGGTTAATTATTTATTCATTAGTTTAATTAATTAAATTAGTTAAATTTACAATTAAAATATTTGTTTGCTAAAAACAATTGAAAATAATAATAATAATAATCTAGTTAGTTTGGTTAAGTTTAAAGTTAGTTTAAGTTAACCTAGTTAGTAACCAAGTTAGTGTCAATTATTATAAGCATGTGAGTCAAGGGGGCCTTATTGTAACCTTTTAAATAAAAATATATATATATAATAAAGTTGATTAAAAACATATAGAACACAGGGATCGAACCCGGGTCTACAAGTTACACAAACGAGTCTCACACCACTGCACCACCCTATGGTTTGGTGCAAGAATTCAATCCACCTTGATTTTATACGCGTGTTCAGCGGAGTTTCCTGTTTTAAAACAATTACCTATCGACACTCAAGAAAGGAAGTCAGCGGTTTTTCTTTCTAATCATCGTTGATTTGGGCTGGGTTTCCTTAATAACGAAGACGTTATAGCTTCATGACAACCTGTAAACGCGTAACACCTCATCCACACCCGAAATTCTTATTCTTGGATCGTTTCCTTCGCGATGATTGTGAGATGTTCCGCGTTTCCGTTTTTAGCCGAATCACGAACCTCGACTTCAACCTAACAAATCATTCATCCTCTTCAACGCATATATATACCCCTGCCCATACTCGAAACCCTCAATACATCATATTCTTCCCCACTCGCCAGACGTCGGAGACATTCCCCGGAATACCAAACGCACTGGAGAAATCAGAAGTCGGCCGAAGTCCGCAACGGAAAAACAATACGAGTTCGTCATCCCCTGTTTCAGATAACCGCTCTTGTTCGTTCTCTTAGATTTCCCAAATCCTACTCGTGTGTTACTTACAAGAAATCGCAAACGCAACCAATGTGAGTATACTCGATCCCATTTTTACTTTTAAACACTTTGGGTGCAACATGTATTCTATGCAAAAACACGAAACGCTTGAAACTTGTTATATTCACACTCTGTCCACATTTAAACACGAAAATTTTGCTGCTTGTTAACCTCATATGCTATGCAAGTTGAACATATTGAACAAGTTGATCGTATTGAACAAGTTGATCATATTAAACAAGTTGATCGTATCAAACAAGTTGATCGTATTGAACAAGTGGAACGTGTTAACCTCCCGCTAGTCTATTGGGAAAGGCAAAGTAGTAACTTGGATCATGTTATTCGTGTTGGATATGAGCATTTAAACATTTTATTCTACTATGCTATGTATCAAACTTGTATACTCGCCAACTTTTTGTTGATGTTATTTTAATACATGTTGCAGGTTGATAGGCGAAGTGATCAAGAAACAAGATAGGATGAACTTAGAAACTCATCTTAGAAATAAACAAAGCTTTGATTATGTTGAAACAAGTTTGATTATGTTTGAGCCTTGTATGACATTTTAGAATCTTTATGAAATTTGATTTAAATTATATTGTCACAATAGTGTTATGAGGCTTTTGAGCGATTTGTTCGTCTCATCCCGATGTTTCCGCCATCGGTTGGGGTGTGACAGATTGGTATCAGAGCCATAACTATAGGGAATTAGGAAAAGTAGGGATGCTTTTACCTAGTCTATAGTTTAGGGACTTTATCCTTATGTGTTGTTTAAAACAACTTCCTTTCTATCTCATTTGCTTGCTTCTATTCTCTTTGGTCTTTTAATATACATGCCTTTCCTAAGGCTAACACAATACACACTTGGAGGCTTTGAAGACACTCTTATAACACAATCGAAATGACTCACCAAAATAGGGGTGATTCCCATATTTGGTGATGACTTTCACTCAGCTATACTTTGAATTTTGCACGAAATTTACCCTTAAGTTAGGAGTGATATCCAAATCTTGAAGGGAATTTCCATTTCATATTCTAGTGGACCCTTATCTTTTGATAAGTACTAACCACGTTAGGGTACGATGTTATCAAGTTAGAGGTGAAACTCGCATCTTGCTAACTAGTCCCACTCTTCGATTTTCAATCTCGCCAAAGTTTCGATTTTCCCAATCGATTAAGGACGTGTAGTAACTGGAAGGACAAATATCCATTGTCGCTTCTCGATGAGAGTATTTGTCTATTAGGCCAAAGCACGTTTCCTTAATTCGAAAAGGACTTCGATTTACTTTGGAATAGTCTTATGTTGTGTTCCGTGACAATCCATGTTTTACGATAAATCTCTTTTATGTTATCTCAATTTTAATGAGTTTTATATTTGAACGTTACTTTCATTTCAAGCTTGGAGACACGTTACACACCATCTTCGCAATCTAAAACAAATAATAATATCCTCTCTCGAACAAACTAAATTTACGATGCTTTCATTATCTATGTGTAGGATCGAGAAACGACCTAACGTGTCGATCAGAAGAGTTCTAATCCGAATCAATGGCGGAAAACAATGATTTAGACTTCATCGTAGCTTGTTTTGCACAGAGAATCACATTAATTGTCTTGTATATTGATTTGAAAGAGTTATAGATCAATCGACACTTCGGCAGCACCTCAGCTCCGGAATCAGAATCGTTACAAATGAAATGAACAGATCTAGTATTTATAGGGAAGCCAGCTCGTATGAACTGGACATTGTCACTTCGCATGAACTGGAGCTTTTGCCACTTCACATGAACTGGAGTGTCCAGTTCGCATGAACTGGCCAGTTCGTGTGAAGTGGCTTGTTCAGCTTCGTTTCCCGTTTCTATCGTACTACATGATCTGTTCTATCAATTCTATTATATGACACGATACAAGACGAAGTCAACGGACATATGCACCAACAGACTCCCCCTTGGATGTTGACGAGTCTTCGGCACATAAATCTTCAGTCTTGATCAGTCTTCTCCTGCTCTGCCCAAAGTATCTGACACTGTAAGCTTCCATACATCTCTATCTTATTCTCTTCTTCTTTCAGGATCACAAACCTGGCTTTCCAAATTCTTTTCCATTTACAGGAACGTCACCTGGCATTCCATAGCATCAGAATCTGGAACCTGGCTTTTTAAACTACAAACTCCCCTTTGCTAACAGACTCCCCCTTAAGCTATTCCGGGATCGTAATCTGACTCTTCATACATCTAAGATTGTATCCTGGCTCAAACTCTGCTCAGGATTAGACATGGGGATCTGCACAATAATCTACCCAACAATAAATTTCACACATTTTAAACTGTAACAAATTTAATAACATATGGTAGATATTGTTCATTATTCACACAAACTAATTATTAATTCCAACTTAATGACCTTGAATTATCATTTGAGGAATTATTAAAACCCCAATCAATATAAACATTGATCATTTTTCATTTTTTCTTCTCTCAAAAACATTCTCTCCCGACCCAATGTGGTTCATCATGTTTAGCACTCGGAATTTTGAAAATCAGCTTTTTAACATCAGTTGTCGAAAATAAGATGAAATAAAATCTTTTTGGATTTTCAAAAATTATTCTAAAACACACTTAAAATCTTTTTGGAATTAGGAAATAAACTTATATACAAACAACTTTTTGTGAGTTCGTGTAAGAGGATCATATCAGTTTTTGACAAGTCACAAGTACCGTTGAGCTTAGTTACATATTAAGAATTAAACAGTTCACTTAGATTGTCGATATACTGATCCACTTAAATTCTCACACAAATTTCAACTGATTCAGGATACGGATTAGGTGTATTAAGAACTTAAACTCATTCATGTGTCCCACCTCTTGAATATACTCCCGTATCCAGATCCCAATATTCAGTCTTACAGGTGAGTATACCACAGATGATATCTGTAAGGGGTTAATTGCGAAACCTTGAGAGCTCATATTTTTTGCTGAGTTGAAGGCTCGACTTTTGGTGTGTCCCCTTTAGAGGATCTTTTTTACAACAGCACATGATTTGCATTTTTTCAATGATTCATCATTTTTTATGCTGAGGGCGGGCTTTTATTTCAAGCAGTAGTAAAGTATTATACGGGGACTAGGCCATTGCTTCCGCATTATCAGAAGTCCCGGGATAATACCCCAGATATCACTGAGCATAAAGACCTAGTATTTCAGAAAGAGGGGTCCTTCAAACGAGATTTCAGGGGTTACCTATATATCCAAGTAGTGTTCCCCACGAAACAAGCAAGTTTGAATTTTATGTTTATATCCCGAAAAAGTCTACTAAATGTGCAAAAACCTATCAGCATATCATCAGTGAGACCGTTTAATGCTTATTTAAACATTACATTTCTTTAGCATACCGTGACTGTCTACTGATGTACTATCATCTCCTCTTTTTCACAACAAAACTCATTTTTGAATTTTTCAATGTTTTTGGTTTTTACAAATTTTATCATGTTTTTTGGATTTTTCAAATTTTAGAAATTTCTAAATTTTTACTCCCCCTAAAATCAAAATATGTTTTAATTTTGATTTTCTGAGAAAATTTGAAAAACAGTAAACTGGACAAAGAAAGTGACAACATGATGAGAATCGCTTCAAATCTCCATCCTCTTGGCATAAACAATTAGAACTCCCCCTGACAACAAACTATTTTCCCAAAATGATTTCAAAACACTTAAGTTTGTTTTAATCAAATGGTTTTCCCGGAAAATTAGTTTTGTTGATTTCACACATACTGGGGTTTTCATCACATTGTTCTTTCAACCAATTGTAAAATTTAACACTTGTAGGTGTTTCACAAAAACATTTTTACCACTTGTAAGAAAGATGCTGATTCATACTCCACGATTACCAACTTGGGAGCTCCGGCAAGTCTGGATTTTTCAAGAAAATGCTGTCACCCAAGCCTAACCACCCTTGGGTGTAACCTGTTCACCTTCAACAGGTTTTGCCACATATCTTTTGGATTCATAGAAATCCTTTACCCCTTTACCCTTCCCATCATTCATCATACCAAACATATGTAACACTTTTCCATTAAAAGCCTTTTCAGCATCAAATTCCTTTTTGTTCAAAAAGAATTGATCTGAAATTTCACTCTTACCATCTTTTGGTTTCAACTTTCCGCCTAACAATGGTGGAAAATTTACATCATCCAATGTCAGAACGGAATTCTCATTCTTTTTTCTCAATAAATGGCTCCTCTGACTTTGTGGAATCAGATTCATTACCAGAACTTTCATCTGAACTTTTAACAACCCATTTTTGTTTATTTAAAAATGTTGTTTGTTTGTAAAACTGTTTCGAACTTTCTCCAATCTCGAAAGTCGAATTTTCAAACCTTTTAATCTATTCAAATGGTTGTTTCTTTTTATCAACAGATTTTTCTTTCAATTTTGAGTTAAAAGAAACTCCCTGTTTTATGTTGATGGACTGTGTGCAATTCCAAGCAATATGTCCAACCTTCCTGCATTTGTAACAGGTTCTTCCTTCTACTCTTCGATCAGTTTCCTTCATCACACTCTTTTGTTTCTCAGCTAAAAACTCTTTGTTTGACTATTTTCGGAACTGCTTCTCCTTCTCTTCCTCTGAGCTTGTACCTGAAACAAATTTTGTTTTTGGTTTATATGTTTTCTCATTTTTATGATTTTTAGGTGGAATAAAACCAAGACCTTTCTTTTTGAAATGACCGTTATGGTGTGTTTTCTTTCTATAACCTGAACCAGAACTGTATCCCTTTTTCTTGTTTAAACGTTGTTGAACTCTTGAAGTGTACTGTTTAGGTTTATCAGTAAGATTTGCATCTTTTATTTCAGAAATATCAATTTCTGTTAATTTGAAAACCTTGTTTATCATTTCAGATTTGACACTTCTTATTGGAAATTATTCATCAGAAAATAATTTATCCGAATCATTCAAAGTATATGCCACTTTGAATGTCTCATCATTCAAATTATTTTTTGATAGAAGAAATTCTTTATTGTAAACTCTTTTAACCGATGATTTTGGACTGTTGACTGTTGAACTCAAAGTCTCAGACCCAGATTTTGACTCCTCATCGGTATCCAACACCTGATCGACCACTTTCATTAATAACTCAGACTCATGATCAGTGTCAGACGATGTGAATGTGACATCAATATTATCTGGTAAAACATCTAGTGTTTCTGACTTCAACTTTATATTGACTGCCTTTTTTACTTCATCCGATACTGGCCTTCTGGGAGAATAACCTTCCCAGATCGGAGGCGGACACCTTTTATAATTAACACTTTGTTTCTTACCAGTATCCGTTTCTTCCAACTTCTTGTCTTGATATACTTCAAAGCCTGCAACAGTTGGGTAAATTCTATCAATTAAGTATTCAGCACATGTATAACTTCGCAGCTGTCGTCTGATTCTTTCATTCTCAATCTTTTCAATCTCCAAATCTTGTTTCATCTTTGCACATTCTTCAATATAGAAGTTTATAGCATTTTGTTTAGACATCACTGTTGATTCCAGCATTGTCAAAGCATTTTCTCTCTCTGAATTCGTCTTTTCCAACTGATTGACTGTTTTGTTCAAGGTATCATACGGCTCTTTCACGTAGTTGACATCAAACAACAATTTGTCTTTCATCTTGTCAAGCTCACTATATCTCTTGTCTTTCTCTTCACACTGTTTGCATGTCTCTAAACATTTAAGAAAAGGTTTTGTGACTTCAACTATCTTCTCGACTTCAACAAACTTTTCAACTTCAACTATTTTTTTGACTTCAACGATTTTTCAACTATTTTCTCCACCACCTTCTCCATCACAACCGGTTCTTCATCAAAAACTCTTTTCACCTCATTTTCTTCAACCTCGACCTTCTGTGTCGATTCTTCTTCAGCTTTTGTCTTTTCTTCAGCAATCCTTCGTGCTTCAATTTCTTCTTCAACAATCCTTCTTGCTTCCATTTCTCTCTTTAATCTTGCAGCTTTCTTCTCGTTCAGCATCTCAACTTTTTCTGCAAAAAACATATTAAAACTGTAAGAATCCAAGCCTTTTCTAGCTTTATTTATATATTCTTCCTCATCATCAGTGTCTGCATCACTTCCTAATGATTCAAAAATCGGTACTCTTCTCGGACGATTCTTAGATTTGACCGATTTTTCTCCTGAGATTGAGTTCTCAAACATCCGAGCAACAAAAGCTTTAGAAACTGAAGGTCTAGAAGGATCATAATCATCCCAACTGAAACCTTTCAAAAGCCTTTCATCTTCTTGGTCTATCAAACCATAACATGCTCTTCCCTTTGCTATTTCATTGTTGTATGGTTGTTGAGCAATCTGATGATAAATTGCTTTTCTTTGATAATCATTTCCGAACGGATCTTGTCTTCCTGTTGCTTCTCTGTTTGTGCACTCTTGTTTAAAATCCCCCTTTTCTCTGCAACGGAAACAAGTAACCTTTGATTTGTCAAACCCTAGCCGAGATGTAGCAGCTTCTCGAAGATCATCTCTACCAGTGATTTGTTTGAATTTCTCTGCTCTTCTTAACACGCTAGCTAAACATCACTTGATATCCATTAACTCAAGCTCCTCAGCATCAATTTGGTCATAATCCTCTTTGGTAAGCATCGGATTTCCAATCTTTCCTGCAATTAAACTTTCATATGATTCTAACATAGTGGCAAGAGATGCCATGTGTTGTTTTGCAATATCTGGAGAAAGATTGTGATCGTTCTGAAAATGAAAAGTAACATTGCATTGCATGACTGGACCACCAAAATTCTTTGAACTGTGTTGTTGAGGACTTGGTGTTGAGAAATTTGGATCAAAGCTTGAATAAGATGAAGAAAATCCACCACTCTGATATGTGTTGCTAGCATTAGTTCCGGAATTACCATCAGCACTGAACGCAGTCTGAATCTTCGGACTTGGAGTGGTCTCAACATTGCCTTTTCTGTAGTATAAACTAACATCTTGTTGAGCATTTGGATTCTTCATGATAGCAGTTTTCTGAACACTCAATTCATGTTCTTCCAGTTTCTGAATGAACTTACACAGATTCATGCTTTCAGATTTTCGGTTATGCTTTAGAATCAACAAATACGTTCCCCATTTATTCTGTGGTAATGCATCTGCTAGCTTATCAACCCATTCTTCGTCATCTTTCATGATTTCCAACCTTTTCATTTCCTGAACAAGACGACAATATCTCTCGATAGTTGTTCTTGTTGTTTCACCTTCAAAAGCTGTAAACATATCAAAAGACTTCTTTAGTAATGCACGTTTATTTTTTATCATATCAGCACTTCCTTTAAACTTTTGATTCAACGCTAGCCAAATTGATCTAGCAGTTCCATTTTGTTAAAGCAAAACAAAAATATCTTCTTTTATCGCTTGTTGGAGAATGCTAATCATCAATTTTTCATTGGTGTATCTTGATTTTTCATTCGCTGAAAGTTCATCCAATGGTTTTATGTTATCAAGATTATCTTTTGGTCTACTGTATTCTTTCTCAATCGAGATCCATGCATCAAACTTATACCCTTGCACCCAGTTTTCAAAACAGTTTTCCCATGCTTTAAAATCCTCAATGTTCATGAGCTTTGGCGGCTTTTGGAAAGTTCCCATTTCGTTTTCAATCTCCACAGTTTCGGCAACTGTGACTGGAGCAGTCGGAGTGGTAGCAAACACGTTATAAAACTCGGTTTCCATGTTACGATGTTGAAAGTTCACAAAATCACAAGATTCAAACGAACTGGGTCTAAATCCACACCGTGTGAACTGATGAAATAATGTCACTTCGTGCGAAGTGATCAAACTCAAACAAACTGACTTGATGCGAACTGATATGAACCACCTCGTGCGAACTGGAAACTTCTCGTGCGAACTGAATACAACACTTCGTGCGAAGTGGATGTTTTGGTGTGAACAGGTTCAATACAATTCACTTCGTGCGAAGTGGAGATGCATTCCATGCGAACTGGTGTCGTTGGTGCGACCAGGTGAACAAACAGCGCAACCTCGTGCGAACTGGCCCTATTTGGTGCGAAGTGATGATGACTCGTGCGAACTGGATGAATCTCTTATGCGAACTGATAATACAAACTACACTTCATGCGAACTGGAAAGATCAGTTCGTGCGAAGTGGCTGCATGTCAATCGATCTGAACATTTTTGTCAAATTGACCAAGTTTTAGCTCGATTTAGGGTCTAATTTTTTTAAGGATTTGTTAAAACACAGTTTCGCAGATGATATGTGAAAATCAGAACTTTTTTACCGTAAAATCTCGTTCAATTTTGAAAAACTTGTAGAAGAATGAGTAGAAACATAATTTTCCGGTGAAAAACAAGCTAAATGGTAAGAACTCCTCCTCCTGAGCTCTGATACCACTTGTAGGATCGAGAAACGACCTAACGAGTCGATCAGAAGAGTTCTAATCCGAATAAAAGGTGGAAAACGATGATTCAGACTTCATCGTAGCTTGTTTTGCACAGAGAATCACATTAATTGTCTTGTATATTGATTTGAAAGAGTTACAGATCAATCGACACTTCGGCAGCACCTCAACTCCGGAATCAGAATCGTTACAAATGAAATGAACAGATCTAGTATTTATAGGGAAGCCAGTTCGTATGAACTGGACATTGTCGCTTCGCATGAACTGGCCAGTTCGTGTGAAGTGGCTTGTTCAGCTTCGTTTCCTGTTTCTATCGTACTACGTGATCTGTTCTATCAATTCTATTACATGACTCGATACAAGACGAAGTCAACAGACATATGCAACAACACTATGTTACACTACGTGAAATTCATGATTATGCTATGTGAAACTAGTTGAACCTTTTATATGCTATGTGAAACTAATTGAACATTTTGTATGCTATGTGAAACTATATGCTATGTGACGCATTCATGAAAACAATTTTCCTTAAACAAAACATTATGATCAAAGTCTCATCTATATTCTTTGTTTTGAATCATTAGATGTCATCAGCTCGTCAACTTTCCAACTCATCCAAGAAGTCTAAGACCAGCTCTCAGAAGAAGATGATGACATTCATGGCCAATCAGATAGCTCATATTGTCCCTAATATCGTCACTGAAATTCAAGCTTCAAACACTCCCAACTCCTCTGTTGACTCGAAAGTGGCCCAACCCAAACCTGTAACCTTCAACTATAAGCACTTTGCCTCCTGCAACCCTATACCTTTCACTGGCAAGGATGGGGTGACCGCTATGCTTGAATGGTTCGATAGCATAGAGGTTACTTTCATCAACAGCGAGAGTCCTGAAGAACTCAAAACACGTAGCGCTACTTGATTTTTCCAAGCTAGGGCCTTGGAATGGTGGACTAACGAAAGAAACATTCGCTCAAATGAAGTAGTTTATGCACTGCCTTGGGAGGAAGTGAAACAACTCATGATGGAGGAATTTTGCCCTCCTCACGAACAACAATAGCTTGAGGAAAAATTTTGGGCCCTCAAGCAAATCGGTGACGACAACCTAGCCTATACCACCCGTTTTAAACAGTTGAGTTTCATAGTACCACACCTTGTGTTGACCACTGATCGTATGATCAGGAAGTACATCAATGGGTTACCCCCTAGCATGCGTGACACCATTGAGGCAGCCAAACTTGACAACATCGAGGCTGCCTATCGCCTCGCAGCTAGCCTAAACAATAATCGCGTTCGTGATAAACAAATTGCAACCCCTACCAGCTCCTCTAAGCTAGCCAACCAAATCACCCAACAATCAAGTAGTAGCGAGGGTAAGAAACACAAGTTTCAAAACCCTGGCTGTAACGTGATTGTACCTGCTGCTAACCCAAGCACTGTTACACCAGAGAACACAAGAAAACCATACACTGGAATTCATCCCAAGTGTACCACTTGCAACTATCATCACCCTGCCAACTCAAACTGTCGCCTTTGCACTATATGCAACCGTTTTGGTCATCGTACTGCTCATTGTCAACAGGCTCCCCAAAACCCTAAACCAGCAAACAATGTTAGAGCCTGTTACAAGTGTGGGGATACTAAGCACCTTCGCCCACAATGTCCTCTATGGAATCAAGAACGACAACAAGCCCAAGATGATAATGAAGTCACTGATGGTACGCTTTTACCTTAACAACCTTATTACCTCTATACTCGCGTAAGGCTTTATATTCGCTAAATTTGAATCTATGTTAAAATGTACTCGCTCGAAACTCCCCGAGTGATTGCCAGTCAAATTTCTGATGGCAAGTCCCTCGCCATTGATTTTATTTTCCATTATTTTTTCCTCACACTCAACGTCCATGTTTCTCGATCGACCATCACCCTTACTCTTTGTTCGGTTCTTCCTCTTAGATTTCGAGGATGAAATCTCCTAAAGTAGGGGAGACTGTAACGCTCCACCTTCTTATTTTAGCAAGTCAAGTTGTACTTCCCGTTTTTAGACACTTGTACTCTTGTTGTAGTCTATTTCATTTCAATTGGTAATCCGAGACTAATGATCATAATAAAAACGAAGTTATTTTAATCATGTACGTGTATTCATGCTAGACTTGTGTGCAACTGTAATCAAAATACGCATTTTGAACGATATATTATCCACGGATTCTTGATTCTTTATTAATCGACACTTGATACTCGTTAAACTAATTAAAGCTCGTGAAATAACGAAATTCGAAATCCTAATCCTTGAAACTCGAAGGCTTAGCGAAATGAATAATCGTTGGAAAACTTTTATCCTAATTTAACTCGTTTCTAAATAGGGTTAATTATTTATTCATTAGTTTAATTAATTAAATTAGTTAAATTTACAATTAAAAGTTTTGTTTGCTAAAAACAAAAGAAAAAATAATAATAATAATCTAGTTAGTTTGGTTAAGTTTAAAGTTAGTTTAAGTTAACCTAGTTAGTAACCAAGTTAGTGTCAGTTATTATAAGCACGTAAGTCAAGGGGGCCTTATTGTAACCTTTTAAATAAAATATATATATGTATAAATATATAATAAAGCTGATTAAAAACATATAGAACACATAGATCGAACCCGGGTCTACAAGTTACACAAACGAGTCTCACACCACTTGTCGCAACCCCCGTCCCCTATCTGTCCTGGGAACGGGAGGTCGCGAGAATCAGTATTGGTGGTATCGGTGTTTATTATTTTGGCAGCGGAAATTTCATCAGGACCGTAGTTAGGAAAAAATTTATCAGAGTAAATACCACACTTTATATAAATATATTGGGATAAAACCCAATTTTCATTGCAAACTGTTTTATAGGGATAAATCTCATTTTATTGAAATAAAACATCTTCTTTTATTTAGGTAACTTTTATAGCCACTTTTTCCAAGCCTTCAGTGCTGTCCAGCTGGCTTCTAGTTGGCTTTCACAGTTTGTTACCTGAAACGCGTTTAAAAACATTTTTGTCAGTGGGAAATACTGGTGAGTGAATCCCAGTTTAATCAAGAAGAGTTTATTCAATTTTCACAATTTTGAGAGCTATTACAATGTTTATTTCTACACAATTACTCATTCAGTACTGTCAATCCTGACTGGTGGGTCATATTACACATTGGCTAAATCTTTGTCCAATGGTAACGTGTTTCACATTTTGTATTCAAAACCCCAACATACCGGCAGTAATTGAAGAACTACAAAGACTCAATCACTGCTAATCACATTGTAAAATAATTAAGGTTTTGTAAAAACAGTTTACAAAAAGGAGATTACTCACATTGCTGTCTTAGGTTTTCTGTAAGGGTTTCCTGGTGATTATCTATAATTTACACAAATGCACACGTGTTAGTATAATAACCCTTAATATTTACATTAGTAATACCCTCCCCAAGACAGCATTCCAACGACTACGTCGTGCAGAACCTCGACAGTCGTTACGGAACCCTGGATCAATTGGACAGCGTATCTAATACGTAACTGGGGTTATGATACTTACAACGGAGCAGAACTTTGTTAATTAGGGGGATATTATGCCCGGAGATTATGCCTACTATGCAGAAAATTTGAGAGAGAAAGAGATTTTGAACGATCCGAAACTGAAGGCTGAGAGCCTCCATTTATAGGCGACTCTTCGCCTTCTCTTCTATGCCTGCGTAGAAAGAAGGTTGGGCCTTCGCGGCCCGCGACATAGGTCGCCTAGGGTTTAGCTTCGTCTGGTCACGAGTATAGGTTGTGTGTGTGTCCCGCCACGTGGCGGCCTGGGGCCGTGCCACCAGTCACTCGCTCGCGGCCCGTGTAGGTCAAGGGGGTGGCTTACGCGCCCCACGAGAGACCATTAAAATTCTTTTTTATTTAATTTTAATAATAGTAAGGGTATTCGGGGCCCGTTTTCGCATACGGGGTGTACTTTAGGACATATAGGGACATTTTAAAATATATTAGAGTGTCAAAAATATTTTGAGGGTTGTTATATCCTCCCCACCTTGTTTTAGAGCTCTTCCTCGAGATCTACTGGAACAAGTGTGGATATTTCCTTTGCATTTCTGATTCAAGCTCCCATGTATACTCTGGTCCTCTTTTGGAGTCCCATTTCACTTTGACCAGAACTAATCACTTGTGCTTGAGGTTTTTAACTTTCCTATATTCAATCTGTATGGGCCTCTATACAACTTTTAACTGCTCATTTACCTCTATGTCCTTAAGAGGTACCATCAGTGATTCATCAGCTAAGCATTTCTTGAGATTAGATACATGAAATACATCATGTATCCCGGCCATTTCCTCTGGCAGTTGTAGATGATAGGCTACATGTCATATTCTTCTAATAATCTCAAAAGGTCCAACATACCTGGGGCTTAGCTTTCTCCTTTTGATGAATCTTACCACTCCTTTCCAATGAGAGACTTTCATTAACACTTTATCTCCTACCTGAAATTCCAATGGCTTTCGTTTATTATCTGCATAACTCTTTTGTCGATCACGTGCTGTTTTCAGTCGTTCCTTGACTTGAATGATCTTGTCTGTTGTTTCTTGTACTATCTCAGGTCCAGATAGTTGCTTTTCTCCGATTTCTGCCCAACAGACTGCCTTTCAGCACTTTCGTCCATAAAGTGCTTCGAATGGTGCAACATTGATACTTGTGTGATAACTGTTATTATAAGAAAATTCTATCAATGGTAAGTGATTGTCCCAATTACCTCCGAAATCAATTACACAAGCTTTAAGCATGTCCCCCATAGTCTGAATTGACCTTTCACTTTGTCCGTTCGTTTGAGGATGATAAGTTGTGCTTAGATTTAATTTGGTTCCCATTGCCTTTTGGAAACTTGTCCAAAAATGAGAGGTAAAACGGCTATCCCTAACAAGAAACAATTATTAAAGGAATTCCATGTAATGAAACTATTTCATTTACATACAATTTAGCTAATTGTTCCATATTGAAAATTTCCTTCATTGGTAGGAAATAAGCTGACTTAGTTAGCCTATCTACAATCACCCAGATTGTATCATTACCTTTTTTTGTTTTGGGTAATTTAGTAACAAAATCCATTGTTATCAATTCCCATTTCCATACAGGCATTTCTAACTGCTGCAATAACCCTGAGGGTTTCTGATGCTCAGCTTTGATTTGTGAACAAGTTAAACACTTAGAAACATAAGCAGCTATATCCTTTTTTATTCCTATCCACCAAAAATTCTTTCTTAAATCCTGATACATCTTATCACTTCCAGGATGCATCGTATACTTAGACTTATGGGCTTCTTCTAATATACGTTGACGTAAGTTTCCTAATTTAGGTATCCACATTCTTTTCTTATGGAATCTCCAAATTCCATCTGTTCCTTGTTCTAATTCCTTAATTATTCCTTTTAACTTTTCAGTATCTTCCTTGATTACTGATTCTAGTGCTTCTCTAATTTGATTATTTAAACCTACTTGTAGATTTAATTTAAGAGAACGTACTCTTTTTGGCTTTTCGTGATACTTTTGACTTAAAGCATCAGCCACTACATTTGCCTTTCCTGCATGATACTGGATATTACAATCATAATCACTAAGTATTGTGACATATGTGCTTGTGTAATCATTTTTCAGACTCTGAATAACACAATATAAATAAAATAGTGTATTTTGATCCCAATTTTTGTTATTTATGTTTGACATTTTGTGCGTTTTGGTTTTTGATTGATTTTAAACTCTATATCGCTTTCTGGAAAGTTATACGCAAACTGATGCGTAAACATAATCAGTTTAACGCGACAAACACTCCAGAACAGCAACATAAGCTTAACATACCTTAAATAACCTTTACATAACTTAGAAATAAGTTTTAGAAGGTTTGGTATGGCAAAAACAAGTTTATTCGCTCTCAGGGACTATTTGCGTCAACTTGCAAAAGTCTGCTGTTTCGTAAGGCAACGTACAGTCTGGAACATGATCATAAATTAAACATACCATATATAACCAAAACATGGATTAGAAATAAACTTTGATAGGTTCGGTGTGCGAAAACATGCTTATATGATCTTACAGGGACTAAAAGTGTCAAAATCGGCGTAAGTTTGCATTTTCGCGCATATCTTAAGTTCTGACCACATCTGGACATCCAAAATTTTTGTACACACTAAAATATTTTTATCTTAGTGATCGGCATGCAAAAATACCGCTCGTCGCTTAATTTGGTTCGTTTTCGCTTCTGTTTTAGTTTCGTCGTAATTTAACGAATAACGCGACCGTACGACCAAACGAGCCGACATCCGAGAGTTTTCCTAGCACATTTTGAGTCCTCTAAACTTTATTGACCTTATAGAACCTTGAAAATGGCTTAACGGGGGTCAAAAGGGCCTGAAATGAGCTTAAACCATGTGTAGGGACCAATTGTGCATATCTACTAAAGTTGGCTACACGGGCCGCGTAAGCCTGCCCCTATGCTTACGCGGGCCACGTGAGAACACCCAGTGACAGAAACTCATTTTCAGCCAACTGTTTGATAATTCAGGGGTCAAACTTGCAATTTATTTGTGTGAGGATCAAGTTAACACCTCTCCAAGGCTTTGAACCTGCTTGTTACACCTGTATGGACATGATTTCTTGCTTGGAGGCTAGACAAACATGTGTCTTGATCTTGTGAATTTGCAACAACTATAAATAGCCTACCATTTCATTGTTGCAACTCACACTTGATCTAAAATTCTCTAAGTTTAGCTTAAAAAGTCAAACAGTGTTTGACTTTCAGTTTGACCAGTCAATGGTCAACGCAAAGTTCGTTTGAACTTTGTAAAGTGATTGTAAACATGATGGTTATAATCCTTAGCGATTATACCTACTGATTACCACGTTAACTAGGTGTAGTGACGAGTCAAAGTTTCGGTCAAAATGCGTTTTAGCAAGCATTTTGCAACGGAACTACTTTAGGGTATCAAAACACTTTGTTTTGATACTAAATCAGTTTTCTATGTTTGTTAAACATGTTTGACATGTTTAACTCGTCACTATTAGTTTAGTGCTTGTTTAGGGTCGTAAGGGTCTAAACAACCGCTTAGACTTTCGAACACGACCCAATTTGTCGATCTTTAGGATCCGACCAAGCATGTTTAGTGATCATAGTTGCATAGGGAATAACCTCAGAGGTTATACCTTATGATCACGTAGGATTGGTTAGTTGATTGTTAAGTAGCTTATATGCCCATAGGAATTGACCAAAATGCCCTTTTGAAGCATAAAACCATATTGTGCCTATGTGAACATATTTTTGACATCTAATCTGATTTAGTAACATGTTAGGGTATAATTGGGCATGTAAGACTTAACATAACACATAGTTAACCATCCGACCAGAGTTTTGCGCAACCGACGCGTTATACTAGCTTATACTACCATAATGGGTCGAAACGGGTCAAGAGCACTTAGGTAGACTTCCAAATCAGAATGATAGCTCTATTAAATCATACCATATGAGTTCAAATACTCATTTGATTTATAGAACGTTATTCTATCCTATCTCCCGATTTAGGATCCGTTTATTAACATAGTTACCTATATTAGGTGTCATTTGATTCTGTGATACTTGGAGCTTAAATTGGTCTTATTCTAAAGACTAATAAGCAATCCCAAGTGAGTACATAGTTCCCCTCTTTTACCATTTTCAAATACTTTGGGGTGATACACATGTGCATACTTGTTACTTTCATGCTTTCTTTGCTTTTATGACATAATCATGCTAGTTTCATCTAGTACACATATAGTACATGTTTTCAATCATGTTTTGCTATGTATGCGAATAAACAATACTGCATAAATGTTTGTAATCATAAAGCATTATTTTCTGCAAAACGTAACATTTGATTTAAACTTGGGTTTATTCAAAAGCATTGTTTTGTACATTTTCCTACGGGGTTGATTAACTACTAGTTATTCACCGTACATAACATTGATTATCACATTAACATTTTCACATAGTTAAGTAGATACTTTCTACTTGCTATGCATTACATTTGTTTATACATGATATACTTCACACATGACATTGTACATGGTTTATACATAAACATTTTAACATTTAACAAGACATTTTGGTCGGTTATTGATAAATGACTTATGTAATGGGGCTATGTGTTATATGATAAAAGCATGGTGGATACGCCGCTGGTACTTCCTATATATAAGTGCTTTTGTTGCGTTATCTAAGCCACTTGACAAAGACATGAAACATTTTTCACAAAGACACAACATTTTTATAATAAGTACACATTTTATACAAATTCACTTTAACTTGGTTATTCATTTAACGATGCATATTTCTTTCATATCATTTGATTTTCATATCGATTTCCACATGATTTCATAAAAAAACATTTTACAAGGTTCATGACTACTTTTTGTTAAACCCTTCTTTAAACTACAAGTCGTGAATCTTGCATAAACAAAACCTATGTATCTCACAGGCATTTTTATGTTGACGTACCTATTTTCGCATGTGTTTCAGGTGCTAATGCATGATGATGCTTGTGCTACACTTAGGCGGACTTGGGCCTTAGTAACTTAAAAGACAATTATTATGTTATGTTTTATTTAAATTCTAAGACAATGTAAACTTTAATTCTAATAATACAAAACTTTAATTACCATGGTTGTTGAAACAATAATTCTGTCGCCTCACTCCCCGACGTTTCCGCCGCGGTTTGTTGTTTTAACACGGTCGGGGTGTGATAGAAGAGTTGGTATCAGAGCCAATGGTTATAGGGAATTAGGTTATTAGTAATGCTTTGACCTAGACTATAACTTTCTAGGACCCTAACACAAGTTTACTTGTGTTTAGATCTTAAAACAATACACGTCACCTATCCTTAGGTGATTTCCAAAACATGAACACAAAATTCCAAAATGATTTTGAAATCAATCATCTATCCTTAGATGATTTCTTTTGGCCGTGTGCCTTCCAAATTTTCAAAATCTCGTCAAAGTTTGGGTCTAAATAATGTGAACACGTGCAAACTGGAAGAGTGAATGCCTGTACCCTGAGTTTTCTATCTAAGGCTAGAGTGTTCGTACAAATCCGTAGTATCAGACCAGTCACTCTTACCTGGGAACTCTTTGGGTGAGTGTTCACTTATAGGCGAGCATGTCTTCAGCGATACATTATTATGGCCTATTTACTTTGATTTGTCACTGTGTGTCGTTTGTTTGCTTTGTGGTAACAAACAAATGACCACCATCCTTATATTTTTGTCGGTTTTATTGCTATCTCATTTATTTCATCACATCATCTCACTCATTTTCTCTCATGTTTCTTCTTTTAGAATGCCTCCTCGATGTAACATTCAGCAACCTGATGCCGAACTGGCGGCTATTATAGCACAGCAGATGGCTGCTATGCTACCTAATCTCATCACTCAAATAAACCAAGCCAACAATAACAATAATGCACCTGCTCCATGCAATTTCAAAAGTTTTAACTCGGCTAAACCACTCAAGTTTAGTGGTTCTGAAGGAGTAACTGGGCTCCTACAGTAGTTTGAGAGTCTTGAGAGCACCTTTCGCCATGTTCAGTGTCCAAACAACCGTAAGGTCGAGTTTGCTTCGAGTGTATTCCAAAAGAGGGCTCTTACCTGGTGGAATGGGGTTATGAGATACCGAGGTGCTGATGTTGCTTTGGGTCAAACTTGGGAGGAACTTAGAGCTCTCATGATGAGAGAATTTTGTCCTCGTCACGAGCAGAGGGCACTTGAAAATGAGTTCCATGACCTGAAACAAGACAGTGGTGAACACCGGGCGTACACTGACAGATATGAGGAGTTAAGCTTGCTCTGTCCTACAATGGTCACGCCTTTGGACAAGGCTATTGAGAAGTACATAGATGGTTTGCCAGATCCTATACAGGATATCGTCACTGGCAGCAACCCTACTACCGTCCGTCAGGCCATTGAGCTAGCTGCAACCCTTACTGAGTCGCAAGTCAAAAAGGGTAAACTCCACAGAAAAGGTGACAAGAAACAGAAACAGTCAGATAACACCAGTGAGAAAAAGGGCAAGAGGGTTGTTGAGTCTTCAAAGAAATCAAGGAAGCGTAAGGCTTCCAAGAATTTCGCTGTCACAGCTCAGACTAACCAGGCAGCACAGAATCAGCCTGCACAACCCGCTGCCAAAAGGCAGTATGCTGGTAACGCACCTTTGTGCAACAGATGTAACAGTCATCATCAACCACAAGTGCAATGTCGCATCTGCACAAACTGTGGCAAATCTGGTCATCTTACGAACAGTTGCCGTTTTGCTCCTAACCAAAACCAAGCGGTACAAAACCCTGCCCAGAATCCTGCACGACCTCACTATCTGCCTGGTTCATGTTTCAACTGTGGGGATCTGACCCACTACAGGAACAACTGCCCGAGGTTGGCAAATGCAAATCAAGCACCGGCTCGTGGTAGAGCTTTTAACTTGAATGCAAATGAGGCGCGTGCGGATAACGAAGTGGTGAACGGTATGTTCCTTGTTAACAACCATCATGTTTCTGTTCTATTTGATTCGGGTGCCGATAAGAGTTTTGTGTCCTTAGCATTTGAGCCTTTGCTTTCGATGACTAGAACAAAACTAGGAAAGCCCTTAACAGTAGAAGTAGCTAGTGGTGAACACGTGGTACTCGATTACGTTCTTCGAAATTGCCAGTTGAAGCTTAACAACCATCTTTTTCCCTATTGACCTCACACCGATGCAGCTCGGGAGCTTCGATGTTATAGTAGGAATGGATCGGTTATCCAAGTACCATGCTGAGGTGGTATGTTTTGAGAAGTTGGTCCGTATACCGCTTTCGACTGCTGAGATCTTAGAAGTTCGTGGGGAGAAACCCGTTAGTAACCTTAAACTCATGTCTTGTACCCAAGCCCAAAAATACCTACGG
Organism: Helianthus tuberosus; assembly: GCA_030545235.1. NCBI lineage: Eukaryota > Viridiplantae > Streptophyta > Magnoliopsida > Asterales > Asteraceae > Helianthus > Helianthus tuberosus. The sequence continues at coordinate 140,999,389 of CM060411.1, read as the reverse complement.
AAGAAATATGTCGCCTTCTTGGCACATGTCGTAGAGGATAAAGGCAAGGGTAAGACTATCCAAGATATCCCTGTTGTTCGGGATTATCCTGAGGTATTTCCTGAAGCATTACCTGGTTTACCCCCTGTGCGCCAAGTTGAGTTCCGAATTGATCTTGTACCTGGTGCAAATCCTATTGCCAAATCCCCTTATCGTCTTGCACCGTCTGAGATGCAAGAGTTGTCTAAGCAGCTTCAAGAGCTTTCTGACAAAAGGATTCATCCGTCCGAGCTTTTCACCTTGGGGTGCTCCTGTCCTATTTGTGAAAAAGAAAGATGGATCATTCAGGATGTGTATTGATTATCGTGAGCTCAACAAGCTTACCATCAAAAATCGATATCCCCCACCTCGCATTGATGATCTCTTTGATCAGATACAGGGTGCAACTTTCTTTTCAAAGATTGATCTTCGTTCTGGGTATCATCAACTTCGAGTTCTCGAAGAAGATATTCCCAAGACAGCTTTTCGTACGCGATATGGTCATTATGAGTTCACTGTTAGGCCTTTCAGTTTAACAAATGCTCCTACTGTTTTCATGGACTTGATGAATAGGGTTTGTAAGCCTTATTTGGACAAGTTCATCATCGTTTTCATTGATGACATTCTGATCTATTCTAAGACTCGAGTTGATCATGAGCAGCATCTTCGTCTTACAATGGAGCTCCTAAAGAAAGAACAGCTTTTCGCCAAATTCTCCAAGTGCGAATTCTGGCTTAAGGAAGTTCAATTTTTGGGGCACATCGTCAACGAACAAGGTATTCATGTAGATCCCGCCAAAATCAGTGCGATTAAGGATTGGGATACACCTACTACTCCTACCGAGGTTCGTTCATTTCTTGGTCTAGCGGGTTATTACCGCCGTTTCATTGAAAACTTCTCCAAGATTGCGGTTCCTCTCACTGCTTTAACTCAGAAGAATAAACCTTTTGAGTGGGGATCCAACCAGGAAGAAGCTTTCCAGACCTTGAAACAGAAACTCTGTGATGCACCTATTCTATCTTTGTCTGAGGGCAATGACGATTTTGTCGTGTACTGTGACGCATCTAACTTAGGCCTTGGCTGCGTTCTTATGCAAAGAAACAAAGTCATAGCTTATGCATCAAGACAGCTAAAGGTACACGAGAAAAACTACACGACTCATGATCATGAGTTAGGTGCTGTAGTTTTCGCTCTCAAAATCTGGAGACACTACCTTTATGGTACAAAGTGTTTACTGACCACAAAAGTCTCCAGCATATCTTCAATCAGAAAGAACTTAACATGAGGCAACGACGTTGGGTTGAACTCCTAAACGACTACGATTGCGAAATTCGCTACCATCCTGGTAAGGCGAATGTCGTGGCTGACGCATTAAGTCGTAAGGAACGTGTCAAGCTTCACTGTGTTCAAGTTCGATCTGACATTCAAACCCACATTTCTCAGGCTTAACATACTTGTGTTACACAAGGTTTGATGGGTAAAGAATTACCATGTCATATTAAGCATGAGCTTGAACTGAAAGACTTTGGGATATTCTATTTCATGGGCCATTTATGGGTCCCAAGTATAGATGATCTTCGCACCTTGCTTATGGATGAAGCTCACAAGTCTCGTTATTCTATTCATCCTGGTGCAGACAAAATGTATAAGGATCTTCGAACCCAGTATTGGTGGCCGGGCATGAAGAAAGACATTACTTTGTATGTTTCCAAATGCCTTACTTGTCTTAAGGTTAAGGCAGAACACCAATATCCCTCTGGACTTTTGGAGCAACCAGAGATTCTGGTTTGGAAATGGGAAAACATTGCTATGGATCTCATTACCATGCTGTCGCACACTAAAGGAGGTCATGACGCCATTTGGGTAGTTGTTGATCGTCTTACAAAGTTAGCACATTTCTTACCGATCCGTGAGGATCTACCTACTGACAAGCTTGCAAAAATCTATGTTGATGAGATTGTATCTCGACATGGCGTTCCTTTGAACATCATATCTGACAGAGATGCTCGATTCTCGTCTCGCTTTTGGAGAACCATGCAATCTGCCATGGGAACCCAACTCAATTTGAGCACAGCATATCATCCTCAAACAGATGGCCAATCTGAGAGAACAATCCAGACACTGGAGGATATGCTTAGAGCTTGTGTGATTGATTTCGGTGGTAGTTGGGATTCGCATCTACCGTTGATCGAATTCTCCTACAACAATAGTTATCACTCTAGCATTAACATGGCTCCTTTCAAAGCTTTATACGGTCGAAAATGTCGTTCACCGGTCTGCTAGAATGAGATAGGTGAAGCTCAGTTTACTGGACCCGACCTCATTCTAGAGACTACTGATAAGGTCAAGAAGATTCGTGATAACCTACAGACAGCTAGAAGCCGTCAAAAGAGTTACGCGGATCGACGACGCAAGCCCTTAGAATTTCAAGTCAGTGATCACGTTCTACTCAAGGTATCCCCTTGGAAAGGTGTGATCCGATTTGGAAAGAAAGGAAAACTTGCACCACGCTATGTTGGACCATTCAAGATCGTTGAAAGAATCGGAAAAGTAGCCTACAGATTAGAGCTACCTCCTAAAGTTGGAAATGTTCATCCAACATTCCACGTGTCCAATCTCAAAAAGTGTTTAGCTGATGAGAACCTCCACATACCACTTGATGAAATTCGTGTGGATAACACGATGCACTTCGTTGAGAAACCTGTGGAAATCATGGACCGTGAAGTCAAAAAGCTCAAACACAAGCGCATATCTATTGTCAAAGTTCGCTGGGAATCTAAACGTGGCCCAGAGTTTACTTGGGAACGTGAAGATCAGATGAAAGCGAAATATCCACATCTATTCTCACAAGTTTCCTCTAAATAAATTTCGGGATGAAATTTCCTAAAGTAGGGGAGACTGTGACATCTGTGCTTATGTAATCATTTTTCAGACTCTCAATAATACAATATAAATAAAAAATTGTATTTTGATCCCAATGTTTGTTATTTATGTTTGACATTTTGTGCGTTTTGGTTTTTGATTGATTTTAAACTCTATATCGCTTTCTGGAAAGTTATACGCAAACTGATGCGTAAACATAATTAGTTTAATGCGACAAACACTCCGGAACAGCAACATAAGCTTAACATACCTTAAATAACCTTTACATAACTTAGAAATAAGTTTTAGAAGGTTTGGTATGGCAAAAACAAGTTTATTCGCTCTCGGGGACTATTTACGTCAACTTGCAAAAGTCTGTTGTTTCGTAAGGCAACGTACAGTCCGGAACATGATCATAAGTTAAACATACCATATATAACCTAAACATGGCTTAGAAATAAGCTTTGATAGGTTCGGTGTGCGAAAACATGCTTATATGATCTTACAGGGACTAAAAGTGTCAAAAACGACGTAAGTTTGCATTTTCGCGCATATCTTACGTTCTGACCACATCTGGACATCCAAAATTTTTGTACACACTAAAATATTTTTATTTTAGTGATCGGCATGCAAAAATACCGCTCGTCGCTTAATTTGGTTCGTTTTCGCGTCCGTTTGAGTTTCGTCGTACTTTAACGAATAACGCGACCGTACGACCAAACGAGCCGACATCCGAGAGTTTTCCGAGCACATTTTGAGTCCTCTAAACTTTATTGACTTTGTAGAGCCTTGAAAATGGCTTAACGGGGGTCAAAAGGGCCTGAAATGAGCTTAAACCATGTGCAGGGACCAATTGTGCATATCTGCCAAAGTTGGCTACACGGGCCGCGTAAGCCTGGCCCTATGCTTACGCAGGCCGTGTGAGAACACCCAGCAACAGAAACTCATTTTCAGCCAACTGTTTGATAATTCGGGGGCCAATCTTGCAATTTCTTTGTGTGAGGAGCAAGTTAACACCTCTCCAAGGCTTTGAACCTGCTTGTTACACTTGTATGGCCATTATTTCTTGCTTGGAGGCTACACAAACATGTGTCTTGATCTTGTGAATTTGCAACAACTATAAATAGCCTACCATTTCATTGTTGCAACTCACACTTGATCTAAAATTCACTAAGTTGGGGTTCTATAACTTCATACCTGAGAATTTATAAGATCAAGTTCAAGCAAGGACCTTTTGTAAGCATTCATTCTTTTATTGCTTTCTAGCTTAAAAAGTCAAACAGTGTTTGACTTTCAGTTTGACCAGTTAATGGTCAACGCAAAGTTCGTTTGAACTTTGTAACGTGATTGTAATCACGATGGTTATAATCTTTAGCGATTATACCTACTGATTACCACATTAACTAGGCGTAGTGACGAGTCAAAGTTTCGGTCAAAATGCGTTTTAGCAAGCATTTTGCAACGGAACTACTTTAGGGTATCAAAACACTTTGTTTTGATACCAAATCAGTTTTCTAAGTTAGTTAAACATGTTTTGACATGTTTAACTCGTCACTATTAGTTTAGTGCTTGTTTAGGGTCGTAAGTTAAGCGGTCTAAACAACCGCTTAGACTTTCGAACCCGACCCGTTTGGTCGATCTTTAGGATCCGACCAAGCATGTTTATTGATCATAGTTTCATAGGGAATAACCTCAGAGGTTATACCTTATGATCACGTATGATTGGTTAGTTGATTGTTAAGTAGCTTATATGCCCATAGGAAATGACCAAAATGCCCTTTTGAAGCATAAAACCATATTGTGCATATGTGAACATATTTTTGACATCTAATCTGATTTAGTAACATGTTAGGGTATAATTGGGCATGTAAGACTTAACATAACACATAGTTAACCATCCGACCATAGTTTTGCGCAACCGACGCGTTATAGTAGCTTATACTACCATAACGGGTCGAAATGGGTCAAGAGCACTTAGGTAGACTTCCAAATCAGAATGATAGCTCTATTAAATCATACCATATGAGTTCAAATACTCATTTGATATATAGAACATTATTCTATCCTATCTCCTGATTTAGGATCCGTTTATTAACATAGTTACCTGTATTAGGTGTCGTTTGATTCTGTGATACTTGGAGCTTAAATTGGTCTTATTCTAAAGACTAATAAGCAATCCCAAGTGAGTACATAGTTCCCCTCTTTTACCATTTTCAAATACTTTGGGGTGATACACATGTGCATACTTGTTACTTTCATGCTTTCTTTGCTTTTATGACATAATCATGCTAGTTTCATCTAGTACACATATAGTACATGTTTTTCAATCATGTTTTGCTATGTATGTTAAGCATGCTAGCACATTGTTTTACATGAACATTTCTACTATGTATGTTTACTTAGCATACTTAGTACATGGTTTTCACATGCTTACATTGGGTATGACATTTGGTGTGTTTAATCGGAACAATAATACATTCATTAACATTAGCTACGCCGCTCGGTAGTATGTAATCGTACCATAGGAATTGACAACTCCCGTTTCCGACTTCCTAGGTTTGTTTGGAAGTTGGGAATGACAGAATCTGATATACATAACTTACATGAACCTTTAATTTGTTTGAAGGTTTGTCGCCACAGTCGCAAGGCTTGAATGTATGCGAATAAACAATACTGCATAAATGTTTGTAATCATAAAGCATTGTTTTCTGCAAAACATAACATTTGATTTAAACTTGGGTTTATTCAAAAGCATTTGTTTTGTACATTTTCCTACGGGGTTGATTAACTACTAGTTATTCACCGTACATAACATTGATTATCACATTAACATTTTCACGTAGTTAAGTAGATACTTTCTACTTGCTATGCATTACATTTGTTTATACATGATATACTTCACACATGACATTGTACATGGTTTATACATAAACATTTTAACATTTAACAAGACATTTTGATCGGTTATTGATAAATGACTTATGTAACGGGGCTATGTGTTATATGATAAAAGCATGGTGGATACGCCGCTGGTACTTCCTACATATAAGTGCTTTTATTGTATTATACATTATTGCGTTATCTAAGCCACTTGACAAAGACATGAAACATTTTTCACAAAGACACAACATTTTTATACTAAGTACACATTTTATACAAATTCACTTTTACTTGGTTATTCATTTAACGATGCATATTTCTTTCATATCATTTGATTTTCATATCGATTTCCACATGATTTCATAAAAGAAAACATTTTACAAGGTTCATGACTACTTTTTGTTAAACCCTTCTTTAAACTACAAGTCATGAATCTTGCATAAACAAAACCTATGTATCTCACAGGCATTTTTATGCTGACGTACCTATTTTCGCATGTGTTTCAGGTGCTAATGCATGATGATGCTTGTGCTACACTTAGGCGGACTTGGGCCTTAGTAACTTAAAAGACAATTATTGTGTTATGTTTTATTTAAATTCCAAGACAATGTAAACTTTAATTCTAATAATACAAAACTTTAATTACCATGGTTGTTGAAATAATAATTCTGTCGCCTCACTCCCCGACGTTTCCGCCGCGGTTTGTTGTTTTAACGCGGTCGGGGTGTGACAAGTATCTCCATCCAGCGTCTTTGTCTCATATTCAATTCCTTTTGCCTGAAGGCATACCTTAAACTCTTTTGGTCGGTGAAAATGGTAAACTTACTACCATAAAGGTAATGTCTCCAAATCTTAAAAGCAAAAATTATAGCTCCTAATTCTAGATCATGGGTTGAATAATTATCTTCATGATTCTTAAGTTGTCTAGAGGCGTAAGCTATAACCTTTTGATGTTTCATTAACACACATCCATAACCTAACTTAGAAGCGTCACAATAGACTACAAAGTCTTTAGTTCCTTCTGGTAACGCTAGTATGGGTGCATGGGTTAATCTTTGCTTAAGAGTTCTAAAGGCTTCTTCTTGTTTTGGTCCCCATTCAAACTTAACAGATTTACAGGTTAGCTTAGTTAAGGGAATGGCTATTCTATAAAAATCTTGAATAAATCTTCTATAATAACCGGCCAATCCTAAGAAACTTCTAACCTCGGTTGGTGACTCAGGGGTTTTCCACTTGGTAATCGCCTCGATCTTGGTGGGATCTACATGAATTCCTTCATGATTAACTAAATGTCCAAGAAACTGTACCTATTCTAACCAAAACTCACACTTCGAGAACTTAGCATAAAGCTTTTCTTTTCTCAATAAACTTAAAAGTGCGTGCAGATGCGCTGCATGTTCCTCTTTGCTTTTAGAATAAATGAGAATATCATCTATAAAGACAATTATGAATTTATCCAAATATGGCTTACATACTCGGTTCATCATGTCTATAAATGCAGCTGGGGCATTGGTTAAACCAAATGGCATGACAGTAAATTCATAATGGCCATACCTGGTTCTAAAAGCGGTCTTAGGAATGTCCTCTTCCTGTACCTTTAATTGATGATATCCTGATCTTAAATCGATTTTAGAGAAAAATCGTGCTCCTTGCAATTGGTCAAACAGATCATCGATTCTCGGTAATGGATACCGATTCTTAATCGTGACTTTGTTCAATTCACGATAGTCAATGTACATATGCATTGATCCGTCCTTCTTTTTAACGAATAAAATCGGTGCTCCCCATGGTGATAAGCTTGGCTGTATGAATCCCTTTTCCAATAATTCATCTAACTGTTTCTTCAGTTCCTGCATTTTTGCGGGTCCCAAACGGTAAGGTGTTTTGGCAATTGGTGCTGTTCCTGGTATCAAATGGATTCTGAATTCAACTTCCCTGTCTGGAGGTAGTCCTGGTAGCTCTTCTAGAAATACATCTGAAAACTAGGATACTACTGGAATATCATTTAATTCTTTTCCTTTAGTGTTAGTGATTATGGAAATCAAATACACTAATGACCATTTCCTTATATAACTTGTTGTTTTCATCACAGAAATGAATTTTCTGTATCTAAAGGGTTTATTTCCTTTAATTGTGATCTTTTCACCCCTTGGTGAATTTACTTGGATTAACTTTTGATCACATAAAATACTGGCTTTATTGGCTATTAACGAATCCATTCCTAATACAACATCAAATCCTGCCAGATTCATTGGGTAAAGGTTTTCAATAAATTTTTGATTTAGAATTTCTATTCTTGCTGTAAGGACTCTCAAAATTATTATAAAAATACCAGTAAATGAAAACCCGGACCCCTGAAACCTTACCCTACATTAGAAATCAAGAAAAACCAAATTTATAGGTTTCAGGCGGGCCGCGTAAGAGACAAGCATGTCTTACGCGGGCCGCGTCAATGTTGGGTTGACCGGATAAGTGTTTCGGATCCACGTAGCGGCCACCTGGCTAACCTACTTGTGACTGGTCAAGCCTACTCGTAGACTGGGCGGCTAGGCGGGCCGCGTAAGGTTAAGATGAAGGCTTACGCGGGCCGCGTAAGGCCTCAATTTCACCTATAAATAGCTTGCATTAGGGACTTTCATTCTGTGTCGAAACAAACTTTCAAAAACGAAGTTATAATACTCTGAAGTCGAAAATACTTTCAATATTAGCTAGGCGCTGCTCCGATACCGGGTATTAACTCGATCGCTGCTACGATTCAATGTCCGATCGATTAAACTATCCAATGGATGTTTAAGTGCTGCCCACATTAGGGTTTATGCTTTGTCATTCGTCGTTAAATCGATGGGTGTTTAAGTATCGCACTTTTCCATTCGTTGTGAAGGTTTTAATCTCGTGAGTTATCGTAAATGTTGTATTAAGTTACTAACCGAGTTGTGTGCATATTATTAATTTAGGTTAAAAGGCTAATCAGTAGGCTAGGCTCTGCTCAATTAAATCTGCAATGTGAGTCATTCTCTTTTTATCAAATTGCTTTATAAATTCTTAAATATTTTCAAAGTTATAATTACAGGGATTAAGTCTTTGTAATCACCAAATTACAGCCAGTATGTGGGGTTTTGTATCACTACTTGATAATCTTTGCCATTGGACAAACGGGTGGCCAATGGTGATATCACCATAGTCACAGATCCGGTCGAGTGACAATACTGTGGGTAGTTGGTTGATATATGGAAACAATGTAATCACCCTTAATACTGTAAATTATAACAAACATGTCGTTTTAGTAAAAAGAATGATTCACCAGTATTTCCCGCTGACAAAACCTTTTTCAAACATGTTTCAGGTGATCTGTTGTGATCAAGGAAAAGTGCCATGAAGCACTACAAGCTTAAGGAAGTGGCTTAATATAAAATAAAGAAACATGTTTTTGTAAAAGGAAGATTTCTCCGTGAAATCATATGATTGTAAATTATCGAGGTTTTATCCCGAATTGTGAAATAAAATAATCGGGAAATTACAGTTTTAAAAAGATCCTGAAGAAACTTCCGCTGTTAAATAAATACCATGGGATTTTCTGTCCCGCGGCTCTTGAAACGGGTCAAACCGGGTCAGGGGCCGTGACAGAAAAAGGTGGTATCAGAGCCACTGATTTAAGCCTATTAAGTATTTAGAAATACTTAATTTTCTTAATTTTCATTTTGTGATTATATGTTTTATTATTTGAATATTTGTGTACAGTATGGGGAAATAAAAGCTTTCAAATATCTATCTTAAATTAAATAGGTCATTCAACGAGAAGGGAAGTTCATCCCAAACAAAATCCTCAAATCACTCTGTAATTCCTGATGAAGGAATATTTGTTCGTAAGGTACAATATGAGGAACCACTTTCTCCTAATAAAAGAAGTTTGATTATTAGGAAAAGTCAAGAGAAACAAAAGAAATCCAAAGGAAATAGAGTTAATCAGAAAACCCAAGAATTAGGCAGTAACCCACCATGGGAGGACAAGTTAGATGAAAAATGGGCAGATCTTTATATGCTAGCCACTGTAGCAGTTAATGCAAATCTTTAAATAAACTGACTTAAGTTTTACCTTTATCACCTACAATCCAGAAACCTTATTTAGTAAATAAATAATTAAACCTTAGTGTGTTTTAATTTTCAGTTGTTTTGTAGTTACCCAGTATGAAATAATATTTAAAGGTTATCTATGGAATTTTTTTATAAAATTTTTAACTTAGTATTTGTGTGTATTTTTCATGTATACTAAACAGCATGAGTGACTTGTCTGACGCCCTTCAGAATTTAAATCTCTATCCGGTAAAAATAGAGGTTTCCAGAGATTTCAATAGGTATATACCCGACATAGAAGAACCTATGGAATTCAATGCTCCACCTCCGGAGAAACCCAAGCCCAAGAAAAGGAGAAGATTCGTGGGATGGAGACGTGTGCGTAGAAGGAAACCCGCCACTAGAAAGATTCCCAAAACAGAAAATCCTTTAGACAAAGGGAAGGGGATTGAAGTAGGGGAAGAATCTAGGCAGATGGGAATACAGTTTGAAGAATATTCTAAGCAAATAGAAATGGAGATTGGAGGAGGTTCTAAACAAACCCAGATAGAAATTGGAGAAAGCTCTAAGCAAACCCAGGAAATGACATTGCAGGAAGAGCTAGACTTTATATTGGCAAGCTATGATACTATTAAGCCTGTCAATAAAAATGTTTTTACTCATCCTATTGAAACTCAACTTCCTATGAATTTGGAACCAGCAATCCCAGAACCTATAATCCACACCCAGCCTTTCGGAATGGATGAATGGTGGACTAATGATTGGCAATTCCAAAACCTGCTCAACAGTCCTTATTCCTTTCTTCCTCAATTCGATCCAGAACCTATACCTAATCCACCTATGAGCAATGAGAATTTAGCTGAACTCCACCACTTTGGCGAGGAGTTAATGGATGTAGGAAATAGGATCAGGGAAGTAGGAGAACAGATCTCCTGGAAGTACGATGAGAGGGAACGCCGTTACTAAAATATCAACTGACGAGGGATAAGGGGTTTATGAGACTGTGGTTGTATAATAGCAATAATAATATAATCATGTGAAATAACCTAAAATAAAACTTTGTAAGATAATGGTGTGTATTGATGCATACTATTAAATATAAAAATGGAAATCGAGAAATCGGTAGTTTTGGCTATATGTGTGTATTTGAAATTTGTATGATTGTTTTGTGTATAATTGTTATTTAATCGATACTAATAAATTATATATATATATCAGATGGAAAACGCTAATAACAAACCAGTTAATGAGGTTAATCAATCTGAGCCACATCCGGAGGATCAATTTCTAAATAGGCAAGATATCGAAAATATCGTTGCTCAAGGAATAGCCAATGCTATTCCAGCAATAGTTGCTGCTGTTAGAAATCCAATCGAAACTCAACAAATCATTCCTAGTAAACGTATTTCTGAAGATAACTTCAGCAATAGCGTAAATGGAGGCGGTAATCATACTAATCATGATAATAATCCACGGCAGGCTCCGCTTCCTAAGAAAATGAAAGCTGCAACACCTGGTTGCACTTACAAAGAATTTCTTGCTTGTAAACCATCTGAGTTTGCAGGCAATGAAGGAGCAACTGTGGTACTGCGTTGGTTAGAGAAAACCGAGGCAGTGATTACAATAAGTAAATGTACCCAGGATGATCAGGTCATATACGCTTCAAATCTTTTTAAAGAAGGGGCGCTAGAATGGTGGAACACGGTGTTTCAAGCAAAAGGAAGGATGATGGCGTACGCTATGAACTAGGAAGAATTTAAGAAACTTGTAGAAAGAAAATTTTGTCCCGAATATGAAAAAGATCAAATGGCGAATAAGTTCTTAAACCATCGAATGATGGGTGTAGATTGTCGCGGTTATACTTCGACATTCTTTGAATATGCTAGAGTGGTACCAACACTGGCTTCGCCAGAACTGGTACTCATTTCTCGCTATATTTGGGGATTGATTGGTGAAATCCGCAATATCGTTAAAGCTGCGAGACCTCGCACTATTGACGATGCAGTGGAATTAGCCAACACCCTAACTGATGAACTGGTGCGCACAAGAGATGATAACAGAAAAAAAGAACTGGCTCAGAAAATAACCCAAGGATTTCGTACGGGTAATAATAGTAGCTTCAAAAGAAGAGGAACAGGGCAATCTTCAAACTTACCGTTCTGCAAGAATTGCCGAAAGAAACATTATGGAAGATGTAATGTGACCTGCAACTTTTGCAAAGCCATAGGACATCGTGAAGAAGACTGCAGAAGGAAAATAAGGATCTGCTATAACTGTGGAGAAGCTAGGCATTTCAAAATAGAATGTCCTAAAGTAGTTAAACCAGTAGACAATAAAGCCAAGACAGCCGATGGAGCTACCAAGAAGAATGTTCGAGCCGATGGAGTTAACAACTCAGGAGGCCGAGCTAATCCCTGATGTGATAGCTGGTACGTTCTTAGTTAACAACATTTACACGAAAGTATTATTTGACTCTGGTGTAAACCAAAGTTTTATCAATACTTCATTCTGCCAAGCTCTTAACTTACCTTTAACCAGCATTAGGCAAATTTTTATAGTAGAAACGGCAGATGGGAATTCAGTTAAAATAGATAAGGTTCTACAAAATGTGGAAATAGAACTTTTAAGTCATAAATTTTCTGCAACCCTATTACCTATGAAATTAGCTGAATTCGATGTGGTGTTAGGAATGGATTGGTTAGTAGCCAACCATGCTCGAATCCTTTGTGATAAAAACTCTATAGAAATTCAGGCACCTACTGGGGAAGTAATCACAGTTACAGGGGACTGGCCACGTAAACCCATGAAGTTCATATCAGTAATGAAAGTTGCTAGTTATGAACGAAAGCAAGGAATAGTATATATGATTTCAGTAATCATTAATACTAAGGGTAAAGAACTTAAGGAGATTCCTGTAGTCTCAGAATACCCAGATGTATTCCCAGAAGAGTTACCAGGATTACCACCAGATAGGGAGGTAGAATTTAGAATTCATCTAATTCCAGGAACTATACCGATAGCCAAGGCACCTTATCGGTTAGCACCCACAGAAATGTTAGAACTGAAAAAGCAATTAGATGAATTACTAAGTAAAGGTTTCATACAACCTAGTTCATCCCCTTGGGGAGCACCAGTGTTGTTTGTAAAGAAGAAGGATGGTTCAATGAGAATGTGTATTGATTATAGAGAATTGAATAAGGTTACAATTAAGAATCGATACCCATTACCTAGGATTGATGATCTTTTTGATCAACTTCAAGGAGCTAGATATTTTTCTAAGATTGACTTACGCTCCGGATACCATCAGTTGAAAGTACAAGAAGAAGACATACCTAAGACTGCTTTCAGAACTAGGTATGGTCATTATGAGTTTACAGTCATGCCCTTCGGATTCACGAATGCACCTGCAGCATTCATGGACATGATGAACAGGATTTGTAAACCATACTTGGATAAATTTGTAATTGTCTTCATTGACGATATACTTATTTATTCCAAAAGTCAAGACGAACATTGTCAGCATTTGCGTGCACTCTTAACTTTGTTAAGAAAAGAAAAGCTTTACGCCAAATTCTCGAAATGTGAATTTTGGCTACAAGAAGTGCAATTCTTAGGACACATGGTGAATCACGAAGGCATTCATGTAGATCCTGCTAAAATAGAAGCAATTATCAAATGGAAGGTTCCGCAATCCGCAATGGAAATTAGAAGTTTTATAGGTTTAGCTGGATACTTTTGACGGTTTATTAAGGATTTTTCCAAGATAGTTGTACCATTAACTAAGCTGACCTGTAAAACAGTTAAGTTTGAATGGGGACCTAAGCAAGAAGAAGCTTTTAGGATTCTAAAGCAAAAGTTAACAAATGCCCCAATCCTAGCTTTACCAGAAGGGACTGAAGATTTTGAAGTTTACTGTGATGCTTCAAAACTAGGATTAGGATGTGTGCTTATGCAACGCAAGAAAGTAATTGCGTATGCATTAAGACAATTAAAAAAGCACGAAGAAAACTATACGACTCATGATTTAGAATTAGGAGCCGTAATTTTTGCCCTTAAGATTTGGAGACATTATCTATACGGAAGTAAATTTACTGTCTATACTGATCACAAAAGTTTAAGGTATATATTTGGGCAAAAAGAGTTAAACATGAGGCAAAGAAGGTGGACGGAAATCCTAAGTGACTACGACTGTGATATTCAATATCACGAAGGAAAGGCAAATGTAGTTGCAGATGCCTTAAGTCGTAAGTATCATGAAAAACAACAAAGAGTTCGTGCTCTTAGGTTAAATCTACAGTTAGATTTAATGGAACAATTGAAGAATATTCAAGAAACAGCAATCAAGGATGATGCTGAAGGAATGAAGGGAAGAATAAAAGAATTAGAGCAAGGAGCTGATGGAATTTGGAGATTCCACCAAAGCAGAATTTGGGTACCTAAGCAAGGGGAATTAAGAAATAAGATTTTAGAAGAAGCTCATAAATCTAGGTATACCATGCACCCAGGAAACAATAAGATGTATCAAGATTTAAGAAACAACTTTTGGTGGATAGGAATGAAAAAGGATATAGCTCGATATGTTTCTAAATGTCTTACTTGTTCACAAGTTAAGGCAGAACACCTGAAACCTGCAGGTCAACTACAACAACTAGAAATGCCTGTATGGAAATGGGAACTCATAACAATGGATTTTATTACTAAGTTGCCCAAAACCAGAAAAGGTAATGATGCGATTTGGGTAATTGTGGATCGAGTAACCAAATCAGCTCACTTTCTACCTATGAAAGAAACTTTTAGCATGGAAAGATTGGCAAAGTTGTATGTAGATGAAGTTGTATCCTTACATGGAGTTCCACTCTCCATTGTTTCGGATCAGGATAGTCGTTTCACTTCCCATTTTTGGACAAGTTTCCAAGAAGCAATGGGAACTCGACTAAATCTGAGTACTGCATATCATCCACAAACAGATGGGCAAAGTGAAAGGAAGATACAAACTCTGGAAGACATGCTCAGAGCATGTGTAATAGATTTTGGTGGAAATTGGGACGATCACTTACCTTTGATCGAATTCTCCTATAACAATAGTTATTATTTAAGCATTGAAACTGCACCATTTGAAGCACTATATGGAAGAAAGTGCAGAACTCCAGTTTATTGGGCAGAAATAGGAGAAAGTCAATTGTCAGGTCCTGAAATAGTGCAAGAAACGACCGACAAGATTCTCAAATCAAGGAAAGATTGAAGATGGCTCGAGATCGCCAGAAAAGTTATGCAGACAATAGACGAAAGCCTTTGGAATTCCAAGTAAGAGACAAAGTACTATTAAAAGTTTCACTTGGGAAGGAGTAGTCCGATTCGGTAAGAAAGGAAAGCTAAGTCCATGATACGTAGGACCGTTTCCAGTAATCCAACGTATAGGACCAGTTGCTTATCGTTTACAACTACCAGAAGAGTTAGCTGGAGTACATGACGTGTTTCATGTATCCAACCTCAAGAGATGTCTATCAGATGAATCTTTGGTAGTACCTCTCCAAGATATAGAAGTAAACGACAAGTTAAAATTTGTTGAGAAACCTCTTCAAATAGAAGACAGAAAGGTGAAATTTCTTAAACATAAACGATTAGTATTGGTCAAATTCAAGTGGGATTAGAAGAGAGGACCCGAATACACTTGGGAGCTGAAATCAGAGATGAAGCAAAAATATCCTCACTTATTCCAATGAATCTCGAGGACGAGATTCTAAATAAGGTGGGGAGAATGTAAGGACTCTCAAAATTATTATAAAAATACCCGTAAATGAAAACCCGGACCCCTGAAACCTTACCCTACATTAGAAATCAAGAAAAACCAAATTTATAGGTTTCAGACGGGCCGCGTAAGAGACATGCATGTCTTACGCGGGCCGCGTCAATGTTGGTTGACCGGATAAGTGTTCCGGATCCACGTAGCGACCACTTGGCTAACCTACTTGTGACTGGTCAAGCCTACTCGAAGACTGGGCGGCTAGGCGGGCCGCGTAAGGTTAAGATGAAGGCTTACGGGGGCCGCGTAAGGCCTCAATTTCACCTATAAATAGCTTGCATCAGGGACTTTCATTCTGTGTCGAAACAAACTTTCAAAAACGAAGTTATAATACTCTGAAGTCGAAAATACTTTCAATATTAGCTAGGCGCTGCTCCGATACCGGGTATTAACTCGATCGCTGCTACGATTCAATGTCCGATCGATTAAACTATCCAATGGATGTTTAAGTGCTGCCCACATTAGGGTTTATGCTTTGTCATTCGTCGTGAAATCGATGGATGTTTAAGTATCGCACTTTGTCATTCGTTGTGAAGGTTTTAATCTCCTGAGTTATCGTAAATGCTGTATTAAGTTACTAACCGAGTTGTGTGCATATTATTAATTTAGGTTAAAAGGCTAATCAGTAGGCTAGGCTCTGCTCAATTAAATCTGCAATGTGAGTCATTCTCTTTTTATCAAATTGCTTTATAAATTCTTAAATATTTTCAAAGTTATAATTACAGGGATTAAGTCTTTGTAATCACCAAATTACAGCCAGTATGTGGGGTTTTCTATACACTACTTGATAATCTTTGCCATTCGACAAACGGGTGGCCAATGGTGATATGACCATAGTCACAGATCCGGTCGAGTGACAAATACTGTGGGTAGTTGGTTGATATATGGAAACAATGTAATCACCCTTAATACTGTAAATTATAACAAACAGGTCGTTTTAGTAAAAAGAATGATTCACCAGTATTTCCCGCTGACAAAACCTTTTTCAAACATGTTTCAGGTGATCTGTTGTGATCAAGGAAAAGTGACGTGAAGCACTACAAGCTTAAGGAAGTGGCTTAATATAAAATAAAGAAACATGTTTTTGTAAAAGGAAGATTTCTCCGTGAAATCATATGATTGTAAATTATCGGGGTTTTATCCCGAATTGTGAAATAAAATAATCAGAAAATTACAGTTTTAAAAAGATCCTGAAGAAACTCCCGCTGTTAAATAAATACCACGGGATTTTCTGTCCTACGGCTCTTGAAACGGGTCAAACCGGGTCAGGGGCCGTGACGCTTGCTCCCTGCAAGATTTCAAAAATCTTAATGGTTACCTCATTTGCTGTCTCTACTAGATATTCTTGGGGGAGTTAGTTAATGGTTGGTTAAGAAGTTTGCAAAATGAAGTATTAATAAAACTTTGGTTCGCACCAGAGTCAAATAATACTTTAGCAAAAACATCATTAACTAAAAACGTACCGGCGATCACATCCGGAATCATCTTTGCTTCTTCTGCAGTTAGAACAAATGCTCTAGCATTTTTAGTATTCTTGGTATTCGTGGCTGGAGCTAGTTTTGGACAGTTTAGCTTGATATGACCTTGTTCCCCACAGTTGTAGCATATCCTGTTATTAGGCTTCTTCCTGCAGTCTTCTTCCTTGTGTCCAGATATTTTTCAGAAGTTACAGTATATGGAGCATCTTCCAGAATGCTTCCTTTTGCAATACTTGCAATAGGGTGCAGAGGTAGAACCTACATTTTTCCCACGGTTAGAATTTCTAGAACGAAATTCTTGGGTAAGCTTCTGGGTTAGGTTCCTCCTTTGATCCTCTTCTCGTGTATGCACTAATTCATCTATCAAGGTATTTGCTAGTTCTACAGCCTCTTCTATGGTTTGGGGTCTAGCTGCCTTGACTACATGCCTAATTTCCCCAATTAATCCCCAGATGTAACGGGAGATTAATACTGGTTCGGGTGATGCAAGGGTTGGTACTATTCGAGCATATTCAAAGAATAATGTAGTATAACCCTTACTATCTACCCAGTCATTCTAAGGTTTAGGAATTTGTTTGCTATCTGTTCTTTTTCATTGGGAGGGCAGAATTTTATTTCTACCATGGTTTTAAATTCCTCCCATTCCATATTGTAAACCCTATCACTTCCCTTAGATTGAAGGATAGTGTACCACCATTCTAGGGCTGAGTTCTTAAACAGATTGGAAGCAAACATTATCTTATCCTCTTCTGCGCATTTGCTTATTCTTAAGACTGCCTCAGTCTTTTCTATCCAGCGTAGAGATGCAACGGCCCCTTCATTGCCCGAGAATTCCATTGGTTTACAAGACCATAATTCTTTATAAGAACAACCATAAGACACGGTTCTTCTTCTTTTGGGAATGGGCACTTGAAGTATGGGTCCATTGTTTACGCTGTGTTTAGGTTCAGAGGGTCGTTTACTATCACGTTTACTTTTATTTTCCGCTTCCTTAACCGTTTTGATAATATATGACATTGCATCTATTATCCCTTGTGCCACTATATGTTGCATGGCACTGTTATCCACTTGGTTTCCATTATTTTTGTTGTGCGGGTTTTCGTTATCCGGGTTATTGTTACTCTGGTTATCATTATTCTGGTTTTCCTGGTTCACTTCGTTATCCATCTGAAGTTTAAACATTTTCCAATTATTAATACCACAAAATAATATTTAAGGCAAACAATTACACAACACACATAATGGTCAAAAGCGTCGAACATTACGACTTACTCTTTTCTTATAGTATGCATCTAATACAAACCGATATTGGAATTGAAAATTACAATACTACTATGCATCACTAACCACAAAGTCGTCTATACTACAATAGATTTATTATATATATATATTCATACACACATTTTATATATTATTATATTATTACTATCTCCACCATCCTTTACTGATATGGGTTGATCCAGAACTCCATATTACGCTCGTCGTATTTCCAGACGAGTCGTTCTCCAACCAGTCTCATCCTCTCGCTACTTTCTAAAATCTCTTCTCCGAAAGTTCGGAGCTCTTGCACATTTTCTGCACTCATTGGGGGTGCAGGTGCTGGTACTGGGTCTGGGTACGGGGGCATAGGTTCTTCCTGAGGGTACAAATTCTCTAAGATTTCCCTAATGTATTCATCAGTATCGTAGTAGGGATCTAGAGGGTCCAGACCTGGGTAGGTTGCTAAGTTCGGCATGGGTTCATCGGTTAGGTGGTAGCGTTGCACATAATCCCTATGATCATCAAACCACGGGTCGTAATCTGGGTCTAAGGGATTGGGTGCTGGTATCCTAGGTATCTTCTCTGGGTTGAAATCATGCATTTGGACTTGGTTTTCTGGGTTGTTTTCTATCTCCATTGGCTGCGTGGGAAACAAAGGTAATGGTTGTGGGGGTACTAGTTGCTCCAGTTTTGGGTCGACAGCTGTGGTTGCTAGGATATGAAAATTCTAAGCTCCTATTAAGCATATCCTGTGTATGAGCATCTGTCTCTCTTTTAGCGGCTGCTAGGACTCGCTGCTGTTGCAACTTTTTCATTCCTTTCCTACGCCCCTACTCAACCATCCTCTCTTCTTCTGAGGGAATGACTCTTCAGACTGAGCCTTAAACACAAATATCCCTTCTTCATTATCAGCTGAATACCCTGAGAGGACAGGCTGTGAAGAGGTGCCTTCGCTCCTAGGTGAGCCGGACAAATGACGATAAACGTCGGAGGGTCCTTGATCACTCATACTGTAAACTAACAAATAGTCAAATAACATACAACAATAAAATACAGATATGCACGTATTTCCATAATTAATTTCCTAACAATTTGAATAATGTCTTGGTGTCAGCATAACACTTCTATGGCTGAATCAGTGGCTTAGCTCTGATACCACCTTCTGTCACAACCCCCGTCCCCTATCTGTCCCGGGAAGGGGCGGCCGCGAGAATCAGTATTGGTGGTATCCGTGTTTATTATTATGGCAGTGGAAATTTCATCAGGACCGTAGTTAGGAAATCTTTTATCAGAGTAAATACCACACTTTATATAAATATATTGGGATAAAACCCAATTTTCATTACAAACTGTTTTATAGGGATAAATCCCATTTTATTGAAATAAAACATCTTCTTTTATTTAGGTAACTTTTATAGCCACTTTTTCCAAGCCTTCAGTGCTTTCCAGCTGGCTTCTAGTTGGCTTTCACATTTTGTTACCTGAAACGCGTTTAAAAACATTTTTGTCTGTGGGAAATACTGGTGAGTGAATCCCAGTTTAATCAAGAAGAGTTTTATCAATTTTCACAATATTCAGAGCTATTACAATGTTTATTTCTACACAATTACTCATTCAGTACTGTCAATCCTGACTGGTGGGTCATATTACACATTAGCTAACTCTTTGTCCAATGGTAACGTGTTCCACATTTTGTATACAAAACCCCAACATACCGGCAGTAATTGAAGAACTACGAAGACTCAATCACTGCTAATAACATTGTAAAATAATTAAGGTTTTGTAAAAACAGTTTACAAAAAGGAGATTACTCACATTGATGTCTTAGGTTTTCTGTAAGGGTTTCCTGGTGATTATCTATAATTTACACAAATGCACACGTGCTAGTATAATAACCCTTAATATTTACATTAGTAATACCCTCCCCGAGACGGCATTCCAACGACTACGTCGGGCAGAACCTCGACAGTCGTTACGGAACCCTGGATCAATCGGGCAGCGTATCTAATACGTAACCGGGGCTATGATTCTTACAACAGAGTAGAACTTCATTAATTAGGGGGGTATTATGCCCGGAGATTATGCCTACTATGCAGAAAATTTGAGAGAGAAAAAGATTTTGAACGATCGGAAACGGAAGGCTGAGAGCCTCCATTTATAGGCGACTCTTCGGCTTCTCTTCTATGCCCGTGTAGAAAAAAGGTTGGGCCTTCGCGGCCCGCGACATAGGTCGCATAGGGTTTAGCTTCGTCCGGTCACGAGTATAGGTTGTCTGTGTGTCCCGCCACTTGGCGGCCTGGGGTCGTGCCACCAGTCACTCGCTCGCGGCCCGCGTAGGTCAAGGGGGTGGCTTACGCGCCCCGCGAGAGACCATTAAAATTCGTTTTTATTTAATTTTAATAATAGTAAGGGTATTCGGGGCCCGTTTTCGCATACGGGGTGTACTTTAGGACATATAGGGACATTTAAATATATTAGGGTGTCAAAAATATTTTGAGGGTTGTTATATCACTGCACCACCCTATGGCTTGGTGCAAGAATTTAGTCCACCATGATTTTATACGCGCGTTCAGCGGAGTTTCCTGTTTTAAAACAATTTCCTGTCGACACTCAAGAAAAGAAGTCAGCGGTTTTTCTTTCTAATCATCATTGATTTGGGCTGGGTTTCCTTAATAATGAAAAGGTTACAGCTTCATGACAACCTGTAAACGCGTAACACATCATCCACACCCGAAATTCTTATTCTTGGATCGTTTCCTTCGCGATGATTGCGAGATGTTCCGCGTTTCCGTTTTTAGCCGAATCACGAACCTAGACTTCAACCTAACAAATCATGCATCCTCTTCAACGCATATATATACCCATGCCCATACTCGACACCCTCAATACAACATATTCTTCCCCACTCGCCAGACGTCGGAGACATTCGCCGGAATACCAAACCCGCCTGAGAAATCAGAAGTCGGCCGAAGTCCGCAACGGAAAAACAATACGAGTTCGTCATCCCCTGTTTCAGATAACCACTCTTGCTCGTTCTCTTGGATTTCCCAAATCCTAATCGTGCGTTACTTACAAGAAATCGTAAACGCAACCAATGTGAGTATACTCGATCCCATTTTTACTTTTAAACACTTTGGGTGCAATATGTATTCTATGCAAAAACACGCAATGCTTGAAACTTGTTATATTCACACTCTATCCACGTTTAAACACGAAACATTTTGCTGCTTGTTAACCTCATATGTTATGCAAGTTGAACGTATTGAACAAGTTGATCGTACTGAACAAGTTGATCGTATTAAACAAGTTGATCGTATTAAACAAGTTGATCGTATTAAACAAGTTGATCGTATTAAACAAGTTGATCGTATTGAACAAGTGGAACGTGTTAACCTCCCGCTAGTCTATTGGGAAAGGCAAAGTAGTAACTTGGATCATGTTATTCGTGTTGGATATGAGCATTTAAACATTTTATTCTACTATGCTATGTATCAAACTTGTATACTCGCCAACTTTTTGTTGATGTTATTTTAATACATGTTGCAGGTTGATAGGCGAAGTGATCAAGAAACAAGCTAGGATGAACTTAGAAACTCATCTTAGAAATAAACAAAGCTTTGATTATGTTGAAACAAGTTTGATTATGTTTGAGCCTTGTATGACATTTTAGAATCTTTATGAAATTTGATTTAAATTATATTGTCACAATAGTGTTATGATGCTTTTGAGCGATTTGTTCGTCTCATCCCGATGTTTCCGCCATCGGTTGGGGTGTGACACCCGGGTCCAGCGGACACGCCCCGTGGCCATCCTTTTCTCTTCCTTCATTAAATGCATGTGTCAGCAGAGGGCCCAACACGGCCCGTGTCCAGTGGGCACGGCCCCGTGTGCAGAAGCGTATCTGTACTACCAAGATTTTGCAAGATTCTGCGTATCTTAGCGTTGACCACGCCCCGTGCTGAGCTGGGCACACCCCCGTGGTGGGTATAGAAGCTTCCACAGCTTTTTCTTTTCTGCAGACACCTGACCACGCCCCCGTGTCCAGTGGGCACAGCCCGTGGTCAGTCTTCTATTTCTTGTTTTTGCTTTCGGGGATGCTGCCGAGGGGTCGGGTATGTCACGTTTATTCCTTTTCTTTGTATTTATGTTGGTTTTGGCTCTATATTTGTTCCTTTTGCTAGTTTAAGCTCGTTTGGTCCTGTAAATTCAAAAGGAAGACAAAAACACACTTTTTCCAACATTAGTACTAAAAAAGGGTTAGTTTCATGCCTTATTTGATGTAATTCATATGTTACATTTTGCACACATCCCAACATTTTGTTGATTATATTTTAATACATGTTGCAAGTTGATAGTAGCAGGGGAAACAAGAAATCAAGCTAGGATTACCTAAGAAACTCATCTTAGATAAACACTATTTTGAGACTTGTTGAATTTGGATGACATTTTGATACACTTGTTGATCATGTTTTGGTGTGTATGACAATTTCAGTCTTTAATATGAAATTTTGATTAATCTATATTGTCACAATTAGCGTTATAGATTCTCTTGAGCAATCTGATTCGCTTAGTGTCGCGCCCCGATGTTTCCGCCATCGGTTGGGGTGTGACAGTTAAAGTGTACACAATGTCCAAACTGCATAGAATGACCATTATCCAAATTGATTACAAAATGACCAATATCCAAATTCCACACAGAAAGTCAAACAACACTGGAAAAGTCAAACAACACAGAAAAATCATACATTGACTAAGTAACTTGTCCCATATTACTAGAAGGTGTTTTTAGACAAAATATTAGAGTAAATAAGTATTAGCATAACATTAACTTGTCCCACAATGCACAAAAGATCACATATTTTCTAAATAACTTCAGCCTTCCTTGTTGCCCCCCTCTATGAATAGATTCCTGCCATTAGACACAGCATATCTTCTAACTGCCTCCTTAAAATAATCCCTTGAAGCAAACCTTGTCCCAAATTTCCAAACAAACTTCTTCCAGTTTGTGTGTGCACTTACACTAGGAGTAGTTTCTTTAAACTGTTTACCTCTGACATCATATTCTTCACTATCACCTGGTGTGGCAATGTCACCATCGGATTCTTCATAACTACTGTATCCCTCTACATGTGCACAACATGCATCATTAGATTCATGCAAATTACCTTCTTTTTCATTAGATTTTAGAAACTCTTCAAGTATCTTTTTTGTGGCTGCTACTTCATCCTTGCTAGCTTGTTTAATTGCATCTTATGACTGTCTCCATTCAACATCTTCTCTGTCTGAATCTAAGCCAATCAATTCATCCTGAACCACATCCTCATCAGAAAACCCATCCTCATCATCAGAACTGGACTCTTTTGTCCCAACTGATTCAAGATTGTAATCACTGTCTTCACTATCTTCACTATACTGTCTATCTAAATCAGCTTCTTTATCACCAGTATCACTATCTATCCCAAAGACTTCTTCCTCTACAACCTGTTTAACCCCAGTATCTGGACCAAAGACTTCTTCCTCTACAACCTGTTTAACCCTTGGTTCTACCTCAGCCCCCTCTTTAACAATTGTCTCCTTATCTATATCAAATGCCCATGCAGCCTCGTGTACTGGTTCTTCCACAACATGTTTAACACTTGGTTCTACAACATCCACACCTGATGTACATCCAGATCTAGGGACTTCAGGAGTTGTGAAACTTTTACGAGATGCCCTACCCAGTTTCACATGTACTACTTTTTTTGGGCTTGGGTACTAGTTTTTTGGGTTGGGCTTGTCGTTTAATGGGTTGGGAACTAGACTTGACTTTTGGTTTAATGGGCTAGAACTGGACTGGGCCTGTGGTTTACTGGGTTGGGAACAACACTGGGCCTTATGTTCAGACATAATTGGGCTATGTTGAACGAACACTTCAATGAATGGTTCAGTCCAACTTTTAGCCTTCATTGCGAGTTCCAAAACATCTTTATCATCCCCAAACAGTTTAAATTCACCATTATCCACATTCATCCCGTACATATAAAAATCCCTACTTTTGTACTAGTTGGTTTCCATGGCATACTCTACTAGCTCAAAGTATGCGAGATGGTCAAAATCCATTACCAACAACTTAGATTCACCTCCAATATAGTGAGGTTGATAAAAGGAAAAGTCTAAAGAACCACCATACCAAAGCATAACATCGATACTTCCATCAGTTAAATCGGTGTGAAAAATCACAATGCAATCAACCCTAACATAAACCTTACCTCTGCGTTGTCTGAATTTTGGCTTCAATCATCCACTAACAGAGTCTTAGGGCTCGATCGCCATCATCGCAGTGGACTTGGGGTTTGAGATGAAATGCAACTGATTTAGGAGTTTTATTAATAATACAAGGGTTATTTGATGGGTGAATTCACGTAGGCTGTCCACCTCATCATCCCCATGACACGTAGGATTAAAAACCAAAATGAGTTAGTGATTATTTAACGAAGGGGTGACACTGCCACCTAATGTTAAGTAGAGGGTGGTGGGAGCCAAAATGAAAGTTGGGAGTGGTATTGGCCAATTTTGCTTAGTTTAGGGTGATAGAATCCATTTCCCCTTTAATTAATAAAATAAGCTACTCCTTTAAGCTTTTTGGTGTCGTATTACAACTCTTATTCAGATCTACTGTAATCACCTGAAACATGTTTGAAAACATTTTATCAGCAGGAAATACTGGTGAGTTCATTCATTTGTATAAAAAGACACAGTATTATAATTTATAGCATTAAAAGTTTTTACATTTGCTTATATCTTTCAATTACTCAAATCAGTATTTGTCACACGGCAGCAGTTCCTGTGACTATGGTCATATTACTATTGGCTAACTCTTTGTCCAATAGCAACGTTGGACTAGTAGTGTATATAAAACCCCACATACCGGCAGTAATTTCATAATACAAAGACTTAATCACTGTAAATACAACTTGGAAAACATTTTGGGTTTTGCAAAATCATTTGAGTAAAAGAGAATGACTCGCCTTGTATGTCTATATTTCTTGATTTAACAGGCCTCCTGATTCTAAGCCTTCTGATAGTTAAGCATCTACTTTTATAGTTCTGAATCTTCTTGTAATTAAGCATATATTTTGATTATAAGTTTATAGTTCGGAGTTTTCTGATAGTTAAACATTTATCTTAACAAAGTAGAATACGTATTAGTGTAAAACTAAATCAAACCTAACGATGGTCATGAAATCAGAACCATAACATAAGTTAACAAAGTATAGCCTTATTCAGGCAGCACTTTGGCATTCGTTTATTGGTTCCCTGATTTATCGGACAGAATATCGTATCGTTGATTATTAGTTAGAACACCAACATATAGAGAGAAGAAAAGAAGGAATGAGCAAGGAAAAATGAATACTAAGCTTCCTATTTATAGATAAGGATTATGCCTTTCTTTCCTAGGAAACATTTAGACTAAAGTGGCATTATAGGCCAAACCTCAGGTACTAAAATGGTAATTTTTTTCAATTCCCACAGATTGAATAGATAAAATGATAAAATATTTTACCATTGTATTTGCACTTATCCCACAATATATTAACTGCCGACATATGAAATTGTATTTGTAATTATCCACCACGATATTAAATACTATTACTATTATTGTTTTAAGGATATTATTTAAATATTATATTACTACTATCCAACCAATTTGATATCATTTGTAACCTCTTTCTTCATAGTGGAGTATATGTATACATTTAGAGAGGAACTGTGAAGCTTTAATTACGTGTACGGCAGTTTTCCAGCCATCCATCGCTTCGTTTCATCAACTAGAAAGGCAACCATTAAGAGCCTATAGGTACTGACGTATACCTCATCTGATTGTTAATGGAATTCTGTGTTTAAATTTGTTGGTGCATATTTTGTACGTCTGCCACCGTGCGAATAGCTAGATAGAGCGTGCGTTGAATATTGTATAGATTAGTGAAAAGTCGGACACGGTATTGTAATGTCAAGGTCCATCCGGACAGATGGACAACATAAAGTCCATTCGGAAACCCATCCGGATCATAGGTGTTACAATGTAAAGTCCATCCGGACGGTTGGACATTAGCTCATCCGGACATGTGTAGGCTGTTGCCTATAAATAGGGGTTGGGGTTTCCCATACGGACAAGCTTTTCGGTTCCCTTAGGGGACATGTTATCCGAATGGTCTCACGGTGCTATAACATGTCAACATTTGAATAAGAGACCAGATTATAAGTGACTGCTCGGTGTCATATTCTACTTCTACTCGTTTCTTAGTAATAATAAACGCACCGAACACGTCGTACGGGACCGAGGCTCCGTCAAACTCGCCGGATCCTAGAATATCAAGTGGTATCAGAGCTGCGGTACCGATTCAATCGATCTAACAGTTGGTTGAATCACCCAAGCTCATGAATTTTGGGTTTTTGAGGGAGTTTTGACGTTAAAACAGAGAAAATCATTAAAATAAAGGTCAATTCACGGATGGATTTTGGAATTAAAACAATCAATCTGTTCGGAATTGATTCGCACACAATCCTGTGAAGTTTCATCATGAAATTCACACAAATAAAGATTCTGGATCGAAAAAACATGACTTGGAGCGTTCTTGAGGTGTTCGAACATATTCGGTCCGGATGGTCACATCCGGACGGATGGACTCATTCGGGCAGATACCCATCCAGATGGACGCACTCATCTGGATGGACTGAAGACGCTCATCTGGATGGACCCCAACTCCATCCGTACGGATAGGTGAAACCTCATCCGGATGGACATCAACTCCATCCGGACGGATGAAGACACTCAGGTGCAAAAATGTCAACATGATCCTAGATCAGTCTATCCGGACAGATGGACCTACTCCGCTCGGACGGATGAACAAAAATGTCTAAAAAAGGCATTTTTTGATCGCAACGACGAGGAGAGTCTCCAGAAAAAATTTGGTGATTGAAAAATTTTTCGGGTTTTTAACGACCAAGCTGGGTTGTTCGGGGACACCGTCTGGGGCTTCAGTGAACAGATTTTATGATGCGATCACGGATTATAGAAATTAGTGGGGTAGTCATGATATTGGTGCAGAATGTTTATCATTCAGGTTATCTGACTATTTATGGGCCAAAACATAAAATCCGCAATGATGAAAAACTGACGTTTAGGGAAAATGGTCATATTTTCGGCATAGTCGAGTTTTTCACAGATAAAAGAGGGATTGAATTTCTCAGTTTGAGGGGGAATTCAGTGATAGAGACGTCAGAATTTGCAAAAATGAGGGGGAATAAAAATTTTCAGATGTTTCAGCATTTTTTAAATTCGTGACGCTGTAACAGTATTCGGGTGATTCTGACTTTAGAGTTGTCTGGAGATGCATAGGATCTAGATTCGTGATTTTATGATCATAGGAAGTTCAGACTCTAGAGATCAGGGTCAGATTGACATCTTAGGGTTTGAGTCACGGGTCTTCATCAAGCCGGTCAGCAGGATTAGCATCAGGAGATGCAAACAGTATTGTGGATGCTTAAAAGATATCACAGACATGTGATAGTCTAAAGTGTCAGAATGGTTAATCTTCGAACAAATGAATTGTTTTTTGGACTAATCTCCGGGAAATGATGATGTTTGTTGGTTAAGTTGCTGCCGGAACTAGCAGAGAAGACTATACATCTGTTATCGTGACTGAAGAGATAGAATGTGATTTTGATCGTGAATGAATGTTTCTGAGATCTGAATGTGTTACCAGATGGTTCATCAGATTGTCCGGGAATGTGAATCTGATCGTGGGTGAAAACTTTCAAGATCTAGATGATCCGAGGAAATGATATCTGATCGTGGATGAAGGCTTCGGAGATCTGTGAGTGATCATGGATGATAGTTTCTGAGATCTAGATGTTCCGAGGAGATGAATCTGATTGTGGACGAATGCTTCAGAGATCGGAATACATTACCAGATAATTTGTTTTTTGATGAAGAGTTGCTGATTATGGAGAATACCGGTTACTCGGGATATCAGATCTTCAGGGGGAATCACATATTTGACATTAAGAAGTGGGGTATTTGAAGTTTCTATCAATTGCCGATTTGAGTTTTTGTACATTCTTAGATCAAGCAAGTGGAATGCGAGATCGTGTTGCTGAAATGATATATCAAAAACTGAACGCGGAAGTGGCTAAAGCTGAAACAGAGATTACTGCATTGATTAGTTTCAAGATGGTGATTGTTCGTGAAGATTGCAGTTTAGCAATTCAGAGGAGGAGTCAGGAACCGTGCAAACAATGAAATGAAGATTCATTTCAGGGGGAATACATTGTTAAAGAATGCAAACCCGGATCATCAATCAAGGGGGAATCTGTTATTAAATGTCAGATACTTGATTGAAGTTGCAGAATATTCAAACACGGCTCAAGGTTCTCAAAGTGATAGAGACGATTCGATAGTGACAGCCGAGAGGGAATCTGTTGGTGCATATTTTGTACGTCTGCCATTGTGCGAATAGCTAGATAGAGCGTGTTTTTGAATATTGTATAGATTAGTGAAAAGTCGGACACGGTATTGTAATGTCAAGGTCCATCCGGACGGATGGACAAGTCCATCATTCGGAAACCCATCCAGATCATAGGTGTTACAATGTAAAGTCCATCCAAACGGATGGAGTCCATCCGAACGGATGGACATTAGCTCATCCGGACATGTGTAGGCTGTTGCCTATAAATAGGGATCGGGGTTTCCCATTCAGGCAAGCTTTTCGGTTCCCTTAGGGGACATGATGTCCGACTGGTCTCACGGTGCTGTAACTTATCAACATTTGAATAAGAGACCAGATTATAAGTGATTGCTAGATGTCATATTCTACTTCTACTCCTTTCTTAGTAATAATAAACGCATCGAACACGTTGTACAGGACTGAGGCTCCGTCAAACTCACCGGATCCTGGAATATCAAAATTCCATTTTCTCTCAATTCCACACAAGCATATCTATGTACAAATATGTTATTAAGTGAGTCATGCTGGAGTTTTGTGTAACGCCTCGCTTTTTAGAACTTTCCTTATTTAGAAAGTTTGTCTTATATTCTCTTTGCGGAAACTAATATTCTCTTGTAATCGTATTTCATTCCCAATCTCTATGATCTGAGGCTTTAATCGTGATAAAACTTGGTCATTTTACTTAAATTATGCATTTATTATACGTCTTCATTTTACATTTATCTTACATACATGTTCGATACATATTCATCTTTCACACAAACTTGAACTTATTCTACCTACAAACTATCGTAACTACGCGTCTGTGATACTTTTTTATACATACAAATATTCACAATACTCAAACTATACTTTTATACATGTTTACTACTTAATTGTATGCTAATTACACAAACTATACCTTAGATTATACAAGAACCAAACTGTAGGGGCTGAATGTGTAAAAAACTGAAAGTTTGCCGGAAGGTTAGGCAAGAGACATGCGGCACCCTCCCCTCACTCTCCCGCGTGTCGCCTGCGGGTCCGATCTGCAACAGCTCTTGATTTGTGCATGAATTGGCTAATTTTTGCACCTTTAACTCCCACCTACTTGTCTTTAAACACAATTAACTCCTAACCTAACTCACCCACTATAAATACAACCTCCCTAACCCTCATTTTTACTTTCCAAACATTTCTAAATCATCAAAACACTCTCTAAATTGCTGGAAATACAAGTTTTAGGCAGATTTCTTTCTAGTACAAAAGTGAGTTCAAAATCACTTTTCTTCATCTTTTCTTAACCATTTCTTCTTCTACAAAGCTTTGAACACCTCTAGGAATGTTTCCATATGTTTACCATGGTAACCAAGGTAGAATAACACCATTTTGAGGTCCAAACTTTCTGTTTTGGAGGAATCTTTGGTTAACTTTCTATAAACTCAACTTTTCTACTTGAATCTCATACCTAGCAACTTCCTAAACCCATCTATGGTTGTGGAACATGTTAGAGCTTGATTCCTACAAGTTTAAAGGTGCAAATACCCTCTAAACTTTCAGTTTTATTAGGGTTTAAGACAACCCACAAGTTTTGAAGTCACATAAGTCTACCATAGTTCATATGGCAAGACATATGTTTGATGCAAGTGTGAACTTTGGATGCTTTGGCTATCCTAACTTGTTCCACACCTCACTTGATGTTTTTATTTGATAATCCAAGTAGCTTGCTAGTCTTAAAGTAACAAAACCCCTTCTAGCCTCCAACACTTAGTTAACTCTTTCCATGTTGGGACGGCTCACCCGGGTTAGATCTTACTTGCCTACTTGATGTTACATATTAGTTAGTTGTTTATGTCCTTTCACTTATGACCATCCGAATCATCCTTGTGATGATTTGTGTACTGGTGAATCATACTATGAGGTTAATCCTCCATGCCTGACTTACATGATAATCTATGAAACTCGTGATGGACTTAGCTTAGGATTATTATTAGAACTATATAAATATACGTATATATAAGAACATGGCCGAATTTATGATGATAATCGGTTTATGATTATTCGTCATGAACTTAGGCTAACTTATCTATGATTCTAAGTCTCTCGTTGTTGATTCTAATGGGCAAACTAGGACACATGAAATCATATACAACTTAGTGTCAAAACGAGTACTTAGACTAGATATATTTTTATGAACACATACTTTTGTACTTGAATTCTAAATCCCAAATATAACCACTCCATAAACGTCGTATGACCTTACCTTCGATTCCCCATTCCCAAACAACTCGTCACTCACGGATAATTGGAAAGATTTTGCAAAATTGTGAGTATGCATGACCCTTTTTCTTTTTACACTTTTCGGTGCAATACATTTATGCTATTAAACACACGCAATCACTTATACTTTATGCAAGCACAAAAAATCCAATCATGCATGCTTAAATACGTGATACTTGATTTGTATTCTTGGAACATTCTTATGTGATTTACTTGTCATTAACTTTGTTTAAAGCCTCCCCTTAACATGTATAGCGCTATAGGAGTAACGCACCACCCATATTCTTGAGGTCATGTTAAGTTAAGTCAAACAAAAACGATCTTATCGTTGCTACGATAAGATTGCGCTAGAGGTAATCAGAGGATTGACTTGTATAATTGCATGCCTTGATACATTAATCTAGTTAACTATTTTTGTCATGTGGATTGTTCAAACTTTTATATATGCTAGTACTCAAACTTGTATACTCGCTAATACTTTTGTATTGAACTATACTTTAAAACGTATTTGCAGGATTTTGACGATGATGATGATGCATAGAATCTAGTAGGATGCCTAGAAACGTACTTTAAACTTTAATACATGTTGTATTGTAATTTATTTTGTTTCAACCTTGTTGTATCTCTATTTCAAACAATGTACTTGATGTAGCAATGAAATGAAATTTGTTTATTAAATACTTGTCACATTTACTGTTATGAAGTCTCGAGCAATCTCGTCGTCTCACTCCGATGTTTCCGCCATCGGTTGGGGTGTGACATTTTGGTTGTTAACACCCATCAAAAATCAAAACCCAATCCGGTAATAGAGATAGGAGAATGAATCGTAGAATTACATCAGAACAGAAAGAAGAAAGTTGAAGAAAAACCAAAATCGCAAAACGAGTGCAATTTATTCAACTCGCGGAAAATGTGAGTATGCCCGATAATACTTAAGATGATTGTTGATGTTTGTTTAAATGCTTGTGCCAAATGTCGTGTATGTTAATTTAGACCAATAACTAAAGCTAGACATAAATGTTTTGCTTATACAAAAGAATATTCGTATCTGATACTAAAAACTTTGATAACCAACATTCAGCTGAATCGCTCGGGTAGTGTCAACTCGTTATAATTATTAACAAAAAATAAAATTATAATAACCTAAAGTTAAAGCATGGGTTAAACACTTAAACAACTTAAACTTAGACATAAAAATATATAGATTTGGCCTACTATTATAACTTATCAGTTCGGTTATTAAAAATGGTTATCCGAAAACCGAACCAAAATTTTTGGTTATTAAAAATCCAAAAACCGAACCATCAGTTTTTGTTTCGGTTCGGTTATTTCGGTTTTCTGCTCACCCCTAATAGTTCCACATATATAGTGGTTCATGATATTCTTGCACTTTAACCACGAACTTTGCATGCTACTGCAATTGGGAATAGTATTTATCCACTATTATGTTAGTAATGAAAGAAGCTACGAATTATCAACATCATAGTTAGTTTATGTATTTATATTATATTATGCGGTAAAGGAGAGAGCAATTCTACCTCACAATTCACTAGGATTGTTAAGGAAACATTTTTCTAATGGCTTCTAAGAGGCAGGTTAGTTTTAACTTTGAGTTTGATATTGTCAGCATGTCGTCTCTTGCGTATAGATTTTGGGGTGTCGATTTGTTGGTAGTTTCACTATCCGATGCGTTCTATACACATCTAATGTGGTTCTTGGTTATTATGAAGTAAAATAGTTGTTAATTCTTAAATGGGCTAAATTTGATTGTTAGGATTAGGGTTTCTAGTTATTATGTGAATCCCATGTTGCCTTGAGTATTGTATACTTATACAAAAAGTAACTTGCACCGTTTCAATGCCACCAAAGCGTTTCAATTTATATGATACACATCTAAAAAAAAATAACTCCCACCGTTTGAATACCTCCGAAGCATTTCAATGCTACTTAAACCACAAAATTACTTATATACAATTATATTAAAGTTGCGATTTCACCGCTATACGTCACGTTCTTTCCAACTCTCAACATATATCCATGTGCAAAGCAACACGCCGCTTGGAACTTCACATGGATAAAATCCAACCGACAGTCGATATATAATTTGTGAAACGTCACGATGGTTTCACTCACACATCACTGGTTGTGGTGTAACCGTTTAATTTTCTTTATATACCATCAAAACTGAACCAACGAACCTGCCGAGGAACCGAAATTGCATGAACATCACAGACAAACAATGAAGTAATGACATTCAAATTCGTAAACAAATTTCTCACATCGATTCGTCATAATCAAACGAAGGATTGTCGAATTCTTTCCCACAATAAACGCCAGTATATGTTATAAACTCAGATTCCCAAATTAGCCTTCAAAACTATGTGTGAAATTACCAAAATGCCCCTACGAAGCATAGTTTGGTTTTAAACAATGAAAAACACATATGTTTGATATCATACTGATATTATATCATAAATAAAGTGTTTTAAAAGAATGTTTATGATCGTAACATCAGATTGTACCCAAGTTCCTTTTATACGTCATAAAATGACCAAAACACCCCGTCGGGGCATAGTTTGATTTTAAAACCTAAACAGGCATACAAGTTAATATCCCACTGATATTATGACTTGTTTAAAGTATATTGGCATATGGGACTTGTTCGTGACCCATATGGTTACTCGTTATCGCTTATACGCGTACGGTTAGACTTATGTAACTAGTTTATGTAAGTTTGCCGAAACGGGTTTAACCTTATCAATTAAACTTCAAAATCTAGAATGTGTTTAGTTTACCCATATTATACAATTATCCAAACTTGTAGGGTCTAAATCACATTCTATTACGGTCATCGCTTAATCTAGCGTGTCATACCGTTTTACAAACTTTAAGCTAGCCGGTCTAAGTCTACGACTTAAATAAGACCATTAGCATTCTGAATTGGTTATATATTACCATCACTCCAGACTAGAGTCACCCGGTAAAAGCTACCTGCATTTAGATAGATGGGATACGACTGAGTTATTTTGCTGTGAATCAAGTATTAGCTCAGGTAAATACTTTTAACTTATTTTCCCTTATACGGGCTTGGGATACGGTATTATAATACCGCTTGGTCGAGTATGAGATCATTTAGTCGGATTGTGATTTAATAAATCTGCATAACCCATATTAATCTGTATTGTTTGATAACATAAACATTGGGGGTTAACGACCGTGTCCTGGATATCCTCGGCTCATTAAAGTTGAAAATGGCCACGACCTATGCACGGGGTATAGGCATACACCCGACAGATGCAAATGCTAAAATATAAATAACCCACAAGTTGGGAATAACTCCTTCGTGGGTTTTGTAAGTGGTGAGTCGGTTAATCACGACCGGCTTCCAAACCGGCCCCATATGTATGACAAACATGTAAAACTGTATACAAGATTTTATTAAAGATTGTCCCAAGTTATAAATGGTTTATGCCATGTGCACTTAAATCAATTTTCATAAACTCTTTTCAAAAGAGTCAGTTAATTGTATTTACCAGTGAAAACTGACGTATTTTCAAAGACTAAGTGGCAGGTACTACTCATAATAGGCTGGGGGATTGCTCGGTGTCGAAATAGAGGATCTTGCAAATCCTTAAAGATGCCTTAAAGTCTGCTAAACTTCATTTTATACATTCTGTAAAGATCCGCCTGTGGATTTGATATTACAGGCTCGTCTATAATAAATACTTTCATATTTTCAGACATTTGAGTTTGTAATAATATTTTATATTCCAAGACTTCCGCAGTGCTATTCTGTGTATGTTTGACCATGATGATATCAACTACGTCACGATACTCCCCACCGGGCCCACCGGTAATATGTGGAAATATCAGAGTGTGACAGGTTGGTATCAGAGCCAACGTTTGAGTGAATTAAACACAAATTCTTAGTGTTTAATCTCAAATGACACAGTAGCATATTCCTTAGACCTTTTGAGTCTAGACTTAACATAGGAATGCTCTCATCTATTAAGTAAACATTGTTTTCGATTTTATGTATTTTGAAAATGTCGCCAAACAAAGAAGTTGTTGATGGAAATTCTCCTTATCCGAAACCAAGGAATGCCAAGCTTCGTAAAACGGCTAGAATAAGCGTGCGACCGATTTGGAGGAGAGACCTTCATGAGCTCATCCCAAAAACCAAATCTATTGGATTGCAATCAGACTTCAGTGTCCATACCGTAGGTCCCTGAGGCTCAAATTTTAAAGTCTGTGCCAGTGGAGTCCATACCATGTGGTCCCTGAGACTCCCGTTTTGAAAATAATGCTAGTGAACGCTGATGATCCTTATTTCTTACCTCCAAGTTTTGGAATCCCAGACTTGGATTATATCAGTCAAAACCCAATCCGTGATTCATATCATTCCTTAACCATTGAATCCTTGAATTCTACTTCTATAACGGAACCTGATTGGAATACTTACCTTATTCACTAAGGTCTTCAGTGTCCCTACCGTATATGGTAAACAAAGAAGAGAAACAGTCGAAATGGAGCAAGGAAGGCATTAGAGAATCCTTCTTTCATAATATTCTTTCTCTTTCAAGTCCTTATAAGGACCTATCTCTTCTATTTAGTCCCTGTGTGGACATACCTTTTGACTTAAGACCCTATATGCGCATTTGCTATTTGGTCCTTTCATGGACATTATATTTCAATATAGTCCCTTGTGGACATTATATTCCAATAAAGTCCCTCGGTGGATATACTATTTCAATATAGTCCTTTCATGGACGTGTGATTTTATTAAAATCCCTTTTGTGGATACACTATTTTTAAGATAGTCCTATCGTGGACTTGATATTTCAATATAGTCCTTTCATGGACATTATATTTCATCATAGTCCTTTCATGGGCATAGTATTTCATTAAAAGTCTTTTCGTAGACATATTATTTTATCAAAGTCCCTTGGCGGACATGATGATTCATTATCATCCTTTCAAGGACATATCATTTCATCATAGTCCTTTTATGGACATGCGGATTCATCGAAGTCCTTTTTATGGACAAATTATTACATTAAGATCCCTTATGGACATGATATTTCTTCATAAGTCCCTTTAAGGACGTATTGTTTCATTAGTAAGTCCCAGTGAGGACGTGTCTTTTGACATAAAGTCCCTGTGAGGACATCAGTACAGCAAAGCCCTTTTGTGCGCACGCTGTACCAATATAGTCCTCTTATGGACATGTTACTTCATTAAAATCCCTTTGGGAATACGCTATTTCGAAATAGTCCCTTTGAGGACATTGATATTTCATTATAACCCTTATATAGATTTGTAATATTTTATAGTCTTTGTACGGACTTATAATTTTTCCTCTTAGTCCTCTGTGGACAAATATATTACTAAAAGTCCTGATTAAGGCACTATTGTAAATTCCTAATGATTTAGGAAAGTTTTGAAAATTTTGTGTAGGTATTCATTTCGTCCTTTATCCAACGATAGTTCTGAATTTTACTCGAACTTTATCGATCAGCTGAAAATTTTCAAAAGATCTTCTTAATGGTATAACCTAGCCTATATGTCTATGAACATGGCTATGATGGTAGAACCCTCTTAAGATAATTAATCTTTGTTAACATCTGAGAACATGTTAACACTCCTGGCAGTGTGGCGTGAGAAACCACACCAGCCGTCAAGGTATTGGATTACGTCCAAGCCTTAAAGCCTATATGATCAGAGTAGATCATGACAAGTATCATTAATGTAATAATCATATCATAAACATCCATTAGTGATGATTTGCCTACGGGCCATATTATATTGTCCATTTGTGACAAAGACATTGTGATCTTTACGATCCCTTGTTTAAGGTAGTGAGTTGTGCCCAAGCCTAATAGTCTATATGATCAATGCGATCACGACTAAAATCGTCAGTATGATGATTAAAATTTAACATCCTTAATGATGTTTTGCCTAAGGGCTATATTATATTGTCCATTTGAGACAAGGCAATTGTAATCTTTTGTGATTCTTTGCCCAAGGGGGTGAGCTATGCTCAAATCCCATAGTCTAAATGATCATTGCGATCCTAACTAGTATCATCAGTATGATGATCAAAATATTAACATCCCTAGTGATGAAATGCCTACGAGCTATACTCTATTCTATTGTCGATAAGACAAAGATAGTGGTGATCTTAATGATCCCCTATTCAAAATGGTGGGTTATACCCAAACCTAACAGTCAATATGATCGATGTGATCATGACTAATATCATCAGATATGATGATTATATATAAACATCCATTAGTGATGTTAATTCGTTTACCTTTGTGCCAAATGAATCGTCCTTCAAGACGATGACAGTTATAGTCTATGACTCCCTGTCCAAAGGTGAAGAATTATGTTCAAACCTGGAAGCCCCTAATCCAATAAGATTGCGGCTTATAAATAAATGTCCTTGGTGACAACTCATCAAGTTAAATTTCAAGTCATCCCTGACTAGCCTCTGTGCTATAATTTGTCATTTGTGACAAGTTAACATATTAAGTGTTAACATTCCTAGTCACGGGCATTTTGTGCCAGAATTGATAAATGTCCTCCGTGACAGGCCTTAGTGCCATATCTTATAATGTCCTTTGCGACGAGGCCTTTGTGCCTTATAATCATTTATGTCCTTCATGACTAGGCTTTATGCCATATCTTTCTACGTCCCTCGAGACGGGCTTCTATGCCATATGTATATATATATATATATATATATATATATATATATATATATATAAGTCATGTAAGGCTAGCCTTTGAGCTATTCATAATCGTCCTTGTGACAAAGACAGATGTGACATTGTAATCCTCTGTCAAACAGGTAATGGACTCGGTCAAAACCTTAAATGCCATTGCTGGTTCTCTTGTGACCCAGGAAAGAACAATATTTGATGTTCCTTCAAATAACATTCATTAGGAATTGATCGGAACATAATAGCCTATATGGTTTATGGATGTCGTGGCTAATCTATGTTAGGTCATCAGGATGATGACTAACAACTGTTTAATTTGGTGGTTAGTACCAAGCTTCAAGTATGGCAAACTCGGATGAGGTAGACAACAGTCGCAATACTAATGATGCGACAAAAGCTAATGATGCTACGAACATAAACCTCAATGTTATTGGAGTTGATCTCCAAGCTGTGGATGACACAACAGTTGGAAAGGCCATGGAAGAGGTCATGAAACAGTTCAAATAGCTGAATGCTTCTCGCTCTAAATTTCATTCAAAACCATATTCAATTGCTCATGAAGAGAGCTTTGTTCACACTTCAACTGGGAAGGATGAACCAAAAGAAATAATGTAAAATGAAGAACTTCGTTTCCCTAAGGGATGTACTTACGAGTACTTTGTCTCTTGCAAGCCAAGAGACTTCAATGACGAAAAAGGAGCCATTGATTGCATAAAATGGTTGGACGAAATGGAAACCATTGTGGAGATCAGCGGTTGTGATAAGAAAGACACTGTGAAGTATGTATCACAGTTGTTCAAGGGCAATGCCCTAACTTGGTGGGAGACATTAATCAGGTCCATGGGGAAGGTACCCCTATACGATATGGAATGGTCCAAGTTTATGGACCATATCAGAAAAACCTACTGTCCATGACATGAGATGAAAACAAAAAAAAGTGGAGTCAGATTTTCTAAATCTCGCCATGAAAAAATCCAGACGGTCGACAGTATGTCACCAACTTTAATTGGGATGGTACCCTATTGGTTTAACCTAGGATCTAAGCACAATGCACAATGTAGTGGTAAGGAACACCAAAAATAAAGAAGCATGATAAAGCTTCAAGCTGACAAAGAAGGTACAGCTAAGCCTAGAAAGGCTAAGAAAAGAAATGCCTGAACTTACCTGATGAATGCCAAGAGGCAGTACATGATGTCATCAAGTACATTCCTTATCATTTATCAATGATAATTTCTGCTAAGTGTCCTGTTTCTAATACAGGCAATAATAAGTCTTTCATAGACCATAAGCTTAGCAAATTTTTGATAATACTCATAATAGCTCCAGATGCTAAGTATAAGGTAGAACCTACCAATGAAAACCATAGAGACCGTTTCTTTTATTTCTCGTCAATGATCCTTCTGAAAAATCTAAGAGTACTCTTTCTTCGAATAGAGTACGACAATATATGTTATTTTAATTATTTCCTCATTGATTTTTATCAACTGCGAGTGCCAACTATGTTTGATAAAAGCGTCATATGAGGATTGGCGTAACCTAGTGTGTCCTATAGATTGCTTCCATGCCTGATCAGTATGGAGGTTTAATGCATGGAACCACTAAGATATACCAATGGTCATATTGTACTAAAGTCAGCTAGTGGTATTCAAAGAAGATATCCATTATAGAAATGCCTAAGTAGGCGTCTCAACTTAAGGCAACCATGCACTCGTAAAACAGGTGTGCCATTTGCGTGGCACAAGCGACGGTGAGTGGACCAAGGTCAAAGATTGAGCTACCTCTATCATATTTGGATAACTTGTTTTCTTCTCAGTAGAACTACCCTGTTTTACTCCTGAGGGGCAAAGTGAAGTTAGGATTGACATCCTATTAGGAGCTGTATCTGTTACAGAAGCTCCATATCGGTTGACATCAACAGAAATGGAAGAACTGAGGGCTAACGAGATAAATTATAAAGAAAGGCTTGTACAGCCTAGCTCATTGTCTTAGGAGCTCCGACTATTATTGTTGATAAAGGAAAGCACGATGCAATACGCTTGTGCATTGGTTATTGCAACCTAACTAGGAAACGATTAAAAATCGTTATTAGCTGCCCAGGATCGTCGATTTGTTCGACTAACTATTAGGGTAGATGATTCCTTAAGATTGATTCGGGTAGTAGTTGGAATGACTATCTCACCTTAATTCAGTTCTCCTATAACCAATAGCATTATATAAGCATCAAGGCTACTCCATTAGAGACCTTGTATGGGAGAATGTGATAACACCCGTCTGTCGGGCATGAGTTGGGAAAAACCAATTATCAGAATCTGAGATTTTTTTTGGATAACGGATGAGATAATATGAATCCGTAATCATCTGAAAGTTGCCAGTAATTGGCAAAAGAGCAATGGGAACAAGAGGCGCAAATCTCTTAAAGTTCCAAGTAGGGAACAAGACTCTATTGAAATTACCAACATTGAAGGGTGTGATACGATTCAGTATAAAAGGCAAGTCAAGCCCTAGATATTTAGGACCATTCGAGATCATCGAATGTATCGGCAGTATAATTTATAAGCTAAACTTGCCGGAGGAGCTTAGTGATGCGTGTGAAGTGTGTGTATAAGTTTAAGTATATTTTAAGCCCTTTTACACTTTTTAGCTAAGTTTTAAATTTATAAAACACGATATTTACTAACACTAAACACACATATGGGCAAGTGCACCCATCGTGAGCGTAGTATAGTGTTGGCAAGATACCGAGGTCATCCAAGGACACAAGAGCTTTTAGTACCGGTTTATCCTCAACGTCTAATCAAATCAAAAGTTTAGAAAAAGGTTTTAAACTAAGAAAATAAAAACTAACTAAAATGCTGAAAATAAAAATAAAAGAAAAACAGATAGACAAGATGAATCACTTGGCTCCGACTCGTGTTTAGTGTAACATTTGATTATTTCCGCACTTTTGCACTATTTAAGAGATTATCTTAGTTATTGTTGATGAGTGCAAAATGCAACATATAAATTTCATCAATTGTGGCATAAAACTAACCCTTTTTAGTACTAATGTTGGAAAAAGTGTGCTTTTGTCTTCCATTTGTATTTTCAGGATTAAATGAGCTCAAATTAACAAAAGAAGCAAAAAGACATCAAAATCTAACATAAATACAAGAAAAGGAACAAGACGTGACATGCCCGACCCCATGATAGCATCTTCCCAAGCAAAACAAGAAGACAAAAGACTGAACACGCCCCGTGCTCAGCCAGCACAGGGGCGTGCCCAAGTATCAGCAGAAAAGACAAAGTGGTAGAAGCTTCTATTGCCCACCACGGGGCCGTGCTCAGCGGACACGGGGCCGTGGTCAACTATAAGATTCGCACAATCTAGGCAAATCTTCATAGTACAAAGATTCTTCTGCACACGGGGTCGTGCTCAGCGGACACGGGGGCGTGGTCAACTAATAAGACAAGCTGCATTAAATGAAGAAAGAGAAGGATGTGGACACGGGGCCGTGCCCACTGGACACGAGGCCGTGCCCGAGCTTCTGTTCAGCCTATAAATAGGAGTGCTTGGCTCAAGCTCAAACCATCCCTTGGCACACCACCTCTCTCACACTTCACCCACCACCCACCACCACCATAACACCATCATCCACCACCATCATCCATTGTCCATCATAGAGTGTGTGAGTCGTCTCGGGATCCAAGATTGATCGTAAGAGTTCTTGACAATCAAGGACATCTTTGCCTAAGTCTCTTACATCACTTGGTGAAGACAAGTGTCTAGTGTAATACTTTTTATTTCTAATCTTTTCGCACTTTTTATTTGGTTTTGTATTAATGACTTTAATAACTAGTTTCTTATGTTGAAGGTGATTATTCCTTATCGTTTGTCCGTGGTGTCTTGGCATTATTTTACTGTCTATATAAAATAAAATATTTTCACCATTCATATCTCCACGGTCTATATGGAGGTATGTTGGCTACCTGGTCGGGGGTTAAGGGAACGGTTTGGTAAGAGTCTTGCCATTGTTCAGCGTTTAGAGGTCCTGCAATGGACCTGGGTCAAATTTAGTAGGACCTCCTTCAATGCTTAACGGTATTGGATGGCGGGGGTCCAAACTCTTTGATCCCCTCATAAGTTAACTACTACTAATACTATAACCCGGCTATTTAGGACTGTATCCCTGCTGACTCAGACTACTTAGTCGAGGGTAACGTCACCTCCAAAAGAGGGGCCTACAATAATTTGCATTAATAACTTAATTAATTATCTTTCAATAATCCGACCCTTTAGGATTGTATCCTTGCTGACTCAAACTACTGGGTTGAGGGTAACGTCACCTTCAAAAGAGGGGCCTACTACAATAACTAAGATAATCTCTTAAAATAGTGCAAAAGTGCGGAAATAATCAAAGGTTACACTATACACGAGTCGGAACCAAGTGATTCATCTTGTCTATCTGTTTTTCTTTTTTTTTATTTATTTTTATTTTCAGCATTTTTATTTTCAGCATTTTTAGTTAGTTTTTATTTTTCTTAGTTTAAAACATTTTTCTAAACTTTTTATTTGATTAGACGTTGAGGATAAACCGGTATTAAAAGCTCTTGTGTCCTTGGACGACCTCGGTATCTTACCAACACTATACTACGCTCACGATGGGTGCACTTGCCCATATGTGTGTTTAGTGTTAGTAAATATCGTGTTTTATAAATTTAAAACTTGGCTAAAAAAGTGTTAAAGGGCTTAAAATATACACCTAATTATATATAACACTTCACACGTATCATTGTAGTAGGCCCCTCTTTTGGAGGTGACGTTACCCTCAACCCAGTAGTTTGAGTCAGCAAGGATACAATCCTAAAGGGTCGGATTATTGAAAGATAATTAATTAAGTTATTAATGCATAATGTGGTAGGCCCCTCTTTTGAAGGCGACGTTACCCTCGGCTAAGTAGTCTGAGTCAGCAGGGATACAGTCCTAAGTAGCCGGGTTAAAGTTTCAATAGTAGTTTAACTTATGAGGGGATAAAAGAGTTTGGACCCCCGCCATCCAATACCGTTAAGTATTGAAGGAGGTCCTACTAAATTTGACACAGGTCCTTTGCAGGATCTATACACTGAACAATGGCAAGACTCTTACCAAACCGTTCCCTTAACCCCCGACCAGGTAGCCAACATACCTCCATATAGACCGTGGATATATGAATGGTGAAAATCTTTTATTTTATATAGACAGTAAAATAATGCCAAGACACCACGAACAAACGATAAGGAAGAATCACCTTCAACATAAGAAACTAGTTATTAAAGCCATTAATACATAACCAATTAAAAAGTGCGAAAAGATTAAAAATAAAAAGTATTACACTAGACACTTTGTCTTCACCAAGTGATGTAAGAGACTTAGGCAAACATGGCCTTGATTGTCAATAACTCTAACGATCAAGCTTGGATCCCGAGACGACTCACACACTCTATGATGGACAATGGATGATGGTGGTGGATGATGGTGTTATGGTGGTGGTGGGTGGTGGGTGAAGTGTGAGAGAGGAGGTGTGCCAAGG
The DNA here is from genome assembly GCA_030545235.1 of Helianthus tuberosus. Classification (NCBI taxonomy): domain Eukaryota; kingdom Viridiplantae; phylum Streptophyta; class Magnoliopsida; order Asterales; family Asteraceae; genus Helianthus; species Helianthus tuberosus. The sequence continues at coordinate 140,956,000 of CM060411.1, read as the reverse complement.
GATGGTTTGAGCTTGAGCCAAGCACTCCTATTTATAGGCTGAACAGAAGCTCGGGCACGGCCCCGTGTCCATCCTCTTCTCTGTCTTCATTAATTGCTTTTGTCTGCATTAGTTGACCACGACCCCGTGTCCGCTGGGCACGACCCCGTGTGCAGAAGCATATCTGTACTATCAAGATTTGCCTGGATTCTGCGAATCTTATAGTTGACCACGGCCCCGTGTCCGCTGAGCACGGCCCCGTGGTGGGCGATGGAAGCTTCTACAACTTTGTCTTTTATGCGGACACTTGGGCACGCCCCCGTGTTCACTGAACACGGGGCGTGTTCAGCCTTCTGTTCTCTTGTTTTGCTTGGGAAGATGCTTTCGGGGAGGTCGGGCATGCCACGTTTGTTCCTTTTCTTGTATTTATGTTAGATTTAGCTGCCTTTTTGCTTCTTTTGTTAATTTGAGCTCATTTAATCCTGAAAATACAAAAGGAAGACAAAACACACTTTTTCCAACATTAGTACTAAAAAGGGTTAGTTTTATGCCACAATTGATGTAATTTATATGTTGCATTTTGCACACATCAAATACCCCCACACTTGAATCTTTGCTTGTCCTCAAGCAAAACTCTTTATAATGTGGCTTCACACTCCCAAATGGAATGGGTAGAAGAGAAGGTTTTTGGGCTTGTCATAGAGTGTCGGGATTTACAAGATTCTTTATTAGGTTTTATTTTTATTTATTTACAATCCTATTCGTCATGATCTATATAGAACATTACATAAAATAAATTACTTATTAGGGCATAACATGCCTTTTTAAAATTCCATTTATATACAAGTTCACATACCTCACGGGGGATCACTCAACACTCGGCCGAAGATGTATTTTTGTGAAACACTCGAGAGCGGCATGGAACTTACTCCTACCATAAGCTTGCCAAGCAATCAATCCTCCTCTTTTTTAACTATACACCTTTGTAAATATCAAGAGGACTTTTGGGTGACGGGTTAGGTTTGGGTTAAAGGTAGGTGGTTGGGTTAGTGGTTAGTAGAAAAGGGCGAAAAGCGTAAAAAGCATCGGTTTTTCGTAAGACTTTTTTATTTTTGCAATTTTTTTTTATTTTGATGAATCCATAATTCAAACAAAGTTATTTTTGATGAACTTGCTTGTTTATTTCTTTTGCTTCATCATCAACATTTTTTTTTTTGAAAGTCATACGAAAAACTGAGCTTTGTTACTAAAACAAAGGGTTAAAAATAAAAAGGTTTTGGTGGGTGAAAGGGTGTTTGGTTTGGGTTAAGAAATGAAAAGGTTTAGGCTCAAAGGGGTTAACTAGGGGGATTTGGGTAGGTGGTAAAAAAAATAATGGTGTAGAAATAAAAAGGGTTAGTTCTAATGCCTCCATCATTTACTTACTCGGGTTTAAGTTGGTAAGCACCGGGAATGTATCGTCGTGGCAAGTTCTAGAGTTGTAAGAACCAAGCGGCTATTCACACAAGAAATGAAAAATGAGCATTTAGTTTAAAGATATGTATTTGTATGCTCAATAAAGGCTCAAAACTCACTTTTGTGGGAATGGGTTTTTAATGTGATCAAGTATATATAATCAAATTTTAACTAGATTTGTCATGCCGTTTCATAATTTTCTTATGTTGGTTCTTTTTATCACGACGCGGTTGGTTGTAAATTTGTAAAAATATAACCTTTTTAGAACTTGTTATTCCCAAATTAAACCAAGACAAGTAAAAAAAATGAAAAATTTTGAAAAAATTTGGAGTGATTAGCGGTTCCAATAGAGTTTTGTGTAAGGCTTGTTTTTAGGACTTGCAAGATTCAAGGTTTTAGCATCCCCCCACACTTAAATTACACATTGTCCTCAATGTGTCCCAAAAATAAGTTTTTCGGTTGATTAAAATGTGTAAAAGTGGGTTAAAAACAAGATTTTATGGTACTGGGTAGCTGAACACGGGGTGGTGTTGGCTGAGAACGGCCCCGTGGTCAGACTGCCAGTATCAAATTTAAACAGAAGGCTAGGAACGGGGGCGTGTTCAGTGAGCACGGCCCCGTGTCCAGGTACCTGAACTGGGTGTTTTTCTGCAGAACCTTAGGCACGGGGCGTGTTGGCTGAGCACGGCCCCATGCTGAACTTGCTGTAATGAAGAAAAATGTCGGGAGGCTCTGTTTTTGTGCATGGGGTGTTGGTTCAAGCTTCCCTTAGTATCCTTCACCATCCCGAGTGTGTTTTATTCCTGAAAATTAAAACAAAACTAGAAAGCATAAAATTTAATTTAAACTAAAACTAAGGATAGTTCCGCGGAATGCCTCCGTGGTGCGTCACGTTTATAATGGTCCTTGGCTAGACCCACCTTATCAGGTGGTTCTGGCTCATCTTCAATAAGGGGGTCGTTATTGCCGATTGGATATTTCATTGATCGCTCAAGATCAATGCTTCTTTTAAATACCCCTAATTGAAGAGATTGATTGTTGTACTTCCGGTTCTTCAAAGCTTCGTGGGTTTTAACAAAAGGTCGTCCCAACACTAGAGGAGCGTCATCGAGGATGACAAAGTCGGTTGGGATTACCATTTGATTTGTTTGAACCAAGACATCCTCAACTACACCGATTGATTTTATTATTTTCCGATTAGATAGAAAAATGGGTATTTGAAGTGGAGAAAAATCACTAATACTTAATTTTTCAAAAATGTAGTTGGGCATTATGTTAAAACAAAGATCTTTATCAATTGTGATATTACTAATAAATGAATTTTGAAAAAAACATGGAACCGGTGTAATGTTGATTTCAAATGGGTCTTCTTTTATTAGCGAGGTTTGATCATTAGTTAACTTAACGCTTACCGTTTCGTTAATTTTAGTGTTAGTGTTTAACTCTTTTAAAAACTTAGCATGAGTTGGGACTAAACAATGATTCTCAAAAGAAGGTGACAAGAGATTAATTTCTTCAAAATTAGACTCTTCTTGAATTTTAGCGTTGTCGGACTCACCTTTTTCGTTGTTTAACTCATGTGTCGGTTTTTCACTTGTTTGTTCTTCCATTTTTTTCACTTTCAGTTATCTCTTCTTTAATTAATTCTTCTCTTGCAAGGGACTCATTTTCCCTTGCGCGAGATTCTTTTATATAGTGATCGATAACTCTAAGGTGTTCTAATATCCTATCGGTCACTTCGGTTATAGAAAAAGGATCAGGATTTTCAAAGCTCGAATCCGGTTCTTCTATCCTTTGTTCCTCATAATACCCATATGAAGTAGATGGTTCACACCATTGTTCTTCATTGTAAGCATATGATGGATAAGGATCGTAATTTTGTTCTTCATAATACTCCTATGAGGTGGGTTGTTCACACCATGGTTCCTCATAGTAAGCATATGAAGATGCTGGCTCATATCTTGGTTCCTCAAAGTATGAGTAAGAAGGCTCATACCTTGGTTCATCAAAATATGAGTATGAGGGAGGAGGTTCATACCTTTGGTCTTCATAGGATGTGTATGAAGTCGATGGCTTGTACCTGGGCTCCTCATAGTAGGTGTATGAAGTGGACGGTTGATATAAGTTACAATATGGAACCGAGTGTGGGTCACCACAATTAGTGCAATAGTTACTCATATAATCATCCTCCTCATAGGTGTAGTTGTAACCTCCTGAGTATTGATCCATAAGAATCACTCAGCAGACCACAACAAAGTCTCGAGATCAGAAAACAAGAATAAAAACGGAAACAGAGGCTGGACACGGCCCCGTGTTCAGGGGACACGGCCCCGTGTTCAGAATCTGTATTTGGGCATTTTAATTAAAGTTACTGATTTCGTTGAGCACGGGGGCGTGTTCAGTGAGCACGACCCCGTGTTCAAGCTACTGTATCTGGGTGTTTTAAGAAAAATGTGCAGCACGGCCCCATGTTCAGCGAGCACGGCCCGTGTTCAGGTTACTGTAAATGCAAAACTAAACTAAAATGCAGAAAAATGTGCGTGCGTTTTGAAAAGGTTTTGAAAAATTGATTAGGCCGTCGATTCTAAGCTTTCTTAAAATCCTTGTGTCCCCGGCAGCGGCGCCAAAAACTTGATGCGTGTGAAGTGTGTATATAAGTTTAAGTATATTTTAAGCCCTTTTACACTTTTTAGCCAAGTTTTAAATTTATAAAACACGATATTTACTAACACTAAACACACATATGGGCAAGTGCACCCATCATGAGCGTAGTATAGTGTTGGCAAGATACCGAGGTCGTCCAAGGACACAAGAGCTTTTAGTACCGGTTTATCCTCAACGTCTAATCAAATCAAAAGTTTAGAAAAAGGTTTTAAACTAAGAAAATAAAAACTAACTAAAATGCTGAAAATAAAAATAAAAGAAAGACAGATAGACAAGATGAACCACTTGGCTCCGACTCGTGTTTAGAGTAACCTTTGATTATTTCCGCACTTTTGCACTATTTAAGAGATTATCTTATTTATTGTAGTAGGCCCCTCATTTGGAGGTGACGTTACCCTCAACCCAGTAGTTTGAGTCAGCAAGGATACAATCCTAAAGGGTCGGATTATTGAAAGATAATTAATTAAGTTATTAATGCATAATTTGGTAGGCCCCTCTTTTGAAGGCGACGTTACCCTCGGCTAAGTAGTCTGCGTCAGCAGGGATACAGTCCTAAGTAGCCGGGTTAAAGTTTCAATAGTAGTTTAACTTATGAGGGGGTCAAAGAGTTTGGGCCCCCGCCATCCAATACTGTTAAGTATTGAAGGAGGTCCTACTAAATTTGACCCAGGTCCTTTGCAGGATCTATACACTGAACAATGGCAAGACTCTTACCAAACCGTTCCCTTAACCCCCGACCAGGCAGCCAACATACCTCCATATAGACCGTGGAGATATGAATGGTGAAAATCTTTTATTTTATATAGACAGTAAAATAATGCCAAGAAACCACGGACAAACGATAAGGAAGAATCACCTTCAACATAAGAAACTAGTTATTAAAGTCATTAATACATAACCAATTAAAAAGTGCAAAAAGTTTAAAAATAAAAAGTATTACACTAGACACATTGTCTTCACCAAGTGATGTAAGAGACTTAGGCAAACATGGCCTTGATTGTCAAAAACTCTTACGATCAATCTTGGATCCCGAGACGACTCACACACTCTATGATGGATAATGGATGATGGTGGTGGATGATGGTGTTATGGTGGTGGTGGGTGGTGGGTGAAGTGTGAGAGAGGTGGTGTGCCAAGGGATGGTTTGAGCTTGAGCCAAGCACTCCTATTTATAGGCTGAACAGAAGCTCGGGCACGGCCCCGTGTCCATCCTCTTCTCTGTCTTCATTAATTGCTTTTGTCTGCATTAGTTGACCACGGCCCCGTGTCCGCTGGGCACGACCCCGTGTGCAGAAGCATATCTGTACTATCAAGATTTTCCTGGATTCTGCGAATCTTATAGTTGACCACGGCCCCGTGTCCGCTGAGCACGGCCCCGTGGTGGGCGATGGAAGCTTCTACAACTTTGTCTTTTATGCTGACACTTGGGCACGCCCCCGTGTTCACTGAACACGGGGCGTGTTCAGCCTTCTGTTCTCTTGTTTTGCTTGGGAAGATGCTTTCGGGGAGGTCGGGCATGTCACGTTTGTTCCTTTTCTTGTATTTATGTTAGATTTAGCTGCCTTTTTGCTTCTTTTGTTAATTTAAGCTCATTTAATCCTGAAAATACAAAAGGAAGACAAAAACACACTTTTTCCAACATTAGTACTAAAAAAGGGTTAGTTTTATGCCACAATTGATGTAATTTATATGTTGCATTTTGCACACATCACTTAGTGGAATTCACAATGTGTTCCACATCTGTAACTCAAGGAAATGTCTAGCTGATGAATCGCTAGTAATATCTCATAAAGACATACAAATTGATGAAAGCTTGAGGTTTATTGAAAGACCTATGTCGATCAAGGATCAACAGGTTAAAAAGTTCTGAAAGGAAGCATATACCTATTGTATAGGACAACTGGGATGCCGTTATGGAAGTTAAGTCCATTATACGACAGAAAGTACTTCCATCTTTTTGAGCAAATCTCGGGGTCGAGATTTCTTTTAAGGGGGTGAGGATGTAACACCTCGTAAAATCGTGTCCAATGTTGTGTTGACACGTGTAATAAACCCTAATAAAGTCAAACGTTGACTATGAGGGACTAATTTCGTCAAAATCGAAAACCTTGATTTTAAATGGACTAAAAGTGTCAACATGCTTAAACTAAGCCTCTGAGTGACCTTATACGGTGTCCGTATTCTCAAATGAGCCACTTGTTGGACGAGAGGAGCCGTTTGCGTAATCATGTGAAAGTTTGCGCGTCGAAGGGTTAAAAGTGTCAACATGTTAATTCTTACCTCTGAGTGACCTTTTAGCAAATCAAGAGCCTCATAATGTTTGATCATATTCTTGGGAATGCGTATTATTGGCCATTCAAGGCTTTTATGCCAATAAGTGAAGTTACGCGCAAGTTTGCGAATTAGAGGGGTTAAAAGCGTCAACATGTTTAATTATACCTCTGAATGACCTTTTAACAAACCCAAAGCATTCTGATGTGCCATCATACTTTTGATAATCCTTAATATGGACTACATAAGGCTTTAATGCTATTAAATGATGATACGCGCAAGTTTGCGCATTAAAGGGACCAATAGCGTCAATAAGCGAAACTACGCATTCGAGTGACCTTTAAGAGAACCAGAGACTCCGTAATGCTCGGTCACGTTCTCGGAAATCCCTATATGGTCTATGCAAGACTTTGATATCAATAAATGACGTTATGCACAACTTTATGCGTTAAAGGGACTAAAAGCGTCAAAACTGCGAAAGTATACATATTCGCGCATATCCTACGTTCTGCCCATATCCGTACATCCATAAATTTTTGTAATCATTGAAATACTATATTTTAGTGATGGGAATGCAAAAATACCATACGTCGCGAAATCTGGATTGTCTTCGCGTCCGTTCGAACGTTCGTCGTCATTAAGCGAAAAACGCGACCGTATGACCGAACGAACTGGCACCCATAATATTTTTTAGTATGGTTGAGTTAAATATACTTTAACTTCCTTATAGAGCTTAGAAATAGGGTTAACGAGTGTTAAAAGTGCCAAAAACTCAACTATGCAAGTGCAGGGGCCAATTGTGTCAACAGTTGAAACTTTGCTGTGCTGACAGGGTCCTTACGGACCGTGTAAGGACCTGCAAAAATGTCCAAAAACGACCCGTAAGTGAAAACCCAAACCCCTGAAACCCTAACGTGCATGAAAAACCAAGAAATTAAGAAAATTGGGTTTCACGCGGGCCGCGTAAGACATAAGGGTTGTCTACGCGGGCCGCGGCAACTCATAAAATCTACAGATCAGCTAACAGGCCACGTGTCGCACACATGGCAGACCTAGGTGTGACACGCTAGCCCTAGTCATAGACTAGGTGGCCCTCGCGGGCCGCGTAAGATTCAGAGAGGGTTTACGCGGGCCGCTTAAAACCCTAATTTCAGCTATAAATTGCTTAGTTCATGGCCTGTTCATCTGCACTCGACAAAACTTTCAAAAGACGAAGTATACTGCTAAAAATCACAATTTCAAATAGGGAGACGCTGCTACAATTACAGGGTATTAACTCGATTACTGCTACGATACAATGTCCGATCGATTGAAACCAATCCGATGGATGTTTAAGTGCTACCCAAATCAGGGCTATACTTTGTCATTCGTCATGAGGGTTTTAATCTCATGAGCTTATCGTAAATGTTGTATTAAGTTACTTACCTAGTTTCGTGTGCATTATTATTTAAATTAGGTTATCTGGCTTATCAGTAGGCTAAACTCTGCCCGACTAAACTTGCAATGTGAGTCATTCTCTTTTATCAACAATGTTTTACTATACCTAAATTGTTTTCAAAAAGTTATAATTACAGGGATTAAGTCTTGGTTATCTTGAATCACTAGCAAGTGGGGTATTGTGCACATTACTAATTTCTCACGGTTAGGTTCATCAACCTAACAGTGATAATCATCACTACTTGGGTGAAAGGACCCGATAGTGGTATGACCATCATCACCAGGGTGTGACACGGCACCAGATAAAAATAAGATAGTAGCCATTGTAATCGCTCTTATGCTGTAATTTATAACTATGTGTCATTTTATTAAACTTGAGTGACTCGCCAGTATTTCCCCACTGATAAAATATTTTTCAAAACATGTTTCAGGTGACCTACTGTGAATCAAGGAAAACGTGCTACGGAGCAGTAACAAGCTTGAAGTGGTGGCTCAGTAAAAATAAATAAACATGTTTTGTAAAACAGGGAATTTCCTCGTGAAATTCCTCTATTGTAAATTACGGGGTTTGTCCCAAATTATGAAATAAAATAATTAGGCATTTTCAAGTTTTAAAAGATCATGTTAAACTTCCGCTGTCAACTCAAACAATAAATACAATGGGTTTCTGTCCCGCGGCTCCTGAACCGGGTCACACCGGGAAGGGGGCCGTGACAGAAAAAGGTGGTATCAGAGCCACTGATTTAAGCCAATTAATTATTTAGAAATACTTAATTTTTCTGATTGCCATTCTGAGATTCTGTGAAAATTTAATTTGCAAAATTTTAACTTAGAATTTGGTGTGTTTCTTCATGTATGCTCACAGCATGAATGAACTATCAGAAGCGCTTCAAAACTTTTCTATCCATAGCTCAGATATGGTTACCACCGGTACCTTTACCGGCTACCAGGCTGACACTGAAGAGCCAATCGTATTCCAAGCCCAACCTCAGGAAAAACCAAAACCGAAAAAGAGAAGAAGACTTGTAGGCTGGAGGCGTGTGCGTAGGAAGAGGCCAGCAACACAAAAAGTTATAAAGACTGAGGATCCCAAAGATAAAGGCAAAGGAATAGAGATCGGAGAAAGTTCAAGGCAAGCCTAAGAGATGCCACCTTGGGAGGAGCTGGACCGCCAACTGGCAAATAGCGACCTCATCGGACCTGCCGATGAGACTCTCTTCAATTACCCAGCTGAAGCCCAACTTCCAGTCAATCTGGAACCTACTATTCCAGATCCTCTTGTTAACTCCCGACCTCTAGGAGAGCTAGAAGAATGGTGGACCACTGACTGGCAGTTCCAGAATCTCCGGAATTACCCTAATACCTTTTTCCCTCAGTTTGGCCCTGAGCCTCCACTACACCCACCTATGAGTTCAGAAAACTTGGCTGAACTCCGCCACTATGGCGAGGAGCTAGTGGACGCAGGAAATAGGATCCGGGAAGTAGGGGAAAGGATATCCTGGAAATACGACGAGAGGGAACGTCGTTTCTGAAGTGCCAGCTGACGGGATCGTATGTGGTTGTGGGAATGTGTGTTTAATAATAATATAATAATAAAAATATAATTATGTAAAATAACTAAAAAATAAAACTTGTGTAATATAACTAGTGTGTACGGACGCATATAAAAATATATAAAATATGAAAGTCGAAAAAATCGACAATTTTGGCTATGCGTATTGATGTGATTATGTGCGATTGTTTTATTATGTTTGGTTATTATTTATTTTGTGCTAATCACTTATATAAATTAATTACCAGATGGAGCATGCTGGTAATGAACCAGTTAACGAAGTTAATCAATCTGAGCAAAACAATGGAGACCAATTTCTGAATAGACAAGTTATAGAGAATATTGTTGCTCAAGGAATAGCCAATGCTATTCCAGCAATCCTTGCTGCTGCCCGAAATCCAGTTGAACCTCAACCAATTATTCCCAGCAAATGTACTCACGGCGACAATTTTAGTAATAGTATAAATGGAGGCGGCAACACTAATAATAACGATAATGATGGGATGCAAGCCACGTTCCTTAAGAAAATGAAAGCTGCAATGCCTGGTTGCACTTACAAGGAATTTCTTGCCTGTAAACCAGTTGAATTTGCAGGAAACGAGGGGGTGACTGCTGCACTGTGTTGGTTAGAGAAAGCTGAAGCAGTAATTAAAATAAGTAAATGTGCCGAGGAAGACAAGGTCATGTATGAGTCGCATCTTTTTAAAGAGGGGGAGCTAGAATGGTGGAATACGGTACTACAAGCCAAGGGAAGCGATGTGGCCTATGCCATGAATTGGGAAGAATTTAAAAGATTGGTGGAAAGAAAATTATGTCCCGAATATGAGAAAGAGCAAATGGCAAATAAATTCTTAAACCACCGGATGGTGGATGTAGACTGTCGAGGGTATACTTCGACATTCTTCGAATATGCTAGAGTGGTACCAACCCTGGCTTCGCCAGAACCGGTACTTATTTCCCGCTATATTTGGGGGTTGATTGGCGAAATCCGTGATATCGTCAAAGCTGCAAGACCCCGCACTATTGACGATGCTGTGGAATTAGCTAATACCCTAACTGATGGGCTGGTATGCACAAGAGAAGAAAACCGGAAAAAGGAAGTGGCCCAAAAGATTACCCAAGGATTCCGGGTGGGTAACAGTAGTAATTTCAAGAAAAAGGGAACTGGGTAATCTTCCACTGCTCCATTCTGTGGTACCTGTAAAAGAAAGCATTTTGGAAAATGCAAAGGATATTGCAATTTCTGCAAAATTCCGGGGCATCAAGAGGAAGATTGCAGGAGGAAGAAATAAACAATTTGCTACAACTGTGGAGAAGCTGGACATTTTAGGCCAGACTGCCCGAAACTGGTCAAACCAGCTGACAACAAAGCCAAACCTGTAGACGGAGCTACCAAGAAGAATGCAAGAGCATTCCAGTTGACTACCCAGGAAGCCGAGCAAATCTTTGATGTTATAGCCGGTACGTTCCTAGTTCATGACATTTATGAAAAAAGTATTATTTGACTCTGGTGCAAACCAAAGTTTTATAAATACTTCATTCTGCCAAGCTCTTAAACTACCCTTAACCAACCTTAGACAAATCTTTACTATCGAAATGGTAGATGGGAATTCTGTTAAAATAGATAAGGTTTTGCGGGAAGAAAAGATAGAACTCTTAGGCCATAAATTTTCTGCGAACCTGTTACCTATGGATTTAGCCGGATTCGATGTTGTGTTAAGAATGGATTGGTTAGTAACCAACCATGCTCGAATCCTCTGTGATAAGAATTCCATTGAAATTCATGCACCCACAGGAGAAACAGTGGTGATTACAGGAGATAAGCCACGTAAGCAACTGAAATTCATTTCAGCAATGAAAGTGGCCAGTTATTAGAAAACAAGAAATAGTGTATATTCGGTAATCATTAACACTAAAGGTAAGGAACTTAAGGAAATTCCAGTAGTATCAGAATACCCAGATGTATTCCCAGAAGAACTACCTAATAGGGAAGTAGAATTTAGAATTCATCTAATTCCTGGAACTACACCGATAGCCAAGGCACCTTATCGGTTAGCACCCACCGAAATGCTAGAATTGAAAAAGCAGTTAGATGAATTATTAAGCAAAGGATTTATACAACCCAGTTCGTCCCCGTGGGGAGCGCCTGTGTTGTTTGTGAAAAAGAAAGATGGTTCAATGCGAATGTGTATCGATTATAGGGAATTGAATAAGGTTACAATTAAGAATCGATACCCATTACCTAGGATCGATGATCTTTTCGATCAACTTCAGGGAGCTAGATATTTTTCTAAGATAGACTTACGCTCCGGATACCATCAATTGAAAGTACAAGAAGAAGACATACCTAAAACTGCTTTCAGAACTAGGTATGGTCACTACGAGTTTACAGTCATGCCATTTGGATTAACAAATGCTCCTGCAGCATTTATGGACATGATGAATAGAATCTGTAAACCGTATTTGGATAAATTTGTAATTGTCTTCATCGACGATATACTCATTTATTCCAAAACTCAGGACGAGCATTGTGAACATATACGAGCACTCTTAACCTAGTTAAGAAAGGAGAAGCTTTACGCCAAACTCTCGAAGTGTGAATTTTGGCTACAAGATGTACAATTTTTAGGACACATGGTGAATCATGAAGGTATTCACGTAGATCCCTCCAAAATAGAAGCGATTACCAAATGGAAGGTTCCACGATCAGCTATGGAAGTTAGAAGTTTTCTAGGATTAGCTGGATATTATAGACGATTTATTAAGGATTTTTCCAAAATAGTTGTACCATTAACTAAGCTAACCTGCAAAGTAGTGAAGTTTGAATGGGGACCTAAACAAGAGGAAGCTTTTAAGGTTTTAAAGCAAAGATTAACGAACACCCCAAGTCTTGCCTTACCAGAAGGGACAGAAGATTTTGAAGTTTACTGTGATGCTTCTAAGCTCGGATTAGGGTGTGTGCTAATGCAACGCAAAAAGGTAATTGCGTATGCCTCAAGACAATTGAAGAAGCACGAAGAAAATTATACGACGCATGACTTGGAATTAGGAGCAATAATTTTCGCCCTTAAAATTTGGAGACACTATCTGTATGGCAGTAAGTTTACAGTCTATACAGATCATAAGAGTTTAAGATATATATTTGGGCAAAAAGAATTGAACATGAGGCAAAGGAGATGGATGGAAATCCTAAGTGACTACGACTGTGATATTCAATATCATGAAGGAAAAGCAAACGTAGTTGCAGATGCCTTAAGTCGTAAGTATCATGAAAAGCAAAAGCGAGTTCGTGCTCTTAGAATAAGTTTACAATTAGACTTAATGGAACAACTAAAGAATGTTCAAGAATCAGCAATCAAGGATGATGCTGAAGGAATGAAAGGAAGAATAAAAGACTTGGAACAAGGGGCTAATGGAATTTGGAGATTCCATAAGAAAAGGATTTGGGTACCTAAGCAAGGAGAGTTAAGAAATAAGATTTTGGAGGAAGCCCATAAATCTAGGTATACCATGCATCCTGGTAATAATAAGATGTACCAAGATTTAAGAAATAACTTCTGGTGGGTAGGAATGAAAAAGGACATAGCTAGATATGTATCTAAGTGTCTTACTTGTTCACAAGTTAAGGCAGAACACTAGAAACCCTCAGGCCTACTACAACAATTAGAAATGCCTGTATGGAAATGGGAGCTTATAACCATGGACTTTGTTACTAAGTTGCCCAAAACCAGAAAAGGTAATGATGCGATTTGGGTAATTGTGGATCGATTATCCAAATCAGCTCATTTTCTACCTATGAAGGAAACCTTTTGCATGGAAAGATTGGCCAAGTTGTATGTAGACGAGGTAGTATCCTTACATGGAGTCCCACTCTCCATTGTATCGGATAGAGATAGTCATTTCACTTCCCATTTTTGGACCAGTTTCCAGGAAGCAATGGGAACCCGATTAAATTTAAGCACTGCATACCATCCTCAGACAGACAGACAAAGTGAAAGGACGATTCAAACCCTGGAGGACATGCTTAGGGCATGTGTGATAGATTTTGGTGGAAACTAGGATGACCACCTACCCTTAATCGAATTCTCCAATAACAATAGTTATCATTCAAGCATTGAAGCTGTCCCGTTCGAAGCACTGTATGGACGAAAGTGTAGAACTCCAGTTTGCTGGGCAGAAATAGGAGAAAGTCAATTATCAGGTCCCGAAATTGTGCAAGAAACCACCGATAAAATCACTCAAATCAAGGAAAGACTGAAAACGGCCCGAGATCGCCAGAAGAGTTATGCAGACAGTCGACGCAAGCCACTAGAATTTCAAGTTGGAGATAAGGTACTCTTGAAAGTTTCTCCTTGGAAAGGAGTAGTTCGGTTCGGTAAGAAAGGAAAGTTAAGTCCAAGATACGTAGGACCATTCCCAGTAATCCAAAAAATAGGACCAGTCGCCTATCACTTACAACTACCATAGGAGTTAGCCGGAGTACCTGATGTATTTCATGTATCCAGCCTTAAGAAATGTTTATCTGACGAATCATTGGTAGTACCTCTCCAAGACATAGAGGTAAATGAAAAATTAAAGTTCGTGGGATTCGAGAAGAGGACCCAAATAGTACCTCAAATAGAAGACAGAAAGATCAAGTTTCTCAAACACAAAAGACTGGTACTTGTTAAAATCAAATGGGATTCGAGAAGAGGACCCGAATATACCTGGGAGCTGGAATCAGAGATGAAGCGAAAGTACCCTCACTTATTTCAGTAAATCTCGAGGATGAGATTTTAAATAAGGTGGGGAGGATGTAAGGACCTGCAAAAATGTCCAAAAACGACCCGTAAGTGAAAACCCGGACCCCTGAAACCCTAACGTGCATGAAAAACCAAGAAATTAAGAAAATTGGGTTTCACGCGGGCCGTGTAAGACATAAGGGTTGTCTACGCGGGTCGCGACAACTCATAAAATCTCCGGATCAGCTAACAGGCCACGTGTCGCACACGTGGCAGACCTAGGTGTGACACGCTAACCCAAGTCGTAGACTAGGTGGCCCTCGCGGGCCGCGTAAGATTCAGAGAGGGTTTACGCGGGCCGCGTAAAACCCTAATTTCAGCTATAAATTGCTTAGTTCATGGCCTGTTCATCTGCACTCGAAAAAACTTTCAAAAGACGAAGTATACTGCTAAAAATCACAATTTCACATAGGGAGACGCTGCTACGATTACAGGGTATTAACTCGATCACTGCTACGATACAATGTCTGATCGATTGAAACCAATCCGATGGATGTTTAAGTGCTGCCCAAATCAGGGCTATACTTTGTCATTCGTCTTGAGGGTTTTAATCTCTTGAGCTTATCATAAATGTTGTATTAAGTTACTTACCTAGTTTCGTGTGCATTGTTATTTAAATTAGGTTATCTGGCTTATCAGTAGGCTAAATTCTGTTTGACTAAACTTGCAATGTGAGTCATTCTCTTTTATCAACAATGTTTTACTATACCTAAATTGTTTTCAAAATGTTATAAGAGTAAAATGCATGGATAGTCCCTGTGGTTTTGCAAAATAACACCTATAGTCCCCAACTTTTGGAAATTACACCGGTGCTCCCTGTGGTTTGACAGTTTGTTACTCGAATAGTCCCTGGAGTGGATGAGGGTTAGTTTTCTCAGTTAAGTCTATCTGAAATTACTTATTTACCCCTTGCTTTTATTAAAATATAAAAAATACACACACACACACACATATATATATATATATAAACACTCTGACACTCTCTCTATCTCTATCTCTATCTCTCTTAAGAAAAGCCCCACCACCTACCGTCACCAGCACCACCACTGCCACCACCACCTGACACCACCATCCTCTACAAACAATACATTTCTGTATAAAAAGTTTCTGTAATCTGTAAATATCTTCCAGTGACAATTATAACAGTTTCAGATATACATACATAGAAGCTCATCGGGAATGATTTGCCTCATACAGACCAATGGCATGCACATGGAAGATGCAATAACAAGTTTGTTGTTGAAAAGAAGAGAAGAAAATGAAAAAAAGGATGAATTTTAACCACACCTACCTACATATTCTCCCGGTTGATATAAGTTCACTTCAGTTTATCAGATTCCCTAGAATCTGCAATGGCATTTGTAACAGAACTTTCGTATTAATACCAAATCCAACAATCTTCATCGATTACACCGGTGCTCCCTGTTTAGAATCTTTCATCCTCTGCAAACAGAACTTTAGTACTAATTCTCCTCTGCAAACACCCCCAATCTTCATCGATTACATAGTCCAACGGTATATTCTATTCGTTTTCGGTAATCAGTTTTTTGGTGCATCTTGTTCGTTTCTGTACTCAGATTAAAACCCCCAATGTAATTCACAAGATCATTCATTGTACATGATTTATTTGCGGATCAAATGAATTAGGGCTTGAATTTGGGAATAGGGGATTCGTTGAAATATGATTTAAAAACCAAAGTCCTTCGAACTAGAGCATGTAGCAGGTGGTGGTGTGGGGTTGGATGGTAGCTGGTGGTGGTGGCAGTGGTGGTGCTGGTGACGGTAGGTGGTGGGGCTTTTCTTGAGAGAGAGAGAGAGATAAAGAGAGTCAGAGTATGTATTTATATTTTATAGAGTGGAGAAGATGAAGGGTATATTTGTCATTTCACATCCATTTAACGGAGAAAACTAACGGACATCCACTCCAGGGACTATCCGAGTAACAAACTGTCAAACCACAGGGAGCACCAGTGTAATTTCCAAAAGTTGGGGACTATAGATGTTATTTTGCAAAACCACAGGGACTATCCGTGCATTTTACTCAAGTTATAATTACAGGGATTAAGTCTTGGTTATCTTGAATCACTGGCAAGTGGGGTATTGTGCACATTACTAATTTCTCACGGTTAGGTTCATCAACCTAACACTGATAATCATCACTACTTGGGTGAAAGGACCCGATAGTGGTATGACCATCGTCACCAGGCTGTGACACGGCGCCAGATAAAAATAAGATAGTAGCCATTGTAATCGCTCTTATGCTGTAATTTATAACTATGTGTCGTTTTATTAAACTTGAGTGACTCGCCAGTATTTCCCCACTGATAAAATATTTTTTAAAACATGTTTCAGGTGACCTACTGTGAATCAAGGAAAACATGCTACGGAGCACTAACAAGCTTGAAGTGGTGGCTCAGTAAAAATAAATAAACATGTTTTGTAAAACAGGGAATTTCCTCGTGAAATTCCTCTATTGTAAATTACGGGGTTTCTCCCAAATTTTGAAATAAAATAATTGGGCATTTTCAAGTTTTAAAAGATCCTGTTAAACTTCCGCTGTCAACTCAAACAATAAATACCATGGGTTTCTGTCCCGCGGCTCCTGAACCGGGTCACACCGGGACGGGGGCCGTGACAGACCGTATACCAAGGACCATACGGTCCGTATGCAGGTGCCAGATACGAATTTTTTCTTGGTCTCCACTCTATTCCATTCTTAACCAATCAAAACCGAATCCTTGGGCTTCAAGACAATTATACAGTTGTCCTAACAGGTGTAGTGATTTGGTTAACCCCTTCAAACACTTGTCTTAATCCTAATCCTATCCAAAACCTATAAATAGGATGAGAACCCAACCATTTCATTGCTCATTTTCCTTCATTCCTCCTCATCTCTCAACTTGGAGCTTACTAATCTGGTTGGAACTTGTTTTCTTGTAGAAAAGATAGCTAGGACCCTTTGTAAGTGTCCTAGCCCCCTTCCTTAGTTCAGATTTTAGTTTAAAAACAGAAAAGTCAAGTTATCGTAATTTGACTTTGACTTTTGGTTTATTCACAAATGGTCCAGCCACTATCCAAATTAAAAGTGGTTAGGTGACCATAGTTAGGTAGGTGATTAACCCTTAAAAGGGAACCTCCAAATTCTTTCGTTTGCTTAGTTAATTGTCGGGTCAAACTATTTAGATAAAAAGTCAAACTTGGCAGAATTGTGATTAATAAGTAAAACCAATAATACAAAGGTTATAAATTATATTTAACACTTTAATAACTTGGTAATTATTATTTAAACATGTCTAAACATGTTCAACCCGACAATTCTAAGTTTAGGGTCGATTCGCAACCGAAAGTCGCGTAGTTTGACTTCTACGTTAACTTTTGGTTATAAGCCGAATTAGAGTAATATGCTACTGATTTTAGATTCTGTTATGATCGTAATATAATGTAGCATAACCCTCTGGGGTTATATTACACGATCATGCTATTAATCCGAGTCTTATGCAAGTTTCCGAAATTATGCCATACTTTGACCCTTATGCCCTTTTTAGTAAAAATGAGGTTTTAGACACCAATAAGCTTTCAAACAACTTAGGTACTTATATGTTAACATGTTTAACATATTTTGATGTTACAAATCTGATCATAAACTGAGTTCGCGTATAATGTCGTGAATGATGCTTTAAAGTGACCAAAATGCCCTTAGGCGCATGGATCGGTTTTAAGCATAATTCCTTATAAAAAACTCATTGCCTACTGATTTAATATCATAATTAGGATAATTTGGGATATCAATTCAGATTATAAACTGAGATTATGCACAAGTGCTTGTATTATGTTCTTAAATGACGATAATGCCCTTATAACACACAAAATGGTTTTAAAGCATGATTTTCTTACAAAACCTTTTTCCTACTGATATGTCATATTAAATAACATATTTTGGTCATATAAACCTGACCATAATATCAGTTTTCATAAAAGATCGCATACATCGTCATTTAGCGACTTAAACGCCGTTTCGGCGCGTAGTATAGTTTTAAACCATAACTACCAACCAAGACTTGTTACCTACTGATTTTATAAATCATTTTTATATATTTTATAGTAGGTATATGTTATAAACTCAGATTCCCAAATTAGCCTTCAAAACTATGTGTGAAATTACGAAAATGCCCCTACGAAGCATAGTTTGGTTTTAAACTATGAAAAACACATATGTTTGATATCATACTGATATTATATCATAAATAAAGTGTTTTAAAAGGATGTTTATGATCGTAACATCAGATTGTACCCAAGTTCCTTTTATACGTCTTAAAATGACCAAAACGCCCTTTCGGGGCATAGTTTGATTTTAAAACCTAAACGGGCATACAAGTTAATATCCCACTGATATTATGACTTGTTTAAAGTATATTGGCATATGGGACTTGTTCATGACCCATCTGGTTACTCGTTATTGCTTATACGCGTACGGTTAGACTTATGTAACTAGTTTATGTAAGTTTGCTGAAACGGGTTTAACCTTATCAATTAAACTTCAAAATCTAGAATGTGTTTAGTTTACCCATATTATACAAGTATCCAAACTTGTCGGGTCTAAATCACATTCTATTCCGGTCATCGCTTAATCTAGCGTGTCATACCGTTTTAGAAACTTTAAGCTAGCCGGTCTAAGTCTACGACTTAAATAAGACCATTAGCATTCTGAATTGGTTATATATTACCATCACTCCAGACTAGAGCCACCCGGTAAAAGCTACTTGCATTTAGATAGATTGGATACGACTGAGTTATTTTGCTGTGAATCAAGTATTAGCTCAGGTAAATACTTTTAACTTATTTTCCCTTATACGAGCTTGGGATACGGTATTATAATACCGCTTGGTCGGGTATGAGATCATTTAGTCGGATTGTGATTTAATAAATCTGCATAACCCGTATTAATCTGTATTGTTTGATAACATAAACATTGGGGGTTAACGACCGTGTCCTGGATATCCTCGGCTCATTAAAGTTGAAAATGGCCACGACCTATGCACGGGGTGTAGGCATACACCCGACAGATGCAAATGCTAAAATATAAATAACCCACAAGTTGGGAATAACTCCTTCGTGGGTTTTGTAAGTGGTGAGTCGGTTAATCACGACCGGCTTCCAAACCGGCCCCATATGTATGACAAACATGTAAAACTGTATACAAGATTTTATTAAAGATTGTCCCAAGTTATAAATGGTTTGTGCCATGTGCACTTAAATCAATTTTCATAAAATCTTTTCAAAAGAGTCAGTTAATTGTATTTACCAGTGAAAACTGACGTATTTTCCAAAGACTAAGTGGCAGGTACTACTCGTAATAGGCTAGGGGATTGCTTGGTATCGAAATAGAGGATCTTGCAAATCCTTAAAGATGCCTTAAAGTCTGCTAAACTTCATTTTATACATTTTGTAAAGATCCACCTGTGGATTTGATATTACAGGCTCGTCTATAATAAATACTTTGATATTTTCAGACATTTGAGTTTGTAATAATATTTTATATTCCAAGACTTCCGCTGTGCTATTCTGTGTATGTTTGACCATGATGATATCAACTACGTCACGATACTCCCCACCGGGCCCACCGGTAATATGTGGAAATATCAGGGTGTGACATTGTATGACATAGTTAATACTCACAATAAGAATATTTATAAACTGATTTGGTGTTGATAAATCCAGAATTAACTTGAAACCATGTATTAAGTTGGCTCTATTGATGTGACATGTTCTTTTTCCAGTTACATAATACTACATCCAGGTTATATGTTTAAAGTTTTAATCTGACATTATTTTTTTAGGGCAAATTGGATTTAAATAATCCCAACTTTCTCAATTGGCCAATAATAATCCTAACTCAGATATTTGCCGATAATAATCCGAACTGGTAAACTTGTGGCCGATAATAGTCCCCCGTTAAAAATAGCTTAACGGAGTTAAGTTTTTTTCCGAATTACAAACCGATGTTTTAGGGATTTTGACCAGAACAAGAATACGAGTCGATTTATGTAAAACTTACCTCGAAACAGTGTTCCAAACGGCTTAATTTTTGTTAATTGGAAGTTTAAACACCCTAATTAAAGCACCATTTCGTCGTTTGGGGCAGCATTTCGAGTTAAATTTTACATCAATCAACTCGTATCTTTGTTCTAATCAAAAGTTGTCACACCCTTCGGTGGGCCCGGACTTGGGGTTTATGCGTGACGAATGATATAGATATTCACATTTAGCACAGAGGATGTCTTGGGATTATAAAATAATATTACAAAGTACAAGTGTCCAAAAGTTAAAGGTCTTCCTTGGAGTCGCAAATTCCAATATGCATGTACCGAGCAGCTCCAGCATATTCCGTATTTGCTAACATGCGCTTAGTCTTTTGAAAATACGTCAACTTTCGTTGGTAAATACAATTAACCGACACGTTTTGAAAATCTATTCAAAACCATTTTTATACCATTTGGTATATCATTTTCATAAATAACTTGGGACAAACTATATCTCTTGTTACCAGTATTACATGCTTGTCAATACATATGGGGCCTGGAACTAAACGTCGATACATGATTAACCGACATGCCACTTTTTTTTTAAAAAAAAATATGATATAACATAATAGCATCTGTCAGGTGTATGCCTACACCCCGCGCATAGGTCGTGACCACTTGCAATTAAGTGAGCCGTGGATATCCAGGACACGGTCGCATTAACCCCCAATGTTTAAGTGATCAAGAATAACAGATTAAAACAGGTTATTTGGATTTTGGACATCATTCGTCATTGATCCCATACCCGACCAAGCGGTAGATATTTTTACCGTATCCCAAGCCCGTATAGGGCAAATAGATTAAGAGTATTTACCTGAGCTTATCTTTATAATGAAAGATATATTAAGCATAACCGTTAATCGAAACAACTAATACAGACATAATTTACTGGAGGCTCCTAGTCTAGAATGGGCGAAACTATGATCCATTAGAATGTTAACAGGTCTTATTCAAGTCATATGACTTGGACCAGTTAACTTATAATAAATAGGTACGGTTCGCTAGATTAAGCGGAGACCAGATAGAATGTGGTTTGCACCCTCACGAGTACTATGACTCGTATAATACGGGTAAAACAGTCATACATTCTGATTAGAACTGATTTGGAAAGCTTTTGACCCGATTCGGCTAACTTATATAAACTATGTTATATAAGTCAACCGTACACGCATAGGTGGCTTCGGGTGATCGGATGGGTCTATGGTAAGTCCAATATGCCAAAACATGTTTATTATATTACCACCTCAGTTTATAACTCAGATTATATGTTCATTATCTTTCAAAACCAATTTATGCACAAAAGGGCATACTTGGTATTTTTAAGCATATAATATGGACTTTGCATAAAACCCGACAAATATTATGATCAGAAGGTATAATCCTTAGGGGTTATTCCTTACAATAATATGATCATGTAACAACTTCAAATCAGTAGCTAAACTATCTTAAACGGGTCAGAATCGAAAGTCAAAGTAGAAGTCAAACGGTTTAACTTTAGGTTGCGAACCGAGCTCTAAGCAAGAAATGATGGGTTGGACATGATCCAATATGTTCTCATATGTTATACAAACTGATATAATGTCAAAAATTAAGGTTTTGACACTTAGAAGTTCATTTTACGTTAATTACGAAAAACTGTGTTTTTTACTTTTATTTAATAAAACTTTGACATGTCATTTGACCAACTTAACGTGATCTTCAGAAGGTGCCCTCATAAAGGATTAACACATACATTATTACGATCACATAGCCATGTTCGATTCGAACACTGGCTTGACCGAAATGGTCATAACCGAAAGTCAAATTGCTTGACTTTCGGCTTAGAACTAGCCTATAAAATAAAAAGGACTGACTTAGAACACTTACAATTGTTCAAGGAAGTGTTTAAACTCCAGGAGGGAAGCCTCTATAGATCAGAAGCTATCCAAGAGAGAGGAGAATGAATTTGTGAAGGTGCAAGTTGGAAATGCTCAAGAAATAGGCTATTTATAGATGATCTTGAGCTCCCAAATGATGCCAAGTGCCCCCTAAGGTGTTCAGGAAGGGATTGGTGGCACCCCAGGTGTCCAAGGACTAAGCAAGGTGGCCAAAATCACGACCAAAGTGGAAGAGAAACAGACTGCCATTGCCAGCTAATAATGGACTGTCAGCAGACCCCTTACGGACCGTAAGGGGTGGTGCCTTACGGTGCGTAAGGACCTTCAGGCGCCCACAGGTTATTTGAATGCCTTACGGACCGTAAGGCATAAGCCTTGCATGCCTTGCGGTCCGTAAGGGACCATTAAAAACTAAAGAATTTTCAATACCTTACGGACCGTAAGGCATATGCCTTGCGGTCCGTAAGGGACCTTCAGAAGCCCAAAAATTGGCATTTTGTCACAAATGACCCCTCCACATCCAAACTTCCATATTTTTACATATTTAGTCCCTCTCGTCCAACTTATCGCGAATATTTGAGAGTTGATTGGTCACGTGTTGCCATATTATTCGCCATGAATTTCTGAGGTGTTACAAAAGCCCTAAAACATTTGTTTGTAATTCGGAAAAAAACTTAACGTTGTTAAGCTATTTCTAACGGCGGACTATTATCGGCCAAAAGTGGACCAGTTCGGATTATTATCGGCAAATAACTAAGTTGGGATTATTATCGGCCAAATTGAGAAAGTTGAGATTATTTAAATCCAATTTGTCAGTTTTGAGGGGGTTGAATTCACAATAATATGGATGTGTGCTAGAGGGTTTAAGTCAACTTATTAAGGATTTCTAGTAGATATTATTTAGTCGAAACTTGGATTAATGGGTTATGTAAAGACAAATTAGAACAATTGTTTTATGTTTTAAAGAAAGAATTGTAATACATTTATAATTATGTATGTATTTTCGTTTGAACAGTTTATATTATTAATTGAATTATATAATTGGTTTTATTTATTTATTTGAATTGTACAGTTAATTGATCTATTATCTATATTAAAACAATACATTTTGGTGCCACTTGGCATATTTTTAATCCACTAATTGCCACCTGGCAATGTAATACTCCTCCCTAATTGAGTTTGAGCGGCAATTTGATTTCTCAATAATAAGCGGCATCTTAAACACGCTTCAACACCACTATCTTTCCAAAACCCTAATTATCATATAGGTGATTCTCCGGCGATCTCAAACACAAAAACTCTCATCCAGGATATTTATCATCTTCAACCCTAGCTATTTATCATCTTTATCATCTTCAAAAACATGAGAAGCCTTCCGCCATTTCTTTCACACGCTGTTCAATCAAAACCCTCTTTCTCTTCTCTCACACCCACTTCAGAAACAAACCCTAGCTTCCTGTAGCTTTTGCGCCTTCAACCTCAAGAACCCTAGATCGCAATTACAGGCAACTAATCATCAGGTTTGTTTTTCTCTTATGCTCATCTTTTTAATGATTGAAATCTCGAGTCGTGTCTGAAATCTCCAATTGTGTTTGATGTTCTTGAATCGTGATTGATGGTCTCGATTATATATGTTATATTTAGTGTTTTTCTGTTTAATTATTCTTAAATAACTGATCATGTTTGAGATTTTTTATTATGTTCAGTTGACTGTGTCTATGATCTACACGATCTTGATGAATTTTGGTAACGATTAGGGCTCAGAAGTTCCACATTTGAAGGTAAACATCATGCAACTCCAACCTTTTTTTTGGATTTCTGATTCTAAAGAAGCAAACCAGTCAATTAAATTTATTGTTGCCTTTGATTGCATCCATTCGTTAATTGGGGTTTGGACACTTTCAATTTGGTGCATTTGTTTTTGGCTGTCACACTTTTTCACTGTCACATTTGATTTATAAGATGCGATTTGTTTTTCCCCAATCAGTTATGAATATCGAACATTTGTTTACATGGGTGTGTTTTGATTTAATCTAATTTAATTCAGTTTTCTATCTGTATGCTAATCTTATAATAGGCCTGTTGTATTTAAGTTTGATTACACATTTAAAAGCCCAGAAAAATGTGTTCGTATCATTATATCTGAGCATCTTTAATTTTCGGCTGTTTTTGTCATCAGTTAAAAGGAGAACCGTGACACACGAATTAATAATCGAAAACCAATGGATCTCCAGATGATGTGGCTGTGAAGAAGTCTGGGAGTATTTCTTCATTCGACTCTCATATGGAATATCGGTTTCTTTCCACTTCACAATGTACAGAAACTCCACCTCAACTTCTTTGTTGGATAATCTTGACGGGTATAGGTATGGATAGGATCTGAACTGGTCTCAGGTCTGCAATCAAGACCAAATTATCGTTCTTTAGGCGG
This sequence comes from Helianthus tuberosus, assembly GCA_030545235.1. Lineage (NCBI taxonomy): Eukaryota > Viridiplantae > Streptophyta > Magnoliopsida > Asterales > Asteraceae > Helianthus > Helianthus tuberosus. The sequence continues at coordinate 140,931,473 of CM060411.1, read as the reverse complement.
TAATCCACTTTACCTTTTACAATCATATGTGACCTGACGACTGATTTTCATCCTCTCACTTACACAAACCCTAAAACTTTGGTTTGTGGTCTGATTGCTGATGTTATGTTGTTGTTGTTCCTCACAGGGTCAGATCGGCAGTAGTGGCGGTGTTCTATAAGTGACTAATGGCTCTAAGGACTATGGTTTGTTTTCCGGTCATCTCCCCATTTACAGCGAGAAAAAAGGTAAACCGTGTCGTGTACACCTCATCTTTTCGGTGATTTGAAAGAATTTTTGTTTAACGTGTATGATTTTGGGGTTGCTCCCCATTTCCGACGAGAAAAAAGGTAACTGTGTATTAAACAATAAAATCAAATACTTAAATACTCATTAAGAAATTCAACTAATGGTAATTTTGGGTGAATTCTTTTTTTATTATTATTATATTTTTTTGTAGTATAATTTTGAAGGAAGATATGATTTGGTAAAGTTTGTAAAGTTGGTTCAGAAAGTTGGGATGTATATGCATCTAAGGATTGGGCCATTTGTTTGTGTAGAGTGGAATTTTGGGTAATTTTATCAAGAAACACTTTGTAAGTTTTGTGATTTTTGATGTTTTTAAATTTAATAATGATTTTGATGTTTTTAAATTTAATAATTATTTTGATGTTTATGTAGGGGTTTGCCTGTTTGACTGAAGTATGTTCATGGAACAGCTTCAGAACTGATAATGAACATTTCAAGGTCTGCCGTTTACCGAAATCCTCTGTTTCATTGCATTTAAATCATTTGTTTAACATACTGGTAGTGTTCAGGTTCACGTATTTAACCCGTTTAATCAAACAAGTTGACCATCAACACGTTTAAAATAAAAATATATGTTTATTAAGCTCAACCCGTCAACATGTTTATGAACCGTTTGACACATTTACAACTTGATTACAACTCACTCACAAACGTTTGGCTCTTTTGCATAAATAGCTTATACTATTTTATGTGTGTCCATTATTCGTGAACCCAAGATATGTTACATTGGTATTGTTTGCTGGGACAACTGTAGTTTTGTTCAAGAACCAAAGTCATTGCTTCAGTTTATTGTCTCTGATAATATCATTTTCATGTTTTAAACAATAAAATAGGGAAAAGGTATGTGATCTTACCTAAATTTGGTAAGTTCACAACCAAGTTTTTACTTTATAATTATTATTTTCATTTTGTAGATGCTTATGTGCAGTTTTAATGGACTAAAAGTGATGAGAATGGTCATATCTAAACCATTTACATGAACTGAGCGTAACACCATAAAGGATAGAGTTGTATTAACTGAGTGTGAAGCTGTTCGTTTTGAAGTATATACATTATTCATCCATATATATATGAAACGTTTGGCACTGGTAAAGGGGTTGAAGCGTTGGTTTCGTTTACACAAGGTAACTGCCAAAGTTTGTTAATTTTTGCAATAACTTTAGCTGTTTTTTATGCTTTGGCAATAATTTCCAGTTTTGGTTACATCCAAAGTTTTATTTATTAGCGTTTTATCTTATGAGGGTGACACAATTATTAGCGTTATAAAGAGAAAGGCGAGGTTCTCTTTTTTGATCTTTTTAAACTGATCTATATAGATTGCATATCAACTGTTTGATAAAATGTCTAGCAGAACTAAGAACTAACGTCATTTCACATGTGTATTAGCTATCTTGACCAAACATTTGCAAATGGGAACTTGATGGAAAATTACTATTTGGGTCAATTAAATGGGTCAATGCACGCTTTTGGTGCATTGGGATCAACCGCTTCAGGAATTGAAACACTATCTGGCCCATAATTTCTGTGGGATCATGAGCTTGCTGATGTTAGAGGTGATGTCCTTTTTAATTGAAGATCTTGCTTTGAAAGAAGAGACGAAAGCCTGCTGTGAAATTTGTCCTCAAGTTTCTAAATATGTTTCATAATTGTCTTAGTGAGGTATGTGTCATTTAACCTCTCTATGATACACATATTACATTGGATGAACTTTTAATACAAGAAAGCAATGCAATTTCCTAATTGTCGCAGGGTTGAGAGTGGCAGATGGGTGTTTGTTGATGGTTTTGCACATGTAATTTATGAGACTGGTATGCAAGACTAGATACCACACGAGGGCCCACATCATTTGAGCTACTCTAGGCGGGTGAGTACTTCACAAATTCTTATTACATCATATATACTCTTTAACTAAGCAAGATAATTTTGGTGTGGTTGTGGTGATCACTAATCAAGTGGTGTCTCAGGTAGTGCTTGACTTTCAGAAGTCAAAATGTTTGATTGATCATTAAAGTTTTAACTTTTTTTTTTTGTATGTAGGTGTGTGTGTAACTTTTAGTTGTATGTTTGGATAGGATAACAGAGTTTTGAAGCTAAAATGTGTTAGGCGTGACTCTTATTCTCACTTTTCTTTACATATGATAGTAGGTTCTTTTCAAGTAAAGAAATTGGGGGTACATAACTTCTTTTTTTTTTCTAAAGGTGGATTAAGGCCTCTAATTTTTACCATCCATTGTAAAATTTCAGCTTGTGGTAATTGCCTTAGAGTTGTTCTCAAGCTGATGGGATGATGGGTTTAGTTGCCTAATAAATTAATCAAGACATCGAGTATACAATGACTACAAATTTGTGTTATTGAAGTTAACTAGCAACTATGTATCATTTATGACGTGTTTTATGGGGGTAGCCAGTATATATTATATGTTTGTGTTAAGCCACCCGCGAAAGTCGCGGGATCTTAGGCTAGTTTATGTATAGAGTATAACTTCGTGATTGGAAGTAAATGGTAAAAAAATATTTTCGGTAAAACTTTTTAAAATGGTTATTTTGTTTTTAAAAACAGTCATAAACTCATAAAAGACCACTTTTTAGAACAGTTGTTTTTTTTTAAATAGCCGTAAACTCGTAAAAGATCGCTTTTTAAAACGGTTGTTTTATTTTTTACTAGTATTAAGCCCCTGCGTTGCAGCGGTTGTCATAAAACTGTGTTAAGTAGTAGCAATACTATACCATTGTTAGCGACCACCAACACCGGAAAAGCTCGTAAAAACAAAATAAATAAAAACGGGAAAAAAATAACGCCGAGCGAAAAGCAAACGTAAAATCTTTGAATCATGCACGCTCGGTGCTGAGAAATTAAACCGAAACGTAAAACATAGAAAAATAACTAAGTCCATCCAGGACCCGTGTGTTGGAGGAACTTGTCACACGCAGAAAAATAGATGTGACGCGACGGGCCAGTCAAACGGAAAAAAATATACGAAAAAATGTTGAAGCCCACACGCATGTTGCGGTGCGTTAACTCACAAAATTTAGAACGAAACGAAAAACTTGGGAAAGATGAAAAGTATGGTGGACCAAAATTGAAAATAAAAAAGAGTTGGGATTAAATTGCAAAAAATGAAAAACTTTGGGTTTAAAAAGTAAAAAAACAAAGGGTTGCAAAATTAAAGTTATTTATTAATTTTAGATAAAGATAAGGATAAAAATAAGTAATATCGATATATTGGTTATTAATTAATATAAATATTAAAAAAATTTATTAAACAAATATAAATAAAATTTATGAGGTTGAAGGAGAGAATGTCATGTGTCATTATTTTGAGTCTTTTATTATAAGTTAGATAATCAGCCGTTTGATAACTCATAAAAGACCACTTTTTCAAACAATTGTATTGTTTTTTAAAACAGTTATAAATTCAAAAAGACACTTTTTAAAACGGTTGTATTGTTTTATAAAAAGGTTATAAACTCAAAAAAGACTTGTAAACGTGAAGCTTTTTAAAACAGTAGCATCTTAGTTAAAACGATCCATTACCTTTTAAAACATATGAATTTAAAACGGTTTCCCAACCCGTTTTAAAATGTCTAAATCACCAAGGGTTGTTTTTGTATAGTGTATGCAATTTAAAACCTATAAATTAGCAACAACTATGGGCTTGGGTGAGTTGTACCCTTAGCTGTGGGCGTTTTCCAAAAAAAAATGGATATCTGATGCTTCATACACCTGCCTCCTTCTTCCCCAAAACACCACATCATCACTTCTTGACGCCACCGCCTACACGGAGAGAGCATTTGCAGTTTCAATCATGTGCTCCTCAACACCTAAATCCACCGCATATCACCGGCGAATTCACGGTTTTTGGCCGCTGATTCAAGCTGACATCTGAATCCACCTCCTTGTCCGTGCCGACTGAAACCCTAATTCTGCTTTAACTCTAACATCCGACGCGGTCAACAGCGGCATCCGATCTCCACGACTCCGGAAACACATCTCCTGCGTACCTCCATTGATCGATTAGTTTATTTAGCAGTTCGTTTGCATTGTTTTTCGAACGTCGGCAGGTATACTTGATCTTCCTCGTCTCTTTAGACTGTTAATTTCTATATATAGTTGTTTTGTTTAATCGTTAATCAGGTGATGGTTAATGAAACTGTTGGATTTATGGATTGGATATGTTGGTTTGATTGGTATGTGTTTTAGGGTGTGTATGAAGGGATGCTCAATGCTAGCTCAGAATGTCACGAGAAATGAGGGTTAGGGTTCTTAAAGTTTGGGATTTATGGATTGGATATGTTAATTTGATTGTTTGTGTTTCAACGGTGGTCAGAATTGGGTGGTTCAGAAAAGGGAAAAGATGGGAATGTGCTTGCATATGTCCAACTTCCAATCGACAATTTGCTACCCGATTGCAGTTGTCGAATATGAAAATTTGATGTTGATAGTTGTAAAGTTTACTAGCGATTCTATGAGTTTTATGTTGTGCGGTTTCAGGTGTTTTACATGATTTTAAAGAAGCATATTGTTGAGATGTAGCTATTATATGGATTAATGAGTATGGTCTTTTGAAGAAATTCAGCTGTAATGTTCGACCAAACTGTGCAGTTAAACTGCTGTCCATTAGGATCTTTAACTAGCTAAACTGGCTACACTCCATGGTTGAGACACAGGTTCACTTCTCATCTTAGTGTCTTACCCTTTTTTTATTTGTCACAATTCACTTATGTAGGCCCGTTTGATAAATCATATATGTTTTACTTCTGGCAGACTCTTTTGTCCTGGCCCAATTAGGTTGGCCCAACACGATTTTGCCAATTCTTTACACATTATTGTGGCTAAATAGAGTACCTTATCTGAAATTACATGGCCTTTCCCTAATCTTTGCAAGTATGTAAATCATAAGAAAAACTTGAATTTATGATTTATGAATATATTTATTAACGATAATGTGAAATACTCATCAATAGACTTGGCTTATGTTGCAGGGCGAGCTGGTGGTACGATGACTAGAGTTCCTAGCGCCACTAATGCGAAAGCGGTTGAGATGTTCATCAATGAAAAGTAAGTAATTGTTTTAACAAATGTAAATTTCCGATAGGTATTGAAAAGAACAACACATTGATCATTGGGTATTATGATTATGGAGGTAAACTCTATTCTAAGCAATCGTGTAATAGATTTCAATAGAGGTGAATATGGGTATGCCAGGAGGGTTGACTCTTTTTAGTTAAAACATAACCCAAATCTTCTCATTTCAAGTTAATAGGCTCAAATCATCACTTATGAGTTTTAGGAACCATCTTATCTTGCCATTCAATGACAAGCTAGCCACCGTTATGAACCTGTCATTTGAAAAAGTAAACAAAATATTGAGCCAAATCTTGCCATTCAATGACAAGCTAGCCACTGTTATGAACCTATCACTTGAAAAAGTAAACAAAATTTTGAGCCAAAAGAGGTAGCTATTTTTAGGCCGATTCTTTCTTTTGGTGATCATTTTTTTTAATTTGCTTGAAATGATTAGTCACATGGTAGAGCGTGTGGCTGGTCATACATTTATACAAGCTGATTTAATGATTTTTTTTACATTTTTATTGTTTGTTTACAGGATGAAGCTGATGGTTATGATGATTGATGATGACCTACTAAGCGTTGCTGACCGCCTAGATGAAGATTTACTTTCTTGCAAAATTTGTACCATGGTTGGGTTTCAATGCCGCATCGGTTAGGTGTTATAATAAGGGCTTGCTAAATGGATTTATTGGGCTTTGTTTGTATCGTTTTGATATGTGAATGTGAACCCGGCCGCAACGCGGCGGGTACTGACATCTAGTTCTATTTAATTGTTATCAAGTTTAGATATAACGATTTGGGATTTTGGGTGGTTGGGCCTTTAGGCATTATATCCAATCGAAATTCTAAAATTACAAGATAATAAACTCTCAATTTGAATTTCTCAACAATTTATAATATGCTTTATTTAATAAAAAAATCTTATGTATGTCACTTTCACAATTATTTTATAATAAATCTTAAAAAAAGAAAAGAAAATTTCACCTCTAAAAAATCACAGAGTAAATTACAAAAATCGTCCTTTATGTATGCTATTTATTGCAAACTGTGTCATTTATCTTCAATATATACAAGAAATGTACTTGATGTTTGCAAACCCTTGCAAGTTATGTCCTTTAGCCTTAACTCAGTTATTTTTTATGGTTAAATCTGACCTAGTGTACCCCACATAAGGGTAATTTAGTCATTTATTAAAAAAGTATTTTAATAATTCTAATAAATTAAAACAAAATTAATTATATATTATATAATATATATAACACTCTCTCTCTCTAAAACATATATACTCTCTCTCTCTCTAAAACACTGACCTACCCTCACCACCACCTCCGGCAACTTGCCACCACCACCTCCCGCCACTTGCCACCTCCCACTCCTGCACAATCAATTTTCAACATCAATGCAAATGCATCCCAAACTTATCAAGTATCTCACCTAAAATCTACACAATCGCAAAAAAGCAGTTACTAATTCCATACAACTGGAAGCCAAAACATCACTGATCTGAATTCAAATCAACTAAATAAAACATCGCACGGAACAATACACTCATCATATCCGATATTGTCATCGTCACCGATCTTCGCCACCACCCATCTGCCACCACATCCACACACCACCTTTTATCACCATTTAAACCAAACACCCACATCTACCCCCACCACCGTCACCGGAAAGAAAGAAAATAAGAAACATGAGGGGATCCAAAAGAATCTGAGATGAACAAGAACAGGGGAACATGATCTTACCAGAGTTTTGTTGTTTACCGTCGCACCACCACCGTCGTGCTCGCCGCTGTCGTCGCCTCCCTCTCACTCTCACCTGCCACCACAGCCACACACCACCTGTTCCTTTATTTGGTCCACAGATACCCAAAAAATACAGATGGTGAATCGCCGGAATTTAGTTTGAAGATGGGGCAATGGTAGCGGTTTGGTTGCGTGTGTCAAAGACAGAGAGGGGTAGAGAAAGAGTGGTGCAGTGTTGGGGGTGCACTGAACTAGAAGGCGGCGATCTTAAGCGGAGGACGGGGGAGATCTGAACCGGAGGACGGCGGCTAGGGTTCCGATCCGAGAGAGATGAGGGGTGGGTGTGGGAGTTCTTGGTCGCCGGAGTTGGGCGGTGGTGTTTCACCGGAGAAGAAGACCAGTTGGTGGGGTGGTAGGTGGGTGGTGGTTGTGGTAGGGTAGTCAGAGAGAGAGAGAGAAAGAAGAAGAATGGGGTTTGTTTATATATATGTGTTTTGTCTGTGTATATATTTACAAATATACATGTAGAATATTTTTTTTAAACATTAATATTTTATTTAGGGTAAAATGACTAAAATACCCTTATGTGAGGTCCACTTAGTCAAATTTAACCATAAAAACTAACTGAGTTTGGGTTAAAGGACATAACTTGCAAAGGTTTGCAAACATCGAGTACGTTTCTTGTATATATTGAAGATAAAGGACACAATTTGCAATAAGTAGCATACATAAAGGACGATTTTTGTAATTTACTCAAAATCACAAATATTTGGCATTAGTTGGCATAAAGGAATAGGTAGTTGACTTACTAAATCGATACAATTTATTAGAGTTTCATACCGATAAAATGTATTTTTTTTTAAAGTTAAATTTCATTCAAACACGAACGCCACAAAAGGCCCTTAAAATGGGGACCTGCGGGCCAAACGAAATTACATCAAGTTTAAAGGATAATTACACCAATCATTCCAATCGATACCTCTCAATCTAGATCTATGCCGAAGCCAAAAGAACGACATGGACTTAATAGTTTGCATAACTTCAAAAGCTCTCCGGGACTTTCCATTAAAATCTCTAGAATTCCTCTCGTTCCAAATAACCCACATTGTTGTAAATATGATGTCTCTTAGAATGTATATCTCATGTTTCATCTTCGTTTGAGTCTCCGCCAACGTCAAAAGATCTTTCACATCAAAAACAAAAATAGGGCTTAATTTACACCAGGACCCGATCCGAGCCCATAGTTCCGAGGAGAATAAGCATCCTGTAAACAAATGGGTCGTCGTCTCCGGGTCCGTATTACACAGAACACACGAAACATCTTCTATCTCGACTCCGCGCTTAATTAGCTCTACTCTAGTTGGAAGACGATCAAGATCGGCTCGCCAAACCATAATTTTACATTTCAACGGCGTCCAACCTTTCCACTTCATGTTCGAAACGATAAGGGCAGTCGCTTTAGTGGAAATCAATTTCTTAGCCATGTAAACCAAATAACATCCATTTCTGTCACCCATCCAAGTCCACCGATCAATCCCCATTGTGCCATTGATCAATCCCATTGTTTGGTGTTGGGACCGATGATATTGAAGTTGATAACATGATGGAGGTGTTGGGTTGTAAAAGAGGGGCCTTTCCGTTTGTTTATCTAGGGATCCAAGTTGGTGCGAACATGTCTTGGACAAGCAATTGAAACATGATGATTGAAGTGATAAAGAGGCGCTTGGAGTCTTGGAAGGCTAGGACATTATCTATAGGGGGCCGATTGGTTCTCATTAAAGCGGTTCTAGAATATCTTCTGATTTATTACCTATCCCTTTACCAAGCTCCGGTGGCGGTGATTCAAAGTATTGAAGCTATTATGAGGCGATTTTTGTGGGCGGGTTCAAGTGAAGAAAGAAAGATCCCATGGGTAGCTTGGGATGTGATTGCTAGACCGAAAGGCGCGGGTGGTTTGGGCATCAATAGATTGCAAGATATAAACGACACTCTTCTCCTTAAATGGACATGGCGCTTCAAAAAAGAAGGTAATTGCTTATGGAAAAAGGTTATAATGGGGTGTCATGGGTCGAGTCGTGCTTAGACTACGCTTCCATGTGGTTCCTCGGCTAGTGGTTGTTGGAAACGGATAGTGAAACTTGGTCTTAAAAAGTTTGTCAATGGGAGAGATTTAAATAGCTACTTTATCGGCGTTGTTGGTGACGGGTCGTCTATAAATTTCTGGACGGACACATGGCTGCGGGAAGAACCGTTACGTCTGGTATATCCGCACCTGTTCCGTCTTGAAAAAAATAAATGGGCTTCAGTGTCGGCTCGGGTGCAGATTGGTCTCGGCCCTGCAGGTCTGTCATGGGATTGGCGTTCGCCTCCTGTAACTGGGGAGGAGGTAAACGAGTTGTTTCAGCTCTTGTCCGATACCGATAAAATGTATGACACGTTAGTATTAATTAGTTTTTTTTTAACTGTGACTTTCATTAACTACACCGAACACCTTCTAGCAAAGTCGGAAAAACATTTACAAAACAACACATTTTCAGGTTAAGTCCAACCCTTTAACACAAACAAAATTATTCAGCGAAAGGAATATCAAAGATTTGATTTCACCGAGGGATGATAGAGTTTATCTTAATTAGGGGCTGTTTGTTTACCTCTTAATGAGGCTCTTAATGATTCGGACCTCTTATTGGTTCAGCACTTAATGGTTCAGACTGTTTGTTTCACAAGCAGATGTCTAATGGTTCAGACATTTGCCTCTGAAAGGTTAAGCATTATACAGAGTCTGAATGGTTAAGACCTCTAATCTGAATTGGTCAGACATTTGCCTCTGAACGGTTAAGCATTATGCAGGCTCTTAATAGTTCAGACATCTTACTGGTTCAGCACTTAATGGTTCAGACCTGCCAAACAGCCCCTTAGTCCCTCCACACAAAATCTAATTAGTTACAACGAGAGTCACAACTCACAAGAAGATATTGCAATCTATTTATATTGTAACTCTGCGGTTTAATTTGAAAGCCAGAAATGACAAGCTCTCTTAACCAAAAAGGCAATACATCTGGGATGAAAATTTAGAGGTGATTAAGGCAAACACTTTTCTTTGACAAATATATATATATATATATATATATATATATATATATATATAGGGTAAGGTTATTGTAAAAAAGGTTAAAAGTGTGAGAAATGTGAGAAATATTGTGGAGATGACATGTGTCCTCCATCTAAATTAATTCAAAAGGGTAAACAAATAATTTTATAATTAATTCAAAACTTACCATAACCGCCACCTTAATTATAGGAACTGGATTTTTTTTAAAAGATCTCTATAAACACCATTCAGCAAATATATAACACCATTCAGCAAGTATATAACACCATTCAGCAAGTATATAACACCACTCAGTAAGTATATAACACCACTTAGCAAGTATATAACAACATTCAGTAAGTATATAACAACATTCAGTAAGTATATAACACCATTCAGCAAGTATATAACACCATTCATCAAGTATATAACACCATTCAGCAAGTACATAACACCATTCAGTAAGTATATAACACCATTCAGCAAGTATATAACACCATTCAGCAAGTCTATAACACCATTCAGCAAGTATATAACAACATTCAACAAGTATATAACACCATTCAGTAAGTATATAACAACATTCAGCAAGTATATAACACCATTCAGTAAGTATATAACACCATTCAGCAAGTATATAAGACCATTCAGTAAGTATATATCACCATTCAGTAAGTATATAACACCATTCAGTAAGTATATAACACCATTCATGGACTAAACATCTATCGAAACATATTTTTTTCTCTATATAAGTATAGCAATATGGTACACATATTAAAGATAAAAAAACGCTCGTTATTATGGTGTAATTTTTTTTTTAAAAGTTACGTATAAAAAGTTATTGACGTTTAAAAAAGACGAGGGGAAGTTACATGTGCATTAATGTTAGTTTCTTAATTTAAAAATGTTAAATTTACCTATATACCCTTAATCTAGAAAATTAATATGTTTAATAGTAAACATTATTTACAATTTTGCCATTATGATCTCAACCATTAGATCAAAGATCTAATGGTGTAGATTCTTTCTTACATTTCTCACAAAAAACCGTTTTTTACAGGAACCTCTACCTATATATATATACTATATTATAATGCATGAGGGAGGGTCATTTTAAGATACCCAAAAAATAAGAACTTTTCCCCCTCTTTATTTATAGAAAGACCCTTAAAATGAGGGTAGTTTGGTCTTTTAAACATTATTTATTTTTTAGCCCCTAAAATTATTACACTTAAATCCCTAAGGTTTTAATAAAAATGAGGGTACTTTTGTCTTTTAAACATTATTTATTTTTTAGCCCCTAAAATTATTACACTTAAATCCCTAAGGTTTTAACAAAATTATAGATAATTAGTTACAATTCACCCCTCCATAACAAACTTATAATTTTTTTACGTATTCTTGACATATCTTATAAACTATATTGTTTAAAAACAAAACCAAAGATAGCATGAGGACCTACACATTTTTGTCGACGTTTCGGTAGTTGTCTTGTTCAATATCGACGCACGGATTAAAAGGTACAAGTCGATTATGCGTTAATGTGCAAGTAATTAATACTTGTGATCTAATGTGGCTAATCTACAAAGATGGGCTCCATCTATGCAAACAAAAACAAAAGGAATTAAAAGTATCGTAACATAAAATGAAGATATTTTCTGTCACATTTTATTTTATTAAAACTGCCTAATATCTTTACTTAGATATATCTTATAAAAACTTAAAACTAACCACAACAAACTTCCTAAATAAAGGGGTGGCAAATCTAAAATTAAATCGTAATGCACTTCTATAGTTACTACTATAAATATAGTAGGACACTCATATATCTATTGCTAAACAAAGTTAAAAAAATGGATCCAGTTCTGAATTCAATTGTTGCGAAAGGTCAGTTTTGTTATATCGCAGTAGTGAATATTTTTTTCTTTTATTTACTTTTATGTGAATTTTAACTTATTTGATTTTTCAGATTCAGTTGCATGATGAACATGCCAATTTAAACAACACATTTGTCGAACAAGCTTCTAAGGTATTGATTTTGCTGGTTTTTAAGTATTATTTTTGTGTATATCTTTCATATTAACATGTTCGTTATGTTATTATATGTGTGTTTTATTACAGGATGATGGTGATAAAAGTATTGATATTATTTCTTATGGTGCAATGTTTAGTCCATACAAATTTAATCTTCAATGTGAATTTAGTGAAAATGTAATTTTAAGGTTTATTTAATCTTTTTTTAACTTTTGTATTCAATTTTTGTCATTTATAGGGATCGGAAGTTTGAGATTCAAAGGAAGATATCTAAGAGACTCTCTTAATGGAAATGAAGTGAGGTTGTTAATTTAGACGATTCTGAGGACAATGACAAAGAAGAGGAATTAGAAGATACTGTCGATTCAAGCACAAACCAGAAAATCCGATTAAAAATACGTCGAGTGTCAATTCAGAAACGGAACAGATTTCATGCAGTCTAATATGAAATCTATCAAGTGTTTTTTTTTTTTTTTTCATTTTCAGTTGTTATGTTTGACCCAGACGTATGAATAAAGTTTATTTTATATTTGAACTTTATCTTTGGTGTTAATATAATGCAGTTATTAACCATATTAATAAAGTTCAAAATAAAGTTAATATCCTAAATTTACAAGTCAACTGAACTTATATAAGTTAATATCCTAAAGTTTCAATAAATAGATATTGCAGTTAGACATAGTCAAGCTAAAATTATAAAATATTGCAGTTATTCTTGGATATTAATCTAATAATTTGCATTTCTTAATTAAAAAGTAATAAAGTAATAACTTTAAAGCTAAACTAAAAAACTGAACCTACTATGATATAAAGTTAATAAAAAAATAATTATTTTATAAATATTTTTATAACAAGTAATATAAATAAAATACTCCAGAAATTTATAATCTTTACTAGATAAATTCTAAATTGGGTTGCAAATTTTTAGGAATTATAAGTTCAACTATATTGTTATAGATAATATTAGTCAGTTCTAAAAGAATTATTTACCAACTTGACTAGATACATAGTAGTAGATTGTGTTGCATATTTTTAAGGATTATTAGTTAAAAGTAGACTAATATAGATAAGATTAGTTAGGAACTAAAAATTTGAACTTAGTATGATATAAAGTTAATAAAGATATAAACTCTTATCATCCTATTTTTTTATAAAAACAGTTATTGAAATTTTATAAAAATATAAATTTTTTATATTTGTAAAAAACCGAAATTTAACAATTTAAGTTAAAGCTCTAAAACGTACTTACGAGTCAAATACTATTTTTATTTTTATAAAAACAAAAATTTTAAACTTAAAGTTTATTGGATGGGTACTATGTAGATATTTAGAAAAAGTTATGAACTTTAAAGAATAAAATTATACTTTATAATTTAAACAATAAAATAAACAAACTTTAGAATTATAACAACTTATCTTTTAGAGTAAATTACACAAATTGTCCTTTAATTACACCATAAATTGCAGTCCCTGCCCTTTCCTTTTAATTTGTGCATTCTATGTCCTTTAAATAACAAATTTGCACACTCCTTGTCCTTTGCTCCAAACCTCATCTAACAACCCAGTTAAATGCACCCATGTGCCTCTCACATGATGGGTAAAATTGTAATTAACCTTCCACCTACCCTTAAAAACCCCAGAGTCTTCTTCCTCCCAGAACACACTCTCCAAACCCTTCACTCCACACGATCAACCCAATACCATAGAAACCCTCATCAAACGATTGTAAACCGAGCCCACTGTAATCGAACTGACCGAAACAAATCAAAAACGGAAACTGATTTTTGAAACAAAACTGAAATTTAAACAAATAACGCTCGAAATCCTTACCGGAAAGAACCAAACTCAACTGACATCACCATAGCTGGCCCGAGTCGGATCGAAATTCTGACCGTTAACCGTCTTGACCGGACCAAACATAACACGAGCCGAAGTAAAACTGAAATCTGACCCGAGGTTTGAACTATACGAGACCCGAAACATCCGAAGCTGAACACAACAATAAACACCACCACTGCCGTCGCGGCTCCGCCGCCGTTGGCGGGTCGTGCCGGAAAACGGCGCCGTCGCGTATGGCGGTGCTGCCGCCATCTCCTTTGCCCGTCTTTCTCTCTCTCCTTATCTCTGTCGCCGCTCCACCACCAGACGGTGGTGGCGGTGGTGCGTTTTGTCGATCGAAAAAAGGGGTTTAGGAGAGGTTGAGGTGTTTTGGGGGGGGGGGGGGGGTGTCTCACCGGTTCTTTGGCGACGGTGAGGAACGTCGAGAGGGTGAGGGAGCAGGTTATGAGCTTGTGTGGGTTTGCAGGTTTTAGATCGAGAGGAGAGAGAGAGCTGCTTGTGAATATATGTGTGTGTTTGAAGGAGATGAATGTACAGAGGAGTTTGTGTGTGTATTGTTTGTTTTTAAGTTGCAGACAACAAAAGTTGAGAGGGAACGAGATGGGAGGAAGAAGACTCTGGGGTTTTTAAGGGTAGGTGGAAGGTTAATTACAATTTTACCCATCATGTGAGAGGCACATGGGTGCATTTAACTGGGTTGTTGGATGGGGTTTGGAGCAAAGGACAATGAGTGTGCAAATTTATTATTTAAAGGACATGGAATGCACAAATTAAAGGGAAAGGGCAGGGACTGCAATTTAGGGTGTAATTAAAGGACAATCTGTGTAATTTACTCTATCTTTTATTTTTTGTCTTTTGATTATTAATTAAAAAAAATTATTTTTTGTCTTTTGATTATTAATTTTTATAAAAAAAAAAAAAGAAAACTTTTACATATGTGTAAACTTATAACATATATCCACCACAATAATGTTATCATAAATATTATACGAATAAGAAAACTACCAGAAACGAGTGTCGCGATGCAAAGTGTCGCCCCCCGCCGCATCGCGCGGGCAACCTGCTAGTATATATATATATATATTAAAGCTAAAATACATCTATATGATTGGAACTGATGATCGTATAAGTATACGTCATTTGCTAACGCGTTGCTAGTTTGTTATATTAATAAAAATAAAATTCTGCCGTCCGAAAGCACTCCGAAGCTACCTATGTGCTTCGAAGAATTTTGTTTCAGATTTACCTTATTATATGGTATTATTATAAGGAAGAAATGATTGATACCGTAGGCATGTGATGTAATCAATCGGACGTCATTTACCAAAAAATATTATTATTATTATTATTATTATTATTATTATTATTATTATTATTATTATTATTATTTGAGTAAACTGCAATTTTACCCCCTGAGGTTAGGGGTGATTGGCACCCTTACCCCCCCTAAGGAAATAATTGCAATTTTACCCCCCACTGTTTGCTGTTATGTCGCAACCTTACCCCCCGGCCTCAAATTTGTTGACTAATCTGTTGACTATAACTTGAAATGACTATAATGCCCTTTCATATTACCCCATGTGTTTTATCGATTGGTTATTGAAATCACTTAGGAAATTGTAGCTACAAATTTGCAGAGCTGAAGTTGGCTAGTGATTTAAATCCACATGCAGAAAAGTTATTCCTTTAATTACAAGCATTTAATATGATCAAATACGGGTGGTGATTACTAAGTTCACATGGGTGTTTTTTGTACTAGTCAGGACCCCTTTCACAACAATAATGTTTAGTTGGTATAGAGGCTATTTTTGAAAAAGCCATGTGAACATTATTCATCGGAAAATTCATCAACACCGGAGATGAGTGGTCGGAGAAGATGACCGATGTTGATGGAAGTTGCTACAGAGGATGTTAAGATTGCTTAATTTATTATGATAAACATGTGCAAGATTCCTTAATTAGTGACAAAACACTGAAAAATGGTTGAGGGTGGTGGCTGGAGGTGGCAGTGGTGGTTGTGGTGGTGAATGGCGGTGGCAGTGGTGGCAGGGGGTAATATCACAGAGTGCACAAAACACAGGGGGTAATATGAAAGGGCATTATAGTCATTTCAAGTTATAGTCAACAAATTAGTCAACAAATTTGAGGCCGGGGGGTAAGGTTGCGACATAACAGCAAACAGTGGGGGGTAAAATTGCAATTATTTCCTTAGGGGGTAAGGGTGCCAATCACCCCTAACCTCAGGGGGTAAAATTGCAGTTTACTCTTATTATTATTATTATTATTATTATTATTATTAGAGTAAACTGCCATTTTGGTCCCTGTGGTTTCAGTTTTGTGTCATTTTGATCTAAAAACAAAATCAACTCAGATTTTTCAAAAAAAATTCTGTTATTTTGTCATTTCCTCAGGGGCAAAATGGTTATTTGCCACCTTCTCTATAAACTCTGCTCCCTCTCTCTCTATAAACTCTGCACTCACTCCCCCTTCTCACCACCGCCACCTCCTCCCCCCCCCCCCCTCCATTAACACCACCACCGCACCACCACCACCATCCCCACCGCACCACCACCATCAATCCAGTCCAACACAAGCAATCAAAATATGCAAATTCATATTCTCAGAGCCAAAAAAAATCTAAATAATACGTGCATACACAACAAAAACCTAAATCAATCACTCTTCTCCACCAATCTACAACACATGTCAAACAATTTCTAATCACAAAATTATAACCTAAACAAAAAGGAAAACAATCAAAACCTGTAAAGCTCCTCGAGACTCAGTCCACTAGCATTATGATGGTAGAGGGGAGATTGATGGTGGTGAATTCAAGAAATATGACCTGATTTAATCCTGTTCAGGCGATTCGAGAAGATGATGTTCCGGTGGCTCAGCCCAAGGAGACGGGGTTTTGGAGAAGATAATGTTACAGTTCCGGGTCTCATCACCACCACCATTGCCCCAACCACATCCTCCGTCGTCGCTGCCCTGTACTTCCCCAAATAAACCTGCAACGGCTCCACATACTCTTCAACTGCTCTGACACTTGTCCGACGCTTCTCCGAAGGATTTTGAAGGATTAACGGCGGAGATAAGTCGCCGGAGAGGGTTTGGGGGTTGGAGTGAGAGTATGAGGGTTTGGGGGTTGGGTTTGAGGAGTGTGTGCAGAGTTTTCAGATTTTTTTTATTTTATTATATATATATATTAATGCTTAAATGACAATTTTGCCCCTGAGGAAAAGGACCAAAAACCAGGGTTTTTTTAGAATTCTAAGCGGACTTTTCTTTTGGACCAAAATGGCAATAAAACTGAAACCACAGGGACCCAGATACAAAAGGTTTGAGATTTGGATTAAAGTGACAAAACTGGCCAAACCTCGGGGACCAAATGGCAGTTTACTCTTTTTGAAAAATCTGAGTTGATTTTGTTTTTGACCAAAATGGCACAAAACTGAAACCACTGGGACCAAAATAAAAGTTTTGGACTAAAGTGGCAAAACTGCCCAAACCTCAGGGACCAAAATGGCAGTTTACTCTTATTATTATTATTATTATTATTATTATTATTATTATTATTATTATAAAAATGACGCTTCTTCAAAAAAATGTGTAATAGTTAACGCTCTTTAATGTCTTTTTAGTCATTACTTTCCATGTATTCTACTCATTTGGCGTTATACCAGAAACGTCTCTCCCCTTTATGCCCCTATTACGCCCACAGGAACTATATTAAGGACATTATGGGGCTGTTTGGTAGCATCTGAATGACATTAAGAGGCTACCTCTTAATGAAATCATTTAAGAGTTTAACAAAAATAATGTAGAAGAATGTGACATGTGATGGTTTACCATTCAGATGTTATCTCTTATCCAGTCAGACATAAGGTTACCTCTTATTCATTCAGACATGAGGGCCACAAATGATTTCATTAAGAGGCAGCCTCTGAATGGATTAAGAGGCTACCAAACAGGGCCTATATATCCTTTCACGCCCTTATAATACCCATTGCTATGATCTTAATAAAAGTAATGGTCGTTCAAAAATATTGGATGGTTGTTACAACTAGTACACATAGTCTGGATTATAAATTATAATTATATAGTTCCCTCTTCTAATCTATACTATATAATAAAATAAACCAATGGTATGACACATGTCATTCATTGAAACCATCTATTTTTTATAGTTAATTAATATCAATTAAATTAAAAGATAATTATAAAATTTAATTCAATAAAAATTGATAATATAATATTTAAAATATTTATCATTAAAACACTTTCATTTTCATGTTATCTAAATAGTGCGGTCATGTAAAGTTATCTGAGATGTTAGTGTTTGAAAAATATTGATTATTTTTCTGAAGTCTTATTAAGATAAATATTCAGTTATTCATTTATTAGGTTATTGATCCCGTGTGTTACACGGGTTAAATAAAAAAATATCTCACGTAAGTGAAAGATGATAAATAACATAAAAAAATGCTTAAGACCACTCATAATCAGAAAAATGTCAATTTCTTTGAAATTTGAAAGAAAAAAAATTTGCACAATTTGAGATGCTAATATATCAAGGATAATTATTACTATTTATTAATATATACATAAGTTAAAACTTACAATTAACTTTTTCATTATTTAATATATAAAATTAAATTTATTTAACCCGTACAATAGATGGGGTTCTTAGAAATATAACCTTTTTAATTATTAATATATAAAATTACATTTATATAACCGATGTAATAAACGAGATTTTTAAATATATATTGTTTTATTATTTGGTATATAAAATTATATTTATTCAACCCGTGTAATAAACTAGATTTTTAAAGATATATTTTTTATTAATTGGTATATAAAATTACATTTATTCAACCCGTGTAATACACGGGGTTCTAACCTAGTATTTATATTAAAAGAATCTTTTACTTTAATTTATAAATGAAAAAAATACAAATTAGGCTGCTCGGTATGGTTCCCGTCTCCACCCCGGCGCCGCCACGTCACCACCGTCCTCCCACGCCGCCCCCCCCCCCCCTCCGTCCCCCTCCGTCCCGTCCTCCCCGTCCGAGTTGTGCCGTTTGCGACGGACCAAACATGTGGGCCTCCCCCTCGGCGACGCCGTCCTCCCACGCCGCCCCCTCCGTCTTCCCTCCGTCACCATACCGAGTAGTCTTACATATATGAACTGAGTTGTAATATAATATAAAAAGAATTTAACACTTATTTAAAATGTCAAACGTCAAATGTCTTGTACTAGTTATTAATAAGGGTGAGCGGGGCACTCGCGGGGAGTGGGTGCGGTGACCCAAGTCCCCGCTCGGGAACACTGGCGCCATCAAGGCGGGGACCGAAATCGGCGACCTGGTTCGGTGCTTGTTCACCGATGGAAGGAGAGGGGAAGATGGTGGGGCCAGCCTCCTTTTCAACCAATCAAAACTTTTACTTTTTTTTTTTTTTTTTAATAAAAAAATAAGTCACCTAATAGGGGAGTGCCGCCATCAAATTGGGGTGCGAGGGGAGTTGATGTGGCATAACCTGATTGGGTGTGCGTAAGAGAGGGGACTCCCCTAAGAGGGGAGTGCCCCCCTCACCCTAAGGAAAATACCAATTAATTTTCTGTAAGTTTAGTCGTTGACAATTGTAGACACTCTATATAAATGACAGAATGCATTTTCAAATAATCACACCTCCTCCAATAACATATTTCACACATTAAATTTTAAGGTTAATTGTGTAAGTGTGCAGATGACGAACCAAACAGGTGAGCAGTTACCCACAATAGATGAACGCAAACCCTTAAGCCAGCAGCAACAGCAACATATTAACATTCAGGGTGCTCATTCAGGGCCACCACCACCAGAGAAGCCAGCTTATCCAGATCTAATTAATGGTAAGTAATTATTATACATATGAATTCTAACTCTTCATGAACAGTAATAAAATCTTAATACTAATTTATTAATAGTTTCTTTTCACACTATATAATTTATATATTTCTCTTGTATCTTTTGATATAATATAACATGAGCTAAATGTATATTATTACAAATATTGTTTGATATTATGCAATGTTATATATTATATATCATGCAATGTTATTAGAGAAGAAATAAACACTCATATCACAAAGTAATTACGTAATTAGAATGATATCGGAATCGTACCGAGCAACATCGGCATTGGTATACCTATTCATTTTTATGGATTTCGCTTTTATACAACTGTGTTTGCCGTGATAAATAAAATATCGGTACTATGATGATCTGAACCGATCGATATCGTTTGATCATTAGTGTCGGTACCGATGTTCTCTTTTATTGTATTCGGTCAATATAAAAAACGTGTTGCTTTCTATACCGATTGCATGTATCGTACCTGTACCGTAAAGAATTGAACCAATATCAATCGAATGCTCGCGGTAACGTATCGCTGCAACGCGCGGAGAAATACCCTAGTTTTATTAAACAGTAGAGTTTATTAATTATTAGTTTAGTATGAGCTCACGGGTCCACTAGGTTGTTAGGGTTCTGTTATAATTTCTATATATTGTAACGGATCCTTCAATAATAATCTGTTCAGTATTTTACCATTTAACATTTATATTGTTGGTGGCGTGACACCCATTTTTTATGATGTGTTGGGGTGCATATCATTATTTTGAATTTTTACGTGTTGTAAAAGGTTAGGGAATTGTTATTTTGAAACAATATAATGAAAACCCCATGTATTAATCCAGCTATACATATGTAGGAATGCAACTAGAATGATTATACAAGTACACAAGAAACTAATCAAATCATACATTTTCTATCTAATAGTTTTTTGTCTCATATGCGTAACTGAAAGATTGAAATAGCCGGCAACATGTGTACTAAATATTTGATTGGGAATACTTTAAAGGACCTAGAGACGATTATCTCAAGATCGGTGTCCCTCTATACGAGGCATCCATAAAATGTGACTGGAAGGCTGCCAAAGCCATTTTTGATAAGTACAGCGAGATGAACTTGGAAAGGTACAGCATCACCGAAAATGGTGAAACAGCGCTTCATGTTGCTGCCTCAGCAAAAAATCCAAAAGATGTTGAAAAGTTTGTGAAAAGTCTGGTGGGTATGATGCAAGACGAAGACTTGGAACTACAAAACGACAATCACAACACGGCTCTCTATTTAGCAGCTGTAGCTGGAAATATTGAAGCCGTTAAGATTATGGTGGAAAGGAACAAGGCCTTGTTGTCCATCGTTGGTGCTAATGGAACAATGATGCCCTTATACGCAGCGGTCTTGTTTCGAAATGAAGACGTGGTAAAATATATGTACAATAATTCCAACAAGTTGGGTGATAAAGGTTGGACACCTCTGAATCGTGGTTGGTTGCTTGAGAAATGCGTCGAGATGGATATGTTTGGTAAGCATAGTAGGTAGAACTTGTTTTGCATTATATATATATGTGCATTTCTAGATCAAGTGGTATGATCTCTAGATCAAGTGGTGGAGGGTATGCATTTCTCTTGAGAGATGCAGGTTTGACTCCCACTTGGTGCAGAGTGAGGCACTGGTGGGCAAAGATAGGAGACCTAGGAAAACCTGGGTTGGATCCTTGAGTCAAACGGGTTTTACCGGTAACTTCACCGTCGTGCCTACGAGCGGGTGGGTTACCGGGTTTTCCCCGGAATTGGTGGTGGACTCGGGTTACTCTCGGAGTACTCCGTTTGTCCAGTGGGTGCCCCGAAAGTGCTCGGGATTGAGTTTGTTGGCCGTTCAAAAAAATAAATAAATAAATATATATATATATATGCGGGTGGATGGAGATATCTATACAAAACACTAAATATTGTGAATAACACACAAAACAAAAATGTACACTTTTTAATTAAAAAATAAATAAATAACAATTTATATAAAGGTAACGTTTATCCGTCTCTCCTTCTGAAGTTTGTAAAGAAAAATAAAATACGAACAAATTTATTTTAGGGTTATTGGATTTTATCACCCCCAACTATTAGCTATTGGCCGCTGCCACCCCCAACTATCACTTTGATGCCCGTCACCTCAAACTTAACACTTAGTATGTTCTGTCACCACGTCGTTAACTGATCACAAACTTTTAATCATGTTACTATACTTTTGGGGGTGTCATATGGATCATAGGAAGGTTTTAGGGATCTTAGGACACCCCCAAAAGTATAGTAACATGATCAAAAGTTAGTAATCAGTTAACGACATGGTGACAGAACACACTAAGTGTTAAGTTGGGATTGGCGGACGTTAAAGTGATAGTTGAGGGTGGCAGCGACCAATAGCCAATAGTTTGGGGTGATAAAATCCAATAACCCTTTATTTTATATATATAAGCTAGCTACAAGAGAAAGTGGGGGTAAGGTGGGCAATAGGGATGAGCAAAATGGACCCGGTATCGAACCGGTACCGAATTTACCGAACCGGGTACCTTTTCGGTACCGATTCGGTACCCACTTTTGACATTTTCGGTACCGGTTCGGTACCGGTATTTTGCTGGTTTTTACCCTCAAATACAGGTACCGGTACCGAACCGTACCGAACCGGGTATATTCGGTACCGGTACCGGTACCCACTTTTGAGGATTTTCGGTACCGAGCTCATCCCTAGTGGGCAACCATCTCATATTGTTCATGGAGTTGTTAGTACTCTTTTTCACATGTGAAAGTCATGTGTATGCATGTTATGTTACTTAGACCGTGGGTATGGTGGGGCTTGGGTTGGGGGCATGAGTTGACACGTGGAGTTCGAGCCCCTCACCGGTGAGTGACGTGTCCGTGGGGTATGGCGGGGCTTGGGTTGGGCGTGATTTGGCAGTTTATTAAAAAAAATTCAAAAAATTAAAAAAAATACACACAAAGCGAATGGGAGTCCGCCACATAGGATCGCTAGCCCGCCCCACGCCCGGCTTCAAACCCCGCCCCTTGGGCCACGCCCCAACCCAAGCCCACCCGGGGTGGTGGCTTGGGCGTTTTCAGCCAACCCACGCCCCAACCCAAACCCCATACCCCACAGTCTTACACGTGAACCTACACATTGACTTGTAACACTTAAAACTTAAAACATATGAGAAAGATTAGTTTGATGGTGTTTATGCAAATAAACATACATCTTTCTATACTAATAAACAAAAATCTATTTTGAACACGTGTCATTCTCTGGTAATTTCTCACCCTTATTTTTTATTTATCTCTTTTATTAAATAATAATAATAATAATATTAAACATCAATTTAACTAAATTTATTTATCTCTTTTGTTTAATTGGTTTCTTTTTTAACTCTAAAATTTCAATCTTTTGCAATTTAAGCTATAGTTTCAATCTTTGGTATTTTAACCCTTTTGATTAATTTGATTTTTCACTTCTAATTCAAAAGTTTTCATTTTTTGCAATTTAACCTCTTTAATTTTTTTTACTTTCAACTTAAAGCTTTTCATCTTTTGCAATTTAATCTCAACACTTTTTTTACTTTCAACTTTAGTATCTTATATAATGTTCATCTTTTATAAGTTCTCCGTTTAGCGTGTCGTTCTAAATTTCCAACTTAACACGCCGCAACGTGCGTGTGGGGTTCAACGTTTTTTCATCTATTTTTTTTCCTGTTTGACATGTCCGTCGCAACGCGTCTATTTTCCCCGTTTGATAGGTCTGTCGCAGCGTGCCAGTCAGAGATCGACTTAGTTATTTTTTTCTCTGTTTTACACACAGGCTCGTGGTCATGTGAGAAACATTTGCCTTTCATCTAACATGATATATAACTAATGAATCCCTGCCGCATTGCGGCAGGTGGTAATTCTAGTTATTTATATATAAGAATTACAAATATTAGATAAGGTTCACTAGATAACAACATATTATTACGAGAATCAAATAACAAACCAAAATGTTTGATTTTGTAACAATTGTTCGTAGTTTTTAAAATCTCCACTTTTTACCGACAAATATGAATGGTCACGTACATAAAAAACCCATCAAACTAACTTTTGATATATTAATATGGGGAAGATTCTATTAAAAAGTGAATTTTGCCTAAGTAGACTAAGAAGGATTGTGATGATGGCATGTGGTATTCTTAATAAGTAGGAGGAAGGGCATTTTGGTCCTTATAAATAGGAGTAAAAATGACATGTGTCAACCTTTTGTTTTTTAAAAATACAACAAAAAAATCTAGTACAAAAAAATTAGCACAAAAAATCTAGTACAAAAAAATATAGCACAAAAAAATTCAGCAAAAAATGTAGTAAAAAAAATCCAGCAAAAAAAATTGAGAAAAAATAAATTTAAGACAAAAAAATTCAGCACAAAAAATTTGGCACAAAAATATAGTATAAAAATCCAGCACAAAAAAAAGTTATACAACATAGAAATACAACACATTTTAGTGGGGTTTTTTAGTCTTCAAATTTTATATAGCAATATGGTACTCAAATTAAAGATAAAAAGACGCTCGATTTTACGGTGAAATTTTTATGAAAAAATAATGTCGTATAAAAAAGTTATTAACGTTTAAAAAACGGGGGTGGAATATGCATGTGTCTTGCATGTGGAGAGAGAAAGTCCATAAATAGGATTTTTCTAAGATACCCTTGCACTCCTTTCTCCTACACTTTCATCTTAATTTGAAAAATAAATGGTTAAGATTACTTTTCATCCTACTTAAAAAAAATAAACTTTTTATTTGATCTTACCCCATACTAATATAACCTATACACCCCTTTTATATGTCTAGTATACGTATGAAAGAAATCTATTTATATATATTTTTCTTTTTATAGATATAATATCATTTTATGTTATAGATATATATATATATATTCATGATCAAAAATGAATTACTCGGTTTTGTTATACAAGATGTCATAATAACTATTGATCTCTCTCTCTATAGGGAGAGGGGGAACGGTTAAAATAGAAACCAAATCGAGGTGTGAGAACTTCTAGAAACTTGACTTACAATTTATTTTTTCAAAAAAAAAATTCACCAAAAATCATTTTTAAAAAATTAGCTTTCCAGTAAAAAAAATTAAGACACTTTGTATGATAGGGCAGTCGCCACTTTTATCTGCCGCTACAGTGATTAACACCACTGTAAATTAGACTTGCATGTCGAAAAAAAACCCGTCGTAAATTATTTTTGGTTTTCTATTTTTTTTTCACATGGGGCTTTGTTATGTGTTGCTACCTTTGTGCAAAATTTGGTTGAAAAACTCACACAGAAATGGGGTTCTCACAAGTTCTCTCTCAACTCAATGGTGGTTTTTATTTGAAAATTTCCCTATATATATACACAGACACACCTCATGCTATAAACCTTGTATATGATACATTGTTTAATTAATAATTATTTATGCATAACTTATATTCCCAAAGAAAATTAATTCATGTCCTCACAAAGTACTTTAAAAATCTTTCTTAGATGTCGCTCTAAGGATTGTGAACACTTATCCAGCACTTCGTACTGGAAGTGTACTTGGACTTTTGGCTCGCAAGCCTGAAGCATTTCCTGAAACAAAATTTAAAATCATACCGGCAACAATCAATTGGTGCAAACATCTCTACTCCAAGATTCTTATATCACATGACCAATCATCTCAAAATAAGGACGATGGTAGCAGAACTGGACCTATAGAAACGTCTGAACCATTTCCGGAAACGAAACCGAACTTCATCAAAAGAACCATCAAGTCAGGTAAACATCTGTACACGTCACTGATTATTACTCAATAAACACCTCAAAATAAGTATCATTTTGTTTTTTTAGAACTTATTAATATATTTTAAATTTAATTTTGTTTGTATGTCTAGAATGTCTTTAGTAAAATACCTTCGGTTTATTTGGATATATTAACCTTCCGTAACATTTTATTTTATTATATGTTTAGTTAGATGAATAGAAAGTCATCAAGTGTTTTACACGTTAATAATGCATTTTTGTTCTTTCTACATATTAATGTATAAATACTGGTTACATATCATTTTTCATTTTATATATGAATCTGGGTATATGTTCTAGGGGAATGGTTATTGCAAAAGAGATTCAATTGACAATTGGTATGAAGGGTAATTAATATTATTGACTCGTAAATCCACTTCCTTCACAATTTTTAAACGGCTATAACTTTTTCATTTGATTATATATTTTTTTTAAATTACAACGAGCATTTCATTTTGTTGAACTTGATTAGTCTATTGCTATAGTTTTCGTAATTTTTTTTACAGGATACCTGATTACACATTCAATATGATTTGTTATAATTGATGTTATTACGGTTATGCTTATTACGTGATTACACATTCAATAGTGAGAACTTAATTATTTATGTTTTATTACGTAAGTAAATCTGTAATATACGACATTATGTGGTTAATATAGGTTGATTGGTTCATGTTTTGTATACATTTATACCTAATACATGATTAGACCTAAAATATTAGTAGGGATGGTAATGGGTCGGGTTTGGGACGGGTTTAGGTAATCCCAAACCCGTTCCAAAACCCATCGGGTATACTAACGAGTTTCGGTAAACCCGTTAATCTAAAAAAATTACCCGTTGGGTATACCGACCCAAAACCCAACGGGTGTCTATCGGATAACTACTAATCAGATACATTTACTATTAAAAATATATCAAATAACTACAATGTACATGAAATAAAATAAAATACCTATATGTATAAAAATGGATGTATCATATATATAAATATTAAAAAATATAAAAGAAATTATATCGGGTATACAATCGGGTAAAGGGTACACTTTATCGGGTAATTGGGTCGAGTAAACAGTTATATCACCAAATCACAAACCCGTGAAAAAAATAAAAACGAGTCCCAAACCCGATTATCGGACCCCAAACCCGTCCCAAGTATGTCGGGTTTCGGGTTCGATTCTCAACCCTAAATATTAGGCATTCAGTTTTGTTTTTTATTACAATTATAGTTAGTACGTAATTACGTAATCATTTAGTGGGTTTTCACAATATTCTAATGAAGTCACATAATGGGTATTCAAAATCGCATAATCACGTAATAGTACATAGTCGACTATTGTTACGTAATTACAATTCATACATAATCATGTAACATTATAATTGTTTCAAGAATAAAATGTGTATAACGTAATTACGTATGGGTATATAATCACGTAACGTTAGAGCTTGTAAAATAATTTTTTAATTAAGAAAACTAGCAATAGCCTACTTAAATTGAAGAAAACCAGGAGCTCGTTAATACGGTGTAATTTATTTTAAAAAATTATTATCATATAAAAAAGTTATAGTCATTTGAAAATTGTGAGGGAATTGAGTTTATGATTCACCAATATTTGATCTTTCTGTTTTGTTATTTCCCCACTTGTTTCCATTGTTTTATGTCACGTGAATTCTACATTAAGGGACCATCTAATCTCAGTCATTTGATTGCTTGATCATAGGCCCAAAACTTCTCTTGCGCTTCACTCGCTAAGAAATTCTTGTGCTTGATCCTTTCCCTATGTTCTACTTCTAGTTTGTATTTATTAAATTTTTGTTGTTTTTAGTTTCCTTGTGCATTGGTTTAAAGGGGGGTTACATTGAAAAGGAAGATTACGCATTGGAATTACTAAGAATCATTTGGGGAGATATAGCAAAAAAATCTAAGAAAGATATTGATGATGCACTAAGAGGATTGCCAGATACGAACCAAGCCAACAAACCACAGACGAAGCTACAGTCCCTCATTTCCGAACGTATCGTGAACATGCATATTGATATCCACAACATAATTAAGCAAATGCCGGCTACCGACAAAGATCATCAAGTTCTACAACTACAAAAACGTGTTTCTGAACATATCGCTAAAATGCATGTTGAAACAAATGGTATAATCACAGCGCCTGCAAAAAAGCAAACATACTCTTCTCGAATATTATTTCTTGCTGCAGAAACTGGTAATACTAAATTTGTAGTTGAGCTCATCCGTCGATATCCTGATCTTATATGGAAAGTAAATGATGACAAGCTAAGTATATTTCACATTGCTGTCAAACATCGTCATGAAGGTATCTACAACCTATTATATGAGATAGGTTCAATGAAAGATTTGATTACTCCTCTTAAAGATGAAAAGCAAAACAATATGTTGCATTTCGTTGGGAAACAAGCAAAGCGAAAGCGACTCGAACATGTTTCAGGAGTTGCTTTACAAATGCAACGAGAACTATTATGGTTTAAGGTACATATATTTTTTCCCCTAATCTTTTTATTTCTTATAATGATGAGTAAACATGAATTTCAAGTTGTTTACTAATTGATAGTTAATGAATATCATCTCAAATAAGAGAGTCAATTGGGTTAGGAATTGCTATAGATGTGTCTTGATTTTTTTTAATAAGGGTAGTTTTTAAAATAAAATAATTTGTAAAAGTAGGAAGAAACAAACGTATCCATTGACCTCATCACAAATGGCAGAACAAAGGGGTGAGGAGGATCTGTTGATCATCGCTTACTAAAATTTTTAGATTTTTATATAAGTATGTGTTTTCTTTTAAGAAAAACATGAACTAGACCATATAGTCAGCTGAAAAGAGAACCTTGTGATTACCTCGATTAAAAGTTCCAGTTCTGCACTGCCCGCCACTCTAACAACAATTGTAATGTCTTTGATTTTGTATGTTGCATTGAAGGAAGTAGAGGGTATGATTCCTCCTTCTTATAAGGAACGGAAGAACGAAGATGGTTTAACACCAGAGGAGTTATTTACAAAGGAACACAAAGAATTGGTGATGGAAGGCGAGAAGTGGATGAAAGACACTGCTAGTCAATGTATGGTTGTTGCCGCGCTTATTGCAACCATAGTTTTTGCTGCAGCTTTTACAGTTCCCGGTGGATACAACCAAAACAATGGCATCCCAATGTTCCGTTCAAAAGCAACCTTTATGGTGTTCGTTGTGGCAGATGCCATTTCCCTATTTGCGTCATCTGCTTCAATTTTGATGTTCCTTTCTATCCTCACATCTCGTTATGCTCAACGTGATTTTTTGGAATCATTACCGAAAAAACTCATGTTAGGTCTTGCAACTCTTTTCCTCTCTATAGTAACCATGACAGTCGCTTTTAGTGTCAGCTTTTTCGTACTTTATCATAAGGGTCAGATATGGATGCCGATCCTTATTGGTGCCATTGCCGTGATGCCAGTCTTGCTATATGTGGTGCTGCAATTTGGCCTCTTTTTTGATGTAATTCGGTCCACTTACATTTCTAGATACCTATTTAAGCCCAAAAAACAGGTTCTTTACTATAAAAACCCCAAGTTCTAACCATTATTGGTTTTCAATTGTAGTGTGCTTTTCATGATGTAATTTTTATATTTCATGTAAGATGATTATGTATTTTTCTAAACATGGATTTGTATTGTTAGCATAGTTGTTTTTTTTTTTTTCTTTTTTTCTTTTTTCTCTACAACATAATTTATTTATTAACTCAAGCAATATTTGAGTACTATGTAAGATAGTTGCCACAAATGATGGCATGTAAAATGAAACATCACGTGTGAGTCATTAACCATTCTGATGGTACCAAGATGTATTTTAAAAAAGAGTAAATTACACAGATTGTCCTTTAATTATACCCTAAATTGCAGTCCCTGCCCTTTCCCTTTAATTTGTGCAGGCCATGTCCTTTAAATAACAAATTTGCACACTCCTTGTCCTTTGCTCCAAACCCCATCCAACAACCCAGTTAAATTCACCCATGTGCCTCTCACATGATGGGTAAAATTGTAATTTACCCTCCGCTTAAACATCACCCGAATCTGAACTAACGAATCTGGAGCCCTATACCCGAACCCGAGCTGTAAACAACCACCACCACTGCCACCAGCGTCCACCACCGCAGATGGCCGCGACGCAGCCGCCGTCATCACCACCATCAGCCTCCATCATCATCAACAGCATCTATTATTACCACATACTCGCTTATCAGCAAAATAGAGAAAAAAAGGAACGAGAGGTGAGGGGATTTACCGGAAAATCTGTCGGTGAAAAGCTCCACCGCCGTCGTAGCGGCGTTTCTGGTCACCGGAGCGACGACTCCGTCCTCTGCACATCGCCGCACCACCATAAAGGGGTGACCGGCACTACTTCTCCATCCCAATCGCTCTCTCTCTCTCTCGCTGTTTCTCTCTCTACAAGCCTCTCTCTCTCTTCGATCTCTCTATCTCCGTCATATCCAGTCTGGTGTGGGTGTGAGGGGGGTGTAAGAGGTGAGGGTTGGGTGTGTGTGAAGCCGATCGGGCTACCGGCGCCAGCGGCTGGCCTGTGTATTGCCGGTCATACGAAGAGAAGAGAAAGAGGAAGGATAGATCGAGTGGAGGTGGGTGATGGCCGATTTTGTGCTTCAAATGGAAAAGATGAAGTTCTGATTATCTATTCATGTGTGTATGTTAGGTTGCAGGGAGGAAGAAAGACTCAGAGGTTTTAAAGGGTAGGTGGAGGGTAAATTACAATTTTACCCATCATGTGAGAGGCACATGGGTGTATTTAACTGGGTTGTTGGATGGGGTTTGGAGCAAAGGACAAGGAGTGTGCAAATTTGTTATTTAAAGGACATGGCCTGCACAAATTAAAGGGAAAGGGCAGGGACTGCAATTTAGGGTATAATTAAAGGACAATCTGTGTAATTTACTCTTTAAAAAAAGTTAGATTTAAGATTGTAGAAACATTTACAAGAAGAATAACGAACAAAAACAAGAAGTTGTGTCCTATACCTTAACTTAGGGTGAGAGGGGTGCTCCCCAGTCCCCTCAACTTCTCTCATCGGAGCCAATGAAATTCGTTCATGTCAACTCTCTTCCTCAACTCCCTTCAAGCAATTAATCAATTAATCACAAATGTGGTTTCACTCAAACCACTTTTTCAGAAAAAAAAAAAAAAAGAAAAATGCATGATTATTTGGAACCCCTCTCTCCTCTTCCCTCCTCTCCCCTACAAACGGTGACTACTCCCCGCACATGTAACACCCCGCGCGGCAAAGAGTGGCGGCGGCGGTGTTCCCCGCGCGGTGAAGGGGTTCACCGCCCTCTTTGCCGCATGCAGCCCGTTCACCCTTAATAATTATTTAAAACAATTATAATGCTTTTTAGACCATGTGTAGTGGGAGGAGGAAGTCCCTTGGGCATTTTGCGCCATGTGGCGGTTCGGTCAGCATGTGGGTATTGTGGGCATTATATTAAAAGGGGTGTCGTGAGGCAACGGGCATTGTGGGGCATTATATTAACTAAAAAATGAAAAATAAAACCAACCAAAAACCACTATTGGCCAAAGAAACAAGTGAGGGCGTTTAAAAAAGCACGCTCCACCAATTTTTTCCAAGAAAAACACTCCAGGGGCGGTTAAAGGGCATTGTTGAAAACGCCAAAAAAACCCCACTACATGTGGTCTTAGAATAAGGGCAATTTCTACATTAAATTCAAAAAAAAAAAGAGTTAAGTTCTTTTTGAGTCCCTGTGGTTTGTGCAGTTTAACTGTTTGAGTCCAAAAACCAAACTTGTCTTGATTTGAGTCCCTGTGGTTTGTATTTTTAACCATTTGAATCCAAAATGCAAAAACTTTTCTTGATTTGAGTCCCTGTGGTTTGTATTTTTAACCATTTGAATCCAAATGGTTTTTGGATGAGGTTTGCATTTTGGATTCAAATGGTTAAAAATACAAAACCACAGGGACTCAAATCAAGACAAGTTTGATTTTTGGACTCAAATAGTTAAACTACACAAACCACAGGGACTCAAAAAGAACTTAACTCAAAAAAAAAAAAAAAACCCTCTTAACTTTTAAGGTGCTGTTTGTTTTTGCAGACATAAATTGTCTGCAAGCTAATTTCATCTGTTTTCATATCTGCAACTGAAGATGTGGTCTGAAGATCTGCAAGCTGAAAATATAAGATTGTTTGTTTTTATTATTATTATTATAACTTTCTCTCTACCACCACCATCCTCCAACCCACCACCAGCTGCCAACCCACCATCACCATCAGCTCCTTCTTTCTCTCTCACGCACACATCAAAATCTAAATCTAAAAGAAATATCTAAATGAGAGGTTAGAACCATGACACTACCCACATCTACAGGAGTAGGATAACATCCACCCCTGCTCATCACTACGGCGGAAACCACCTTCTCCGGCCTCCCTCGCCTCACCAGACCGGCGGCAAGAATCAACACAGTCATCGTCGCCGTCGCATTTCCGGCGACCGTCAACACAACGGCGGCAACATAATTTGGGGATGACAACCTAATTTCCTGCCACTGCTTGCGGTTCCGGCAGATGAGAGTTTGAGATTGGTTGACTCATTTTGAATTTGAGTTTCATTTTAACTTATGTTGACATAGAGAATAGTGAGAAAGAGGATACAGAGCGTGGGATAGAGAAAGAGAGAAGAGGGAGGGAGAGAGAGGATGAAGTATATTAGGTTTTTTTTTTGTGAAGATGTTTTAAGCAAGGGGTCTATAGCTTATTTTTTAAGATGTAAAAAGGTGAGTTCAGATTTGTTAGAAAAAAATAAACAAACAGTCTTCAAGGGTAATGTCTGCGCGCCTGCAGACATCAGCCCCCTTGAATATGTTTGAAGAAAAAACAAACACAACAAAAGTATCTTCAAATGCATTATAATATGGTATATAAATTATTGTAGTAAAATTGACCACTCCATTACATCCTAGCGGGTCCCCTCTAGTATTTATTGATAGTCAAGCAACCATGTTCAGCATGATCAAGTCCATTAAACACCCATTATAATTTAAAAAAAAAAAGTCAAAACTTCAAATTAAAACAATTCCATCAGCCAAACCAAAACCTCAAAACTGAATCATTCATGAGTCCTACAGCTTTATAGGACTAATATTTATTCAGCACGTTCACCGTCTTTAACATACATAAAAGAAGATGATTGTCGATCAAACCTATGGATTCCGAAAACGACAGATTCAATTTGTAGCCACAAAAACATCTTTTGCTGCAACTATAAGGAAGAGTCTCATCATCACCAAGATCAAGCTGCGAGTCATTTCATGGTGAACATAATCCGCCAGAATCTCCTCAATGCCGTTGTTTATATGCCAGAATAAAGCAAGATTGGGTAGGAAAGTTGGTGAGACTGTCGACCCCATGCCCAGTTTAGCCGCCTTCAGCACCACAAAAAAAAAGAGAAAAAAAAACTAGATTAATGCAAATTTCTTTGGACATTTCAAAGTACATGATCTAGGAGACTAGGAGGTTTTATGCATAAAAATACACTTTTAGAGGATTTGCAACCCACCATATGACCCGTTTCTATTAAGTTAATTGACTAATCTCTGTTTTACCAATTTGACCCGTTGGAAATTACTATATAAACAAAATTTTGGGAGACTCTTTCACTGTAGCTGGAGTTAAATCTAGCTACAGTGGGTTTTTTTTTTTCTTTTAACTTTTTTATTTTGGTTTTTATTCTTTTTGTGTGTCTTGGCCTCAACTTTCAGCATTGGCATTTTGCACTTCCTTTACCTTCTAAAACTTTGTAAAATTTCATTTTGACCCTCTCAAGTTTTACGTGCTTATTTTTATGTACACGGGTCAAATATAATATGTTTCGGTGTTTGTTTATATGTACATTTTCGGTTGGTATATGTTTTGACATATTATGTTGTCGGTATAAATTCAAGTTGCTTTACGTTTCGACGCCGCTGCAACGCGGGGTACCATTCTCTTAACATAATTTTTCTCGGTAATGAGACAGGTCAAATATAATACCTTTTCATGCTTATTTTTATGTGCGTTTTCAGCTGGTCTACGTTTTGACGTAAATTTTGTTCAGAGACAAGTCGGGTCAAATATTTGACCGTATAAATTCGAGTTACCTCTGCAACGCGTGGCGGGTCAAAAAAACTAGTTTAGAGATAAACATAAGTTACATAACCCAAATCAACATATACACATATAACGGGTCGAAATTGTCACCTCTAATCAGAACCGATGATACTATATGTGGTCCATTCCCGTATATAGTCATAAACCTTACTTTAGAAACTTGACAAATATAGTTCAGTAAAACAAAATTGTATTTGGCAAGCCATTTTTCAAACGACAAAAGTATATTAAAAAATGGCTGAAAATTAAGTTACGTAAATCAAAAAGAAAGGATTTGAGCATCGCACCTGTGGAGCATTTACAATGGGAGTACTTAAAACACTTCCAGCCACAGCACCCGTTGCAGTAAAATAAGCAGGGCCAGTGTGTGTCCTTTTGACCGAGGTGTTGACTATCTTCTCTATTTTAGCAGGTTCTGTTTCAAAATTATAAGAAAACTAACACCAAATCAACAAACAGTATTCTGTTAAGAATGTCATCAGTACCAATAAAGGTCCAACAACACAAACCGCATTCAACATAAATTGTATATTCAAAAATTTGCATAGTTCATAAGAAGATTGTTGGAGACAATTGAAAGAGCATACCACTGTATGCAAAGAAAGATCTACTCCACGTATGGGTCGGAAAATCTGTTTTACGTGATGATACAACGTCCCTGTGCCACAGAAATTGTTATAAAGAAAGATCAACTTTAAGTGTAAGTTCAATAAGGGTGTGTTTGGATGTGCATTTTATAATTTTTTTCCTTATAACAACACATTAAAACAAGTAATAATTATCTGCTAACTACAATAATATTTTACATAAACTATAAGTTAATAAACTTATCATCAAAAAATTCAACAATTATCTTTCTTCATAAAATTAACAATGAGAAACAAATGAAAAGGTATTTATAAAGAACAGGAGAATATCTCTACCTCAAGGGTTTCGAATAAACAGGAGCGCCTGCAATCATTTAAATGTTAACAGATTCGTAAAATTTCAGTGGATAAACTCTTGTTCAATAGTAAACATAAACATACCTTGATGAAATTCCGGTACTAGTTTTGATTTTTTTCCAAATCCCTAGCACATGATAGCAACAAGCAATGTCATAAGTCAAAGTGGCATGACAACCTTAAAACAAAGAAAATATTGAGCGCTAACAAGTACAAATGTTCAAGGTTACTAAGAGAAACACATTTAAGCATGTTTTACTTTACTTTCTAATTTCTCTTACTGTATGAAGTATATACAATATAAAGCAACATCATAGGCTAAAGAATTCTTGTAGTTAAAGGGATAGTGACGCATTAGATATTGCATAGTCTAGTTGCATACAGATGATAAACAATCAAAAAAGTAAAGTACACGGATGGTCTCTGTGGTTTACCAAAATTTTGGATTTGGTCCCTAGCTTTCCAAAAGTACATGGATGGTACCTATGGTTTGCACTTTGTAACGAATATAGTCCCCAACTTTACCAAAAGTCACATGGATGGTCCCTGTGGTTTGCAATTTGTAACGCATTTAGTCCCCAGCCAACAAATCTAAAGGTTTCAGCATGTCCAAGTTAGGGAACAAATGCGTTACAAAGTGCAAACCACAGGGACCATCCATTTACTTTTGGAAAGCTAGGAACGAAATCCAAAATTTTGGTAAACCACAGGGACCATCTGTGTACTTTACTCCAATCAAAATTTAAATAAAAAATAAAAAAATTAGATATTCGGGGCATAGTTGTCAATAGCCGATAGCTGTCAATAGCGGATAGCGATATATAGCGACAGCCGACAAGCTACTATATGTTACATAGCGATAGCGACGAAATAGTGGCCGCTATTTCATGTTTAGCGATAAAGTAGTAGAAAATTTAAGAAATATTTTACATGTGTATGTTATCAAAAATACGAAAAAAATTTACATGTATATGTTATCAAAAGTAGCTAAAATAAGCCATCACTAATCATCTAAATACACTTCTTTTTTCAATCGTAAAACAAAGAAACCCCTAATGAGCATCGCTATCTGTCGCTAAACACCATGTAGCGCCGGCGCATCGCTATGTAGCGCGCTATAGCGAGTGCTATACTACTGACAACTATGATTCAAAGACCCATGAACGTTTAGCATAAGTTACATACTTATTAACAGAGTTTGTAAGCTTTCTTGAAAATCCAAAAAATTAAAATAAACATTTTAGCATTTGGAAAGCAGTATCTTAAAAACACAGTTGACGGATTTGATATTTCTCATCAACTGACACAAAATACAAATCATCGGTATGACATTGACCTTTTTAACAATCCGCCTCTTTAAATGGAAACAGACGGAGCCGTAAATGTGCATCACAGATTCACAAACACATGCGACATACGTTAACTAAAAAGGTAAGAACTGAACTACCTCAAACATTGGGATACCAGCAAGATATCCTCGTGATGCGGATCCTGCTAATGCAGGTTGGGTCCTCTCCAATGATTGTACAATGCCCTGTTTACAAATTGAACTTATTATTATTTATCATGAATATATCAATTATGCACAGATTAATGACAAATATACATACACAGACATAGGGGTGTTTGGACAGGTCTAAAGTCTAAACCTTGGTTTTAAAAAGCAAGAAGTGCACCGAGGCACAAAGCGCAAAAGCACACCGCTTTTTGTACGCAAGGCACAAGGTTCTTATGTAAATTCTTAGTATCCCCTACCCAAAATTTAGCTATATATAGGCTTTATATATGATTTAATATACACATTACCTACATGTAATGCCTAAAAAGCCTACTGTACGACATCCTGATGCACAAAAACTCCAATTTCAAGAGGGGCGCCTCAAGTCTATTTTCAGTGCGCCTCGCGTGCCTTTTGTACAATGTGCGCCTTAGGTAGTTAAAAGTGAAACACCTTGTGCCTGAGGTTGTCTTGCAGCCTAGGCACGCTTTTCAAAACCAAGGTCTGAACAAAACTAGCCCTGTATCTATATATGTTCGTGCACACAAATAGAAACCAACAATTAACAATGCACATTTCATAAAGTCTAAGGCACACATACATTATTCGCTACAGCAGACGAACACAGAGACAACGCTTTCCGCCTGATGGTTGCACTCATCATCCTTACAATCCTCCCTACATAAACACAACCATACATCATCAAATCATCAATGAAGCCAAAAGAACATGAAAACCCTAAAACACTAAAAAAAAAAATTTAATAATTAAAAAAAGAAAAAAAAAAACCCCTTGAACATGCAAATGATTCTGGACTTCAAATCTCTAGTGATCCTAACCTTTTAATTTAAAAAAAAAAACACTGATTTCATAATTCACTTTACATAATTCACATATCAATTGTACATTCAAAACGTAATAATTTAGGGTTTGTAACTTTGTAACATTAATAGTCAAAATTAAACGATGGATAAGAGCTTTTTTACAAAGAATTTATTAAATAAAACGAGCTAAATAGCTATAAAAACAACATGATATGAGTCAATTAAAAGCATAAACACGTTGAATCAATCGAGCTACAGTTGCCCTAAAATGATGTTTAGGGTTAAGTGAATTAATAGATAGATGTGATTGATGAAAAGTGAAAGTATAAAGGTAGTTAATCAATCGAATTTGAGTGATTTTACCTGTAAACGCGATGAGAAGAAGAAGTAGAGATTGATTTAACGTAGGAGAGATGGAATGAAATCACTGGAATGATGAATTTTATTGAATCTGAGAAGTTTGTTTGATCTAATAATGCAAACAAATATCGCCACGTCATTAATTTGTTTTTTATTCATTTTTTTACAAATAATATTTCATGACTTAGAAGTTAGAATATAACTAGAGGGTCACCAAAGGTTATAGTGGATAACATGCAAGTTATAGTCCTACGAGTCAAAGATGGAGAAATAGGTAATCGAGTTTATTTGGAAATCCTATATGCATTTTTTGAGTTTTGTACGCATTAGATCCGTGGCAACGCGCAGGTAAACCCACTAGTATATATATATATATATATATATATATATATATAGGGGAATGTTCAAATGAAAACTAGTAGTTATCGCGAAAACTCGAAAACTAACTAAAAAAACCTAAAAAACATACAAATTTTTTTTTTGCATACCAATTTTCGCTATTTAAATTATATAAAAAAAAAATTTGTAGTGCACATGTGTAATACTTATATGAATTATTACACATGTGCACTACAATTTAAAAAAAAAAAAAAAGATTTTTTATATATATAAAAACTAGGTTTTTACCCGGGATTGCTTCCCGGGCTCAATAAAATTACTTTGTTAAAAACTATTTATTAGTAAATAATCAAAATCATACTATTTTCTCTAACTTTAGGCGTTGTAGCAGGCCCAATAAACTTGAATTGTTGTAGCAACCCCAATCTTCTAATACAAGATCCTTGTTCAAATGCGGTGAATAAAATGGTTGTACTCTATTTAGCTGCACAAGAATCAGCTGCGCAAAAACACCATATTTAGCTGCCACGTATCATCTCATCAGAAGATGTTGTTTACATCAGACCGCGAACAAATTTTTAGCCGTTTCCGGTTTGTGAATCTTTTGAAATTATGTCAGTTGTCCTTCACGGAGTCACTTGATTCCGTTAACTTCCACGACGGTTGTCCTCTGTTTCTGTCGATGATTTCATTAATGGCGTCAAACACGAGCTTCCTTTGGAGCTTTGAACATCTTTCCGTATCTTTTTCCAATGACTTTTAAACATTCTGTTGCTTTTCGAGAAAGTAGATAACG
This sequence comes from Helianthus tuberosus, assembly GCA_030545235.1. Lineage (NCBI taxonomy): Eukaryota > Viridiplantae > Streptophyta > Magnoliopsida > Asterales > Asteraceae > Helianthus > Helianthus tuberosus. The sequence continues at coordinate 140,892,735 of CM060411.1, read as the reverse complement.
CTTGAGCAGTCTGAAAGATATTTTGATGCTCAGAATATTTTTACAATATATGTGATGTGAGAATCGTCAGCGCTGAACTCTATGTCTTTGGTTAAAGTTGCTGAAGAAATAACCAAGCGCCAAATGTGTACGTTCTCTTCCGTCAAAGAACGCAATTACCATTCCTCTTATATCTAATGCACAAAGCCACAACCAGTGTTCCATTATTCTGTTGAACTATAGGCAATCTAAAATCATAAAAGCAATTTATTATCATAGTTCAAATGTCTTGTAGTTAGTTCACACCAATAAAATCATAAAAACAATTTATTATCATAGTTCAAATATCTTGTAGTTAGTTCACACCAAAGGTTTAAACTTTGGTGTGATTTTGTTATATCTTTTAGCATCAAAAAGTTATTTTGCTTAATACTTGTTGTAAAGTTAAACATCACTGATGAGACCACATTAAAAGTATATCCATCTTTCTCATAGAACCTACGAATCCCAAAACCAATCACAATTCCATCATAACCACTCTTATTCTTTCATATCAAAATGTGAAAAATGCATATAAATTGGAAATAAAGAATAACATATCCAGGATTAGAACAAATACCAGAGGTCCGAAAAATGAGCGCTGCCATTAATTGGTTCCTCCGAGTACCAGTTGTACATGACTGACAATCTGACATACAAAATTCGCATCAATTTAACTTTTTAAATATCAAACACCACTAATAGAAAAAACTAAACTATCATAATGTAACCTCAAAAAAATTGAAAATTGAACTCGTTAATCAACAGATCAGTTACTCAATCACTAAATTGTAATTACTTAGATATAAAAAGAACCATTACCTTAGAATCCGCTTTGTAGCCTGGTGTGAAAGAAATCAGGTGACTTTGAAAGGAGACACTATTCCATGCTACAACCATGGTTTAGAAAGATCAACACCCTCGATTCGGGATCAATAGGCAGCCATTGACATATAAAGAGCTCTATTCCTTTTGAACTTAATAATAGTTTATACAAACATGATTTTTCAAATCAGTTTTTTTTGTTTAGTTTACTTCTTAATCTTCTAGATAACACAGCAAATTATCTGATATTATAAGTATCAAATGCATATATTGTTACCCGTTTTAACCCAACAGTGGTTTCAACCACTGTTTTAACCCACTGTTTTAACCCAACAGTGGGTTAACCCAACAGTGGTTTAACTCACTGTTTTAACCCACTGTTTTAACCCAACAGTGGTTTAACACTGTTTTAACCAAACAGTGGGTTAACCCACTGTTTTAACCCAACAGTGGTTTAATGTGGTTTCAACCACTGTTTTAACCCAACAGTGGTTTATTTTGATAAGGGTGACCCGTTTACTAAAAAAAGCTTTGCCCTTTACTCAAAATGATAATTTTTACCCAAGCAGTTTCCTCATTGTATCAGGATCCGCAGTGCTTCCGATATATATCAAAGTATTTTAGTGACCTACATATTAGAAAAAGATAGTTAATTAGGTGACATATACTGAAAACATTGCCGGTTATCCATACCAGCAACAAAATAATCGTTAGGTACTATATCATTTAAAAATCCGAACATAAATACTAAAAAGAGTATAAGAAGTGTATAATTTACCGGTCGATACTCCACAGTGGCTCGTACAGCTTTAAGGTATTACCTATGGAGACCTTAGCATACAGTGGCTCGTACAGCTTTAAGTATTTTGCTTCCAGTTCTGCCTTCTCTTCGAGATACTTGGCCTCAAGCTCATCATGCTTCCAGTTCTCCCAACTTTCAAATCAGTTTTTTTGTTTAGTTTACTTCTTAATCTTCTAGATAACACAGCAAATTATCTGATATTATAAGTATCAAATGCATATATTGTTACCCGTTTTAACCCAACAGTGGTTTCAACCACTGTTTTAACCCACTGTTTTAACCTACAACCATGGTTTAGAAAGATCAACACCCTCGATTCGGGATCAATAGGCAGCCATTGACACATAAAGAGCTCTATTCCTTTTGAACTTAATAATAGTTTATACAAACATGATTTTTCAAATCAGTTTTTTTGTTTAGTTTACTTCTTAATCTTCTAGATAACACAGCAAATTATCTGATATTATAAGTATCAAATGCATATATTGTTACCCGTTTTAACCCAACAGTGGTTTCAACCACTGTTTCAACCCACTGTTTTAACCCAACAGTGGGTTAACCCAACAGTGGTTTAACTCACTGTTTTAACCCAACAGTGGGTTAACCCACTGTTGGGTTCCAACATTGGGTTAACCCACTGTTTTAACCAAACAGTGGGTTAACCCACTGTTTTAACCCAACAGTGGGTTAACCCACTGTTTTAACCAAAACAGTGGTTTCAACCACTGTTTTAACCCAACAGTGGTTTCTTTTGATAAGGGTGACCCGTTTACTAAAAAAAAGCTTTGCCCTTTACTCAAAATGATAATTTTTACCCAAACAGTTTCCTCATTGTATCAGGATCCGCAGTGCTTCCGATATATATCAAAGTATTTTAGTGACCTACATATTAGAAAAAGATAGTTAATTAGGTGACATATACTGAAAACATTGCCGGTTATCCATACCAGCAACAAAATAATCGTTAGATACTATATCATTTAAAAATCCGAACATAAATACTAAAAAGCGTATAGGAAGTGTATAATTTACCGGTCGATACTCCACAGTGGCTCGTACAGCTTTAAGGTATTACCTATGGAGACCTTAGCATACAGTGGCTCGTACAGCTTTAAGTATTTTGCTTCCAGTTCTGCCTTCTCTTCGAGATACTTGGCCTCAAGCTCATCATGTTGACTCTGTATGTACAAAGCGTAATTAGCTCTCTATATTGATGCATTAACCATAAAACTAAATTTCTTCTATCTTTCTCAAATTCATTAGCAAAAGTATGTCGAATAGTGTTGTGAAAATCGGGATTAATCGTCGCTTAATCGGTAATAAGTAGTTTACTGATCAAATTTCACCTAGTCAAACCCAAAACTAATAGGCGTTCAAATATATATATATATATATATATATATATATATATATATATATATATATATATTTTAATTTTTTAAATCTTTTATAATTTTTTATATTATTATTGAGTTATTCTCAACCCATCTTGACTCGAACCCATCCTGACCCAAACCTATCCCAAGCCAAACCCATCCTGACCTTTTTTTTTTCCTTTTACACATCACTTGCTTCTAAATATCATCACTTGCTTCTAAATATCATCAGTTCAGCTATAAATATCATCAGTATGCGATACTCATGTCTAATGAAATCCACTTACACCCAAATCACTTGCTTCTCTAAATTCTCGCTAATTGTGTTTTACCTGTCATTGATCAAACATCATCTTCAAAATAAACTGAAATCAATAAATCAATAAGATCTCTAACCTCTTATTCAAACTCTCAACTTCTTCATCCATAACCTAACCTCCAAACACCACTTTACTGATTCCATCCGACGGCTGCAATTCATTTCAATCATTTCATCAACTATAAACACAAATTAACAAAACCTAAACAACAAACACATCATAATTTCCACTTTATAACTGTTTTTAACGCATTTTGACCACTGACTGACCAAAATCAGTGTCATTCCTTCCTCAACTTTCAAAATCTGCAAGTAAATACAAATTTTTGTTACATATTCTAGAAGGTGACTATTTACAAATACCTAGATGTTATTACCTTGAGAACTTTAGTGACTACAAAACAAAGCACATATGAAAAAAATCATATGAAGAAGTGTCAACCCAAGTGGATATGGAAAGTTTATCTCCTTTGATGACAAAACCCACTGCATCTCCACGAACAAAAAAATCAAGTAAGATAAATCATTCTATGAAACCCTAATTGCAACTTTAGGTATAATAGATCGGTTAATATAGGGGACAAAGGTTTTGTTTGTTTATATTATGGTCATTAGTTGGCAAAGAATGAGAATAATTAAAGATCACACAATAACAAAACTAAAAAGTTGAAGGGATTATATACCTTCTGCACCAAAGCAGTAAGTTGATTCTATGCAGTAGAGTGATCATCATTATGGGCTTCTTGGGAGTTTGGCGATTCAGGTGCGCTCTGTTGTGTACTCAATCCTTAAACTGATAGCACGATCCAACCTTGAAGCCAAAATTTTCTGCACAAACTCAAGTATTATAGAACAATAACACATATATGCTAATTTAGTTGACTAATAGAGTTGTAAAATAATGTAGTTGGAATTAGTTTCACCTTGTTGTCTGTAGCATCTTCGACTAAATTATTAAGAAGTTCCAATTCACTGGCAATATTGTCAATGTCGAATGTGCAGTCGTCCTCATGATTTGCCATTTCAACCTCACAATCCTTTTTATCAGTAATTTCCCTAAAGTGCTTACAAACAAAATAACAAACAAAATAACAAATTCATCCACCACATATCCTACAAACAAAATCCAAATATGTGAAGTTAAATAAACATATTACATCTGTAATCTTGTTATTATAAACAGAATCGATCCAAACCTTCTATATTAACCGATGAACCGCCAAATAAACAGCAACAGGAGCAATAAAATGGAACCCTAATTTCAAATTTTGAACAGGTAATTTTTAAAAGAGAAAACTGACATAAATCGAATAACAGATCAACATAAATCGATTTAGGGTTTGAGAGAGGAGACGCCACTTTACCTTCAAGAAAATCAAGAGGTGATAACCTTTAACTTGAAGAACATGAGTGTGTCACACCACAGCGATGAATCCATCTATTATACGAACAAACCATAAAGAACAAACCATCCGGTTGCACCATGCTTATTTGTTAGTCAGAAAACCTAATAAGTGAATGAGGAAGAAGATTACCTGGAATCGCAGATCTAGTTTTTAAATCGCAGATCTGGTTTTAAATCACCAGAGAAGTTTGAAGATGTGGAGGACCCTAGAGTTGAACAACAAAATGAAAAACATACAGATCTATACATATATCAACGATTAACATAAGAGAGCTTCAAGATGATTTTAGGTTATTAGATGAAAGGTACCTGGAATCGCAGATCTGGTTTTTGAATCGCCAGAGAGAAGAGAGAGAAGAGGGAAAAGAAATCTGGATTGAGAAGCAGACAAAAGGATTAAATAAAGAAGGGGAAAACACTGTTGGGCGGGAAAAGGGCATCAAAGGGTTTCTCTGGTGTTGACACGTGGCCCAAATCACCTTTCATTTATTATATATAATAGACTAGCAAATTTTAATAAAAAATGTAAAAATAGAAGAAAAAAAATTGGTGTGTTTTTTAGGCTTTTTTTAGTTAGTTTTCGAGTTTTCGCAATAAAAGTGGTTTTCATTTAAACCTTCCCCTATATATATATATATATATATATATATATATATATATATATATATATATGTAAGGTTCATGCGAGAACCACCTTTATTGCAAGAACCACGAGAACCAATGTGAACACAACCTAAAATAGCCAAAAAAAACCTAACCCCAACCCCCCCCCCCCAAAAAAAAAAAAAAAAACCTAACCCCCCCCCCCCCCCCAAGCTAAATGCTAAAAACTAAAACCCCCAAAAAACCTAAAAAAAAACCTAACCCCCAACCCCCCCACCCCCCAAAAACCTAAACCCCCCTCACCCCCAAGCTAAAATGCTAAAAACTAAACACACAAAAAACCTAAAAAAATCTAAAAAAAATATAAAAAATAAAAAAAAAATCTAAAAATTTGTTTTTTTTTATATTTTTTATGTTAAAATCGCTACTTTTAGTAGCCAAAAAAATGTTTTAAAAAAATTTAAAAAAAAAATTTTTTGCTACTAAAAGTAGCGATTTTAACATAAAAAATATTAAAAAAAATTTGTGTTTTTTTTAGCTTTTTTTAGACATTTTTGGTTGTATTCACATTGGTTCTCGCGGTTCTCGCAATAAGGGGTGGTTCCTAACGGATCTTTGTCCTATATATATAGGGTTGAGTTCCATACAAAACTCATATTTTATACAGAACTTTAAGAACTCTTTAGAACCATTGATCTATTAATCAATGGTTGAAATTAAATCAGGATATAAGTGTACTTAAAGGGAAATTATAGAGGCATTTGTAAATGGTCTAAGGGTATTATTGTAAAAAAATCACTTGAATTCGGTAAAAAAACAACGTATATCCTTATTTTTCCTATCAATCCTATATCCACGTACCGCTTCTTTTCCTCCTCATTATGATATCCGGAAACTTTGTATAGCAAATAATTTATTTATTTTCTTTATGCATGTTTAACCCAATAATTTATTATTTGTTTTCTGTATGCATTTGTTTTTGTATGAATATTATACATAAAATTTTAATATGTATTGTACGTTAATTTCACATTTATGTAATTACATACATTAACTGTACAGATTATAAGCTACCTATGTGTACATGTTAGATGTATTCAAAATTTTGAATTAACATACATGTAAATATAAAATATGACAAATACATGTATGTAAATAAACTAATTGCATATGTGTAAATATTGTATACATTGAAGTAACAAATATGTAAATAAGACAAATACTATATGTAAATACACTAATTACATATGTGTAAATGTTATATTTTTTTAATGGGGTATAAATGTTATAATTAAATAGGTCACCTATACATAGGATACCCCTTATACATATGTAACTTGTTTAATTATGCATGTTAAAAAAAGAGTTACATATAAGTAACTTGATATATTATAAGTGGTAGAGGATCATGTACATTAATCCAGAAGTGTGAGAAGTGTAATATAACACTATATATAACACCATATAAACACTGTATAACACTATGTAACACCATATAACACCATATAACACTATATAACAAATATAACACTATATTTTGTCTGATAGCATGTCTATAATAGATGTATAGTGTTATATAATGTTATATTGTGTTATATTGTGTTATATAGTGTTATATAGTGTTACATAGTGTTACATAGTGTTATATGGTGTTATATGGTGTTATATGGTGTTACATAGTGTTATACGGTGTTTATATGGTGTTATATAGTGTTATAATACATTTCTCATACTTCTGAATTAATGTACACTATCTCTACCGTATTATAAGTTACACATATGGAACATAAGAATTACATACATGTAAAATGATCTACTACATATATGTAAATAAGTTAATCACATGTACGTATATAAGTTAGAAAAAAGAAAGTCCACATGTAAATGATAAACAAATCTACGTAAATACAAACTGCATATTGTAACTCTAATCAAATATATAGAATCATGTCAGTAGTCTTCAAACATATACAAAGTATATGAAACAAAAATTATGGCCAATATGGATTGTGATTAGTGTAATTTCTAACAATTACATGCTTTCACTTTTATTCATAAGATTACGATCTAATACTAACTTTCGAAAATTAATAAATAAGAAAGTAATACAATAATAATCAGTCAAAAGTCAAAACCCAACAAGAAAGAGATAAACAAGGAAATATCTATAATATATTAAAAAGGAAAAGTGATGTACAAGATGGTAATTTTGTCACGCGTATCAATTCTAAAGCAACATGTACAAGGTGTTTAAAGCCATTTGAGAAGGGGATTCTCCAAAATTTTAAGACACTACTGGGTTAAATTTGGGATTTCACATACATGGAATTAAAGAACCCTAAATTAATCTTCATCAATTGAATTGAAGGCGGCCAAGGAAGGGTCTCACCTTCTTCAATTCATCCTCTCAATTACCCTGTTAAGAAGTGGGCAATGGAAGATCAGGCACAAACGTTTGCTAACAAAAACTCGTGACATGTATGTTTGACGGATAAGGCGGTGACTTCGATGAAAACTATCAACAACCTTCTTCTGTGTTCCGTTTCACACACACACACCTGCAAATTGAAATTGAAATTCGTTTGCACTTTTTAACCCTAGACCAAGTTTACCTTCGATTTCGTTGAACATCAATGGATTCAGACGTAGCTATGGTTCCCGCCGGTGACTTATCGAGTCTTCCAGGTCCTTCATCATCTTCAAAGAAACCGAAGCGTTTTGAAATCAAGAAGTGGAACGTCGTCGCTCTTTGGGCTTAGGTCGGTATTTCAAAAACCTAATTCTAATTTTATGTTTTTTAATGATAATAATCTGTTTGATGTTTTTCGTACATTGATTGATGCAGATATTGTTGTTGACAACTGTGCGATTTGTAGAAATCACATCATGGATCTATGTGAGTTTTTTTTTTTTACTGAAATTTCATTTTGTTGTTGGATCCAGTCTTAACTCTTATGTGTTTTGATTTATTCAGGTATTGGATGTCAAGCTAATCAGGCTAGCGCTACTAGCGAAGAGTATAATGTTGCTTGGGGTAAGTTTTCGGCAAAGAAGCAATTGTAGGATGATTTTAGTGTCGGGTGAAGGGAGCCGGTGCCAGTTTCTTGATATTATTTGTTTTCATTGTTTCATATAAATGGCATACTGTAACAAGTGGATGTACAGATTTCACATTCATACACGGGGCGCACACATATACACTTATTCACGAGTTTTATAGAATGTTTTATAACATTTGTCACTATTACCATGGGTATAGGTTACCAATTATTGGATGGGGTGGGAGTGGGTTGGGGTATGTTTGATATGTTGTGGGCTTTGGGTCTTTTGGTTTGGGCTAGAGATATAAGGGAGTGGCAGGTAGTTGACCCGTATAGAATTTCTGCTTGTTTTTTGGTGGTTCGTTCTTCTCATCTTCTTATTTGGTAGCTACATTTTCGGTCCATCAACCCTTTTTAATTCTTTTTAGCAGGTTCAAAATGACACACGACCACATTTTAGTCTTTAGAAGCTGTGATCTTTATTTCTTGTTTTAGAGTGCTTATGTGTAATGTTAATATTTTAACTTGAAATTTTAAATCAGTGGTACTGTTTCATTTGGTTCAGGTTGCTGGTGAAGAGCCAAATCCTTGCTGGTGGAAGGGGCCTAGGGAAGTGTTTAAATCAGTGGTACTTTCTTTACTCTATGGTTTAAAGCACGTGTTTAACATAACTTCTTGTTACTCTAAATATTCGAATACATATCATTTTCCTCTGTGTAGATAGGACATCCCTACATATATGCTGGGGAGAACATGGATTGGCAATGAGTTAACCTCCTCATGATACATTATTTCTCCTCGTATGTTATCTATTTGCTGCTCATTAGTTAGGTTAGTGATACTGGTGGACTAGACGATTGAATGACTATATTGGGATGAAAGAAGAACTCCCATGGGTGATAGTGTCTTCATAATTTATTCATATATAAAATGATGATAATTGATGATATTTATAAATGTTTTCCAGTATATGTTTGCGTATATAAAGGTCTTATTTATGATATTTTGTCGATTGAGACGTGTAGGCCAGTGTTATTTACACTGGGGCAGTGATGAACAGCCATGAAATTTGGTACCCTTCATACTGTCACATGTTATTGTACTTCACAAAGAATCTTAACAACACAAAAGCTACACACACAGTAACATTACACAATATTCCAAATCTATGACACTAAAACAAACAAAAGAACTGCCTTTCAATGGTTTTATCATTTATTTGCAGCATCCAAAGTCACTCAAACTTTTCTCACTCCTTCTCAACTAAAACTTCGTCATCTTTGCATTGATTATAATTTTTGACCATTTAAATTTTATCTTCATCTTGGTCGTAATCGCGATTGTCCGTTTCCGTTCCTTGAATTCTTTAATTTTTTTAAAATATCCCATTAAAGATCATGATTTTTGTATGTTCTATGAAAATCTTGACCACTTCTTTGATGAAAGTTTTGCTATGGACTTTCTTTCAGTTTCTTTTTCTTAACATCCAAGGTATACAAGTTTCAAATATTTATTTATTTATTTTGACTAATTAGAGAGAGACATATATATATATATATAGAGAGAGAGGAAGGTTAACGTACATTAAGGCTTAACGTACATCACGTACGACAGGTAATTACGCACGTTCATTTTAAAATCACGCACGTTATAACTCAAAAATCCAAAATAACGCATGTTGAAACACAATAATCACGCATATTGAAAACACTAATCACGCATGTTATATAACAAATCACGCACGTTGTTGTACGTGAAGTACGTTAAGCCGTAATGTACGATATACTTTTTCTATATATATATATATATAAGAGAGAGAGAGAAAGAGTGAGAGAGAGACAGGGAGAGAGAGAGAGGGGGAGAATATGAGAGGGTAACCTCCTAAAAAGAGTGGGTTAACTTCTGATCATGGGTTCATTCTATACCTATTCCCAAAAGGCTAAACCTCATATTCAGTTTTATAGTGTGTTATTCACACATTAAGTATCTCTAAAGGTTGTTGCAGCCATGGAATCTTAAATGTGCAAAGAAGGCATGTTCTCAATGAATTTCTACAACTGAAAGGTAAGTAAATCTAAGAAGCTCGTCTTAACATCAAATGGGCCGTTTGGGTTGTATTCTTTCTTTAACAGGTCAAATGGGTCAAAACAAGATTTAGCTAAAAGGGTAACGGGTCTAAGGGGTTGAGAGTAGCCAAATTCAATTTTTAATCCATGCGACCCCTTAAATTATTTTATTAAACATGTAGGTTACTATTAAAATCAACACATTAACTGAAATGTCCGGTTTCAACTCAACTAATTTTGATCTTGCTACATTTAACAAAGATAATTGATATAGGTGTTGAATATAATTATCTACCTTATTTACATTTCAGGAAATATTCGTGTATTTTGTCGAATCAGGCCCACAATAAACGGCGAGAAATTTAGCCATCAAAGGCCCGTTGTTCCGGTAGATTCAAGTGGCATTCTGGTTCATTTTGCCGAGAACAAGAGAAAACTGTATGATTTTGAGATATATGTAGTATGTTCTTTATATTTCAATTGGTGTATCTAATCATGATACTTTGTCCTTGAGAGTTCATTTGTTTTTCTTATATGTTCATGATTTGATCTTTAGTTATGCTATATACTGTAGTGCGTTGTGTATATTACGAACTGGTGCACCTACTCATGTGTATGTTCATGATTTGTACTTGTATTATATTGAGTTATGAAAAAGTTAATCAGCTTGTCTTCTAATCCTATGAACTTTTAGCTTTTTTTTTTTAACTTTTGGTCTTGATAAATTATAAGGCTAAACAAACAAGAACAGTGTGTTTAATATATTTTTAACGTTTTTTAGGTTTGAATTATGTTTTCGGCCCACATTGTTAACTCCGCCGCAACGCGCGGGTTTCCCACTAGTACAAACAAGTGATAATTTGGGGTAGCCAAAATTACTTTTATATCCTTCACTAACATAATAAAGAAAAGATAAAATAAACTTAAATTAGTGGCTACAATTAGTTCTGCAAGTTCTGAAAATATATAGGGTTCTGAAATGATCTTAACCCTATATATATATAGAGAGAGAGAAATGATTATGAGAAAACTACATATAAATGAGAAAACTAAAAAACATGCCAATTTTTTTTAAAAAAAATTCATATTTTCGCTAGTTTTTATATATAAAAAAACCCTTTTTTTCAAAAAAAAAATTAACTTTTTACTGCACATGTGCATTATATGCTTAAAGTTAGCTTTTGAGTTTAGTGTAACTTTTAGGGTTAGGTTTTTTTAAGGTTTAGAATTAGGATTAGGTTTTGTGTGTGTGTGGGGGGGGGGGGTTATTTTTTTTCGGGTTTATGTTTATGTTTAGGGTTTAGTTTTAGTTTTTTTTTTTTTGGGGGGGGGGGGGGGGGTGAGGGGTCAGGCTTTTGGTGGGAGGGTGAATTTAGGTTTTTGGGGGTGTGGGGTTTATGTTTTTGGGGGGGTGTCGATGAGGGGTGGATTAGGTGGTTTGGGTTTTTCCGTATTATTGCACATATACAGTACAAGTTTTTTTTTTTTTTTTTTTGAAAAAAAGTTTTTTTATACATAAAAACTCGGGAAAATTTATAAAAAAAAAATTGGTATGTTTTTTTAGTTATTTTTTTGGTTTTCTCATTTAAGTTTTCTCATAATCCATCCCACTATATATATATATATAGTGGGAGTTGGATACAAATTTCATTTTTCCTACAAAGTGTAAAAAGTAATAAAACAACAAAATGCCAACCATAAAACATACTTAAAACTCACAAATAACAAAGTAAAGATTACCAAAACGCCGTGTTTGCGGGTTTTGTGTTGTGTTTTGGATGATAAGGCTTTGATTATCGAATGACTAACATTAGTGTGTTTTATATTGATTATCATATTGTGTTTTATATTCATAGTTCTACGATGGTGTGTTGAAGTTTTTATGGATTGTTGGGGTTTAGATATTGTGTTTTAGTGATCTTCACTCTGTTATTTGTGGGTTTTGAGTGTCTTTTATGGCTGAAATTGTGGTGTTTTATGACTTTGTACACTTTGTAGGAAAAATGGACTTTGTATCCGACCCCCACACTATATATATATATATATATATATATATATATATATATATATATATATATATATAGGGCAAGGATAAATCGAAAACCCACTCCAGTTAACTAAACCCTGAAAACCCATTAATCACCATTGATCAAACTTGATAGATGGCTAGGATTAACTTTTGCCCCATCAATTGCTTTTGTGTACTTTGTCTCAATTTTTTAATGTATTTAATGTAATGAAGGGTAATATTGGAACAAAGAAAGTGCAGTAAAGTACTAAAGTTCTGTCATCCATTAATTTATGTTTTCTCTCTCTTGATTAAAGTACTTTTCTTTCATTATTTTATGTTTTCTCTCTCTCTCTCTCTAATGATTAAAGTTCTATCACCCATTAATTTTCTATGATTTAAACAAATACTGACTTCTAACATAACGAAAAACTAAAAAAAAAGTTGATATCTTAAAAAAACCTTACATAAGTTACACACTTTAGGAAAAAATAAAAAATAAAAAAGAGTCACGTGATCTAAAAATGTACAAAAAAAGATATTCAAGCAACCATCAACAAAAGCACATGATCAAACACACATAGAGCAAAAATGTACAAAAATCTCAGTGAAAAAAAAATGTAACACGGATACAGCAAAAATGTACAAAAATCTGAGGCAAAAATAAAATGTAACATGGTAAAAACAAAACCAAAAAATCCATAACATATAAAATTCTCAGATTCAACACAGCAAAAGTCTACATAAATCTCTGGGAAAAAAATGTAACATGTTAAAAACAAAACCAAAAAATCCATAACATAGAAAATTCATATATTCAATAATCCAACAATAATCCAACATATAGATGAAGTTACACCACGTGTAAACATACATTTTCTGTATAATTTCAAAAAATGTAAACAACCAGTAAACAAGAAAAATGTTTTTTTTACCATTTAAAGGATATCCACATACATAAAAGTGTAACTACCCAAAATGTAATGTATTACTGATAAAAAATACATAAAAAATGCATAGATCTTGGACGTTCGTAACTAAGACGAAAAGAATTGTTATGACAATTGTTACATCAAAAATAAACGTCCTTAACAATAATCCAACATATAGATGAAGTTACACCACGTGTAAACATACATTTTCTGTATAATTTCAAAAAATGTAAACAACCAGTAAACAAGAAAAATGTTTTTTTTTTACCAGTAAACAAGAGATAATCTGTGGCGAACCAAAAATGTGGCGAACCAAGAGAATAAAGTTTCCGGTATCAACTAGCATAGCAGTAAGATTACCAGCAAAACTATCTGATGACCAGTATATGGTACCATTCCCATCAGAAAGAGTCAAACTACCGTTGTTTTGGATGCCGAAAACACCCGAATTGCCGGAGACTGGAGCATCTCTATTAGCTACCCACGTGATTGTTTGGCCAGGTATCTGGTAATACCATATTCCAACATATCTTAAACTGGAATTTGCAGGACTGAAAAATCCTAGAGCAAAAAACTCACCTGGAGAAAAAAATAGGGATCTCATATGTGGCACTCCAGTGAATATCTGCTAATTCCATTGACCAGATCTCCATATCCGACGACGCGATTCGTCCCAAGAGAATATCTGCTGAAAAATGTTTTTTTTACCATTTAAAGGATATCCACATACATAAAAGTGTAACTACCAAAAATGTAATGTATTACTGATAAAAAATACATGTAATTGCAAAAAAAAAAAAATGTTCCATTTGTAACTATCACTTCTACAGATCCAGATCCATTACATATTCGTCGCACAATTATTATTGAACCACAATGTATCCAGATCAGTTGCATAACCTAAACATATAAAAAAACAAAAAAAGGAAATTTAGCCTTTGAAGTAAATTTATATTTTTTAGAAATAACAAAAGCCTATAATAAATGTACATGTTAAATAATAATGGATGGCTTGTAAAATGAACAATACTTCCAAATTAATTCAAAATAATGTCTTCAACACCCGACCCCAAATGTCCAAATGAACTTTTAACTTTAATGCCTCAACTTTAGTTAATCGAGACTACACACATCACATAACATAGGTACAAGGATCAATTAACCAGAATCAAAATCAAAATTATTAATACAGAAGAAGACAAACATGATCGAAAAAGTTAAAAGTCAAGAAAAGCTAAAACTTCAAACAATCAAAAATTTGTGATGCATATTTTTTTTACCAGAATCTCACTTTTAAATAGAGTAATAATTTTTTTATCTAGAGAGAAAAAGATCTAAACCCATTTCAAAACAAGAAACAAACAACCCAAAACACAAATTAAAAAGGCCCATATGCCAAATTCAATTAATCAAACCCACATACACAGTACAATCAAGAAAACAACAAATAAATCATCCAAAGTTATCAAGAAATGAAAAGGATTGTACCTGGATATTTGCCTGGTTCGAACAAAAACCTTCAAAAACGTAAAAAAGTACGTAATTTCACTGGATCTTTGCCTGGTTCGAACAAAAACCTTCAGCCTCTCTTCGAGATCTGATTCGTCATCACCAAAGTTTAGATTTGAACCTCAAACGAACCCTAAGTGCACTGGCAAAACCACCCCATATCGGCAAACGAGATAGATCTGGTAAACCCCCATATCGACATCTTTAGATTTGTTCAGAATTTCTTTGATCTGAACAAAGTGGTGGTGGGTTTTTTGTTAGAAGAGAGAGATGAATGAGGAGAGAGGTAGTTTTCATTGAGATGAATGAGTTCTTATGTATTTTTAATAAGTGTTGCTCTTATAATTTCTAGAGAGAGAAAAGTTGTCAGCATTCTCTAAAAAGGAAGACTAGTGACATCTTCTGGCCATGTGTAAATTGACATAAATACCCCTCTCTTCATATTTATGCACATGTGATGTGGATGAATCCTAGCCACATGTGTGAGTTTTCAGGGTTTAGTCAACTGGAGTGGGTTTTCTCCTTATAATTAGCCTATATATATATATATGTGTGTGTGTGTGTGTGTGTGTATTAGAGAGTTCAAATGAAAAGACAGAGTGAATATTGCACATGAAATGAGGTCTGAAGCCGCACATAATGCGTTAGCGGTTGATTTGGTTGAACACGCATGGTTGGTTCGGTATATTCCAAACGAGGGTGAGGAAGAATCGGATGACGAGGAAGATAAAGATGACGAGAATGGCGAAAGCGAAGACAAAAATTAAGACAAGTAATATTATGTGTGTGTGTTTTATTATTTATGTAATTTTTATTTAATTAATAAAATATTCTTAGGTTTAATTTGAAAAAATAAATAACTGGGTAATGATTGCTTTGGACATTTTCCCACTACACACTTTTTAACATAATGTCGCATTTCTGATTGGACTAACACATGGCACAAAACCAGATGAGAGCATTTCCACTTCACATGTTCTTAGACTAAAGGTGTCACACCCCCAAAATTACCACTTGCGGAATCACCGTGGGGCGTGTGACGTACCAGGATCCAAGCCACCAATCACATTGAACTACGCATAATATTTAAATAAAACATTCCATTACTTTCAAAACATAAATCCAAAACATAAGTTAAACCCAAGTAGTTTGTTCAGCGGAAGCATAAAGTAAATCGTAAATCAATTGTTCCAAAGCAAGTGTTCATAATCAGCGAGCATATATCCAAGAGTCTTGACCCATGACCACTCCAGCACTCCCAGATAGCAAGTCCATATCACAAATCTAACGACCTGCAAGCATGCAGACAAGTGTGTCAGACGACGCTGGTGAGTTCAAAGTTTTGTTAATGCGTTTAGTAACTAGGTATGTGTATAAAACAGTTCAATAGTTCAATAATTTGATTTGATTTTGTTATTAACTCGATTACCGTATGTGGCTACAAGATGTGTTTGCCCAAACCCCAATGCCTCTATCAAAAGAGCATTGGTCAAGTGGTCAAGGTAAATAGTTCACGCCCGTCCATTCCGGCCCGGTGAGAGGGTGTCAAACCTAATAGCGCTATCAACTAAATACATCATTACCTTACTGGCAACAATCGGTAGATGTAAGGGGTCTTATATGATAGAAACTGAGTAATAACCAACATCTCATTAACCTGCATTCCTCCCTGGAACGTTACCCGATATCCCTTCCCGGGATGCATGCTTGGAAAAGAGCAGTGAACTTACCTTTGGTTTGCTCGGTAAGATTAAAGTATGTGTTCACAGTTTGATCAATCAAATCCTAGTATGGTTCCAATGCCAGTCAGTTACTTTACACACATAAATCACACATCTTTATTATGCAAGTAATGAACAAGCTTGGCACATAATATCACACCAGTTATAACACATATTCGGGTCATACATATTTTCCACATTACGGGTTCATTCATCATAATGACGCACACAACCTACAAGTAATGACATTCTTCAACCCGTACACCAGTTTAATCAGTAAGCATACTGTATAAGAATTCATTAATCAAGTTTGGCTCGATAAACCTATGGTCCAAACTACTATCGGCCCGAAGGAAACAAGTCTTATCCAATTTAACCGGGCCCATTGAACAGTGTCAACACTTGGGCTGCTCGGTCCGAGTCCAGCCCAAAACACTTATGCTGTTGTCCAATACTCACATACTCGTTTATTTGCACCGGTTCCATCCAAATAAAACCCATCCGAGTGGGCTTAAGTACCTGCGGCCCAACCACATTCCAAACAACTCTAAGGCTCTACTTACAGTAACCACAAATCAAAATCACAATTACTAATCATGCTACCCTTCTATAGATATCACAACATCAATTAATTGAATGGACCTAATCTAGTCATTGTTAACATAAGTAATCTTCCAGTAGACCAAGTCATCTTTTTAAACATGCACATTAATTCATCAGTTCATCAATAAATAACTTTATTAGATTACCCATCAAGCTTGACAAGTTTGTCAGGCCACTTATCTTTACATGCATTGGACCAATTAATATCACACATAGAATAAGATTAAGAAATAAGACAGTCGCATGCTATTATGGTGCGGCCCAATAGAAATTGATTAGGATCATAGTTGTCGGCCATCATTCAGTTGAAATATCATTATTCAGCAACTAATCATCATTCAATCGACATCACTTATCATGCAACCTTAGTATTTAACAATGAACCCCATATTTATCTCTAATGGTTATGTTACAATTATAAATATTCGACCAAGTTAAACTAACTAATTCCTATCATATACATAACTGGACTAATAATTCAATGAGTGAAACGGCTCAATAATCATACAACATTATTAACTAACATGAGTCTTAAAACAACGATCTGGTAATTCCCAATACATTCACATCGGCTAAACCATCATCATAATAAACCTCCTAGCATCGCTTTAGTCATGCAAAGAACACCACATCAACATACATATAATTCGCTAATTAAGATTACACATAAACAAGATCATCAAATAAGAATCAATATGCACATGGTTCAATTTACAGTTTGCATATATCAAATAACTTGCAAAAGAGATCACTAACCCAATAATAAGGATGACTGGAATAGTGTTTCGTGGGAAGGGGGGTGTACACAGCCGTCACACTTCAAGTGGGGAATAGGGTTTATATTATTTTGTGTACATAAAATTACATATACATCTATACTATATAATAAAAGAAACCTGTTTTGGGACACTTGTCATTCTCTCATTTAATTGATTAAAATTATTAATAATACTAAAAATAATAATATTTAATCTAAATTAATACAAATTCTTATTGTTAAAAAAATTTAATCAAATCTAAAATCTAATTTAATACAAATTTTTATTATCAATAATATTTAATCAAATCTAATAAGAATTCATACGAATTCCAAAGTTGATATTAACTTTCAAATAATTAAAAAAAATCCGCCTAACATCACAAATGTTTCTCTTAAATTCGATTAATTAATTTGTTCAACAATCACTATTATTTTTATCATTCAGTATGGTTAACTGATTTATCATAATACAACCTGCCACCTATTCAATCATATGATTTTTCAATCTTATATTAACTAAATAAATAAAGATTAATATTCAATCTTATCCTACTTTAAATATAAAAAAATCCGTTAGTTCAGATAAATATTCAGTCTTATCCTAGTTTAAATATAAAAAATCCGTTAGTTTTTTTAAATATATTTTTTTATTATTTGGTATATAAAATCATATTTATTCAACCCATGTAATACACGAGAGTTTTTTAAAATATAACTTTTTTTTATTATTTGGTAAACAATGTTACATTTATTCAACCCGTGTAATACAATGGTTTTAAAGATATAATTTTTTTTTATTATTTGGTATATAATATTATATTTATTCAACCCGTACAATACATATGGTTCTTATAGATATAACTTATTTTATTATTTAATATATAAAATTACATTTCTTCAACCTGTGCAATAAATGAGGCTTTTAAAAAGATAATGTTTTATTATTTGGTATATAAAATTTATTTATTCAACCCGTGTAATACACGGGGTTATAACCTAGTTTACATATAAGGAGGTGAGGTTGGGGCCAATTGTGTTTACTAACAAAACAAAACGGATTGGGCCGAGATTACATAACAGGATTGGGCCGATGTGTAGGAAACATAAGGGAGTGGTTAAAAAGGGGAATTTGGGCCGAAGATATATAAGGCGGCGGCCCAAAGGCATTTCCGATAAGCGCGGCCCGTATACGTAAGTGTACAATATTTTAACAGAGTTATCATACGTTTAGGTTAAGCTTAACGGAGTCATAAATAGATAACGGAAAGTTGGAATCACAGGATTACACGTTACTAACCTTGCAAGTTCGGCTTGTCACATCACCGATGCAAATAAACGAGTATGTGAGTATTGGACAGCAGCATAAGTGTTTTGGGCTGGACTCGGACCGAGCAGCCCAAGTGTTGACACTGTTTAATGGGCCCGGTTAAATTGGATAAGATTTATTTCCTTCGGGCCGATAATAGTTTGGACCATAGGTTTATCGAGCCAAACTTGATTAATGAATTCTTATACAGTATGCTTACTGATTAAACTGGTGTACGGGTTGAAGAATGTCATTACTTGTAGGTTGTGTGCGTCATTATGATGAATGAACCCGTAATGTGGAAAATACGTATGACCCGAATATGTGTTATAACTGGTGTGATATTATGTGCCAAGCTTGTTCATTACTTGCATAATAAAGATGTGTGATTTATGTGTGTAAAGTAACTGACTGGCATTGGAACCATACTAGGATTGGATTGATCAAACTGTGAACACATACTTTAATCTTACCGAGCAAACCAAAGGTGAGTTCACTGCTCTTTTCCAAGCATGCATCCCGGGAAGGGATATCGGGTAACGTTCCAGGGAGGAATGCAGGTTAATGGGATGTTGGTTATTACTCAGTTTCTATCATATAAAATCCCTTACATCTACCGATTGTTTCCAGTAAGGCAATGAGATATTTAGTTGATAGCGCTATTAGGTTTGGCACCCTCACACCGGGCCGGAATGGACGGGCGTGAACTATTTACCTTGACCACTTGACCAATGCTTTGATAGAGGCATTGGGGTTTGGGCAAACACATCTTGTAGCCACATACGGTAATCGAGTTAATAACAACATCAAATCAAATTATTAAACTATTGAACTGTTGAACTGTTTTATACACATACCTGGTAACTAAACGCATTAACAAAACTTTGAACTCACCAGCGTCGTCTGACACACTTGTCTGCATGCTTGCAGGTCGTTAGATTTGTGATATGGACTTGCTATCTGGGAGTGCTGGAGTGGTCATGGGTCGAGACTCTTGGATATATGCTCGCTGATTATGAACACTTGTTTTGGAACAAATAATTTACGATTTACTTTATGCTTCCGCGGAACAAACTACTTGGGTTTAACTTACATTTTGGATTTATGTTTTGAAAGTAATGGAATGTTTTATTTAAATATTATGCGTAGTTCAATGTGATTGGTGGCTTGGATCCTGGTACGTCACACGCCCCACGGTGATTCCGCAAGTGGTAATTTTGGGGGTGTGACAGTTTGGTATCAGAGCCACTGGTTATAGTGAACTTGGTTTTAAAACGTTTTTTTATAAAACCAGACTATAACCGAACAGTTCTGAAAACAAGAATACGACCATGACACTCAGCTCCAGATTGCAAGGTTCGTCTCTTTCATCTGTTGCATACATTACATGACTAGTACACATTGTTTATGACGTTATATACGAACACACACTCGTCACTATAGCATAATTTCACGAATTACTTGTTTACTGTATAATGCGTGGTTGGTGTGTCGTAGTCCATAGATTCTTGTGACCTTATCATTTGATAACCTCTGTTTGGCATTCGAGTTTGAGGAACCATTTGACATGAGTTAGGAGGAACTTAGACGAGCATGCAAATCACAATATTATTGTGGGTGCACACATAATAATAATGTGGGGTGCATGTGAGTCCCAGTGAGGCTTAACAAGTGAAAAAAAGGGGTTCTGCTCTGTTATTTGATCAATGCGAAACGTGACAAGTCTATAGGAGTCATAGCAGTGATTGTCTCCTACTCGAACGTGACCTTTTCAGTCCTCTCTGAATCCTTTCGAATCTCGATGCTATCAGGTATTACCTGAACACCTATCTGAACGCCTAGCGAACTGTGTAGAATGTTAGGTGCTTGTACGAACATCCCTGAGTTGGATGTCGCAGCGTTGAATGTTTGGTCAATACCCTTCTCACTTCTCTTTGTTGGTTAGAACTCAATGTATTGACGTCTTAGGTCCCGAAGTGCGATCACTTCTGCAACACTCTCGCAACATTCCATGTATTACTCAATCGACTTGCTAGATCGATGGACAAGCGGACGAGCGTAGTACTTTACCGACTTCAGTATTTGGACGACCCTGATTACCAGCAACGAACATCAGCAATTTGACCCCAACCGAATCTTTAATCCTAGCCAGCAACTTATCGGAGTCAACTCTTACGAGTTAATCGGGACATAAACGACGACGATTGACTGTGGGGTGGAATGTGTAACTGCCAGCACATTGACGACGCGACTTGGACTGTGAAAAGATAGACCTTATTGGTGAAAGATCGTAGGGCTCCGTCTCAGGTAACGATATTAGAAGCAACAGTCATGGCAACAGCAAGATACTCGTACTCGTAACCAACAGTATGGAAATGGAGGTGCCAACAACATGGATTGGCCGTTGTTAGACCAAGACGACAACAACCAAGGAAACGACGGCAGTACTGGAAATTCTCGCAACTGTAACAACACTGGTAGTGATGCTCATGGGGGGAGCATTTAGGATTGGCGTAGGCGACGCCAAGTATAATAGCAACATGGTAGCTTATAAGGGTAATTAATCGCTTCGCCTCTATCCTGTTTAACCCCGTTACCCATTGAAACGAAATCTGTTGTGAAAACGGCTGATGGCAAGGCAATGAAAACCTCATATGTTCGTTGGGATACAAACTCGACCTTGTGGGACAAGTGTTCGACATCGACTTTCCTTCTGCTATCCTTAATGGTCTCGATGCAGTAGTTGGGTAAGCTGGCCGTCTAGATATCACGTAGATATACCCTGTGGGAAGAAAATTTTGCGTCGTTTTATACTCTGAAGTGTCGGAGTGGTGTAAAGGTTAGCATCATATCAACAATGGAAACATAGAGGTGTCTACGGAGGGATTATCTCGCTATGCTAGTACTCGTCACTGATGTTAAGGCTAAGGAAAAGAGGATCGAGGATCCATCAATTGTTCGTGACTCCTCTCAGTATGCTACTCGAGGGATTTTCAGGTTTACTTCCACAACTGATTAGATAGAATCTCAGTCTGACCTCACGAAAAAGACAGCCTGGATTACTCGTGCTCCTTACCATCTTGCACTAGGAGGGTTGCAAGAACTGTCAAATCAACTACAGGAACCGTTAGACAGGAGTTTTGTCGGACCAAGTTTTCTTTTCGCTTTGTGGAGCCCCAGCTATATCCGCGAGGATAAGCTTTTCGTTGGACATATGTACTGATTATTGAGAACTCCACAAGAGGTCAGTCGGAAACCATCACCCATTACCTCACACTGACGACTCTCCTGACCAGCCGCAAAGGTCAATTGTCTACTCGGAAACTGACTTGAGATCGGGAAATCAGCAGGTGGAAGTCCAGGAGGAGGATGATCCTAAGATGACATTCCAAACGCGGTACGGCTTTTATAATCTCCTGTGCACCAATAGCTTTATGGACCTCATGAATCGTAAGTGTAAACTTCATCTCGTCAAACTGTCAACTGTGTTTATTGATGACGCTTGGAATCACCTCCAGGAGAAAGGAACACCATGAGCAGCTCATAGCTTAACATAGGGCTCCTAGGGGAGGAGTGACTCCATGCGAAATTTACCTAAGTGTGACTTCAGGGTTTAGGAGGTACGCATTCTTGGCCACGTAGTCAACGAAGTGGGAATACACGTGGATCTCGCTAAGATCAATCTTGTCAGAAACTAATCAATACCAAAGATTCCTTCGAGGATACAACAATTTCTTGGTCTCGGTAGATACTACCACAGATTCGTCACAGGATTTCGAAGATCGCGCAGCTTAAATCCCTTAGCCCAGCAGGGTGCTGTGTTTGTGGAAGACAAAACAGGGGGACGTCTTTTCAGCTTTCGAATCTCAACTCTGCAATACTCTGAGCATCGTCTTTACCCGAGAGTACGGGTGATTTAGTGGCATACCATGATGGTTCGAATCGGAGTCCCAGTTACACGCCGATGCAACACGAGAAAGTGATGGCTTACGTAGTGGAATTACAAGAGGAGTTGCACGAATCACAACCTGCGATGGAAACTATGGTCTTTGGATTTAAGCTGGAGGCATTACTTGGACGGTACCAGATACACTGCTTAGACCGATCACAAGGGCCTCCCGTGTACTTATGTTTCGGAAAGCTAAATCAGTTAATGGCATCATTGGATGGAATTTTTGGACGATTACGACTATGAAAATTGGATGTACACGAGCTTTGCAGCTCACCATCGACTCTAACTTACCTGATCAGACTCGCTCTGTTCAAACTGGAGAACTGAAGGAAGAGAATTTTCAAGATAAACCCATGCGGGGCATGGAGAAGCAACCCTTGGCAGGTCGAACGATATTCACTACCTCTTGGAACGAATGTGGGCCTCATTATACGACAACTAAAGGAACTTGTGTTGGGCGAAGCACACCAGCCTCGACATTTTAGTCATCTGGATTTTAATGGAATATATTAGGATCTAAGGATCTTGTACGGGCGACTGGGCTTGAAGGCCTACACAGCGAAGCATGTGAACGAAGTTTGACTTGTTCGAAAGCCAAGGTGGAACATCATAAACCTTCTGGTTTGTGTCAGTAATCAGAAACACCCATTTGGAGGATTGGAACAGACTGCCACGGATTTTGTCACAGGTCTACCTAAAACTCAGAACGGAAACGGTATCACCTGGGTGATCGTTGATTGTCTCACATTACCAGCACACTTTCTTGCAATCAAGGAAACTGACGAGTCTTCACGGCTGTGAATGTTCCTCTGAGAGAGGCGGCTTTTAGGCACGAGGTGCCAACTCCGGTTACCTCTGATGTTGATCTATGCCTGATTTATGACAGGCAACACACAACACCCTTGGCTCACGCCTAGACATGAGCATTGGACAAACGAGCGGGGTAAACGATCCATCCTGACACTCGAAGGCAACTTATCTTTGGTTGAGTTCTACTGTAGCAGTTACCATCCTAGTATTTAGACAGCTCCATTTGAGGCATTGCTTGGGCGACAATGTTGATTCCCTTGTTGGACCAAGGTGGGTGACAACCTAATCACAGGTCTAGGACTTGTACTCGAACCTTTTGGGAAGATTGTTTAGATCAGAAATCATTTGGCGGCAACGCGTGACCGTCAGAAAAGTTGATAAACTTAGGAACACTGGAAGTTCGCTGTAGGTGATCGGGTTATGTTAAAATTTTCGCCGTGGAAGGGTGTTGTACGCTTCGGGAAGCGTGGCAAGCTTAATCCACGTTACGTTGGGCCATTCAAAATCCGGGAGTGGATCGGTAAGGTGGCTTACAAGCTTGAGTTACCTGCTGAGTGGGGAATGTTCACGATGTATTTCATGTTTCGCAATTGAAGAAGCGTTTGTCTGATTAAACACTGATTGTGCCGTTTCAAGAGCTCAAGATTGACGACAAGTTGCAGTTTGTCGAAGAACCTATAGAGATCATGGACCGGGAGGTCAAGGTGCGTAAACATAGTCGTATTCCGATTGTGAGAGTTTGTTGGAACTCAAGACGTGGACCAGAGTCCACGTGGGAACACAAAGCTCAGATGAAGCTCAAGTATCCGCAACTGTTCGAAACGGCAAAAACCAAATTCTGATGAGACTGGTGAATTTCGGGACGAAATTCCCTTTCAAGTTGGGGATGATGTGGCACCTTGGTAAAACTTGCAACAATCTTGATTTATCACTTCATTCCTCTGTGCTTACTTATCAAATTTCGGGACGAAATTTCTTTCAAGTTGGGGATGATGTGACAACCCGAACTTGCAAGGTTAGTAACGTGTAATCATGTGATTCCAACTTTCCGTTATCTATTCATGACTCCGTTAAGCTTAACCTAAACGTATGACAACTCTGTTAAAATATTGTACACTTACCTATACGGGCCGCGCTTATCGCAAATGCCTTTGGGCCGCCACCTTATATATCTTCGGCCCAAATTCCCCTTTTTAACCACTCCCTTATGTTTCCTACACATCGGCCCAATCCTGTTATGTAATCTCGGCCCAATCCGTTTTGTTTTGTTAGTAAACACAATTGGCCCAAACCTCTCCTCCTTATATGTAAATGTATATGTAATTTTATGTACACAAAATAATATAAACCCTATTCCCCACTTGAAGTGTGACGGCTGTGTACACCCCCCTTCCCACGAAACACTATTCCAGTCATCCTTATTATTGGGTTTGTGATCTCTTTTGCAAGTTATTTGATATATGCAAACTGTAAATTGAACCATGTGCATATTGATTCTTATTTGATGATCTTGTTTATGTGTAATCTTAATTAGCGAATTATATGTATGTTGATGTGGTGTTCTTTGCATGATTAAAGCGATGCTAGGAGGTTTATTATGATGATGGTTTAGCCGATGTGAATGTATTGGGAATTACCAGATCGTTGTTTTAAGACTCATGATAGTTAATAATGTTGTATGATTATTGAGCCGTTTCACTCATTGAATTATTAGTCCAGTTATGTATATGATAGGAATTAGTTAGTTTAACTTGGTCGAATATTTATAATTGTAACATAACCATTAGAGATAAATATGGGGTTCATTGTTAAATACTAAGGTTGCATGATAAGTGATGTCGATTGAATGATGATTAGTTGCTGAATAATGATATTTCAACTGAATGATGGCCGACAACTATGATCCTAATCAATTTCTATTGGGCCGCACCATAATAGTATGTGACTGTCTTATTTCTTAATCTTATTCTATGTGTGATATTAATTGGTCCAATGCATGTAAAGATAAGTGGCCTGACAAACTTGTCAAGCTTGATGGGTAATCTAATAAAGTTATTTATTGATGAACTGATGAATTAATGTGCATGTTTAAAAAGATGACTTGGTCTACTGGAAGATTACTTATGTTAACAATGACTAGATTAGGTCCATTCAATTAATTGATGTTGTGATATCTATAGAAGGGTAGCATGATTAGTAATTGTGATTTTGATTTGTGGTTACTGTAAGTAGAGCCTTAGAATTGTTTGGAATGTGGTTGGGCCGCAGGTACTTAAGCCCACTCGGATGGGTTTTATTTGGATGGAACCGGTGCAAATAAACGAGTATGTGAGTATTGGACAGCAGCATAAGTGTTTTGGGCTGGACTCGGACCGAGCAGCCCAAGTGTTGACACTGTTCAATGGGCCCGGTTAAATTGGATAAGACTTATTTCCTTCGGGCCGATAGTAGTTTGGACCATAGGTTTATCGAGCCAAACTTGATTAATGAATTCTTATACAGTATGCTTCCTAATTAAACTGGTGTATGGGTTAAAGAATGTCATTACTTGTAGGTTGTGTGCGTCATTATGATGAATGAACCCGAACCCCTAATGTGGAAAATACCTATGACCCAAATATGTGTTATAACTGGTGTGATATTATGTGCCAAGCTTGTTCATTACTTGCATAATAAAGATGTGTGATTTATGTGTGTAAAGTAACTGACTGGCATTGGAACCATACTAGGATTGAATTGATCAAACTGTGAATACATACTTTAATCTTACCGAGCAAACCAAAGGTGAGTTCACTGCTCTTTTCCAAGCATGCATCCCGGGAAGGGATATCAGGTAACGTTCCAAGGAGGAATGCAGGTTAATGGGATGTTGGTTATTACTCAGTTTCTATCATATAAGACCCATTACATCTACCGATTGTTGCCAGTAAGGCAATGAGGTATTTAGTTGATAGCGCTATTAGGTTTGGCACCCTCACACCGGGCCGGAAAGGACGGGCGTGAACTATTTACCTTGACCACTTGACCAATGCTTTGATAGAGGCATTGGGGTTTGGGCAAACACATCTTGTAGCCACATACGGTAATCGAGTTAATAACAACATCAAATCAAATTATTGAACTATTGAACTGTTGAACTGTTTTATACACATACCTGGTAACTAAACGCATTAACAAAACTTTGAACTCACCAGCGTCGTCTGACACACTTGTCTGCATGCTTGCAGGTCGTTAGATTTGTGATATGGACTTGCTATCTGGGAGTGCTGGAGTGGTCATGGGTCAAGACTCTTGGATATATGCTCGCTGATTATGAACACTTGTTTTGGAACAATTGATTTACGATTTACTTTATGCTTCCGCTGAACAAACTACTTGGGTTTAACTTATGTTTTGGATTTATGTTTTGAAAGTAATGGAATGTTTTATTTAAATATTATGCGTAGTTCAATGTGATTGGTGGCTTGGATCCTGGTACGTCACACGCCCCACGGTGATTCCGCAAGTGGTAATTTTGGGGGTGTGACCAAAGGGTCTGGAGAGCCCCATCCCCATGAGGATGGGCCGCCACGTAGGCGCCACATCAGCATCCCATGGAGGATGGGCCTCCTTGCATTTTGAGGGGAGTGGAGGATGGGCCTACCCCACCTAATTATTTTATAATTTTCTAACTTTTTTTTGTTAACTTAATAAAAACTTCATAAAAATTAAAAAAAAAACAACATAATTAAATTCATTTCATAACATAAAAAAATTACATTTCCTAAAAATTAAAATTACTAATCCTATAAACGGTAAACATAAAAACGAAAAAAAAGATAACGGTACGATTAAAAAAGTAAACAACCTACGACGTCCATTTTTTCTTAACCTCCTATTTCATCCTCCGATAAACCTCGCCTTCATCCTCCGGAACCGAGTCGAGATCCAACCTCATAATCCTAAAATCCTCCGCTCGAGCATAGTCGGCCGACAAGGTTTTCTTGTAACTATATTTTTCGGCCGCGAGCTCTTTGAACGAACGAAATTCGGATATCAACTCGTCCATTTTCGAACTCGCCCCCGAGCCGCCCCCTCCGCTCGAGCCGCCCCCTTTTCGCTTTCCGGCCGCCTCTTTTTTTGCTTTGTCCCTTCCTGTGGGACGTTCCGACTCGTGAACGGGCAACACATCCTCGTCATATTCCGGGTCGTCGTTTATGTCGATTTGGCAACGAGCGGTGGAGCCTCCCGCACTATAACTTCCGAACTCGGAAGTTTTACTTCGTTTGGCGGTTGCGACCTCATTTGGAACTGGCTTCCATTTGTTTTCTTTCTTTAAAATGTTCCATGCTCGGAGGTGCGGGAAGGCGTTGAATTTTTAGCATCCCACTTAGCCAAAGCAAGGTTAAGAATGTCCTCGTCGTTACTCCCACTAGGAGGATAAGTGTCAATTTGGTTATAATACCCGCTAAAGGTATTGATGGCCTTGCTCATTTTACGCCACTTGCCCGAGACGGAATCGAGATCACGCATCGGGCCTTGCTCCATAATCCCGTTAAATCTTTCCGTTGTCGCCTTCCAAAAACTACTACCCGTTTGGTTGTTCCCTAAATTTAAAAAAAAATGCATTAGTAAAAATAAAAAATAAATCTTTTTAAATTTAAATTAAAAAAATAAACTTTGGTTCATACCGATAATCGGGCAAGTTGAGGACTTAACAAACGCCATTGCTAGCGCCTCCTCCTCTATTTTTGTCCAAGGTCTCGGCTTTGCTCTCGAACCGCTTTTTGGTGCGGTTTCGGTTACGGTTTCAACCGCCTTCCCCTTCCCCTTGTTTTTTTTTTGCGCTTGAGCTCTTGAGGTTGCGATTCGGGGACGACTTCTTCATCATCATCGTCAAGTTGAACCGGGGGTTGCGGTTGGGAAGTTGGCGGTTGCGATAGGAATTGTTCAAACGAGTTGCGTTGCATGATTTGTTGGAGTTCTTGTTAATGTTGCATTTGTTAAACTTGGGATATTTGTTTGAAGGCGTTGGGTGATTGTTGGAAACCCGAAAACGTAAATTGCGGAGACACCCATAAAGGATCGATAGTCGGAGTGTAAGCGGGAGTCGAAAAAAAATTTGGTTTGTTCGGGTTGGGATTGTTCGGGTTGGGGTTGTTTGGGTTGAATGGATTCATGATTGTATAAAAAAGATGGAGTGTTTTTTTTATAAAATTGGATGAGAATGGGAGAAGTATTGAGAAATTGATATAAAAATGGATGAGATGAGGGGTATTTATTTAAAGTTAAAAAGGATTTTTTATTAATATAGCCGTTTGTAACGGCTAGAAATTTGAAAAGGAGGCATGTCGCCCACGTCGTGTGGGAGCCGTTTGGGACTAGCCGGGCCGAGGGGGTAGTGTGGGGGACCGGCGGCGGGCCAGGCCGGGCCTAAGTTGGCCCCCATACCCTTTACTCTTATAGGAAACTAGTGTTTAACCCCCGCGTTGCGGGTGAGGAGTCGCAAAGTCGTGCTTAGTAGTAACTAATGACGGTCAAAGCCGGGAAAAACTTAAAACTAAAACGCGAATTTATATCGGCACGTGACGTAACACGTAGACAAATCCAAATTTGAACTTATACAGCGGGCTGGTGTAAACCGTAGACAAAGTCGAATTTATATAAAAAAAGCTTTAACATAAATACCCAAAATAAAAGACGAAACTTAAAGGGACTAAATTTAAATATACGATACCTGAAAATATTATCCACTCATAATACAAAAATAACTAAAGTGTTAGGGCGGAGGGGGCGGTCCGTGATGGAGGTGCCATCACGCGTTATTTTATAACGCACACCGTCGCCGCTAGTGGTATCACGCATGATGTTTTCAAGGAGTGGAATTTATAACGCATTGAAAGTTTGAACGAATTTGAACGTTGGGCATATTCGACCGTTATTCAACGGTAAGTTTATTAAAAAAAAGCTTTAAACCTTTTATATATATCTCCATTTTAAACCATTTTACACACATAAAAAACATAAACCTATTTCACACAATCTACATCTTTCTCAAATGGATTTCCCTACGGATTCGACGTTTCCGATGTCTAGCGATAGCGATACCGAGTCGTCTTCCGACAATGAGATGCTAAAATATTTTGTGTCGGTGTATAACGAACTTGATGCCGAGTCGTCCAGCCCAAAGAAGAAGATGGTAGACCGTGATCGTGTACGTGCCAACGAAGTGTTAATGAATGATTATTTTGTGGAAAATCCGCTCTACAATGCCGAAACATTTAGAGATCGGTTTCGTTTACCCAAAGAATTATTTTTAAAGATTGTTGGAGACATCGAAGCAAGCGAGGAATGGTTTCAAGAACGTTACGATGCGAGGGGCAAACCAAGTTTCACGCCGATACAAAAATGCACATCCGCCATTCGCCAACTAGCGACTGGTAACCCTCCCGATCAAATTAGTGAAATAAAAAATTAAAAAAAATTAATGAAATTTATAATTTTAGTATGTTTCATGATTTCTAGTATGTTAAATTGAAGTAGTATGTTTTAAATTTAATGAAATTTATAATTTTAGTGTTTTATTGTTAATTTCTAATTTAAAATAAAAAAATAAAAAAATTAGTGAAATAAAAATAAAAAATAAAAAAAAATTGGGAGTGATAGAATTGTATCACTAGTGACCACCCCCACTATATTTCTATCACTAGTGATAGAATATTGGGTGATGACATGACATGAGTTGATTGGATATTGGGAGTGATAGAATTCTATCACTAGTGACCACCCATCCTCCCCTTATGAATATTATTAAAGATTTACCATAAAGATCAAGATTTACCTCTAGATTTACCAAGCAAGTGGATGAACTCTTTGTCAAACTTTTGGATAGCTTTGTCTACTAAATAGTTAATCTTGTCTACCAAATAGTTAACCTTGTCTACCAAATAGTTAATCTTTTTGTAGTATAAATACTAGCTCAAGGTAGAAGGAAAAATGCACCTCATGTATACACTTTCATAAGTTATACAATTATCTTCTTCTTTCTCTTGTAACACTTCTAAAGTTCTTAAAGTTTAAGCACTAATCTTGTGTTAATTCTTGTTATATTATAACACGTTATCAGCACGAGGCTCTAGCCAAGGAAACGTTCAAGCAATTATAATCAAAGTAAGCATTTGATTAATATATAAACTTTAATTGTTATGATAAACTAATACCAGTGCAGATATATCTTATGATGGACATACGATCGTTGTTGGACTACAAAAACATAACATGTCTTTTTATGTATCGTGGGATTGTTTTCCTTTAGGAGACCCTGCTATCCAGACACTCCTATCATAAAAACAATTAAGTCCAATACTTAAAAAAATGAAAAAATAAAATAAAGAGACTGAAAGACTTGATAGTACTTGTATTTATTTATGCATCTAACTTTTATTTATACACACATACTAACATTTAATTTAGAGTTTACATTCATGTATACTAACATTTTTATTCTTATTATTATACATCCTAATTTTATATCTTATAAAATAACATTTCCTTAATACATCATTTATTATATGTACATATACATATACATATATATATATATATATAGGGAGAAGATCATGCGAGAACCACCTCTTATTGCGAGAACCGCGAAAACCAATGTGAACACAACAAAAAATGCCTAAAAATAGCTAAAAATCACACAATTTTTTTTAATATTTTTTATAAAAAAATCGCTACTTTTCGAAGCCAAAAAAAAAATTTAAAAATTAATTTTTAAAAAAAATAAAAAATTTTGGCTTCGAAAAGTAGCGATTTTAACATAAAAAATATTGAAAAAAAATTGTAGATTTTTTTTTATTTTTTTAGATTTTTTTTAGATTTTTTTAGGTTTTTTTGGGGTTTAGTTTTTAGCATTTTAGCTTGGGGGGGGGGGGGGGGTTAGGTTTTTGGGGGGTGGGGGAGGGGGGTTTAGGTTTTTTTTGGTGGGGGGGGGGGGGTGGGGGGTTAGTTTTTTTTTAGGTTTTTTGGAGGTTTTAGTTTTTAGCATTTAGCTTGGGGGGGGGGGGGGTTAGGTTTTTTTTTTTTGGGGGGGGGGGGGGGGGTTAGGTTTTTTTTAGCTATTTTAGGTTGTGTTCACATTGGTTCTCGCGGTTCTCACAATAAGGGTGGTTCTCGCATGAGCTCCTCCCTATATATATATATATATATAACCATTGTACAACGGCTATAAAACGGTAATATAACCGTTACAAAATGGTTATAATTTACCACTATAAATAACCAGTTATCAATCTCATTTTTTCCACAGCAAACACTCTTCTTCTCAAAGTTATTCAAGAAAAAAATTCGAAGATGATTCACCCGGTTTTAATATTGGCCGGCATAATATTAATATTGTTGCCGACCTTAATATATGAGCTTCCACCTCATCTTTTTAGTGCTTATGTATTCATTAATTTGTTTATAGCTGTACCTTTGTATGTTATCTCAGAGTATTTAGATTTTAATATTTATCTTATTTATGTTTAGCAACAAAATGGCAAACATCGCAAAAATTGAATTCCCGGCTCTTAATATCACCGGAGAAAATTATATGCCGTGGATGACATATGTTAAGCGACATCTCAAGTCAATGGGTGTTTTGGAAACGATAACGGAGTGGAACGAATGTAGCGATCAAGACAAGGCAAAAGCCGATGTCTTCCTCCATAAACACATTGATGAGATGTTGCAATTTGAATATTCAAATTTTGAGGATCCATTCGTTTTGTGGGAAGATTTAAAAAGCATATTTGATAATCAAAGGGAAGTTTTACTTCCCACAGCTAGAGATGAATGGAACAATCTCAGGTTCCAAGATTTTAAAAAGGTGAATGAATACACCTCTGCTTTGTTCAGGATATGCTCAACGCTCCGATTCTGTGGGCAAACTGTTACGGAGGAAGATATGTTGGAGAAAACTTTCTCCACATTTCATGCATCAAATATAAACTTGCAACAACAATATCGGTTGCAAAGGTTTCAAAGATATTCTGATCTAAATTCATTTCTCCTCGTAGCAGAGAAAAACAATGAGCTACTAATGAAAAATCATCAAGCTCGTCCCACTGGATCATTAGCCATTCCAGAAGCAAATGCTGTTATTAATGATGATAATAAAGACTCTGGAAAAAAATGGGGACGAGGCCATGGCCGTGACCATTTTGGTAAAGGTAATGGTCGCAATTATTCCTTCAAAAGAAATAATAATTTCCGAGGTAATTCCCATGGTCGTGGACGTGGTCGCGGTCGTGGTCGAAATCAAAGAACCCCCAATTACCACACTCCACAAAATACCAATCTCAACCAGTATAACAAAAGGAATGAAGCTGGTAGGTCCGAAAACAATGGCACTTCTTGTTTTATATGTGGAAGTGCAAACCATTGATCAAAGGCTTGTCGTACACCTTCACATTTATGTGAACTTTACCAAGCCTCTCTCAAAAGAAAAGAAAAGGAGATGAACCATGTGGATAATTTTAATGATATCAACGTCGAAATGAATGTCGCCGACTGTACCAATAACATGGAACTCTGAAACAAATTGTCACACCCCAACCGATGGCGGAAACATCTGGGCATGGCACTGAGCGAAACAGATTGTCCAGAAGTTTCCATAACAACTATATTTACCAAATATTTAAAGCAACACGTCCCATACCATGTCATAAATGATAATACAATTATTACAGAAAAGATCTAGTCAAATTGTTCTGTTCCGACACCTCAGATTTTTATTACAGACAATTGTTTATTGTTGACCTAGGTCTTTCCTAGCCTTAATTTCACAGCAAAGAAAGCAAATAAGAATCCTAAGCACCTGTCACATACGTTAAAGTAAAAGTCAACACACATAGTGTAAAGGTGAGCATACAAGTTTGATAATAACATATAGAGTTCGAAAGCGTTACGCATAACCAGCACGTACACAGAGTGAAATGAGGCATGTTAGTTATCGCCATGAACCTATCGATACCAATGACTGCGGGTTGACTGCCCAAGGCAGTTCGCGATACATACTCACCACTGTGAGCCATGTAGGTAATTGTCCTTAACAACCCCCGAGTGAACGGGTGTTGAGTCCAAACTAATAGTACTACCGTTGCTAAGGCAGGTAGACAGCATTTCATGTGTAAACATAACAAACAAGCATTCATTTAGTCACGTATACATGCGATAACGGTTAGCGTTTAAAGTTTTGCGTAGTGTGTTCGATGTGATTTTGTATAAGTAACGTATGTAACACCCAAAAGTGCGTAAAGCAAAAAGGGATCGAGTATACTCACAGCGGTTGATGGATTGAAGGGAGCGCTAGAGAGTAGGGTTAGCCTGAACAAATTGATTGCATAACGATAAGCATCACGTAAAAACGGAACAAGTGATAGTTGGGTCGATCAGTAGTTCGATCGGATGGTAGTTCGATCGGATGGTAGTTCGATCGGATGGCCGATCGTGCGAGTGACAGTCCGTTTGGATGGTCGTCCGGTCAGATGACCGTTCGAGTGGATTGTTTCTTCATTTGAGAAGGATGTGTTTGTGTATGATGGCTTGACTTTTGAAGTTTTCGTTGTAGCATTTTGAAAACATAGAAGTATCTCTACCTCTCAGGTCAGTCGATCGGACAGTCGTTCGATCGGACGACAACCCGATTGGTTGGACACTTTAGTGAGAACAAGTTCACAGCAGGTTGTCACTCGATCGGATGGTGGTTCGATCGGGTGGCATTCCTTGTGCATTGAACATGTTGAAAATTGTTTAAGTGTTGAAGTCTGATCATTACATGGTCAAGTTGCAGCCCGTTCGGATGGTAATCCGATCGGTCAGCACTTAGTTCAATGTTCATCCTTCGAGGTTTGAAAATAAAGGTTAAGAGTGGGACCAAGGTATAAGTCATTCGGATTGGCCAGTCGTTCGGATTGGCAGTTCGATCGGACAGCAGTCCGATAGGACGGCACTCCGTCCTGGTCGACCTGTTCATCTTACACTTGGTTGTTTTGATTGTTTGTCGTTTTACCGATGCGTTTTGATAACGTGTTTAAGCAACAGGAACCTTGTCAATACTTGGTACCCCTGATCGGACAGGAATCACCCAAATCCGGTCAGTTAATGGTTCGAGACGGTGTTCTATGTTTAACCCGAAATCGGTAGGTCTCGTGGATAGAATCCAGATCTTGAGCCAACACAATCACAAGAATGAGTAGTAAGTCGACACAAGCTCCGATTCTATCAGTTTTGAATGCATTGAGTGTAAAAGAGTTGAAAGAAAGTGGGAAAACCATCTTTCAATTTCTTTCATTGTGAATATGTCTAGATCTATGAAAGATGTTTGTTTGTTTATGTGGAAATCGATTAGATCTAAGTTTTTCTTGGTGGATTGAGGCCAAAACATGAAGTTCTTCAAGGACACATGATGACGTCATCCTAGAACACCTTGAATCTTGATGATTTCACGGTTAAAAGTTACGATTTAAAAGATGAAAAGGTGTAGGAGTGCGTGTAGATTAAGGAAGTACAAGATTTAGGACGAGATCTTACCGGAATTGCGAGAAATCGGAGAAAAAGCAAGGTGAGAGCACTGGTCGGACGTCAGTTGCCAAAAGTGGAAAGTTTGAGAGTGACAAGGGGTATTTATAGGGTTACCCAAAGTGGAAAGGAGTGGAGAGGGCTGGTCGATCGGTTAGGCAGTCCGATCGGTCAGCTGTCCTTTCGAGCGGCTGGTCGATCAGTCACCTTGTTTGAGTGTTCGGTGCGACAAGTTTTTCCGTTTCGATTACGATTGCGAACGTTGCAATGTAATAAAGTTTCCTAGTCAAGTTACTTTTAATCCCAACTACTATATCAACATACAAGCATCCTTACTTCGTATTCGTTTAGGGTTTGCGATTCGATTGTGATTGAGTTCGATTG
Organism: Helianthus tuberosus; assembly: GCA_030545235.1. Lineage (NCBI taxonomy): Eukaryota > Viridiplantae > Streptophyta > Magnoliopsida > Asterales > Asteraceae > Helianthus > Helianthus tuberosus. The sequence goes on along the minus strand of CM060411.1, from coordinate 140,856,751 downwards.
CGTTTCGATTGATTTCCACACATAACATAAATAAACATGCACAAGCAACACATAAGGCACACACACACGTATAACAATAACCAAAATGTGTAATTCGAGTTGCGAGTGCGATTGCGATAAGGCGATTAATCAAGCGATAATAGCAATGACTATGTGATTATTAATATATACTCCACATAATACAACTAAAGCGAAAATAAAATAGACTAATTACAAGTCAAAGAAGTCAAAACAGGAATTGAGAAAGGGGAGATAGATTGCAATTTGCAATCTTTTCTTCCTTTGACTTCAATCTTGACTTTGACTTTGACTTCCGAAACACGGGAAGTTACACAAATGTTGCTAAACCATAATAATTATGTGCAACAATTATGTAATTTCCTTTATTATAAGTGTCTTTATTATGTTTCAGTAGTCTTTCTTTTCATGTAACGTTTTCAACTAATAAATAAACTTCTTATTATAAAATAATTCACAATGCCTTCGTTATACACTTATTATTATTTCTCTTTATATTTTCAAGATTAAAATGAATACCACTGGAGCACAAGAGCAGACAAGATATATGTATAGCGGATAGTGGAGCCACACACACTATACTTAAATCTAAGAAATAGTTTTATGAGTTGAAACCAACAAAAGGAACCGTTGATACAATATCAGGTCCTACAAACTTGATAGAAGGAGTGGGAAAAGCTAATTTAATATTACCAAATGGTACAAAACTCTTAATAGAGAATGCTTTATTTTCCCCGAAATCAACAAGAAACTTGTAGAGTTTCAAAAACATATATCATAATGGATATGATACTCAGTCAAGGACTGTTGATAATAAGAAATATTTACACATCATGAGCAAAGATCATATATTGGAAAAACTGCTAATGCTCCACTCTGGTTTGTATTATATACACATTAATGTGCCTCAAGCACATATGGCAGTAAAGGAAAGTTCTTGTGATCCTGGGACATTTAACTTATGGCATGACAGACTAGGCCATCCGGGATCTACAATGATGAAAAGAATTATTGAAAACACACATGGACATCCATTGAAATATCAAAAGATCCCCCAATCAGATAAAATGCCTCTATGTACCTTTTGTTCACTTGGAAAACTAATTACAAGGCCTTCGTCCTTAAAAGTTGACAAGGAATCACCAATGTTTCTTGAAAGAATTCAAGGTGATATATGTGGACCAATTCATCCACCATGTGGACCGTTTAGATATTTCATGGTCTTGATAGACGCATCCAGCAGATGGTCTCATGTTTCTTTATTATCAATTCGTAATGTTGCCTTTGCAAAATTTCTTGCTCAAATTATCAAACTACGAGCACATTTCCCTGATTACACTGTTAAAAGGGTGAGACTTGATAATGCGGATGAATTTACATCACATGCTTTTAATGATTATTGTATGTCTGTGGGAATTGTTGTCGAACACCCTGTTGCTCATGTACACACACAATATGGCTTAGCTGAATCATTGATCAAACGTTTACAGCTAATTGCTAAACCATTAATAATGAGAACAAAACTTCCTGTGTCAATTTGGGGTCATGCAATTTTACATGCTGGATCACTGATTCGTGTGAGACCAAGTGCAAATCATAAGCACTCCCCACTACAACTTGTTTCTGGCCATGAGCCAGACATTTCCCACCTTAAAATTTTTGGGTGTGTAGTGTATGTTCCTATTGCTCCACCACAACGCACAAAAATGGGACCTCAAAGAAGGTTGGGAATATATGTTGGATATGAAACAGCCTCCATCATACGATATCTTGAACCTTTAACAGGTGATGTATTTAAAGCACGTTTTGATGACTGCCATTTTAATAAGGCAATGTTCCCAGCATTAGGGGGAGAAAATAAAAAACGAGAAAATGATGTCTCATGGTGTGTGCCTTCATTGTCTCATCTTGATCCAAGAACAAAACAATGTGAGACAGAGGTTCAAAAGATAATACACTTGCAAGACATTGCAAATCAATTGCCTGATGCTTTTACTGATACAAACAGAGTTACAAAATCTCATATACCAGCTGCTAATGCTCCAGCTCGAGTTAAGATCCCAAGTAAGGCAATAGATAATAAGATAGCTCATGAATCTCAAAAACGTTTGAAACGTGGAAGGCCAATCGGTTTAAAGGATAAGAATCAACGAAAAAGAAAAGCACTTGTAAAAGAAATTGACCACAAAGAGAATGATCTTGATAAAACAGTAAATACTGAAACCTCTCATAAGAAAGATGTTGATGATACTAACAAAGAGATATCAATCAACTATGGTCATACACATATCATATGGAACCGATATGAAATGGAAAATATTGATGAGATATTTTCTTATTCTATAGCAAGTGACATCATGGGTGGAGATGATGATCCTGAACCAAAATATGTCAATGATTGTCAAAATAGACATAATTGGGATAAATGGAAAGGCGCTATGCAAGATGAATTAGATTCACTCAACAAACGAAAGGTTTTTGGGTCTATTGTTGTTACACCTAAGGTTGTAAAGCCTGTAGGATATAAATGGATTTTTGTACGAAAACGAAATGAGAAAAATGAGGTTACAAGATATAAAGCGAGACTTGTAGCTCAACGTTTTTCACAAAGGCCAGGGATCGACTATGAAGAAACATATTCTCCCGTTATGGATGCAATAACCTTTAGATACTTAATCAGCTTAGCAGTTTCTAAAAAAGTTAGAAATGCGTCTTATGGATGTCGTTACAGCTTACTTGTATGGATCACTTGATAGTGACATCTATATGAAAGTTCCTGAAGGATTTAAACTTCCTGAAGCGTTAAGTTCAAAACCCAAATAAATGTATTCGATCAATTTACAAAGATCTTTATATGGGTTGAAACAATCAGGAAGAATGTGGTACAATCGTTTGAGCGAGTATTTAACAAGTAAAGGTTATACAAATAATCTTATCTGTCCATGTGTCTTTATTAAGAAGACAACATCAGGATATGTGATCATAGCTGTATATGTTGATGACCTAAATATAATTGGGACGCAATAAGAAATTCATGAAGCAATTATTCTTTTAAAGAAAGAATTTGAAATGAAAGACCTTGGAAAAACCAAATATTGTCTTGGTTTACAAATTGAACATATGAGCAATGGAATACTTGTGCATCAAACGAATTATACTGAAAAGCTGTTGAAACGTTTCAATATGGACAAGTCAAATCCTTTAACCACTCCAATGGTCATTAGGTCACTTAATGTCGAAAATGATCCATTTCGTCCTTGTGAGGACAACGAAGAAGTTCTTGGTCCAGAAGTACCATACCTCAGTGCAATTGGAGCACTTATGTAACACCTCGAAATTCGTGTTCAATGATATAACGACACGTGTCATGTAAGACAAAAAGCGTTGTAAACCCGGATTTAATAAAGATGTTTTGGCAGGATTTAAAAGTGGCGTCATGTTAATTTTCACCTCTGAACGACCTCATTTATAAATCCCAAGACCCAAGTATATATATCTTAAACATCTAATATATCTTAAATCCAGAAATTTGTTGACAATAATTGAATTCGAAGTGCATGATAGGATCCTATGGAAATTTCTACGGTAAACCTTCAACTTCGTCACTTTCAAAAGGATTCAAAGGAACATGGCAAAGTGGTAGGGTAAATAACTGTTCAAGACCCATAATAAGAGGCCCCATACTGTTAAAACAAGTCGCAAATTCGAAACCCACGAGTTGCCCTTTCAAAACCCCAAAGAACAACAAGTTTTTGTTTCTGATCACCTGCTTGCGCACCGCAAGCACAACCCTTACGGTGCGCAAGGGTTGCCCAGCTCTAGCAGTTTCGTTTGTTTGCTGTTTAAACGCATTTTTCGACCTTTAAACGATTCTCCTCATCTTTCTTGACCCCTAAACAATCCCTAAACATCTAGGGACACTTGTGGGTAGGTTATGGTCAGTAGTAGACTTATTTGTCAACACTTTGTGGAGTCTTGATCACTATATAAAGCTCCTAAGTGCAAACACTTTGATCATTCATTCCTCAAACAACTTTTGATCAATTGTGGAGCATAAGAGCACCTTCCAGGCCTTCCTAATCAATCATTAGACACTTGTAAGTTTGCTTAACCTTCTTAAATTGAGTTTAGCTTAGTTATTTAGCTAAAAGTCAAACCGTCGTAATTACGGTTTGACTTCGAGATTAATTAATAATGGCTCAGTAAAATCTCGAATTAAAAGTACCTTTAAGTAGGTAATTATGTGGGTTTTAAACCCTTAAAAGGGTTCCCCCTGATTCCCACTCTAACTAGGTCTAATGTCGGGTCAAACTTACTAATAAAAAGTCAACATGATACTTAAATTCTAATTTATGCATAATTAGCAATGTAGAACACATACAACCTGTTTGATCATTAATATAACTTGGTAATTAGTGTAAGAACATGTCTAAACATGTTCAACCCGACAATTTACTGTTTAGACCCGGTTCGAAACCGAAAGTCGCAAAGCTTTGACTTTTGCTTTGACTTCAGTTCTGACCCGTTTTGGTATGATTTAGAAATACCTTAGAGCCTTATTTGGACCAGGTTACATGATAGTATAACCCTCTGTGATTATACACCAAGGTTCATTAGTTAACCAATTAATATGCATGATTCCGTTAATTGCTCATATGTTGACCATTATGCCCTTTTCACCTTAAAACGTGATTTTTTTAAAATGTAAAAGAGTAGAAACTTTAATTACTGATATATAAACTTGCACCCAAAATTTGACTTCAGTTTGAGGTATAGATTAAGAGTTATGCTCGTTAGCGTAAAATGAAAGCTTTATGTTAATTAAACGGGGTAATTAGCGTATAGCCTACTTAAACATACTTTTTGATATCAAACTCTTTACCCACTGATGTAATATATTATTTTGGTATTTTTGAAGATTTTTAATTAATTTTAGGCTGAGCATAACTTATAGTCGTAGGCTTAATCCGGTAATTGTCGGTTTTGCCCTTACGGGCTATAAAATGAGTTTTACATATCTAAACGAATCCAAACCTTTTGCTACTGATTCTAAATGATTAATAAATTATTTTAAGCCTTCTGGAATAATAAAAATATCAGATTTCTATATAGAACCCGGAAACGGCTTCTAATCGCCAAATTAAGCGTTTTTAACGCCTAGAATGTACTAGAACTATTTTAAACATACAAAGGGTGATACCTACTGATATTTGAGGTAAATTATAATATTTTTACAGTAAGCAAAAGTTGTTTAACTCAAACTTCAGTTTTTAGCTTTTCGGCTTATGTGAAATTACCAAAATGCCCCTATGGTGCATAGTTTGGTTATAATTGATAAATTTCACATATATACAATACCCTACTGATATAACTTAGCAAATTGATTATCTTTGCTGATTACATCAGACCTGTAACTCAGGACACTACTTAAACTCTTTTATCACCTTATAAATGACCAAACTACCCCTACGGGGCATAGTTTGTGTTTAAATTCATTTCGGGCATAATAAATGATATATTACTGATGTCACAACATATTTGGAGCATATTAACTTAGGAAACCTGTAAATGGCTCTCATTATTACCCGTTACGCTTATTACGCGTTCGATTCGGTTTATGTAACTAGTTTACATAAATTAGCCGAAACGGGTCAAACCTTATCGGTTTTATCTCAAAATCCAGAATGTGTATAATATACCCATATTAAACAAGTATTCAAACTTGTTGGGTCCAAATCACATTCTATCCGGTCATCGCTTAATCGTGCGTACGAACCGTATCTTTGAAACTAACCGGTCTAAGCTTAAGCTTAATTAAAGACCCGTTAGGATTCTAATAGGTTATTATAAACCTTCGTTCCAGATTAGGAGTACCAGTAAAAGCTACTTGCATTTGCTTATTGTGATTATTACATTGCTCAGGTAAATACTTTTAACTTGTTTTCCCTATACGGGCTTGGGTTACGGTATATAGAATACCGCTTGATCGAGCATCAAATCTTCCATCGTTGGGTGGTTAATTGAATAATTTGATCGGCTCGTTTAAACAGTTTTTTTTACTTAAAATCCTTTGGGGGGTTAATGACCATGTCCCGGATATTCTTGGCATCATTTTACGAAATGGCCACGACCTAAGCGCGGAGTGTAGGCGTACACTCGTCAGTGCATAAATAGTTGATGTGGTGTGTCTATTGATCTTTAACCCGGTACGTCCGGGCTACTGAACGCATAAGGAACATGTAATTCGTTCACAAGATTATATATTTAAATAATTCTCCCAAGTTATAAAATGTTTATGCCATGTGCATCCAAACCAATTTTTAATCATTTTCCAAAATGAGTCAGTTGATTGTATTTACCAGTGTAAACTGACGTATTTTCCCAAAAAGATTAAATGCAGGTACTAAGCGTAATTGGCTGGGATTTTCTCCTTAGCATCAATAAAGAGTCTCGCAAGCTTAAGATGCCTACCGTCTGTTGAACTACTATTTATTTTTGATCCTTCTGTGGACAAACATTCAACTGTTGTGATACACGATATTACAATATTATTAAAGTTGAATTTATATTTTTTTCATTTGCTTCCGCTGTGCATATTTATATATTGTGTTGTTTGACTATTATGTTGCCAACCACGTCACGATACTCCCCTACCGGGCCCACCGGTGACACGTGGAAACCGGGGTGTGACAACTTATGTAAGACCCACCACATCAACTATTTATGCACTGAAGAGTGTACAATTCTCTTCTTCTTTCTCTTGTAACACTTCTACAGTTCTTAAAGTTGTAAGACCCTCAATCCATTTTAATCAATTAACCAATAAATTTCGATTCTAATAGTGTATTAAGATTAAACGTACACTTAAAAATGCGAGTTTGTTAAAACATTTTACTAAATAAAACATTCCAACATTTTGTAATTTAATTCGCCGTTTAAAACGTGACGACAAAAACTATTCACGGAAGCTTTGATCTCGTGTGTTCGGTTCTTCGTTGAGCTTGATCATCATCTGACGCCCTAAGGTATACCTACATTTCAATAGACGTGAAATGAGTTAGTCAAACGCAGTCTATAAGTGTTTAATCAAGTTCGAACACATGAACGAAACAAGATAAACAGTTTTATTTTGCCAGATAATAAGCCCCTCACTGGGCGTAATAGACATCTTCCTTGTCTTCTATAATCGACCACCATAAACATTATTTTTTATAGTTATATGACACACATAAACAATTTCGCTACGCCAAATATCAATAAAACCACCCAATAATAAAGGTGTATTAAGATCCTTAGGAATTAGCATAATCGAAACTATGCTTTTAAACGAATCCGATTAACTAAAACATGCAAAACTTCAACAAAATACTGGGCACTATCGTAGCTTACGATAGCCACCGTAAGCTACGGTAGCCACTGGGCATACAGGCGCTGCCGTAAGGCAGTACAATTCCAGCGTAACAACTTCAGTCGCTACCGTAAGTTACGGTAGCCACCGTAACTTACGGTAGCTCAATGGGCAGAAGGTTTTGCAGCTGATGCTGCAATTTCCCAGCTCCGATTCTTTTTACGAAAATGTGCATAACTTTCAATCTACACATCCGTTTTACGCGATTCTTTTCCTACGTGTCCGTAATTCAATTCTCCATCTTATGGAGTTAAAATCCAACATCCGAATTAACAAAATTTCAGACTTTTAAGTCTTCGGCTTATTACCCTTTTTACCAAATTTTGACCAGTTTGTGATTTTATCAAACAAACATGTTTATTTGATCTTTAAACTCATGAAATTCATAATTTCAATATCTTCTATCATATTAATCTCAAATCACGGATTTCTTACTTAATAAAAACCCGTTTACGCTCAAAGATAACCAAATATCTATATTTTATCCTTGTCTAACTCTTATAGAACCTCAAGTTCTACATGATGAGTTGAATCATTATACAAACCTGGCTCGGATCAATATATTGAACCGTTTCGATACCTTGCCTTAGTGGCCGCTAAGTAATAGCGACATAAATATCCACTCGATATTTATTCATGTAACCATACAACTCAACAAACCGTTAGTCGATATTGTCAAAGGGTGATATTTTCACCTTTTGACCCGTTTGGTCTAAATGACCGCTTATATTGGCCAGACGAAGTTTATTACCATCTCGTCTACACGACTTGCCCTGGTTTACACCGCGCGGTCATTATAATTATAAATCATTTCTTAACGCTTTTTGGCCTATTAAGGCTTACGTAACAAAGTGTCTTTCAAAACCAACAGTTATTGTCAACGAGTGACCAAATTACCGTTTTACCCTTATTGTTTGTTTTGGTTTACCATATTAGGTAACCATCAAAAAGCTCATTTTCCATTCGATTATATCATGATCGAATTACTGATTTAACTACTTTTTAACCATCATACGGTTTCTTTTCTTATTCCATTATCTTGTTCCGTACGACTACACGCCGGAACATCATTTCTCGATTATGTATTTATCTTATCTATAATTAATACGATAAGATAATACTCTAAAATATAAGACTAGTGTAAGCTATACTTACCTTGTATCCGGATTATGCTCTTTTCCGCGTATACGATCCGTTTGACCCTCTTCTTTCCCCAAGACTCGATCTAGCTTGTCAAGAGTCAAACTAGCATCATAATTCGTAAGATGGTTAGATTAGTCATCATTATTATGACTATTTCATCTTACGGATTTTATGTCGAAACTTCTATTCGACTTCATCATAGGTTAGTTCGACTTTCTAAAGTCAGCTACCTTTAATCATATAATATGCGCGATTAAGGCAAATCAACATTATGATTAGAACCTGTTTTATCCCATATCTCATGTAATTAGTCAAGCTAGCCAATTACACGTTTCACTCGAATTTCAACATTTTAGTTTTCATTTAGGCATTTTAACAAACACTTAATGGGCATAATTCTACACATTTGCTCAGGTAAATACTTTTAACTTATTTTCCCTATACGGGCTTGGGTTACGGTATATAGAATACCGCTTGATCGGGCATCAAATCTTCCATCGTTGGGTGGTTAATTGAATAATTTGATCGGCTCGTTTAAACAGTTTTGTTTACTTAAAAGCCTTTGGGGGGTTAATGACCATGTCCCGGATATCCTTGGCATCATTTTACGAAATGGCCACGACCTAAGCGCGGAGTGTAGGCGTACACTCGTCAGTGCATAAATAGTTGAGGTGGTGTGTCTATTGATCTTTAACCCGGAACGTCCGGGCTACTGAACGCATAAGGAACATGTAATTCATTCACAAGATTATATATTTAAATAATTCTCCCAAGTTATAAAATGTTTATGACATGTGCATCCAAACCAATTTTTAATCATTTTCCAAAATGAGTCAGTTGATTGTATTTACCAGTGTAAACTGACGTATTTTCCCAAAAAGATTAAATGCAGGTACTAAGCGTAATTGGCTGGGATTTTCTCCTTAGCATCAATAAAGAGTCTCGCAAGCTTAAGATGCCTACCGTCTGTTGAACTACTATTTATTTTTTATCCTTCTGTGGACAAACATTCAACTGTTGTGATACACGATATTACAATATTATTAAAGTTGAATTTATATTTTTTTCATTTGCTTCCGCTATGCATATTTATATATTGTGTTGTTTGACTATTATGTTGCCAACCACGTCACGATACTCCCCTACCGGGCCCACCGGTGACACGTGGAAACCGGGGTGTGACAGGTTGGTATCAGAGCCAACATTGAGTGAATTAAACACTAGCCTTTTGTGTTTAATCTCAATGACACAATTGCACATTTCTAAACTTTCGAGTCTAGACATATAACATAGGACAAATTCCACTTTGTTTGTATTGTCCTTTATTTTATATATACATTTTTGTTATCTTATGTTGTAATGACAGGATTAAAATGCCGCCAAGATTCTTCAGGAGAAGAGGAAGAGGCAAGGGGCCAATCACCGCCCCCAATGATAATGAAGCTGGACCTTCGCATATGCGAGCTCCTTCTACCACAGAGAGTGACGATCCGCGACAGAACCGCAGGAACCTTTTCGAGCCGGCTAGACGGTCGGTCTCACACAGTTCAACACCTCCCGTTCAAAACCCTTATGGGCCGCAGCCGGAATATGAGCCCAATAACCCTCAACCCTCCTACATACCATTACAGCGATCTTTATTGCACAACTCTTTTGGAGACCCTACACCTGTCTTCAGGGGCCGGTTTAACCCGGCCAATTACATACCAGAACCAGTGGGTTTTAACCCATTGGGACCGGAGGATCACTTCTCGGGAGACAACGCTATGGACATGGACGAGGACACAGATCCCGTCGAACCTGCGAGCGGTACGCCGAACCATCCCATCGAGATTTCGGATGGATCTTCTTTCCATGGATCACCCTATGGTGGTCCAGACAGCTTTCAAGCTATGTTTACCAGGCACGAATGGTATTATACACCTCATCGCCATTCACCGCCTCAGCAGCAGCAGCAGCAACAGGATCCCTCTGTGGATTCACGGTTTGTGGCAGTCACGCCTCCGCCTCCACCGCCGCCAGTTCAGCCGGCACCTCCGCAACCGCCGAGGTGTAGGAGATCTGGACCGCGTATGTCTACACGGGGAGGGGACTTTCATTTTAGCTCTCCTCGACAATCAAGTGGCAGTCATTACCCGCCACTTCAGGAGGACCCACAAATGGGTGGACCTTTGCACCCAGTTGCACCGCAACCACCACCTATGGGTTTTGATAACCCGGTTCCAGCATACACGGGTTCCATGGCGTATAACCCGTTTGAACAGCCGGTGCACACCAACTACAACTACGCCGAAGCCGACCCGTACATGGTAGCGGCTAACTATAACACCCATCATCCGGAAGGACCGTATGGGGATCCATGGGGGGTAGGGTACCCAACTCATGGGTACCAAATACCTCCAAGACCTATTATCAGGAAAAAATCGCAACCACCAAGGTTCTCCCCACCAGAGCGTGAAGAAATTCTGCAAAGGTTGGACCATGTAGAGCGAGAATTTCACAGGGAACGAAAGGAGCGAAAAACTTTCTTCTAAGGATTGACGAGCCTAATTAAAGGGAAGAGCAAGAAGGACCACTGAATCCTTCCATTGTTGTTGTAACCTCCTTGTATCAGTTGAGCCCCTGCGTGGGCATATCTTGCTGTATTAGCCCCTATGTGGGTATCTATGTATGTTTGTTTGTTTTGACCCCTGCGTGGGTCTATCTTTCTGTTAACCCCTACGAGGGTATGTTATTTGTGTAAGTCCCTGCATGGACTATTATGTTTGTTATTAAGCCCCTGTGTGGGTAAGTCCTTGTTTTAACCCCTGCGTGGGCAAGTTTGTTTATTGAAAAGTCCCGTTTAGGGCGACATGTAATCTATTAATGATTAATGGAATGTTTAATTTATAAATTTCATTTTTGCCATATTATGCATAAATAAAATATATATGAAATAAATAAATTTGAATCATTCCTTTTAAAAGTAATCTGCCTACTTTAAATATTAACTAAGAATCTTAAGAGTGAAACCTAGCCTGAGTGTCACTGTGAAGACCTGGCACCTGTTAAAAAGATTCAAATCCTAGTTAACATCTGAAAACATGTTAACACTCCTGGCAGATGTGATTCATTTAAAATCACACACATTATTATTATATAAGGATCTTTTCAAAGATCCCAAACCCAACTAAATGATCTCTGAATCATGGGTTAAATCATCAATTAAGATGATCATATTTTGACCATACGTGGTAATATGATGCCTACGGGCCTTGCTCATTTCTACATGGGTCAAAAGACAGTGGTAGCTATAATTCCCTGTCAGAAAAAGGTAATGAACTATGATTCAAACCTTCATGCTTTGATTCTCTGAAATCATGGCTTATAATTTAAATTTGTCCTTGTGACTAGGCCTTATGTGCTAATATATATTGTTATTGTTTATAATTAGGATAAATTATAATTGAAATCCTAATTAAATACGATTAATAAATTAACCAAATATGGTCTCTGTTTACCATGGTTAATGAATTACCGTAAGGGGCCATTCCATAATAAACTCCCAAATAAACTATTGTCCTTGTTTTCTGTAACAGTTCAATTAAAATGGCTAACTCATATGAAATTAATAGCCATCCAGTGGAGAATATTGATAACGCCCGAGTTCATTTAATGGGTGCTTAACTTAAAGCGTTAGTTGACGACGCTGTTACAAAGGCATTGGAGCGGCAATACGAAGAGTATAGTGGGACTCGAAGTAGGACCATATCTAAACCGCATTCGAAGCCACCTCCCAAGAAAGATGATGATAGACTCTCCTCAAACCACCACAGTGCTCCATCTCAGCAGAATGTACTAAAACAGGAACCCCGTAGCAAGGGTTGCTCCTATAAATACTTTGTGTCTTGCAAACCCAGGGATTTTACTGGGGAAAAAGGAGCCATCGACTGCATGACGTGGTTAGACGAGATGGACACAGTTGTGGATATCAGCGGATGCGCTGAGAAGGATATAGTCAAGTTTGTGTCACAATCATTTAAGGGAGAAGCATTAGCCTGGTGGAGATCACTGATTCAAGCCACCGGGAAAATCCCATTGTACAACATGTCATGGGATCAATTTGTTGCCCTAATCAGGGAAAATTACTGCCCTCAGCATGAGGTGGAGAAGATAGAGTCGGATTTTCTATCGTTGGTTATGACGAACCTTGACTGTCAAGCTTACCTCACGAGCTTCAACACAATGTCCCGGTTGGTTCCGTATCTGGTAACCCCGGAACCAAAAAGAATAGCTTGTTTTATCGGGGGTTTAGCCCCGGAGATAAAGGCAAGCGTGAAGGCCTCCCGGCTAGCTACTTTCAGATCAGTAGCTGATATATCCTTGTCACTCACTCTGGATGCGGTAAGACAAAGATCGCTAAGGAACAAGGATGCTGAAAAGAGAAAACGTGAAGATGATAATTCACGTAGGTCAAACAAGAAGCACCGTGGAAACGGTGACAACAAGAAGGGGTCTGAGTCAAGGAAAGATGGACATCAGTCTGGTGAGAAGCCCAAATGCAAGATTTGCAAGAGACAGCTTTGGAAAGTGCAGACTCGAGTCGAACTCGCAGACTCAGTCAAAAACCTTTGCTTGTGGTATATGCAAGTCCAAGGATCACAAAACCTTGGATTGCAAAAAGCTGAAGGATGCAACATGCTACGGTTGCAATGAGAAGGGGCACATTAAAACCAACTGCCCTAAATACGCCAAGAAGCCTGAAGAGGCCAAGAAGACAAATGCGAGAGTCTTTAGGATGGACGCGAAGGAGGCTGTGCAAGACGATAATGTCATAACAGGTACATTCCTTATAAATGACGTCTATGCCAGAGTACTTTTTGATTCAGGCACTGATAAGTCTTTCGTAGATAACAAGTTTTGTGAATTGTTGAAATTGCCTGTTAAAACCTTAAGCATAAAGTATGAGGTTGAGTTAGCCGATGGCACCATAGAAACCGCCTCAACCATATTAGATGGATGTTTCATATCCATTAAGGACCACTCTTTTCCTTTGTCCTTACTTCCTTTGAAGTTAGCCGGTTTCGACATCGTGTTAGGCATGGACTGGTTATCTCATAACCAGGCCCAAATTGTCTGCAATAAGAAACAAGTGGTGATCAAGACTCCATCTGGTGAACCACTTACCATTCAAGGTGATACCCGGTATGGACTGCCTGAGCAAGTGACTATGCTCAAGGCCTCGAGATGTTTGAAGAAGGGTTGTGTCATCTACATGGCACAGGTTACTATTGATGAGCCGAAACCCAAGATGGAAGACATCCCTGTCATTTCTGAATACCCTGAAGTGTTTCCTGAAGAACTACCTGGTTTACCGCCAGATAGACAACTCGAATTCAGAATTGACATCATCCCTGGAGCAGCACCTGTTGCTAGAGCGCCTTACAGGTTAGCACCAACAGAGATGAAGGAATTAAGAGCACAGCTGGATGAATTGCTAACTAAAGGTTTCATTAAACCTAGTTCATCTCCTTGGGGAGCGCCAGTCCTGTTTGTCAAGAAGAAGGATGGATCGATGCGTCTGTGCATCGACTACCGTGAACTTAACAAGGTCACAATAAAGAATAGATATCCTTTGCCCAGGATCGACGATTTGTTCGATCAGTTACAAGGGGTAAGTTATTTCTCGAAGATTGACTTGAGGTCAGGCTACCATCAACTAAAGGTTAGAGATTAAGACGTACACAAAACTGCATTTAGGACTCGTTATGGTCATTACGAGTTCCTAGTGATGCCTTTTGGGCTCACTAATGCACCGGCCGCGTTCATGGATCTCATGAATCACGTTTGCAAGCCGTACTTAGATAAATTCGTCATCGTTTTCATTGACGACATTCTTATTTATTCGAAGAACCAAGCTGATCATGAGAAGCATCTTCGATGTATCCTCAAACTTCTACACCATGAGAAACTCTACGCCAAATTTTCAAAGTGTGAATTTTGGCTTCGAGAAGTCCAGTTCCTTGGACATGTGGTTAGTGAGCGTGGTATCCAAGTGGATCCCGCTAAGGTAGAAGCAGTTATGAACTGGCAAGAGCCCAAGACGCCTACAGAGATTCGTAGCTTTCTAGGGTTGGCAGGATACTACAGGCGTTTTATCGAAAACTTCTCAAGGATTGCTGCACCCCTGACTTCGCTAACACGCAAGAAGATTAAGTTTGACTGGGGCCCTAAGCAGCAAGAATCTTTTGATATCTTGAAGAAGAAGTTGAGCAATGCTCCTGTACTGACATTGCTTGAAGGTACTGAAGAATTTGTAGTCTACTGTGATGCATCCCACACTGGCATGGGGTGTGTGCTTATGCAGAAAGGCAAGGTTATTGCCTATGCTTCGAGACAGTTAAAGGTGCATGAAAAGATTTACACCACCCATGACTTGGAGTTGGGTGCCGTTGTATTTGCACTAAAGCTCTGGAAGCATTATTTATATGGTATCAAATGTGTGATCTATTCTGATCACAAGAGCCTTCAGCATCTGTTTAATCAGAAGGATTTAAACATGAGGCAACGCCGATGGATGGAGACTTTAAATGATTATAATTGTGAAATCAGATATCATCCCGGCAAGGCGAATGTAGTCGCCGATGCCTTGAGTCGAAAGGAAAGGGTGAAACCCATCCGAATCAATGCCAAGAGCATTGAAATAAAGAACAGTTTAAATGAAAGGTTGTTAGCTGCACAGAAGGAAGCTGTGTTGGAAGCTAACTATCCTAACGAGAAACTAGGAGTAACTAAGGAGAAGTTATCTCTTAGAAAGGACGGAATCCTAAGATTAAATGGACGAATATGGGTTCCAATTTATGGAGGACTTCGGGATGTTATCCTCCAGGAAGCCCATAGTTCTAAATATTCCGTTCATCCTGGAGCTGATAAGATGTACCATGATCTAAGGGCAAATTATTGGTGGATAGGCTTGAAGAAGTCTGTAGCCACATATGTAGCTAAATGCTTGACATGTGCGCAAGTCAAAGCCGAGCATCAGAAAACGTCAGGTTTGCTACAACAGCCTGAACTTCCCACTTGGAAATGGGAAATGGTAACTATGGATTTTATCACCAAGTTACCTAAGACAAGGAAAGGAAATGACACCATATGGGTGATCGTAGACAGACTGACTAAGTCAGCACATTTCCTGCCCATTAAGGAGACTTACAGCTCCGACATGTTAGCCCAGTTGTATGTGGATAAGATTGTAGCCTTACATGGCATACCTGTGTCTATTATCTCTGACAGAGATACTAGATACACGTCACATTTTTGGAAGAGTTTCCAGCAATCTTTGGGCACACGTTTGAATTTTAGTACGGCTTACCATCCTCAGACGGACGGCCAGAGTGAGCATAATATTCAAACGTTGGAAGACATGCTACGCGCATGTGTGATCGATTTGGGTGGTAGTTGGGATAAGAACCTACCGTTAATCGAATTCTCCTACAACAATTGCTACCATACCAGCATTAAGGCTGCGCCTTTTGAGGCATTATACGGTACAAAGTGTAGAACGCCCGTTTGTTGGGCAGAAGTTGGAGATGTCCAATTATCAGGACCAGAGATAGTCTTTGAAACGACGGACAAGATCGTCCAGATTCGTGACCATCTCAAAGCTGCCCGAGATAGGCAGAAGAGCTACGCAGATCCAAAGCGTAAATCTTTTCACTTTGAAGTTGGTGACAAAGTGTTGCTTAAAGTATCACCCTGGAAGAGGGTGATGCGATTTGGTAAGAAAGGCAAGCTAAGCCCGAGATACAAAGGACCTTTCGAGGTTATCGAACGTGTCGGGTCAGTTGCCTATAAGTTAAACTTACCGGAAGAGCTCAGTGGAATTCACAATGTGTTCCACATCTGCAATCTGAAAAAGTGTTTCGCTGACAAATCACTGGTAATACCGCATACAGATGTGCATATAGATGAGAGCTTGAAATTTGTGGAAAAACCATTGTCGATTGAGGATCGACAGGTTAAGAAGCTTCGAAGGAAGCATGTGCCTATTGTGAAGATCAAATGGGATGCCCGTAGAGGTCCCGAGTATACGTGGGAGGTTGAATCCACCATGAAAGAAAAGTACCCTCATTTGTTTCAGTAAATCTCGAGGTCGAGATTTCTTTTAAGGGGGTGAGGATGTAACACCTCGAAAATTCGTGTTCAATGATATAACGACACGTGTCATGTAAGACAAAAAGCGTTGTAAACCCGGATTTAATAAAGATGTTTTGGCAGGATTTAAAAGTGGCGTCATGTTAATTTTCACCTATGAACGACCTCATTTATAAATCCCAAGACCCAAGTATATATATCTTAAACATCTAATATATCTTAAATCCAGAAATTTGTTGACAATAATTGAATTCGAAGTGCATGATAGGATCCTATGGAAATTTCTACGGTAAACCTTTAACTTCGGCACTTTCAAAAGGATTCAAAGGAACATGGCAAAGTGGTAGGGTAAATAATTGTTCAAGACCCATAATAAGAGGCCCCATACTGTTAAAACAAGTCCCAAATTCGAAACCCATGAGTTGCCCTTTCAAAACCCCAAAGAACAACAAGTTTTTGTTTCTGATCACCTGCTTGCGCACCGCAAGCACAACCCTTACGGTGCGCAAGGGTTGCCCAGCTCCAGCAGTTTCGTCTGTTTGCTGTTTAAACGCATTTTTTGAGCTTTAAACGATTCTCCTCATCTTTCTTGACCCCTAAACAATCCCTAAACATCTAGGGAAGGTTATGGTCAGTAGTAGACTTATTTGTCAACACTTTGTGGAGTCTTGATCACTATATAAAGTTCCTAAGTGCAAACACTTTGATTATTCATTCCTCAAACAACTTCTGATCAATTGTGGAGCATAAGAGCACCTTCCAGGCCTTCCTAATCAATCATTAGACACTTGTAAGTTTGCTTAACCTTCTTAAATTGAGTTTAGCTTA
The DNA here is from genome assembly GCA_030545235.1 of Helianthus tuberosus. Lineage (NCBI taxonomy): Eukaryota > Viridiplantae > Streptophyta > Magnoliopsida > Asterales > Asteraceae > Helianthus > Helianthus tuberosus. The sequence goes on along the minus strand of CM060411.1, from coordinate 140,839,221 downwards.
GTTATTTAGCTAAAAGTCAAACCGTCGTACTTACGGTTTGACTTCGAGATTAATTAATAATGGCTAAGTCAAATCTCGAATTAAAAGTACCTTTAAGTATGTAATTATGTGGGTAATAAACCCTTAAAAGGGATCCCCCTGATTCCCACTCTAACTAGGTCTAATGTCGGGTCAAACTTACTAATAAAAAGTCAACAGGATACTTAAATTCTAATTTATGCATAATTAGCAATGTAGAACACATACAACCTGTTTGATCATTAATATAACTTGGTAATTAGTGTAAGAACATGTCTAAACATGTTCAACCCGACAATTTACTGTTTAGACCCGGTTCGGAACCGAAAGTCGCAAATCTTTGACTTTTGCTTTGACTTCAGTTCTGACCCGTTTTGGTATGATTTAGAAATACCTTAGAGCCTTATTTGGACCAGGTTACATGCTAGTATATCCCTCTATGATTATACACCAAGGTTCATTAGTTAACCAATTAATATGCATGATTTCGTTAATTGCTCATATGTTGACCATTATGCCCTTTTCACCTTAAAACGTGATTTTTGAAAATGTAAAAGAGTAGAAACTTTAATTACTGATATATAAACTTGCACCCAAAATTTGACATCAGTTTGAGGTATAGATTAAGAGTTATGCTCGTTAGCGTAAAATGAAAGCTTTATGTTAATTAAACGGCGTAATTAGCGTATAGCCTACTTAAACATACTTTTTTATATCAAACTCTTTACCCACTGATGTAATATATTATTTTGGGATTTTTGAAGATTTTTAATTAATTTTAGGCTGAGCATAACTTATAGTCGTAGGCTTAATCCGGTAATTGTCGGTTTTGCCCTAACGGGCTATAAAATGAGTTTTACATATCTAAACGACTCCAAACCTTTTGCTACTGATTCTAAATGATTAATAAATTATTTTAAGCCTTCTGGAATAATAAAAATATCAGATTTCTATATAGAACCCGGAAACGGCTTCTAATCGCCAAATTAAGCGTTTTTAACGCCTAGTATGTACTAGAACTATTTTAAACATCCAAAGGGTGATACCTACTGATATTTGAGGTAAATTATAATATTTTTACAGTAAGCAAAAGTTGTTTAACTCAGACTTCAGTTTTGAGCTTTTCGGCTTATGTGAAATTACCAAAATGCCCCTACGGTGCATAGTTTGGTTATAATTGATAAATTTCACATATATACAATACCCTACTGATATAACTTAGAAATTGATTATCTTTGCTGATTACATCAGACCTGTAACTCAGGACACTACTTAAACTCTTTTATCACCTTATAAATGACCAAACTACCCCTACGGGGCATAGTTTGTGTTTAAATTCATTTCGGGCATAATAAATGATATCTTACTGATGTCACAACATATTTGGAGCATATTAACTTAGGAAACCTGTAAATGGCTCTCATTATTACCCGTTACGCTTATTACGCGTTCGGTTCGGTTTATGTAACTAGTTTACATAAATTAGCCGAAACGGGTCAAACCTTATCGGTTTTATCTCAAAATCCAGAATGTGTATAATATACCCATATTAAACAAGCATTCAAACTTGTTGGTTCCAAATCACATTCTATCCGGTCATCGCTTAATCGTGCGTACGAACCGTATCTTTGAAACTAACCGGTCTAAGCTTAAGCTTAATTAAAGACCCGTTAGGATTCTAATAGGTTATTATAAACCTTCGTTCCAGATTAGGAGTACCAGTAAAAGCTACTTGCATTTGCTTATTGTGATTATTACATTGCTCAGGTAAAAACTTTTAACTTATTTTCCCTATACGGGCTTGGGTTACGGTATATAGAATACCGCTTGATCGAGCATCAAATCTTCCATCGTTGGGTGGTTAATTGAATAATTTTATCGGCTCGTTTAAACAGTTTTGTTTACTTAAAAGCCTTTTGGGGGGGGGGGGGGTTAATGACCATGTCCCGGATATCCTTGGCATCATTTTACGAAATGGCCACGACCTAAGCGCGGAGTGTAGGCGTACACTCGTCAGTGCATAAATAGTTGATGTGGTGTGTCTATTGATCTTTAACCCGGTACGTCCGGGCTACTGAACGCATAAGGAACATGTAATTCGTTCACAAGATTATTTATTTAAATAATTCTCCCAAGTTATAAAATGTTTATGCCATGTGCATCCAAACCAATTTTTAATCATTTTCCAAAATGAGTCAGTTGATTGTATTTACCAGTGTAAACTGACGTATTTTCCCAAAAAGATTAAATGCAGGTACTAAGCGTAATTGGCTGGGATTTTCTCCTTAGCATTAATAAAGAGTCTCGCAAGCTTAAGATGCCTACCGTCTGTTGAACTACTATTTATTTTTGATCCTTCTGTGGACAAACATTCAACTGTTGTGATACACGATATTACAATATTATTAAAGTTGAATTTATATTTTTTTCATTTGCTTCCGCTGTGCATATTTATATATTGTGTTGTTTGACTATTATGTTGCCAACCACGTCACGATACTCCCCTACCGGGCCCACCGGTGACACGTGGAAACCGGGGTGTGACAGCTTATGTAAGACCCACCACATCAACTATTTATGCACTGACGAGTGTACAATTCTCTTCTTCTTTCTCTTGTAACACTTCTACAGTTCTTAAAGTTGTAAGACCCTCAATCCATTTTAATCAATTAACCAATAAATGTCGATTCTAATAGTGTATTAAGATTAAACGTACACTTAAAAATGTGAGTTTGTTAAAACATTTTACTAAATAAAACATTCCAACATTTTGTAATTTAATTCGCCGTTTAAAACGTGACGACAAAAACTATTCACGGAAGCTTTGATCTCGTGTGTTCGGTTCTTCGTTGAGCTTGATCATCATCCGACGCCCTAAGGTATACCTACATTTCAATAGACGTGAAATGAGTTAGTCAAACGCAGTCTATAAGTGTTTAATCAAGTTCGAACACATGAACGAAACAAGATAAACAGTTTTATTTTGCCAGATAATAAGCCCCTCACTGGGCGTAATAGACATCTTCCTTGTCTTCTATAATCGACCACCATAAACATTATTTTTTATAGTTATATGACACACATAAACAATTTCGCTACGCCAAATATCAATAAAACCACCCAATAATAAAGGTGTATTAAGATCCTTAGGAATTAGCATAATCGAAACTATGCTTTTAAACGAATCCGATTAACTAAAACATGCAAAACTTCAACAAAATACTGGGCACTATCGTAGCTTACGATAGCCACCGTAAGCTACGGTAGCCACTGGGCATACAGGCGCTACCGTAAGGCAGTACAATTCCAGCGTAACAACTTCAGTCGCTACCGTAAGTTACGGTAGCCACCGTAACTTACGGTAGCTCAATGGGCAGAAGGTTTTGCAGCTGATGCTGCAATTTCCCAGCTCCGATTCTTTTTACGAAAATGTGCATAACTTTCAATCTACACATCCGTTTTACGCGATTCTTTTCCTACGCGTCCGTAATTTAATTCTCCATCTTTTGGAGTTAAAATCCAACATCCGAATTAACAAAATTTCAGACTTTTAAGTCTTCGACTTATTACCCTTTTTACCAAATTTTGACCCGTTTGTGATTTTATCAAACAAACATGTTTATTTGATCTTTAAACTCATGAAATTCATAATTTCAATATCTTGTATCATATTAATCTCAAATCACGGATTTCTTACTTAATAAAAACCCGTTTACGCTCAAAGATAACCAAATATCTATATTTTATCCTTGTCTAACTCTTATAGAACCTCAAGTTCTACATGATGAGTTGAATCATTATACAAACCTGGCTCGGATCAATATATTGACCCGTTTCGATACCTTGCCTTAGTGGCCGCTAAGTAATAGCGACATAAATATCCACTCGATATTTATTCATGTAACCATACAACTCGACAAACCGTTAGTCGATATTGTCAAAGGGTGATATTTTCACCTTTTGACCCGTTTGGTCTAAATGACCGCTTATATTGGCCAGATGAAGTTTATTACCATCTCGTCTACACGACTTGCCCTGGTTTACACCGCGCGGTCATTATAATTATAAATCATTTCTTAACGCTTTTTGGCCTATTAAGGCTTACGTAACAAAGTGTCTTTCAAAACCAACAGTTATTGTCAACGAGTGACCAAATTACCGTTTTACCCTTATTGTTTGTTTTGGTTTACCATATTAGGTAACCATCAAAAAGCTCATTTTCCATTCGATTATATCATGATCGAATTACTGATTTAACTACTTTTTAACCATCATACGGTTTCTTTTCTTATTCCATTATCTTGTTCCGTACGACTACACGCCGGAACATCATTTCTCGATTATGTATTTATCTTATCTATAATTAATACGATAAGATAATACTCTAAAATATAAGACTAGTGTAAGCTATACTTACCTTGTATCCGGATTATGCTCTTTTCCGCGTATACGATCCGTTTGACCCGCTTCTTTCCCTAAGACTCCATCTAGCTTGTCAAGAGTCAAACTAGCATCATAATTCGTAAGATGGTTAGATTAGTCATCATTGTTATGACTATTTCATCTTACAGATTTTATGTCGAAACTTCTATTCGACTTCATCATAGGTTAGTTCGACTTTCTAAAGTCAACTACCTTTAATCATATAATATGCGCGATTAAGGCAAATCAACCTTATGATAAGAACCTATTTTATCCCATCTCTCATGTAATTAGTCAAGCTAGCCAATTACGCGTTTCACTCGAATTTCAACACTTTAGTTTTCATTTAGGCATTTTAACAAACACCTAATGGGCATAATTCTACACATTTGCTAACTAGTTCATAACTAGTCATTTTTACCAAGATTAACATCAAAATTCAACCACTATCACTTATGATCAAATACTCAAACTTGCAAATTGTTTAAGTGTCTTGTTTCTACTATCAAATATGATTATCTTAAACATGTACATATCATCATCTTCTCTACATAATCAAAACCCACTTGTCTAAGTTGTAACACCTCGAAAATTCACGTCCCATAATGTGTAGACACGTGTCATATGTTTGAACGTGTGAAAGAATGTTATAAAGGGACTAAAGTTGACAAACTTGAAAAGTATATGAAAAATACGAGTTCAAAATGTCAACAGTGAATAAATATACTTCATAATAACCCTACATGATGTTTATACCATCACACGAATAAATCATGGATCATACGAAGCTAAAAGTGAGAGATTACAAACTACAGGGGTTAAATGTGTCAACATGTTTAAGTTATACCTCTGAGTGACCGTTTGACAAACTTGAAGCTTTGTAACGGTTAATTATGCTCACTAGAATGCACGATATAAATTTCATAAAGTTTCGTTATCGTATGAGAAAGTTATGATCAAATCCGTATGCGAGGGGTAAAGCGTTAACGTTGAAAGTTATGACTTTTCGGGTTAACCGGAAATGTCTAGGGACTTGGCAAAGTGGGTATAAGTCCTAAAGCCTTTGTAGGTAAATAAGAAGGGGTCAAATTGCAAGAAATAAGTCGGTTGCCCTTTCGAATGCTTGAAAGGCCAAGCTTTTGCATTCTGCCTATTTGTTGCGCACCGCAACAAATATTTGTTACGGTGCGCAAGCATGTTGCCAGCGACAGAAAGTTGCTGTTTGCTGTTTTAAACGCATTCTTGACCTTTTAAACGGTTTTCCTCATATCCCTTGGCCCCTAAACAACCCCTAAACACTTAGGGACACTTGTTAATCAGTTGTGGGCACTTATAGACTTGTGTGTCAACTTCTTATGGTGATTACATTCACTATATAAGGCCATGAGTTGCAACTCATTCCTCACACCTTCATTATGCAATTGAGGAGCCTTCTGGAGCTTCAAAGCAGACCCAAGTCATTTCTAATCAAGCTTAGGACTTCAGTAAGTTTGCTAATCCTTTCTTAATTAAGTTTTAGCTTAGTTTTAGCTTAAAAGTCAAACCGTCGTAATTAACGGTTGACTTTAAGATTAATCACTAATGGTCCAGTGATTAGTCGAAGTGAAAGTAGTTATAAGTTGGTAATTATGTGGGTAATAAACTCTTAAAAGGGTTCCCCCTGATTCCCACTCTAACTCGGTCTAATGTCAGGTCAAACTTGTTAATAAAAAGTCAACAGGATGCTTAGTTTCTAATTTATGCATAATTAGCAATGTAGAACACATACAACCTGTATGATCATTAATATAACTTAGTAATTAGTGTAAGAACATGTCTAAACATGTTCAACCCGACAATTTTATGTTTAGACCCGGTTCGGAACCGAAAGTCGCAAAGCTTTGACTTTTGCTTTGACTTCAGTTCTGACCCGCTTTAGTATGATTTGGAAATGCCTTAGAGCTTCCTTAGGACCAGGCTACATGTTAGCATAACCCTTTGTGGTTGGTTCATTGATTGACCCATTCGTTTACGCGTTTCCGTAAATTGCTCATATGTTGACCATTATGCCCTTTTCACCTTCAGACGTGATTTTTGAAAAAGTAAAAGAGTAGAAACCTTAATTACTGATATATAGAATTGTATGCAAAGTTTGACATCAGTTTGAGGTGTAGAATAAGAGTTATGCTCGTTAGCGTAAAATTAAAGCTTTATGTTAATAAAACGGCATAATTAGTGTATAGCCTAGTTAAGCCCACTTTTTGATACCAAATCTTTTACCCACTGATGTAATATATTATTTTGGGATTTTTAAAGATTTTTAATAAATTTTAGGCTGAGCATAACTTATAGTCGTAGGCTTAATCCGGTAATTGTCGGTTTTGCCCTTACGGGCCATAAAATGAGTTTTACATATCTAAACGACTCCAAACCTTTTGCTACTGATCACATATGATAAATAAATTATTTTAAGCCTTCTGGAAATATAAAAATATCAGATTTAAGTATCAAACCCGGAAATGGCCTTTAATAGCCTTTTTAAGCGTTTTTAACGCATATTATGTACTAGAAGTAATTTAAACATACAAGGGTTGATACCTACTGATGTTTGAGGCAAATTATAATATTTTAACAGTAAGAAAAGGTTGTTAAACTCAGACTCCAGTTTTGAGCTTTTCGGCTTATGTGAAATTACCAAAATACCCCTACGGGGCATAGTTTGGTTATAATTGATAAATTTCACATATGTACTTTACCCTACTGTTATAACTCATTAATTTGAGTATGTTTACTGATTACATCAGACCTGTAACTCAGTTAAACACTTAAACCCTTTTTCAACCTTTAAAATGACCAAACTACCCCTACGGGGCCTAGTTTGTGTTTAAACACGTTTCTGGCATAATGAAAGACATCTTACTGATGTCACAACATATTTGAGGCATAATTAACTTAGGAAACCTGTATATAGCTCTCATGAATACCCGTCACGCTTATTACGCGTACGGTTCGGTTTTTGTAACAAGTTTGCATAAATTAGCCGAAACCGGTCAAACGTTATCGTTTTTATCTCAAAATCCAGAATGTGTTTAGTTTACCCATATTATACAAGTCTCCAAACTTGTCGGGTCTAAATCACATCCTATTCCGGTCTTCGCTTAATCATGCGTTTTGAACCGTAAACCTTTCCTTAAAACTAATCGGTCTAAGTTACGACTTAAATAAGACCCGTTAGGAATTTAATAGGTTAATAAAACCTTCGTTCCAGATTGAGAGCCCCAGTAGAAGTACTTGTGCTTGCTGATTAGAATATACGGCTGAGTATAAATTGCATTGCTAGCTCAGGTAAATACTTTTAACTTATTTTCCCTTATACGGGCTTGGGATACGGTATTATAAAAATACCGCTTGGTCGGGTGTAGAAACCTTTTAATCGGAGATGATTAAATTGCATAATCCCGTTTTAATCTGTATTGATTGATAACAAATAACATTGGGGGTTAATGACCGTGTCCTGGATATCCTTGGCTCATTTTAAAAACTGAATGGCCACGACGTAAGCACAAGGTGTAGGCAAAACACCTCCTGTTGCATATGTATAAGGTATACTCACTCGTAAGGGTATCTTCTTGTGAGATTATATTTGTGGTGTGTCGATTAATCTTGTCCGGCTTGTATTGTATTATCACCGGCCCTAAATGTTGGACAACCATGTAAATCGGATACAAGATTTTTATTAATAAAATTGTCCCAAGTATAAAAGATTAATTTTGCCTCTGTGCATTTTAATCCAGTTATAAAAGATATTTTGTGCCTCGTGCATTCAAATCAATTTTTAAACTCTTTTCCAAAATGAGTCAGTTAATTGTATTTACTAGTGTAAACTGACGTATTTTCCAAAAGGTTAAGTGACAGGTACTATGCGTAATTGGCTGGGAGCTCAGGGCGTCATTAGGGAATCTTGCAAGTTCTAGATGCCTAAAGTCTGTTGAACAGTTTTCTTTTATTGATCCGCCTGTGGATCCTTTACCTTCCGTTGTAATACTTTGACATTAATTATATTCGGAATGTAATATATTTATCTTTTGCTTCCGCTGTGCATTTATATATTGTGTTGTTTGACTATGATGATCTCAACTACGTCACGATACTCCCCACCGGGCCCACCGGTGAAACGTGGAAATATCGGGGTGTGACAGGTTGGTATCAGAGCCAACATTGAGTGAATTAAACACTAGCCTTATGTGTTTAATCTCAATGACACAGTAGCACATTCATTGACCTTCTGAGTCTAGACTTAACATAGGAATACTTTCAATCCTAATCTGGAAATTTTTACTTCCAAATTTTTATATATATTGGATACGTCGCCAAGCGAAGAAGCTGTATTAGAAATTCTCCACAATCTGGAGCCCTGAAATGCTGAGCTTCGTAGCGCGGCTAGAATGAAACGAGCATCCAAGGAGAGAGCATTCAGAAATAACTTGAAGAAGAAACTCCTTTTACCGAAGATCGTTTCCTTAATAGTCCTTATAAGGACATATTTATCTTTCAGTCCCTTCGAGGACACATTATCCCTTCAAAGACCCGCTTAGGGCAACTCTGTACTTTTATTTTCATATAATGGATTGATTAAATTAAGTTTTCATTCTAAACATGAAATATGAAATGAATGGAAAATAACATCCCTTAGAAGGGAAGTGCCTACAGGCTATAATTAACGTCCTCTGAGACTAAAGACGGTGGTAGCCTACAACTCTCTGTCAAGGAAAAGTAATGAACTTTGATTCACACCTAAATGCCTCGATCCTAGACGATCATGGCTTATAAATTAAACTTGTCCACGTGACTAAGCCTTTTGTGCTATTACTAAATGCCTCGATCCCAGACGATCATGGCTTATAAATTAAACTTGTCCACGTGACTAAGCCTTTTGTGCTATTACTAAATGCCTCGATCCCAGACGATCATGGCTTATAAATTAAACTTGTCCACGTGACTAAGCCTTTTGTGTTATTACTAAATGCCTCGATCCCAGACGATCATGGCTTATAAATTAAACTTGTCCACGGGACTAAGCCTTTTGTGCTATTACTAACTTATAAATTTGCCTCGATCCCAAACGATCATGGCTTATAAATTAAACTTGTCTACGCGACTAGGCCATTTGTGCTATTATTAACTTATAAATTAGGATTTATGATAAAAATCCTGAATAAAATAAATATCCTTCCTTCCCTGCCAGTAGGCATTTTAAAAAGAATCTTAAAGGTGAAATCTAGCCTACGCGGCCAAGATGGTGAAACCTACCCAAGGGATTCAGATCCTTGTTAACACCTAAGAACGTGTTAGCACTCCTGACAAATGTGATTCGATAAAATCACAACAGTCATCCTTATATTGGATTCTTCCAATTTTCTTATCTAGCCTAGTGATTTAGAAATCATGGCTTGTGTCATCCTATAAGATGATCACATTATAAACATCCGATAGTGATGAAGTGCCTATGGGCTAAACTTGTGGTCCGATAAGACAACGACAGTGGTGGTCTTTGACCTCCTGTCTAAAAGTGTTGGACCAGGTCCAAGCATAATAGTCAGTAGGATCCATACGATCTCGACTAATAGCATCTGAGAAGATGATCATATTATAACCATCCCTCAGAAGGGAAATGCCCACGGGCTATATCTATTGTCCTAAAAGACAAAAGACAGTTGAAGTCTACAACTCCCTGTCAAGAGAAGGTAATGAACGTGATTCAAACCTTAATGCCTCGATTCTCTGAAATCATGGCTTATAAAATTTAGAACTGTCCTTGTGACTAGGCCTTTTGCGCCACTTTAATATCCTTAATGTTTTATAACCAGGATAACTATAATGGAAATACGTTTAAATAACATTCACTATGAACGTTCGGAACAGAATAGCCCATGCGGTTTATGAATGCCGTGGCTAATCTAAGTCAGGTCATCAGGATGATGACTAATAATTGTTAAATCTTGGTGATTGGTACCAAGTTTCGAGTATGGAAAACTCGAATGAGGTAGACGACAGTCGTAATACTATTAATGCGACGAAGGTTAATAAAAACTACAAACGTAAACCTCAATATTAATGGAGTTAAATTCCAGGCTGTGGTTGACGCAGCAGTTGGAGGGATCATGGGAAAAGGTCATGAGACAATCCAAAGAGCCGAATGCTTCTCGCTCTAAATCTCATTCAAAAACCATGTTTAATTGCTCATGAGGAGAGCTATGTTCACACTTCAAATATGAAGGATGAACCAAAGAAGGAGGATAACTCCCAGAAATCTGAGAAAGAGAGCAAGTACAGGCCTAATAAAAAGCAACGTAAGTTCAGTAAAAAAAGCCTGTATACCTCAGAGACTGCTTCAACATTATTATATCCATTAGGAATCAGTTTTTTTTTCCCGATGTCCTAGTTCCGTTAAAAATAATGACTCAATATAGTGATAAAAATCGATTGTTTACCTTAAAAATCAAGCCCATATTGTGGGTGATAAGAAGCGATTAATTATCAAGACTCCTTATGAGACAACCCTCATAATTACATGTATCCGTACAATTAATTAATATTAAATATAAAAAATGGTGGAATTGGCCGTCCCCGGAATCGAACCTGGGTCTAGGCCGCACCCTTTCGCGCGCCTAGCCAACCGAGCTAGGTGCCTAGTTTGTGAAAATTTCCATTCTGATTAAATTTAAGCACATATAGTTTATATCCCTTTAATCTCTATCGATTTCGAATACCAAATGGTATGACAAAAGCGCTATATGAGGATTGGTGTATCTTAATAAGTTCCATAGATTGCTTCCATGCCTGATCAGTATGGAGGTTTAATGCATGGAACCACAAAGATATCCCAGTGATCATATGGTACTAAAGTCAACTAATAGTATTCAAAGAAGATATCCAGAATAGAATTGTCCAAATAAATATTCCCTGGTAACGGAATATGTGGACTCATAACATGAATGTGTCACTTATTAGACACAAGCGTTGATCAGTGAACTGGAGCCTGAGATATGGAAATCTCTGTAACCTCCTTGTACCTTGATTATCTTCTTCTAAGACTACCCTGTTTACCCCTGAGAAGCAGGTAGAGTTAAGGTTTATATCCCATTTGGGGCTACATTATTATGAAATCTCCAAGACAGCTAGTACCATTATTGGTAGAATCGAAAACCCTGGTTAAGTAAGTTTTAAGACATAGATTCATAAAGCCAAACTCAATATCCTGAGAATTCGGTATAGTAAACTGTGAAAGACGGTTCATTATGCTAAGGCATTGTTTACCGCAACCTTGATTAGGCGACGATTAAGAATCGCCATCAACTGCCTAGGATCGTCGATTTGCTCGACTAACTGTAAAGATTTGCTATTTCTTAAGATTAATTTTGAACAATGGTTGGAATAACCATCTCGTCTTAAGATAAGTTTTCTATAATAGCTGTTATATAAGTATCAAGGCTACCCCTTTGGAGACCTTGTATAAATGGCATGTTGAACGTTTATTGTTAGAACAATAGATTGGTAAGTTCAATTATCAGGATCTGAAAGTTGCAGTGGAAACAACAAATCAGATCACACAAATCCCTAATTATCTGTAAGATGCCAATATTTGGCAGAAAAAAAAATCAAGGATTAATGAAAATAGCAAACCTCCTAAACTCTTGTTAAGGAATAAGTTCAACAAAAGATATCATCCAGGAAGGGTGTGCCAAATTTATTAAATTATCAGGCTAGTTAAGCCCTGAATATATAGAATCATTCGAAGGAAATCGACTGTATCAAGATCAAGTAGCCTTTAAGCTAAAACCTATTTAAAGGAGTTTGGCGGAGCTCGCAATACATTGCACACCAGTGACTGAAGGATGTGTTTCGCCAATGAATCGAAAAGCGCTATCACATAATGATATGTAGAACTATGATAGTATGAGCAACCTGTGTCGATTAAGGATCGACAGGATTAGAAGCTCCAAAAAGATACATGTGCCTATTATAAAGGTCAATTGTAATGCCTTAGAGGCTCAAAGGTACTTGGGAAGATTAAAACCAATATAAGTAGAAAATACTTCCTTTACTTTAACAAATCTCGAGGTCAAGATTTCTTTTAAGGGGGTGAGGATGTAACACCTCGAAAATTCACGTCCCATAATGTGTAGACACGTGTCATATGTTTGAACGTGTGAAAGAATGTTATAAAGGGACTAAAGTTGACAAACTTGAAAAGTATATGAAAAATACGAGTTCAAAATGTCAACAGTGAATAAATATACTTCATAATAACCCTACATGATGTTTATACCATCACACGAATAAATCATGGATCATACGAAGCTAAAAGTGTGAGATTACAAACTACAGGGGTTAAATGTGTCAACATGTTTAAGTTATACCTCTGAGTGACCTTTTGACAAACTCGAAGCTTTGTAACGGTTAATTATGCTCACTAGAATGCACGATATAAATTTCATAAAGTTTCGTTATCGTATGAGAAAGTTATGATCAAATCCGTATGCGAGGGGTAAAGCGTTAACGTTGAAAGTTATGACTTTTCGGGTTAAACGGAAATGTCCAGGGACTTGGCAAAGTGGGTATAAGTCCTAAAGCCTTTGTAGGTAAATAAGAAGGGGTCAAATTGCAAGAAATAAGTCGGTTGCCTTTTCGAATGCTTGAAAGGCCAAGCTTTTGCATTCTGCCTATTTGTTGCGCACCGCAACAAATATTTGTTACGGTGCGCAAGCATGTTGCCAGCGACAAAAAGTTGTTGTTTGCTATTTTAAACGCATTCTTGACCTTTTAAACGGTTTTCCTCATATCCCTTGGCCCCTAAACAACCCCTAAACACTTAGGGACACTTGTTAATCAGTTGTGGGCACTTATAGACTTGTGTGTCAACTTCTTATGGTGATTACATTCACTATATAAGGCCATGAGTTGCAACTCATTCCTCACACCTTCATTCTGCAATTGAGGAGCCTTCTGGAGCTTCAAAGCAGACCCAAGTCCTTTCTAATCAAGCTTAGGACTTCAGTAAGTTTGCTAATCCTTTCTTAATTAAGTTTTAGCTTAGTTTTAGCTTAAAAGTCAAACCGTCGTAATTAACGGTTGACTTTAAGATTAATCACTAATGGTCCAGTGATTAGTCGAAGTGAAAGTAGTTATAAGTTGGTAATTATGTGGGTAATAAACCCTTAAAAGGGTTCCCCCTGATTCCCACTCTAACTAGGTCTAATGTCGGGTCAAACTTGTTAATAAAAAGTCAACAGGATGCTTAGTTTCTAATTTATGCATAATTAGCAATGTAGAACACATACAACCTGTATGATCATTAATATAACTTAGTAATTAGTGTAAGAACATGTCTAAACATGTTCAACCCGACAATTTTATGTTTAGACCCGGTTCGGAACCGAAAGTCGCAAAGCTTTGACTTTTTCTTTGACTTCAGTTCTGACCCGCTTTAGTATGATTTGGAAATGCCTTAGAGCTTCCTTAGGACCAGGCTACATGTTAGCATAACCCTCTGTGGTTGGTTCATTGATTGACCCATTCGTTTACGCGTTTCCGTAAATTGCTCATATGTTGACCATTATGCCCTTTTCACCTTCAGACGTGATTTTTGAAAAAGTAAAAGAGTAGAAACCTTAATTACTGATATATAGAATTATATGAAAAGTTTGACATCAGTTTGAGGTGTAGAATAAGAGTTATGCTCGTTAGCGTAAAATTAAAGCTTTATGTTAATAAAACGGCATAATTAGTGTATAGCCTAGTTAAGCCCACTTTTTGATACCAAATCTTTTACCCACTGATGTAATATATTATTTTGGGATTTTTAAAGATTTTTAATAAATTTTAGGCTGAGCATAACTTATAGTCGTAGGCTTAATCCGGTAATTGTCGGTTTTGCCCTTACGGGCCATAAAATGAGTTTTACATATCTAAACGACTCCAAACCTTTTGCTACTGATCACATATGATAAATAAATTATTTTAAGCCTTCTGGAAATATAAAAATATCAGATTTAAGTATCAAACCCGGAAATGGCCTTTAATAGCCTTTTTAAGCGTTTTTAACGCATATTATGTACTAGAAGTAATTTAAACATACAAGGGTTGATACCTACTGATGTTTGAGGCAAATTATAATATTTTAACAGTAAGCAAAGGTTGTTAAACTCAGACTCCAGTTTTGAGCTTTTCGGCTTATGTGAAATTACCAAAATACCCCTACGGGGCATAGTTTGGTTATAATTGATAAATTTCACATATGTACTTTACCCTACTGTTATAACTCATTAATTTGAGTATGTTTACTGATTACATCAGACCTGTAACTCAGTTAAACACTTAAACCCTTTTTCAACCTTTAAAATGACCAAACTACCCCTACGGGGCCTAGTTTGTGTTTAAACACGTTTCTGGCATAATGAAAGACATCTTACTGATGTCACAACATATTTGAGGCATAATTAACTTAGGAAACCTGTATATAGCTCTCATGAATACCCGTCACGCTTATTACGCGTACGGTTCGGTTTTTGTAACAAGTTTGCATAAATTAGCCGAAACCGGTCAAACGTTATCGTTTTTATCTCAAAATCCAGAATGTGTTTAGTTTACCCATATTATACAAGTCTCCAAACTTGTCGGGTCTAAATCACATCCTATTCCGGTCTTCGCTTAATCATGCGTTTTGAACCGTAAACCTTTCCTTAAAACTAATCGGTCTAAGTTACGACTTAAATAAGACCCGTTAGGAATTTAATAGGTTAATAAAACCTTCGTTCCAGATTGAGAGCCCCAGTAGAAGTACTTGTGCTTGCTGATTAGAATATACGGCTGAGTATAAATTGCATTGCTAGCTCAGGTAAATACTTTTAACTTATTTTCCCTTATACGGGCTTGGGATACGGTATTATAAAAATACCGCTTGGTCGGGTGTAGAAACCTTTTAATCGGAGATGATTAAATTGCATAATCCCGTTTTAATCTGTATTGATTGATAACAAATAACATTGGGGGTTAATGACCGTGTCCTGGATATCCTTGGCTCATTTTAAAAACTGAATGGCCACGACGTAAGCACAAGGTGTAGGCAAAACACCTCCTGTTGCATATGTATAATGTATACTCACTCGTAAGGGTATCTTCTTGTGAGATTATATTTGTGGTGTGTCGATTAATCTTGTCCGGCTTGTATTGTATAATCATCGGCCCTAAATGTTGGACAACCATGTAAATCGGATACAAGATTTTTATTAATAAAATTGTCCCAAGTATAAAAGATTAATTTTGCCTCTGTGCATTTTAATCCAGTTATAAAAGATATTTTGTGCCTCGTGCATTCAAATCAATTTTTAAACTCTTTTCCAAAATGAGTCAGTTAATTGTATTTACTAGTGTAAACTGACGTATTTTCCAAAAGGTTAAGTGACAGGTACTATGCGTAATTGGCTGGGAGCTCAGGGCGTCATTAGGGAATCTTGCAAGTTCTAGATGCCTAAAGTCTGTTGAACAGTTTTCTTTTATTGATCCGCCTGTGGATCCTTTACCTTTCGTTGTAATACTTTGACATTAATTATATTCGGAATGTAATATATTTATCTTTTGCTTCCGCTGTGCATTTATATATTGTGTTGTTTGACTATGATGATCTCAACTACGTCACGATACTCCCCACCGGGCCCACCGGTGAAACGTGGAAATATCGGGGTGTGACATAAGTGTGGTAAATCATCAAATTATTCAAATCATAGCAATTTTACTTTAAATTTCTACTTAGGGTTTGTTCCTAAGCAATAACACTTCATTAATTCGGCCATAGCCTCTATGATTCATACATAGATCGCATCATGCAAGGTTAACAAATTTTCACAACTTCATGAATGTTAGAAATTCGACATACCTTACGATCCCCTTGACTTGGTGATCGTTTCTATGTATTCAAATCTGAATTTGGCCATCGATTGATCCTCCAATTTGAAGGTTTTGTTGAGTTAGGGTTAGCTCCCATGGAGCTTGTCTCCTGATCGATTAGAACACGCACACACTTAGTGTGTGTGGTGTTTTATTTTCTTTTTGTTTTATAAATTAACCTTTTTTTTCCAATTGTCTAACTTTGGTCCCTCATGTTTGGTTAATTATTAAGTAGGTTACAACCTACTTATTTTAAACCCATATTCCCTCTTATTAACCAGGTTAAACACTCCTAGTTAACTTGGTGCGTTCGGGAATATTTATGACTAAGTTTATTTTAAGTCCCGTTAACTCGGGCTTCTTGTAAACTTTATTTTCTTAAAAGCTTTTATTCATGTTTTATTTAATATTAGGTTTATTGATTTAAATCCTAATATTTTCCGGGTTACTTTTACCGCCAACGGTATTTTACCCGTCTTTTAGTATTAACGGGGTTTGATTACCAAACCCGTTTTCGGGGTGTTACAAGTCTACCCCTCTTAAAGAGGTTTCGTCTGTGACAACTCGTATTTTAGACCTTCTTTGTACTTTGATGTAACTTGTGTGAACAATATGTGATTACGATATATGAGGTATTTATTGATGTTACGTTATGTGCTTATGTGTATTGAACTATATGATATATTAATGAACCAATCGCACAACACAACTCGATCGCACAAGCCCTGTTGGGCTGCACAACTTGTAATCGAACCAAAGGGGAGCCCATGTAAAGGGTTCGGCCCACTCTCTCTTGTACGCATACAAGCACCCACCATTTGGGTTTGTTTTTCATTTGTTGTAAAACAAGAACACACACAAACCATACTCTCTCTTTCTCTCCTCTCAAACTTGACGGCAAACACCCATCCTTTCTATCGAAGACTTCCTGGATTCGGATCATCCTTGTGTTATAATCGGTTAGTGTTTTAATCAATTGTTGCATGATAGATGATGTGTTGGCTACATGATGATCTAGGGAGGTTATGTGTTTGATTATGATTTATGTTCACGAACTCGGCTCACATGTGTAATTGATAATGTTCATATAACTTGGAATTTTGCATGATAATAATCAAGAACCGATTGTATATTACTCGACTGTGATGAGTTCATGTTTGGATTGATTTAGAGTTGATGATTTAGAACCGAATAGATGTTATTCGGCTGTTATGTTCCCGCCTTTCGAATTGTTTGCTTGGTGATGTGAAAGCTTTAAATCTGATAGTTTGAATGTTTTAAGATGTTGTTATGATTAGGGTTCATAAGAATTGATGATTAAAACACTTGTTTGATCGATTAATTGCATGTTTGGAAACTGTTAGCGATGATTTGATTGAATAAAGGAGAATTAGGAAACTGTTAGAATGAATTGCATGATTTTAGGAAAATCACATAACTGATCGAACAAGTTGGCCAGTCGCACAAGATCAGGTCGCACAAGACCTGATCCAATCGCACAAGCCCTTGGATCGCACAAGGGCATGTCGCACAAGCCGGGTACTGTCACATTAAGCACCATGTACAATCAATATATGCATGATCGCACAAGGTCTTGTGGATCGCACAAGACCGTGCCGATCGCACAAGGCTTTGGGCCACACACACAATAGTTGGACTTCACTTATGCTGTTGGGCCGATTAGCCCAAAACACAATCGCACAAGTCTTGTTTAGTCGCACAAGGTTATTTGGATCGCACAAGTTAAACAAGACTTATGTTTATTTGTTGGGCCGTATTCATGTTGGACTGCTTATGTTTATTTGGGCCGGGTATCTTTGGGCTTCATTTAGGGAATCGCACAAGACTAATGGGCTAATGAACTTGTGCGAGCCCAACCTTCTGTGTCGCACAAGTTGGGTATTATGTGGACTTCGAGATGTTATCCTCCAAGAAGCCCACAGTTCTAAATACTCCGTTCATCCTGGAGCTGATAAGATGTACCAGGATTTGAAAGCAGACTTTTGGTGGATAGGCTTGAAGAAGTCTATAGCTGCCTATGTAGCTAAATGTTTGACGTGTGCGCAAGTCAAAGCAGAACATCAAAAGCCGTCAGGTTTCCTACAACAACCTGAACTTCCCACCTGGAAGTGGGAAATGGTGACAATGGATTTCATCACCAAGTTGCCAAAGACAAGGAAAGGAAATGATACGATATGGGTAATAGTGGATAGACTGACTAAGTCAGCACATTTCCTACCCATTAAGGAGACCTATAGCTCCGACATGTTAGCCCAACTGTACGTAGATAAGATTGTAGCTCTACATGGCGTACCTGTGTCTATTATCTCTGATAGGGATACTAGATACACGTCACATTTTTGGAAAAGTTTCCAACAATCTTTGGGCACGCGCTTAAATTTCAGTACGGCTTACCATCCGCAGACGGACGGGCAGAGTGAGCGTACAATCCAAACTTTGGAAGACATGCTTCGTGCATGTGTGATTGACTTGGGTGGTAGTTGGGATAACCACCTACCATTAATCGAGTTTTCATATAACAATAGCTACCATACGAGCATTAAAGCTGCGCCTTTCGAGGCCTTGTACGGTAGAAAGTGCAGAACACCCGTTTGTTGGGCAGAAGTTGGAGATGTCCAATTGTCAGGACCGGAAATAGTCTTTGAAACTACGGACAAGATTGTCCAGATTCGTGACCGTCTGAAAGCTGCCCGAGATAGGCAGAAAAGCTACGCAGATTTGAAGCGTAAACATTTTAACTTCGAGGTAGGTGACAAAGTATTGCTTAAAGTATCACCCTGGAAGGGAGTGATGCGATTTGGTAAGAAAGGCAAGTTAAGCCCGAGATACATAGGACCATTCGAGGTCATCGAACGTGTTGGATCAGTTGCCTATAAGTTAAACTTACCTGAAGAGCTCAGTGGTATTCACAATGTGTTCCACATCTGCAATCTGAAGAAGTGTTTCGCTGACGAATCACTAGTCATACCACATACAGATGTGCACATAGAAGAGAGCTTGAAGTTTGTCGAAAAACCTGTGTCGATCGAGGATCGACAGGTTAAGAAGCTTCGAAGGAAGCATGTGCCTATTGTAAAGGTAAAATGGGATGCTCGTAGAGGCCCCGAGTACACATGGGAGGTTGAGTCCACAATGAAAGAAAAGTACCCTCATTTATTTCAGTAAATCTCGAGGTCGAGATTTCTTTTAAGGGGGTGAGGATGTAACACCTCGAAAATTCGTGTTCAATAAAATAACGACACGTGTAATGTAAGACAAAAAGTGTCATAAACCCGGATCTAGTTAAAGATGTATGGCAGGATTTAAAAGTGTTGTCATGTTAATTTATACCTCTTGACAACCTCATTATGAATCCCAAGACCCTAATGTATAATATAAACATCTGATATACTCAAATCCGGTAGATACTAACAATAACTGATTCATAATTTCAAAAGTGGAATCCTACGAAGAAATGCACGACAACCCTTCGTTTATGGCTTTCGTTAAAGTCCAAGACAACTTTATATCATATCATGGTGGTGTAAACTGTTCATGACCCAAAACATGAGGCCCCATACTGGAAATAATAGTCAAAAATCGTAATACATTGGTTGCCTGTTCGTAAGCTTGAAAGGCCAACATTTTTGTCTTCTGAAACATGCTTACGGACCGTAAGGGTCAAGCCTTACGGTCCGTAAGGCATGCCCAATGACAGTAAATCGGGCAGCAGCCTGTTTAAACATGGTAACCGACTTAAAAAAGATTTTCCACTTCTTGGGACGACCCCTACATGCTTTTTAGACCCTAGGACACTTGTTGATGATCAGTGAACAAGGGTAGACTTGGTTGTCAATGATCTAAGTGAAGATTAAACACTATATAAAGGCCTTATGTTGTAACCTTATGAGCACACCTTCCATCTGCATTTGTGGAGCATCTCTGGAGCTCAAGTGCCTTTCCAAGACATCTCTAATCATGCATAGGACTTCAGTAAGTATGCTTAACCTTTCTTAGTTGAGTTTTTACTTAGTTTTAGCTTAAAAGTCAAACCGTCGTAATTACCGTTTGACTTAGCGATTAATCATTAATGGTCCAGTGATTAGTCAAATTGAAGGTAGTTATAAGTTGGTAATTATGTGGGCAATAAACCCTTAAAAGGGCACCCTCTGATTCCCACTCTATCTAGACCAATAGTCGGGTCAAAGTTGATTAGAAAAAGTCAACAGAATGCTAATTTTCGAATTAACGCATAATTAGCAATGTAGAAGGCATGTAACCTATTTTATCACTCATATAACTTGGTAATAAGTATAATAATTGGTCTAAGCTTGGTTGATCCAACAATTTTCTGTTTAGACCCGGTTCGAAACCGAAAGTCGCAAAACTTTGACTTTTGCTTTGACTTCAGTTATGACCCGTTTTAGTATGATTTGGAAATGCCTTAGAGCTTTAATTGGACTAGGTTACATGCTAGTATAACCCTCTGTGATTATACACCTTGGTTCATTAGTTATCCAATTAATATGCATGATTCCGTTAATTGTCTATATGTTAACTATTATGCCCTTTTCACCATAAAACGTGATTTTTAAAAATGTAAAAGAGTAGAAACCTTAGTTACTGATTTATAAAATTGTAACCAAAATTTGACATCAGTTTGAGGTGTAGATTGAGAGTTATGCTCATTAGCGTAATTAGAAAGCTTTTTAACAATTAAACGGCATAATTAGCATATAGCCTATTTAAACCCACTTTTTGATATCAAACTTTTTACCCACTGATGTAATATAATATTTTGGGATTTTTGAATATTTTTAATTAATTTTAGGCTGAGCATAACTTAGAGTTATAAGCTTGATCCGGTAATTGTCGGTTTTGCCCTTTTGGGCTATAAAATGAGTTTTACATATCTTTTTGACCCCAAACCTTTTGCTACTGAGTTTATATGATAAATAAATTATTTTAAACCTTCTGGAATAATAAAAATATCATCTTTCTATATAGAACCCGAAAACGGCTCCTAATCGCCTTTTTAAGCGTTTTTAACGCATAGTATGTACTAAAACTATTTTAAACATACAAGGGTTGATACCTACTGATATTTTAGGTAAATTATAATATTTTAACAGTAAGCAAAAGTTGTTTAACTCAGAGTTCAGTTTTGAGCTTTTTGGCTTATGTGAAATTACCAAAATGCCCCTACGGTGCATAGTTTGGTTATAATTGATAAATTTCACATATATGCAATACCCTACTATTATAACTTATTAAATTAAGTACTTTTACTGATGATATCAGCCCTGTAACTCAGATTAATACTTGAACTCTTTTATAACCTTGTAAATGACCAAAATACCCCTACGGGGCATAGTTTGAGTTTATATTCGTTTCGGGCATAATAAAGATATCTTACTGATGTCACAACATATTTGAGGCATATTAACTTAGGAAACCTGTATATGGCTCTTATGGTTACCCGTTACGCCTCTTGCGCGTTCGGTTCGGTTTATGTAACTAGTTTGCATAAATTAGCCGAAACGGGTCAAACCTTATCATTTTTATCTCAAAATCCAGAATATGTTTAGATTACCCATATTATACAAGTCTTCAAACTTGTCGGGTCTAAAACACATTCTATTCCGGTCTTCGCTTAATCGTGTGTTTGAACCGTATCTTTCTTTAAAACTAACCGGTCTAAGTTTAGGCTTAATTAAAGACCCGTTAGGATTCTAATAGGTTATTATAAACCTTTGTTCCAGAATAGGAGACCCGGTAAAAGCTACACGCACTTGCTTATTGTGATTATTACTTTGCTCAGGTAAATACTTTTAACTTATTTTCCCTATACGGGCTTGGGGTATGGTATATAAAATACCGCTTGGTCCGGCATTGAATCTTTAATCGAATAGAGGTTAAATCATTGATATGCTCCGTTTTGAAATGTTATGTTTGCTTAAAGCCTTTGGGGGGTTAATGACCATGTCCCGGATATCCATGGCATCATCTTACGAGATGGCCACGACCTAAGCACGGGGTGTAGGCGTACACCCGTCAGTGCCAAAATACATAATGTGGTGTGTCTATTGATCTTTAACCCGGTCTACGGATCGGGCTACTGAACGCATAAGGAACATGTAATTCGTTTACAAGATTATGTTCAAATAATTATACCAAGTTATAAAGAGTTTGTGCCACGTGCATTCAAATCAATTTTATTAAACCTTTTCAAATGAGTCAGTTAATTGTATTTACCAGTGTAAACTGACGTATTTTCCCAAAAAGGTTAAGTGCAGGTACTACGCGAACTAGGCTGGCTACTCCTAGCATCTATAAAGAGTCTCGCAAGCTTAAGATGCCTAAAGTCTGTTGAACTACTGTTTCCATTTTATTTTGATCCACCTGTGGATAAACTTTTGACTGTTGTGATACTTGATATTACAATCTATTAAAGTTGAAATACATCTATCTTTTGCTTCCGCTGTGCATTTAAATATTGTGTTGTTTGACTATTATGTTACCAACCACGTCACGATACTCCCCACCGGGCCCACCGGTAATACATGGAAAGTCGGGGTGTGTATGTTCAAATAATTATCCCAAGTTATAAAGAGTTTGTGCCACGTGCATTCAAATCAATTTTATTAAACCTTTTCAAATGAGTCAGTTAATTGTATTTACCAGTGTAAACTGACGTATTTTCCCAAAAAGGTTAAGTGCAGGTACTACGCGAACTAGGCTGGCTACTCCTAGCATCTATAAAGAGTCTCGCAAGCTTAAGATGCCTAAAGTCTGTTGAACTACTGTTTCCATTTTATTTTGATCCACCTGTGGATAAACTTTCGATTGTTGTGATACTTGATATTACAATCTATTAAAGTTGAAATACATCTATCTTTTTTTCCGCTGTGCATTTAAATATTGTGTTGTTTGACTATTATGTTACCAACCACGTCACGATACTCCCCACCGGGCCCACCGGTAATACGTGGAAAGTCGAGGTGTGACACAAGGTTATTTAGATCGCACAAGTTAAACAAGACTTATGTTTATTTGTTGGGCCGTATTCATGTTGAACTGCTTATGTTTATTTGGGCCGGGTATCTTTGGGCTTCATTTAGGGAATCGCTTAAGACTAATGGGCTAATGAACTTGTGCGAGCCCAACCTTCTGTGTCGCACAAGTTGGGTATTATGTGGACTTGACTATTTGAGTGATTTACGTGTTTGCCATGATCAATACGTGTCCGTAACCTGTTAGCTTATGTGTAAACATACGTGCACTATTTGAACCTAGACCTGACTTGTATGGTAACCATGTTAGGACGTGGTTGACCCTAGCAGCTCGATTGACCTTTCGTTTATCTGCCGAGCTAATCTAAGGTGAGTTCACACTTTCTACAAAGCATGGGATTCCCAGGGGTTGGGAATGGGTTAAGGAATATGGATTCCTCGTCCTTCTTGGGTAGGACAGTACGGGTTCAGGAATATAATTCCTCGTCCTCTCGGACAGTTTAACTTTCACTAGACCAAAACTCTATCACGAAGTCCCTCCTTTTTATATCGACTTAATCGCCGGGCCAATGGCGAACGGGTCATTAGTTAGATAGCGCTATTTAGGTCTGACAAGCCTCACACCGTGCCGCAGAGGACGGGCGTGAACTAATGGATCTGGGCACGTCAATGATGATAGACATTGACGCTAAGGGCACATAAACATGACTAAAGTCAGTGGTCGATATGGTAACGAGTCTAGTAGTATAAACATGGGGTAGCCCCCACGGCCAGAGAGCCAGATAATTAAACATGGGGTAGCCCCCACGGCTGGATTGCCAGAGTAAACGGGAATAAACAAAACACGTTTTCAACTATGGGGTAACCCCCACGACAGGGATGCCAGTTAAAGGAAACTGTTTTTGAGACAACTTAAAACAAACACCCAACTGTGAACTCGCTCAACTTTGTTGTTGACTCGTTACTACATGCTTTGCAGGTCACTAGGTTTAGCAGGAGCTTGCATGGGGAAGAGTCGTTGTGGAGCATGGACATTGAGTGTTCATGATAAACTTAAATACTCTGAATTTACTATTTAGGTTTTGAACTATTTGCTTCCGCTGATAACTTAAACTATGTTTTGTTTGGACACCAATTGTATTGTGTTGGATTTTATTATTACTTACATGCTTGTTCAATATGATTGGTGGCTTGATCCTGGTCAGTCACGCCTCCAAGCGGTGATACTCCGCAGGTGGATTTTGGGGGTGTGACATCGTCCCCGAAACCTTTCTTACCTAGTTCTTTAGGTTTAACTTTACGGACTTAGTTTCGGCAACTACTAGAGCATTACTCACAATTAACAACCTTACTAGAAAAGTAGGGTAGTGTGCTTTTGGTTTTAAGGCGTATGACGTATGCGCCTTTCACGTGTAAGGCCTCGTAGACCATTACTTTCAGCGTGTATTTCTTATTTTAGTCACTTATTTGACCGAGTTGTCATCTGATCACTCGGTTGTATTTATTTTCAACATGTTTGCTTCAAGCTAATCTTATTTCAACAGGCGCTCTATATAAGTCGTAACACTATTCCGACTTTAAAAAGGTTTTACCTGCTAGACTGATTAGCCGTCGTCACCTTATTCCCCATCTTTCGGGTATATCTTATTGCCAACCCGGACTTTTACGTGTTTTATGATTTTCATATCTCGTAACTCACGTTATGACTTGATTGTATTCTATATCACTTTTGTAACCGTGATCACATCACGTCATGTTTAAGTTTATTTCGACTTTTCATTATCGAAATCTTTCCTTCGAATGTATCGCCTTGCACCTATCGGTGTTAAGATCTATATTCCTTGATATTAATCATTTTCCGAATTTGTTTCATAATATTCACATTTGTTAAAACATTATTTCTTACTAAAATTGTATTTTAGTTTCACGTTTTCTCTTTAACTCATGACAATTCCAAGGAATTTACGTCCAAGGGTTTATCCCCCTCCGTTTTCATTTCGGTAATGACTTCACCCATTTTTGTGACGTAATACAATTTAAATAAGAGTAAATTGCCATTTTAGTCCCTGAGTTTTGTCCAAATTTGCCATTTTGATCCAAATAGTTTTTTTTTGCATCTGGGTCCCTGACTTTTCACTTTTATTGCCATTTTGATCCAAACCACTAAAAATGTTTGGATCAAAATAGCAAATTTGGACAAAACTCAGGGACTAAAATGGCAATTTGGACAAAACTCAGGGACTAAAATGGCAATAAAGTGAAAAGTCAGGGACCCAGATGCAAAAAAAAAACTATTTGGATCAAAATGACAAATTTGGACAAAACTCAGGGACTAAAATGGCAATTTACTCATTTAAATAATTGTGAATTCTTTTGTCATTTAACGCTACCGTTATCCAGCTTGCGCTTACTCATGCCATCCGGCATTATATTATATTCAACCCGTTTGACTTATTCATGTGAAATTTTATCATTTATGGATGTCAAACTTCATTCTTTGTTCGACCCGTTCAACTTTAGAATAGTTGAACATGATTTATCAAAATTTCTATTTACATCATCTTGTCGTCTTTAAGTCTTGACTCCAAAATCCGAGTCTTTTAACTTTCCATCCGAGTTCCCGTTTCTCGGTCTACGCATGTGTTTAAATCCTTACCCATCAACCGGGTGTTTTGCCGAAGTCGTTGTTTTTGCAAACCTTCCAGTATGCATTAAGACTTCGCTTCACTTTTATATTCCGACTTTGTCCTCAAGTTTGACGTTTTACAAAAACGGCCAGTTAAGAGGCATATTTGCATTCTCCGGGTTCGAGTGTAAGTACACCCCCTCCCAATGCATATCTAAATCATTTTACATGTTTGCATTCTCTGGGTTTGAGTGTAAGTACACCCCCTCCCAATGCATATCTTAATCATTTTACATTAATCGTTGTCCCTTCACTCGGGCTCATTATCCTAACGTAATACGCTTCCGTCACCCAGCTGTGCGTTTACATTATTATCAAATATTTTGCTCATTTGATTCATTTGGGTACTTTTTAATTTGTCCCACTCATCCCGTCCTTATTACATCGGGTGTAAGCATGTCCATCATAAAAAGTTCATGGTACCACGTGCTCACCACTTACTTGGCCAGAGTAAGCGATCAATACCTGGTATACATGACCTTTTTATAATTTTCACATTACACCCCATGTAAGTAATGCCTTTATTTGTTTCTCTTGGAAACAATATCCCGGATAGGTTTTCTATTCGGGTTTTTTCCAAGTTTTTAATCTACATATGTAACTTTCAACCTCTACGTATTTGTTGCATATTACTTTTCACGTAATAATTTAAAATGCGCACCTATAAATGCTTGCCCTAACGGGCTTTCTATGTCGTTAACCTTGTTCGCGATCGTCACGCGATTTAGGTCCTTGATGAGTATGCTCTGCTTATCATACCTCGAACCGCTCCACCGTCGTATCCGTAATTTGTTAAACTCTCGCTATCTTCCGATGCGAGTATCCTTCAATGAAAACATTTACAAGAATTAGTAACATCAACTTCAATAATCACCCGTATTATAATACAAGGCTTTTCTACTATACGCGTCATCGTGCACGATTTCGTCAACTATATTTATCATTTAATTGAGGTAACGTGTATCACACGATAGCCCTATGTGTTGTTTACAACACTTTAGCATGCTAAACTATTAACATACATGTACTTACCATATTTGCGATCAAGCCTCGAACCGAACACCAATCTTTATCAAGAGCATAAGGTTTAATTCCAAGCATGGTTTTCCTCACCATACTTGAATCTCTTAAACCAGGGCTCTGATACCAACTTGTAAGACCCTCAATCCATTTTAATCAATTAACCAATAAATTTCGATTCTAATAGTGTATTAAGATTAATCGTACACTTAAAAATGCGAGTTTGTTAAAACATTTTACTAAATAAAACATTCCAACATTTTGTAATTTAATTCGCCGTTTAAAACGTGACGACAAAAACTATTCGCGGAAGCTTTGATCTCGTGTATTCGGTTCTTCGTTGAGCTTGATCATCATCCGACGCCCTAAGGTATACCTACATTTCAATAGACGTGAAATGAGTTAGTCACACGCAGTCTATAAGTGTTTAATCAAGTTCGAACACATGAACGAAACAAGATAAACAGTTTTATTTTGCCAGATAATAAGCCCCTCACTGGGCGTAATAGACATCTTCCTTGTCTTCTATAATCGACCACCATAAACATTATTTATGATAGTTATATGACACACATAAACAATTTCGCTACGCCAAATATCAACAAAACCACCCAATAATAAAGGTGTATTAAGATCCTTAGGAATTAGCATAATCAAAACTATGCTTTTAAACGAATCCGATTAACTAAAACATGCAAAACTTCAACAAAATACTGGGCACTACCGTAGCTTACGGTAGCCACCGTAAGCTATGGTAGCCACTGGGCATACAGGCGCTGCCGTAAGGCAGTACAATTCCAGCGTAACAACTTCAGTCGCTACCGTAAGTTACGGTAGCCACCGTAACTTACGATAGCTCAATGGGCAGAAGGTTTTGCAGCTGATGCTGCAATTTCCCAGCTCCGATTCTTTTTACGAAAATGTGCATAACTTTCACTCTACACATCCGTTTTACGCGATTCTTTTTCCTACGCGTCTGTAATTTAATTCTACATCTTATGGAGTTAAAATCCAACATCCGAATTAACAAAATTTCAGACTTTTAAGTCTTCGGCTTATTACCCTTTTTTACCAAATTTTGACCCGTTTGTGATTTTATCAAACAAACATGTTTATTTGATCTTTAAACTCATGAAATTCATAATTTCAATATCTTCTATCATATTAATCTCAAATCACGGATTTCTTACTTAATAAAAACCCGTTTACGCTCAAAGATAACCGAATATCTATATTTTATCCTTGTCTAACTCTTATAGAACCTCAAGTTCTACATGATGAGTTGAATCATTATACAAACCTGGCTCGGATCAATATATTGACCCGTTTCGATACCTTGCCTTAGTGGCCGCTAAGTAATAGCGACATAAATATCCACTCGATATTTATTCCTGTAACCATACAACTTGACAAACCGTTAGTCGATATTGTCAAAGGGTGATATTTTCACCTTTTGACCCGTTTGGTCTAAATGACCGCTTATATTGGCCAAATGAAGTTTATTACCATCTCGTCTACACGACTCGCCCCGGTTTACACCGCGCGTTCATTTTAATTATAAATCATTTCTTAACGCTTTTTGGCCTATTAAGGCTTACGTAACAAAGTGTCTTTCAAAACCAACAGTTATTGTCAACGAGTGACCAAATTACCGTTTTACCCTTATTGTTTGTTTTGGTTTACCATATTAGGTAACCATCAAAAGCTCATTTTCCATTCGATTATATCATGATCGAATTACTTATTTAACTACTTTCTAACTATCATACGGTTTCTTTTCTTATTCCATTATCTTGTTCCGTACGACTACACGCCGGAACATCATTTCTCGATTATGTATTTATCTTATCTGTAATTAATACGATAAGATAATACTCTAAAATATAAGACTAGTGTAAGCTATACTTACCTTGTATCTGGATTATGCTCTTTTCCGCGTATACGATCTGTTTGACCCGCTTCTTTCCCCAAGCCTCCATCTAGCTTGTCAAGAGTCAAACTAGCATCATAATTCGTAAGATGGTTAGATTAGTCATCATTATTATGACTATTTCATCTTACGGATTTTATGTCGAAACTTCTATTCGACTTCATCATAGGTTAGTTCGACTTTTAAAGTCAACTACCTTTAATCATATAATATGCGCGATTAAGGCAAATCAACATTATGATTAGAACCTGTTTTATCCCATATCTCATGTAATTAGTCAAGCTAGCCAATTACGCGTTTCACTGGAATTTCAACACTTTAGTTCTCATTTAGGCATTTTAACAAACATCTAATGGGCATAATTCTACACATTTGCTAACTAGTTCATAACTAGTCATTTTTACCAAGATTAACATCAAAATTCAACCACTATCACTTATGATCAAATACTCAAACTTGCAAATTGTTTAAGTGTCTTGTTTCTACTATCAAATATGATGATCTTAAACATGTGCATATCATCATCTTCTCTACATAATCAAAACCCACTTGTCTAAGTGTGGTAAATCATCAAATTATTCAAATCATAGCAATTTTACTTCAAATTTCTACTTAGGGTTTGTTCCTAAGCAATAACACTTCATTAATTCGGCCATAGCCTCTATGATTCATACATAGATCGCATCATGCAAGGTTAACAAATTTTCACAACTTCATGAATGTTAGAAATTCGACATACCTTACGATCCCCTTGACTTGGTGATCGTTTCTATGTATTCAAATCTGAATTTGGCATTCGATTAATCCTCCAATTTGAAGGTTTTGTTGAGTTAGGGTTAGCTCCCACGGAGCTTGTCTGCTGATCGATTAGAACACGCACACACTTAGTGTGTGTGGTGTTTTATTTTCTTTTTGTTTTATAAATTAACCTTTTTTCCAATTGTCTAACTTTGGTCCCTCATGTTTGGTTAATTATTAAGTAGGTTACAACCTACTTATTTTAAACCCATATTCCATCTTATTAACCAGGTTAAACACTCCTAGTTAACTTGGTGCGTTCGAGAATATTTATGACTACGTTTATTTTAAGTCCCGTTAACTCGGGCTTCTTGTAAACTTTATTTTCTTAAAAGCTTTTATTCATGTTTTATTTAATATTAGGTTTATTGATTTAAATCCTAATATTTTCCGGGTTACTTTTACCGCCAACGGTATTTTACCCGTCTTTTAGTATTAATGGGGTTTGATTACCAAACCCGTTTTCGGGGTGTTACATAAATCCTTTCCACTCACCTTAATCATTCTCAAGTTCTCTTATTTCTCTCAAATCTTTTAAGCAAGGCAATGAACTTCTAAGAGTTCTAAGTGAGTTTTTACCCACTGTTTCTCTCATTTCCCCCTTCTTTTCTTTTATGGACTTCTTGGATAACCTCTAGGAAGGTTTCCACAAGTTTGCCATGGCAAACTAAGGTGGAACCTTGTGACAACCGGTAATTAACGCCTTCTAATTACGCGATTAACAAACATTTAAGGCGATAATAAATAGTGTTTAAAGCAAAAAATTAGCTTAATTAGGCTCGTGGAATGCCTAGGAACACTTATTGACGTTGCGGTGCGCGTATGGTAATTTTGCGGAAGAACTGACTAACGATAAACGACAACGAACTAATGCCGTACAAAATACTGACCACGCCAACAAATACGAAGTTTATACGTATAACTTATACATACAAATGTTGTTTTGCGATAATATTATCCTTTCAAACGACACAAAGCGCAAACGTGAATGAAAAACGCGGAAACAGTGACGCGCCGACAATCAACGACAAAACGGAAGCACCAGACTCGAATTTCCATCTTGATATTAATATATTATGATATATTTAACTTCATTTTTAAATTTTATTACCCGTATTTGGAAACGAATCGAAAAACAGGTTAGAAACGACGGACGAGACTTTTTCGCGATTTGTCACGACTAAGCGAACGAACGCGTCTATTAACGACATTTGACCCTAAAACACTATCTTACGACAATTTATGACACTCGGTTGCGAAAACGACTCTAAAATCGATTCGGGTCGCACGAAACGGGCTTGTGAGCCTGGGGCCCAAACCCACTTAAATAAACCTAGTATAAATACACCCACTAAACTTCAAAACCCTAAATCAATTCTTCTTCTTACCTGCGCACACAAACACAGTACCCACTCTCTCTCTCTTTCATCTAAACATAGACAAATAAAAGAAACAAAAATTAAAACCTTCATTCTCACTTTCAACTTTCAGCCGCCACTCTCGTGATCTCTCTCTCTCATTACAGGTAAGGCGACCGGAGCCAGAGGTGCTGGCCGAGCTCCGGCGCCATCTTTTATGGTTGTCGCACACCTCCACTCCTCCTCGAACACATCCATAGCCGCTCACACCCACACCGGACTAGAGATCGAAGAGAGAGAGAGGACTGTAGTGAGAGAAACAGCAAGGGAGAGAGAGATCGGGATGGAGAAGCAGTGCTGGTCACCCCTCTATGGTGGTGCGATAGTGTGCAGACGACGGAGTCGTCGCTCCGGTGACCAGAAACGCCGCTACGGCGGTGGTGAAGATGATGAGACGATGAGGGCGATGAGCGATGATGAAGATGATGGTGGTCGGTGACGGCGGTGGTGTGCCTACAACGACGGACATGCGGCTCCGGTAAGTGATTTTGCTTGAAACCTTGTGTCACGACTTGGATCGATTTCATTTCAGGTTCGAGTAAAGGTTGATTGTAGCCGTAGGGGTTCCGATGACAGTGGTACCAACGGTTGAGAACGAGGGTGGTGATGGCAGATTTGGGTATGGGACTATGTAATGTCTTCAAGCACATCAATGGGTTCCGGATTCAGAGTCGGGTGTCGCTATTCAGGTTAGGCTATGGTTCGAATCAGTTCGAGTGGTTCAAGTTTCGCGACCCAGTCAGTTTCGTCAAATCTGTTCAGTCAACAGCGGTCAACTCTGGTCAACCAGTCAACTCGGGTCAACTGCCGGTCAAACCTAGTCAACGAACGGTCAACATGAGTCGAATGCAGTCAATGGTTATTCCGAGACTCGGTAAACTATTACGACGCGAAATTTTTGAATTTATAGTTATATACTTTTAGTTAGTTAAGCGACCGAGCTCGAACTGATTCGTTTAGAAATTTAGTTACGTTTTGATATCATTGACGAGAATATATATATATATAGGGTAGGGTTTGGCTACAAAGTCCATCTTTCCTACAAAGTGTAAAAAGTCATAAAACACCACAATTTCAACCATAAAACACACTCAAAACCCACAAATAACAGAGTGAAGATCACTAAAACACAATATCCAAACCCTAACAATCCATAAAAACTTAAAACACACCATCGTAGAACTATGAATATAAAACACAACATGATAATCAACATAAAACACATTAATGTTAGTTATTCGAAAATAAAAGCCTTATCATCTAAAACACAACACAAAACCCTTCAAATATGGCGTTTTAGTAATCTCCACTTTGTTATTTGTGAGTTTTGAGTGTGTTTTATGGCTGAAATTGTGGTGTTTTATGACTTTGTACACTTTGTAGGAAAAATGGATTTTGTAGCCAACTCTCACCCTATATATATATATATATATATATATATATATATATATATATATATATATATATATATATTTCCCTCCTATATGGTATCAGAGCCATGGATTCAAAGGAAGTTATTGTATGTCTTGTTTCAATACTTTAATTTAAGTCATGATAAATTTGTTTAAAAAGAAAACTACTATCAAAAATAGTACTAATGAGGAATATGATATACCTCAGGATCTTGATCTACTTAATAAGTGGACGATACCTCATATAAATCCTAAGGTCATATACCAAATTGGAAGTTTTGATAATTTAATAAACAAACATGTGGTTAAAACCACTGAAGAATCAGCGTCTATAAAAAATGAGGAAATGGTAATAAAACTTTTGAATATATCTGACATAAACAGATATAAAAAAGATTTTAATTTTATGCATATCGTTTTAGTCCAAGTTGCTTTTAAACCGTTAACATTAAAAGGTTTACCAGAAAGTTTTTTAGCTGTGTTACGAGATGCTCGTAATTTAAACTGGAAACAATCATTAATGGGAATTATAGAAACCAGTCTGGCACATGGTCCAGTATATTTTAATGTCTATCCTGATATTCATTTATCCCTAACAGATCAAAATATTGATGATGCTTTAACCTTATATGTTAAAACGCATGGTTATAATTATGCGGAAGGATCCGAAGTCATATGTATCTGTTATAGAATATATTATAGACTACTTACCACTATGAATGCTAGATGTAAAAGGGTTGATAAACCTAATGAAGAAACTATTTTAATAGAAACAAATTATGGAAAATCTAATATTTCCATAAGGAGACCAGTTAAATGGGAAGAAATAACTTTTCCAGAAAATTGGGTTATTAATAGGGCTGTTAAAATTCAACCACATATAAATCATAAGTTAAGAAGATTAATAGAAACTCCTGAAGGAAATATAGAAATAGAATTTGAAGAAGAAAGGAAGGATAAAAAACTTTTGAAATCTATTTCTGCTAGATCTTATATATCACCTCTTGATTATAAAGTGGATTTACCAGAGTCCTCTAGAGCCTCTACTTCTCAAATAAGAAATAGTAGAGTAGAAAATTTAAATGTTGATAACAACAATTTAGTTTCAGGAATATACCAACCTGTTAGTGAGGATGATACAGTCTCACACATGAGTTTTAGTTTATAATGATAAAAGGAAAACTTGATTTTAGTCCGGGATCTGTCATTAGACAGCAAATATGTGAAAAATATAAAAATCCTATATGGATACCATTTAAAGAATGGTTTTTAGAGTCATATTCTAGAGATAAAAGGTTTCAAATAGGGAGAGAATTTTATAAAGATTTGAATGAGGTTCAAGAAATCATAGAGTTTCCTGTTTGGTTTAAAAACAAATATTCTTTGAAATATATTTCAGTTATTGAAAAAAATTATAGGCTTATTACAGGAGAAATAATAAAATCTGTCTTTCCTCCTCAAAATGATTTTGAAATGACAAAAGAAAAATGTGCTATACATTTTGCTGCTTTTAAAAGGGCTTTACATAATGAGTCCATGACTGCGACTATTGCTCATGTTAATCATATTATACAACAAAATAATTATACAAATTTATGTCTTAAAAATTTGTCTGATAATCTCCAAGAAATAAATAATAAAATTGAAAGGGTTTTGGTAAACCAGAAAAAAGAAATTGGAGAATCTAGTAATACGAAATCTTCTGAGCCTGAGTTAGCCATATTAGCTAAAGCTACTATCCAGCCTCCCCCTGAGATAGAAAATTATAGAATAAAACCTGAAGAAGAGCTTAAGTCCATGGATGACTTAATAGGAATTATAAAGGAAAAGTTTTCAAATATCCAGCTCAATGTCATGAGTGAAGAAGAAAACATGAATGATGAAACTTATAAAGCTTATGTTACTGATTCCATAAATAAATTTGGGAAAGGTAAAAAAACATAAGACCTATGATAATTATAATAGCAAATATGCTGAGAGACCTAGACAAAGGTTATATTACTATCCTAGGCCTACTCCTCAGGATGTTCTTCATGAGGAACAAGAATTTGAAATAAATAATTCTTATAATGGAAAAGCTATCTATGAATGGAATTTAGATGGTTATACTGATAGGCAAGTTTATATGATGACACATAGAATGTTGATGTATGCCACCATAGCTAAAAATAATCAAAATACTGACGAAATAGTCTGTAAAATG
Organism: Helianthus tuberosus; assembly: GCA_030545235.1. Classification (NCBI taxonomy): domain Eukaryota; kingdom Viridiplantae; phylum Streptophyta; class Magnoliopsida; order Asterales; family Asteraceae; genus Helianthus; species Helianthus tuberosus. The sequence continues at coordinate 140,804,376 of CM060411.1, read as the reverse complement.
ATAACTGCAGGTTTTACAGGTCAGTTAAAAGGATGGTGGGATAATTATATAGGTGATAAACAAGAACAAATTTATAAACATTATAGGCAAGAAGGTGATTAGCAAATATTTGATGTTGTTTAGACTTTAATCATAACCATTATAGAACACTTTACAGGAAGATGGTCAGATAATTCTGAAACCATAAGAACATTATTAAATGGTCTCAGATGTCATACTTTAACTTCGTTTAGATGGTATAAAGATGTCTTTTTAAGTAGAGTCTATGAGCTCCCAGAGAATAATAGTTCTCACTGGAAGTCCAAGTTTATTGATGGTCTCCCGTCTTTATTTGCAGAAAGGGTTAGAAAAGTCCTTAGAGGTAATAATATTCAAATACCTTATGATAATTATACTTATGGCAGACTTATAGGAGTCTGTGTTCAAGAAGGTTTAGCTTTATGTAATGAGTTAAAATTAAATCAACAAATTAAAAAACAAGACCTAACAGAAAAAAGACAGTTTGGTATGGATTGTACCAAAGAAAAGGATAATGAAAAATATTATAAAAAATACAAAAAAGCTAGTAGGGAAAAATACTTCCAGAAAAGAAGAGAAAAAAGAGAAAGAAGAAAAACCCAAAGAAAAGAAAAATGGGTTCCTACTTGCTATATATGCAAGAAAAAAGGTCATAAGGCTAACGAATGTCACCAAAGAAAGATAGTAAAAAGAAAAATAAATAGTCTAGACATAGAAGAGAATGTCAAAAATGAATTATATAAAATTTTGATTCTGAAGAATCCTCAGATTATAGCACATAGGAAAGTTCTTGTTCTGAAAATTGTCAAGAAAATTGTTGTAATAAAATTGATTCTGATAATGAAATGATATATAAAGTCATATCACAATTTCAGGATAATGATCTTAATAATAGTGAAATCAATACGATAGATAGTAATATTTTAGAAAATATTTTAAGTAAAATTAAAAATCCAGAAGAAAGATTAAAAATTCTTCAGATGATATACCAAAATGAAGAAGTTCAAAAAGATACCAGAATTGAGGAACCTAAAGGCCCTTATTCCATGAAATATGTTCATAATATATTAAATACAAGGAAAAATAATTCCTCTACTCCTGAAGATTTAAAAATGGAGATTACCAATCTAAAAGAAGAAATAATTTATTTAAAAAAGAAAATTTTTAATTTTGAAAAAAGGATTATAAACCTTGAAGGAAAAATTATAATAGGAGAAACATCGTATAAACCCTCATCTCCTATACCCTCATCTCCTATTAATAGTCCTATTGATAATACTAATTATGATCAGCAATATCCTCCTTTAGTTATTAAAAATAAGGGAGAAGATGAATATATTCATAGAATGGAAAATTTTATTTCTCAAAAATGATTAGTCAAAATAACCTTATTAATACAAAATACTTTTAAAAAGGGTTTTGTTGCTCTTATTGATTCCGGAGCAGATTTAAATTGTATAAGAGGAGGATTAATTCCTACAAAATATTTTGAAAAAACATCTCATATCCTTAGAGCGGCTAATAGGCAAGATATGGGAGTTAGATATAAAATTCATAATGCAAAGATTTGCAATAATGGGGAATGTATTCCTTTATCATTTGTTCTTATAAAAAATATAACAAATGAAGTTATATTAGGAACTCCATTTCTTTCAAAAATATTTCCTTTAAAAGAAGTTGATAAAAAGGGTTTTAAAGCTTTTTATAATAACAAAGAGCTGTATTTTGAGTTTATAACTCAGCCGTTTGAAAAATATTTAAATGAATTTCTTATACAGGCTAAGACTAACCAAATAAATTTTCTTAAAGAAGAAATTAGTATTCATACGATTGAGGAAAGATTAAAAAATCCCAAGTTAATATTAAAAATTGAAACTATAAAAAATCAATTTAATAAGGAAATTTGTAAAGATCATCCAAATGCCTTTTGGAATAGAAAACAACATATTGTCTCTCTTCCTTATGAAGATAATTTTATAGAAAGCAATATTCCAACCAAAGCAAGATCTTGTCAGATGAACTCTGAATATTTGGAGTTATGTAAACGAGAAATTGATTCCCTTCAACAAAAAGGATTAATATGTCCTTCAAAATCTCCATGGTCATGTACTGCCTTTTATGTTAATAAACACTCTGAAATTGAAAGATGTGTTCCAAGATTAGTCATAAACTATAAACCTCTTAATAAAGTTTTGAAATGGATAAGGTATCCAATTCCTAATAAAAAAGATTTGTTAGATAGATTATATGATGCTCTAATATTTTCAAAATTTGATTTAAAATCTGGATATTAGCAGATTCAAATTGACAAAAAAGACAGGTATAAAATTGCTTTTAATGTTCCTTTTGGGCAATATGAATGGAATGTTATGCCATTTGGGTTATAGAATGCCCCTTCAGAATTCCAAAAAATCATGAATGAAATATTCATTCCTTTTTCAAATTTTATAATTGTTTATATAGACGATATATTAGTATTTTCAAAAGATATTGAGAACCATTTTAGACACCTTGATATATTTAGAACCATTATTATAAAAAATGGGTTGGTTATTTCTAGTCCAAAGATGATGTTATTTCAAACAAGTATCAGATTTCTAGGTCATATCATAGAAAAAGGGAAAATTGTTCCTATTAATAGAAGTATAGAATTTGCTTCTAAATTCCCTGATAAAATTACAGATAAAACTCAACTTCAAAGGTTTTTGAGAAGTCTGAATTATATAGCTCCTTATTACCATGATTTAGCTAAAGATGCTTCTATTTTATATGATAGACTAAAAAAGAATCCAAAGCCTTGGGATGAAAATCATACTCAAGCAGTCATAAAAATAAAACAAAAGGTTTTAGGTCTTCCTTGCATGTCTATTGCTAATCCTAATTGGGAAAAGATTATTGAAACAGATGCCTCAGAAATAGGTTATGGGGGAATATTAAAACAAATTTCTCCTCAAACAAAACAAGAATATCTTGTTAGATTTCATTCAGGAAAATGGCTTGATAGCCAGAAAAAATATGCTACTATTGCAAAAGAAATTTTAGCAATTTTAAAATGTGTTTTGAAGTTTCAAGATGATTTATACAATCAGAAGTTTATAATAAAAACTGATTGTCAAGCAGCCAAATTTATTTTTCAAAAAGATTTTAAACATGATGTTTCAAAACAAATGTTTGCTAGATGGCAATCTCAATTAGCCCCATTTGATTTTAAAATACAATATAAAAAAGGAGAAGAAAATAGCCTTCCAGATTTTCTGACTAGAGAATATTTGAAGATAATATCTTCTGTGTGAATTGCAGGTGTTCTAATGACAAAGGCCAGAGGACCACTAAAAAAGGTTTTTGATAATATCCAAACTGATAAAAATAATTATAATATTATAAAAAGAATGACAATTGTGAGAATTCATAATTTAATGAATGATTATAGTAATCCTAATAGAATGAAAGATCTTTCAGATGAATATATTGTTCTAAATGTAATCAAGAATCAAATAAAGGTTCTTGAGGATAATGAGAAAATAATCTCATCAGCCTGATTTTATACTTTCAGGTATGATTCCTCATAACAGAGGAAAACAACATTTTCCCACTTATAGGGGAAGAGGCAGAGGTAGAGGAAGAAGCCAAGATTTAGTCTTGGTTCAACAAGGAAACAGAAGGCTCATAGCCTCTGATATTGCTTCTAGCAGCTCAAATAATAATAATAATATGGATATTCAAATTAGTCCCAATGATCCGTCATATGAAAAGATCATGGCTATTATAAAATCCCAAGAAGAGGAACAAGCCTCAAAGGCTCCCTCTTATGCTCATATAACACAGGAAGATGATGAAGAATCATGGGTTATATCCGACAGACAGAATAAAATAATTCTTCTAAACCAAGAAGATATAAAGTTTTTTGATGATCCTTGGTTTCTTATGCAAAAATATTTAGAACCAGCATCTTATGATGCCACTTCTTATAAACCAAGACAATATTATGAAAGTATTATACAAGTTTCTGAGTCTGCTGAAATAAGACATTTTTATCCAGCAGATAAAATTAAGAGTTCATTTAAATTTAGTAAGATTTTTATAAAATCTCTTTTATGTAACCATCTTGGTTTTCACACATGTGTTTGTTTATGGTATTGTAACACTCATCGTTTAATAAAGAGCAATTTGTTTATGGTATTGTAACACTCATCATTTAATAAAGAGCAATTTATTTATATACAATCTGATTTTATACAATTAAATCAGTAGAACCATTTATTTATGCAATTATATTTAAATTATAAAAAGTATATAATATAAATCTGAAATTTTTATGATAATTATTTTAAGTGATAAACTTTACAAAAATAATATTGTTACTAATATTTTATATAATCTTGATATTTATATAAATAAATCAGTATTTACACTTAAAAGTATAGTTTAATTTAAATTATATAACTATATAATTTATGTCCAAAATTATTTTTATGACAAAATATACATGTTACTGAGTTTATATAAATTTAGAGCCTAAATTTTTATTAAAGTTAATTATTTAGATAATTAAACTTATATAAACTTATTTATTGTTATCATAACCATTTTAATTCATTTTATTTATATAAAATGATTTCAAGGGCCAAAATAATTATCTTAAATCAGTGATATTCCAGGTTCATAATTAAAAATATTATTTTTAATTATTCTGATTTAAATTAATTATTTAGATAATTGTTAGATAATTATCATGTATTTCACTTTAACATTATATATATATAGTTGATTAATTTAAGAAAATATATTTCTCATAAATAATCCCTTTGAATCCTACTTATTTACCGAGTTCCCCAATTAAGTTGTTCAAACCCATAGTTACCGTTTTTGTCAAACCATACCAAACACCATGGACTTAGTTTCCAGTTTACAATTAACAATATTTGTTGATACCAATTGCAATATTTTGTGCATGTTCAAACCATTAGAGTAACGTGGAAAAACCTTGTTCCCGCCAAAACTCTCACACTTTGCATACTTGTTTGGACTTACCCAAAATCAAGGTTAGTTCCCATTTTATTTTACAATATTTTTGGGATGAAACATATGAAATAATGTGATACAAACAAATTTGCATTTTGTGGCTATCTTGATTGTTTCTTGCAATTGCTTGATACTTGTTGCTTAACACCTACATTCATTAACTTCGTACAAGCCAAGCGGTAATATTATAGCGTTATAGGTGTGACGCCCCATCCTAACTTCTAGTTCAGAACATTTGTTGTTGTTGTTATTGTTCACATTTTACAATGCGGAAGTTTGGATGATAGATCCGTGTTTACGTCTACAAGGTTTGAATGTTCCACCTAGCATACTTGTATTACTCATTTTGCTAAGATATATCAAATGCCACATTGTTAAACATTTCATTTTATTATAACATTATTTATTTATTACCAAACTAACCAAAACCTATGAATTCACTCAACCGTTTGTTGACCCAAATTGTTTTTAACATATGTTTCAGGTGAAAATATTTGAAGTTAGCTTTTGCAAGGACCATATAGGATTGCTCAAGACAAGTGCCTTAGTTTAAATAAAAACAAAGACTTTTGTGAACAATGTGTTGTGTTGTGTTTGTTTTGTACTAGCTTGGATGTGAATGCAATCCTATTAACCAAACTTAATTATAATTCAACTTTAATTTAATCACCATGTGCTTATATGCATTCTACCAAGTTTTGTGATGCTCTCGACATTTCCGCCTCCGGTCAGGGTGTCACATTTTATCTCCTCAAAAGTGGGGATTAAGTACTTTAAATGAAAAGGAATTTATAAATTCTAATAGGCAAACTTATAAATATAATTATTGGGATTACATCCAAAGTTTTGAAAAATGTTTATTTTATGAAAACCTCAGCAAAAAACACTCATGGTTCATAAAAGTGAGTGATAAGATTTATAAAGATGGAATTCCTAGTTGGTTCCAAAAATGGTTCATTTTATATGGTCCATCGGTTCAAATCCTCCCTGAACCATTCAAAGGTCTCCACCAAGAATGGGTAGCAGTTTCTCCAGACCTGATAGAAGCCGAGTATAATAAAACTTGGTTTGAGGGAATAGCCTCAATGTACTTTTTATAGAATTTTCCATACCATGGATTTGGAGATGGAAACCCACAACAGGTTATACCCTTCGGGATAATATTCCCTGTCTCAAAAGAACTTCTTATACGAAGTTCTGGTCAAAGATGACAACAGTTAATAACTCTACAAAAGAATTGGAAGGTCAAGACATAATAAAATTGATCACCAATAAAACAGAGTATTATAAATCTCAGATTGATAAAAGACAACAAAGACAGCTTCCGAGTCCTTTTGAACAAATATCAAGAAGAATTCAAGATAAGCAAGCAGTCTCCATTGCCTCAAAGGCTGAAATTCTTTCATTATACAAGGAAGAAATGAAGAAGGAGTTAAAAAAGTTTTTTGAATCAAGCAATGAAAGTTCCTCCAGAGCAATGTCAATCTCATCCACCAGCCAAGAAGATGAGAACCGTTTCTCATGTTTAGCAGGAGAATCTCAACCAATAAAAGATATTCCAGAAATAAGACTGGATGATGATCTAGAAGCATATCTTCAAACGGTGGTAGAAGAATTCACCCCAAAGAAAGAATCCAAAGAGGAGATGAAAAAAGACTGATAATTGAGCCAACACAAGGACCCCACTCATAATGGGCATCTTTGAAATTTGGGAAAAGTTTGGCCATTATACGGCATCAAGGACAATCATAGAGTCCTCTTTTTCTTTTGCTTTTCCTTTTTTGTCCGTTCTTCTTTTTATATTTTGTTTGTTTCCCTTTTAAATTTCTATATATAGGGATAGTTTGTAAGGAAGAGGGCACGCCAATCTTTAGTCCCTCTTTTCTCTCTCTAAAAATTCTGCACTTGTAAAATATTTGAAGCATATTAAATAAAATCTTCCAACTTTGAAGATCCCTCCGGTGTTCCAAAGTAAGAATTTTAATTTTGATTTCTTCATTATAATCATGATGGGCTAAAGCCCTTAAAGTATTGGAACATGGCTCAACAACGTCTTTTGATAACATGGCCCTAATATTATAAAAGAGTTTTTGGTTAAAACATAAACTGGCAGGGTTAGAATTTTAAACTGGCAATTAATGAACTAAGGGAACCTTCGTCCACGTTATATCCCATTTATTGTTGATAGGGAATTTTAGTGTGACTGGTTTTAATTTGCCTTATAAGTTAATTTGACGGGTTTTAATTTTGTAAAATTAATAAACCTTCTTTTGACGGTTTATGTTTTGTAAAAATTCATACCATATATCCTCCCTCCTATAATATATATATATATATATAGGGGAAGGATCCACTAAAAAGTAAGTTTTCCCTAAGTAGCCTAAGAAGGGATCTTAACCATCCATTTATCTAATCAAGGGCCACAAGTTGTTTTAGGTTAAAAAAATCCATTCAAGGGTATTATAGGAATTTTCCAGTTCAAATATTCTAGAATCCCTGAAATCGCAATTTTGATTCAAAACCTGTACTGGTTTCCTCTGATGTGACGATCAAAATCCATCAACAAAATCATCACATTCGATAAAAAAAAAAAAAACAATCCAGATCGAGAAGGTTCTCGATTACGTCAGACGTATCTGCTTATTTGGTGAGTTCTTCGATTCCTTTGCCAAGAAACAAAATCATCTTCGATTACTTTGATAATGTACTGATTCTTTGCTATTTTTATTGTTTGATTCTTGTATTATTGTATGATTGTACCGTTTTTACTTGTAATTATACTTATAGAAACCCTAGAATTCAACAATAAAGAATATAACATGTACTGTATTTTTCACATGGAATTTGAAAAAAAGTATGTTCTTATTTACCGTTAATTTGTCTCAACCTAGGGTTTTACATCGATACATCCATGATATGCTACATATTAGACCTGATAAACTACTAATTTCACGAATTCAATGTGATCTAGGTACCTTGTTAACAGTTTTTTGGAGTTTGTTTGTTGTTTACTTGATTGAGAAGTGATTTTGGTGTTTATTGTTGTTCGAAGTGTTTTTAGGCTTGTGATTAAAAGTGACATTTGAGGTTTAGATGAGGAAAACTAATATAAGAATAGCCAAAGTGACATTTGAGGTTTAGATGAGGAAAACTAGTATAAGAATAGCCACATGACCACAATCTGATGTTTTGGAAATTGCATCTGATTGTACTGTATCACATGGAACTTTGCTTGTATTAATAGCTTGTACACATGATGCGTGTAATATGTACCGGTTGTAATTACTTATTGTGGTCGTTGAAATTGATTTTGGAAATTGCATCTGATTGTAGTGTATCACATGGAACTTTGGCTTGTACACATGATGCGTGTAATATGTACTGTCTGATTATAATATGTTATGTATTTTAATTTATTGACCAAATCTTTTGACCTTTCTCAGTAAACATGATGCGTCTAAGAAGCTCTTTAGATGATGATTTCGAAACACCACCATCAAAAAGGTTCATACGAGAAACAGAAAAGAAAGAAGGGACTAGTAAAAACAAGGCAACTAATGCTTCAGTTAATGGTATGCATAACATAAGTAAAATGATATGGTTGTACTGAATATGATGTTTGTTTCGTTTTTCTGTGAGTTTGATTCAGTTTGTTTTTGTTTTTGTTTTGTGTTTCCCTTGATACAGTGAACATGACGCGCATAAGAAACTCTTTAGATGATGATTTTGAAACACCACCGCCAAAAAGATTTAAACGAACAACAACAAAGAAAGGAGGAACCAGTGAAACCAAGGCATCTAGTGCCTTTGTACAATACAAGAAAAAGAGAATTCGTATCCGCAACCCCCCTCATTAACGTTTTGTGAGCTACTTGAAGGATTAACTGCTGAACAAGAGCATAGTATCGATGCTATAGGATTTGCAAGCATAAAGTCGTTTAACATAAAATCTCTGCCAAGTCGTCTAGGATATTGGTTGTTATCAAACTATAATCCAAGCGACAACATATTGAACTTGGGCTCACATATTATCAAAATAACACGAGAACTAGTCCACCAAACACTTGGGATTCCAATGGGAAAAGTACATCTGACAGAAAAGAAAGAGCCTTCAAGGAAAGATCCAGTTGTAGCAGAATTTAGAAGACAATTTGACTCTTCTCTCCCGTTTAAAAAAATACCTACTGTTAGAGATGTTCTTGATAAAGTCAAATCATCTAAGAATTCAGGAAGATTATTCAAACTCAACTTTTTAGTACTATTCAATACAATAATAGGGGAAATGTGCCAGGGCTCAACGGTAAACATGAAGTTCCTTACATCATTAAAAGAAGGAACAGATATCAAATCAATGGACTGGTGTGCCTATATAATCACCTGTTTGGATAGAACAAAAAGAAAATGGAATGGAAAACAACACTACAATGGACCTGTTACATTTCTTATGGTACGTTGAAACAATATAAGACTATTATTTTTTCTATAAATAATGGAATGCACTAACATTGTACTACAGATGTTATACGCTCATGACACTTACAAAAGAAGCAATCGTAAGGATAAAGGGATCCCAATATCGTATATTAAGGATCAAAATCTTAGGCAACTTGATGAAAAGCAAATGCAAAGAGTTAATAATAGGGTCTTTTAAAGAACAAAAGCAAGAACCAGTACTTGAAATACTGCCATTGAGCTCCAGTAAACCCACATGTACCAAAAACCTCAAACTAAAGATAAAATTACGTAAAAAAACGAAATTGAGGTGGGATTAAAGAAAGAAAATGAAGATGAGAAAGGTGTTGATGAACTTTGTGAACCAGTTGACCTCGGTGAAGATAACCTAATCTTGAAATCAGAGGATATTATTCCAACTAATGATTATTGGGAGAGACAATCATTCTTTCAAGAGACAACTAGTTCGACTGAAGGATTATCCGCTTATGAAACTCTTCAATTACTTGACAAACCAGCACATCTTAGAAGTGAAAAGGTAATTATACTTTTACTTCATTACAAGGTTAAAAGTGTTATATTTTGACCAAACGTGTTATATTTAAAGTGGGCTGGGCTGCTAGCGGATTTAGTCATGGGTCACAATAGGTTTTGGGCCAAACGGGTAACTTCTAGTACTGTATTTTTATCTTTAAACTTGGTTGCTTGTACTGCATTTTTATCTTAGAAATGAAAAGGTTAAAAGTGTTATATTTTGACCAAACGTGTTATATTTAAAATATGCCTAGCAAAATGGACGGGTCCGGTTGGGTTGGGTCAGATTACGCTGAATTCTTATCTTGTTCTGTTACTTTAAAAATACAGTACTGTATTTTTATCTTTAAACTTGGTTGCTGGTACTGCATTTTTCAGGAGTGGGTAACATATATACAAGGAAAAATAAAGGAATTTGATAATTTTGTAAGTAATGTAGAGCTTTCATTCAAAGAATGTTTTCTACAATATAATTCAAACGATGAAATGTTCGAAGTTGTTTTTGAATGGATGGAGAGACTTTCAAAATGGAGTGAGATTATAAAGGTGAGAAAGGAAGAAAAAGAACAAGAAGCGAAAGAGAAGAAAGAGCGAAAACAGAAAGAAGAAAGAAGAAGCCAATTCAAATGAAGAGAAGGCAAAAGAAGAGATATCAACAACTGATACACCCACAGAGTACAAGCTGAGTAGTACAATGATATTGGAAATTATTAGTCAAGTTGAAAAAATAGAAAAACATATAAAGACTGATGAGAAAAATGAAGATGTTAAAAAGGAAATTCGTTTAGAATTCCGAGAGGAGCCTCAACTAGAAACACCAGTACATATAACGGTATTTGACAAAACTGAAAAGGAAGAGGATCAAATTCCATTCACACAAGATGAAAAAAGTGAAAGTGAAAAACAACCAGCACCATTGGATATTGTTTTTGTAGAAAAGGAAATACCTAAACGTATAAAACCAAAGAGCACACGTCTAACAAAACCGTCTGAAGCTCTAAGATCACCTTATAAGGAACGTGTTGTGCAATTGTATGAAAAAAAGCACACGATTGAAGCCCGTATTGCAGATTGGATATTCTCAGCAAATGGAGACATACGGTACTTGTTTAAATCTCTTAATTTTTATTACAACAAATCTTGTTACGAAAGGGGAACAACTAACCTTTTGTATTACAATAATGTAGGGAACCATTATTTAAAACTGCATCTGGGAGAACAACTATAAGAATAGCCTTGGAAACTTTTTATCCAAATGAGTATTTGCATGCCGGTGTCATCACTAGCTGGTCAGCCGTTCTAAACAGCTAGGAACTATACCGAAGCAGTGACTCACGTGCAAGGCTGTTTGGCTCATGTAATATGATGGTATGATCTCTAAACTTTCACTGTAAATAGGGCATGCTTTGTTATTCCTTTAGAATAAATATATGCTTTGTCTAGGCCATGTATTAAAAATACGGTACAACTTTTAATTTAGTACACTTTTGTTGTGCAGGGGGATTATAACCTCTCTAAAAAGAGGGAAGAAATCATGTTGGAAAATTTCCGCCTGAACATGCAAAGCATTTTATGTGATTCACCCTTCGGTTCCATTAAAGCCGTGGAGATGTTGTTTCTTCCAATCCTACAAGACAAACACTTCTATCTCCTCATTTTTTATTTCAAAACTCCAGCCATTGAAATTGCTGATAACATGAAATACAGGGGTAAATTGAAAGCTAAGCATGCAACACGTGTCAGAATGATGGTAATACACTAACCCAAACATATCGTTTATGATGCATCACATCTTGTTACAACTAAGTTGTATTGTTTTGATTTCAGACAAAAATACTTCTTTCATACCTTAAAAAAGAATCACCAAAAATGTATGCAAACATCAAAGATCTGGAGCCAACAAGGTTAGACTTACCATGGGGAACTACAAATAATTTTGCCGATTGTGGCGTATTTGCTATGAGACATATGGAGAACTACCATGGAAAAAATAGAAGATAGGATTGTGGGCTATCAACGGAGTCGAAAACGCAATCTGATGAGCTAGCTGACCTTAGACTCAAATATTTGACAAAAATACTCTTAGCAGATATCAACATGCTACGAGATCAGGTGATATCTAAGGTTGAAGAATTTGAAAAATTAGATAAAGCCGAAATGGATGAAATGAGAGTAAATGCTCATAAAAGAATAAGAGAAAGAACGAAGGAAGCTTTAGGATGATTGGTTGAAAACAAAAACAGTACAGTTTTGGTTTAATGGTTAGATCATGCGAACTTGCACTATTTTGGGTTGTTTTGTAAAGCAGTAAATGAACTTGGCACTTTTGACATGGTTCTACTATATTTTGTATAGCAGCTGGTGAATTTAGCCTTTTGAAATGATCATGTGAACTTGTACAAATCGCAGTAGTATTTCACTTTTATTATTTCACTTTTGATATGAACAACCATATGGACTAAAATTTATGCAACTCATTGTTGATTAAAGAAACAGTACAATTAAAAGAGACAGTACAACACTTCGAAAAGAAACAACACTTCGTAAAGAACTTTGGTATTCCAATACAATTTGGGTTCTTATGAGAAACAATACAATTAAAAGAAAACAGTACAATTAAAAGAAAAACAACACGCTGTGTTGTTTATTTCCATTTATCAATGTAAAATTAAACACTAATCATGTCCTGCATTTGAAGTATCATTTCCAGTACTTGGATTACCCTTGGAAGAACCAACACCAAAATATTTGAATTGAGAACAACGTCGGCTATTGTGTCCAGGCATTTTACATATCAAACACGCCTTGGTTTTTTTCTTTTTTGCACGGATGCTAGCTCGCGAAAAGACATTAAGCGTTTACGAGAACCACTCCCTTTGGTTTTAATTCCAGTAGGTCTTTTAATGGTTGCAGAAGACGGCTTTTCAACCCCAACAATATTTGAAAACCTCTCATTCTTATTTTTTGCCACTGAGACAATATATGAAGCATCTACCTTAGATATGACATCCTTTAATTGATCCCTATAACTCGATAACTGATCGATGTTGTTGGCTACTCGGTTGACGATATACTCGTTTGAATACATGATATCACGAATAATGCTTTCAGCACGCTCAACATTGTCACCATCCCGATTAATGAAAGAACACATTGACTTTCTCGGTATAGCATCCCTAGTCCATCTTTTCATAACATATTTTGCAGGGAACTCCTTGATGCGAGAAATTCGTAAAACACAAAAGATATGCCTACATAGCAAACCGTACTGCGCGTACCTCTTGCAGCTACATGTAATTTCCATATCCATTTTCCTAAATATAACCTAGAAATGGAATACAAATAAATGTTATAAAAATTGAAAGAAAACAACACAAGAATGTTAATGTTAGAACATCCTTCTATTAAAAAATAGTGTGTAATGAATATAGAAACAAGCATAACTTGAACCTATTGTTAACTTACATCGCATCTTTAAATCTAGTACAAAACACAAAAAGCAAAATCTAAACAAGGAGTGTTTACCACATAATATGGTTCAGAGACATCAACATCTAGCTCCTCGATGTAAAACTTCTCAAAATCACCAGTCGGAGTGGAACCCTTAGAAGCGCATTCGTACACAGAAGAGTGTATTTCACCTTGAACATCCCAAAAAATTTCTCTCGTATATATCTTATCAGCTTGTGGTTCCAACTCATAACTAGTAGACATGTCGGGTGTTGTGTCTCTTGTGTCGTGATCATTTTTTTCTATGTGTAAACCTCTGAGAATCTATAGCAGTGTCAAAGTGACAGAGAAATTCAACTAAAGACAACTTTGTGTTGGTCAACTGACCAAAAAAATGGTTTTCGCTCTCAGACCGAGAGGTAGCCCGCATAAGACCAGACTTAAGTTCATGACGGTAGTACGCTGGTATCCAATCGGATCTTATTTGAAACATGTCAGACAACCATTTGTTACTATTTAGGTTGTAATCTATCATTATTTCACTCCAAAATCTCTCAAAAACATCAGGGTCAATAGCATCTGTCCACACAATGTCACATAACCTACTATGCTTAAACACATTATCACTTGATAACTTGATACCAACTTGTTATGAAAAAAAATACTTATTACACTGATGAAACAACATATATAAAATATATAAAACAACACATAAAAATATAACCTTATCCGCAATCTTCTTCATTATATGCCACATACATAATCGGTGTCTACTATCTGGAAATATATCTCTAATTGCAACTTTCATCGCCGAGTCTTGATCTGTAACAACTTTAGGTGCCACACCAAAGATTTCAAAAAAGTTCCAAGTAGCCACCTATATGAATCTGCAGTCTCTGAACTTAACAAACCAGCACCAAATGTAACGTTGCGATGATGATTATCAATTACAGTGAAAAGAACAAATATCGTATCATACCTGTACAAAACAATCCTTTGTCATATTGTAGCACCACTAAAAACAAACATGTTACGTGGTAAATACAGCACACTAGTGAATAAAAACCACAGGACATATTTTTAGTGGATGAATATAACACATCTTTGTACTGGTTAAACAAACATAAAAAATATAGCACATTTAACAAACTAAGTACATGTAACATGAATAAAAAATACAACACATGCTATATGGTTGATACTACAAATCAGTACATACAACATCAAAAAGCAGCAAATAGGTTAAACTAAGAAATAAAGCACCAATAAAAAGCAGCACACCTTTGTATGATTTAAACCTGATCTGTGTACTAGTTAAACAAACATAAAAAATATAGCACATTTAACAAACTAAGTACATGTAACATGAATAAAAAAATACAACACATGCTATATGGTTGATACTATAAATCAGTATATACAACAAAAAGCAACACATAGGTTAAACTAAGAAATAAAGTACCAATAAAAAGTATCACATCTTTGTATTGAATCCAAACCTGTTAGTATGATATGTAGCATCTAAAGATATAACGTCACCAAACACATAATAATCCCTCTTCATATCTTCATCAACCCAAAATAGGCCAGCAAGGTCACCTCCATCTCCAGTACAATAGTCACAATAAAAATCTGGTAAGTACTCTTTCTTCTTCATAAGACGGCGCACAACCATGTCAGCATCATATTCACCAATAAACAAATTAAGATCCCTTTTAAAATTTTTGCAATCAACAGCGGTCGCACCAACCTCCTCAAATCCACCATACATTACTCTCATTATGTTAAATGCTTTGACTGGTCAAATGTTCATATTAAAAATGTCACAAATGAGTTTTTCTTTCACCACCGTCAACTTTCTAGAGGCATGAAGAAGATGGTAATCCTCTTTATCAACAAAACTATGATTATGCTCTAAATTTAGATCATATATTTTGTAACACTTAGCATCCGTTAACTGCAGTTTGATGTGTGCCTTACATCCAGTACGTTTTGAAGGTCTCCTCCTTCCATCTTTTGATTTCTTAGCAGCACCAACACTATCCTTAAGTGTGTCAATCTTTTGAAAGGTTTTATGAACCTCTTTTGAACATACGAAGTACTTATTTTTAACAACAACACCTGTTGCGTATTGAGTAGTCTTTCGAACCGTGAACCCTGATAACCTTGCATACTTCTGGTAGAAATCAAATGCTTCTTCAAGTGAGGTAAAAACCATATGTAATGCAGGTTTGGATTCAGTTGGAACATTGGGTGTATAGTACATCTTACCAGAATTGGGAGATATACGCTCACCTAATACAAAAAAAAACACATTATAGCAAGAATAAAACAACACAAAACATTTTTATGTATGTACAAATGAATGATTCTATGGTAAAAAAAAACACATATTTGAATCCAGTACTAAATAGATCAATAAGAAATACATTATACTATATGCATTGCTACATATGAATACAGTACAAAAACCTAAAAAAATACAGTACATCACATTCAAACAACAAATGATATAAAACACATAATTGAATCTAGTACTAAAAAGATCAGATGTTTATGAATAAGAAATGCATCATACTATATGCATTGCTAGTTTGCTACATATGAATACAGTACAAAAACCTAATATGCATTGCTACATATAAAATACATTACAAAAACCTAAAAATACAGTACATCAATACATTCAAACAACAAATGATATAAAACACATAACTGAATCTAGTACTAAAAAGATCAGATGTTTTTCGATAAGAAATACATCATACTTTATACACTGCAAACATATGAATACATTACAAAAACCTAATATGCATTGCTACATATGAATACAGTACAAAAATTTAAAATACAGTACATCGATACATTCAGACAACAAATTATATAAAACACATAACTGAATCAAGTACTAAAAAGATACATCATACTTTATACAATGCAAACATATGAATACAGTACAAAAAACTAAAAATACAGTACATATAACATATGAATTAGAACAAACACTGCATTTGAAAAATATAGCACATATTACATATCTTCATAAATCAGAACAACTACTTAACACAGCATTGGTGTTATACAAAATAAGCCAAAATTGATTTTAGATTTGTATTTTAAAGGCAAAAAATGGACATAATGAGAAAAATACAACTCATAATGAAAACTAACTTTTATGTAAAT
Source organism: Helianthus tuberosus (assembly GCA_030545235.1). Taxonomy (NCBI): domain Eukaryota; kingdom Viridiplantae; phylum Streptophyta; class Magnoliopsida; order Asterales; family Asteraceae; genus Helianthus; species Helianthus tuberosus. The sequence goes on along the minus strand of CM060411.1, from coordinate 140,787,717 downwards.
GATTAATGAACACAATTGAACATACTACTACTCTGTTCTTGGATGATACCGCTAGTAGACATATTCAATGTCGAGAAGATGAAAAACAATTGATCTGGTATGAGAAAACTGATTATCGTCAACCTACAATCGAAACTAACGAAGAAATCAAGTTGATTATACACCGACTGAGAAGAATCAGACGCTGTATCAAAATCATGATAGATCATCAATCTCCGATTGAATTACCAATCAAATTTGTTGAAAACACTCTTGTTTGAGAAGAATCAGATCAAAATCATGTTAGATCGAGCAAGTTCCCTGTTGATCGTACAAAATCGTTTTGAGTTAATTACAACGTATAGCTTGCCTGATTGAAATTTTTGAATGTTCCAAAATTACCCTTAGGTTAAAAAATTAAAAGATGCTATGTGTCGGCTCCACAATCCTTCTTAGGCTATATATATATATATATATATATATTGTTTGCGTAAATTGTTGATTGACTTTTGGAATTTTATCGACACTTTAGTCGTCGGGATCGTCCAAAAACAAAGGAAACTCTGCCCGATTTTCTTAAAAAATTCGAAACACGAGACATTTGTAATTTACAAACGACATTTATCGGAAGCAAAGTATATTTGTGACATAAGTATAAAGTATGTTTATCTTTGGCGACATTCTATAACTTATAAAACGAGATTATAACATTACGACGCACACGAGTTACAAATCAATGAAACCCGAATACTTTTACAATAATAAATATAATGTTTTATATTTATTTTCAAAACGCCGATAACCCGAATAATCCCGAACACTTTTACAAAACAAATATAAGGTCGGACGACGATAATTCGTAAACTATATCTTCAAATGTCGTTGATTCGTATACTTTTATAAAAATAAATATAATAATTTATATTTATTTCAAACTTCTAAAACGAAGTACGACACCTTTCCGAAAGATTTCAACAACGATATTATTAATTCGATAACAATGAGCTCATATAGTCCTATGCATATATGTTTATTTATTTCCACCCTACGAAAACTACGACGGTATTTTACCGTATCATATACGACGTTTCGAATACGTACCATTATTCACCTACGTATTTCTATCCGCGATGACTTCATAAATATAGTCATGTTTATATTTAAGGATATAAATATACGAGTGGGGATCCTACGGAAAGTGTGTTTTTCCTAGAAAGTCTAGGAAGCGATCTAGGCCATCCAATGGGTGTGTTTAATGGTTGAGATCATCTTGGTGGCATTTTGGTAATATGTGTTTCTCAAAAATATGATTATTTAATTAATCAGGGGTAGATATGTCATTTAGCTTGTTTTAAATATGGAAATAATTGTCTTTCTATAACCATCCCACATTTCTTGTAATTTTTTCTCTCTATCTCTCTCTATCTCTCTCCCTTTCTCCCTCTCTTCCTTCTATCCTTCATGAAGAAACACATCAAGAAAACACATCGTATTAATCTGCTTGCTGTTAAAACACAGCGTCAAGAAATCCTCCAGCATTACCAGCATGGATGGTAAAACACAGCGTATGAATCTGCTTGCTGTTAAAACACAACTGTATGAATCTGAATGCTAAAACACAATTGTATGAATCTGCTTGCTGTTAAAACACAACTGTATGAATCTGTTTGTTGTTAAAACACAACTGTATGAATCTGAATGCTAAAACACAACTGTATGAATCTGAATGCTAAAACACAACTGTATGAATCTGCTTGCTGTTAAAACACAAGGTCAAGAACATTCTGGTGGTTTCCAGACATAATTAAAAATCGATACAGACCAGATAATAGTAAATGGAAAAAGAAGTGTATTTGCCATATCCGCAATCAAGAATTGTGTTTGAAGCCATAACTATCTCTCACGTAAAAAATGATTTACGAATAAAGTTGATCAAGATCGTGAAAGGAACGAATGAGAATTTGTTTGATATTTACGTCTGGTAGTAATTCGCAAATCATGGAGAATCGGTTACCATAAAATCGTGCATAGTTAGTTAATGAGATATAAATTCCAAAATTAAAATAAAATGTCAAATTACACAATTGCCCTTTTAGTTAAAATCCTTCAATGCCACATGTCACGTTCTGATTCTTCCTAGACTTTCTAGGAAAATAAGGCTTTCTACCCAACTCCTACTCTAAATATATATATATATATATATATATATCCTAAATCATTCGGAAACCTAGTCGCTTTCCGATACTTAGTTTCATCCCGAATATAAACGGGATCAACTAACAATAGTTTGGTTATTTCAAACCAAAATATTTACACCTTCCTTCGTAGAGTCGTTTTGTTAACGACTCGGTAGAGCTCGGACACGTAGTTTAACTACGTTTAAACTAGAAACTTATAAGTATTCCATCATAGGAATGTCTTAGTTGCACGCTAGCCAATTCACGTTCTTGGAACGACACTATGGAATCATGCTAAGCTAGCTATGCACGAGAATGTCAAGGTGAGTTCATAACCCCCACTTTTTCTAGTTTTACATTTTTTTACCAACGTTTTCGGGGGTGGAAAGACATGCAAGTTTTGCAAAAATAAACAGCTTTTCGATGAACGAAAACTAATATTTCTAAACCGTGTTACGAATGGATTACAAAGAACTCAAATGGTTTACGAACGATTTATACTAAATATACCGGTTTTACAAAACAAATGCGTATTTTCGAAACATGCATAATTTTCATGAGTAGTGTAAGGACCTTCAAAAATGTCCCAAAACGACCCGTAAGTGAAAACCCGGACCCCTGAAACCCCAATCCATATCAAAAACCAAGAAAATCAGATTTTTGGTCTTCAGGCGGGCCGCGTAAAGGATAAGCGGACCCTTACGTGGGCCGCGTCAACTTAAGATTTGACCGGATAAGCATCCGGGCCATGTGTTGTCCACCTGGCACACCTACTCATGACCCAGCAAACCTACACGTAGACTAGGCCCCCTCGCGGGCCGCGTAAAGATTAAGTGTGGGTTTACGCGGGCCGCGTGAAACCCAAAAAGTTGCTATAAATAGATCAGGGCATGGGCTTTCATCTGGTGTCGAAAACAATTCTCAAAAACGAAGTGCTACTGCTCAATTTCGAAAATTAAGGTAGTGAGGCTCTGCTACGATACAGGGTATTAACTCGATGGCTGCTACGATTCAATGTCCGATCGATTGAAACTATCTGATGGATGTTTAAGTGCTGCCCACATTAGGGCTATACTTTGTCATTCGTCGTAAATTCGATGGATGTTTAAGTATTGCACTTTGTCATTCGTTGTGAGGGTTTTAATCTCGTGAGTTATCGTAAATGTTGTATTAGTTACTGACCTAGTTCGTGTGCATTGTTATTTAAATTAGGTTACAAGGCTAATCAGTAGGCTAAACTCTACCCGTTTAAATCTGCAATGTGAGTCATTCTCTTTTTATCAATAATGTTTTACAATACTCCAAGTTATTTTCAAATGTTATAATTACAGGGATTAAGTCATGGTTATCTTAATCACTGGCTAGTGGGGTATTGTGCACATTACTAATTTCTCACGGTTAGGCTAATAAATCCTAACAGTGATAATCATCACTACTTGGGTGAAAGGACCCAATAGTGGTATGACCATCGTAACCAAGAGGTGACACGGCGCCAGATAAAAATAAGATAAAAGCCATTGTAATCGCTCTTATGCTGTAATTTATAACTATGTGTCGTTTTATCAAATTTGAATGACTCGCCAGTATTTCCCCGCTGATAAAATATTTTCAAAACATGTTGCAGGTGACTACTGTGAACCAAGAAAAAGTGCTACGGAGCACTAACAAGCTTGAAGTAGTGGCTCAGTTAAATAAATAAACATGTTTTGTAAATCAGGGAATTTACTTGTGAAATTCCTCTATTGTAAATTACGGGGTTTATCCCGAATTATGAAATAAAATAATCGGGCATTTCAAGTTTTAAAAGATCCTGTAAAATCTTCCGCTGTCAACTCAATGAATAAATACCACGGGTTTCTGTCCTACGGTTCCTGGACCGGGTAAAACCGAGACGACGGCCGTGACAAGTAGGGACAGGATCCTCCTAGTTATAACAACGGGGCTGCGTTGGTCTGCGTTTGAAGAACAGGACACCCAGTGAGTTCATGTCCCCCTTTTCTTTTTAACATTTCGGTTTTACAACTCTCGGGGGGAAATACATGTTACTTTAGTATGGTTATGTAAGGACCTGCAAAAATGTCATAAATTTCTCTGTAAGTGAAAACCCGAACTCCTAAAACTCTAAATTTTATGAAAAATTAAGAAAAACAAGTTTTATGAGTCAGTCGCGGGTCGCGAAAGATTTAAGCAAAGTCTTCGCGGGGAGCGACAGCTAAGTGAATCTCCGGATAAGCATTAGGGCAACGTGTCACACACGTGGCAGGTCTAGGGTTTGACACGACAGCCCTAGCCGTAACTAGGGTGGCCCTCGCGGGCCGCGAAGGATTGCCCTTCAAGTTTACGCGGGCCGCGAAGGACCTAATTTTCAGCTATAAATTCGACGTTGCATGGCCAGTTCAGTTTGCTCGAAATATTTCACTCAAACAGCTTCCTTTCTGCTCGAAAAATCAATTTTAGTGGTGAAACGCTACTACGATAACGGGGTAATAACTCGATCACTACTACGATACCATGTCCAATCGATTAAAACCGATCCGATGGATGTTTAAGTGCTGCCCGATTGCTTTGCAAAACCCTAAATGTTTCCCAGTTATAATCGTCATGAGGGTTTCGATCTCGTGAAATTACTGTAAATGTTGTTTGCATTATTTAACTAGGTACCAGGCTTAATCAGTAGGTATAATCTGTCCGTCTAAACTTGCAATGTGAGTCATTCTCTTTTTATCAAATTGCTTTGCAAAACCCTAAATGTTTCCCAGTTATAATTATAGTGATTAAGTCTTTGTAATCTACAATTACTGTCGGCATGTGGGGTTTTGTATACATTACTTGATAACCGTCACCATTGGATAACGGGTTAGCCAATGAGTGATATGACCATAGTCACAGATACGGTCGAGTGACAAATACCGATTTGGGGTAATTGGTTGATATGTAAACATTGTAATCGGTCTTAATACTGTAGATTATAAAAATGTGTCGTTTTGTACAAATTGAATGACTCACTAGTATTTCCCCGCTGAAAAAATCTTTTTAAACACGTTTCAGGTGATTTACTGTGAACAAGGAAAAGTGCAGTGTAGCACTCCAGCTTGAATGAAGTGACTCAGTAAATAAATAAACATATTTTTGTAATCAGGGGATTTTACACTGAAATTCCTTTATTGTAAACCACGGGGTTTGTCCCGAAACTTGAAATAAAATAATTGGGTGTTTTCAGTTAAACGATCCTGTTAAAATTTCCGCTAAATCAACCACCAATTCCACGGGTTTCTGTCCCGCGGCTTCCGGACCAGGAAACTGGGTCGGGGGCCGTGACAGAAAAGGTGGTATCAGAGCCACTGATTTAAGCCAATTAAGTATTTGAAAAATACTTAAGTTTTCAATTTGCCATTCTATGATTCTGTGAAAACTTAAAATTTCAATGAATAAAATTTTAATTTGGATTTTTGTGTGTTTCCTTATGTGTGACTAACAACATGAATGAACTATCGGAAGCCCTCCGAAATTTCACAATCCATACTACTGATATGGATACAGCAGGAACCCAATCCGGTTATCAGGCTGACACCGAGGAGCCACTAGTGTTTCAGGCCCAGTCACAGGAGAAACCCAAACCTAAAAAGAGGAGAAGGCTTCTGGACTGGAAACGAGGACGAAAGAAGAAACCCGCTGCCCAAAGGGAGAAAAAGACAGAGGATCCAAAAGAAAAAGGAAAAGGAAAAGAAGTAGGGGAGAGCTCTGGTCAAACCTAGGAATTTCCACCTTGGGAGGAACTCGATTGAAAACTGGCAAACTGTGACCTCATTGGACCTGCTGATGAAACCCTTTTCAATTTCCCCCTCAATCAGAGCTTCCTATCAATTTGGAACATGCTATTCCGGACCCAATTGTCAACCCTCAACCTTTTACAGGGCAGTTGGAAGAATGGTGGACTAGTGACTGGCACTTTCAGAACGTTATGAATAACCAACTTTCCCCAGTTTGAACCTGAACCTGCTCCTTTTCCACCCATGAACCCGGAGAATTTTGCCGAATTACGCCGCTACGGCGAGAAACTTGTGGATGCGGGAAATCGGATTCGAGAATTGGGGGAAAACATCACGTGGAAGTACGACGAGAGGGAGCGTCGTTTTTGAAAAACCAGTTAACCGTAGTTAAATATTTTGTATAATAATAATAATATGTGAATATATATATATATATATATATATATATAATATTGTATAATAATACTAAAATAAAATATCTGTAAATACCAGTTCTGTATGGACCCATAATATTATATAAATATAAATGTCGCAATGTCGACGATTTTGATTATACGTGTTGAATTGATTGTTTGTGATGCTCTGTTATGTTTAGTTGCTATCCATTTTGTGACAATAATATATATATATATATATATATATGGGACCGCTAAAATGAAAACCGCCTCTAGTTCTAAGAACCGCGAGAACCAGTTCCTAGCCATTAGAACTTCAAGATCAATGGATAAGATTAAAAGTAACTAAAAATAATATTAAATATTTTTTGTCTTATTATATTTTTAATATTTTAATCTAAAAGAGTAATTTAGTAAAAAGACTCTATTTTGTCCTTTTGTCTTTGTTGTTTTTTATTAGTTTTTTGTATTATTATATTAGTTTTTATTTTTGAAACATAATTTTTTTATTGAAAGCATTTTAAAATTTAGATTTTTTAAAAGATTTTTTATACTTTTTACATTTTACGTTTTGCGTTAAACTTTTTACGTTTTTTACGTTTTACGCGCCGGTTTTTGCACGCCGGGCTTTTTCAATCGTCGTTTTTACGTTTTACATAAAACTTTTTTACGTTTTTACATTTTACGTAAAACTATTTACGTTTTACTTAAAAAAATTTACGTTTTACGTTAAACTTTTTACGTTTTACGTTAAAAAGTTTACGGTTTAACTTTTTTTTTTACAAAAACTTTTTTTCGCAAAAACGAACGCACCCAGAAATCGCACACTCGGGAGGTGTCTCAGATATATCGTTATCATCATCGACTAGGGGGGGATAAAAAAACATCAAAACAAATGTCTCGAAAATAAAACAGGGTTTGGCTCAGATTATCCGATAATCAAAAGGCTGCAAAAGTGGGGATGCAGGTTCAAAAAACCTACCCTCCGCCGTCCTTGCCGCGCCATCGTCATCTAAATCTACGGGTTTTTTTTCATCATCGCCACCCCAATCAACCATATCAAAACCTACAAATCAAAATCCCCAACATAACAAATCAAAACAAATATCAAGAACACTGGCCAAAATATGAAAATCCCCAACATACCAAATCAAAACAAATATCAAGATCAATATCCCCAACATACCAAATCAAAATCCCCAACATATAAAAACAGAAATCAAAATACCAACATACCAAAATACCATCGGTATCATCATCATCATTCAAGAACACATATCAAGAACACAGGCCAAGAATCACCAAAAAAATCAACTAAACCCAGAAAAATCAAGAACACATGCCAAAAAATACCAGAGAAATCAACAACACAGGCCAAGGAACTGAAGAACTAGTCTTGAACCAACTAAACCCATAACCTCCAAAGTCGACCAGAGCATCAACTAATCGGGAGGAGACCAGGACCTCCGCCGCCTGCCCACCACCCAGCCGTCGAACCGCCACCACCAGCCACTAACCCACTAACCCACTGTTAGAACCACCGCCGCTGACCAAACCACCACCGTAACATGTATGGTGTTAGAACGATCTTGAGAGAAAAAGAGAGAGAGAGATTTGGGGGTGAAGGACAACAACATCATAGATCGGGACACCAACAACCACAACATCAAATCGGAGTTCACTACCCCCAAATCGGAGCTTGGGTTAACAAGTTTAGTCGCCGGCAGGGTTGGGTTCAGTCGTCGTCATCATCGTCTTCGGTTAACAGGTTTAGTCGCAAGCAGAGAGACAAGGGAGATGGGTGTGGGGGTTGGATTTCAAGAGAGAGAGATGAATGAGAGATGCAATTTTAAAAATGGAGAGAGAGTCTGCAACTTATAAATATAATAGAAAGAGAGAGGAGATAGGAAACATTAAAAGAAAGACAGAGGAGAGAGGAAGGATATGACATTTGGGGTAAATGACCGATATACCCTTTTTGTTGGCAAAACCTGATTGGTGGAGACTGGTTCTCATGGTTCTTACAACTGGGGGTGGTTTTCATTTTAGCGGCTCCCTAAATATATATATATATATATATATATATATATATATATATATATATATATATACATATATATATATATATATATTGTTAATTATTCAGATGGAAAACGCAGTAAACCAACCGGCAAATGAAGTTAACCAATCTGAACCCAATAATGAAGATCATTTTCTCAATAGGCAAGATATAGAAAATATCGTTGCTCAGGGAATAGCCAACGCTATCCCAGCAATCGTCGCTGCTGTTAAGAATCCTATTGAACCTTCCCAAGCTAACCATAGCAAACGCACCCGCGACGATAATTTCAGTAACAATGTGAATGGGGGCGGCGATAATAATAATGTGGTTCAAGCCCCATTTCTTAAGAAAATGAAAGTGGCAATGACTGGTTGCACTTACAAAGAATTTCTCACCTGTAAGCCAGTGGAATTTGCAGGAAATTTATCGGAGTGTCGCGCTCTGGTCAAAGATAATATTTAGAACCCTAATTACCCTTAACAATTAGCTAGTGGTAGTAAGGGGTCGAACCACGAAGAGTATGTGGTTTGCGAATGGAGTTTGAATGAATTGTAATAGTTGTCACTTTTATGAAGCTTGCTAAATTATTTTTATGGTTTTTGGTTTATTGAAAAGATGTTGAACAAAGTTCACTAAATTAATTGGATTGATTATCTATTAGAAATTAAGAAATGCAAAAAACACAATTGATAACTTAAACAATAATGAGAAAAAGGGTTCACACCCAGTTTCGGTAATTGCAAACCTAGGTTCCTACAAGTTTTAGAATTGACCTAATTGGATAAATGATTAACAGATTTAGTGTACCGTGACTTAGGTGCCAATAACTATCAACATTCCTAAGAATGGACAATAATGCACTTTGTAATCAACACAAGTAAATCCTAACCAAGATAACACATAAGTGCACAAATTCATTTCACAAAGTCATAACTTTATCATCGTTCAACAATTTGTAAATTCAATTCAAATACAAGACAATTATCAAAGGTGTTCAAAATCAAAACACAATTTGTCACACAAGTCAAAACTAAACACAAATCGAAACTCTAGATAATACAACTACCTACACTGGGGTGAAACCAAGGTGATTAGCCGCTCATGGTTGAAGGAACTTGATCACCGGATGTTTGAGAGTTGACTTGGATCATCTCGAAGCTTGTGGAATGGTGGAACAATGAGGATTAGGGTTTTGGTGGGTGATGATGGTGAAAGGAATGATGGATGAATGAACTAGGGTTTATGGATTAGTGATGAAGATGAATTGAATGGTGATTTGGGTTGATTCGGGTGAAGGTTGATGATGGTAGATGATTGGTAATGGAAGAGATGATGATAATTGGCTCCAAGATGCTTATTCAAACTCAAAGAAAGTGTAACTTACGGATTAATTGCCAAAGAACTAATAGAAATCGTTCTTCATACCCAACAAACCCAAAAATCGCGTTTAGTAAAAACAAAGCCCGTCGCCGACGCCAGGGGCCCGTCGCCGATGGCCTCCCCTGATCCAGCTTTCGTCCGACGTGTTATTTTCCTGGATAAAAAGATGTTTGGCCGATGGGGTAAACAAGTGAGCGTTGCCGAAGGCCCTAGGGGCGTCACCGATGACCTCTCTAGCTCCAGTTCTCCATTTTTTTCCACTTTGCACTCCTGGTTGACCCGTTTGATGTCCCGGTGGTCCGGTTTTCACTCCGGTGACCCTTAAAGCTCCCGAAAAGCTCCTTATTCATTAAACGTGTAAAACACAAATCTAATTAAAAGTAGGCTATTCAAGATTAAAAGTTAAGTAAAAACCTAAACTTAAACATATACAAGCACCGTTATTCGACCATGTATCAGCAATGAAGGGGCGACTGTCGCACTACGTTGGTTGGAAAAGACCGAAGCTGTGATTAAAATAAGTAAGTGTGCAGAAGAAGACCGGGTGATGTATGTATCCCACCTTTTCAAGGAAGAGGCATTAGAATGGTGGAACACGGTGCTGCAAGCTAAGGGAAGTGACGTGGCTTATGCCATGAGTTGGGAGGAATCACCGGATGGTGGACGTTGATTGTCGAGGGTATACTTCGAATTTTTTCGAGTATGCTAGAATAGTACCAACTCTGGCCTCGCCAGAACCGGTGCTTATTTGTCGTTACATTTGGGAACTAATTAGCGAAATTCACTGTAGGATCGATCCGTGACCCAAACGAGTCAATTAGAAGAGTTCTTAGTCTGTTTCAGAGGCGGAAACAAAGAAACAGACTTGGAAAACAACTTGTATCACTATTAAATGTCTTGTTTTATTGATATAACAGCAATACAGATCAAACGACGCGTCGGCAGCAGTTCGGTACAGGAAAGCTCAACCTTCTAAATGATTTCGTTTGGGAGGTATATATAGGAGAGGTGATTCCATTTTAAAGTGCCAATGTGCATTTCAAACGGAATTAACCAGGTTAATTTCGCTTGAAACTGCACAAGTCTCTTTCAAACGGAATTAGCCCATTCAAGCGGAATTAGCTCCATCACACCTAAAACATCTTATTTTCCTCATACAATATGCCCTGATCTAACAATTCTAATACAAGACTCGATACAAGACGAAGTCGATAGACGCATGCACCAACAGACTCCCCCTCGAATGTTGACGAGTCTTAAGTGTCGAGTCTTCAACGTCTTCAGTCTTTATCAGTCTTTGGGCTTCCTCTTCAAAATATTTGACAGAGTAAGTATCCCCAATCTTCTCTCTTCTTCTATTTTCAGGATCTGAAGCTGACTCTTATATCCTCTTGATCAGATCTCTTGATTCTTCAATCTCTACATCAACAGACTTCCCCTCAAATAACGCTTGGGATCGTAGTCTGGATTATATTCTTCTCTCATGTTTACAGGTTCAGGATCAATTCCTGGCTTCACCTGCAAAATCTCTACCCAAAACATAAGTTTCATAAAAATAAGATATAACAAATTTAGAAACCCTGCTAACCACTTGTAGACACAAACTGAACACATCGTTTTCAAGTATCGACCAATTATGATATAACAATTAATCTCTGATGAACCACTTGTATGAAAATCATTTTTTCAAAACACACACTCCCAAACCTGTTCGTCATGTTTAGCATTTGGAATTTTGAAAATCAGCTTTTCAACATCAGTTGTCAAAAATCTTTTTGAATTTTTCAAAATTTATGCTAAAAACATACCGAAAATTTTTTTGGATTTTGAAATAACAGAAATGCAGTAAAGAAATATTTACATACAATATTTTTGTGAGTTTGTGTAAGAGGATCATATCAGTTTTATGAAACAAATCACCAACACCGTTAAGCTTTAAACATTTTCAGTTCTAAACAATTCACTTAGATTGTCAGTATACTGATCCACTTAAATTTTCACACAAAGTTCAATTGTTTTGAGATATGAGATTAATGTTTTAAAGACTTAAACTTATTCGCGTGTCCCACCTCAGAATATACTCCCGTATCCAGATCCCAATATTCAGTCTTACAGGTGAGTATACCTAGATGATATCTGTAAGGGGTTTAAATTGCGAGGGCCGTGAGAGCTCAGGTCAGAACTTCCGTTCAGCAGAGAGATGACGGCTTCAACTTTTGGTAGGTCCCCTTTAGATGATCTTTTCTTCAACAGCACATGATTAGCATTTTGCAATGTTTCATCATTTTTTATACTGAGGGTAGGCTATGTTTCAAGCAAGCGTAAAGTATTCTCCGGGGACTAGGACATTACTTCCGCAAAATCAGAAGTCCCGAGATAATACCCCAGATATCACTAAGCATAAAGACCTAGTATCTCAGAAAGAGGGGTCCTTCAAACAAGATTTCGGGGGTTACCCATATATCCGAGAGATGTTACCCACGATATAAGCAAGTTTGAATTTTAGGTTTATATCTCGACACAATCTACTAAATGTGCAAACACCTACTGGCACATCATCAGTGAGACCGTTTATCACATTTTTAACTTTCCATTTCTTTAGCATGCTGTGATCGTCCACTGATGTACTATCATTTCCTCTTTTTCACAACAAAACTCGTTTTTGATTTTATCATTTTTTAACTTTTTCAAATTTTCAAATGTTTTTGGATTTTCTGAAATTTCTTACTCCCCCTAAAATTCAAAAACTTTTAAAGGAAATTTGAAAACAAACTGTACAAGTAAAATGACAACCGATTTTCAAGCTTCAATTCGCCATCCACTTGGCATAAACAATCAGAATTCCCCCTCACAACAAACTATTTTCCCATTGTGATTTCAAAATACTTAAGTTTGTTTTAATCAAATGGTTTTTCCAGAAAATAAGTTTCGTTGATTTTACCACTTGTAGGTTAGGAGTTCATCACATTGTTCTCCAAAAATGCTATTTGTAGGAAAATCAAGTACAACTTAATGTCCTTGATTTACCACTTGTAAATGAAAACCTTTTTCAATATCTTGTAGGTTCACTCACCAACCATAACCACTTGTAAATCAAAATATAACAATATAAGGATATCACCTGTAGATTTACCATCCAAACCTATTCAAGAATGATGCTGATTCCTGTTCCACACTTACCAACCTAGGAGCTCCGACAAATCAGGATTTCAGTTAGAAAACGCTGTCACCCAAGCCTGACCAGCCTTGGGTGATACACATCTATCCCACCAACATTTTGATTTGTAAAATTCTTTTGCACCTTTAACCTTTCCATCAACCATCTTCCCGAAAATATGTTTAACTTTTCCATTAAACACTTTTTCAGCATCAAATTCTTTCTTATCAGCAAAGAATTGTCCTGAAATCTCAGTTTTAACAATCTTCAACTTCAAATTTTCCTTTGACAATTTTGAAAAATTTTCATCGTTCATCTCAGGAACGGAATTCTCATTCTTCTTTTCAACAAATGACTCCTCTGATTTTATGGAATCAGATTCATTGTCAGAACTACTCTTAGATTTTACAACCCATCTTTGTTTGTTCAAATCGACTTTTCTTTTGTAAAAATGTTTTGAAACATCACCAGTTTCGAATGTCGAATTTTCAAACACTTTAGATTTGTCAGTTAGTTGTTTCTTTTCATCAACATATTTTTCTTTCAATTTTGAGTTAAAAGAAACTCCCTGTTTTATGTTGTTGAACTGTGGGAAATTCCAAGCAATGTGTCCAACTTTTTGACATTTGAAATAGGTTCTTCTATCAACTCTTGAAGCAAATTTCTTCACATTCTTCTTTATTTCAGCAAGAAACTCTTGATTTGTCTGTTTCCAGAATGGTTTCTTCTGCTCTTCTTCAGAACTTCCTCCTGTAACAAATTTTGTTTTTGGTTTATAATTTTTCTCATTTTTATAATTTCCTGAAGAACTAAAACCTAAACCTTGCTTTTTGAAATTACTGTTATGGTTTGGTTTCTTTCGATAACCTGAACCAGAACTGTAACCCTTTTTCTTGTTCAATCTTTGTTGACCTCTTGAAGTGTATCTTTTAGGTTTTTCAGTAAGATTTAAATCTTTTATTTCAGAAATGTTAATTTCTATTAGTTTGAAAACCCGTTTGATCATTTCCGTTTTGACACTTCTTATTGGAAATTCCTCATCAGAATATAATTTGTCTGAATCATTCAAAGTATAAGCCACTTTGATTGATCCATCATTCAAATTAGATTTTGATAACAAGAATTCTTTATTGTAAACCCTTTTAACCGGTGAACTCGGACTCTTTTCTGACGAACTCAAACTTTCAGATTTAGACTCCGACTTTGACTCTTCATCCATATCCAACACCTGATCGACCACTTTCTTTAACAACTCAGACTCATGATCAGTGTCAGATGATGTGAATGTAACATCAATATTATCTGGTAATTCATCAATGATTTCATACTTTAACTTGATGTTGAGAGCCTTAATTAAACGTTCCTCATTTGGCTTTCTAGGAGAATAACTATTCCAAATCGGGGGCGGACACTTGTTATATTTGACACTTGGTTTCTTACCAGTATCCTCTTCAGTTTCTTTATCTTGAAATGCTTCAAGACCTGCAACAGTAGGATAAACACGATCAATCAAATAATCACAAGTAGTATAACTCAACAGTAATCGTTTAATCCTTTCACTCTCAATTTTTTCAAGTTCCAACTCCTGCTTCAGCCTAGCACAGTCTTCAATATACTCATTGATGACGCTCTGCTTTGTCATTAATGTTGAGCTCATCATTGTCATAGCAGCATCAACTTGTCGATTTGTTTTGTTCAAACCATCAACTGTCTTGTTCAAAACATCATATGACTCTTTTATATACTTCAAATCAGACAGTAAATCTTCTTTAATCTTCTCCAAATCAGCAATCTTCTTATCTTTCTCCTGTGACGCCCTAAAACGTTTTAACCCAATTTATCGCAGCGGAAAGTACATACCTAAAATTTCTTTCATAATAATATTTCTTTCAAATAAATACATTAATCCCTTTTTATAAATAAATCAAATACTAACATACTTATCAATTTAAGTGACAATAAACACACCCCTGTACAATCCATGTATCGACTCGATCTTCAACCGCGTACACTTCTTGATGAAACATCCAAAACCCTGTACGGCCTGCAGTCACCACATTCAATCAAATCAATAGCAACAGGTGACATAATAAAAATAAATCTTAACACATGCATAGTAAGGCGTCAACATATCCAGCTTTCTCTTATACCAGCCCCTTCATGCATCCATTCCTTCACTAGCATCGGATTGCGCAGCTAACCTTCACTTTCATTATTAACATGCCTATACTTTACATTAACTCTCAATAGAAACGGTTAGTATCATTAACTTCCCTTCATATGAACATATTCTCGATTTACCCATAACTCATCTTTATGCCTAATTCATTATGTAAGTTCCCTTTCTTACCCCAAATTTAATCGAATCTCTTTTCTTAACCACTCCCAACTCATTTGTACTTGAACTTAACTTAGTAATAACCTCGATTCATATCTTCTCACACTACATTCAATAAATACCATATATCATAATTACTGTACCAAACAAAAGGGTAAGTTCGGAGTGCACTTACCTCATGCGTCCGAGTTCAAGCATAGCTTCCGTGTTTATCCTTGGCCCGTTGCCCTTCCATGCTTGTGTCCATGTTGACATGACTCCTATCCATACATGTCATCACATTCATTATTAGCATACAATCTCACTTATCATTTTCTCCTAAGCATTTCATCAAACACTTGGTGTGCATAACACTTTCTAAGCATAATGTACAAGTGCTTAAAGCATGTTCTTCCTTATTTCATCTTATGCACCATTACATTCAAGCAAAATCTCATAATCATAAATTCCACATCAAGTTTATCTATCCTAGCCTATCATACAACACCTTATACATCAAAAGATCACACTATAACATCTACAAGTTCATCATGATCATCATCTTCACACTCATGCAATGGGTTTCATTCTAAATCACCCAATTACTTGAAATTATTTATAACACAAGTTCTATTTGGTGTTTCTAACACCTCTACATGCTTAATTTCATACAATTTCATGATTTACAACATAACCCACTTCGTGGGTAATCACCAATCTAGAATCTAAGACATACCTTATGATCCCCTAGTGTAGGTGATCACAAATTCGTGTTCGGTTCTGAGTTTGAGCTTTAATTCATCATCCAACTTGAAGCTTCTTGAAGAACTAGGGTTTGAACCCCTTGTTCTTCTCCTGAACGTTCGACACACACACACACTTAATGTGTGTTGTGTGTTGAATTGTTGTTTTATAAAACATAAGTTTCCATGTTACGATTTAGCCCCTCGTGTTCACCCTTTTAAATATAATTGGCACAAACTTTTAAACCTTTAATAGTTTTTACCCTACACTTAACTAGGTTAATTAGCCTAGTTATTTGTTTCATATTATAACATACAGGAACATATGGTGAATATATAAACATTCGGGTTTTGGGGCGTTACAAGTCTACCCCCCTTAAACAAGGTTTCATCCTCGAAACCTTTCTTATCTTTACTAGCTTAGTTCTAGTAACTCAATCCCTCCAAGAAATTTTCTCCAACCCGAAGACGCTTGTGACTTCTTTTTAACAAGTCCATACTTTCCCTACCACACTTTCACATGATATCCTCATTCCCCTGACCCGTTCATAACAGGTTAATATACATACTTATTCAAACTTATAATAATGCTTACACTCACATAATCCGTCTATAACGGTTTTGGTACTTTCATCTCATCCTTTAAGATTCCATTCTATAGACACATTGTATAACATTTAACTCTTGTTTTGTTATCACAACAAAACTGCTATGTCATAGTCACATATACTTGTTTAGCTCTAAAGTTAACATCATTCTACCTCTGTTAACATTAATTGCTACTGGGTATACTCATATACGTATATTCACATGTATGTTTGTACATACAGGCTTCATTCCTTTGTGCACATGCAATCCCATTTAATACATACATACATGCGTTTATATATATGTACACGCATACATCTATTTACATACACCCGCAACATACTTAACTTGTAACAATAACACATCTATACATACATGTTTACATGCTTACTTATCGTTATATAATGCACCCCCTCATACGTACCTTCATACATTTATTACACAATCATACCATCCCTATCTCTCTACTTACATACGTACGTTTATACGTATCTTCATACTTTCATACATTCCTACGTGTATACATACATACATTCCTACGTCTATTCATACATGCATACATTCATAGATACCTTCATACCTTACTACATTCATACATACATATACATAATTACATACATTCCAACACCTCTACGTACATGCGTACATTCATACATACCCTTCATACCTTCATGGACGATAATTCCTTCTTCATGCATACGTACATTTACATGTATATTCATGTATCACATTACAAATCATTACCTTCGTGATTTCTCATGCATTACTTACAATACATACATATAGCCGTTACGGAATACTTTAAGACTGAACTAAGATATCATTCCTTTATTGACCTCTAAAAGTCAAACCTTTTATACCATGTCTTACTTGTACTATTATTAGTTTGCGTGGAAAATACTATTCCATCTATAACATTTCTATTTACATTCACAATTCAAACAATTGGCTAACCTTGCCTTCATTACATGCTCATCAATCTGTACCAGATTGATTTTTATTCATCTGTAAAATAAGCCCTCATCATGAGTATTCTTTCAATACATCTACTACTTTCATCATTCTCATTTATAGCATTAACGGTATTACATTTCCTAACATACTTTCATTCAACTCGGTGTTTATTCACCCATTTTTCTTTCACGAATTCCCGATTTGCATTAACATTATACTGTACATGGATCAAATAATATAACTTGTAAGACCTAAGCTTACCTAATCGAGAATTTATAAGAATCCTTCGCATTATATAAGTAATGACCATAAACTTTCATACAATGTTTATAGCACTTCAACACTTTAGATACGATAACATATTCATACTCATAAAACCCTTACAAGGTTCATAACTGGTTCAATTCGTAAAATAACATACTTTACCCTTTCTGAGATCGGCTTCAATTCCTCATGAATCCAATGTTCTCATACCTGCATTACATTGCTTTCTCAACGGAAACACGATTAATAACGTTAATAATCGAACGTATCTAAATCGTGCATATGTACATACTTGTATACATACTTACACACCTACAGGCGTACATACGTCCATACCTCTCTTCATACATACATATACTCATACGTACCTTCGTACTTACTTTCATACGTATCTTCATACGTACATACCTACATTCATTCACACATATCTACATATGTGCATACATTCATACCTACCTTCATACGTACTTACATTCATTCATTCATACTTACATACATTCATACATACTTGCATTCATTCGTACATACTTGCATATATTCATACATACTTACATACGTGCATATCCTTCTTTGGGACTAACGGGGGTTCGGGGGCAGCGCCCCCCGAGAGAAGCGGGGTCCAAGGGGCAGAGCCCCTGGCTGGGGTCGAGCTGCCAGGTCAGCTTGGAAATTTTTTATTCTGGACAATAGTCCTTTATCAAAAATGCATCAGAAACTTAATTTCGGCCCATTCGGGAGCTTAACGGGGCACCGGGACGTGAACCGGATCAACCGGGATCACAAATGGAAGAAAACAGAAAACATAAATTCTGGGCACCGTCGCCGACGAACATAAGGGCCGTCGGCGACGCACCTCCGTCGCCCAAAATCCCCGTAGACAGCAGGTTAGGCCGTCGGCCAAAAACCAGGTCGCACATGCCGTCGGCGACGGCCCTTTTGGGCGTCGGCGACGGCACCCCGAATCTTCATTTTTTCTGCAGCTTTTTCTCGTCGTTCTTGCATACTAAAACTCACATAACTTTTAACTCGTTTACCCGATTAACCTCCCGTTTCTTCCTACATAATCGAATTTTGGTCCTCTTTCATATGGACTCAAAATCCAACGTTCGGATTAAGAAAATTCTTAACTTATAAGTTTTTGGCTTAATATTCCTTATGAATTATTCGACCCGTTTAATGAGATTTAAGCACTTAGCTCGAATCTCGCTTGTACTTTTCATGCCTTCGATTTTTACACTAAAACTTCTTTCATTTTCCATCACAATTATATTCGTGGTGGATTTACCTTGCTAAAATCAAATATTCCACATTTTACCCTTCGGTTCAACAATTTACGAAAAATTGCCCATTACAAAGCATTAAGCTAACGGGCTTATACCTTTCACTTTTTCGCAACCAAAAAGGTTTATTCATTTATAAAACTTATTTCCAAACTATCTTTAAGGGTCGTTGCCCAATTTGCCTTTCGAGGGCGTTTTGGTCATCTTTTGTCCTTTTTAACTACGAAGGACATCCAAAGGCTTGTTTTGACCAAAATGACACTTTTAACCATAAACTATACCACGATTCATATGTCACTAAGGACATAATATCAACCATATTTATTTACTAGATATGCCTTACTTTAGGTAATCTAAGCCCACCCATAACTCGATTAACTCTCGCCGAACCTTATGTTCCCAAGGAGAGTTTAACCCATTACACATACCTGGCTCGGGTCAAGACATTGACCCGTTTACATAGCTTGCATCTTTAATTGCTAATTAATAGCAACGAAATCTCCATACGACATCCATCCTGTGAGCATAAAACTCAACAAACTTTCATTAATCATCATCGTCAATTGGTAATATTATCACCATTTAACCCGTTTGGCCTAAACGACCAAACCTTTTACATTTTTTTTTTTTTTTTTTTTTTTTTTTTTTAGAATGGTATTTATTTACCAATTCTCTCATTTGACTCACTACGGAGTTTCACCATTTAGTCATATTCCTTAAGCTCTTCTCCAACGTATTTAACCCATCATCGCTTATGCCATAGGGTGTCTTTTAAACTTTACTTTCATCCGTCAACATGTAACTAAATTACCTTTTTACCCTTATTCTTTATTATGGCATACATCATAACGTAATCCTTCAAAACTCATTGTACTTTTGTCATTCCACGACTAAATTACCGTCTTACCCCTTTTTACCATCAAATATGGTTTATTGCCAGTTTTAACTTGTTCCGACCCGTATCGATTCGTTTCGGAACACCTTATTTCGAAATCTCTTTTCGAATAGTAACATCTCTTATTTCTAGTCAATTACATAAGTGGTCGTACTAATTTAAATGCCTTAAGCTTTACTTACCTTCCATCCAACTAAGCTTTTTCCACGTACTTGATTCGTTTACTACTTACGGCTCAAGCCTTTCATTCTTCTTTTCTTCCTTCTTCATAAGTTCGATCCGTATCCATCTACGGATCGAAACCTTCGTTCATACCTTCCATTCTTTTCATTCCATTCCCTTCGCGTTTGAATTCATTCACGAATTCAAACCTTTCCTTCCTTTCATTCCATTCCGGTTTGAATTCATTCCCGAATTCAAACCTTTCATTCCTACTTTACATTCTTTCATGTTTCGAATCCGTCTCGCGGATTCTATCATAGCATTCATACCTTAACTTCTTTCATGCTTCGAATCCGTCTCGCGGATTCTAACATAGCATTCATACTTTCATTCCTGAAAGTCTTACATTTCTCTTCACCCTCACGTCCACCTACTACTTAATTCTAACGGACATACCTGTAACAATTATCACGGTCTCACGAACGTCATACGTTTCTTGTGTACTGGCCAGGTACACAATCCACATACTAGTTTCGTGCCTTCGTGTAATCGCCACCTTATGTCCGAAGAATTAAGTTCCGGCACGTGTAACATTTTCAAAACTTCATTGCCATGTCACTATTATATTTCATTTATGATTTTCCTTCGCTTGCTTAATCATACCACGTCATATTGAATTTACGTACCTGGGGTTCATTTTCCTGACATAACACACACCTTAGCTTTCGCACTAGCCCGCGACTGCGGAACATCCTCATTATCCATCAAGCTCACCTTTCAATATTCATCATTATTAGTAACCTCTCGCATACTTACTTATTTTAAATCTTACCTTTAGGTCTTGATCGAGTCTTGGATTGTACAGGTCGTTAATCACAAGAGCACACAGGTTTGAGTTCAAGTACTCACTCATTTGTACTTGATTTCACTCAAACCTAGGCTCTGATACCAACTTGTGACGCCCTAAAACGTTTTAACCCAATTTATCGCAGCGGAAAGTACATACCTAAAATTTCTTTCATAATAATCTTTCTTTCAAATAAATACATTAATCCCTTTTTATAAATAAATCAAATACTAACATACTTATCAATTTAAGTGACAATAAACACACCCCTGTACAATCCATGTATCGACTCGATCTTCAACCGCGTACACTTCTTGATGAAACATCCAAAACCCTGTACGGCCTGCAGTCACCACATTCAATCAAATCAATAGCAACAGGTGACATAATAAAAATAAATCTTAACACATGCATAGTAAGGCGTCAACATATCCAGCTTTCTCTTATACCAGCCCCTTCATGCATCCATTCCTTCACTAGCATCGGATTGCGCAGCTAACCTTCACTTTCATTATTAACATGCCTATACTTTACATTAACTCTCAATAGAAACGGTTAGTATCATTAACTTCCCTTCATATGAACATATTCTCGATTTACCCATAACTCATCTTTATGCCTAATTCATTATGTAAGTTCCCTTTCTTACCCCAAATTTAATCGAATCTCTTTTCTTAACCACTCCCAACTCATTTGTACTTGAACTTAACTTAGTAATAACCTCGATTCATATCTTCTCACACTACATTCAATAAATACCATATATCATAATTACTGTACCAAACAAAAGGGTAAGTTCGGAGTGCACTTACCTCATGCGTCCGAGTTCAAGCATAGCTTCCGTGTTTATCCTTGGCCCGTTGCCCTTCCATGCTTGTGTCCATGTTGACATGACTCCTATCCATACATGTCATCACATTCATTATTAGCATACAATCTCACTTATCATTTTCTCCTAAGCATTTCATCAAACACTTGGTGTGCATAACACTTTCTAAGCATAATGTACAAGTGCTTAAAGCATGTTCTTCCTTATTTCATCTTATGCACCATTACATTCAAGCAAAATCTCATAATCATAAATTCCACATCAAGTTTATCTATCCTAGCCTATCATACAACACCTTATACATCAAAAGATCACACTATAACATCTACAAGTTCATCATGATCATCATCTTCACACTCATGCAATGGGTTTCATTCTAAATCACCCAATTACTTGAAATTATTTATAACACAAGTTCTATTTGGTGTTTCTAACACCTCTACATGCTTAATTTCATACAATTTCATGATTTACAACATAACCCACTTCGTGGGTAATCACCAATCTAGAATCTAAGACATACCTTATGATCCCCTAGTGTAGGTGATCACAAATTCGTGTTCGGTTCTGAGTTTGAGCTTTAATTCATCATCCAACTTGAAGCTTCTTGAAGAACTAGGGTTTGAACCCCTTGTTCTTCTCCTGAACGTTCGACACACACACACACTTAATGTGTGTTGTGTGTTGAATTGTTGTTTTATAAAACATAAGTTTCCATGTTACGATTTAGCCCCTCGTGTTCACCCTTTTAAATATAATTGGCACAAACTTTTAAACCTTTAATAGTTTTTACCCTACACTTAACTAGGTTAATTAGCCTAGTTATTTGTTTCATATTATAACATACAGGAACATATGGTGAATATATAAACATTCGGGTTTTGGGGCGTTACATCTCCTCACAAACTTTTCAAGATTCTAAACACTTCAAACATGGTTTTTCAACTTCAACTACTTTTTCACTTATCTTTTCAACCTCGACAGTCTTTTCAACTTCAACGAGTTTCTCAACTTCAACAATTTTTTTCTATTTCGACAATTTTCTCTACTTCGACAAGTTTCTCAACTTCAACTATTTTTTCCACCACTTTCTCCACTTCAACGATTTCCTCTACTACTTTCTCAGTTACTGGTTCAACATTAGCTTCTCCAGCTTCTGTCTTTGCTTTTTCACCATCAAGAATTTTTGCTGCTTCCAGCTCTCTCCTCAATATGGCAATCTTCTTCTGATTCAGCAACTCAACTTTATCTTCAAAAAACAAATTAAAACTGTCAGGATCTATGCCTTTTCTAGCTTTGTTAAGATATTCTTCCTCATCATCAGTTTCAATATCGCTTCCTAGATCTGGAAATATCAGGATTCTTTTCTGACTAGCCTCATCTTCACCCAGAATTCTAGCAACAAGACCTGAACCTGGTGGAATGTATTTATCCCAGCTGAAACCTTCTGCAACAAATTCATCATCTTGATCAATTATCCCAAAACAAGCTCTTCTTTTTTGAATGGTACGTGCATGAGCAGTTTGTGGTTCTTTATCAATTTGTGGTTGTTGAACAATCTGATGAAAAATTGACTTTTGATAATAATCATTCTTTCCATCTTGTCTCCCAGTTGCTTCTTTGTTTTTGCATTCTCGTTTAAAATGGCCTTTTCCTTTGCAACGAAAACAGGTGACTTTTGATTTGTCAAAACCTATTGGAGATTCACTTATTCCCCGAAAATCATCTCTACCAGTGATTTGTGTAAATTTTTCTGCTCTTCGAACAGCACTGGCTAAACACCACTTCACATCCATCAACTCAAGTTCCTCTGCATCAATTTGGTCATAATCCTCTTTGGTAAGCATCGGATTTTCAATTCTGCCACCAATCAAGCTTTCATATGATTCCAACATAGCAACGAGTGATGCCATGTGTTTCTTTGCTATTTCCGGAGATAAATTTTGACCATTTTGAATGTTCAAGGTAACATTGCACTGTAGATTATTAGAATTCTGTTGTTGAGGACTTGATGTTGTAAAATTTGGATCAAAACTTGAATATGAAGACGAAGATCCACCACTCTGTGTCAAATTACTACCCTTAGTTCCAGATGAAGTATCAGCACTGAAACCAGTTTGAATCTTTGGGCTAGGACTGGGGGTAGCCTCAAACTTGTTCCCTCTGTAATATAAACTGACATCTTGTTGAGCATTTGGATTCTTCATGATTGCCGTTTTCTGAATATCCAACTCATGCTCTTCAATCCTTTGAATAAACTGTGCCAGATTCATATTTTCCGATTTTCTCATGTGTTTCACAATCAACAGATAAGTTCCCCATTTTTGCTGTGGTAGTGCTTCGGCAAGTTTATCAACCCATTCATCATCATCTTTCTTAATGTCCAATCTTCCCATTTCCAATACCAAATGACAATATCTATCAATGGTCATCTTTGTTGTTTCATGATCGAAAGCTGCAAACATATCAAATGATTTCTTCAATAACGCCTTTTTGTTTTTAATCATATCTGCGCTTCCTTTGAACTTTTGAATCAATGCATTCCAAATCGATCTAGCAGTATCCTCATGTTGAAGCAAAACAAAGATATCTTCCTTTACTACTTGTTGTAGAAGACTAATCATCATTTTCACACTTGTATACTTCAATTTATCACTCTATGAAAAATCACAAAAAGCTTTTTCAAGCCCACGCTAGTTTTTCGATTTCTCGTAATCTTTGTGTAAGGCACACCACGCATCAAACTTATATGCTTGCACCCAGTTCTCAAATCAATTTTGCCAACCTTTAAAATCTTCAATGAACATTAGCTTAGGTGGTTTTTGGTAAGTTCCCGTCTCATTTTCACTGTACATTGTTTCGGCAGCAGTAACAGGAGCAATCGGTGTCGCAAACGCATTGTAGAATTCCTCTTCCATGTTTCGAAAAAAAAATTTCACAAAAACCCAAGTTTCAAATGGAATACGGTTTCAAACGGAATTAACTTTCAAACGGAATCAACTCTTTTGAAGCAAAATAACATCCTCAAACGAAATTACTTTGAAGCGGAATCACTAATTTCGTTTGAACCAGCACACTTTCAAACGGAATCACGCCTTGAAACGAAATCAACTAATTTCGTATGAACCTCCTCAAACGGAATTACACCCAGAAACGGAATTAGATACTTTCAAGCGGAATAAGGTGAATTTTTCAAGCAGAATAACGATTTCAAGCGGAATAAAGTCCTAATCTCGTTTGAAATGCTGCTAACATCATCTTTTTCGATCTGTTTTCAAACGAAATTATGATTTTTACCAGTTTTAAGCCGAATTAATGTCCAATACTTTCAAGGATTCTTTAAAACACTGTTGCGCAAGTTATGTATGAAATTCAGATCATTTTGACCGTAAAATTTTGTGAATTATGTAAAAGAAGGTGTAGAAGTCAGAAAAAATGGCTGTTTTGGCAAGAACTCTTCTTCCTGAGCTCTGATACCACTTGTAGGATCAATCCGTGACCCAAACGAGTCAATCAGAAGAGTTCTTAGTCTGTTTCAGAGGCGGAAACAAAGAAACAGACTTGGAAAACAACTTGTATCACTATTAAATGTCTTGTTTTATTGATATAACAGCAATACAGATCAAACGACGCGTCGGCAGCAGTTCGGTACCGGAAAGCTCAACCTTCTAAATGATTTCGTTTGGGAGGTATATATAGGAGAGGTGATTCCGTTTGAAAGTGCCAATGTGCATTTCAAACGGAATTAACCAGGTTAATTTCGCTTGAAACTGCACAAGCCTCTTTCAAACGGAATTAGCCCATTCAAGCGGAATTAGCTCCATCACACCTAAAACCTCCTATTTTCCTCGTATAACATGCCCTGATCTAACAATTCTAATACAAGACTTGATACAAGACGAAGTCGACAGACGCATGCACCAACATTCACGACATAGTTACAGCTGCGAGACCCCACACGATTGACGATGTCGTTGAATTGGCCAACACCTTAACCGACGGGCTGGTATGCACAAGAGAAGAGAACAGGAAAAAGGAATTGGCCCAGAAGATTACCCAAGGGTTCCGTGGGGGTAATACTAATAGTAACTTCAAGAAAAAGGGAACTGGGCAATCTTCCACACCTCCATTCTACAGAAACTGTAGAAAGAAACATTTTGGTAAATGTCAGGAAAATTGTAATTTCTGCCAAGCACCGGGGCACCGAGAGGAGGAGTGCAGGAAAAAATCAAAGATATGCTACAATTGCGGAGAAGTTGGGCATTTTAGACCAGAATGCCCTAAACTGGTCAAGCCAGTTGACAACAAGACAAAAGCAACTAAAGGAATTAATAAAAAGAAGGCAAGAGCCTTCCAGCTGACTACACAAGAAGCAGATCTGAATCCGGATGTGATAGCTGGTACGTTTCTTGTACATGACATTTACGCAAAAGTATTATTTGACTCTGGTGCAAACCAAAGTTTTATAAATACTTCATTTTTCCAAGCTCTTAAGCAACCCCTAACCAAACTTAGGCAAATTTATATGGTAGAAACGACAGAAGGAAATTATGTTAATATAGATAAAGTTCTCCAAGAAGGAAAGATAGAACTCTTAGGTCACAAATTTTCTGCAAACCTTCTCCCTATGAATTTAGCAAGATTCGATGTCGTGTTAGGAATGGATTGGTTAGTAGCCAACCACGCTCGAATCCTCTGTGATAAAAATTCCATAGAGATACATACACCAGCAGGAGAAGTAATTTTGGTGACATGAGATAAGCCGCGTAAACCAATGAAGTTCATTTCAGTAATGAATGTTGCTAGTTATGAACGAAAGCAAGGAATCGTGTATATGATTTTGGTAATCATTAACGCTAAAAGCAAAGAACTTAAGGAAATTCCAGTAGTATCAGAATACCCTGATGTATTTTCAGAAGAGCTACCTGGACTTCCGCCAAAAAGGGAAGTAAAATTTAGAATTCATCTGATTCCTGGAACTGCACCAATAGCTAAGGCACCTTATCGGTTAGCACCCACAGAAATGTTAGAACTGAAAAAGCAGTTAGATGAATTGTTAAGTAAAGGATTCATACACCCCAGTTCATCCCCTTGGGGAGCACCTGTGTTGTTCGTGAAAAAGAAAGATGGTTTGATGCGAATGTGTATCGATTATAGGGAATTGAATAAGGTTACCATTAAGAATCGATAGACATTACCTAGGATTGATGATTTTTTTTTATCAATTTCAAGGAGCTAGGTATTTCTCTAAGATAGACTTGCGCTCCGGATACCATCAGTTGAAGGTACAGGAAGAACACATACCTAAAACTGCCTTCAGGACTAGGTATGGTCACTACGAGATTACAGTCATGCCCTTTGAATTAACGAATGCTCCTGCAACATTTATGGATATGATGAATAGGATCTGTAAGCCGTACTTGGATAAATTTGTAATTGTCTTCATCGACGATATACTTATTTATTCCAAAAGTCAGGATGAACACTGTGAACACCTGCATGTACTCTTAACCCTGTTAAGAAAGGAAAAGCTTTACGCCAAATTCTCAAAGTGTGAATTTTGGCTACAAGAGGTGCAATTTTTAGGGCACATGGTGAATCACGAAGGCATTCACGTAGATCCCTCCAAGATAGAAGCGATCACCAATTGGAAGGTCCCGCAATCAGCTACCGAAGTTAGAAGCTTTCTAGTATTAGCGGGCTACTATAGGCGCTTCATCAAAGACTTTTCTAAGATAGTTGTTCCATTAACCAAGTTAACCTGTAAAACTGTTAAGTTTGAATGGGGACCCAAGCAAGAAGAGGCTTTCAGGATCTTAAAGCAAAGATTAACAAACACCCCAATTCTTGCCTTACCAGAAGGAACAGAAGATTTTGAAGTATACTGCGATGCTTCTAAGCTAGGATTAGGTTGTGTGCTGATGCAACGCAACAAGGTAATTGCGTATGCATCAAGATAATTGAAAAAGCACGAGGAAAACTATACGACTCATGACCTAGAATAAGGAGCAATAATTTTTGCCCTTAAGATTTGGAGACATTATCTGTACGGAAGTAAGTTTACTGTCTATACAGATCATAAGAGTTTAAGATGCATATTTGGGCAAAAAGAATTGAACATGAGGCAAAGGAGATGGATGGAAATTTTAAGTGGTTACGACTGTGATATTTTATATCACGAAGGAAATGCAAATGTAGTAGCCGATGCCCTAAGTTGTAAGTACCATGAAAAGCAAAGACGAGTTCGTGCTCTTAGATTAAATCTCCAATTAGATCTAATGGAACAACTGAAGAACATTCAGGAAACAGCAATCAAGGATGATGCTAAAGGAATGAAAGGAAGGATAAAAGAATTAGAGCAAGGGACTGATGGAATTTGGAGATTCCATAAGAAAAGAACTTGGGTACCTAAGCAAGGAGAATTAAGAAATAAGATTTTAGAGGAAGCCCATAAATCTAGGTATACGATGCATCCTGGTAATAACAAGATGTATCAAGATTTAAGGAATAATTTCTGGTGGATAGGAATGAAAAAGGACATGGCTAGTTACGTTTCTAAGTGTCTCACTTGTTCGCAAGTTAAGGCAGAACACCAGAAACCTTCAGGTTTACTTCAACAATTAGAAATGCTGGTATGGAAATGAGAATTAATAACAATGGATTTTGTTACTAAGCTACCCAAAGCAAGGAAAGGTAACGATGTAATCTGGGTGATTGTAGATCGGTTGACCAAATCAGCTCATTTCCTACCATTGAAGGAAACCTTTAGTATGGAAAGATTGGCTAAGTTATACGTAGACGAAATAGGATCCCTACATGGAGTCACACTCTCCATTGTGTCAGATAGGGATAGTCGTTTCACTTCTCATTTTTGGACAAGCTTCCAACAAGCAATGGGGACGCGATTAAATTTAAGTACTACATACCATCCCCAAACAGATGGACAGAGTGAAAGGACGATCCAAACCTTAGAAGACATGCTTAGGGCTTGTGTTATAGACTTCGGTGGAAACTGGGATGACCACCTACCCTTAATCGAATTCTCCTATAGCAATAGTTATCATACAAGTATCAATGCTGCGCCGTTCGAAGCACTGTATGGACGAAAATGTCGAACTCCAGTATGCTGGGCAGAAATAGGAGAAAGTAAATTATCAGGACTCGAGATTGTGCAGGAAACCACCGACAAGATAACTCATATCAAGGAAGACTAAAAACGGCTGAGACCTCCAGAAGAGTTATGCAAACAATCGACGCAAGCCGTTAGAATTTCAAGTTGGAGACAAGGTACTCTTGAAAGTTTCTCCGTGGAAAGGGGTAGTTCGATTCGGTAAGAAAGGAAAGCTAAGTCCAAGATATATAGGACCGTTCACAGTTACCTAATGAATAGGACCAGTTGCATATCAATTACAACTACCAGAAGAGCTAGTCAGGGTACATGATGTGTTTCATGTATCTAATCTCAAGAAATGTTTATCTGATGAATCCCTGGTAGTACCTCTTCAAAATATAGAGGTAAATGAAAAGTTGAAATTTATTGAGAAACCGCTCCAAATAGAAGACAGAAAGGTCAAACACCTCAAACACAAGAGATTGGTACTTGTCAAAGTAAAGTGGGATTCGAAAAGAGGACCTGAGTACACATGGGAACTGGAATCGGAAATGAAGCGAAAGTATCCTTAACTGTTTCAGTAAATCTCGCGGACGAGATTTTAAATAAGGTGGGGAGGATGTAAGGACCTGCAAAAATGTCATAAATTTCCCCGTAAGTGAAAAGCCGAACCCCTAAAACCCTAAATTTTATGAAAAATCAAGAAAAACAAGTTTTATTAGTCAGTCGCGGGTCGCGAAAGATTTAAGCAAACTCTTCGCGGGACGTAACAGCTAAGTGAATCTCCGGATAAGCATTAGGGCCACGTGTCACACACGTGGCAGGTCTAGGGTTTGACATGGCAGCCCTAGCCGTAGCTTGGGAGGCCCTCGCGAGCCGCGAAGGATTGCCCTTCAAGTTTACGCGAGCCACGAAGGACCTAATTTTCAGCTATAAATTCGACGTTGCATGGCCAGTTCAGTTTGCTCGAAATATTTCACTCAAACAACTTCCTTTCTGCTCGAAAATTCAATTTTAGTGGTGAAACGCTGCTACGATAACGGGGTAATAACTCGATCACTGCTACGATACCATGTCCGGTCGATTAAAACCAATCCGATGGATGTTTAAGTGCTGCCCGAATCTTGGGCTATACTTTGTCATTCGTCGTGAGGGATTCGATCTCTTGAAATTATCGTAAATGTTGTATTAAGTTACTAGCCTAGTTTCGTTTGCATTATTTAACTAGGTTACCAGGCTTAATTAGTAGGCATACTCTGTCCGTCTAAACTTGCAATGTGAGTCAGTCTCTTTTTGTCAAATTGCTTTGCAAAACCCTAAATGTTTCCCAGTTATAATTATAGTGATTAAGTCTTTGTAATCTACAATTACTGTCGGTATGTGGGGTTTTGAATACATTACTTGATAACCGTCACCATTGGACAACGGGTTAGCCAATGGGTGATATGACCATAGTCACAGATACGGTCGAGTGACAAATACCGATTTGGGGTAATTGGTTGATATGTAAACATTGTAATCGCTCTTAATACTGTAGATTATAACAATGTGTCGTTTTGTACAAATTGAATGACTCGCCAGTATTTCTCCGCTGATAAAATATTTTTAAACATGTTTCAGGTGATTTAATGTGAACAAGGAAAAGTGTCGCGTAGCACTCCAGCTTGAATGAAATGGCTCAGTAAATAAATAAACATGTTTTTGTAATCAGGGGATTTCCCAGTGAAATTCCTTTATTGTAAACCACGGGGTTTGTCTCGAAACTTGAAATAAAATAATTGGGTGTTTTCAGTTAAACGATCCTGTTAAAATTTCCGCTGCCAAATCAACCAACAATACCACGGGTTTCTGTCCCGCGGCTTCCGGACCAGGCAACTGGGTCGGGTCCGTGACAGGTTAAGCTACGGAATGAATTAGTAGATCATGTGCGAATAGGCTGATACTTAAAGCACCATTAATCTTGTTTAAGACCACGGAACAAAGGGGTAGATCTATCGGGTACAGGGCGAGCCCCACTCATGGGTCCTTGTGTGGCCACATGGAATTTCCTTTGTTACCCTCCCTGGGTGGACCGGTACTAAATCGCTTACGGGTTGGTGGCTTCCTATGTCGGCACACATATTAATGTCCTAACTACACATTAATGATCAACATGTTCATTGACGCTTTACATACCCGATTTCGATACTTAAACTTTCAAATGTCTTTAAGATTCATTTGACACAAACTCATAACACATGGATGTATGAACTTTGGTAACGTTTTCAACTTATGTACAAGTAAGAGGACGAGTTGGTCCTGCTTACAAAGACTCTTTTGGGCTCGGCCCATTCTCACACGTGCAATGCACAAAGACTCTCGTGGGCTAGACCCACAATTTTCATATAACTTGCCGAGAAAAAAAATGATTTTATTATATTTCTCGACAACTTTAAAACCGGTTATCAAAAAGATTTGTTTTAAATGTTTTTCAAAACAAACTATGAACTCGCTCAACTTTATGTTGATTTTTTGCATGTTCTTTCTCAAGTGGCATTTTTTGAAACTATGGAACGGTTGGAATATAAGAACCCATGGGAATTCGAGTACTTAGCAGGCGTTCAATTTTCTAGAAGTCTTAGCATATTTGCTTCCGCTATGCAATGAAGATACCGGTCTAGTCACGCCAACTCTGATATTTCGG
This sequence comes from Helianthus tuberosus, assembly GCA_030545235.1. Lineage (NCBI taxonomy): Eukaryota > Viridiplantae > Streptophyta > Magnoliopsida > Asterales > Asteraceae > Helianthus > Helianthus tuberosus. Next base: position 140,756,124 of record CM060411.1, on the reverse strand, counting down.
GGTGTGACAAACCTCACCATATTTGAGGTCCAAAGCAGTGTTATAATTCTGCTTTGATTTTATTCTTAATACTCGCATATTTTGATTAAAACTTTGTGAAATCTTGTACCCACCAAACTCCCAACTAAGCTCATAGTTGTTGGTTTGTGTTGTGGTTGATTTCCACCAATAAACAAGACTCAAAACCTCTTTAAAATTCTGCCCAAAATGTTCTAAGTGATTGAAACCATCCAAGCTTTCAACCTTCAATGTTGAAAGACTTGTGTATGAGTAATGTGTGAACCATGGAAGCTTTTACTCTCCAAAATTGTTCCACTACCTCACTTGTATGTTTTATTACAAAAAAACAATTTCCATAAAGTGACAAGGCTACATCACGTCCTCGAACACTTTCCATGCTCGAGATGCACGCATCTAGTTTGCTCACTTAGTTGTTTTAGTTAGTTAGTTAAATATAATTTTATATTTCATGACCATCCGAACTCATAAACTAAGTTGATAAGTTTGTGCTTTGGTGAATCATACAATGAGGTTTAATGGATGGAAATCATCTTACCTCCGTGCTTTCCTTACATGATGGACGAAATTATAACATGTACTATATAATGTATAATATATACATGTTAACTGAACTCTTGATACTAACCGGATTATGGTTAGATGTCAAGAACTTATGTTAGATTATCTTAGTTTCTAGACTCCTCGTTTGTGTTTCTAATGGGCAAATTAGGACACATGAAAACTTAGTGTCCAAACGAGTATCTAGACAAGATATATTTTCGTTGCACATATACTTTCCATATTAATTCCAAATCCAAACTCTCTACGAGCTCCATATACTCATACGCCTTTGTTTATCCAAAGTAGGATAACTTTGGTGTTCCACCCTCAATGACTCGTCAATTCACGTTTACTTTGGAAGCTTAGAAAACCGAGAGTATACATGACCCCTTTTTCATTTTAGACACTTTTTGGGGTGTGATACATATAACGTATTAAATTCACACAATCACATACAAACATGCTTTACACAAATAAATAAACAATCCTCTATACATGCTTAATACTTGATGCTTAGAAATTCGTACATGCTAGAAGCCATTCTTGCACTATTCGACATTAACTTGTGTACGAGTCTACCTTAACATGTATAACGCTATAGGAGTAGCACACCGCCGGTATTCTTGTGGTCATGTTATGTTATACAAAAACGGTCTTGCGTTGCAACGACAATATTACGCTAGAATCTTTGGGTTGACAATTATGTGATGCATGCTAGTGTTGTAATGATATGCCTTAGTATGTGTTTATGCCATGTGGATTTGTTTAAACTTTTTATACCTATGTTAGTAATTCAAACTTGTATACTCACTAATTCTTTATGTGTTGACATGTACTTTAATATGTATTGCAGGATCTTGATGACGTTATGTTAAAAGAATTCTAGTAGGACGACTAGAAACGCACTTTAAACTTGCTTATGTATTGTACTTTGTTTCCTTGTTACATGATGTTGTACCTTGCTTCCAAACAGTGTATTTCCGATTTAGAAATGAAATCAAATTTTGACTATTAAATACTTGTCACAAATAGTCATTATGAAGTCTCTTACAATCTCGTTTTCGTCTCACTCCGATGTTTCCGCCATCGGTTGGGGTGTAACATACCGCCACTACCGTCCACCACCACCACTCACCGTCCATGTCCACCACCAACCACCATCGTTCGTACACCACCACCAATTTACTTTAGAAGTCTACATACGTAAAAAAACAAACAACGTTCTTCTTGCAGAGTGTAGAGGTTTGGTCCACCTCTTCTTCTACAGATGTGGTCCTCTGGGCACACCGTACAATGCCAAAAACAAGCACGAGGGAGACTCCCTTCAGCTTGACTTATGGCTCGGAAGCAGTGATTTTGGCCGAAGTAGGCATGCCCACACATCGAATGCTGCAAATCCAAGAACAGAACGAACAACAACTCCGTCTGAACCTCGACCTAATCGAAGAAAGAAGAGAACTTGCGGCCATCAGAGAGGCCAAGTACAAAAAAGAGTTGGAAAAACACTACAACTCCAAGGTCAAAGAGGTCCATTTCAAGGAAGGAGACTATGTGATGTGGAGGAACGATGCTAGCTTGGCTGAAGGAACCGGAAAGCTCGGCACCTTTAATGCATCCCTAAGCGACATCTCGTCCCCTGCAAATCAAACAAAAATAAATAAGCAACACGAAGATCACGAGACACCAAAGGGGGGGGGGGAAGATAGGCCGAATTACTTACTTTCACCGCTCTTACGGATCACCAGCCATTCCCTGTCCCCTCGGCCCCAAACGTGGCAAACTCGTCCTAATAATAACAAGGAAGGGGACAGATAGGGGATCGGTTATCAATCAAATCCGTCGTTAATTTCTGGTTAAAAACAAAATTTTTGCCGAGATCAAAGTCCATAGACTGATCCTTGAATCTCCATGCCATGTCGGCCGGAAGGCAAAGATCGTCCAACCAGAAGAAGTTGTCCTTCCAGTTTTTCAGACTGGATTTTTCATCTCATGCAGAACTAGGAATACCTTTCCGATGAGCAAAAGTATACAAATCACCGGCGGTTATAAACTCGTAAAAATCCTAAATATGTTCAAGTTCGCTTTCTAGTTCAAAGACCTGGATATTTCAAAATGATTGATCCGACTCAGTCCGAACGGGTTCACTTGACAGAGATGAACCCAAAAAAACTGAAGGACCTTTATCAGAAATTTTGTAAAAGGGACCCGGTAGTTTGCAAAATTGCAGACGCAAGTGTATAAAGGGAACTTCCCAGGAAGGAAAGGATATATCGTTTTATCTTTGGCCGGAAGAACCGGATGAAGATCGGTGGGAATACGATATTCCCGGACGAACTTATCTAACTATCTCTGAGATAGAATACTAAATCTTTCGGAAAGATTGTCCTTTTCGGGAGCCATTTTTAAACTGTATAAAAGAACGCACCTTGTAGAAGAAGAAGATTATAAAAGGAGATTTGAAGAGGATGACACAAGAGAGAAAAATCAAAGAAGTAAAAAGTAAAAAATGAAAAATTTGAACGCCTTTTATAAAAGAAAATAGGTCCGTGACAGCTTGCCCATCATGTCAACTGTCACGTCATGCGCCGCTTACGGTTCCCGAGACGGGGAACGATACCGTCACCAGTCGGTTAAGTAACTTGTATCTCACTAACGCCATGTCAACTTCGCACCAAAACCTCCACATCATCCGTCCGAAACCAAGCACAACATTTTACCAAGTCCAGACCTGGACTTGATAAACTGGGCGACTTGAAGATACATATCCGGGATGGACCTTCCTCATGAAGGCCGTGCCGGACCATGACCAGATGCATATCCCAAAAACCCCGTCCCCAGATGCCTACGAACGGACCATCAACATGTGCGTCCAGCCGAATGACGTCATCACAGTTGATTAGTATAAATACCCCATCAAAGTACAAGCCAAGTATGATTTCCTGAACCTTCGTCCTACTTTCTCTCTCTACTTTCTCTCTCTATCAAATACTTATCCTCACGCTGGAGGGTGGTCGTAGAGGGGCCCTCCCATCTCTACGGCGAGCCTAACGGTTTATTCTTTTGCAGGTTCAGGTCCTCGATCATTCTTCAAAGGTTCAAACTCAGATCTCAGGCTCCGGCCTTAGGTTTTGGATCTTCAGCTCCAAATCTGAATCAGTCGGATTTGACAATGGAAGTAGACCCCGAAACTGTAGAAGCTTGGATTCATTAATGTTCGGATTAGACTTGACAACACCAAACGGATTAGTAACAACCTTATTATCATATTAGTTTAAACCAAAAATTGGAGGATTAGTACTTGCGAATCCTAGATCAGAAAGCGGAGGATTAGCGATCGCGAGCCCTAGTTCGATATCACCTTTAGTGAAACCAGTCCCGTCATAATTCCAATCCTTTCGTTGGATAATCATTGATTGTTGTGCATCCAAGGTTGAAGCCATGTGTTGCACCGTACGTTGCATCTTATTATTTATCTTGATCTTGGTTCTGATGTTAGCAATGAGTTCAAGGATTAGCATTTCGTCCGCCATCAGTGCAGACGAATCAATGAAAAGCAACAATGAAATGGACCGTTAACGAACACAACTACTAGTAATCAAATCAAAATCTTAGGCTGCGTTTCTATTACTTTCTGCAATGATTACAACTACTAATTGAAACAATACTTGAATGAATAACATAGAAAAGAGGATGGAAATCAGGGATTACAGAAAAAAGAGGTGGGAAGAAGAAACCATTACACTCTTTAACAGTATTCATGATCACCTAATCTTCATCTCTCTTGATATATATATATATATTGCGCTTATGCGTTCACCATTCACACAAGTGGGCTCAACTTGTTGGGCTTCATGAGTTGGGCCGCTTAATTGGGTTTGTTGACCTAGGTTCATAACACATAATCCATATTATTTTAAGGAATTCTAAAGTTAGTTCTTAAATAGAAAATTAAAGTAAACACATATATTTTTATGGATAAGGAATGAGATGTGGGAGAGTTATAAAAAAGAGAAATTTATGGAATAGTGATTTTTACTTATATGTATAAGAGAAAAATGACACATGGATCTATCTACTATAATAAAAGAAACCAACTTTGAACACGTGTCATTCATTAATGTATCCTTCATCTATACTTATCTTATATTAACTAAATAAATAATAAATTAATATTAAATCTTATCATACTTTAATAAAATATTAAATATTATCCTCAAATCTAAATTGTTAATTTAATATATTTTTAAAACAAATACATCTCTTTCCTACTTATCTTATCTTATTAATATTAAATGTTATTCTAATTTATTAAAAATATAATTTTTTATTATTTGGTATACAAAATTATATTTATCCAACTCGTGTAAAATGTGGGGTTTTGAAAAATATAACTTTTTTATTATTTACTATACAAAGTTACATTTATATAACTCGTGTAATACACGAAGTTTTTAAAGATATAACTTTTTTTATCATTTTCTATGTAAAATTAGATTTATTCAACACGTGTAATATATGAGGTTTTTAAGGATGTAATTTTTTGTTATTTGGTAGATTTTTCAACCCGACTATACACGGTTTTTTTTAAAGATATGACGCTTTTAGTATTTAATATACAAAATTACATTTATTTAATATGTGTAATACACATGGTTTTTAAAGATATAACTCTTTTTTAGATCCATTCAACACGTGTAATATACGGGGTTTTTAAGGATGTAATTTTTTTTTATTATTTGGTAGATTTATTCAACCCGATTATACACGGGTTTTTAAAGACGACGTTTTTAGCATTTATTATACAAAATTACATTTATTTAATCTGTGTAATACACATGGTTTTTAAATATATAACTTTTTATTATTTGATATATAAAATTACATTTAGTTAACCCGTACAATATACGGGGTTCATAAAGATACAACTCTTTATTATTTAATATATAAAATTATATTTACCAGTGTAATACACGGGGTTCTAACCCAGTAAGATTTATAATTTAACCCAAACCACGAACACTCAAAAGTGTAATTTATTTAAGTGAAACTAATTATAATTTTTAATTTTAAACAAATACTACTAAACTAACATGCAACTATAAAACTTTTATCAACACATGGCCTATTGATCCAAGTATGATATTTGTTCTCTATAAAAAAAATAAAAAAGTTGCAAAATTTTGTTGGTATGTGATTAGATAAATGTATAAAAATCTTATATTTAGAAAAACTTTTCATCAATTCAACAAAGCTTCGCGGCCATCAGCCCCTGGGCCCTAGTCCTTGAAGAGTTGAAACAACTCTCGTGTAGATTGTAAATTGTCAAAAAAAGGGGACTAAATATCTTGTTTCCTAGAAAAAACCAAATAAAAAATTCACTTCAAAATCTTGTGAAGACAACGTGTGACACACCAAACATCTAATTTCCGAGAAAAAACCAAATAATTCACTTCAAAATATTGTGAAGAAACGTGTCACACACCAGACGGATTTAAAAGCCGAAAAAACACACATTGAATCTTGACAACAAATCCTCAAAAATGTCGATCGCAAAAAGAGGGCTTCAACAGTACTTACTACAGCTTCAACAGCATCCCCTAAGAACAAAGGTACCATCTTTATTTAATCCCCTAGTTTGTTTTCAATTTCGAGAATTGGGTTTTGTTTATTTTGATGAATTAGAATCTGGGTATGTTTCATTTGATGATCTTGAACTGTTTTTTCTATTGATTTTGGGTTTTTAGTTTGATCAAGTACCGTCTTTTGTGATTCTTGATTTCTCATGAATTGGGTTTTATTTATTTTGATGAATTAGAAACCAGGTATGTTTTATTTGATGATCTTTCAACTGTTTTTGCCATTGATTTTGTGTTTTTTTATTCAGTCATGAACTGTGTTTTGTGATTCTTGATTTGTAAGAATTGGGTTTTGTTTATATTGATGAATTGGAATCTGCGTATGTTTCAATTGATGATCTTGAACTGTTTTTCCTATCAGATTGTGTTTTTAGCTCAATCATGAATTGGGTTTTGTTTAATTTAATGAATTAGAAACCGGGTATGTTTTATTTGATGATCTTGAACTGTTTTTCTTATTGATTTTGTGATTCTTTATGGAATTTGGTTAAAATTTTAGGCTATAACGGCTGGAGTATTATCGGCGATCAGTGACATAGTTTCTCAGAAGCTCTCCGGCATCCAGAAACTGCAAATCCGTCGTCTTCTTCTCAAAGTGGTATGATTTGATTATCTTCCATTTTAGGGTTTAATTGAATCTTTGGTGGATCTTATGATTCAGTTTGATCTGTTTTTGTTGACTTTTTGAAGTCAATCCGTTGACTTTATTATTTATCAGAAATCTTGGATTAATCTTTAAGATGATTTGAGAGATTTTGTTTTGGTTGTATGGTTTGATTAACATGCGAAGTTATGCAGCTTTTCGGGTTTGCATATCTTGGACCATTTGGGCATTACTACCACATTTTGTTGGATAAGTTGTTCAAGGGCAAAAAAGACTCGACAACGGTTGCCAAAAAGGTATTCTTATCAACCTTTGAATGCGCGTGTCAACAGAAATTTACAATCTTACAAATTACAACCAAATTGCGCGATCGGTAATTGTTGATTTTATCTTGCAGGTGGTGGTCGAACAATTGACATCCGGTCCATGGAATAACTTGATCTTTATGCTCTACTATGGGTTCATTATTGAGGGTAGGGTTTTACTGCTCGGGATATTACATATTAATACATTACAATTATATTTATTTTTTATTTAAATAAATGATTCTATTAATATATGAATCCGTTTAAACTTAAAATGTTAAGTAGGTGTTTGGATATGTGTTTCAAAAGTGATTGTTGTGGTTTGAAGAATAACTTATGTCACAATATATGCAGGCAGACCGTGGATCCATGTGAAATCCAAAATCAAGAAAGAATACCCGACAGTACAGTATGCAGGGTGGACGGTACTTCTCTTTTTTCGTTTTTATTGTTATGTTTCAAATTTCTGTTGAGTTTCCCGTATTTTAAAACTTTTGTAACAAGCGAATAATGTTTATTAACCAATGTTCAGTTCTGGCCGGTAATCGGGTGGATAAACCACCGCCATGTGCCGCTGCAATTCCGTGTCATTCTCCAAAGCTTTGTCGCAATGTGCTGGTACGTGTTTTCAGTTTATAACAAAGATTGAAAGGTCTATTTGGTTACGTCGTTTTTCACCATTCTTTTATCATCATTGATAGGGGTGCAAACGAGCCGGGTCGAGCCCGAGCTCGAGCTCGATTAACTTATGAGAGCTCGGGCTCGAGCTCGGCTCGATTCGAGCTTTGTTTTCTCAAGCTCGAGCTCAGCTCGTTTATTATCTATTAGTTAATATATTGAATAAAAATAATATAAATAATAGAATTTTAGGCTCGCGAGCTCGATAAGGGAAGCTCGGGCTCGGTTACTAAATAAGCTTATTTTTAGGTTTGAGGTCGGCTTGTAAACAGGTTTAAATAAGCTCGGCTCGACGAGCCTAACGAGCTTCACATGCGAGGCTCAAGCTCGGGATCGATAAACAAACGAGCTTTATTTTAGGCTTAAGCTCGGCTCGGGCTCGATAAGGCTCGGCTCGTTTCGAGCTTTTTCTCGAGTAACTCGCGAGCCGCTCGGCTCGTTTACACCCTTAATCATTGATAACAAATTGATGAACATGACCTAATTTTCTTTATATTTCGAATTCAATTTATAGGGGTATATTCTTGAATTTAAGAGCAAGATCAAAGACATTGACCAAAGATTAAGCAAATTTAAAGGAGCTTCTCAAATAACATCTTCTGTGTGCTGTGGTATTATGGTAAAATACTAAAATTGGCTCTTTACAATATTATTTTTTTACCTTTTTTTTTCTGAATATGCAAAAACAGCAAGATGGGTTCCGTCCTGTTATCGTGTATCTTGATTTAAAAGCTTGTGTTGTATTAAAGCTATGTATTGTCACAGTGATCGATTAGAAACAATGATATGGTTAGATTTTACGCTTCATTTTGATCATTTGCTTAAATGATCCAGTTTTTTTAACATGACAAGTATATTGTAATCAATCATTTATGTCATTGATCGAAGCTATCATATGGGCGGTGTTGTAAAGATCATGTTGTAGTGCTTGGATGGAGGACCCGTTGGATGTTAGTTGGCTCCTGCGGATCGAACACCATTAGGCTTGTCATGAGGGAAGCAGTAGTATATATGTAAGTTGTGAATGCGTGTCCATTCGTTTTGAGATAGGGGATTTATCGGCTGGAAGTTTGATATGTTTGGTCATCAATGCTAGTGTTGTGACACTGAGACGTGCACGTTGAATAAACGTCATACATGTGTGCTGGTCGAAAGCATTAAATGTTAGTGAATATCCAAACATAAACGGACACAAATGGACAAACACAAACAAACACCAATCGTAAGTAGTATTCATATCCAAACATAGTCCAAATAATTATCATCACATCGAACATTTTATTGATAGTATTGCGTTAACGATTTAATGAATGTTTGGTTCATCTAGTAATCTTGTATCTCTCAACCATGGATGAAGTATAGCCATCATCAAAATGCTATTGGATTGAAACATTTATTTACTTTTAAAATCACTAAAAGAAAAAAACAAAATGCTTTATAATTGTAGATGATTAACTAAAAATACATTTAGTAATCATCATTCGTTATTATAGTTAAATACTTGTCAATATTGAAATTATGCGGAGTAATTACACAGATGGTTATGTGACAAGTCAAAATTTCACATTAGGTCGAAATTAAAAAAAAAAAAAAAAAAACTATGTATATGGTCCCAACCATCACCCGTTACGCTTTTGGTCTCTATAATAGATATTTGTTAGGAAAAATTACACTTTTCGTCCTTTATGTTTGTAGCTAGTTGCAATGGATGACCTTTACCTTTAATAATTACAGCCACAGTCCTTTATTTTTAAAACTTGTTACATCTTTCATCCTTTAGCACTAACTTGGTTAAAATTTTCAGTTAAAATTATTTACTTAAGGGCAGTTTAGTCTTTCTACTTAATTATTTATAGTATAAATAAAAAAAATTAAATTAAATATAAATACCTTTTTTTCTCTTTCACACTCTCTCTCTCTCTCACTCTAAACAAACAACACAGACAACTCTGGTGAATCCCAATAACCCCCTCCTCCAAATCCAGCCATCACCGACTGTCACTCCCCCACCGCCAAACAATCACTGATAGATTCAAACAAAATATAATTGCAATAATCTGATCAAAGAAATAACTCCTGTTTAGATTCACAAAATTAACAAGCCATTATTTGTTCTAACTTAAAAAAAGCTTGAATCCAATAACTCAAATCTTTCTCCACCACCCGTCTTTCTATTCAAATCCACCACCACAAACATGAAATCCCACCCCACCATCGCCGAACACTACAACTAGCTCACCACGTCTTTGTAGATTCGATTGAAACCTTTCAGTTTATTTATCTGAAATCTGTATATTTTCTTTGATCTAATTTGCCATATGTATGAATTTGAGCTGGAGGTTGACCTACCTAATTACATAAAACTTAGCATTCATTGTGTTATCGGTGGATGTGACAAACATCTTTACTGTTGATATATATCATCACAGTCACATGTAAGCAATTTGTTGCTGAAAACCATGTATGGTAGAACAGGTCTTCAACGGTTCAAAAAGGCACAGACTTTAGAACCTTTTGCGGTAGCAACTGCTACTACTACTACACAGCCCCTTTCTAAAACCGCCGCACAGTTACATTCCCATTCTGATCAGAAGCAGCAAGTTTCTCATAAACCTGAAAACAAGGTGTTCCACAAGTACAAATAACCCAAGTTGGAGGTGGACAGTCTAGTTGGCAGCCTCCCGATTGGGCTGTCGAGCCCCGCCTTGGCGTTTACTATCTTGATGTTTTGAAGGATGGTGAGGTTCTTGACAGGATTCATCTTGATAAGCGAAGGCACATCTTTGGGAGGCAGCTTCATACACGCGATTTCGTACTTGATCATCAATCAGTCTCACGCCAACATGCTGCTGTTGTTCCTAATAAGAATGGAAGGCAGCTTCATACATGCGATTTCTCCGATCTATTCATCCATCACCATCGCCTCCATCAGATCTATTCATCCATCACCACCACCCCTGTCTTCCGGACACCCCGTCGCCGCCATCAGATCTATTCATCCATCACCACCGCCTCCGATCTCCGGCCAAACCACGCTCACTTAGATCTGATGTTTAGCCACCGCCTCCCATCTCCCGTCTTTCATATCTGTTCTTTTTGGGCGAGTTTGGATGTGGGGTTTCAAATTCAGAAGATGAAATCTGGATCTTGAGAGGAGATTGAAATCTGTTCTTTTTGGGCGAGTTTGGAACCTGCAGGTTTGGATAAACCCTAAATAGGTATTTAGGGGGAGAAGAGTGGTATTTATATGGTGGGGGTAGTTGCTATGTGAATGGACATAAATGCCCTCACATGCTCTGCACGTGATGTAACTTAACTTAATTTTCTAACTGGGTTTAGGGTAAAGGACGAAATATGTAACATGTTTTCAAAATAAAGGACTGTGACTGTAATTATTAAAGATAAAGGTCATCCATTGCAACTAGCTACAAACGTAAAGGACGAAAAATGTAATTTTTCCTATTTGTTAACACCCAAAATAGACGGTGACCAAGGGTGAGGGAGGGATTGTGTAATTTCCATGTTTAAACTATATCCGCCAAAGATTCGGGTGTCCAGAGTCTGGTTTTGACAGTTTTTGAATATCAAAAACCAAAACCGAATGTTTAAATTTTAAAGCCAAACCAAACTATTACAAATGATTTGCTTCCGATTTGGCCTTTATTAGACAAATATATGAAAAGCATAAAGTTAAAGATAATAAAGTTGTTTATGAAAACATAAACAAAACTGGGTGAAAACCAAAATGAGAACAAAGTGATTTAAGCTTCTTAAACAATCTCACTAAGGGTGGAGGGAGTGGTCTCGGTGACTCAATCGAGGAGGGGAGTTTACCGTGTCGTGATGTTTTGCCGGCCCTGGTTCGGTGATTGGTGAGAGGCTTCGGCGGTGACTACCAGTGGCGGATCTAGGATTCGCGCAAAGCGGTAACGTTTTATAAATAAGCGGTAACGAAATAGAAAAAACGTCAAATTTTTCCAAAATTTACACTAATTTTACACTACCGCCGGAGCGCCAAGGGGTAGCGGGCATTACCCCTAGTTATACACTAGATCCGCCCCTGGTGACTACTCACCGATTTTTTGAGTGTATTGTTTAATATAAAAAATATATATTAAAAAAAAGAAATAGATTACCCATGTGTTTGACCATTGCTAGTGATTGAGTGCAAAACGGGTCGGGTTGGGTCATGGGTCAAAACAGGTTCGGGTCAATTAAAAAAGGCGTTTTTTGGTTCGGGTCGGGTTGGTGAACATAGGAGGGTGACACAAAACTCAAAATCAGTTAAGAAAACCCAACGTCTAGAATGCCAAAGTGAGCTAGAAAGTGATAGCAGCAGACATAGCTTAGCTATTGTGAGTATAAATGCGATAAGAGCATCAAAAACATAACAAAGATATGAGAATTTAACAATACATGACTCACATAAAATTTTTTGTAAGACCTGAAACACACATGATGGTGAAATGGCCAATATGAGTAATGTTACAGATTTTTCCATCTCCTCTCGATAAGCTCACACATCCTCAACTAAAGTAGGATCAGAGGTCGTATGCTCAGTAGCACCAAACTTCTGATCCAAACGTCGACTAAGAGGGTGTTTGGCCTAGCTTTTTTATCTAAGCTTATAGCTTTTTTAGCTTATTTTTATAAAATAAGCACTAATGGGTGTTTGGTTTAGCTTTTTAAACTTATGCTTATTAGCTTATATAAGCTAATTCCAAGAAGCTTATGGGAAGATGGTTATTTAGCTTATTTGAATAAGCTTATTTGAAGAGGATGGTTTTTTACTCAATTGCACTCAAATGATACACACAATGATATTATACCCATTCCCATAATACAAGCTCGTGAAAATTTCATGGTTCCAAAGAGCTTATCAACTTGTAGAATATAAGCTAATCCAAACACTTAAAAATAGCTTATCAAATGAAAGAAAATAAGCATAAGCTACTTTAAAATATAAGCATAAGCCAAAAAAATAAAAGCTAGGCCAAACACCCCCTAAATCACAAGCAAGCACTCTAGAGCATATAAATTTGCAACATAACCAGCTCAAGAAGTTTGTTCGGAATTACTTTTATCATTTCTAGGCCACTCAAAAAAGGTTCATGGATTTGTTTATCATTTCCGGAAGTTTGTCGAAACGGTACTGGTCGAAACGGTTCGGGTCGAAACGGTTCGATTCGAAACGGTACAGGTCGAAACGGTTCCCGTCAAAACGGTTAGATTCGAAACGGTACTGGTCGAAACGGTACGGGGTGAAACGATTCGCGTCGAAACGGTACTGGCGAAATGGTACGGGTCAAAACGGTTCGATTCGAAACGGTACTGATCGAAACGGTACGGGTCGAAACGGCTCGCGTCGAAACGGTTCGATTCGAAACGGTACGGTCGAAACGCTTCGCGTCGAAACGGTACGGGTTGAAATGGTACGAAACTCGTTCCGAACCGAAACTCGTCTCGTGCGGAAACTCGTGTCGGCCAAAAACCCGTTGCGATCCGAAACCCGTCCCATGCAGAAACCCGTGTCGGCTCGAAACCCGACCCGACCCCGTACCGATCCAAAACCTGTGTCGTGCCGAAACCGGTCTCAGCCCGAAACTCAATTTGAACTGAACCCATTCCGATCCGAAACCTGCCACGTTTCTTTAAGACACTAACCCACATCGACCCATTTCTTTAATGTTGTCGACCCGCTTTGACCCAAAAATAACAAGATGGAATTTCAAGTGACCCATTTAGTTAAAATATCTTACTCAAACCAACCCATATAATTTTAAAAGCAACTCAAACTGACCCACTTGGAAGGCTTTAGGTCAAGATTACCCCCTCTAATGACATGACATTATTGGTTAGAGAATAGTTTTACCACTCCCCGAATTGTGACCATTCTAAACCAATTTCATTTGATATTTCATCTAGGCTACTTTTAACATTTGTATGCTTAGAATTAGAAATCAGTTTTTCATTTATTATCCTTTACTAAATATAATATGAAATACAAATAATCATATATTTGTAATATAAAAAAAATCATAATATATTAAAATATTGAGAAAAATGCTCGGATAGTCTCTGTGGTTGCCCATTTTCACCTTTAGTCCATAACTTTCTAAAATTACAGCTATAATCCCCAACTTTTTCAATTTCGTTTCCAGATAGTCCCTGACGCGGATGTAGATTAGTTTTCTCAGTTAAGTATGTATGAAATTACCAATTTACCCTTAATGTAAAACAAAACAAACTAGTCCCGTTACAAAAGGGCAACCACAAGTTCATTTAAACTCTCCACTTGTTTCATCTTCATCCAAAATTAATCACATTCAGATCAAAACACTTATCCACCGTCGTCGTCTGTATTTTCCAGCGTCCCCACTCGCATCGTTCTTCTGGCGTGAAATTTATAGTGTGAAATTTTATGAATACTTCTGTTAGGTTATAATTGTTGAAGGGTGATGGTGGCATTGGTAGTGGTGGTGGATGAGGTTGAAGATGATGGTGGAGGTGGGTGGTTGCAGGTGGTGTTGGAATGAAGAAGAGGTGGATCCCACTTGATTTAAATATATTTCTTTTTACATTTAAGTTATTTTTTAATAACAAAGGGTATTTTAGTAATTTCAAATCCACTTAACACCAAAAACTTACCACCATCCGCGCTAGTGACTTTCCGGGAATGAAATTGCAAAAGTTGCGGACTATAGCTGTAATTTTAGAAAGTTTGGGACTAAACATGAAAAATAGACAAACCACAGAGACTATCCGGACATTTTTCTCTAAAAATCTTATTGTTCAGCTAAGTTTTACACATGAAATTGTAATCCAAGTAATTCATTGCACTTTAGACCACCCGTAGTGGGGCGTGGTTTTTTAAAAAAAATTGAAAAAAAAACGCCCCTCCCCCACTACACCGGGCGTTATCCGGCGTTTTTTTGGAAAAAATTGTTGTCCGGCGTTTTATTTAAAACGCTTAGGGGCTGTTTGTTTGGCGCTGAATGGTTTCATTCAGAGGAAACCTCTGAATCGGTCAGAGGTATATGTGTTTGGTTCATTAAAAAGCTCACCTCTTAATGGTTCCATTCAGTCTGAGCCATTCAGCTAATAACACATGCTGAATGAAACATTTGACAAGCATACCCCTCTTCTCCTCATTCACAGCGACGCCATCCATCTCCTCTCCTCCACAACTCCGCCGCCCTTCACCACTCCGCCGCCCTTCACAGTCCTCCATCGCCGACCCTCCACAGCTTCTGAACGGAGTAGTCTTTTCCGGCGGGCTCATGACGGTCCGGCCGCATTCTCTCTTCCCGATCTATCTCTCTCTCTCACTGATCTCTCTCTCTTCTTCCTGCTTCGAACCCGCTGTCCGACACCACCACTTTCGCCATCAACCATCGCTATCATCATCATCATCAACATCATCATCGGTCATTATCATCATCGACATCACTGCCGGAGTTTGTGCCTTTTAGAGAGAGAAGCAGAGAAGTCGAGGGGGGACCAAGTGTGTGGTTGAAGTGTGGATCGAGAGAGAGGGTGTTGAAGGATGACGTCTGTACATTTTTTTTTTTTGTCTGTGTTTGATTTGTGTGAGGATGGAATTGTGAGATGATAAGGTTTTGAGAGAATTTTATAATTTGATTGCTATTTTAATAGTTTTGTTTATAGGGGTAAAAATGTCATTTTACAAAGTCATTCAGATGTGTAACCAAACAGTATTTTACTGGTTCAGCACTTACTGGTTCAGAGCCACTTACCCATTCAGACCTCTTATTCATTCAGCACTTATTGGTTCAGATGTTGCCAAACAGCCCCTTAATTTGGTTTGTATGATGGTTGACTGGCCAATCATTTTTGAGCTAGTGTCTGACAACTTTTGAAAATGGTACCCACATGGTCACTTTTGGCCAATCACTTTTGAGCTACCCACATGGTCGCTTTTGACAACTTTATTTAAAACTTTTTTTTTTGCACTAAAAATAATATGGGCGTTATTGGAATAATGCCCCACTACACAATTTTTGCAATAATGTCCCATGCTAACTGGGATGACACGTGTCGAATAATGCCCCATGGTAGGGGCATTATTTTGTTCCACCACTACACATGTTCTTATAAATTTTTAAATTGTCCGACAGAAAAGTAATAAAAACAACTGACCGTAAACATGTTCATTATTTTAAACTGAACCATAACCACTAGTCTAAAATAAACAATTAAAATTACCTTCAAAACACAACTTTTTTTTATTATTATTTTAAAATCAGTTCAAAACAAAATGTTTTGCACTTTTTATTAAAACAACACAAATCATCTATTTCAAAAAAAAAAAAAAAAGCGTAACAAAAAGGAAATAGTAATACTCATAAAATCCACGTCATCAATCCAAACTCACAAACAAATCTGCACCCAATAATCAATCAACGGCTCAAAATCACCAACACAACTTTCACACGGATCACACACATTCACCCCCCAAAATTCAAAAATCTCCCTCCAAAAAATCCACCTTTAAAACACACCCAAATCAACAATCTTCACCACACTCAAAACCAAAATCAAATCTTCCAATACACACTTTAATTCCAAAACATGTCTGGTCGGGGAAAGGGCGGAAAGGGTCTCGGAAAGGGTGGAGCAAAGCGTCACCGAAAAGTCCTCCGCGACAACATTCAGGGAATAACAAAGCCGGCTATTCGAAGGCTGGCGAGAAGAGGTGGAGTCAAGAGAATTAGCGGGTTGATTTATGAGGAAACGCGTGGTGTTTTGAAGATATTTTTGGAGAATGTGATTCGTGATGCGGTTACTTACACCGAGCATGCTCGTAGGAAAACGGTTACTGCTATGGATGTTGTGTATGCTCTTAAGAGGCAGGGGCGAACTTTGTATGGTTTTGGTGGCTAGTTTTTTTTTTTTTGATTAGTTTGTTGAATGGATTGTAAGGATTTACGTGTTTGAATGAAATGTTGGGTTATGGTAAATTGGGTTTTATTGTTGTTTTGGGATGACTATTTTTTTTTTTTGTTAGATTAATGCTAATTATAATTTCTTTTGGATTGCTTAATCGATTATTTGAAACATTCAAACTAATGCGAATACCAGTAGCTGAATAGTACAATCAACTGATGTGCATTGGTTAGTTATCAACATATTGGTTTTAAGTTGCTAAAACCGGCAAGGAACTTAACTAATGGAGCCAACGTGAGTTTAGCTCATTTGGTAGAGATATGTGTTTTGAATGGGAAGCTTTAGTAGGGGTGCAAACGAGCCTAGCTACTTGAGCTCGGCTCGGAAAAAAAGTTGGAATGAGCCGAGCTTAAACGAGCTTGGGCTCGAGCCCAACTCTAAAAACAAGCTTATTTAGTAAACGAGTTCGAGTCTGAGCTTCGCTTATTGAGCTCGAGCCGGCTCGCAAGCTTAAACGGGCTTTCTGTATATATATTTTTTATTAATATATTAAATATATTTTTATTTAATAATAATTACTATTTATATACATATAAAAAATAACTACATTATATGTATAATAATAATTATAATTAATATAAATTAATTATTAAATAGTAAATGAGTTGAGCCCGAGCTTGAAAAATTACCTTCAAACCGAGCTCGAGCTCTAGAAATAAAGCTCAAATCGAGCTGAGCTCGAGCTTTCATATGTTAAACGAGCTCGAGCTTTCATATGTTAAACGAGCTCGACCTCGAGCCTGGTTAAGCTTGGGCTCGGCTCGTTTGTACCCCTAGGCTTTAGGTTTAAACTAAGGCACGAAGTGTCATTTAACTAATCGTGACAAAGTATTGAAATTGTTGTGCTTTTCAAGTGTTAATCTTTATGGGTAAATTCTGTTTTTTTTTTAAGTTATTCATCACAAAAAAAGGAACTTGACTTTTTTTTTATTATTATTTTTTTTTTTTAGCAATAAACTCTCTATTTCATTCCACACGAAAAAGGGCAATTATAAAGCAATGGCAGGTAGTCGGGCAACAAGTTGCTTTAGTAGCTTAACTCAAGTGTGTTTTATAAAAATGTAATAGGTGATTAAAATATTGAGGTGGTTGATTTAGTAGCTTACTAACCATTTTGTATTAGCAAAACTTTTGGGTGTTGAATAAATTAAAAAAAAAAAAAAAACTCAAGTGTGTGTAGACATTAATAATCTAGTGCGTTGCTCTCAACAAACAAGCTGAATCGTCTACGGGGATTTAGGGGTTTGTTTTCATTTGGACTTCAAATTCTTTGTGGTAATGGCTGAAAAAATCTAGTGCGTTGCTCTCAACAAACAAGGTCTTCGATTCGATTTTTTCGCTTATTAAATACACAAAATCTTTTACTTTGAGAATTTCTTAAATAAAAAAATATATCTCAAGAAACTCTCTCTATATATTTCTTTTGAAATTTCATGGTCGTTTTTCCCTTGCAATCAAATAATCGTTCCCTTATTTTACCTAGTGGTGCAAACGAGTCGAGCAGAGCCCGAGCTCAAGCTCGGCTTGTTGATAGTTTCTCAAGCTCGAGCTAGACTCATACCCACCCTCCAAATCCGCTGGCTATCATAAGGTGATATTAAGAGCCCCTGCAATATCTAGTATGGGGGCGAAGTGGAAATTTTATTATTATTATTATTTTAATAAGTTACACTGTTTTTTTTGTCATTCTAATAAAATAAGATAGCGCATTATAAAATTCTGAATATACCGTTGCAACGTGTTTATTTTTATTTATGTTTTGATAAAAGTTTTGTTCATGACTGAACGATCAGATATAATTTATTTTTTCAGCCGAACCTATATCGTCTTATACTGTCCGAACAAATCGATTGTTGATGCACTTTTTGACAGTTAGCTAGATGTGTTAGTTTTTGGAATATAGCTGTAAACTTGTAATTACCTTGTAGTTAGTGGTTGGGCTCCATTTTGTATATAGGGCCCTAATGGTGAGTTAAGCTCATTAGGGAGCCTAATTGTCTTGGGCCCATACTTGTAGGATTGCGTTCCGTTTGATTCATGAACTCAAACTCTCAAAGTGCGGAAATCAATGAATTCGTTGTAGATGATGAAGTTTCAAACAAGAAATCAAGTTATAAACTTTAGTTCCCAACTTGTATTCAATAAAAATATTGTTTATAGCAAACCCCCACTTCTTCTCTATGAGGGTGTAAGGGGCACTCCTCTAAGTGGGGAGTGACCTCTCTTACCCACAGCCAATTAGCACGCGTCACGTCAACTCCCCACTTAACTTCCCCCACACCCTCAATTTGATGGCGACACTCCTCTCTTGGGGGACTAGTTTTTTTTTTATTTGTTTTAATAAAAAAAAGGGTCAAAAATTACAAAACTCCATCGGTGAACACAACCCGCACACCACACCCCGATTTGGGTCACCGAGGGGATGGCGGCGGTGTTCCCGAGCGGGGTTCACACTCACCGCCCCCCTCCCCGAGGGCGCCCCGTTCACCCTAAATGATGAAGGATGAAAACCTATAGAAAGTCCTAATTAAATCATTACCAATCCTATTTATAGCCCCTAATACAAGTGATGAAAAATTAAAGTTAAGCCTTAGTTCATCAATTCTATTTAATTAACTCCACAATCTTAATTGACGTATTGCCACATAAAACTGCACGAACAAACTCTCCATTGCCAATAACATCAAATACTGCAATCATCACAGTTCTTCACTTGTTGACTTGATCATATTGTCGGCATGTCATTTTGGATTGTTTGAGCCTATACTGCACTAACATCGGTACCCGATACCGGTATTCGTTTCTATGGTTTTAAATCGAGGTAAAACACGTGACAATTGCTACACCGAGTACCAATATCGCACTAGTACTGTAACGAACCAAAGCGACACCAACCAAAGGTCTGCATTGTAGAGCGAGAATCCCGCTAGTTAATAGTTATATATTTATATGACAAACTTTTAACCGGGAGAATCTTTACGGATATAACAAACCGAATTTTGAGATCATACCTTTTAAGCTTATCTTGCACACTTGAACTTTGCTTTGCATAACCATGCCTTATGATCGGTTGCCAGTATATTTGTCCTCATAAACCCATGCTTCTAACTTTCATTATCACTCAAAGACGTGTTATCATGTTTAGTTATACTTGTGGGCCTCACGCTTGTTTGGTAGTGAACTTTTCAGATCTCAAGGCCTTTTTAGATGAAAATTACGAATAAAAGCAAAGGAGGATAAGAGCCTCAGGTCTATATTTTCACAAGCAGAGAGGATGATTGACTAAAGTCGAGAGCCTCAGATCTATGTTTGCACAAACAGAGAGGATGATCGACTGACTTTAAGAGCTTATAGCTATATTTATTTTCTGTCTTATCGCTTGCACTAACGTTGCAAGTCTTTTGGCTCTTTTAAGAAGGATAACATACGTTGGTGCCCTTTGTTTTACTGAAAACTTGGATTCTTTTCTTAATATTTTTATTTATGCACATCATTGTGTGTCTTTTATACTAAACAGACCTAGACATCTTTCATTCCTTATTGAACTTAATCAGTTCGTGCAAGCCAAGGCAAAAAAGAAATCCACATTAATCATTAGGGTAAGGGAGTGGAGCGGTGAACTCGACGGCAAAGGAGTTTGCCGCGCGGCAACACCGCCGCCGGCCTCCTTTGTCGCTCGGCAAACTTGTTCAAGCGGGGAAGCATCACCGATTCGGGAAAGGAGTGTGCCAATGATTGATGTGTGTGTGTATGTGTTGATGTGTGTGTATATATATATAAAGTTTACCACTTTCAACTGTTTAACCACTGCCAACATTTTTCGCCAAAGTTTAAACTCTTCACACTGATTGACATGGCACACTCTGATTGGTCGATTTTGAAGTTTGCCACTTTCACCTGTTTAACCACTCCCTTCACCCTTATCTCAATCTAAGAGATGAAGTTTACTTGTTGAGAAAGCTGAGTCTACCAGCATACCAAATCATGAAGTCATAGCTTCCTTCGGGTCCTATTCATGTGAAGACAAACCTAAAAAGTTACTATCATTTCTCAAAATATCATGGTTTTCCAAAACATCATTCTAGCACACGAGAATTTTTTTAAACAAACAAAATAACCAACCATTCAACCAAACCCTTTTAAACACAACCACATAAATAAGCTTTTGATAACTTCCTTCTCCCCTGAAAATTTTATTTATGTACATCCCATTCAACTAAAGGCATATGACACTGTCCCACGACAACTGATTTGGGATAGTTTGGAGGGTCGATGACTACCTAGGAAGTATATAGACATAATTAAGGATACCTACGATAGAACGGAAACTAGTGTCCGCACGCCTGTAGGGGATACAAACTTCTTTCCTGCGGAGGTAGGACTCCACCAAGGGTCTGCGTTGAGCCCTTTTCTTTTTGCGGTTGTCTTGGATGAGTTGTCCAAAGTGATTCAGGAGACAGTTCCGTGGTGCATGCTTTTTGCAGACGATATTGTGTTGATTGCAGAGACTAAACAGTGCCTGAACGCGATGGTAGAGGAGTGGCGAGTAGCTCTAGAGAGCAAGGGCCTAAGGATTAGTCGAACTAAGACTGAGTATCTACACTGTGATTTCAGTGGTGTAGCAGATGACGATGACACCCAAATCACCATTGAGGATCAATTGGTCCCGCAGGCAACTAAATTTAAGTATTTAGGGTCGTTTGTACAAAGGGATGGCGACATAGATAGTGATGTAACCCATCGCATACAGGCTGGCTGGTGTAGATGGAAGGTAGCCAGCGGGGTATTGTGCGATAGGAGGTTCCCAACTAAACTAAAGGGGAAATTTTACAGGGTAGCAGTTAGGCCCGCTATGCTATATGGAACAGACTGTTGGGCTATCAAGAAGACACAAGCGCGCAAGATGGAGGTAGCAGAGATGAGGATGTTGAGGTGGATGTGTGGACACACGAGGTTAGATCGGATAAGAAATGAGGTTTTTAGGGAAAGATTAGGAGTGGCTAGTATATCGGATAAGATTAGGGAGGGGAGATTGAGATGGTTTGGGCACGTAAAGCGGAGGCAAACGGCGGCACCAGTTAGAGTAGTGGAAACTCTTACAGAGGAGGGGAGGAGAGGAAGAGGCAGACCCAAGCTGACATGGGATGAGCAGATTAGGCATGATTTACTAGAGTTGCATCTGTCTAAGGACATGGTTCAAGATAGGACTTCGTGGAGGCGTAGGATTAGGGTTAAGGACTTCTAGAGGATATTGCAGTAAGGTCTTAGGTGTATTTTAGGGACGTATGTTTTTCTTATTCTTTAAGGGACTTTAACGGTGAGTGACCTCTTGTGTTTATGCTCAAATGTTGTTGTATGCCATTATACATGATTTACATTATACTGTGCCACTCTGCTCATTTTCTTGATATAGGTGGCTTCTTTTTCTATATTCTTTGACTTGATGTTTTGGTATGTTGTTCGCTTTGGAGTCGGGGGTCTCTCTGGAAGCAACCTCTCTATCCCTAGGGATAGAGGAAAGGTCTGTCTACATCCACCCTCCCAGACCCTATAAGTAGCTTTGCTATTTGTGGGATTTACTGGGTATGATTGATTGAATTGATTATTATTATTATTATTATTATTATTATTATTATTATTATTATTATTATTATTAACACACACGATCCACTGTTCCCAAAATATTCTGAAAATCATTTTTAGGAAAGCAACTAATATAGAATATACACAACCATAAATTCAAACAGCAAAAGATTAACCAAACTTATTCATTTCCAACCACGATACTAACTGATAGAACCATGTTTTATGGGAAAATAGCCAAAATGACCAAGTTATAGTCAACTTTTCCAAAATAGCCAAGTCAAACGTCTTGGGGAGACGCCACAAACATGTTCAAACGTCTTGGCGGCTGACCAACCAAACGTTGCCACGTGTCCGACAGAAAAGTCAGGCGTCTGGATGTCTTGGTTGAGACGTTTCAGACGGCTTGAGACGTTTCGTTATGGCTGCCCAATTTTCCAGACGGCTTGAGCCATATCACTCTCTTTAGCCGGCTACATCAGCTGGAGCCGGATTTCTTATTTTAACACGTTTGTTGTACGAATTCAAGACGTTTTTGTACGAGTTTAAGACGTTTTTTGTAGGAATTTAAGACGTTTTGCATTTATTTAGAGGGATCCCTTATTTAAATACTATACATTATGAAAAACCGTATTTGAAGTTTAAATCTAAGATTCAAAAAGTTTGTTTTTTAGTAATTATCTCACAACATGAGGGTCAAGTTTGTTGTTTATACTGGGGGGAAGTGGGATGTCATTAACGGAAACATTGAGTATGTTACTGATGGCGATTCAACGAGACGTGGTTTAGAAATTGTCGCAACCCCCGATCCCTTATCTGTCTCGGGAACGGGCGGCCGCGAACATTCGTTTGTGGTGGTATCAGTTATTAATTTGGCAGCGGAAATTTTATCAGGACCGTAGTTAGGAAATGTTTATCAGAGTAAAACCACCATATTTTATTTTAATAATCACATGGGTAAAACCCAAGTTTCTTATTACAACATGTTTATAGGGATAAACCCTACTTTATTGAATTTAAAACATCATATTTTAGATAACTTTTATAGCCACAGTTTTCCAAGCCGTTAGTGCTCTCGAGCTGGCTTTTTACTACTTGGCTTTCACATTGTGTTACCTGAAACAGGTGTTTAAAAACATTTGTCAGTGGAAAATACTGGTGAGTGAATCCCAGTTTAATCAAGAAACATTTTATCAATTAACACAGTATTGAGAGCGATCACATTGTTTATTTCTACACAATTACTCATTCAGTACTGTCAATCCTGACTTGCGGGTCATATTACACATTGGCTAACTCGTTGTCCAATGGTAACGTACTGTCATCCCGACTTACTACTCGCAGTAGTAAATTTTGTATACAAAACCCCAACATACCGGCAGTAATTGAAGAACTACAAAGACTCAATCACCGCTTAATCATATTGTAAAGCATTAAGGTTTTGTAAAATATTACAAAAAGGTTAACAAAAATTGGATAAACTCACATTGCTATCTTAGACTTCGCGTAAGGGTTTCCTGGGAATAATCTATAATTTACACAAATGTACATAGGTTAGTATCATAACCCTTTGAAAATATTAATGATACCCTCCCCGAGACGGTATTCCAACAACTACGTCGGGCAGAACCACGACAGTTGTTACGGAACCCTAAATCAATCGGGCAGCGTATCTATTACAAAACTGGGGTTATAATACTTACAACGGAGCAGAACCTCGCTAATTAGGGGGGCATAATACCCGAGTATTATGCCTTCTATTCAGAAATTTGCTTAAGAAAGAAAGAAATGAACGAATTCAACTGAGATCCGATGCGTTCTATTTATAGGTGATGAGTTTGGATTTGTCGCGGCCCCCGTAACATAGAGGCAGGGCTTAGGCGGCCCGCGTTGACCTCCAGTCAACGTATAGCTGGGCTGAGTCAGCTTATAGACTTGCCGGGTGTTGGGCCACGTGGCCGCACCGGGCTGCGCCACCTTTTTAGCATCTCGCGGCCCGCGTAAGGGTTATGGGATACCTTACGCGGCCCGCCTCAACTTAACTTTTCTTGTTTTTCATTTATTTTTAATGTTATATTGTATTTCGGGCTCGGTTTTCACATACGAGGGGTATTTAAAAACATATAGGGGTATTCTAAATATATTAGGGGTGCCAGAAATATTTTGAAGGGTTGATATATCTTGGTACAACTCCTGGATTATTTAATAGAATATATAGTGCACTCACACTTAAGTATAGTAACCCAATTCTAATTTATCCCTACGTCACGAGACAGAACCCCAACGAATTTAGGCAGAGCCTTAACACACGTTACGGTGCCCTATGTCACTTGGACAGTGTATCAGTGGTCAAGGGTTAAAACACTTAAAACGGGACATAGATTTATTATATTATTATTTAAAGAAAGAAAAATAAGAATATATAGAGACACTGGCGAGAAAGAAAGAAAGAAAAAGGGTGAACACAGAAGTAGACTGGTCCTTTGCATATTTATAGTTGAAAGTTTGCTTATAGGCTAAGCCTACATTAATTATTCTGGTGGCCATGTACCCTCCATCACATTCATTTCATTTTGTAAATTAATATTGTTTTCTTTCTTTTTAATTCCATACGATCATTTTAGTTTTGATTGTTATTATTATTATTTTATTTAATATATATATTATAATTAATTTAACTGCTTCATTCATTTGGCGCTTATAACTTCTAAAATATGACGTTTTACAAAACAATGAATATGTCTTTAGAGCGAGAATATTTTTGTCTTCATTTTGAACCAAGTTTCATTAAAAACAAAGTATGTTCAAATATAATGTATTTTTATAATTTAATTATTAAATGGTTTCTACGCTTACCCAAAATACATCATTTTCCATTGGTCAACTTACCCATGATGCATCCTTTTAATAACATAAGTTTTTATATATTTTATATAAATAAAAATTTTGGGAATGTTACAGAAATTGAAACAGATCATTCATATAATAGTTTTTTAAACTATGTTTCTAAGATGTGTGATACTCCAAACATTACACGGTTGTCATACCGGATGTCTACGTTTACTGATCCGATCGATATAATTAATGATCGAGATGTTAGATTTTTTTTTTTGATTTGGCGATGCAGAATCCTTTTGAATTATATAAATTATATGTTATTCAAGAGTCTGGTGTTGGTTCCTCTGGTTTTTCTTCTTTAAATAACTTCAAAACTCCAGATCTAAATTTTTCATTAAAAGAAAGTGTTGATGTTTTAAACGATGAGTGTCCTATTTTAGAAAATAATTTTGAAAAATCATCCACGTCTAACAACGAATCAGCTTCTTCATCTATAGTGTTTGAGGCCAGTCATATATTCAATAACAAAGAAGAGATGAAGCTTGAGTTGGGAAAGAAATGTTTGTTAGAGCATTTCGAGTTTAAAGTTAATAGATCATCTAAGACACGGCATGAAGTGTCATGCATGGGTGATGGTTGTGAATGGCGATTTAAGGCATATGCTATTCCTGGTGGTAGTTTATTTTTTGTTAAACATATGAATGATAGACACACCTGTTCGAAGACGCAAACACACCCACATTTCCGTCAGGCTAACCCAAAGGTTTTGGGTCACTTTTTAAAGGAACAACTAAAAGACAGTGGTAGGATATATCGAGCGAAAGAGATTCTCAAATATTTTAGACAAAGGTTCGAGGTTGAGATAACAAACTTTCAAGCTTGGCGTGGTAAAAGCCATGCACTTGAACTTCTACAAGGAACAACCCGAGACTCTTTTGCCGAACTACCAATATACTGTAACAATTTGAAGCTTGCAAATCCTGGAAGCGTTACTCACATATTGGTTGATGAGCAGAGTCGTTTTGAAATGGTTTTTGTTGCGTTAGGTGCTGCGGTAAGTCACACCTTTTCGTTTGTACTTGTTCTTATTTTTTTAGAATAACATGGGTTTGATCTTATTTTGTTATCATTAATTTTTAGATTCGTAGCTTTATGTTTAATCTAAGACCGGTCGTTATCATTGATGCGGCACACCTAAAGGGTGAATTTAAAGGGACATTGTTTTTAGCAGTGGCCATGGATGGAAATAATCAGATTTTACCAATTGCTTATGGCATAGGAAAATCAGAGGATGGTGAATCTTGGACATGGTTTCTCTCAAAGCTTAGAGAGTGTGTTGGGGAAATAGCAGATATGGCGATCATTTCGGATAGGGCGAATTCTATACATGTAGGTGTTTGAAACGTGTTTCCACGTGTTTACCACGGGTTGTGTTGTCGTCATTTAATGATGAATTTACGTTTTTCGTCGTCTAAAAAAAAGAATATGAGGCACTATGGTGGAAGACATGTAAATCTTATCGGATGTCTGACTTTAACGAGTCATTCAATGCTTTGTGTCTTGCCGTTCCCAGAATACGCCGGGTTTTAACAAATATTGGGTTTGGTAGATGGGCAAGAGCTCATTGTCCCGGCAATCGATACCACTATATAACATCTAATAGTGCGGAGTCTATTAACTCTTTGTCTAGATTCTCGCGTAAGATGCCGATAACGCAACTTATCGAATTCTTCCGCGAGTCCGTACAAAAATGGTTTTATGACCGTCGACTGCAGGGCATGCAGGAGAGCCACTCACTGACTCAGTGGGCACAAAAGATAATTTTTAAGAAAATTGAAGGGTCTAGAACCTGGACTGTTGCAGGTATCAGGGCAAATAGTTTTCTTGTTGAAGACGGTGGGAAAAGGGGTTTAGTTGATTTTTTGAATCGTTCGTGCAGCTGCCGTGTCTAGCAAGTTTCTAGTCCACCTTGTGGGCATGTGATTGCTGTTTCAAGATTTTTGGGTGAACCTGACTGCAGTCATTATGCATTCTCGTGTTATTTAAACGAAGTATACAAAAAAACGTATGAAGAATCGATTAATCCTCTGCATCATAGGTCTGAATGGGTGATACCAGAAGGCATTGGCAGTGTATTACCGCCGCATATTACAAAACGTCAATCTGGCTGTCCAAAAGAAAACACCCGAATCTTTTCTCATGGGGAAGAGCCCGTTCAGGTATATTGGTCGCGGTGTCGAACAAACGGCCATGGTCGTGATGTTTGTTTAGATCCAATGCCATCACATATTCGTTCATGTAAATCATCAGGCAAAGGAAAAGGGAAAGAGACAGAAACCCAGAGTCCAACGGATGACATTTTTCCATCTTATAATTTAGCAGAATTTTAATAATAGCTTAGTTTTTTTTTATGTTTTAATTAGGAAAATCATGTAACAAATTCTCTGAACCGCAATAGTAATTAGTACTTTTAATTTATATAAGAATTAAATTTTACAATGCGTACATCCAGCCTTCAAAAATTAGTTGGTGTGTAGCGCCTGGCGTAGAGTTCATCAACCATGTAGCGTCTATATCTGACACAAGTGTGACAACTGGCACCAAACCGGTAATTTCCGTACACTTTAATTATTGTTTAATGACTACAATTATGTGCTTAGATGTCAACATTGTCTGATTACATACTAAACAAGTGAATTCATGCACGTTGTATACTACGAAATATTGCTTTATGCATAAACGAGAGCGTTGCGTCAGAAATACTAAGTAAACTCACCGGTAAGACACACTGTGTCAACAGAACTGCAGAAAGCAGTCAGACCTTAGAATTGAGGCCTAGGTGTAGGTCCAACGACAAGAGTACATTAAAACCCAAGAGTTAATACAAGGGTTTAATATATAGACATTGCGAAAGCAAAAATGAGCACTAAAAAGCACCCGAAACGCACTTTAAGTGCAGAATTTTATATAATTCAGCAATAAATCAGCTTTTAGCACATGAATATTATGCAGAAATTTCGTTTTATTATCCAGAATACTTCCCCAAGTGTCGGGAATCAAAAGTATTACAAAAGGGTACTTAAAAGACACTAAAAGATGCAATTTAGCACTTTAACGAACCAGTGTCTAACCGAACAACCGGATAATACCCGGAACACCAAAATAATGCTAGAAGCATTGTTTTTATTTTTTCTAAGCTAGTTAGGGTCCCCGTACACCCTAACACACTATATATTACTTAACATACTTAAACACCTAATTCTAATGCTTAGCTTGTAACTAGATGGTGTAACTTGGAGTTGAAATGTAACCAAGACCCCCCATCTCTTTGACGGTTACAAGGGGTGGGACACCCCTTGTCTTTCTTTGATTAAAATAATCACCTATGTTGGAAATCTAGTGAACATAATGCATGAAGGATAAAACTAGAACTTGGTTTATAAAAATGATCAAAGGGTAATCACTCTCTTTCATTCAACATCAACAACCAAACTCAAAACTCTCTCCCTCCTACACCATTCGGCCGCCACCCTACAACCACACCACCACCACTTTCAAACTTCGTTCAACCATTTTACATACATACATACATAGAAGCAAGGGGTCATACAAGAAGACTTGGTGCACTCGGAAGCTCAAGGACCTCTCTAGATTTCTTTTATCCACCTTGTTTACGTCTTGTTTCTTCCCTAGCCTCGAGCTAGTAGTAAGTGCTTCTAAACATCCTCTTGTTCTTGTTTAAAGTGGTTAATAGGTGATTTAACGGTTAAAACTCAAGAACACACAAGATCAAAACTAAAAGTCTTGAAAGAATGATGAACTAGATGGATAAAAAGAAACTAATGGTGTAAATATTGTAAATCTTGCTTTGTTGTGAATATTTGATGTTGTTAGTTGCTAGTAGTGGAACGGATCATCATCTAACCATACTAGATCATGTTCATGGAACATGAACTAGTAATATGTTAAGTGTAAAAGTTGTAAGATGATGAACCCTTCCACTCATGAACATGAACTTGTGTAAAAGTAATTTTTCTTGTAAAATAAGACTCTAAACATGTAGATCTAAAGATCTACAAGTGGTTTTTCGGAAGAACCAAGCGGAAAATGCTAGTTTTGTTAAAACCCGGACCTTACATAAACTAAAAGCATTTTAGTGAATAAACAAGTGTGTAAACACTTGTGTCACAAGAAAAATTTAACAAGAAATATGTTTGGTAAATCATGACTAGAAGTTGTGAAACTTCAAGATCTTTAAGAATAAAGTTTTTCAGAAACTAAACTTATTTTTAAAGATAACAAGACCCACTAAATATGTTAGTAACTTACTACATATTTTTACAAACTTTCAAGTTCATAAGCTGTGGTATATGCTTGTTTTGACAAGTTTGATAAATAAAGATTGTGTTGTTGAGATTGTTGTTGATTTAAAAGAAAATAAACACATGTTTTGAAAACATGGGAAACCTCCATTTTTAGGGGAAACTCTGTCAAAATTTTTATAAATTTTGACACTTAGAAAAATATAAGTTTTTGAGAAACTTATTCCCTAAAAATGTATTTAAAAATATTACCAAGGTTTCCCTAATTTTTGGTGATAAGAAATGATGATTTCTTCAAGATTAAAATTTATGTTAAGTATGTATATTTTTGAGAGAAAAATATATATTATTTGATCAACAACTTTTGTGCTAAGTGTATATAGTATGTGTTATACGTGCTAGTGTATTAAGACTTAAAAATACATTAAATACTCATGAGAAGTATAAACACAAAATACACATACAACATACAAGATACATAATTCGGATGCAAAGTGCAAAACACGAGATACTTATATTAATTTTTGAGAAAATAATATAAGTAAGATGCTTAGTTAAAAATAAAAAATATTTCTAACACACCAATACAACTGCAAAAGAGAGTGACTGTACTTGTGCGACGCAAGTCTAGTGACTAACGTTAAGAAAACGCGTATAGGTCACGACGTTAATTAAGCAAATCCGGTGAAGTTTACGACGCAAGGAACGCAAAGTTGTGAGTTCATGCTTCCCCCTTTTCTTTAACTGTTTTCGGTTTTATAACTTCGGGGGTGAAATACATGTACAAATATTACTATGTTTACAAATGGTATGATAACAAGAAGCGCACTTGGTGAGGACGAGTACCAAGTATGAAACGTTGTGAGAAATGATACGAGAAATCGTGTCACGAATAGGGTACATAAGCACCATTAATCAACTATATACCTAGACCGCAGAACAAAAGGTTAAATCTAACGGGTGCCGGGTAGCCACACTCTCGGTGAGGGCGAGTATCGAGTAGTGCTTTTGTGTCTCAGAATATGCCAACTAGAAAATGCCTAAGGTTTGGTGACTTCCTATGTCGTGTCATATGTTAATGGCGTTGCAACCCATTAACAATCCTGATACTTACATGAATATTTTACTTACATAAGATTCATACCATACTAAAACTTAATTTATACTTGAAGTACGTGGGTACTCAAGAAAACTTGATTTATACTTGAAGTACGTGGGGTACTCAAGAAAACTTGATTTATACTTGAAGTACGTGGGGTACTCAAGAAAACTTAATTTATACTTGAAGTACGTGGGGTACTCAAGAAAACTTAATTTATACTTGAAGTACGTGGGGTACTCAAGAAAACTTGATTTATATATGAAAACTTGATTTATACATGACACAAACTATGTTTTCATACAAAGTATACAAACGTGAAACACAAAAACTGCATGAATTCACCCCAACATTATGTTGACGTTTTTTCCAAAACTCACATGTATTTCAGGTAACTAGGATGGATGTGCGCGTGGTCTTACTCATGCTCGTGGATGTCGCTTTGTTTATCGTTAAATAAAGTTGTGACTTTTAAGACAATATGCTATCTCGTGTTGTAAACACTTGACATATGTTTTCAGTAATGTAATGTTTGAAGTTATTTTTGAGCATGTAGTATGTTTACCTTTCGTATGCAATGAGAACCTTTCATGATCACACCTCGTGCTTCCGTCGCAGAAAGGGGTGTGACAGATTGGTATCAGAGCTGCGATTGTAGTGAACCAGGATTCCTTCTCGAGTCTAGTCTACAATCTCTAGGATGCTTTCACGAAAACAATTTTTCAAAGAGTTTTCATTGCATAAAACGTCCCGTGACATCCACTACCTGAAACTGTCTACATGAGTCTAGAAAAGACACTACGAGACTTAGGGTGCACATGAGTAGCACTTGTCGTTGACTAGAAATTACTTGCAATTATGTGTAACAATTAGCCTATATACACATACTAGAAGTAGAATGTCACAAGTATACGTGACTTTATCTGAAAGTGATGGCCCATCTGAAGGAAGAAATACGAGGATGAAACGAACTGTGCGGACTGTGCAAGGAGTTGCGTAATTATGGATGCATATATAATTATGGGATTCAGTGCACAGAAACCACAGCAAGTCTTGTCACGTGTAGATTCCCTCAGTGCAAGCCTACTAAGTACTCTGCTAGAGTAATAATTGTTTGACGTCACTTATGTGGTATATGCCTGTGTATATATATACTACCACTGTCTAGTATGACGATATCAAACAAATGCCTAAACCTATTGGGTTTTGTTCGTCAGAACATGGCACCCAGAAGAGCTGTGAATGCTCGTGATCAACCTCCTCCTCCCCCTCTTCTACCAAGGACTGCTGAAGAGCTGAACGCTCTACTGGAAGAAAGGATATCCGCTGCTATCGCCCAATACGAGGCAAACCGTACTGCCGACAGTGAAGGACCAAGCAATGCTAGGCGTAATGGGAATGGAGATTCGTCTGGAGGGAATGCAGTTCCAGGCTGCACTTTCAAGCAGTTCCTCGACTGCAAGCCGATGAACTATGACGGCACAGGAGGTGCAGTAGCATTTGTACGCTGGACGGAGAAGACTGAAGCTACTATCCGCATGAGCAAGTGTACCGCGGATCGGCAAGTCACTTTTGCTACTGGGTTGTTTGTCGATGAAGCTCTGACTTGGTGGAACTTGCAAGCCCAAACTCTGGGTGATGATGCCGCTTATGGCCTAACTTGGGATGAACTGAAGGGAAGAACCGGAATGGAAATGGTGCTGGTAACAAGAATGGTAACGGGAAGGGGCGGAACCAAGGATGCTTCAGTTGTGAAAGTAATGATCATTTCATGAAGGACTGCCCAAAAGGAAACAATGCTCAGGCTCGAGCATTTGTGATTGGAGCAAAGAACGCACGCGAGGACCCTAATGTGGTCACCGGTACGTTTCTCATTAACAATCACTTTACATCCATATTATTCGACACTGGCGCCGATTATAGCTTCGTGTCTGTGGAATTTAAACGCATACTTGGAATAGAATCTAGTAGATTAGAAATTCCTTATTCCATAGAGCTAGCCAATGGTAAACTTGTTGAATCGGGCGAAGTCGTTAGGGGCTGCTCATTAGAACTTGGTGAACGAAGATTTAGCATCGACCTATTACCTATTCAATTGGGTAGCTTCGATGTAGTAGTCGGAATGGACTGGTTGTCCAAGAACAAAGCTGAAGTTATTTGTCACGAGAAAATCATTCGCATCCCTTTGGCGAATGATGAAACTCTCATCGTGCATGGAGAAAAACGAGATGCGCCTCTTCGAATCATCAGTTGCATGAAGGCACAGAAGTACTTAAGGAAAGGATGTGTTGCCTTCCTAGCACACGTTGTAGATAAGAAGGCTGAGGAGCCGAAACTCGAAGACATTCCTGTGGTGAAGGAATTTCCTGATGTTTTTCCCGAAGATCTGCCAGGACTACCTCCGCAACGAAAAGTCGAATTCCGTATAGACTTGGTTCCAGGAGCCGCTCCTGTAGCCAAGGCGCCCTATAGACTTGCGCCATCCGAAATGCAAGAATTATCTACACAATTCCAGGAGTTGTTGGATAAAGGATTCATAAGGCCAAGCTTCTCGCCCTGGGGAGCTCCAGTATTATTCGTGAAGAAGAAGTATGGAACACTGCGAATGTGTATCGACTACAGGGAACTGAACAAGCTCACTATCAAGAATCGGTACCCGCTACCGAGGATTGATGACTTATTTGATCAACTGCAAGGATCAAGCTACTATTCCAAGATCGACCTTCGATCTGGATACCATCAGCTGAGAATAAGAGCAAAGCGTACCAAAGACTGCATTCAGAACACGCTATGGGCACTACGAATTTCTTGTGATGCCATTCGGGCTGACGAATGCACCAGCGGTCTTTATAGATCTGATGAACCGCGTATGTAAACCATATCTCGATATATTCATGATTGTATTTATCGATGATATCCCGATTTACTCACGAACGAAAGAAGAGCACGAGCAACATCTCAGAACCATCTTGGAACTATTGAAGAAAGAGAAGCTTTATGCAAAGTTCTCGAAATGCGAATTCTGGATTCGCGAAGTACAACTTCTTGGTCACGTTGTGAATGAGAAGGGCATTCATGTAGACCCGTCCAAGATAGAAGCAATAAAGAATTGGGAAGCCCCCAAAACCCCAACTGAAGTTCGACAATTTTTGGGCTTAGCGGGCTATTATCGACGATTCAACGAGAATTTCTCAAAGATAGCTCAACCGCTAACCGCCCTTACACAGAAGGACAAGAAGTACGACTGGGGTAACAAGCAGGAAGAAGCCTTCCAGCTACTTAAAAACAAGCTATGTGATGCACCGACACTATCATTACCCGAAGGCACTGAAGACTTCGTGGTATACTGCGACGCCTCACGACAAGGTTTGGGTTGCGTGCTTATGCAGTGCCAAAAAGTCATCGCTTACGCTTCAAGACAATTGAAGGTACATGAAAAGAATTATACCACGCACGACTTGGAACTCGGCGCGGTGGTATTCGCCTTGAAGATCTGGCAACACTATTTATATGGTACTCGATGTACAATTTTCACAGATCACAAAAGCTTGCAACACATATTTGATCAGAAGGAATTGAATATGCGCCAGCGGCGATGGGTCGAGCTGCTAAATGATTACGACTGTGAGATCAAGTACCATCCTGGAAAGACAAACGTTGTAGTGGATGCGTTGAGCCGAAAAGATAGGGTTAAGACCCTAAGGGTTCGAGCATTGGAAATGACTATCCGAACGAACCTCACTGCACGCATTCGTGATGCACAACAAGAAGCTCTTAAAGGAGAGAACCGTAAAGCTGAATACCTCCGGGGTATGCTAAAATACATGGTGCCAAATGAAGAGGGAGCCTTATACTTTAAGAAGCGTATTTGGGTTCCGCTCTATGGTGGCATACGAGAAGTCATCCTTGATGAAGCGCACAAATCGAGATACTCGATCCATCCAGGATCAGATAAAATGTATCAAGATTTGAAAGAATGCTATTGGTGGTCGAGACTCAAGAGCGACGTTGCTGTCTATGTTGGAAAATGCCTAACCTGTGCTAAGGTTAAGGCTGAATATCAGAAACCATCCGGCCTACTACAACAACTAGAGATACCCATGTGGAAGTGGGAGCAAATCTCAATGGACTTTAAAACGAAATTACCCAGGACCCCGAGAGGGCACGATATGATATGGGTGATAGTCGATCGGTTAACGAAGTCTGCGCATTTCCTACCGATCCAAGAAAAAGACAACACTGGAAAGCTTGCTGAGATATACTTAAAGGAAATCGTGGCACGTCATGGAGTGCCGATCTCGATTATTTCAGACAGAGATGGACGCTTTGTCTCAAGAATCTGGCAATCCTTTCAGGAAGCCTTTGGATCTCAATTAGATCTAAGCACGACCTTCCACCCACAAACAGACGGCCAGAGCGAACGGACTATACAAACGTTAGAAGATATGCTTCGCGCATGTGTCATGGATCTGGGCGGCAGCTGGGATACTCACCTACCTTTGGTTGAGTTTTCCTACAATAACAGTTATCATACAAGCATAAAAGCCGCACCGTTCGAAGCTCTGTATGGCCGCAAGTGCCGATCGCCCTTATGTTGGGCAGACGCTGGAGATAAACGTATGGTTGGTCCTGAACTTGTGCAAGAGACAACCGACAAGATTGCGCAGATCCGAGAACGCATTAAGGCGGCTCGAGATCGAAAAAAGAGCTACGCTGATCTGAAGAGAAAACCAGTAGAATTCGAGGTGGGAGACAAAGTGTTGTTAAAAGTCTCACCTTGGAAGGGCATAGTCAGATTTGGAAAGCATGGAAAGACTGAATCCACGATACATCGGACCATTCAGAATGTTGGAAAGAATTGGTACCGTGGCATACAAGTTGGAATTACCAGAAGAACTTAATGGAGTACATGATACGTTCCATGTATCCAACCTCAAGAAGAGTCCAACACAAGAAAACGTGGTCATCCCGATGGATGAAGTGCATATTGATGACGCCCTCCGATTTACAGAGAAACCCGTTGAGGTTACCGACTGGAAAGTCAACAAGACCAGGAGGAGCACTGTAAAACTTGTCAAAGTACGTTGGAACTCTAAGCACGGACCCGAATATACATGGGAACGCGAAGACCAGTTCAAGGAAAAGTATCCCCACCTATTCAAGAAGACTCCTGCGAGAGTTAGTTCAGTCTGAATTTCGGGACGAAATTCTTTTAACGGGGGGAGACTGTGACAACTGGCACCAAACCGGTAATTTCCGTACACTTTAATTATTGTTTAATGACTACAATTATGTGCTTAGATGTCAACATTGTCTGATTACATACTAAACAAGTGAATTCATGCACGTTGTATACTACGAAATATTGCTTTATGCATAAACGAGAGCGTTGCGTCAGAAATACTAAGTAAACTCACCGGTAAGACACACTGTGTCAACAGAACTGCAGAAAGCAGTCAGACCTTAGAATTGAGGCCTAGGTGTAGGTCCAACGACAAGAGTACATTAAAACCCAAGAGTTAATACAAGGGTTTAATATATAGACATTGCGAAAGCAAAAATGAGCACTAAAAAGCACCCGAAACGCACTTTAAGTGCAGAATTTTATATAATTCAGCAATAAATCAGCTTTTAGCACATGAATATTATGCAGAAATTTCGTTTTATTATCCAGAATACTTCCCCAAGTGTCGGGAATCAAAAGTATTACAAAAGGGTACTTAAAAGACACTAAAAGATGCAATTTAGCACTTTAACGAACCAGTGTCTAACCGAACAACCGGATAATACCCGGAACACCAAAATAATGCTAGAAGCATTGTTTTTATTTTTTCTAAGCTAGTTAGGGTCCCCGTACACCCTAACACACTATATATTACTTAACATACTTAAACACCTAATTCTAATGCTTAGCTTGTAACTAGATGGTGTAACTTGGAGTTGAAATGTAACCAAGACCCCCCATCTCTTTGACGGTTACAAGGGGTGGGACACCCCTTGTCTTTCTTTGATTAAAATAATCACCTATGTTGGAAATCTAGTGAACATAATGCATGAAGGATAAAACTAGAACTTGGTTTATAAAAATGATCAAAGGGTAATCACTCTCTTTCATTCAACATCAACAACCAAACTCAAAACTCTCTCCCTCCTACACCATTCGGCCGCCACCCTACAACCACACCACCACCACTTTCAAACTTCGTTCAACCATTTTACATACATACATACATAGAAGCAAGGGGTCATACAAGAAGACTTGGTGCACTCGGAAGCTCAAGGACCTCTCTAGATTTCTTTTATCCACCTTGTTTACGTCTTGTTTCTTCCCTAGCCTCGAGCTAGTAGTAAGTGCTTCTAAACATCCTCTTGTTCTTGTTTAAAGTGGTTAATAGGTGATTTAACGGTTAAAACTCAAGAACACACAAGATCAAAACTAAAAGTCTTGAAAGAATGATGAACTGGATGGATAAAAAGAAACTAATGGTGTAAATATTGTAAATCTTGCTTTGTTGTGAATATTTGATGTTGTTAGTTGCTAGTAGTGGAACGGATCGTCATCTAACCATACTAGATCATGTTCATGGAACATGAACTAGTAATATGTTAAGTGTAAAAGTTGTAAGATGATGAACCCTTCCACTTATGAACATGAACTTGTGTAAAAGTAATTTTTCTTGTAAAATAAGACTCTAAACATGTAGATCTAAAGATCTACAAGTGGTTTTTCGGAAGAACCAAGCGGAAAATGCTAGTTTTGTTAAAACCCGGACCTTACATAAACTAAAAGCATTTTAGTGAATAAACAAGTGTGTAAACACTTGTGTCACAAGAAAAATTTAACAAGAAATATGTTTGGTAAATCATGACTAGAAGTTGTGAAACTTCAAGATCTTTAAGAATAAAGTTTTTCAGAAACTAAACTTATTTTTAAAGATAACAAGACCCACTAAATATGTTAGTAACTTACTACATATTTTTACAAACTTTCAAGTTCATAAGTTGTGGTATATGCTTGTTTTGACAAGTTTGATAAATAAAGATTGTGTTGTTGAGATTGTTGTTGATTTAAAAGAAAATAAACACATGTTTTGAAAACATGGGAAACCTCCATTTTTAGGGGAAACTCTGTCAAAATTTTTATAAATTTTGACACTTAGAAAAATATAAGTTTTTGATAAACTTATTCCCTAAAAATGTATTTAAAAATATTACCAAGGTTTCCCTAATTTTTGGTGATAAGAAATGATGATTTCTTCAAGATTAAAATTTATGTTAAGTATGTATATTTTTGAGAGAAAAATATATATTATTTGATCAACAACTTTTGTGCTAAGTGTATATAGTATGTGTTATACGTGCTAGTGTATTAAGACTTAAAAATACACTAAATACTCATGAGAAGTATAAACACAAAATACACATACAACATACAAGATACATAATTCGAGTGCAAAGTGCAAAACACGAGATACTTATATTAATTTTTGAGAAAATACTATAAGTAAGATGCTTAGTTAAAAATATAAAATATTTCTAACACACCAATACAAATGCAAAAGAGAGTGACTGTACTTGTGCGACGCAAGTCTAGTGACTAACGTTAAGAAAACGCGTATAGGTCACGACGTTAATTAAGCAAATCCGGTGAAGTTTACGACGCAAGGAACGCAAAGTTGTGATTTCATGCTTCCCCCTTTTCTTTAACTGTTTTCGGTTTTATAACTTCGGGGGTGAAATACATGTACAAATATTACTATGTTTACAAATGGTATGATAACAAGAAGCGCACTTGGTGAGGACGAGTACCAAGTATGAAGCGTTGTGAGAAATGATACGAGAAATCGTGTCACGAATAGGGTACATAAGCACCATTAATAAACTATATACCTAGACCGCAGAACAAAAGGTTAGATCTAACGGGTGCCGGGCAGCCACACTCTCGGTGAGGGCGAGTATCGAGTAGTGCTTTTGTGTCTCAGAATATGCCAACTAGAAAATGCCTAAGGTTTGGTGACTTCCTATGTCGTGTCACATGTTAATGGCTTTGCAACCCATTAACAATCCTGATACTTACAGGAATATTTTACTTACATAAGATTCATACCATACTAAAACTTAATTTATACTTGAAGTACATGGGGTACTCAAGAAAACTTAATTTATACTTGAAGTACGTGGGGTACTCAAGAAAACTTAATTTATACTTAAAGTACGTGGGGTACTCAAGAAAACTTAATTTATACTTGAAGTACGTGGGGTACTCAAGAAAACTTGATTTATATATGAAAACTTGATTTATACATGACACAAACTATGTTTTCATACAAAGTATACAAACGTGAAACACAAAAACTGCCTGAATTCACACCAACATTATGTTGACGTTTTTCCAAAACTCACATGTATTTCAGGTAACTAGGATGGATGTGCGCGTGGTCTTACTCATGCTCGTGGATGTCGCTTTGTTTATCGTTAAATAAAGTTGTGACTTTTAAGACAATATGCTATCTCGTGTTGTAAACACTTGACATATGTTTTCAGTAATGTAATGTTTGAAGTTATTTTTGAGCATGTAGTATGTTTACCTTTCGTATGCAATGAGAACCTTTCATGATCACACCTCGTGCTTCCGCCGCAGAAAGGGGTGTGACAACAAGCATCCTGCATGTTTACTTCGTTCCATGTCAATGAACAGTTGTAAACTAGATTTTTCAATAGCATACATATGATAACACCTGAGTTTCGGCCAATATGAGCTCCGTGGTCAGGCCACACAACATCCCCGCAATACTCTAAGGCTTCTACACTATCTATCCCCGAGTGTTGCCAGTATGATATACGGCCCAGAAACCATACAAATGGAGATTCAAATTCTAAAAGAATTTGATGTATTTTCTTGTGTATGCAAAATCCTTCTCCGCAATTACTTAGGTTACAGTTATCTTGAAAATAAGCATATATTTTAAGCAAACGCATATTTATTTTTAGAAGTAACCAGTGGTTTTCGTTTTGCACTACGGGCATGTAAATCTGCAAAAAAAATTGAAACGTAAATAAGCCCCGGAAAAGGTATTATTTTTAGGGAATTATTTTTAAAGTTACAAATTATTTAAAAATTAATATTTTTTTATAAAACATAAAATATAAAAATTGCTAATTTCTTTAAACAGAAAGTTTATTTTTAAATTTATTATAATAAAGGTCTGCAAATTTATAAAAAGCGTACATTCCGAATAAGCATATTTCATAACGTACCGTATCAACGTCCCAAAAGGGAGGAAAATTTTCTTTTGAACCGTCTCCATATCCGTAGGCCTCTCTATTTTGTTCTATTATCATGTTAAAAAAAGTAGGCGGGACTACTGTCCACCGATAATCCTTTGACAACATCGCCCTTAACCGTCTTTGAAGCTCCCGTTGATACATTAGCTTGTTACACCATGCATTGATATGCTGAGAAAAATATGGTTAAAGTTTGACTAAAAAAACACTATCATTAACAGGAAAGGTATTTCGAAGGTACCGTTTCCTGAATAAATCCGTTTCCACAAAATCCAAGTAATCCGCCCCACCATTCTTTTCCGAGAGGTGTTTTACCCATGTAGGTTGAGTAGCAAGTTGGAGTATCGCCGTCATAGTAAAACTCTAGAATATTTGGCGACCAATTTTCAAACCGATCATTTTGGTTTATCCAAATGGTGCGTTGCACGGAATGAGGAATATTTGAGTAAGACATCCGATGTGGCATTATTGACATAGTGAGGGCACACATATATATACACACACATGTTCACAATAAATATAATATAATATAATATTTAATTATAAATGAAGTTTTGCCTACTTAATATGTCATCGAAACATATATACAAATAAGTATATATAATGAATTCTGTTTTATAAAATATAAATTAATACAAATCATTAAATACATTCAATATCGTCCTCTTCTATCTCGTTGGCTGATTGTTTAGGAATAAGCGAGTTGTAGAAAAGTATCGAAAGATGGCGCCTCATCCTTGTAGCCGTTATGCATGTGTCTTCACCATCATTTAGTGGTTTTTTGTTAATCAACCGGTCTAGAAATATACAAACCCAAACCCCACAGTCCCCTAATGGTCCAGACTGCTGTTGGACGTCATCTGCATATACTATTTGAAACGGATACTTTAACAGTAAAGGTTTGTTGTTATAGTAACCATGCATATGAAGCCAATGGTTAAAAACAAAATTTATAAAACAAACCACTTCCGTTCTTCCTTTTTCCAATTGTTGCATGCCCATCAAGCTACAAAAAAAAAACGAGCATTGATAATTTTAAAGTCATACCTTTTGAGAGACCGTTAAGTAAAACTTTTAAATAATCAGCTACAAAAAACCAGCGTTTATAAATTTTTACCTGTCGTAAATAGTGAGGGTCTGGTTAACCAGGTTGAAAACTCCTAAAAACCAGTGAATTGATGGTATAAATAACGGTACATACACCTCGTCAATGCAAAATATCGGAGGAAAAGGCT
Source organism: Helianthus tuberosus (assembly GCA_030545235.1). Lineage (NCBI taxonomy): Eukaryota > Viridiplantae > Streptophyta > Magnoliopsida > Asterales > Asteraceae > Helianthus > Helianthus tuberosus. The sequence goes on along the minus strand of CM060411.1, from coordinate 140,715,011 downwards.
CGACAACCCTGTTGAAGTAACCTTCGAACTTCTAATCCAAAGTTTGACAATGCATCTGGAAATATGGGGGTAAAATGGACCAAAGGTCGGATGGATTTCTTGAATGATACATGTGTAGCATCCATCCAAAAAGGTGCTGTTATAAGGTTGGACAATTTTAGGGAAAGTTTATAGGAAAATTTAGTATATTTAGTATTAACAAAATAATTTATACTGCTTACCTCATCGCTTAACCAGCCAATCCCGTCAGTGCCTAGCAATGCCGCCCAGAAATCAGGACCAACATAGCTGCCTGCTGTGAGGGTTAGTTGTCTATCGCCGCTAGTTGGTGCCCAATTTTGTATCTTTTTGAATAAATTATCTTCATCATTTGCTATCTTTTTTTGCTTCCGCTTGATGTTTCTATAAACTACAAACGGTGATAGCATAGCCTTGGCGGGCTTCACAAGCCTTTCGGACCACCTCAGTTTCATCATCTCCGGATCCTCATTCTACAATAACATTAATTTAAGAGGTAAATTAACAAAAGAGTACATGGATAACTAAAATAAACATATACGTAGCCCAAACTTACGGCTTCTTCCGTAACATTTTCGGGATTTGCAGACACATGATACACATCCTTATCGAAGTTAAAATAGGAATCAGTTGCCGCCTACAAATTTTTAAAAAAATGTTAGAAACATTTTTAAATAAATTTATTTTTTAGATTTTTATAACCAAATAAATGGGATTTTTGGATGAATACATTATCATCTTCTTTTTGCGATTGTTCCATCGGTGTTCGTATGTGGCTTGGAGTATTAACCGGAGCCATACGAAAAGTTTAGAGACAAGCTGCTCTTCAGAATAAAATCCTGATGAAAACTGACCGGGAGCAGCATCCTGCTGCAAGTCAGCCGTGTTTAACGGAATATCATGCGTCTGAATCGGTACTTCAGGTGCAAATCCGTGCGTTTGAGGCACCTGAACCGGTACTTCATCATCGCCGAACAAGGCAATGAAGTCCTTCACTGGCTGGCCACAGTTTTGACTCGGGTCGATTGGATGTTGCATTGGAGGGGGTAATTCAGTCGCCATAGCAGGATGATAAATTTGACGTTCACGGTCCAAATAATCCGAGCTTGAAATGTACCACTGTGTCTCGGCCTCAAACAACGTTGGTAGTATGAAGTTTAGTGGTTTATATTCACGTCTCTATAAGATTGAAACCAACCATTTTACAAAAAAAAATGTTAAAAACTATTAAAGGTTGAAAAAAAAACTTAAAAAATTGTTACACATAATGCATATAAAAATGGTTCAAAAACTATTAATGGTTGAAACTGTTAAAACATCGAATTTGTTTTTTAAATTTTATAATTTATAAAATTATAATTTGAAAATTCATTATAATTTTCAACGTTTAACAGTTTTTGTGATAACATTATAATTTGAAAATTTATATAAAAATGTTTCAAAAACTATTAACGGTAGGAAATATTTTTTTATAATTTTATACTTTTAACGGTTTTTATTTTATAATTTTATTATTTTATCGGGTTTTCTAATTTTTTATAAATCAAATTTTATAATTTTATAAAATTTGTTAGCAATTTCAGACACAATATAGCAATTTACCTTTATTGCATTCGCTAAGATGCCATCAACACTACCCTTCATCAGCTTTTGTCCTTCTTGCCATCCTAAAAATCTTGGAATGGTCTGACCATTGAAATATCCCCTCCTTTGTTTGAATTCCGGAAATACCTCTAGAATCCACATCTGTAAATGCATTAACATATTTTATAGGTATTAGTCTACAAATTAAAACGAATATTACACTTAAAATATAAAATATATATACGATTTCTCACGTACCTTAAAGGGCCAAACAAATTCGTCTAACGAAAAACCCTTCGCGTCTTCCTTTTGACGAATGTGCATATCATACACGTTCGTATACGTGCTCTCCCAAAAATAGTTACCCCATGGATATTGGTTAAAGTCATTCAGATTATCCACAAGGTGTAACAGTTTATTATCGATTACATTTGAATCCTGCAACCCTAAAAACCCTTGGCCCAAAAGCATCAGTAGACATATCCTTGTGCAATCTTCATTGCTATATCGCATCGGACCTTCAAACATATCTCTTATTCGTTTGAAAGCAATACATTCACGGCCCGGGAAATGTCGGTTTTTAAATGAGTCAGGGTGGTCAATCGGTGTCCAGTTAGTCAACCCAAACCTTAACCTCGTTATAAGACAAAATTGTTTCGGGGTAAACATTAAAATTTCTTGGCCTAGGCGATATGTAATCCCTAATCTGGGTGTAGGTGTATGCACTTGTAATTGTGAAACACCGAGTAAGAGTAGGCTATCACACATAACACACTTAATATCCAAAAAAGGCCCAAAACATGTCTGCCTAATCTGGGATTCAATAGGTGCCGTCATTCTTTTGTTTAAAGTCCTTACTATATTCCACGTTTGGCGAACTTTGATCTTTTGGGCCTTGTAAAGTAACAAAGGAAAGAAAAAACAATTGAATCTTAAGTTTGCGTTATAAAAAATAGTAAATATACTAAAATACTAAAACAATATAATAAAGGAAACAAAAGAGATAAAGTATCACCGCTACACATGGGACAAGATTTTCTCCAACGTCTTGCATGACGTGATCAGGTTGCATGTGCTCTGGACGACCCATGGGTGGGTAACCATAGTAATTTGGATCCAATCTGAGTCAACGGGCAACTTGGTAGTTCGGCAGCAGAAATGAAACGGTTGTCTGGTCTTCAACGCGGGTCGGGTCTTTGGTCGGATCTTCAACGGTCGTTGGGTCTTTCTTCGGATCTTCAATGGTATGCATGCCTTTCTTCAAGATGGTCCTAAATGAGAATGTGGTCCCGAAGACGTTTGCCGGCCAAAATGAAACACATGAACCCACACTCCCAAGGTCAAAACCCTTCCGCGACACGTGTCACACGATGGCTAGACGGGGAAATGAACTGGAACACGTGTCGTTCATCAAACGGTTTGCATGTCTGAAACGTCTCAAGTAGCAGCTTAGACGTCTCAAGATTCTTGTGTAATGTCTCAAGTATGTGGGAAACGTCTTAAATTGTAACACCTCGAAAACTTATGTCCAATAAAATTAAGACACGTGTCACGTAAAGAAAACACGTCATGAACTCGGATCAAGTTAAAGATGGATGGCAGGATTTAAAAGTGTCGACATGTTAATTAATACCTCTGAACGACCTCGTTATAAATCCCAAGACCTAAATTTATATTATAAACATCTGATACATTCAAGTCCGAATTATTTTGATAATGTATAATTCAAATTGGCACAAGAAATGGATCCTATGTTCCATATGACAAATTCTACATGCAAACTTTCTTAAAAGAAGCCAAAATGTGTAAGTGCATGGCAAGGCCATGCAAAGTCTGGTCAAATGGTCCCATTCTGTTGCAAAAAGACCCAAGATTCGAGTTATAAAAGATTGCATGGTCAAAGCCTAAAAGTTTACAAATTTTTGTCTTCTGGTCATCGGATACGGACCGTATGGCCTTCGGCTTACGGTCCGCAAGCACTGCAACTGGGCGACACAATTAAAGGTCGGTTACGGACCGCAAGGCCAAAAGCTTTCGGTCCGTAAGAGGTGCTTACGGTCCGCAAGGACTTTAGCTTACGGTCCGTAAGACATGTATCTGGGCAGAATTTTGGACAGATGCCTGTTAAACAAGTTACACCGCCTTATAAGAGTGGTATTCGAAAATCAGGGGCCCTACAACTGGTTTTTAGCATCATAGGGACACCTGGGAACATCTTACAACAATTGTAGACTGATTTGGAGTGATCTTGATGCATCGAAGTCACTATATAAGAGAACCACTTGTTGCAACATTTGGTCTTTCATTTGCAACTCACTTCAAGCTGGTCTCTGGAGCTCCTCTGGTCAGCAAGCAAGTTCCCTTAAGTTCCAAATCATACTTATGACCCTTGTAAGTGTCTTTAATCCTTCTTAATTCAGTTTAGCTTAGTTAATTAGCTAAAAGTCAAACCGTCGTAATTAAGGTTTGACTTCGAGATTAACCAATAATTGTTCAGTCAAATCTCGAATTCAAAGTACCTATAAGTAGGTAATTATGTAGGTAATAAACCCTTCAAAGGGTACTCTCTGATTCCCACTCTAACTAGGTCAATTGTCGGGTCAAACTTGATATTAAAAAGTCAACATAAAGTTTATTTTCAAGTTAATGCATAATTAGCAATGTAGAACCCATGCAACCTGTTTTATCATTAATATAACTTAGTAATTAATGAAAGAACATGTCTAAATATGTTCAACCAGACAATTTTCAGTTTAGGCTCGGTTCGGAACAGAAAGTTGCATAGTTTGACTTTCGCCTTGACTTTCAGTTCAGACCCAATGTAGCATGTTTTAGAAATACCTTAGAGCCTTATTTGGACCAGGTTTCATATTAGTATAACCCTCTGTGATTATACAACTTGGTCCAATAGTTATCCGATTCATATGCAAGTTTCCGTTAAATGCTTAAATGTTGACTATTATGCCCATATGACCTTAAAACATGAATTTTGAGAATGTAAAAGAATAGAAACCTTAGTTACTAATTATTAGACTTGTCCCTAAAATTTGACATCAATTTGAGGTCTAGATTAGGAGTTATGCTCATTAGCGTAATTAGAAAGCTTTTTAGTAATTAAATGGTGTAATTAGCATATAACCCATCTAAACCCGATTTTTGGTACCAAAATTTTTACCCACTGATATAAAATAATATTTTGGGATTTTTGGAGATTTTTATTTATTTTTAAGTTGAACATAACCTAGGGTTCTAAGCTTAATTCGGTAGTTGCCGGTTTTACCCTTTTAGGCTATAAAATGAGTTTTACAAATTCTTTTGACCCCAAACCTTTTGCTACGATTCTAAACGATAAATAGAATATTTTAAGCCTTCTGGAAATATAAAAATATCAGCTTTCCTTTAAAACCCCGGAAATAGCTCAAAATCGCCTTTTAAGCATTTTTAACACATAGTAGGTATTAAAACTATTTTAAACATGTAAGGTTGATACCTACTGATATTTTAAGAAAATTATTATATTTTAATAGTAAGTAAAAATTTTTAAACTCAGGTTTCCAGTTTTGACCTTTTAGGCTTAGGCGAAATTACCAAAATGCCCTTCCAGTGCATAGTATGGTTAGAAATGATAAATTTCACATATAGGTTATACCCTACTGATATAACTTAGTAAATTAAGTATTTTCACTGATTACATCAGACCCGAAACTCAGATTTATATTAAATCTCTTTTATAACCTTTTAAATGACCAAAATACCCCTACGGGGATTAATTTGAGTTTAAATTCAATTGGGGCATAATAGAAGATATCTTACTGATGTCACAACATATTTAAGGCATACTAACTTAGGAAACTTGTATATGACTCTTATGGTTACCCGTTACGCATCTTGCGCGTTCGGTTCGGTTTATGTAACTAATTTATATAAATTGACCGAAACGGGTCAAACCTTATCATTTTCATCTCAAAATCCAGAATGTGTTTAGTTTACCCATATTATACAAGTCTTCAAACATGTCGGGTCTAAATCACATTCTATTCCGGTCTTCGCTTAATCGTACGTTGGAACCGTATCTTCCTTTAAAGACTAACCGGTCTAAGTTTAGGCTTAATTAAAGACCCGTTAGGATTTTAATAGGTTATTATAAACCTTTGTTCCAGACTAGGTGACTCGGTAAAAGCTACACGCACTTGCTATTTGAGAATAATACTTGCAAAGGTAAATACTTTTAACTTATTTTCCCTATACGGGCTTGGGGTACGGTATATAAAATACCGCTTGGTCGGGCATTGAATTTTTAATTGTATGAAGGTTAAATCATTGAAATGTCCCGTTTGAAAATGTTTGTTTGCTTAAAGCCTTTGGGGGGTTAATGACCATGTCCCGGATATCCATGGCATCATTCAAAGAAATGTCCACGACCTTAACACACGGGTGTAGGCGTACACCCGTTAGTGTATTTATAACTAATAAGGTATAACCGCTGGTTTCGGGAATAACCCGCCGCGGGACTATATCATGTGGTGTGTCAATTAATCTTTAACCCAGTATTCAATCCGGGCTACTGAACGTATAAGAAACAGGTAATCCTTTTACAAGATTATATATATATATATATATATAAATAATTATCCCAAGTTATAAAAGTTTTGTGCCACGTGCATTCAAATCAATTTTAGTAAACCTTTTCAAAATGAGTCAGTTAATTGTATTTACCAGTGTAAACTGACGTATTTTCCCAAAAAGATTAAGTGCAGGTACTAAGCGTAATTGGCTGGCCTCTCCTTAGCATCATTAAGAGTCTCGCAAGTTTGGATGCATTAAGTCCGATGAACTATGTTTTCCTTTTTATTTAATCCGCATGTGGATCTGTTTCAATTACATTGTGATACTTATTATTACAATTTTATTCAGTTGAAATAAATCTATCTTTAGCTTCCACTGTGCATTTAAAATTGTGTTGTTTGACTATGATGATATCAACTACGTCACGATACTCTCCACCGGGCCCACCGGTAATACGTGGAAATATCTGGGTGTGACAGGTTGGTATCAGAGCCAACACTGAGTGAATTAAACACTAGCCTTTTGTGTTTAATCTCAGTTACACAGTTGCACATTCCTCGAACCTTCGAGTCTAGACAAAGAACATAGGACAAATCCTGATTTTGTTTTAATTTTTGTCTGTTATATTTTTCCTTGTTGTTATCTTTGATTGTGTTGACAGGTTCGAATATGCCACCAAGATTCCTTAGGAGAAAGGGAAAGTCACCTATAGCATGCCACGACCAGGAGGCCGGGCCTTCTCAAAGAAGAACCTCACCCATCAACATGCGTACAAGTCCCCGGGGGGACTAGAGGACGCATCTGCAGCCAGCGAGACAGCCAGTCTCGTTAAGCTCGTCACCGTCTTACCTTCACTCTTTTGGACCCTATTCAGAAAATGAGCCCGAAAACCCACAGCCGTCATTTATCCTTCTCCAGAGGTCCAACTCTCGTCACTCCTTTGATAACCCGTCACATATCTTTCGAAGCCGGTTCAACCCGACAAATTACCTCGAAGAACCAGTGGGTGTTAACCCATTGGGACCCGAAGATCACTTTTCTGGAGATCACGCCATGGATATGGATGAGGATACTGACCCTACCGAACCACCGACCGGTACCCCCACACATCCCATAGAAATTTCTGATGGGTCATCTTTTCATGGATCACCCTATCGTGGTCCTGACAGTTGCCAAGCAAGGTTCAACCAGTTTGAGTGGTATTTCACACCCTCTTACCATTCAACGCCTCATCAGCAGCAGCAGGATCCTTCCGGGGATTCACGTTTCGTGGTAGTTACCCCGCCACCACCACCACCTCAGCAGCAGCCTCCTGAGCCACCAATGAGAAGGAGATCGAACGCATGGATATCCGTGCGAGGAGGAGTGCATATCAGCACCCCTCAACCATCGAGTGGCAGCCACTACCCGCCGCTTCGAGAAGACCAGCAGATGGGGGGACCTTCAAACCCCAACCCGGAAGTAAACTCTGCACCTGTCATGCCACCACCGTTGGGCTTTGACAACCCAATTCCCACGTACGCTTGCCCAGCAGCGTATAATCCCTTTGAGCAGCCGGCTCACACCAGCTTCAATTATGCTGAGATTGACCCATACCTAGCGGCGTGGAACTACAATGCTCTTAACCCCGAAGGGCCCTACGGAAATCCTTGGGGAGTTGGATACCCAGCATATGGGTACCAACAACAGCCGTCTCTTCAACCTCCACATCAGCCGCAACCGCAGCCGCAAGTACCACGGTTTTCCCCACCAGAACAGGAGGAAATTCTCCAAAGATTGGACCAAGTTGAGCGGGAAGTTCACATAGATCGCAGGGAACGACAAGGCTTCTTTAAGGGGTTGGCAAGTTTAATAAAAGGGAAGAGCAAGAAGGACCATTGAATCCTTCAATTGTTGGCAGTATTTCCTTGTTTTCAGTTGAGCCCCTGCGTGGGCCTGTTTTTCTGTTTTGACCCCTGCATGGGTATGTCTTTTTGTATTCTGCCCCTGTGTGGGCATGACTTTCTGTTAACCCCTGCGTGGGTATGTTGTTTGTTTAGGCCCCTGTGTGGGCGTGTTATTTTTGTAGAAGTCCCGTTTAGGGCAAAATTGTACTTGTTGAATTTTATGGAATGGCTAATTTAAATTTTCATTTTATTAATTATGTGCATAAACATAAAATATGAAATAAATAAAATAACTTTCCCACTACAAAGATCTACCATTATAATAAAATGGCAAAATCTAAAAAGAACAAGACCTAGCCATATGTCATCTTAAGACAGGGAAAAGATGGTAGTTCCATAATTAGGTTTAGATCCATATTAACCTCTCAATTTAGGGTTGTTCTGCGTTAAATATAAAAAGAATCTTAAAGGTAAAACCTAGCCTAAATGTCGTTGCAGACATGGCCAAGATGGTAAAACCTATTCAAAAGATTCAAAACCTTAACTTCTGAAAGCATATTAACATGCTTGACAAATGTGATTCGATAAAATCACATAAGTCATTCTTAAATTGGGTTATTCTAAACTTCCTAATTTATATAATCATCCCTTAAAGGATGAAGTGCCCACGGGCTATAATTAACGTCCTCTGGGACTAAAGACAGTGGTAGCCTACAACTCTCTGTCAAGAAAAGGTAGCGAACTTTGATTCAAACCTTAATACCTCAATTTTGTAAAATCCTGGTTTATAAACTAAACTTGTCTACGTGACTAGCCCTTTTGTGCTATTACTAACTTATAATTTAGGATTATGATAAAAATCCTGAATAATTATGTATTTAACAAATTAACTAAAATGGCTATAAAAACCATGGTTAATAAATTGTCAAAAACAATAAAACTGTATAAGCTTCTATATAAACCTTGCCCTTATTTGATTTTATGTAGCAATTAAAGCTACATGGCTAGTTCAGAAGAAGTAAACAGTCATCCGGTGGAAAACCATGAAAATACTAAGATACATGTGACCGGTGCGGAGTTGCAAGCATTAGTAGATAATGTTGTTACAAAAGCTATAGAACGGCAATATAATGAATCTAGCGGGACTCGAAGTAGGACCCTATCCACACCGCACTCCAAGCCTAAGACTCATTCGGAGGCTCATAGCAAGCCACCCTCTAAGAAAGATGAGCCAAAGAAAGATAATGATCGACATTCATCTAATCAAAATAGTGTTCCATCAAAAAGGATAGTGTTTGATGATAAACCACGTACCAAGTCCTGTACCTATAAGTACTTTGTTTCCTGCAAACCCCAGGATTTCACTGGGGAGAAAGGAGCAATTGATTGTATGACCTGGTTGGATGAGATGGACACAGTAGTTGACATCAGCGGTTGTGCTAAAAGGGATGTAGTGAAGTATGTATCCCAATCCTTCAAGGGAGAGGCACTAGCATGGTGGAAGTCTCTCATTCAAGCTGGTGGAAAGATTCCGCTCTACAATTTGTCATGGGATCAGTTCGTTGCTCTCATTAAGGAGAATTATTGCCCGCAGCATGAGGTTGAAAGAATTGAATCAGATTTCTTATCGTTGGTGATGAAGAATTTAGATTGTCAAGCTTACCTCACCAGTTTCAATACCCTGTCTAGGCTGGTTCCGTATCTCGTAACCCCGGAACCCAAAAGGATTCCTCGCTTCATTGGGGGTTTAGCCCCAGAAATCAAAGCCAGTGTTAAGGCGTCCAGACCTGCTACTTTTAGATCAGCAGCTGATCTATCTCTGTCTCTTACTTTAGACGCGGTCAGGCTAAGATCGCTGAGAAATTTAGAAGAAGACAAAAGAAAGCGTGAGGATGATAACTCACGACGATCAGATAAGAGACATAGGGGAAACAATGACCACAAGAAGGGTTCTGGATCCAAGAAAGATGGTCATCAATCGGGAGATAAGCCCAAATGTAAAATCTGCAAGAAACAACATTTCGGGAAGTGCAGATATGAGTCGAAATCCCAGTCACAGCCAAGGGCATGTGGGATTTGCAAGTCTTCTGAGCACAAGACCTTAGACTATAAGAAAATCAAGGATGCTACGTGCTATAGCTGCAATGAAAAATGACATATCAGATCCAACTGCCCAAAACTTGCAAAGAAGACTGAGGATGGGAAGAAGACTGAGGATGGGAAGAAGACCAATGCAAGGGTCTTCCGAATGGATGCAAAGGAAGCTATTCAGGACGACAATGTGATCACAGGTACCTTTCTCATAAATGATGTCTATGCAAGAGTACTTTTTGATTCAGGAGCTGATAAGTCATTTGTAGATAATAAGTTTTGCAAATTGCTAAATTTACCTGTTAAAACCCTAAGTGTGAAATATGAGGTGGAATTAGCTGATGGTACCTTAGAAACCGCATCAACCGTGTTAGATGGATGTTTCATATCCATTAGGAACCATTCTTTTCCATTGTCCCTACTTCCTTTGAAGTTAGCCGGTTTTGACATAGTTATAGGCATGGATTGGTTATCTCGTAACCAAGCCCAAATAGTGTGCAATAGGAAGCAAGTGGTGATCAAGACTCCGTCTGGTGAGCCAATTACCATTCAGGGAGACACCCAGTATGGACTGCCTGAGCAAGTGTTTATGCCCAAGGCATCTAGATGTTTGAAGAAGGGTTGTGTCATTTATATGGCACAGGTAACTATTGATGAGCAGAAACTCAAGATTGAAGATATTCCAGTCATTTCTGAGTACCCTGAAGTTTTTCCTGAAGAACTACCTGGTTTACCCCCAGATAGGCAAGTAGAATTCAGAATTGACATCATCCCCGGAGCAGCACCTGTTGTGAGAGCGCCTTATAGGTTGGCACCAACAGAAATGAAGGAATTGAGAACACAACTAGATGAATTGCTAGCCAAAGGTTTCATTAGACCTAGTTCGTCTCCTTGGGGAGCGCCAATCCTATTTGTCAAGAAGAAGGATGGATCGATGCGTCTGTGCATCGATTACCATGAGCTTAATAAGGTCACTATCAAGAATAAGTATCCTTTGCCCAGGATTGACGATCTGTTCGATCAATTGCAAGGGGCAAGCTACTTTTCTAAGATCGATTTGAGGTCAGGCTATCATCAATTGAAGGTTAAAGACGAAGATGTTCACAAGACTGCATTTAGGACTCGTTATGGTCATTACGAGTTCTTAGTGATGCCTTTTGGGCTCACTAATGCACCTGCCGCATTCATGGATCTCATGAATCGTTTTTGCAAGCCTTACTTGGATAAATTTGTCATCGTTTTCATCGACGACATTCTCATTTACTCGAAAAGCCAAGCTGACCATGAGAAGCATCTCCGTTGCATTCTTAAGCTACTTCAACAAGAAAAGATCTATGCCAAATTTTCAAAGTGTGAATTTTGGCTTCGAGAAGTCCAATTCCTTGGACATGTTGTTAGTGAGCATGGTATCCAAGTGGATCCCGCTAAGATTGAAGCTATTACAAACCCAAGATGCCTACGGAGATTCGCAACTTTCTAGGACTGACAGGATACTATAGGCGTGTAACATTCCTATTTTTATAAAAATTATAGGTTTGGTTAAATTTATTAACCACTAGTAACTAGTTTAATTTTAATATAAATATTCAACCCAAATAATTTAACAAAAAAACTATTTAATATATATAGTTGGTTGAAATATTATACTAATTAATTGGCTTGTATATGGGTGACCTTTCTAATAAAATAAAAGTCTATAAAAACTTATATTATTAGACAGGTATATTACGGGTAAGTGAACTGTTAGAAATATAAAGTAATTAGACGGACCCAGGAACCGTTTAATAATTAAATTATAAAAATACATTGTATTTGAAGCTACTCTATTTTTAATGAAACTTGGTTCCAAATATAGACAAAAATATTCTGGTTCTAATGACATATTTATTATTTTCTAGAACGTCATATTTTAGAAGTTATACGCGCCAAATAAGTAAAACAATTAAATTAATTATAATATATAAATTAATAATAATAACTAAAATTTATTTGAGAAAGTTATAAATATCCATAGAATTCGAATATATGCCTGCCATTTTACAATAAAATAATAAAATAATTTTAAATCTTATCTCAACATTCAAAGATAAGAATTGTAATGGATACGTGTCCATATGGAATTTCAAATTGTCTGCATGGATGACAAATAAATTTCATATGTGTCTTCATGAGTAAGTACCCTTTTACTATAAATAGGACAATTCAATCACTCTCATCTCGATCTCACTTTCTCCATATATATTCATATATTTTTTATTTACACTATAATAATAATAAAGCCTTGTTTCGTTTTAAGTATTTTAACTCCCGATCACCGCTACCCTTTCCGATTGATCTGGAACCCATAACGCATGTCAGGGCCCTGCCCGACTAAGTTTATTGGGGTTCTGTCTCGGGACATCGGGATAAGGTTGAATTAGGGGTACTATACTTAACACAAATATAAATATATATTTTAATATAGCTAAGAAATTATACCCAAAATTCTACCAGGAATCTTTCTAGTTGAACCCTAAAGTTACAAAGTGGGTCCATTCCCTTTTCTCACTATTTTATACCCTTTTTCTTTATGATATAATTATATTAAAAAATGTCCCAAATCGATCCATAAGTAAAAACCTGGACCCCTGAAACCCCATTCCATATCAACAATCAAGAAAATCATATTTTACACCTTCTCGCGGGCCGCGTAAAGAATAGACGGAAGGTTACGCGGGCCGCGCCAGCAAGGCAGATCTCCGTATAAGCTAGAGGGACACGTGGCATCCACCTGGCAGACCTACTGGTGACTCAGCAACCCTACACGTAGACTAGGCGGCTACGCGGGCCGCGTAAGGGTCGAGTTAAGGCTCACGCGGGCCGTGAGGGAACCCAATTTCAGCTATAAATAGCTTGGTTCACGAGTTGTTCGTCTGTGTCGAAACCAAAACACAAAAACGTATTCCCACTACTCAAAATCACAAATTAGCATAGCGGGGTGCTGCTACGATACCGGGTATTAACTCGATCGCTGCTACGATTCAATGTCTGATCGATTTAAACTATCCAATGAATGTTTAAGTGCTATCCTTTGTCATTAGTCGTGATTCCGACAGGATGTTTGAGTACCACCCGAACTCGGGGAATACTCTGTCATTCGTTGTGAATCCGATGGATGTTTAAGTGATTGCACTTTGTCATTTATCGTGAGGGTTTTAATCTCGTGAGTTATCGTAAATGCTGTATTAGTTACTTACCTAGTTCGTGTGCACTAGGATTACAAGATTAACCAATAGGCTAAGCTCTGCCCGTATAAATCTGCATGTTTATAATGTGAGTCATTCTCTTTTATTCAAAGTGTTTTATAAATTCTTAAATATTTTCAAAGTTATAATTATAGTGATTAAGTATATGTAATCACCAAATTACAGCCAGTATGTGGGGTTTTGTATACATTACTTTATAATCATCACCATTGGGGCAGCCAATGGGGGATATGACCATAGTCACAGATCCGGTCGAGTGACAAATACTGTGGGTAGTTGGTTGATATCAGAAACATTGTAATCTCTCTTAATACTGTAAATTATAACAAACGTGTCATTTTAGCAAAATGAATGAACTCACCAGTATTTCCTGCTGACAAAACCGTTTTAAAACGCGTTTCAGGTAATTACAGTAGATTGGAGTAAGAGTTGGATCCGACACTGAAGGCTTCAAGAAGTGGCTTATTTTATTAATTAAATCAAATTAAGAAATATTGTTTTATGTAATTGGGTTTATCCCTTATTCAAGCTACCTTTGTAAAACATGGGTTTATCCCATTTATTTAATAAATAAAATCCGGTGTTTTCTAAACTCTGATATTTTTCCTAACTCACGGTCCTGATGAAATTTCCGCTGCAATATTTTTCAAAATAATCACCGGTACCACTGGGCTGTTCACGGCTCCCGATTTCGTACAGGGTGGGTCGGGGGTCGTGACAGAAGGTGGTATCAGAGCCACTGCTTTAAGCCTATAGGTGTTGTGATAATAATACCTAAGCTTATATAAAAGAGTCAGGAGATTGCTATTAACTGGTAGCACACATGATAGCATTTAGACTTGAACTTAAGAAAGATACCTTAGTATAAGCTAAGCCACTTATTTAAGCAATTAAGTGTTGTAATAATACCTAAGTTTAAACGGAGAATTAGGAACTTAATATTATCTGATAGCACTCAGGATGATATTTAGACTTGAACTTAAAAATTTTGCCTTAATATAAGCTTCAAGATAAATTACTTATATAAGTATAATGTAATGAATATTAGTATGCCATAAGAATGGTGATTAGAACATTGCAAGGTACGATAAATAAGCAATAACATTTAATTACTATTAATTCTTGCTTATTGATATTACTTGGTCTAGAATAAAGATATGTTATGGAAATATAAATTTCCTTGATTCTGGATAAAAGCCCTAATAAAAGAGGCACTTTTAAAAATCTTGAAAAGATACTATTTATGGGAAATAGAAAATTTTCTCTGGCAAGACTGGGTATGGTGTAGCAGACTCTCCAGCTTGTCCGGATATACTGAGATTACCTCTCCGGCGCGAACCGGATAAAACGGGGTATATAATATGTCAAACAAGTGACAAGATTTCCCTAAATAGTATCATGATCTGATATCTGACTTGTTATTGGAATTAAGAATCTGTTAAAAACATTGACCTTATGAAAGGTAGGTATATTACATCATGTGAAATATATAATTATATAGATATATATATCTATAAGAAATTCCAATAGTCAATTAAGAATAAAGCACAAGCATATGTGTCTATAATAAATCTAGATTTCTTTATCAGGAATCTCTTGCATATATCTATAATTCTGATATCAAACATTATTTCGTTTGATCATCTACCTCGTAACCCGTGCGATAAATATAAACAAATGGAAACCCTCTAAGTTGGTACACCATCAAAAGTATAAGAATTTCCAGTGCATTACCATAAACTATTAACGCAAGTAAGAAACATGTAAAGTTGTGCTAGTGCACAAGAAAACACATGAAACTTAAATTATACTTCCACAGACGTCGAAGTATATCACACACGATTTCCAAGGCAAGACCTTTGGAAAATATAAATTAGGCACGATGACACCAATGCTAATTCCGTCAATAGAAGAACTATTAATAAAAAAGAAGCACTTTGCCACCCGATCCTACAAGCGACATGAATCTCGCTGAGGTACGTTGTAACAAGATTTCACAACCATCAGTGCACAGTCTAATCAGAATCATAATTATTGGCTACAAAAGGAGTCGCATACCTTTGCCAATCCCCTATTTCATTTTATTCGACATTCCCTAGTAATGTCACTTAACAACGGTTATCACACGAAATTCCAGATAAAAGTTCTTATATTTCTTTTTCTGACTTCTGCATATAATGAGTTAACTTTCGTGTTTCTACTTCCTCTAATGGTTATCATACCATGAGGATTTCTTTCATAGTAGTGAATATGGATTTATTTCATTTCTTGGTAAATCCACACGTTACACATGCACTGTTTATTGCGCGTGTGGTTCGTTTGATTTATGAAGACCACTGGAGGGCTTCATTCCGATTTGTTATTTTATCCAAACTCAAATATCATGCTGCTTTTTGCACCGTGAACCGCATTATTGCAAAACGGTGACTCTTTGATATCGAGTCAATGAATTTTGTTAAACTATTGAGGTGAAGAATTTATATTTTATATATATATGTATAAAATTATGTTTGAGGTATACTCTCATTTAAATTTATATTTAGTTATTTATTATTGGCAATTAATATTAATTTTATTATTAGTAATAATATATTAATAGTAGTAGTGTTAGTATTATTTTATTATCAAAGGCAGGTCTTGGGTAGCCTAGCCTTAGTTAGGCATGGACTGATCACCTATGCTTAAACAAGGCAACACTAACCAATATCCAACCATGATAATGACTAGTTAATATATATATAAATTAAGTCATCATACTTATTTAGTAAATTTTAATTATATATAAAAATATTTTTTTATATAAAAATACATATACTTTGTACTGTAAGGAGAAGACATATTTTTATAAAACAATACAAGAATTAGAGGGATGAATAAAATTATATAAATAATTGTCTATCACATGTTTTGTGGTAACTATGTACCATAACGCTCTGGCAAGAAAATGACCATATAAGAATAATATGGTAGTCATCAACTACGTTGGGTTAGGGGAACATTGTAATATATAAGAATAGTCCCCGTTTTCACTTATTTACAACATTTGTAAATACATTCACAACGTTATATGGTTTCAAAATGAAAATAAGTAATCATATAGAATCGACCCATTAAGTGATATATATTTACAAATTATTTTACAAATACTTTTGTACAATAAATATTTTTACACCTTTATTTACAACTTTCATTTAACATTATAAATAATAGTGATTTCTTTTACAAAATCATAATACTAAAATATTTTGTAATGTAATAACTTCATTGCGGTATTTTGTAATATATATTACATAGTAAAAATAAGTTATTTTACATAGTATAGTAAAATACTAAAATAATATTTATTTAAAAGTGGTGACCATTTACATATAGTAAAAATGCGTAACAAATAATATATATTACATTTGCTTTACAGATATAATATAATGGTTGGTCATGCCAAAACAACTTGTTCTTATTATATTTCGACCTCTAGGACATAGTATGAAAAATATGGTCACTAATAGTATACTATCACATTGTTTCATAATTAAAACAACTTGGAACTCTAAACAATGATACACTAACTCTATTGTCTTTTTCATGTATCCTTGCAATTCACTCATCTCAGCACATTGATTTTCTCATATCATAATTGAATATTTGACAAATCATTTTTCATGCTTCTATTTCATTTGGAACCTGTCGATTCTAAGTCTTCCTCAATTGCCAGTCAAAGTAAGCTTTCTTTTGACAAAGAATTTTATTAATTCTAAAAGCCCTTCACATTCATTTTAAAATATCTAGTGATCATATATCTTTTGGCTTGAACCCAGTCACCTTGGAAATTATATCATTTCATCTCATTCGTTTGTCATCAATTTCTTGAACTAATTCAGTTGAACCATTGAATCCTACTTATTTTACAACTCGTATTCACAAAGTTTGATATTTTAATTCGGTGTTATCTACCTTAATATTATTTTTATTAACTAAAATATGACATAAGTCTAAAAGAAATATCGTAACCCAAATCTCGAGGACGAGATTTAAAACAAGGTGGGGAGGATGTAACATTCCTATTTTTATAAAAATTATAGGTTTGGTTAAATTTATTAACCACTAGTAACTAGTAACTAGTTTAATTTTAATATAAATATTCAACCCAAATAATTTAAAAAAAAAACTATTTAATATATATAGTTGGTTGAAATATTATACTAATTAATTGGCTTGTATATGGGTGACCTTTCTAATAAAATAAAAGTCTATAAAAACTTATATTATTAGACAGGTATATTACGGGTAAGTCAACTGTTAGAAATATAAAGTAATTAGACGGACCCAGGAACCGTTTAATAATTAAATTATAAAAATACATTGTATTCGAACCTACTCTATTTTTAATGAAACTTGGTTCCAAATATAGACAAAAATATTCTGGTTCTAATGACATATTTATTATTTTCTAGAACGTCATATTTTAGAAGTTATACGCGCCAACTAAGTAAAGCAGTTAAATTAATTATAATATATAAATTAATAATAATAACTAAAATTTATTTGAGAAAGTTATAAATATCCATAGAATTCGAAATATATGCCTGCCATTTTACAATAAAATAATAAAATAATTTTAAATCTTATCTCAACATTCAAAGATAAGAATTGTAATGGATATGTGTCCATATGGAATTTCAAATTGTCTGCATGGATGACAAATAAATTTCATATGTGTCTTCATGAGTAAGTACCCTTTTACTATAAATAGGACAATTCAATCACTCTCATCTCGATCTCACTTTCTCTATATATATTCATATATTTTTTATTTACACTATAATAATAATAAAGCCTTGTTTCGTTTTAAGTATTTTAACTCCCGATCACCGCTACCCTTTCCGATTGATCTGGAACCCATAACGCATGTCAGGGCCCTGCCCGACTAAGTTTATTGGGGTTCTGTCTCGGGACATCGGGATAAGGTTGAATTAGGGGTACTATACTTGACACAATTACAAATATATATTTTAATATAGCTAAGAAATTATACCCAAAATTCTACCAGGAATCTTTCTAATTGAACCCTAAAGTTACAAAGTGGGTCCATTCCCTTTTCTCACTATTTTATTCCCTTTTTCTTTATGATATAATTATATTCAAAAATGTCCCAAATCGATCCATAAGTAAAAACCCGGACCCCTGAAACCCCATTCCATATCAACAATCAAGAAAATCATATTTTACACCTTCTCGCGGGCCGCGTAAAGAATAGACGGAAGGTTACGCGGGCCGCGCCAGCAAGGCAGATCTCCGGATAAGCTTGAGGGACACGTGGCATCCACCTGGCAGACCTACTGGTGACTCAGCAAACCTACGCGTAGACTAGGTGGCTACGCGGGCCGCGTAAGGGTCGAGTTAAGGCTCACGCGGGCCGCGAGGGAACCCAATTTCAGCTATAAATAGCTTGGTTCACGAGCTGTTCGTCTGTGTCAAAACCAAAACACAAAAACGTATTCCCACTACTCAAAATCACAAATTAGCATAGCGGGGTGCTGCTACGATACCGGGTATTAACTCGATCGCTGCTACGATTCAATGTCCGATCGATTTAAACTATCCAATGAATGTTTAAGTGCTATCCTTTGTCATTAGTCGTGATTCCGACAGGATGTTTGAGTACCACCCGAACTCGGGGAATACTCTGTCATTCGTTGTGAATCCGATGGATGTTTAAGTGATTGCGCTTTGTCATTTGTCGTGAGGGTTTTAATCTCGTGAGTTATCGTAAATGTTGTATTAGTTACTTACCTAGTTCGTGTGCACTAGGATTACAAGATTAACCAATAGGCTAAGCTCTGCCCGTATAAATCTGCATGTTTATAATGTGAGTCATTCTCTTTTATTCAAAGTGTTTTATAAATTCTTAAATATTTTCAAAGTTATAATTACAGTGATTAAGTATATGTAATCACCAAATTACAGCCAATATGTGGGGTTTTGTATACATTACTTTATAATCGTCACCATTGGGGCAGCCAATGGGGGATATGACCATAGTCACAGATCCGGTCGAGTGACAAATACTGTGGGTAGTTGGTTGATATCAGAAACATTGTAATCTCTCTTAATACTGTAAATTATAACAAACGTGTCGTTTTAGCAAAATGAATGAACTCACCAGTATTTCCTGCTGACAAAATCTTTTTAAAACGCGTTTCAGGTAATTACAGTAGATTGGAGTAAGAGTTGGATCCAGCACTGAAGGCTTCAAGAAGTGGCTTATTTTCTTAATTAAATCAAATTAAGAAATATTGTTTTATGTAATTGGGTTTATCCCTTATTCAAGCTACCTTTGTAAAACATGGGTTTATCCCATTTATTTAATAAATAAAATCCGGTGTTTTCTAAACTCTGATATTTTTCCTAACTCACGGTCCTGATGAAATTTCCGCTGCAATATTTTTCAAAATAATCACCGGTACCACTGGGCTGTTCACGGCTCCCGATTCCGTACAGGGTGGGTCGGGGGTCGTGACAAGGCGATTTATTGAAAACTTCTCAAGAATTGCAGCACCCCTAACTCTACTCACCCGCAAGAATAACAAGTTTAACTGGGGGCCTAAGCAGCAAGAATCTTTCGATATTTTGAAGCAGAAGTTGAGCAATGCTCCTGTATTGACATTGCCTGTTGGAATTGATGAATTTGTAGTATATTGTGATGCATCACACACCGGTGTGGGATGTGTGCTTATGCAGAAAGGCAAAGTCATTGCCTATGCTTCACGACAGTTAAAGGTGCACGAGAAGAATTACACCACCCATGACTTGGAGTTGGGTGCTGTTGTATTTGCACTAAAACTGTGGAGACATTATTTGTATGGAACTAAGTGTGTGATCTATTCTGATCACAAAAGCCTTCAACATTTGTTTAATCAGAAGGACTTAAACATGAGGCAGCGACGTTGGATGGAAACTTTGAATGATTATGATTATGAAATAAGATACCATCCTGGCAAGGCAAATGTGCTTGCCGATGCCTTAAGTAGGAAGGAAAGAGTAAAACCTATAAGAATCAATGCCAAGAGCATTGAGATAAAGAATAATTTGAATGAGAGATTATTGGCTGCACAGATGGAAGCTGTCTTGGAAGCTAACTACCCTGATGAAAAGCTAGGTGTAACTGAAGAACAGTTATCCTATGGCAAGGACGGAATCCTGAGGTTAAATGGACGAATTTGGGTTCCAGTTTATGGAGGACTTCGGGATGTTATCCTCCAGGAAGCCCACAGTTCCAAGTATTACGTTCATCAAGGAGCTGATAAGATGTATCAGGATCTAAAGGCAAACTATTGGTGGATAGGCTTGAAAAAGTCTATAGCTGCCTATGTAGCTAAATGTTTGACGTGTGCGCAAGTCAAAGTTGAACACCAAAAGCCGCCAGGTTTGCTATAACAACCTGAACTTCCCACATGGAAGTGGGAGATGGTGACCATGGATTTCATCACCAAGTTACCAAAGACAAAGAAAGGAAATGATACTATATGGGTGATAGTAGATAGACTGACTAAGTCAGCACATTTCCTACCCATAAAGGAGACTTATAACTCCGACATGTTAGCCCAATTATACGTAGATAAGATTGTATCTCTGCATGGCGTACCAGTGTCAATAATCTCTGACAGAGATACCAGATACACATCACATTTTTGGAAAAGTTTCCAACAATCTTTGGGCACGCGCTTAAATTTTAATACGGCTTACCATCCACAGACAGATGGGCAAAGTGAGCGTACAATCCAAACTTTGGAAGACATGCTTCGTGCATGTGTGATTGATTTAGGTGGTAGTTGGGATAACCACCTGCCATTGATCGAGTTCTCCTATAACAATAGCTATCATACCAGCATTAAGGCTGCGCCTTTTGAGGCATTATATGGTAGGAAATGCAGAACGCCTATTTGTTGGGCAGAAGTAGGGGAAACTCAACTATCAGGACCTGACATAGTATTTGAAACGACGGACAAGATTGTCCAGATTCGCGACCGCCTGAAAGCTGCCAGAGATAGGCAGAAAAGCTACACAGACTTAAGGCGTAAACCTCTAAAGTTCGAGGTTGGTGATAAAGTTTTGCTTAAAGTATCACCATGGAAGGGGGTGATGCGATTTGGTAAGAAAGGTAAGTTAAGCCCAAGGTATATAGGACCATTCGAGATTATCGAATGTGTAGGAGCAGTGGCTTACAAGTTAAACTTACCTGAAGAGCTCAGTGGTATTCACAATGTATTCCACATCTGCAATTTGAAGAAATGTCTAGTAGATGAATCGCTAGTCATACCACATACAGATGTGCATATAGATGAGAGCTTGAAATTTGTGGAAAAACCTTTGTCGATTGAGGATCGACGGGTTAAGAAGCTTCGGAAGAAGCATGTGCCGATTGTCAAGGTTAAATGGGATGCCCGCAGAGGTCCCGAGTATACGTGGGAGGTAGAGTCTACCATGAAAGAAAAGTACCCTCATTTGTTTCAGTGAATCTCGAGGTCGAGATTTCTTTTAAGGGGGTGAGGATGTAACACCTCGAAAACTTATGTCCAATAAAATTAAGACACGTGTCACGTAAAGCAAACACATCATGAACTCGGATCAAGTTAAAGATGGATGGCAGGATTTAAAAGTGTCGACATGTTAATTAATACCTCTGAACGACCTCGTTATAAATCCCAAGACCCAAATTTATATTATAAACATCTGATAAATTCAAGTCCGAATTATTTTGATAATGTATAATTCAAATTGGCACAAGAAATGGATCCTATGTTCCATACGACAAATTCTACATGCAAACTTTCTCAAAAGAAGCCAAAATGTGTAAGTGCATGGCAAGGCCATGCAAAGTCTGGTCAAATGGTCCCATTCTGTTGCAAAAAGACCCGAGATTCGAGTTATAAAAGATTGCATGGTCAAAGCCTAAAAGTTTACAAATTTTTGTCTTTTGGTCATCGGATACGGACCGTATGGCTTTAGGCTTACGGTCCGCAAGCACTGCAACTGGGCGACACAATTAAAGGTCGGTTACGGATTGCAAGGCCAAAAGCTTACGGTCCGTAAGAGGTGCTTACGGTCCGCAAGGACTTTAACTTACGGTCCGTAAGACATGTAACTGGGCAGAATTTTGGACAGATGCCTGTTAAACAAGTTACACCGCCATATAAGAGTGGTATTCGAAAATCAGGGGCCCTACAACTGGTTTTAGCATCATAGGGACACCTGGGAACATCTTACAACAATTGTAGACTGATTTGGAGTGATCTTGATGCATTAAAGTCACTATATAAGAGAACCTCTTGTTGCAACATTTGGTCTTTCATTTGCAACTCACTTCAAGCTGGTCTCTGGAGCTCCTCTGGTCAGCAAGCAAGTTCCTCTAAGTTCTAAATCATACTTAGGACCCTCGTAAGTGTCCTTAATCCTTCTTAATTCAGTTTAGCTTAGTTAATTAGCTAAAAGTCAAACCGTCGTAATTAAGGTTTGACTTCGAGATTAACCAATAATTGTTCAGTCAAATCTCGAATTAAAAGTACCTATAAGTAGGTAATTATGTAGGTAATAAACCCTTAAAAGGGTACTCTTTGATTCCCACTCTAACTAGGTCAATTGTCGGGTCAAACTTGATATTAAAAAGTAAACAGAAAGTTTATTTTCAAATTAATGCATAATTAGCAATGTAGAACCCATGCAACCTGTTTTGTCATTAATATAACTTAGTAATTAATGAAAGAACATGTCTAAATATGTTCAACCCGACAATTTTCAGTTTAGGCTCGGTTCGGAACCGAAAGTTGCATAGTTTGACTTTCGCCTTGACTTTCAGTTCAGACCCAATGTAGCATGTTTTAGAAATGCCTTAGAGCCTTATTTGGACCAGGTTTCATATTAGTATAACCCTCTGTGATTATACAACTTGGTCCAATAGTTATCCGATTCATATGCAAGTTTCGTTAAATGCTTAAATGTTGACTATTATGCCCATATGACCTTAAAACATGAATTTTGAAAATGTAAAAGAATAGAAACCTTAGTTACTGATTATTAGACTTGTCCCTAAAATTTGACATCAATTTGTGGTCTAGATTAGGAGTTATGCTCATTAGCGTAATTAGAAAGCTTTTTAGTAATTAAATGGCGTAATTAGCATATAACCCATCTAAACCCGATTTTTGATACCAAAATTTTTACCCACTGATATAAAATAATATTTTGGGATTTTTGGAGATTTTTATTTATTTTTAGGCTGAACATAACCTAGGGTTCTAAGCTTAATTCGGTAGTTGCCGGTTTTACCCTTTTAGGCTATAAAATGAGTTTTACAAATTCTTTTGACCCCAAACCTTTTGCTACTGAATCTAAACGATAAATAGAATATTTTAAGCCTTCTGGAAATATAAAAATATCATCTTTCCATTAAAAACCCGTAAATAGCTCAAAATCGCCTTTTATGCATTTTTAACACATAGTAGGTATTAAAACTATTTTAAACATGTAGGGTTGATACCTATTGATATTTTAAGAAAATTATTATATTTTAACAGTAAGTAAAAGTTTTTAAACTCAGGTTTCCAGTTTTGACCTTTTAGGCTTAGGCGAAATTACCAAAATGCCCTTCCGGTGCATAGTATGGTTAGAAATGATAAATTTCACATATAGGTTATACCCTACTGATATAACTTAGTAAATTAAGTATTTTCACTGATTACATCAGACCTGAAACTCGTATTTATATTAAATCTCTTTTATAACCTTTTAAATGATCCAAATACCCCTACGAGGCATAATTTGAGTTTAAATTCAATTGGGGCATAATAGAAGATATCTTACTGATGTCACAACATATTTAAGGCATACTAACTTAGGAAACTTGTATATGACTCTTATGGTTACCCGTTACGCATCTTGCGCGTTCGGTTCGGTTTATGTAACTAGTTTACATAAATTGACCGAAACGGGTCAAACCTTATCATTTTCATCTCAAAATCCAGAATGTGTTTAGTTTACCCATATTATACAAGTCTTCAAACTTGTCGGGTCTAAATCACATTCTATTCCGGTCTTCGCTTAATCGTACGTTGGAACCGTGTCTTCCTTTAAAGACTAACCGGTCTAAGTTTAGGCTTAATTAAAGACCCGTTAGGATTTTAATAGGTTATTATAAACCTTTGTTCCAGACTAGGAGACTCGGTAAAAGCTACACGCACTTGCTATTTGAGAATAATACTTGCAAAGGTAAATACTTTTAACTTATTTTCCCTATACGGGCTTGGGGTACGGTATATAAAATACCGCTTGGTCAGGCATTGAATTTTTAATTGTATGAAGGTTAAATCATTGAAATGTCCCGTTTGAAAATGTTTGTTTTCTTAAAGCCTTTGGGGGGTTAATGACCATGTCCCGGATATCCATGGCATCATTCAAAGAAATGGCCACGACCTTAACACACGGGTGTAGGCGTACACCCGTTAGTGTAATTATAAATAATAAGGTATAACCGCTGGTTTTGGGAATAACCCGCCGTGGGACTATATCATGTGGTGTGTCAATTAATTTTTAACCCGGTATTCAATCCGGGCTACTGAACGTATAAGAAACATATAATCCTTTTACAAGATTATATATATATATATATATAGGGAGGAGCTCATGCGAGAACCACCCTTATTGTGAGAACCGTGAGAACCAATGTGAACACAACCTAAAATAGCTAAAAAAACTTAAAAAAAAACCTAACCCCCACCCCCAAAAACCTAACCCCCCCCCCCCCCCCCAAAAAAAAACCTAACCCCCCCCCCCCCCAAGCTAAATGCTAAAAACTAAAACCCCCAAAAAACCTAAAAAAAACCTAACCCCCCCCCCCCCCAAAACCTAAATCCCCCTCCCCCACCCCCCAAAAACCTAACCCCCCCCCAAGCTAAAATGCTAAAAACTAAACCCCCAAAAAAACCTAAAAAACATCTAAAAAAATAAAAAAAAAATCTAAATTTTTTATGCTCAAATCGCAACTTTTAGTGGCAAATTTTTTTTTTTTTTTTTTAAAAAAAATTTTTAATTTTTTTTTTTGCTTCGAAAAGTAGCGATTTTTATATAAAAAATATTAAAAAAAATTTGTGTGATTTTTAGCTATTTTTAGGCATTTTTGGTTGTGTTCACATTGGTTCTCGCGGTTCTCGCAATAAGAGGTGGTTCTCGCATGATCTTCTCCCTATATATATATATATATAAATAATTATCCCAAGTTATAAAAGTTTTGTGCCACGTGCATTCAAATCAATTTTAGTAAACCTTTTCAAAATGAGCCAGTTAATTGTATTTACCAGTATGTAAACTGTCGTATTTTCCCAAAAAGATTAAGTGCAAGTACTAAGCGTAATTGGCTGGCCTCTCCTTAGCATCATTAAGAGTCTCGCAAGCTTGGATGCATTAAGTCTGATGAACTATGTTTTCCTTTTTATTTAATCCGCCTGTGGATCTGTTTCAACTACATTGTGATACTTATTATTACAATTTTATTCAGTTGAAATAAATCTGTCTTTAGCTTCCGCTGTGCATTTAAAATTGTGTTGTTTGACTATGGTGATATCAACTACGTCACGATACTCCCCACCGGGCCCACCGGTAATACGTGGAAATATCGGGGTGTGACATAAATGTCAGAATGAAACGTCTTAAAGTGCCACGTGTCAAATCCTGAGACGCCTTAAATGTCGTGAAACGTCTTAAATGTCATGAAACGTCTTAAATCGTGAGACGTCTTAAATGTGTACTGAAACGTCTCTGCATGCATGCCACGTGTCGTTCATCAAACGGTTTGCATGTCGAAAACGTCTTGACCAAAATTCTCGTTTTTATCGAATTTTTTTTAATAAATTAGAAATTAGAATTATTCCCTTTAAGTATAGTATTTGAGTACATTTCTGGAGCTCGCAAAAATGTCTGAAAAAAATAAAAATGATGTATACTGCTCGCAACCAGCAAACAAATCATCATCTTGGATTCTCAAAAAATGGAGAAGTTCCAAGGGTGAAAGTTCTTCTGAAGTTCCACAACGAAATGATTCAGAACAAAGCCACTTTGTACACAATCGACAAAGTTTTCACCTCCACCGGGCTGGTACATGGGCAATTCCAGACGACGAAAGTGAGAACTGGTCAAAAGACGTGGAAACATTCTACTGGAAATGGGGATGCGTCGTTCTGTTATTCAGCAGTTTTCACAAGATCAATAGAGTTGGACAAAAAATTTTGGGGGACTTTATTAGGTTTTTGCTGTGGCGGCTACCTAACGTCAACAGTTAATTATTCTTCCTAATATTTTTATTAAATCTAGAATTTTTTTCCCATTATTAATTAATTTTAAATTACAACTTATACAGCATATTGAAGGATGGGTGGGAAGGCTAATGGCTTGGAGGAATAGAAAGATTCAAAGGGATCCGTTGTTAAACTTGCGGTGGACAATTCTTCCACCACAATTTTATGAAACGTTGTTAGATTCTACTCCTAAAAACGTTGTTAAATATGCCAATGGCAAATTACACCCATTTCCCTCTTTCTTCGAAGTGGATTACGTCTTCTTTCCGTTACCGTTAGAAAATAACGAATGGCTCCTAGCTCGACTAGAGTTATCGTCACAGGAGTTGGTGTATTACCCGTGCGAAAATGTTTATGTCGGCAATAAATACATAAGCGTTATTCACCCCCGTTTGACAAAGGTAAAAATTTACTTAGGAGCATTACTAGTGCATTTGCAATATTGGAAAAAAACGGGTAAACCAGAAAAATGTATCTCTGCCGATGACAACTACGTGGTATCTAACATATCAATCGCAGGGAATGAAGCTCTCTACCTGTGTATACTTATGGAGCATCTGGTTACGGATAAACCAATAAATATAACTGGAGACATTTGTAAAACTTTTTTTTCGTACAGACAATTCATTGCAGACAAATGCTGTCTAGTTTATGCAATAAAATACATGTTTTTAATTTATTAATTTAATGAATAGTGATAAATGAACCCACTATAAATAGGCATAGGCAATCTTGCCATTTAACAACATCCAATCACAATTTAACCTCAAACTTGAAATTTGTTAACAAAATAATGGATTCTTGGACCGACGAAGAAGACATTGCTATTGCCGTCTCCTACGCCGCCGCTTGTGATGAAGGCACTTACTCAATTTCCGATCCCGCGTTCTGGGGTCAGGTTATGAACTATTTCTGCATTCACGTGCAACAAATGACTCGTAGCGCCAATGACGTCAACACTCGGTGTGCTTTCATACGCTTCAAATGTAGCCGTTTCTTAGGAAGGTACAAGAACGTTAAAAAAATCGGCACAACAACCTGGCTGAAGAAGAGGTCATTGAAGAAGCCCTGCTAGACTACGCAATAATTTATGAAGAGGACTTTGAACATATTTCAGTGTTTGAAACTTTGAAAAATTATATTTAGCTAGTGTTTTTAGGATGTTATATAAATTTATCTTGTATCGTTTTTTAGGATGTAATAACTTTGGTAATTTAAAGTTATTATTGTTTAAAAGTCAATATTTAGAAACTTATAAATATGAAAAATTAAAAAATGGGATAGCCAGGTATCGAACCCACGCCAAACCCGGTTCACACACACACCAATGACTTAACTAACATATCACAATTTTTTTATACACTCATTTTTTTAAGGGAAAATAGCCAAATGTAATTTTCGAAACCTCAGCGACCATTTATGTAAAATATGTTAGTACATGGACCAAAAATGTAATTTTGAAATCAGATCTTAAAAAGGGGGTCTTCTTTAAAGAACCGGCCCTTAGTGAGACTCGAACCCGCGCCACTCATGTACAACCTAAACGTCTTAACCTGTTTATCCTCCGTCTCGGAGCTGATATAACTTGAAGTTATATTGTATTTATATACTCGTTATATTAAACTATATTATTTCAAACAAACATATTCAAAAACTTAAAAATATGAAAAAGGGGGTCTTCTTTAAAGAACTGGCCCTTAGTGAGATTCGAACCCGCGCCACTCGTGTATAACCTAAACGTCTTAACCAGTTTATCCTCCGTCTCGGAGCTGAGATAACTTGAAGTTATATTGTATTCATATACTCGTTATATTAAACTACATTATTTCAAACAAACATATTCAAAAACTTAAAAATATGAAAAAGGGGGTCTTCTTTAAAGAACTGGCCCTTAGTGAGATTCGAACCTGCGCCACTCGTGTATAACCTAAACGTCTTAACCAGTTTATCCTCCGTCTCGGAGCTGATATAACTTGAACTTATATTGTATTTATATACTTGTTATATTAAACTATATTATTTAAAACAAACATATTCAAAAACTTAAGTTTATTTTAATTTTATTTATACACGTTATTTATTTTAATTAATTATTTTAACAAAATAAATATTTATAATTTGAACTTGTTATACAGTTTTAATAAATATTTATTATAACATAACTTAAACTTGTTATTTTTAACATTAACATTATTGGGTGTAAGCCCAACCCCGTAAGCCCAAACCCGTAAACAGTTAAAGAAAATATAAAACATTATTATATTAAAAAAAATACATACTAAACATTACATTAAAAAAAGAAAATATAAAAAGAAAAAAAACATAATATAAAAATAAAAATAAAAAAATACAAACATCTAAATCCAAACCCTAATCGTTTCCCACTGCGCGACATGTTCGAAATCATGTCCTTCATCGTGGCGGTAGTTGATAAGGGCAACCGCCTTGATGTCCGCCTTGCTAAGGCCCTGGGATAAATCCTCCGCAGATTTGCAGTAACCCTCGAACTTCTTACAGTCCAACCGTATAACCCGAAACCTTGAAGATAAGGCGTCAACGGTGCGGCCGTGGTCCGAACCACGGAGTTGTGCAAAATATTGTTGCACACGCACCCATAGACCCATCTGCCCTCGACGAGGAGGATTGGTATACACCTCCTCCCAAGCCTCCACCAATGCAATGTCCTCAACTTCGGACCACGACGAAGAAGCCGTGTCTGCAAAAACTTAACCGCGTCTGCTTGTAAACGTTGAACAACGAAAGTAGAAGAACAAGAACGGCGTGTGTGTTTGTGTGTGTTTAGGGGTATATATAGTGGGGTTGGTTAAATGAGTATTTAATTTAATAATAATTTTTAATTCAAACATCTTAAACGTCTTAACATAACGATTCTCGGTAATGTAATTTTTAATTTTTTTGAACTAAAATTCAAACGTCTTAATTGGCTGTTGAACGAATTAATTGGCTGTTGAAACGTCTTTAACATTGAATTATACTGAATTGAACTAGCATTCAAACGTAAATTAGTAAAATTTATAACTTTATTATGATTGAATACAAAGTACATAAAAAACATTACACAAAAAAATACAAACATAATCATTTGAACCAGAATACACCAAACCACTACTTCCATAAATTTAAAACGGGGTAGGAGATCCGGATTTTGATTCCGGAATTTGCATCGAAACACCTAGGAATAAATATGGGTCGTGAACTGGTAAGTTCCATCAACCCACATTTATATTGGCCTAGGTGATATGTAACGGGTTGTTCACATTTGGTTATGCGGTTCTGCGGCTTCGGTGATGTTAGAGGACTTGGCTAACACATTGGTGAGAGCCCATTGTGTTAGCCAAAGTCTCATCAACCACCCTAAACGGGCAGAACCGTCAAGTGCCGAACAACCCGTTAGACCCTTCACGTGTCCGTTGTAGATGAGTTCTTGAACCCGATCGACCCCGCAGAGCACGTGGAAGGGGAAATCCGATCTGATCCCATTAAAAGGGAGAAGATCTGTGTCTGTTGTAGATGACTTCTTAGACCCGTTGTAGATGACTTCTTACACCCGTTTGTTGAATCAGGGGGTCTGCCCATTTTTTGAAGCTGTGAACACCAATGGGGTATAATATATGGTGAAGAAGAAAACGTTGTGTATAACAGGGTTGAAAATTGTGATCGACTTAAAAAGAGGTTTCAAATGTCTTAAAAAGAACTTTGGAAAACGGGAAACGTCTCAAACATCTTAAAAAGAACTTTGGAAAACGGGAAACGTCTCAAGGTTTGAATGACACGACTTAAAAAGAACTTTGGAGACCGTGAAAAGTCTCAAGGTTTTAATGAAACGTCTTATTTTTTTTTTAAAAACGTGATAATTTCAGACGTCTCAAGCCGTGTTGAGGCGTCTCAAGCCGGCTTCAAACGTCTCAAGCCATGCAAAACTATCAGCTTATCGGCTCAACTTGTAAAACGTCTCAAGCAGCCGTCTGAAACGTCTCAGCCAAGACGTTAAGACGTCTGAGCTGTGTCGGACACGTGGCAGCGTTTGGTTGGTCAGCCGCCAAGACGTTTGAACATGTTTGTGGCGTCTCCCCAAGACGTTTGACTTGGCTATTTTGGAAAAGTTGACCATAACTTGGCCATTTTGGCTATTTTCCCATGTTTTATTATGTGGTTTGGTGAGACCAACGAACCACCATTTAGCTTTCTAAAGATAGACAAGAGCTTCTTCAGCCTGGTCATATGATGAGAGCATCCACTATCTACATACCAACGGCTGCAAATAGTCCTCCTAGAAATACTTTGTTAATAAAAAGAAAACTAATGAGATAATGGTACCTAAGTTGGCGTGAACTTGAGTCTATGGTGATTTTCTCCTTTTTGCTTTGTTTTTCAATCCAAAGACATGATGTTTTAAAAACTTGTTTTATGTAGTTGAACCATTTCCTGATCTTCCATGATTTTGTATGTGAAAAGTTTTGTTTTGTACAGGAAGTGGATATTCATTGTGATCCCATTTTCTGTATTTTCGAATTAGATGCCCCTTATCCCCACGTTTAAAACAATAAATATATCTATTGTGATTAGTTCTAAATGTTAAGGTCTTATATTCTGATCTTTGTGTGGGCTTTTGGTTTGCTTGATTTCTCTTCTTGAAAGCGTTCTTTATCTTGGAATCTATTCTTATTTTGTCAGTGTCTTCGTCTGAATCTTCAATGCTTGAGTCATCTATCCCAACTTGCATTATGACTAGAAGTGCTTTCTCTTGATAACGAGCAATCGTCCTTGCTTTGAATTTGATAAGTTGAGGATGTATCAATTTTATCACTTGAGTCTTCATTTCTCTTTAAGCTGAACTCCGAATTTCTTTTTTCAAGTATCTGCTAAACCTATTATTTTCTAACATAGGAACAAATATAGAAGTGCCCATAGGCATGCCATTGAACAAAGAGTTAAATTGTTCATTACAATCACTACTGGACTTGATCGAATCAGTCCTTTTGGAATTTAAAATAGTGTCTAAAAAATACTACAACCATCATAAAAACCTAAACCATGAGTTTATCCTTCGATAACCTCACCCACATTTTCATTCCTTCCTCCAACCTCATATGTTTTTAAATCTGCATGTTCCATATCGGAATTGTCAGTGTTAATCAAATCATTCATATGATGTGGTGTAGGGATATGATCATAGTTATTCATTAAAGGTGGACTGTACAACATGCGTTCAAAACCAAATTTGTCTATATAGCCAATACCTGATTTAACATAACTTGGTCTTTGAATACTCTTAATTTGTTGAAACACATTCTTACTTACATTCCATTTATCAATGATGATTTGAAGTTTTGGAGTCTCATTTCTAGAAAGTATTAGTTTTTAGTAAGATCATTGATTAGAGCGTCTTTGCCAAAGTCATGTCGTTTTAAAGTTTCATCTCTTCAAGACAATCATCTAGTTTAAGTTTATAAACGAGTTCGTTTTTCTTCAATTCATCATTGATTCTCAAAGTTGACTACTTTGTTTTAGCAAGAATCACATTGTATTGGTACATCTCCTTTACTTTCCTAACACATTCATTGGAGCAAAGCTTGTCTATTACCTCGATAGACATTCCCTCAACGATGGCTCTGCCTTTAGATTTGTAGGTGCATGGTTCTTACTCAGCACAGAAAGCTATTTCATCCATGACATCTTCTTTAGCTTGTCCTCTTCATTCTTTGTCTATACATCTTGTGTTGGACCTATAAAAGAACAGATGATATTTAAAAGCCAAAACATGATCTACTGATCAATAAATAAGCAAAAGATCGAACCACTCTCTCCCAAAGATAGTGAATCTTGAACACCTAATCAGAACATCTGTTCAAGAACAAAGCAAACATCTGATCAAGACTTGGAACCACTGTTCAAGAAGAAACAACATCTGTTGAAAGCTAAAGTCTGTTGAAGACCAAAGCACTGATGAAGTCAAAGGTCTGATGAATAAGACCAAACATCTGTATGGCCAAACAGATGTTTGGATAACTACAACAGAGGATAGCCACAGTGGTTTCCCAATGTAACAATACTTATCTTATAAGTGTTTAGACTAGTTAGAACAGATGATAGTATTTGCACAGATGTTTGAAATGTCACACCCCGACCACGTAAAACAACAAAACGTGGCGGAAACGTCGGGGAGTGTTGTAACAGAATCATTGTTTCACAACCATGGATTAAATATTTTCATTTTATTTAATTATTGAACTCATTGTTTATTACAAATCAAATAAATACAATTATTATCTTTCAAGTTTTTAAGTCGTTAAGGCACGAGTCCATCCTATGTGTATCATGCGTCAACAATCATCACATAGCAGAACCTGAAACATGTGTAAAAATAGGTACGTCAGCATAAAAATGTCTGTGAGATACATAGGTTTTATTAATGCATGATTCATGACTTGTAAGTTTAAAAGAATGTTTTAAAAATAATCATGAATCCTTAAAAATGTTTTCTTTTATAAACAAGTGATAGGAAAATAGATGATGTAAAAAAAAGATGCATAAATAAATAATTAAGTAAAATGAGTTTGTAAAATAATGTTTTGATAAAAAAAAATTTGTAGTATATATAGAAATATACTTTGGTTTTAAGGAAGTCGAATAAGTAATATATTAAAATATATTTCAGTTCCAAAATAATTGAACAGATAGTATATTAAATATATTTTAGTTGTCAAAATAATAATTTTAGGTAGTATATCAAAAGTATACTTTGGTTTTATTAATAACATATTAAACTATGTTTTTCTTTTATAAACAACATATTAAACTATGTTTTGGTTTTATAACTAACATATCAAATATGCTTTGGTTTTATAAATAACATATCAAACTATGTTTTAATGATTATCAAAATATATGTTGGTTTTGTACAATATCACATATGAGAGTATATCAAAGTATAATTTTGGGAGTATAACCAAATATACAATAATAATGTGATTTAAGAATTCAATCAGACCTTAGTGCATCAAACTACACCAATTGAGACTATAGAGATAACCCGAAGGCAATCCCTATTTGGATAGGATATTGGTTTCTGACATTCCATGACAACAGGAATGGGGTGTCTACTCCTATAGCGCTATATCATACTACCAACCGGTCTGGTGAACAAAATAAGTACTATCCAACAATTTATGTTATAATCTTTGAAAAATCAGTGTTTAAACCATAAATAATCATTCAGTTTGTCAAAAGATAAGTACTAATATGTATAATCAATTATACTTTGAAATCATGAACATAACAAATAGGTACACATGCTTCACCCCAAAACATTGAAACAAGTAAAATAGGGGACTATGTACTCACTTGAGAATGCTTAGAAGTCTTGAATAACAACCAAGCAAAGCTAGAGGGATCACGGAATCAAACAGCACCTAATATGGGTAACTATGTAAATAAACCGGACCTAAATTGGAAGATCGGATAGAATGAGGTCTCGTAAACCAAATGAGCATTGGAACTCATGTGATATGGTTTAACGAAGTCTACATTCTAAAACGGAACCTATCCTAAGTGCTCACGACCCGTTACGACCCATTAAGGTAGCTTATGCCACTTTAACGCGTCGTTCGCGCAAACGCGTGTTTGAGACGTCTAACTAGTCCTATGACAAGTATTATATGCCTAAACATGTTTAATTATGTTGCATAATCAGTTAAGTGACAAAAGTTTACGTTACATATGCTTAATAATCAATTATGCATGAAAAGGGCATTTTGGTCATTTACCTAAGGCATATAAACTACCTATCATACAACTAATTAAACCTAAGTGACCATAAGGTATAACCTCAGA
This sequence comes from Helianthus tuberosus, assembly GCA_030545235.1. Taxonomy (NCBI): domain Eukaryota; kingdom Viridiplantae; phylum Streptophyta; class Magnoliopsida; order Asterales; family Asteraceae; genus Helianthus; species Helianthus tuberosus. Next base: position 140,680,424 of record CM060411.1, on the reverse strand, counting down.
AGGTTATTCCCTATGTAACTATGGTCACTAAACATGCTTGGTCGGATCCTAATGATCGACCAAACGGGTCGTGTTCGAAAGTCTAAGTGGTGGTTTAGACCGCTTGACTTACGACTCTAAACAAGCACTTTAAACTAAAAGAGACGAGCTAAGCATGTTAAAACATGCTTAACTAAGTTAGAAAACAAGTTTTGATATCAAAACAAAGTGTTTTGATACCAAGAGTAGTTTGGTTGCAAAATACACGTAAATGCGCATTTTGACCGAAACTACGACTCGTCACTATGCCTAGTCAACGTGGTAATCAGTAGGTATAGTCACTAGGGACTATAACCATCGTGATTACGCTCACGTTGCGAAGTTCAAACGAACTTCGTGTTGACGATTGACTGGTCAAACTGAAAGTCAAACACTGTTTGACTTTTTAAGCTAGAAAGCAATAAAAGAATGAAAGAAGGCTTACAAAAGGGCCTTGCTTGAACTTGATCTTATAAATTCTCAGGTATGAAGTTATTTAACCCCAACTTAGAGAATTTTAGACCAAGTGTGAGCAGAAATAAATGAAGAGCATGGCCTTATATAGTTTTCGCAAAACCGTTAGGATCATTTCTTGGTAAGGAGGGAAAGATCTTGGCCATACACTTGTTAGAGAATGATTGGGGGACTTGTGCATCACACAAACCAGCCCATAGCATGAGAAACCAGGGATCAAAACCATTGGAACAAGTGGGAATGACCAGATTCAATGTTTCTGTATTTCTGCTAACCTGGGCACTGCTTACGGACCACAAGCATATGTCCATATGGTCCGTAAGGACCTTGCAGACCAGCAACTTTCAAAAATGGCAGATTTGGTCCCTGAAGCCCAAAACTTGGTTTTCGATGCATTTTTGACACGTTTAAGCCCCGTTAACCCCATTTCAAAGCTCTAAAATGAAGTTAAAGTATAGGGAACTTAAAATGTGCTCAAAAATATCTTGGATGTCGGCTCGTTTGGTCGTATGGTTGCGTTGTTCGGTAAATTACGACGGAAGTCGTAACGAACGCACAAACGATCCAAATTAAGCGACGAATGGATTTTTATCAAGCCAATCACTAAAATAAAATATTTTAATGATTACATAAATTTTTGGATGTCCGGATATATTCATAACGTGAGATATGCGCGAAAATGCAAACTTGTGCACTTTTTGACGCTTTTAGTCCCTATTGATCAATAAAGTTTATTTTAGCATACCGAACCCTTCAAAGCCTATTTCTAAGCTATGTAAAGGATATTTAGGGTATGTTTAACTTATGATCAAGTTTCGGAATGTTCGTTACTATACAAATCGGTATAGTTTCACAGTTTGACATGATTAGTCCCTGTGATCGAACAAACTTGATTTCAACACACCAAACCATCCAAAGCTTATTTCTAAGTTATGTAAAGGTTATTTAAGGTATGTTAAGCCTATTTCACTATTCCGGAGTGTTTTTTGCGTTAAACTGGTTACATTTACGCATTAGATTGCGTATAACCTTCCAGAAAGCGATTTAAAGCTCGAAATCGAACAAGAATTGATATGTGCAAACGATACACATATTTATACAAATCCCAAGTATGAAACACAATATTTCATTGGTTTGGTATTTGTATGATGGTTGAAGTGACACAGGTGTCACAGTATCCCCTACTTTAGGAAATTTCGTCCCGAAATTTAATTTTAGAGGAAACTTGTGAGGACAACTGTGACGGTTTCGCTTTCAAATAAATCCCTCGAACCTTATGTAAAACTCTGGGCCATGTTAGGATTCTTAGCGAAATTGCCAACTCTCAAAGTGAAGTCCTTGTAGTAACAAAACATGGAGTTTCGAACTACGGACAGAAGAACGTTTCTTATGAAGACTTATCATAGGAAACTGGTGTGTGCTTGAAATCAGTGTCGGAGAGTGTAAGATAAAATGACATTGGTCAAGGTCCAGGACTTCTAGTAACTTAAATAATGCTACGTTCGCAATGTAATAAGGAACACTTATATATAGGAAGTACCAGCGGCGTATCCACCATGCTCCTTTCTACATTGTTCTCGTTTCGTTATTCTCATCACTATAGGTCTTAACACATGACAAAACTTGTTGTGGTTTCTGTGCACTGAATTCCATAATTATGTATGCATCCATAATTCCGTAATTCCTTGCACAGTCCGCACAGTTCATTTCATAATGTGTAGGGGAAAAATCAATCGGATAAACATGAAATGACTTGACTAGACCACCAAAGGATCTTTTTAATTAGATCAACGAACAATCTTTTTAATTAGATCAACACATGATCTTCTTAACTAGACCGTCGTACGATCTCTTTAAATTGATCACTTAAGGGATCTTTTCAATTATATCATCACATGATATTCCTAACCAGATTTTTGAATCAGTCTGTTTAACCAGACCACTCAAGGGGTCCAATTATAGAATAGTACTTTATAATCCAAGGGACTTAACTACGACGTAGAAGTCCATTAAGGATTTAAGATAGTACCTTTTGATATCCTACTATGAATCCCTCATATAGAGATATGGGAGATTCTATGAGGATTTGGATGAATCACATAAAAACATGAAACATAGAAGAAAACACATAAACAAATAATCACATAATTTATTAACTTGATTTTCATTTTGTTGATTTCCTTGTTAATTGAGTACATGCATTTAAAGCATACCTGGAATCAAATCCGTGAATTCCGTTTGGCACTTTAAATATCTTCAAGAATCTAACTATGAAGATAGGAAGATCTTGATAGAGATTTGTCTTTGTTTTTTAAAAAGAAATGTGTATTTAAGATTTTCGTGGAGATCACAAGTGATCATAAAATGACAGAACCACAAGAGTAGTTTGTCTTAGTGTCGGCATCGAAGGATTGGATCAAACATTCACACAATCGTATCAGTTTTGTAAAATAAAATTGAAACATCAAATTTTATTTATATAACAACTGAATTGTTCCGACGTCAAAAGATAACAGACAAAGAAATACAAAAGACTAATTATTCACTGCTGCATCGTTGTTCGCGTTTGCCTCATTTATGTTAAACACTCGTCCACGCGCTGGATTTGTGTTAACAAGTCTTGGGCAATTGTTGCGATAGTGAGTAAGGTCACCACAGTTATAACACGACCCAGGTGGGAACTGTGCTTGAACAGCAGCATGATTTGCAGCAGCTTGATTTGGGTAATGGCAGGTATTGACCAAATGTCCCAATCTTCCACAGTGGGTACATTTGTGACACTGCTCTTGCTCCAGATGATGACGGTTGCATTTGTTGCACAAAGGTGCGGTACCAACATAATTTTTCCTTTTACGAGGTTGTGCTGGCTGGTTTGGTGCAACCTGATTATTCGGAGCAGTTATGGCACAGTTTTGAGAAGCCTTACGCTTCTTCTTCTTGGGTGTCTCGGCCTGTTTTTCCTTTGATTCAACCTGTGCAGTCTTGTCAGATGGTCTTGAGTCGCCCTTTCGAAAAAGCTTACCCTTCCTGATATGGGATTCAGTCAGGGTGGCAGACAATTCAATGGCCTGTCTGACAGTAGTAGGGTTGCTGCCAGTAACTATATCCTGAACTAAATCAGGAAGACCATCAATGTACTTCTCAATCGCCTTATCCACAGGCGTGACCATGGCAGGACATAACAGGCTCAATTCCTCATAACGATCAGTATAGGCTCGATGTTCACCATTATCTTGCTTTAAATCGTCGAATTCCCTTTCTAATGCTCTAAGCTCATGACGAGGACAGAACTCCTTCATCATTAGAGCTCGAAGCTCTTCCCAAGTTTGAGCTAGTGCCACATCGGCACCCCTATCACGCATCACACCGTTCCACCAGGTAAGAGCACGCTTCTCAAACACACTGGATGCAAATTCAACCTTACGCTCATTCGGACATTGCACATGCCTGAATGTCCTCTCCAAACTTTCGAACCATTGCAGGAGCGCGGTTGTTCCTTAAGATCCAGAAAATTTCAAAGGTTTAGCAGAGTTGAAGGTCTTGAAATTACACTGGGTGTTGTTGTTGTTATATAACTCATGAATCTGAGTTACTACGCCTGGAAGCACTGCAACCATTTGTTGAGCAACAAGGGCTGCGACTTCCTCAGCGGTAAAAGGTTGAGCATCACGTCGAGGAGGCATTGTCTAAAAGGAACAAGGGAACATGAGAAACGAGTGAGGTCGATGATTGGAAAAACAAAAGAGGTATTGAAAATATTGATAAAACACAAGCAAAGCGATCATTCGTTCGTTACCTCGAACAAACAAACGACACGTAGTGACTAATCAAAGTAAATGGATCAATATAATGTATCACTGAAGACATGCTCGCCTATAAGTGAACACTCACCCCAAGAGTTCCCAGGTAAGAGTGATTGGTCCGTTACTGCGGATTTGTACGAACACTCTAGCCTTAGACAGAAAACTCAGGGTACAGGCATTCACCCTTCCAGATTGCATGTGTTCACATTATTTAGACCCAAACTTTGACGAGATTTTGAAAACTAAGAGGGTTCAAAACCTTATAACAGAGGGTTCAAAACCTAGTAATCAATCATCCTAGAACAGATGATTGGTTTTCAAAGCGGATTCGGAATCTTGTATTCTTATTGTGGTTGTCACCTAAGGATAAGTGACGGTATTGTTTTAAAACTAAACACAAGATAACTTGTGTTAGGGTCCTAGGAAGGTTATAGTCTAGGTCAAAGCATTACTAATAACCTAATTCCCTATAACCATTGGCTCTGATACCAACTTTTCTGTTACACCCGACCACGTAAAACAACAAAACGTGGCGGAAACGTCGGGGAGTGTTGTAACAGAATCATTGTTTCACAACCATGGATTAAATATTTTTGTTTTATTTAATTATTGAACTCATTGTTTATTACAAATCAAATAAATACAATTATTATCTTTCAAGTTTTTAAGTCGTCAAGGCACGAGTCCATCCTATGTGTATCATGCGTCAACAATCATCACATAGCAGAACCTGAAACATGTGTAAAAATAGGTACGTCAGCATAAAAATGCCTGTGAGATACATAGGTTTTTATTAATGCATGATTCATGACTTGTAAGTTTAAAAGAATGTTTTAAAAATAATCATGAATCCTTAAAAATGTTTTCTTTTATAAACAAGTGATAGGAAAATAGATGATGTAAAAAAAAGATGCATAAATAAATAATTAAGTAAAATGAGTTTGTAAAATAATGTTTTGATAAAAAAAATTTGTAGTATATATAGAAATATACTTTGGTTTTAAGGAAGTCGAATAAGTAATATATTAAAATATATTTCAGTTCCAAAATAATTGAACAGATAGTATATTAAATACACTTTAGTTGTCAAAATACTAATTTTAGGTAGTATATCAAAAGTATACTTTGGTTTTATTAATAACATATTAAACTATGTTTTGGCTTTATAAACAACATGTTAAACTATGTTTTGGTTTTATAACTAACATATCAAATATGCTTTGGTTTTATAAATAACATATCAAACTATGTTTTAATGATTATCAAAATATATGTTGGTTTTGTACAATATCACATATGAGAGTATATCAAAGTATACTTTTGGGAGTATAACCAAATATACAATAATAATGTGATTTAAGTATTCAATCAGACCTTAGTGCATCAAACTACACCAATTGAGACTATAGAGATACCACGAAGGTAATCCCTATTTGGATAGGATATTGGTTTCTGACATTCCATGACAGCAGGAATGGGGTGTCTAGTCCTATAGCGCTATATCATACTACCAACCGGTCTGGTGAACAAAATAAGTACTATCCAACTATTTATGTTATAATCTTTGAAAAATCAGTGTTTAAACCATAAATAATCATTCAGTTTGTCAAAAGATAAGTCCTAATATGTATAATCAATTATACTTTGAAATCATGAACATAACAAATAGGTACACATGCTTCACCCTAAAACATTGAAAACAGTAAAAGAGGGGACTATGTACTCACTTGAGAATGCTTAGAAGTCTTGAATAACAACCAAGCAAAGCTAGAGGGATCACGGAATCAAACGGCACCTAATATGGGTAACTATGTAAATAAACCGGACCTAAATCGGAAGATCGGATAGAATGAGGTCTCGTGAACCAAATGAGCATTGGAACTCGTGTGATATGGTTTAACGAAGTCTACATTCTAAAACGGAACCTATCCTAAGTGCTCATGACCCGTTACGACCCATTAAGGTAGCTTATGCCACTTTAACGCGTCGTTCGCGCAAACGCGCGTTTAAGACGTCTAACTAGTCCTATGACAAGTATTATATGCCTAAACATGTTTAATTATGTTGCATAATCAGTTAAGTGACAAAAGTTTACGTTACATATGCTTAATAATCAATTATGCATGAAAAGGGCATTTTGGTCATTTACCTAAGGCATATAAACTACCTATCATACAACTAATTAAACCTAAGTGACTATAAGGTATAACCTCAGAAGGTTATTCCCTATGCAACTATGGTCACTAAACATGCTTGGTCGGATCCTAATGATTGACCAAACGGGTCGAGTTCGAAAGTCTAAGCGGTGGTTTAGACCGCTTGACTTACGACTCTAAACAAGCACTTTAAACTAAAAGTGACGAGCTAAGCATGTTAAAACATGCTTAACTAAGTTAGAAAACAAGTTTTGATATCAAAACAAAGTGTTTTGATACCAAGAGTAGTTTGGTTGCAAAATGCACGTAAATGCGCATTTTGACCGAAACTACGACTCGTCACTATGCCTAGTCAACGTGGTAATCAGTAGGTATAGTCACTAGGGACTATAACCATCGTGATTACGCTCACGTTGCGAAGTTCAAACGAACTTCGTGTTGACGATTGACTGGTCAAACTGAAAGTCAAACACTGTTTGACTTTTTAAGCTAGAAAGCAATAAAAGAATGAAAGAAGGCTTACAAAAGGTCCTTGCTTGAACTTGATCTTATAAATTCTCAGGTATGAAGTTATTTAATCCCAACTTAGAGAATTTTAGACCAAGTGTGAGCAGAAATAAATGAAGAGCATGGCCTTATATAGTTTTCGCAAAACCGTTAGGATCATTTATTGGTAAGGAGGGAAAGATCTTGGCCATACACTTGTTAGAGAATGATTGGGGGACTTGTTCATCACACAAACCAGCCCATAGCATGAGAAACCAGGGATCAAAACCATTGGAACAAGTGGGAATGACCAGATTCAATGTTTCTGTATTTCTGCTGATCTGGGCACTGCTTACGGACCGTAAGCATATGTCCATACGGTCCGTAAGGACCTTGCATACCAGCAACTTTCAAAAATGGCAGATTTGGTCCCTGAAGCCCCAAACTTGGTTTTCGATGCATTTTTGACACGTTTAAGCCCCGTTAACCCCATTTCAAAGCTCTAAAATGAAGTTAAAGTATAGGGAACTTAAAATGTGCTAAAAAATATCTTGGATGTCGGCTCGTTTGGTCGTACGGTTGCGTTGTTCGGTAAATTACGACGGAAGTCGTAACGAACGCAAAAACGATCCAAATTAAGCGAAGAATGGATTTTTATCAAGCCAATCACTAAAATAAAATATTTTAATGATTACATAAATTTTTGGATGTCCGGATATATTCAGAACGTGAGATATGCGCGAAAATGCAAACTTATGCACTTTTTGACGCTTTTAGTCCCTATTGATCAATAAAGTTTATTTTAGCATACCGAACCCTTCAAAGCCTATTTATAAGCTATGTAAAGGATATTTAGGGTATGTTTAACTTATGATCAAGTTCCGGAATGTTCGTTACTATACAAATCGGTATAGTTTCACAGTTTGACATGATTAGTCCTTGTGATCGAACAAACTTGATTTCAACACACCAAACCATCCAAAGCTTATTTCTAAGTTATGTAACAAGTGATAGGAAAATAGATGATGTAAAAAAAAGATGCATAAATAAATAATTAAGTAAAATGAGTTTGTAAAATAATGTTTTGATAAAAAAAATTTGTAGTATATATAGAAATATACTTTGGTTTTAAGGAAGTCGAATAAGTAATATATTAAAATATATTTCAGTTCCAAAATAATTGAACAGATAGTATATTAAATACACTTTAGTTGTCAAAATACTAATTTTAGGTAGTATATCAAAAGTATACTTTGGTTTTATTAATAACATATTAAACTATGTTTTGGCTTTATAAACAACATGTTAAACTATGTTTTGGTTTTATAACTAACATATCAAATATGCTTTGGTTTTATAAATAACATATCAAACTATGTTTTAATGATTATCAAAATATATGTTGGTTTTGTACAATATCACATATGAGAGTATATCAAAGTATACTTTTGGGAGTATAACCAAATATACAATAATAATGTGATTTAAGTATTCAATCAGACCTTAGTGCATCAAACTACACCAATTGAGACTATAGAGATACCACGAAGGTAATCCCTATTTGGATAGGATATTGGTTTCTGACATTCCATGACAGCAGGAATGGGGTGTCTAGTCCTATAGCGCTATATCATACTACCAACCGGTCTGGTGAACAAAATAAGTACTATCCAACTATTTATGTTATAATCTTTGAAAAATCAGTGTTTAAACCATAAATAATCATTCAGTTTGTCAAAAGATAAGTCCTAATATGTATAATCAATTATACTTTGAAATCATGAACATAACAAATAGGTACACATGCTTCACCCTAAAACATTGAAAACAGTAAAAGAGGGGACTATGTACTCACTTGAGAATGCTTAGAAGTCTTGAATAACAACCAAGCAAAGCTAGAGGGATCACGGAATCAAACGGCACCTAATATGGGTAACTATGTAAATAAACCGGACCTAAATCGGAAGATCGGATAGAATGAGGTCTCGTGAACCAAATGAGCATTGGAACTCGTGTGATATGGTTTAACGAAGTCTACATTCTAAAACGGAACCTATCCTAAGTGCTCATGACCCGTTACGACCCATTAAGGTAGCTTATGCCACTTTAACGCGTCGTTCGCGCAAACGCGCGTTTAAGACGTCTAACTAGTCCTATGACAAGTATTATATGCCTAAACATGTTTAATTATGTTGCATAATCAGTTAAGTGACAAAAGTTTACGTTACATATGCTTAATAATCAATTATGCATGAAAAGGGCATTTTGGTCATTTACCTAAGGCATATAAACTACCTATCATACAACTAATTAAACCTAAGTGACTATAAGGTATAACCTCAGAAGGTTATTCCCTATGCAACTATGGTCACTAAACATGCTTGGTCGGATCCTAATGATTGACCAAACGGGTCGAGTTCGAAAGTCTAAGCGGTGGTTTAGACCGCTTGACTTACGACTCTAAACAAGCACTTTAAACTAAAAGTGACGAGCTAAGCATGTTAAAACATGCTTAACTAAGTTAGAAAACAAGTTTTGATATCAAAACAAAGTGTTTTGATACCAAGAGTAGTTTGGTTGCAAAATGCACGTAAATGCGCATTTTGACCGAAACTACGACTCGTCACTATGCCTAGTCAACGTGGTAATCAGTAGGTATAGTCACTAGGGACTATAACCATCGTGATTACGCTCACGTTGCGAAGTTCAAACGAACTTCGTGTTGACGATTGACTGGTCAAACTGAAAGTCAAACACTGTTTGACTTTTTAAGCTAGAAAGCAATAAAAGAATGAAAGAAGGCTTACAAAAGGTCCTTGCTTGAACTTGATCTTATAAATTCTCAGGTATGAAGTTATTTAATCCCAACTTAGAGAATTTTAGACCAAGTGTGAGCAGAAATAAATGAAGAGCATGGCCTTATATAGTTTTCGCAAAACCGTTAGGATCATTTATTGGTAAGGAGGGAAAGATCTTGGCCATACACTTGTTAGAGAATGATTGGGGGACTTGTTCATCACACAAACCAGCCCATAGCATGAGAAACCAGGGATCAAAACCATTGGAACAAGTGGGAATGACCAGATTCAATGTTTCTGTATTTCTGCTGATCTGGGCACTGCTTACGGACCGTAAGCATATGTCCATACGGTCCGTAAGGACCTTGCATACCAGCAACTTTCAAAAATGGCAGATTTGGTCCCTGAAGCCCCAAACTTGGTTTTCGATGCATTTTTGACACGTTTAAGCCCCGTTAACCCCATTTCAAAGCTCTAAAATGAAGTTAAAGTATAGGGAACTTAAAATGTGCTAAAAAATATCTTGGATGTCGGCTCGTTTGGTCGTACGGTTGCGTTGTTCGGTAAATTACGACGGAAGTCGTAACGAACGCAAAAACGATCCAAATTAAGCGAAGAATGGATTTTTATCAAGCCAATCACTAAAATAAAATATTTTAATGATTACATAAATTTTTGGATGTCCGGATATATTCAGAACGTGAGATATGCGCGAAAATGCAAACTTATGCACTTTTTGACGCTTTTAGTCCCTATTGATCAATAAAGTTTATTTTAGCATACCGAACCCTTCAAAGCCTATTTATAAGCTATGTAAAGGATATTTAGGGTATGTTTAACTTATGATCAAGTTCCGGAATGTTCGTTACTATACAAATCGGTATAGTTTCACAGTTTGACATGATTAGTCCTTGTGATCGAACAAACTTGATTTCAACACACCAAACCATCCAAAGCTTATTTCTAAGTTATGTAAAGGTTATTTAAGGTATGTTAAGCTTATTTCACTATTCCGGAGTGTTTGTTGCGTTAAACTGGTTACATTTACGCATTAGATTGCGTATAACCTTCCAGAAAGCGATTTAAAGCTCGAAATCGAACAAGAATTGATATGTGCAAACGATACACATATTTATACAAATCCCAAGTATGAAACACAATATTTCATTGGTTTGATATTTGTATGATGGTTGAAGTGACACAGGTGTCACATGAAACAACTGTGAAATCTTTTTTGTTAGGAATGTTAGATGTCACTATTAGGGTGACGTTAGCCATTCACTGAACAGAGCTTTCATACTTAGTATAAACAGATCACCTGTTAGTGATCTATTATCACACACATCACCTTTTCTCTTGTACGAACTGTTTTGTTTACGTGATCAGCTGAGGGGGAGTCTGTAGAGTCTATTGAGTTGTAAAACATTTGAATCCATTAAGATTAATGAAAAACAATCGTTGATGATGACTTCCTATTTGTGAATTCTATTGTGATAATCAATATTGTTTGCAAATATCAAACTCAGTTCTAACAATTGGTATTAGAGCCTGGTTACGTTAAACTCGATTTCACAATCAGTTTAACATACAAATATCAGTTCTACAAAGATCCAATATTGTTCGTAGCTTAGAGTTTTATAGTGAAGAACTAATTAGTGTCTTTCACATACTTTGTTTTTCTAAAAAAAGAACTTGAGAAAATGACACAAGATGATCTACACAACACCGACTTCAGTAATAAACCACCTATACTTGTCAGATCATAATTTAACATCTGGCAACGTAGGATGGGGAATATACCAGGTCAACAAAATACAGGGCGTTTAAAGTCTGTCGTCTTTGGACCTCATGTTCCAATGGTACCAAGTGCCGAAAACCCAAATGTATATGAGCCAAAGAAGCCGGAGAACTATTCCGAGCAAGATTATAAAAAAATTGAGCTAGATGCGAAAGCCTTTTGTATCGTGACTATGGCTCTGCCGAATGATATCTATGCTGGCTTGTTGCATTATAATAGTGCCAAGGAGTTGTGGGATGCATTGAAGGAACAATTTGGTTGGAGAGAGGATGTTATCGAAAACATTCATGAAATCCTGAACCAACAATATGAGACTTCACTCATGTCAAAGGGGAGACCCTGACTCAACAGTTTGAATGATTTTCATGTTTAATCAGTGAACTTAAGTTGGTCAACCAAGAATTCACTAAATGAACCTTAAGTAACCGATTTCTAAGACCTCTGCCTGAAAAATGGGACACTATTGCTATAATGATGAGAACATCCCCAAATTTCAAGGACATGAGCCTAACCCAGCTACATGGAAAGCTCCTAACCTTTGAGAGGGAGCTTGTCCAAAAGTAAAAGCTCCAGGAAACTGGAAAGGTGTCTGATAGTTACGTTTTTGGTAACACAACCCTTTTGAGTCAGGTGGGATCATCCCCTGGAATGGGAAATGATCAGAGTTTTGATCATTTTATTGATATATCAACATGAATCAACTCAGATCAACATTCCACGAGTTATGCTTTTGCAGCAAACAATGATACTCATGTCACGGATAATCTGTCATTTGTACTCGATGATCTTAAGCACATAGACCCAACTGACCTAGAGGAGATGGACATTCTGCACCAGGTAGCCCTGCTCAGTCTAAGAGCCAATAATTTTCACAAACGGACTGGCAGGACTTACCCAGGATTAAGTGGGAGGTCTAAAGTGGGGTTGGATTAATCAAAGATTAAATGCTTTAAGGGTGTAATAGGTTAGGACACTTTGCTAGGGAATGCAAGAGTTAAACAAGTAACTCTGCATCAAAGATCACATACCCTAGTCAAAGATCTCAACAAAATACACAACAACAATTTTATCCACAAATGCCCCTGGACCAAATGTGCAAAACACAACCAACTTTGCACAAAATCTGAATCCTGTACCTGTGCACTATGTCCCTGCACTACCAGTCCCTCAGGTTCAGTATGTCCAAATACCAACAGCACATGTTCAAGCACCACAAGCTACTCCTGCTCCTGCATCTGCAGAGCCTGGTTAACAGAGCTTCTTTACACAAGGCTATGTTGATTGGAGTAGCTTACTAGAAAATATAACAGATGAAATTTCGATTTAATTGCAAACGACTGTGATGAACTTGAAAACTTTTGTTTTATGGCTATTGAGCATGTTTCAGGTGAAGAAGATCTAGCTCAAACCGCTGTTGGTGAATAGATTTCTAGTGAAGCTGCTGAAAGCTATGGTCAAACAATTGTTGGTAACCAGGAGCCAGAATCGGATAATTACTCTGAGTCGATAAAATGCGGTCAAAATCAGCCAGAATCGGATCTATTAGGTTAACTTGGGCCGAGTTTGACTTAAAAAAATAAAACATAAATTCTACACCAGTCATATTAAAAAATGAATATCATTTTCACGTATTTTGTTATAAATATTAGTAAATCTATGTTATTTAGCATATATTTAATTTCCGAAAACTAATTTCTTTATAATTTAACATGCCCGAGTACTCTCCGCCTAGACCGGGTACTCTCAACTCCCCGGTCGACCGACTAGGGAGCGCTTAGCGACTTTTGCAACCATGATGAAAAGAAATTTATTATTTATTGTCACAATTTAGCGTTATGGAGTCTCTTGCAATCTCGTTTTCGTATCACTCTGATGTTTCCACCATCGGTTGGGGTGTAACATTTACTTTCTGTATTCTTTACTTTCTGTTACATTCATGACCAACTGGTTCATTAACGATGTTAATGAACTTGTGCTTTGGTGAAACATATAACGAGGTATTATACCTCTATGAACTCTCTGACATACTGAACTATTACTATAACTACATAATATCATATATAACGTAACCAGATACACGACGTAACCGATTAATGGTTAAAACGTTCAAACGAAATTCTGTTCGCACAAACAGGCTTCACTCGCGCGAAGGGAACAACTCCCACTCGCGCGAAGGAACTCTCTGTTCGCACGAACAGAACTATCCATTCGCATAAACAGAGTTGTCTATCTCGGTTTTCCGTTTATTTCAGTTCTACGTTCCTCGTTGCTGATTCTAATGGGCAAATCTGGACCCATGAAATCACAGTAACTTAGTGTCACAACGAGTGCCTAGATGAAATATATTTTCCGTTTAAACATACTTTCATACTTTATTACTTTGAATTCCAAATCCAAATCCTCCGTTCAAACTTCAACGACTCACACCTTCGTTTACCCCGTGTAGGGTAACATCGGTGTTCCTCTCGGAATAACAAACGAAGATTTGCAAAACCGTGAGTATACTCGAACGCCCTTTTTACGTTTTACACTTTTTTGGGTGCAACATGTTTACTTATTCAACTTACACAATCACACATACTTTATGCAATCATAAACAAACAATCCAATCATGCATGTTTAATACGTTATACTTGATTCGTGTTACTGGAACATTCTTATGTGATAAACTTGTCATTAACTTCGTACGAGCCTCCCCTTAACATGTATAGCGCTATAGGAGTAACGCACCACCCTTAGTCTTGTGGTCATGTACTCATGTTAAGTTAAAACAGAACGGTCCTATCGTTGCTACGATAGGATTACGCTAGCGGTAATCTTTGGGTTGACACTTTGATCGCATGCTAGTTTTTACGTTAATCTAGATAACAAGTTTTGCCATGTGGATTCGTTTAATTTTTTTATACTTATTCTATTTATTAAACTTATATGCTCGCCAATACATTTTTGTATTAAACTATACTTTAAACATATTGCAGGTTGATGACACTGATGATCATGGAATCTAGTAGGGATGCCTAGAAAACACACTTAGAATACTAGATTATGTTGTTGTATTAGTTATTGTATTATGTTGAATTTGATTCTCGAACATGTTGTATTTTCAAATTTCAGTGTTGTACTTTGATTTCGAATATTGTACTTGACAATTATTATTAATGAAATGAAATCGGTTTTGATTAAATATTGTCGCAACTAGTGGTATGAAGTCTCGAGCAATCTCGTCCTCGTCCTGCCCCGATGTTTCCGCCATCGGTTGGGGTGTGACATATTGGTATCAAAGCCATAACTATAGAGAATTAGATAGAATTGTCATAATTTGACCTAGTCTATAGTAAGCACCAAACTTTCACCATTCTTGATTCTTGCTTAACATGTTATATTCTCCCTATTTTGCTTCTTTCTGTTCATTTCGTCTTAATTTATACATATGTCTTTCCTGAGACTTTTTACACAAATACACGCTCGAAGACTTGAAGACACTCATATTATACAAACGAGACGACTTCACCAAAATAGGTGTGAAACCCACAACTTGGTGAACGACTCTCAATCCGCGTTATTCAATTTTGCACAAAATTACACCATTAAGTTAGGAGTAAAATCCACACCTTGATGGAAAATTTCCAATTCTAAATCTAGTGTATTAGTCAGCCATCCGATTATGGCATTTATCTCCACCATCTTTTGTATTTAGAAGATTAATGTATTACCATGTTTATAGGAGGATAGTTTCCATAGTGTATCCTATATATGTACATTGTATCAATATTGAAAATCATCGAATACAATTGATATCATAACCCACTGTTATGGTATCAGAGCCATAAAGTTTTTTTCTTTTTTCTTTTCTTCGCCGCCGTCTTCCTCCACCGGTTTCGACCATGAACGACAAAGAAAGCTCCTCCCTCACTCCGGTTTCGACCGACACCAAACCTTTACATCCCGTTTATTCTGTTACCAATATACAAAACAAAGTCAGAACTCTTGACGGCGAAAAGGTCACGTACTCGGCCTGGGTCAAATGTTTCAAACTCCACGCGAAAGGATATGACGTGCTAGATCATATAGACGGCTCCGGACCTCCGGCTAAAACTGATGAGGGATACGAAGCCTGGATGAAAGTCGACTCCGTGGTTCTCCAATGGATATACGGAACGCTTTCCGACGGCTACTGGGCTCGTGTTCTTGATGACACCATCACGGCTCAGCAAGCTTGGGACAAACTCCAATCGATTTTTCACAACAACAAGAATGCTCGTGCTTCGTCCCTCCTACATGCTTTCACAACCACCACTCTGTCCTCTTGCTCGTCGCTGAACGAGTACTTCCAACGACTCAAAGACATCTCGGAGCAACTGAAAGATGTCGACCAACCCATACCCGAGTCCAGGTTAGTTCTCCAGATGATTCAAGGATTTCCACAGGAATATGACACCACTGCTGCCTTTATTACTCAATCTAATACTTCTTGGGATGATGCTCGCGACATGATTGAACGCGAGCAACGTCGTCAAGCTGCTAGATAACACACGGCTTTCACGGCTCCACGTGGGTTGGCTCCCACCAATAACAACCTACCCCCACCCTCCAATAACACACCGTCTCCACCACCCTCTTACAACCCCTCCCAACAGTTTGACCCTTACTCACAACGTCACCCATCCCGTGGTCGGGGTCGTGGCCGAGGCGGTTACCGCGGCCGTGGCAACAACTACAGGGGACGTGGCCGATCCTCACATTACAACACCTACCCAAATACCCACTCCCCAAACCCGAATCACACCACCTACTCCTGGTGGCCCACTCCACCGCCGTGCCCACATCCGGCCCAATCACCTTGGGTCTCCAACTGGAACCGGCCCACCTCTCCACCTGTCCCAAATCAAGCCCAAACACAACCGATCCCTACACCTCAGCCCCAACAGCCCCTTCCGCCCACTCCCTACCCCGGTTATGGCCTCGCGGCCCAACTGCCACCCCAGCCCAACACTTTCCCCTACGGCCCACCTCCTGGTTTTCCCTACCAGCCCAACTACCAACCTTCCGCAGTGGATCCTTTACAACCTACCGAACTCGGTGCAGCCCTCTTTACCCTCACCTTGAATCAGCCGGATCACACCTGGAACATGGACACGGGCGCCTCATCTCACATCACTTCAGACCAAGGTCAGATCACCTCTCATGTTTCTTTTTCTGTTAATACTAAAATACTTGTAGGTAATGGTCAAACTTTGAAAATTTTGGGCTCGGGCCACGGCTCACACACTACCAACGACAAATCCTATACCCTAAATAACATACTTTATGCCCCTAACGTCGTTAAAAACCTTATCTCTGTTAGAAAATTTACACGCGATAATTGTTTGTCTATTGAATTTGATCCTTACGGTTTTACTTTGAAGGATCTCAAGACTGGACAACGTCTTTCACGCCATGATAGCACCGGTGATCTTTACCCTTTCACTCCACCAACTCAAGTCCTTTTGACAGCGTCTTCCAATAAGTGGCATGACCGTTTAGGCCACCCCGGTTCTCAAGTTTTACATTTTCTTTCCAGTCATTTTAACATTTCGTGTACTAAGGATTCTTTTGGTTTTTGTGATTCGTGTCATATGTCAAACAGTAAAAGGCTTCCGTTTGGTGATTCTATTTCATTTACTTATGCACCCTTTGATATTATTCACTGTGACCTATGGACATCTCCAGTCCTTAGCAATGCCTCGTATAAATATTATATGGTCCTCGTGGATAACTATTCTAATTATGTTTGGGTGTACCCCTTAAAGTTTAAGTCTGAAACATTTTTCACGTTTATAAAGTTTCACAAATTTATTCAAACTCAATTTCACAAAAATATAAAAGCATTTCAATGTGACTTAGGGGGAGAATTTGACAACAATGCGTTTCATACTTTTGCGTCCCAACACGGTCTTACCTTTCGTTTTTCCTGTCCACAAACCTCACCCCAAAACGGTCGGTCTGAACGTATGCTCAGACGTCTCAATGACATCATAAGAACCCTTCTTGCACATGCACAGATACCACCCGTTTTTTGGGTAGAAGCACTCCACACTGCTGCCTACTTACATAACATTCTTCCTACTAAACGTTTAAATTTCAACACACCCACATATGCTTTGTTTCTTTGTCATCCCACATATGACCACCTAAAAGTGTTTGGGTGTGCCTGTTTCCCAAATGAGTCTGCCACCCAACCTAACAAACTCCTACAACGCTCTCACCGGTGCATCTTTCTCGGCTACCCGCCCAACTTTCGCGGGTATCGTTGTCTTGATCCTTCAACCGGCAAGGTTCATATCTCCAGACATGTACAATTTGATGAGTCATCCTTTCCCTTTGCCGAAACCCCACACCAACCTACATACCACTTCCTTGATACCGAACCTATACCCGATATACCATACACTTTCCCTACACCTACTGTCCCTTCATCCGCTCCCCTACAGCCCAATTCCAATACCGGCCCAATCCCTTCACCGGCCCATACTTTTCCTTCACCCGCTCCCCTACAGCCCACTTCCTCCACCGGCCCTATCACTACACCGGCCCAAACACCACTACCCAACCATACCTCGGCCCACTCCCCACCCCGTGTCCTCCACCCGACCAGCCTATCACCACAGCCCCCCCCAACTAACCCTCTCGGCCAACCTCTTAACCCCATCACCACATCACTACCTCTACCGCCACCAACCAACACCCACCCTATGACCACCCGGGCAAAGGAAGGTATCACCAAACCTAACCCTAAGTATAACCTAACCACCACCTCCTTTCCCACTGTTTCTCCCATTCCCACATCCCACTTACGAGCCTTGGCCGACCCAAATTGGCAAAGTGCCATGAACTGCGAGTATAAAGCATTAATAGATAATGGTACATGGGAGTTGGTACCTCGACCTCAGTCTCATCCTATCATCAGGTGTATGTGGTTGTTTCGGCATAAGTTCAAAGCCGATGGTTCCCTAGACAGGTACAAGGCACGTCTGGTTGTAAACGGGAAATCCCAGACAGTTGGCATAGATTGTGCAGACACTTTTAGCCCGGTTGTAAAACCGGATACCATTCGAACAGTTTTATCTCTGGCTATTTCTAAGGGTTGGGCCATAAATCAGCTTGACGTAAAAAATGCTTTCTTACACGGGGATTTACAGGAAACAGTTTTCATGCACCAACCCCCAGGCTTTGTGGATACTTCACGTCCTAATTATGTGTGCCGCCTGCGAAAGTCTCTTTATGGTCTTAAGCAGGCGCCTCGGGCTTGGTTCAGCAGATTTTCAACTTTTGTCATATCTAAGGGATTCAGGAGCAGTGTCTGTGACCCCTCCTTATTCATCTATCATAATGGTGGTCATATGGCCTATTTACTGCTTTACGTTGATGACATTATTCTGACAGCTTCATCTCCAGCATTACTTAACAACATTATTGGGCTTCTCTCTCGAGAGTTTGCTATGTCAGATATGGGAGCTTTGCATCATTTCTTAGGTATCACTGTTCAACGGGATTCTCATGGGTTATTCATGTCTCAGTCTCAATATGCAAAAGATATCCTACATCGGGCCAACATGACAAACTGCAAGCCCTGCTCTACCCCAGTTGATACTAATTCAAAGCTTAGTGCTCTGACTGGTGACCCACTTCAGGATGGTACCTTATACCGCAGTTTAGCAGGAGCTCTACAGTACTTAACATTCACGAGACCCGACATCACTTATGCGGTACAACAGATATGCTTATTTATGCATGCTCCCAGGGAACCTCATTTTGCATTCCTAAAACGCATACTACGTTATATTCAGGGGACTTTGGAATATGGCCTACGTTTATCTGCCAGTCCCAGCTTGTCCTTAACCGCCTATTCCGACGCTGACTGGGCTGGATGCCCTGACTCTCGAAGATCGACTTCTGGCTACTGTGTCTACATGGGCTCCAACCTTCTCTCTTGGTCCTCAAAACGGCAAGCCACCATATCACGTTCCAGTGCTGAAGCTGAATATCGAGGGGTTGCCAATGCCGTTGCAGAGACCACATGGCTTCGCAACCTCCTACTAGAGTTACACACCCCGATTCGTCAAGCAACAATCGTATATTGTGATAACATTTCAGCCGTTTACTTATCAGAAAATCCGGTTCAACATCAACGGACAAAACATGTGGAACTTGATATCCATTTCGTCCGAGAGAAGGTTCAGTTAGGTCATGTTCGTGTCCTCCATGTGCCGTCCTCCTTTCAGTACGCTGACATCTTCACCAAGGGTCTTTTAAGACAGCTATTTGAAAGTTTTCGTGCCAGTTTGACCGTCTGTCGGAGCCCCCGCTCAAACTGAGGGGGAGTATTAGTCAGCCATCCGATTATGGCATTTATCTCCACCATCTTTTGTATTTAGAAGATTATTGTATTACCATGTTTATAGGAGGATAGTTTCCATAGTGTATCCTATATATGTACATTGTATCAATATTGAAAATCATCGAATACAATTGATATCATAACCCACTGTTATAGTGGACCCTTGTCAATAAGTCGGAATTAATTTTCTTGACCCGTTCGACGAGTACCAATCACACTTAGGGTACGATGTTGCCAAGTTAGGGGTGAAACCCGTATCTTGACAACTAGTCCCATTCCTCTATTTTCAATCCCGACAAATGGATTTCAGAGTTTGCTTGCATGCAGTGGCGGATCTTGTCCGTTGAACCTGCCAGGGCCGAAAGACACGGACACTAAAATTAGCACTACGGCCAAAAAACTTGCCAGGGCCGAACGTAGTATATATACAAAATTTCGATCGAAATGCGGAAAATTAGCACTACGGCCGAAAAACTTGCCAGGGCCGTGGCCCTGCCACGGCTCCACTAAGATCCGCCCCTGCTTGCATGACTAATGATGCAGTCATTGATGATTATGTGTACGATTATGTGATGGACTATTCTAAATATATTTACGTTTTCTCAATACATAATGTGTTTATCTTTATGGTTCAACACAGTTTATTTAATGCTATATTCTTTGAGTTGTTTATCTTTTATTTGTGCCTAATTAAAATCCTAAACATTGTGCTTCTACAGTTGATCATTTATACGATATAAATACATTTACTAGAGATTATTGTACTTCTCTAAAAAAATCACGACGAACGTGATGATCTATAACAGTTGTTCTACTGCATGAGTTTGCGTATATAATATGTTATAATTCAATGCTATGCACCTAACCGTCTCTTTAAATTATTTAAACAAACATTACATGGCCACATCATGCAACAGGTAAATTACTAGTTTTTTGCTAATTTGATTTTTCTTGGATAACTTGCATTTGTTAATTCATTTTTTTTTTTCAAAAAAAAACTCAATACAAAGATTTGAAATATAGTATTTTTTTATGGTAAGCTATATTGAGTGTCAGAACTGTACCGGTACTGCGTAGAATGAAACCGACACTGACCGAAAAAATCAGCACCACTAATGGTATTATCGAAACCGGTATAAATATTCGTTTTTGTGGTTTCGAATAATGTAAAACGTGACTTTATTTTTTGGGTTACATTACTTTTGTGAATGAAACTATTGTAACTAGTTTTGTCGTAAACTATACCAGTACCATTACCTTAACGAACTAAAAAGATACCGACCGAACCACATCAGTACCGGTATTAGTATTTGTTTTAGAGGTTTTTGGTTTATATAAAACACGTGTCCGTATTTTTTAGGGCATATCACGACTTCACTTTTTGTGTTACATGGGAGAGACAAGTTTTGTAATACACAACTTTTTATTGAACCGCATCGAACTAACAACTCTATACCAATACTAGTATTCATTTTTATGTTTTTTGATTAGGTTTCAATAATTTTCATTACTCGTACCGAAGCAGTATTATACCATAATGTAACTTTGTAATTCACAACTTTATGTTTGTAACTTTCGTTTTATTATGTTAACATTATTATAAACATTATTTTATATTTTATACATGTACGTAATTTCCAACGCATTATGCGAAGAAATCTCAATCCTATATATTAACCAATGTTTTAAAAACCGGTTTTTAAATAATTCCGCCGGTTTGACTCTAAAATGGTTTAACCGGGTTGTACCGGTCGGTTCAACCGGGTTACTAGTTAACCCTATAATTTCATAAAATACAATTTAGCTCAAAAAATAATCTAATTTCTATTAGGATTTATGTAACTGGTTATGGTTTTATCTATAAAACCATTTTCTTGTAAAATATTTTGCATTTTCAGAGGAATTTTATTACTTACTATACCGGACGAGGTGAATAACAGTTTCAACAGTGATGGAATATTAAAATGGAAGGCATTTTGTTAATTACTGGAAATATGGAAGGTCAATATTACCTTTATATCATATTTTATTAAAATTAGAAAATAAAATTTTAAGATAATGCAAACCCGTTCAACGGTTTGAACCGGTAGAATCGGATTTACCGCCGGTATATAAGACATACCGCATTCAGATTTTACCGGCTTTTATCGTACCGGACTCATGTCCAATATCCGATTTAACCGGTATAACCGGCTAGTTCATACCATCATTTAAAACATTGATATTAACATTATTTGTCATACAAGATTTTCAAAATGCCTTGGATTCTATTTATAGAAATTGCAAACTTCGTGGCCCACCACAGAAAAATGGGTACTTTCGTAAATTCACATGAATAAAAAACCCTAAATTCATCCCCCTTTTCACATTATAAATACATCACAATCACAACCGTATGAAAGCATATAGAACAATAGAGAGAGAAAGTATGATGAGAGAGAAGAAATTCAAGATGTAGAACGCTTGAAATCTGGGTGTTGATTTGTTCAAGAAATGGATTGAATCCAAATATATATACTTTGGAGATAAAAAAAAATATAAAGAAAGGTTAGTTATTTTTCATCTTTTAATGTATATGTTTAAAAAAATATTATAAAATACAAGTAATATTGATTTTGATGAACTTTAATCTTGTTATCTTTTGTTTTAAAGAATTATTGTTTTGGTAAAGTATATAGTTTTGTTTTGGAATTGATTTTAAACATTTTTACTTGTATCACAAAATTTATATTGATTTTGTCTTGTTAAAAATTAGTGGGTTAATAGTTCTTGTTTACCAAAGGCTAAGATCTAATCCTATGATGGATAAAAGGACATATTTAGTAGTAGAATTAGAGGATGTGTGATAGACTTTTATATGATGATATATGTTTTACCAAAGGGTTAGTAGTGTACGAGGTGTGTACATAATGGTGTTTCTTTTCAAGTGGTGAACTATTTACTTTCATGATGGATAAAAATGACAGATCTAAGGCTATAGGGTGTGGTCATGACCACCATGACCCTCCATGTTAGTGCCATGTAACCCACCTCTAATCCATCATCCAAAACCACTACCCTAAGGGTGTGGTAATGATCCAAACCACTAGCCTCTTATTTATCTTTGTATAAAGAAAAAAAGGAAATGATTTGTTGAAAAATGGAAAGGAGGGTCATGGTTGCCATGGTTTAATCCATGCAAACCATGGTGGATCAATTAAGGGGGTAGTGTAACCTTCCATTCATGTTCCTAGGTGGCAAATCATGTCCCAACCATGACCCCCACACCCTATAGCCTAAGAGTATGGTAAGAGGATGTGTGAGTAGCGGTTCGAAAAAATAGTTATTCTTTACTTGTTAATTTGTTATATGCTAGTTTTTTTGATGTCGCGCTATGCGGCCAAAAATCGAGTAAATAATAATGTTAAACAAACGTGATTTAAAAATAAACTATCTTGTTTAGAAAGCCAAACTATTAGAACGATTTAGTTTATCATCGTACCGTTTTATGACACCAAATAAATACTTTATTTTGAGTACAACTTCATTTTAATAAAACTTATAACAGAATGTCAGGAAAAAAATTAAGCACAACTACGTACTTAAGTTTTTAGAAAATAGTTAAAACGTATATTATTAAAGAAGTATTAAATTAATCGATAAATTAATATATGTTTTAAAAAAAGAAAAAAAAACAATTATTAAAAAATGGTAAAGGAAATATATATCTTTTAAAAAAGAAAAAAATTAAAAATATGTTATTAAAAGTAAATATAATAATAAACTATTATAATATATGAAATAATAAAAAGCTATATATTATTATAAAAATAAAGTTACTATTCATCATCACTCGTCAAGTAAAAAGATATAAAATAGTTCTTAGAGGATCTTTAATGTGCATTTGTTGGTTGTCGATAGAGAAAGTGAAAGAGAGAGGATGGTCACTTGCAAATGTGGCGATAAGATAGGCAAGGGATGCTGGTAAGGAAAGTGGAAGAGAGAGGATTCCCACTTGCAAACGTGGCGATAAGATTAGGCATGGGCAATTAGTGCGGAATAGTTGGTTTATGAGAGCAGGAGGAAAGAGAACTGGAGGGCGCATGTGTAATAGCTAGCCGGTCATATTGGGGGTGCCCACATAGAGCCACCACCCTCTCCCCCGTTATAAATGCTCTAAGAAGTGTGTATTGTTAACCGGAAGTTGGATAAAAGTTAAAAAAAAAATCTACGAGTATGATGATTCGTATTTCTAACCTTCTGTTTTTTGGCAGTTAGTTTTAGTATTGGTATGGCATCGTCTTGCTCTGTTCATACCAATTAGGCGTTGAAGTTCTTCGACTTCTTGTACTTCCTCCTCGTAGAAATCATTAAGGGAGATGTTGTAATGCGCATCCGACCCACCAGAACTATATTCTTTTGATTTAGATGTTATAGGTGGTGTTTGTTTTTCTAAAAAAGATATGTGCAGGCTCTTCTGTCTGCCCTGCGCAGACCATACGCATGCATTGCCATCTGCAGACTGTTTGTTTTTCTGAAGACATTTCATTAAAAAACGTATGTGCTAGCTCTTCTTGGTGCAGACTTGGCCCAACCACTTTTAAGATCTTCAGAGCGTTAAACACCACCACCCACCACCATCGTCCACCATTACTACCCACCACCACCGTCTGTATAACACCACCAGTTTATTTTAGAAGTCTACATACGTTAAAAAAACAAACAGTCTACTGAAGAGGTTTGGTCTACCTCTTCTTCTACAGATGTCTGCAGATGTAGTCTGCAAACTGCACCTTTGACATTTTCGTTTATTCAACCTCGTTCTAGATAGGCATCTACTTCACTCATCCTTTCACAATGTTCAAAGCCTTGATGCGGGGAAATATCCTTTTATATCGAGAGTCGTATCTTGAAAAGGTCGTCTGTAAAACTTTGACATCATGTGTCTCACTCGGTCAATTCCTAGAGGCGTTGTAAATAGCGTTGAAGTTTGAGATCTTTCTATTCATGTCTGTCCATTTCGAATTAAAGGAATTGTATTTGCGATACTGTGCACGCTATAATAACGCGTGAAATCTATTAGTGATGTGCCCCCAAAAACCGTCAGCTAATTGAGCGTTACTTACATTCATAGTTGTCAATAGTGCTGGCAGCGCCCACTGTAGCGAATAGCGTAGCGTATAGGTAATGTTGTAAGAAATGGTAGGCAGTGAGGTACTGACAAGTAATTAATCGGGATTAACAGAATTGAGATTTTTATGTGTAATTTTTAGTTTTAAATAAACACAATTTTTATATGTAATTTTTTTAAGTAGACATGTTTTAACCCCTTGTTGACCCATTTGTTAACTATTTGGAAAGAATTTATAAGGTTTGGTCGAAATTTGGCCTTTGAATCTGGCCGGAATAGGACCACCATTGACCGCCTAGCGATTAACCGTCTATTACTTGTTGAACCTCCTATTAGTAATAAATTGGCGACTAATCGGAGTCTAAGCGGAATTTTGACAACCATGCGTAGATGTGTAGGGTTGCTACAGACCCTGTAGCAATAAATAGCGGATTTTTTTATATATTTAGATTATTAGTGATAGTGTATTTTAGCTAATTTAACATATTTTTAGCACTATCATAAATAATTTGTGTTAGATGTAGTTTTTATTTATTTTTTTCTACCACTCAATTGCAAAACATGAAATAGAAGGCGCTATTTTATCGTTATTGCTACGTAGCATATAAGTAGCCTGTGTCTGTGGTCCGCTATTCGCTATTGACAACTATATCTGTATAAAAATAAACAGTTACTTAATAGAATAATCTAAAAAAATATGTGTACGATTTTTAATATATAAAAATAACCTTTTTTCGGATCTTGCCCATGCTAAAGCCTAATCCTTGATCGTGGTCCACGATACACATGCTGCTTCGCCGGTCCATTCTCCTTCTTTATCTTTGTTCCTCTTTTTCTTTGACGGTTCCGATTGTATTTTGGGAACCATATCGTCTTGAACATGTTCGGAGGCAAAAACGGATTATGATCCAACTAGGTTTGGGACAGGTTGCGGTTTGGAGAGTGGAGCATAGTGTTTTCTCGAGTTTTAAAAATCCTAATTTTTTTTCTTGGAATGTTGTTTATGATTCGATCTGTATATTTAGTTTTCGAAACTCAAAACTTGTGGAATATATGAAATAACCTAAAGTTCATATCTCAAGCCCCAAAAACAAATTATATTGTACAAGTCATGCTTGACAATAAAAGTCAAACTGAATCCTAATTGAGTTTATATATGCATCGACAGAAAACGGTTATCTTGTAGACGTATGATTTAGGGCCGGTTAATATCGCGGTGGTGACCGGTAATTCAGAAAGAATGGTTATGATGATTAGCGAGTAGTGATCGAAATCTTTGTTAAGGTACTCATTCTTATTTTGTGTTTTTCTTTAATGTTTAATGTTCAATGTTCAGTATTTTCATGAAGGGGTAATGTTTACTAATCATTTAACCCATTTATTATAGTCCGTTAGGGGTGAGCAGAAGGAAAAACCCGACCCTACCCGACCATTACCCGACTCGAGAACCGATCAAACATAAAATACAGAACCGATTCGCTACCCTAAATATAGGGTCGGTTTCGGTCCATAGGTCCAAGTCGGGTTTCACCATGAAAAGAACCGAGAACCGACCCGACCCTATTTTATATGAAAAATTGGAACCGATCTAAATACATAGGTACTTGGGTTCGGGTTGGGTATATTTTCGGTTCGGTTCTCGGTTATTTTCGGTCCGGACCTAAACTTGCTCACCCCTCCGTAAACCTATCACAGCTTTATTACAAGTCATGTTCAGGTTACACAATATTAAATTTGTTTGGGTTGAAATGTTTAACATATTTAACATGTCAACTCATCAATCGACTCACTTATAGGGGTGTAAACAAGCCCAGAGGCTCGAGAGCTACTCGTTATCGGCTTGTTAAAAGCTCGAACGAGCCAAGCTTTAACGAGCCTGAGCCTGAAATAGAGCCCGTTTAGTTATCGAGCCCGAGTTCGAGCCTGAAATACAAAGCTCGTTTAGGTTCGCAAGACCAAATACCCTTGAGTTTTTCACAAAACAGTATCAACAACCTTATTTTTAGAAAATTTGATTTTCAAACTACATGTTTTGTTATATAGCTGTAGAGATTATATATGCATGATCCCCACAGCCATGGATATTCTACCTACAATTCATACACGACAAGAACCAAAAATGAAAACATGTAAGGTTCGGGTTGACCCGACCCAACCCATATGGGAACTGCTATCAAAACTTGAAACAAGAGTCTTATTAGGAATTCTTTTCCACAAGTCGTAAACCATCACCAAAACCGCATATAGTGGCTAGGACTACGTCATATCTTTGGACATGCGGTTAACTCCTCAAAATCAATGACGGCTTGGTGCATGGCGTAGATGATCATCTTCTTTACCTGCACGCCAAACACAGTGAGCATATAACATCAGCATTACTAGACGTGGCATGATGTGTGGGTCGGTTAAACCGGGTTTGGGTTCAAACTGCCATTTTTAGTTCTTCTACACACGGTCCCACAACCTTTTTTTATTTAAATATTGTCTTAAAACTAAGTAAATCGATTGTTACCTCTAGTTTGTCTTCTTTGGCTTTGTGATTAACTGGCAGCTTACGGAACTCCTCTGTGAGTCGAAGGCACTGTTGTATATTTTCTGGTGAAACAAAATCCACGGCTACTTTGGTGCATGACTACAAATAAGAAGCACAAATTAGAATGTTGTGAAATATATACACACACTTTGTGATGGCATGTTCATTTGAGAACCAATAATATGTTTTGAGATCCTACATTAGGTTTCAAAGATCTTAGCTAAATGTCAATCCTTTTCATCGGTCTTGTAATTTATATCAAAGACTAATTGCAAGACATATTGTCAATTGTCATAAGTGAAAGGTTTACAGTTTGGATATGAAGTTCACAATTATTTAGATTAATAAATTAGAGATCTGATATTAGGTTGTTAATGTCAGACTAATCGCAAGACATTGTCATTCGGGTTTTTTTCGTTCTTTCATTTGTAATTTTTAAATTCACTAATAATTCAAGCCAAACACGTCCCGTTTGCGGTATGCACATATAATGTATATATGTGTGGGCCCTTGGGGGGTAAAAGTGAAAGTGCACTAATTTTAACGTTATTTTACTAATTTCGTGAAAATAACGTTAAAAAGCGAGGGACGTTTAATCATGCATCATGTGGTGACGTTGATATCAGAAAGACAAAGGGGTACATGCGCTAATCGGCTTTTGTCCCAATTGCTGAGTGTTATGTCCAAGGCTTGATGCAAAACTACTACCGAGCCGGGGGTCTCATTGGAAGCAGCTTCTCGATTCTTACGGGGTAGAGATAAGGCTGTCTACATCTTACCTCCTCAGACCCTACCTTAGCTTAGCTATTGGTAGGATATACTGAGTATGATGATGATTATGACTAATTCAAGCCAAACAATATGTCACAGAGATCATAAGTTAAGATTGTGGTAATTCTTAACCTTGGTTCAAACTAATCTTGAATTGCAAGATTGAGGTAGTGTGTGAGAGAGTTGAAGGCTAAATGAAATGGAAAACAACTTTTTTTTCTTTACCATATAATATAATGATGAAATGGTAGTTGCTTGAGAAGAAATCTTGCTTTGCATTAAAAACTAACTTTTCACCTTTAAAAAAAAAAAAAAATACAAGGTCCCCACAACATCACTAACATCATCCTATATGCTCTTTTGCAATTATTTTCACTTCAATTGGTTGCATTTAAGAAAAAGTTGGATGTGGGACCATGTATTTTGCCAGTAAACAATAAATAATGTTATCGTTAGCATCTTATCAACAATAAATAAATATAAGAAAGGTTTGGTGATTTAATGGTTGTTTTATATGTATATAGATTTTCCAAATCATAATTTGATTACCTTGTAACAAAAATAACAATTTTAAATTGTTTAAATGCTGTGCTTCTTACATACACATGTTTATTATAAAACTAGGTTATAGGCGTATATTATATTCAATGTTTTAAAAACCGTTAAAAATACAACTTCAACTCAAAAATAATAAAAAACTACATAATTCTATAATAAAAAATTATTTTCCAAGAAGGATCGTGGATCGCAAGAATTACAATTGAGTGGTTTGAAAAGCCGCTAGGTTATAAAGAAAGTCGTACTTTAATTTCGGCTTCCATGCTAATGGGCCATTATATCTCATTATGCTTATCATATATGCTGGTAATTCTCACACTAACAAGACTGATTGTTAAAAGAGTCGATGGCATTAAGTGACCCAGTCTCACTTTATATGGCGGTGGGTCGACATCATAGTGGGCTTACCTTTTTATATGGTGGTGGGTCAACATCATCGGTATGAACTGGTAATATCAGTGGTTAAGTTCTAATTTACCGGCCTCTATCGTACAAAGTATGTGTACAGGCCGATGTGAACCGGTATTTAAAACTCTAAATCACTAAATTTTGGGACTTAAAATTCATATTTTTAAAATTTTATTTTTCTTACATTCATATTCATATGTATATTATATATACATAAAAAAACCATATAGCTTGTAGGTAATTTAACCTACTCATAACCTACATATGTGTAGGTTATGTGAAAACTAAAAAATTTTCATGTTTTTTAATTCTAGTGTGAGAAACAATAAATCTTACATTTGTAACATTCTCGTTAACTTTCTCGGTTTTTAGGATTGATGTTCTACGTGTCCTCGTAATATTTAGTGTTCTGAATAGAACCTCCCCCTTATGTAATATATGATGTTGAAGGTGTTTTAGTTTGAGATAGAGATTTCAGATCCCAAAAAGATCTCGAAAGTTTTGTGATAATAAAATGAACCATATCAAGTATCTAAATTAAATTCAAAAACTTGGAAAGTTTGTTATCATATAAAACGAAACTTTAAAAAAATAGTACATAGATAATTCTGACTAAATAAAATAAGATAAGTTTTGTGATAATAAAAGAAACCATATTATCTAAATTAAATTCAAAAACTTGGAAAGTTTGTTATATAAAACGAAACTTTAAAAAGAATGAACCTGGATCTACGTGACAGAGGACAAGTGACATTGTCTTGAGAGGTAATTTCGTATAAAACGAAACTTTAAAAAGAATGAACCTGGATCTACGTGACAGAGGACAAGTGACATTGTCTTGAGAGGTAATTTCGTCCTTTCTCATACGTTAATATTTAAAAAAAATTACACCGTATTAACATGCATTTCATTCTCTTTAATTCGAACAGCTTATTGCTATAGTTTTCTTAAAAAAAATTACAGGATTTTGAATACACATTAGTCCATTACGTGATTTTGAATACCCAGCAAATGACTATGTGATTTTGAATACTAATTACGTGATTACATATTCAACATAAACCATTACGTGATTACACATTCAATATAAATCGGTTACGTGATTACCAATTCTATATGATTTGTTATAACTAATGTTATTACAATTATGCTTATTACGTGATTATACATTCAAATAATAAGAACTTGATTGTTTATTGCTTTATTACATGATTAAATTTCTAATATACGGCATTACGTGGTCATTATAGGTTGATTTTTAACTATGTTTTGTATATAATTTATCCTTAATACGTGATTAGAACTGAAAAATTAGGTATTGCAATATATTACATGTTTTTGTTTTTACATAATTACGTAAACACTCAGTGATTTCACATAAAATACTATAATGAAATCACGAAATGGGTATTCAAAATCACATAGTCTTGCTATGTGATTACGTAATCACTTAGTGGGTTTCACATAAATACAATAATGAAATCACGTAATGAGTATTCAAAATCACGTAATCATGTAAAGGTATTCAAAATCTTGTAATATTTTTTAAGAAAACTATAGCAATAAGCTACTCAAATTAAAGAGAATAAATGTTCGTTAATACGGTGTATTTAAAAAAATATATATTAACGTATGAAAAAGTTATAGCCGTTTAAAAATTAATGGGGAAGGAGTTAAAGTGAGAAAATACCATTTCTTTATTTGTTTTTTCAATTGTTTCAATCTCATATTTACGAAAATGTCATCGCCTAATTTTCAGCCATTGATCTCCGACTGAGTTTGTCTCCTACACTTCATACACAATTTTTGTCTTGTACAGGATCTCTCTAAAAAGAATTGTACATAGATAATTATAGATAATTCTGAGTAAATAAAATAAGATTGTACATGGATATTCTTCTTGTGTTTTCAGTCGATATAAAACATGTGTTGGTATTCTTTTAGACATATCACAACTTTATCCATTTTACGGTTTTTGATATATGTAAACACGTGTCGATAGCCTTTTGGGCACGTCATGACTTCGTTTTTTTTTCTCTTTCGGTTCCAAACCGGAACAAACTAAGGATCAACAAATGGTACGGAGTAGCGGTACCGAATTTCTAGACCCAAGATATTTTCGGTACCCACTTTTGACGTTTTCGGTACCAGTTCGGTACCCGTAAATTACCTTCAAATACCGGTTCTTGTACCGAACCGTACCGGGTATTTTCGGTACCGGTGCCCGTATTTTGAGGATTTTCGAAAATACCGGTACCGGTTGGTACTGAGCTCATCCCTAGGATGAACTATTGAACCGCCAAAACTGACCATTAACCGAGATTTCAAACCAACAAAACCGGCCAACTTGTTATTTCAACCATTTATCAATGTTTTAAAAACCGGTAAATACCATCCGGTTATGCCGGTATTATCGTTTTCGGATGTAAATCTGGTCCGAAAAACCCCAGTAAGTAGGAGAAACATCAACTTTGTACCGCCTGTAAAATCCAGTATACCGGTACCGGCTCAGGTCTGTTTTTGGGTTAGAATTTTACTTTTCGGTCCATCTCCATACTCAACTTTAACTTAACGACTTTTAATATTTTATCTACATCAATCAAAATTCAAAATTTGCTTCATCACTCCACTCCATCATTCGTGACTTGTTCTAGACTTCCATCACTCCATCATTTGTTCCAGATTTACATCTTCATCCAATTTGGATTATTTTTTGAGTTGATGTAATTTATGGAAGATTGAACCGCCCGGTACAACCCGGTTCAACCGGTTAAACCATTAACTAATCAACCACATAAATTGGTGACAACTTACGATTTGCTTATTACTTGAAGATGAAGAGAAATCTTCGAAATAAAGTTGAGATTTATTGTCTTTTTCCATGAGTCTCTCACTTGAAAAGAACCTGTCCTCGCTAATTTGGTTATACGACACCTCCAACATTGTGGTTTTGACCTCTATAGCTTTCTTTGACACATAATCCGCATTTTAGATTCATCGATTTTGATCTTCAATTAATCATTCGAATGCATATACCACTCATAAATTAAGAAGTCATTATATTGGATTGACTTCTTCATGTTGACAAGAGGTCAATAACTACGTCTAGTGCAACCAACGCTTTCTCAAACGGATGTTGAATACCACTATACAACCATCCTCATGATTTAGTGGATGTTTTTGCCACCTATGACCCCTTTGTAGCTCTTCAAGGATCATGATAGCGTTTGTTGGTTCTATTGAAGAGACCCCCAAGAGCACGACAAAAACCCATCAACCCAACGATCTCCACCATAAGAATAAGGTTAATTCGCTCCAACGATCTCCATGCAGACAAAATTGTTATTTGTCATGTATCCCACAAAGCAAAAGCACAAAGATTAAACAAAAATGAGAAAATACTCTTGAGAGGAAAATTTGATATATTATTGAATTAAAGTTGCAATATGATAAGAGATTAATGAGAGAATACTCTTGAGAGGAAAATTTGATATATTATTGAATTAAAGTTGCAATATGATAAGAGATTAAATATTAAACCCCATCCACTTGGAGTTAAGAAATCAAATACGACAACTTAAATATTAAACCAGACAACTAATCGACCACACGAATGGATGATAACTCGTGATTTAGTTGTTAATTGGAAAATTAGAAAAATCTATAGAATCATTTTTTTTCACGCCTTCCACACTCCAACAAGTCTGATTTCGAATCCGGTACTTGGGTTATTTGTCCCTAAAATGTTATTTTGGAATTTTATCAACAATTTGCTTGTGTAGAGAGAGATCTTATGAATCCTTATCTAGGGTTACAAAAAAAAAAAAAAAAAAAAAAAAAAAAAAAAAAAAAAAAAAAAAAAAACCCTTTCAACAAAGATGTGAATTGGGGGGGATTGGAAAACAAAATATGAATCGAAGACTAAACCTTGATATACTCTAGAACAATACATTTTTGTTACCGCGAGATATATTGGCAAGACCGTTTGATTCGAATAAAATTTGGAATGGGTACACTCGACCAAATGTACCATTTTTATACTTAAACTGTCATCAGACATACTATCTTATAAAGGATATAGTCATGCACAGGTTACTTGTGGCCTGGGGGTGCCCCAGCCCCCAACGATTTTTCGCTTATAGTGTTATTTTACCGATTTTTAGTGTAAAATATTGGATTTTAAGAGTCCAACACCCACCACTTATTGATATTTTTTTGAGTTCACCCCTATTGAGTTTTCATTCAAGCTTCGCCACTGCAGAACACACTAACATATCCTTGTGTCTTAGAAGAGAACCCGATTGACTTATCTCACATTCGAAAAGTAGTAATGGAGGTCAAAATGCAACGAATTGTTTAGCCAGTTGTCGAAATGCAATGATCAATCGACCAAAGTGGTCGAAATGCAATGCTTTTTTCACACAATACTGCCATGGTTTTTGACAATGATGGTGTTCATGCGGACCTCTAAGCGTTTAGGACTAGTAACCTCACATACACAAATGTGAACGTCTTGATGCGAGAGCCTTGGTCTAATAATCAAACTATCCTAAACATGATGATCCAAATGCTAGAAACGAAGTTGTGGATAGATAAGATAAGAGCAATGGAGAGATAAGGGTTTCCAAAGATAGAAATAAATGGGTGCCCTTCTCTCTAAAAAGCCTCTTTAGGAAATAGTCTTGTTGATAGGGCTCGACCCAATATTTTTCTTCATTAAACAAATGAAACTTTGTACTTAAATTTTTAAAAGATAATGGATCGGTAGCAAAATTATTATCCACTTATAATTTTAGATTTTTTTATATACAATATATATGTATATGTGTGTGTATATATATAGAGGGGGGGGGGGGGGGGATGGCTAGGAGTTGACTACAAAGTCCAAATTTTCTAAAAAGTGTAAAAATTCATAACACACTATGATGTCAATCATAATACATCCAAAACCCACAAATAACATAATGAAAATTACTAAAACACCATATATGTGAGTTTTGTTTTGAGTTTTGGATGATAAGACTCTTATTATTGAATGACTAAGGGGATGTTTGTTTACCTCTTAATGAGGCTCTTAATGGTTCAGACCTCTTACTGGTTTAACACTTAATGGTTCAGATTGTTTGTTTCGTAAACAGATGTCTGAATGGTTCAGACATTTGCCTCTGAATGGTTAAACATTATACTAAGTCTGAATGGTTAAGACCTCTAATCTGAATTGGTCAGACATTTGCCTCTAAACGGTTAAACATTATACTGGCTCTTAATGGTTCAGACCTCTTACTGGTTCAGCACTTAACCATTCAGAAGTTGCCAAACAACCCCTAACATTATTGTGTTTTATGATAATTATCATGTCGTGTTTTATATTCATAGTTCTACAATGGTATATTTCATGTTTTTATGGACTATTAGTGTTTGAATATGGTGTTTTAGTAATATTCACTCGGTTTTTTGTGGGGTTTCGATTTGTTTTATGACTGAAATTATGATGTTTTATGACTTTATACATATAAAAACTATAACACCACTGTAGTTTTATTAAGGCAGAGATTGACAATTTAGGAGCAAAATGGAGTAAAGGGGAGGGAAAATATAATTTCATTTCGGGTTCATGATTCCGAAAGAAATGAAAAGAAAGTAAAAAAAATTATGTTTTTCCGAGTTAAAACCGAGAGAAAAGAAAGGTATAGTTTTACAAGTATACCCTCATTCAGTTTTATAATAGGTTAGGTAGAAGCGTATAACGGTAAATGGTAAAACTTATATTTGTTTTCTATCTGCTTCTAGTTCCTTCCAATTCGGAAGGAAAGTTAATTGGGAAGATCGTCCTTCAAAGAAAATATTTTCCACGTCCTTTGACTTCCTACCATTGGTAAACTCGGGAACACACCATTAGAGAAAAAAAAATTATTAATAAACTTTTTATTATATTAATACAGGGTGAGAGTTGACTACAAAGTCCATTTTTCCACAAAGTGTAAAAAGTCATAAAACACCATAATATCAACAATAAAACACACTCAAAACCCACAAATAACATAGTGGAGATTACTAAAACACCATATTTGTGGGTTTTGTGTTGCGTTCTGGATGCTAAGACTTTGATTATCGGATGACTAACATTAGTGTGTTTTATTTTGATTATCATGTTGTGTTTTATATTTATAGTTGTACGATGTTGTTTGAAGTTGTGTTGTAGCGAACTTCACTATGTTATTTGTGGGTTTTGAGTGTGTTTTATGGCTGAAATTGTGGTATTTATGACTTTGTACAATTTGTAGGAAAAATAGACTTTGTAGCGGAATAGTATTATGTTATAATTTCTCTCTATGAAATATTTATACAATAGTGTTCAATTATTACTCAACAAACACACGCAACTCAACACTCTTCCACAGCCTCCACAATAGCTAATAACGGCCGATAATTGGTATAACTAGTGATAATTATCATAACAATACACCAAGATTTCTTAAGAACAAAAATTGATCTGAAAGATCAAAGAACCACTGCGCTATGAAAAGTGTAGTTGAGGTATTCAAACAAATGCAGGCCAAGAGGTAGCTTAATTGCGAATATGAGTTATTTATGACCTAGAAATCAAGATCCCAATACACTAGATATAGCTTTTAACTTGATAAATATAATCATTGTTCACGTTATGTTAGGCAACTAAGGATTTAACACACCCTTAACAATTTAAGCACGTGCTCCAATGTGCAATGTACATTGCGTACACAAGGCACACTGTTTTCACAGAAAGCTTTATAATTACTTATGCATCAAATTTTCTACCTTAATGCGTATGCATCAAATAGTTGGACTTAAATACCAAAAGTAGTCTAAAAACATGTTTGCAACCTAAACCAATGTTTCCCTAGTGCTACCATGTTTTGCTTTCGTTTTTACCGATGGTCACTTTGCCTACTGGCACCAGGTATTTACCCCCACAAATAAATAAATAACATGTCACTTTTTTACAACTGCAACTTTTACCTAACTACTAAATAAACTTTATGAGTGTAGTAGTGTACATAGTGAGTAGATTTAGTAACTAATATTTAGAACTGATAATGTATGTATTGTGCAGTTGAAAAGTCAGGAGTTGAGCAGTTTTCAACAAACACCGAGAGTAGTTTATTTCTCACTTTCTAAGACTTTTAGTGAGAGACTTGAAGCAAGAGCCGAGAAGAACCTTGAAATAAAGAAGAGTAACAAAGGAGGAGGAACCATGAACCGAAGATTCAAGATATGTGAATGGGAAAGGAAAGAACCATAAAATTATGAACCGGTGCTAATATCAATGAGGCAATAATCGACAGATTTCAAGAAAACCTTAAAAGACAAATCATCAAATACGCACTAAGAGCGGTAAAGGCACACCTCACTAAATGGGATCATGAGGCTAAACACAAGCAACCAGTTACCACAGAGAGCACTCTCAAGAATGAGACAACAGGAGGTTAATAGCACAATAGCAGTGCTTGAACTAGACTCATTATGCTAAAAGGTGTTCTTTTCAGCATGAACCGACTGGAAAAGGCCATACAAACTAATATGTTTTGAGTGTGGGTGTGGGTGTGGGTGTGTGTGTGAGAGAAAGAGAGAGAGAGAGAGAGAGAACTTTACCTTGAGATTTCGCACTTGGTGTGGACATCCAGCAGGAATAAAAACCGCCTCTCCCAGCCTTTGTTCAAATGTCCAGGGTTCAATACCTAAAATATACACAATTACCCAGTTAGTTATTTATATATATATATATTAAAAGGTGTGGATTGATGAATGGTATCCACACCTTTTACACTTTCACCTCCTGTAGTTTACTCAGTTTACTTCTTAGACCCTAAACTTCAATAGACTTTTCTTTCGACTTTATTTTTATGTTTTCTTCTTTAGGTTGTTATACCCGGTGTTGGTATCGTATCGATACCGTAGTATCCCCACCTTTTACACTTTCACCCATGTAGTTTACTCAGCTTACTTCTTAGACGCTAAACTTTAATAAAGCTATCAAACAACCCTTAAACTTCAATGAACTTTTCTTTCGAATTTATATTTATGTTTTCCTCTTTCGGTTGTTATACCGGGTGTTGGTATTGTATCGATACCGTGATGAACCGAACCGATATCGACGAAACTGCCACCGCAACGCACGGGTAATTTTACTAGTTGGTTATAGTTTATGGATGGATATACGTCGCAGAAACTATATTGACAGACAGGTACTAACCATATTCCTCTTTTAGCCTCCTTTTATGTTCCAACGTCAAGTAAAACGATTGATCATGAATCGGGTGATAAACCTACAAAAATCCAGTCAACCCTCAAGAGTTTTGCCAAAAAGAAAAATCAAATTCTAGTATAAAAAAAAACTAGCAAAATGTAAGTAGATATACCTGCTCAACAGGACAACAATACGTATGTCGAAATTCTGTAGAGTGCTTCAATAGAAATTCTTGTAACTTTGTTGCGTCTTCTCTTCGGAAGATATCCCAAAGAGCACCACCTGTTTCCTCAGCAACATCTTCTTGTGGAGCAAGATCATGCGAAACATCACTAGCTTCTTCGCATTTGCCCTCTTTGTTTATGCTTGAAAAGTTATTATACTCTTCTTCCTCAACCGAAGCATGCACTTCTTTCTTTACAACCTCTTTGTTTATGCTTGAAACATTATCATACTCTTCTTCTTTCTTTACTGAAGATCCAGTAGCACATTCAGAAGGTGTTCCGTTCTTTTCTCTTTCATCCTGAGCGTGGTGCCTTCTCTTTAACTCTTGGATTGCCATCTTCTGCTCATTACTTAATGATACTTCAGCCGTGTGTGTCAATATGTTCACCTGCACACCACAGTTTATGCACGATAATGATGACTTACTCTTAACAGTGTACGTATTTAGTATTGAAAAAAAAAGTAAAGTACATGGATGGTCCCTGTGGTTTACCAAAATTTTGGATTTAGTCCCTAGCTTTCCAAAAGTACACGGATGGCCCCTGGGGTTTGCACTTTGTAACGCATTTAGTGCTCAACTTTTGCCAAAAGTACATGGATGGTCCCTGTGGTATGCACTTTGTAACGTAGGGGACTAAATTTGTTACAAAGTGCAAATTATAGGTACCATCCATGTACTTTTGAAAAAACTAGGGACTAAATGCGTTACAAAGTGCAAGCCACAAGGACTATTCATGTACTTTTGAAAAGCTAGGGACCAAATCCAAAATTTTGGTAAACCCGAGGGACCATCCGTGTACTTTTGAAAAACTAGGGACCAAATCCAAAATTTTGGTAAACCACGGGGACCATCCGTGTACTTTTGAAAAACTAGGGACCAAATCCAAATTTTGGTAAACCATAGGGACCATTCGTGTACTTTACTGAAAATAAATATAAACACATACAGCGTCTGACATATCACAATGAAGCTTAGTCACGGAATCCCCTCGTCCAAGTTCTTCAGCCATTCCGTACGCAATATACGTCTTCGGACCCAAATCCGGTTTTAGGACAGCTGATGGTAACTTTACAGCGAGATTGAGAAAACCCGCTCTTGGATCAGTGTACACTTGGAACGGCAATGCACTGATAAATTCATCACAATGGCGTGGTAGAAGATCCTCAAACTTATCAGACGGTGGCCAATCTTTCAGCTTCAGCATCTCCGGCCACGAATTCAAATATTGTCTTCCTTCAGCGTAGCCTTTAAAAAATTTCCGAGTACTAATTTCAACCTTCAAATGGCCACGGGACAGTAGTACAAATTTACAACCATTTTGTAGACATTAATATCACAAATTACACTTGTTGACTCATAGTTGTTGATAGCGAATAGCGGATGATAGCGACAAGCAACCTATACGCTACGTAGCAATAGTAATGAAATAGCGGGCCCCTTTTTATGTTTAGCGATACACTAGAAGAAAATTTTAGAAATATTTTATATGTATATTATATTGAAATACGGTGTTTATATACGTATATTTAACAGAAAACCTAAAACCCAGCTATTGTATAAGTATATTTTATCGCTATATATATTAAAAACAAAAAAACCTGAAATCCCGCTATTTTATTCGCTATGAAGGCGCCAAAATCAGATAGCGATGAATGAGCGCTACGCTATTCGCTGTAGCGCTCGCTATGAGCACTATTAACAACTATGCTTGCTGTTAAAAAACAAATATCACAAATTACACTTAAAAATGAAGCAATAGGAAACCACATTAGATTATCTACACTATTATAATAATAACCTAAAACTTTGAATAAAACATTGAGGAAGTAGACATTAGAAATAGACTTTGGACAACTTTCAATACATTTGACCTGTTCGATCCATTCCCCTTTTAGCCAAAATTACAAACCTTTTGTAGACATTCATACCCCAAATTACCATTTCAAATGAAGCAATAGGAAACCGCACTAGATTGACCAATATTATTACAATAATGACCTAAAACTTTGAATAAAACATTAAAACGATTTAAGAGGTTGTATGTGTTAAAGATAAGACTTTGGGTGGCTTTCAACACATTCGACCTGTTCCCGTGTTAGCCAATCATTTATATGACACATTTGTCTTACGTAAAAACAAGCCGAATCGGCCATTGATAACTAAACGGGAATGCTTACAACTAAAAGTAAAAGAATTACCTCACAACCAGCCAAGCAATCTATCGCCTTCACTTGTGACATCTTTGAACTGACGTTTGGATCCACATGTTCACATAACGCACGCCACATAACCGTGGGCTCCCAGCTTAAACCAGGCGTGTGGTCAAGAACCTTCTTTACAATTACCGGTTCACCTTTAGCCAAATGATGTCTAAATCGTATAAGCTCCTCACCACCGAGCACTTCTTCGGAATCAGGATAGTATAAATGGTTATCATTTGATTCTTCTCTGTCGGCTGCTTTAAGATATGTCTCAGTCTCGCCACTCGCCGTAAAAGAACTTGTCGCAATGTTCGGTTGTTCAATTTTGAATTTATTTAATACGGACCCTGCTTTCGCTTCCAAATTTGAAAGCCAGTCCGCTTGTAAGATATGTTTAAGCTCCAATAAACAATCACTGCATCCACCCATTTCTTTTGGAGCACAAAACAAACTCCCGTCATCGTTACCCACCCATTTAACTTCGGAATCGCAGTGGCTGTTTGGATTGTTTACGTGGACGGAACTTTGTAGCGGGTCTCCCCCGTGAATATACTCAAAACCTCTATTCGAGTACCCGAAGTCAACTTTTCTTTGAGCGAGAAGACCTGTGTTACGTATTTCGTGACAGCAATTAAGGCATAACTCGAATGAGCATTTTGGACAACTTCGATGAAGATCAATGATTGATGTCGAACAGTGGTTGCTGCTCCATGAAAACAGTAGAAACAGAATTATATGTAGTACTTGATAAAAAAATTAAAAATAGGGTCAAATCATTTTATATTATAGGAGAATTACCAATAGACACGTTCATCGGTAAAACAGTTAGTCTGCCCTATTGTAACCGAAGACTCCGGTACCCCTGCATACAGAATACCTTCTTCACTTCGCTAGATTATTTATTTTACATAGTAAACTAGCAATTAGACCCGCGCGTATTGCGGCGCAAAGTTTAAAACTTGAGGGGATAACATTGCAAGGAGTAAAAACGCAAAGTTTAAAACTTGAGGGGGTGGTGGCGTTAAAAATGGAGTAACAGTGCAAGGGGTAAAACGCAAAGTTTAAAAGTTGAGGGGGTGGTGGCGGAATTCAAACGTGAGGGTTAAAAAGGCAAACATCAAAAGTTGAGGGGGTAAGAAATGAAGTAATAGTGCATGGGTTAAATATGCAAATTTTAAAAGTTGTTATAAAAATTGTAAAATGGAGTAATAGTCTAGGGGTTAAAATT
Organism: Helianthus tuberosus; assembly: GCA_030545235.1. Taxonomy (NCBI): domain Eukaryota; kingdom Viridiplantae; phylum Streptophyta; class Magnoliopsida; order Asterales; family Asteraceae; genus Helianthus; species Helianthus tuberosus. The sequence goes on along the minus strand of CM060411.1, from coordinate 140,639,252 downwards.
GTAATTTTCAAAAGTTGAAGGGTGTAAATACAAAGTAATAGTAAAAGGGTTAAAATGAAAGGTTTTTAAAATGGAGGGTGTTGGTGGTAAATACCACCGATTTTGTGTTTTAAGTTATATAAGAATTAAAGGTTATCAAGGTTTTCTTTAAAATGATTACCACGAACACGCGCTTCCACCGCTATCTCCTTATTTTGCTCTTCACGTATTTGTTTTAGAAACGGGAGGAGTGAGGAAATAACATGGTGAAGGTGTTGTAACTTCTCGGCATCGGTGAGATCTACGCTTGGCATCTGTTGTTTGGAAAGTGTCAAAACACGATGGCAAATTGGCAATAACATGACGTTTGATGACATTTTCATGTTTGCAGAAAATATAGCAAACCTTAGAATTCAAGTGTAAGCACAAATTGCAATTGCAGTTTCCACGGCAACAGGGGCATAACTCGGCTATGTCTTCTTCTGATAATTGAGGATACCTGTCGAGATAGAGAATCCATTGATGATAAAATCAATATCATGTGATATTAGGAGTTAGGACCAACTAGAACTTTAACCCGTGTCGCGCGCTGCAGCGGCAACGTCGCGTTTGTGACTTCGTTTCACGTGTAACGATGATGACATTAACGTGTAATACGCGCACATGACATTAAACATTTTTTACTTTGTTACACACGTTACGTTCATGACATTAACATCATTAGACATAGATAAAAAAAAGCATGTCTTGGACGTTCGGTATAAAGTTGTAAAAGTAATTTAGATAGTGGTGTAAAGTCGTAAAAGTAATTTAGACAATAACTTAGTTAGGCATAGATTAAAAAAAGTGTAATAACGTGCACACGTTGCGGTGTAAAGTCGTAAAAGCAGTTTAAACAAAAGCAGGTGTAAAGTTATTAAGTAGAAAAGGTAGGAGGGTCAAAGTTGTCAATTACCAAAAGTTAGAAGTGAATGTGTAGCTTACTTAAAGATGAGGGTTAATAGTGGTTCATGTCTGAAATTTGAGGGTGTGATCATGCCAAAAGTTTGAAGGTGTGAAGTGAAAAAACTTGAAAGTGTAGCGGTGTATTGGTCGGTGGCAAAGGTGAGGGTGTGAAGTGAAAAAACTTGAAAGTGTAGGGGTGTATTGGTCACCGACCTTTCAATTTAAGATACGCTAAATAAAATATGGAAACAGTAACACGTTGAAAGAAGAGATGTTAGTAGAGGAGTTACCATTGTCTGATGCACTGGATACAATATACTATTTTATCACATTTGATGCAGGGAACAACGATCTTTCTATCATTCCTCTTACACTGATGACACTTCAAATGCTCATTTCCATTTTTCTGATCCTGGTAGATCACAGCGTGAATATAACGGAAAAACAACCAAACATGCATATTAAGAGAATCACAGAGAGAATGTATACCTTAACATTGTTACTAGTACTTACCGTGCCACCTGATGAAGCAGAACTGCACTCGCCTGTCTCTTTGTTTCTTCTTTTCATTATCGTCTCATTTGAACTACTGCTTCTACTAGGATCGGATTTCACAAAAGATGTTTGTTTTCTCTCTTCTATGAAGTCGACATCCTTTTCAATTTTCCCGCCTTTTATACTTCCGTTTGTCTTAACGTCATTCAGCTCCATTGTCAATAATGTATTACCATCTTCATCGGCATCATCATCTTCTTCATCTTCAGTACCATACTCTTCATCATCTTTCCAGTCACCATAGAACATACCGTCTTTAACAAGTTTGTTTCCACTAGAAACGGAACGACGGCTTCTTGATATCCGTACATCATGTGGGCTACTGTCTGTGAGTTCTTCCTCCAGGTTATCTTCCTGATTGTCGGTTGTTGCACATTGTTTTTTGTTTGAAGATTCTTTCTTGTTTGAAGTTCTGAAATCTTTACGATTCTTTCTTTTATACTTTGAAGCCTTTGATCTTCTCGATGGATATGGAGTGAAGTCACAGTCATCATCTTCTTCTTCCTCATTATAATCCTCATCGGAGCCAGATCCACTAGCATCATTTTCAACTTTCGCAAGCGTTTTCTCACTTAACAAGACGTTTGATTTCTTACATAGTTCTTCCTCCAGGTTATCTTCCTGATTGTCGGTTGTTGCACATTGTTTTTTGTTTGAAGATTCTTTCTTGTTTGAAGTTCTGAAATCTTTACGATTCTTTCTTTTATACTGTGAAGCCTTTGATCTTCTCGATGGATATGGAGTGAAGTCACAGTCATCATCTTCTTCTTCCTCATTATAATCCTCATCGGAGCCAGATCCACTAGCATCATTTTCAACTTTCGCAAGCGTTTTCTCACTTAACAAGATGTTTGATTTCTTACATAGTTCTTCCTCCAGGTTATCCTCCTGATTGTCGGTTGTTGCACATTGTTTTTTGTTTGAAGATTCTTTCCTGTTTGAAGTTCTGAAATCTTTACGATTCTTTCTTTTATACTGTGAAGCCTTTGATCTTCTCGATGGATATGGAGTGAAGTCACAGTCATCATCTTCTTCTTCCTCATTATAATCCTCATCGGAGCCAGATCCACTAGCATCATTTTCAACTTTCGCAAGCGTTTTCTCACTTAACGAGACGTTTGATTTCTTACATAAACCGTTGATTCCACGCGTTTTCACTGTGGTGGCTAACTTTTTTGTTTTGAACGTTAACGTGCCCTTCCTGATTGCTATTTCTTCTTCAGATTCGCCAAAAAACATTTCTTTCCGGCTAGAAGTTCTCGTGCGTTTCATTGAAGACCCGTTGTCATCGTCTTTTTGAGAATTCATAAGCTTGTGAACCTTTCTCTTTCTTTCAACTGTAACATATCTACTCATATGATTTTCCTTTGGCATAACGACCTCCATCGTCACTACTGACACGCAAAACGGAGATATATATTTAGAAAAACAGGAGACAATATACTATATAGCACCAGTTTGTCCAATATATGGATGAAAAAAATTCATAATTTTCCTAAGGTGCAAAGTTAGATATCAGGTCATGTAGCATATTTCGTTTTATTTATAACTGAACTCGATTAAACTAAACCAAAAGAATGCCGTGACTTTGCTACAATCTGCAAGAAAACCTGTGGGGTTTAATAACAACCGCACCTTAATAAAATAAAAAAATAAAAAATAAAAAAACTGCATCTTAATCCGAATAAAGCTGAACACTTGCAGACACCTAGTGGTTATGAGCTGGTAGAGTGAGTTACCAAATTGGACGTCACTGGTAACTAAATTACTTCAACATCATAGCTTAATAAAAAACAAAACTTTTCATCACCAATAGAACATATGATACTGTTTCTAGCGCAAAAGAGCCATGATTGGTTATCTCATATAGATATGATCATTATAAACAAGACTCAATATGTCAAGTTACTTTCGGACAACTGTGGTAAGCACCTGAATCTTAAAGGCCACCTCACTTACTTGATCCCATTGGCTCGTAGGGTATTTGCAGGTCCCGTGAGTTTACTATAACAGATTCTCATGGTTACCAAAAAAAGTTACTTTCTAATCCACATTACATAAATCATAACCTATTAAAAAAATCCACAATTGACTTACTTTAACCTAAGATTAAACAAAAATATCCCTTTCAAATACTAATCAAAACAAATCAACCACAAACAACACACTTTAATACTTTATACCTACAACATAATAGTTGACTCTGGTCAACTTCAGAAGTCAACAATTCAACAATCCCCAATGCAACACACAATCTCACAAACTACACATATACCAACCATAATTCACCTTTCACACACAATCTCACAAACTATGTGAGAACACGACAAGATTCAGTCGGTATCGGTTTGTTTTGTTACCGGTACCGGCAAACTCTATACTAAATGAAAGAAAAAACCCATAAAATAATATTCTAATATGACAAAAACAATATCTACCATAACCACTTAAAGGCCATCCCGCCCCCTAGCTCACTTGGCAATCCCCTTGTGGTTTGGGTTGGGCTGGCTTCCTCCTTGGAGGTCGCCGGTTCGACTCCCGGGTGTAGCATACGGGGGGTGGGACGTCCCAATGATGGATCGTATCCTACCGAGGCATGGTGCGGTCTTGAGGGCAACCCGGTTTTACCCAGCTGTTACCCCAGCGAGTCTCTCGTGTGGGGGCAGTATGGTTTCCGGGCGGAAGTCAGCTTACGCGGCGGCCGGGGCCCAATCGAACATCGCGTCCGCAGGCGCGGGGCTGACGGGGGAATGTCTTTGACATGAACCCGGTGACCACTGGTCCAGTACATAGAAAGTCACCTTCCAAAAAAAAAAACCACTTAAAGGCCACCTGCCCGGCGGACCAGCACAAGCTGTATTTGCGGGTCCCATTACTTTACCATAACAGATTCTCACGGTTAAAAAAAAGTTACTTTCTAATCCATATCAAATAAATCATAAACTTATTTTTTTTAAATCCATAATTGACTTTTTTTTGAACAGCAAATTTCTTTACTTCTATCGTCTGCAGGACTTGAACCCAAGACCTCTCCCCCAAGGTGGTTAAAGGCATTGCCTTTGCCAATAGACCGCCACCCCCATTGGCAAATCCATAATTGACTTAACTTAACCTAAAATTAAACAAAAATACCCCTTTCGAATTACTAATTAAACATACATATCCCTTTCAAATATCAAATTAAACAAATCAACCACAAACAACACAATAGTTGACTCAGGTCAACTTCATAAGTCGAACAAATCAACAATTCCCAATGCAACGCACACTCTCACAATCTATACATACACAAACCCTAATTCACCTCTCTCACACAATCTCACAAACTATACATTCAATCATCCAATAAATCAATCAATCAATCACAAATTCTTCATCTGCATGCATCGTATAGCTGAATCTAATCATCTATTATCCAAAATCACTCGCATTTACGTACAATCGATATATATATATATATATATACACACATCAAACAAAAACCTAATTTTAGATGAGTGAAATTGAATCGATAAGTACGAGAATTACTCACCGAATTCATGCAATCCGGTGTGTTTGATCGGGTAAAATCATGAGATTTGATAGCGTGAATCGAAGAAAGTGTAAAACGATCGGATGATTTGATGAAGGATGATCTGATGAATTGTAGGTGGAATTAGGTTAAGAGTGAAAGAGGAATTGTAGAGAACATGATTCTTTGATCGCAATCTTCGTATTTATTGAGATGGAGAGAGAGGATAAAATAGAAAGGATACCATAATATTTTCTAATTTAAGGCTATATATAAATAAAACTTATTTTATTCTCACACCCTAAATTCTTATTTTCACATCGTAAAATTTTAGGTAAGTTCGTTGAGTTATATAATACAAGGGAGTTTAAAAATACAACAGCCGTACCCAGTAAATCCCCAAATAGCAAGCTAATGACAGGGTCTAGAAAGGGTGGGATTTAAGCAAACCTTATTGAAAGGCCTCCAAATTTATTGTAGGTTTTTTCTATACTAGGCCTATTTTTTATTTTATACTAAACAACACATAACATAAAGCTTTTATGTTAAAAGAATAAAGGCCTTTTTTTTTTCAATTTTATGTTAAGGAATAAAGGCCCATTGTAGTTCATGAACACGCAGATGAAGAAAAGAATGAATAAGGCGGCTGGGTTGGAACTCACGCTGTCTCCCTCACATGAATCGTTGCACGGAAATGACGCCAGGAGCCTGAATCGTCGATTGAGTATTGAACAGGTTACAGGTAAGTAATTAACGGCTATTTTTTTCTTTTTAACATATATATATCTTCTTCTCGATTGAGTATTGTCAGTCCTCAAACAAACCCTCAGTTCCTGAATCGTCGATTGAGTCTTGATATACAATTAGTTTTGATATACCCTCAGGGCCTCAGTTCTCGATTTGATATACCATGCCTCAGTTCTCGATTTGATATACCCTGCCTCAGTTCTTGATTTGATATACAATTAGTTTAAAGTTTAGATATACCCTCGGACGTGGATTTGATATTGTGGCAAAAGCTTTATTGTCGATTTGATATTTAATTGTGGTATACGTGGATTCTTCGTTCTCGGAACTCAGTGGCACTTAGAGTCTCAGATTCTCGAAACTCAGTGGCACAGGTTAGATATCTGGTATTTTTCTAAATCAAGTTGTTTAGGGAATTAGGGCTTATTCTTCTTTCATAATTTGCGATTTTCTGAATCAAGTTGTTGTTTAGGGAATTAGGTCTCATTATCCATCTCTTAAATAGATTTATATTTTAGCAATGTCAAATCGAATCAGAACTTTTGAATCCGACCATTCAAAAAGGCAAAAAAAAAACGTAAACAAGAAGCTTTAATTGAATCACAAAAGGGAGCACTTCTAAAATTTTGTACACCTACAACAAGTCAGCCTACAAATGATGATACAGCTATAAATAATGAACCTACAAATGATAGTGATACACCTACAAATGATACACCTACAAATAATGAACCTACAAATGATACACATACAAATAATGAACCAACAAACGACGATACACCTACAAATGATGAATTTACAACCGATCAAATACCTATAAATTTTGTTGATCCAAGTCAGTGGAATAATATTAGTATTGATCTAGAGATATACTCGTAGAAAAAGGTCCGATTAAAATTCATGATTACAATTTTCCACAAGATGAACACTCAAGAAGCTTTAGTACATCTCACTATATGCGAACATTACCAAATGGAGAAACGTTAGAAATAAAATGATTGATTTATTCTATAGATTTAGATAGAGCATTTTGTTTTTGTTGTAAATTGTTTAACGTAATCAATGTACAGGCAGCTTAGCTAAAAAGGTAATAATGATTGGAAAAATATTAGTAGTAACTTAAAAGAACATGAAAAAAGTAAGGACATATTAACAATATGAGAACATGGATGGAATTAGAGATAAGATTGGCGAAAAATAAAACAATTGATAAACAAGCTCAAGATCAAACAAATAAAGAAAAAGAACATTGGAGAAACGTGCTAAAAAAATTATTTCCCTTGTAAAAGGTCTTGGTAAAAATAATATAGCATTTCGTGGGACAAATGAACAACTGTATGAAGAAAACAATGGTTTATTTTTAGCCGGTATTGAGATGATTGCAGAATTTGATCCGATAATGTAAGAACATGTTAGACGCATACAAAATAAAGAAATTCTTAGCCATTACCTTGGACCCAAAATGCAAAATGAACTAAGGGTCTGTTTGGTATGGGGTAATGGAATGAACGAGGGAATGAAATGGACGAGGTAATGGAATGGATGAGGGAATGCAATGTATCATTACCATTCCATGTCTTGTTTTGTTACCATGTGTGAATGGAATGAATTATTATTGTGTATTGTTTGGTAGGCAATAAAACGAAGTGATGGTGGTCAGTGGTAGTGATTATGGGTGGTTATAGGTGGCAGTGGTGGGTGGCGACGGCTATGGGTGGTGGCGCCGACGACGAGTGACAGTGCGGTGACGTCGGAAGGGGGTGGCGGCGGCGACAGTGGTTGGTGGCGGCTGGAGGTGGCACTGGGTGGCGGCGGCGATGGTGGTGGTTTGTGGTGGCGGTGACGTCGATGATGGTGGTGGTGGTGGTGGCGGCGAGTGGCGTTGGCGGCGGTGGTGGTTGGTGGCGACGGTGGGTTGCAACGGTGGCGGGTGGGTGGCGGCGGCTGTCGGGGTGGCGACAGAGGGGGGTTGCGGGTGGCGTCGTTTGTGTGTGATGATGGTGGTGGTGGTGGTGGCGGCGAAGGTGGTGGGTTGTGGTGTTGTTGATGAATGATGTAAGAGAGGATGGAATGAAAAAAAAAACATGGGGGTGGATGGAATGATTTTGAGGGAATGGAATGACTTATGAAATGGGTGATTCCATTCCATTGATCAACCAAACACTCTTTTCTTCATTCCCTCATAATAATCCATTCCATTCCGGCTCTCATTCCTGCATACCAAACACTACCTAATAGATTTATTATCAAATGAGGTCAAAACCAAAAGTATTAAAAAAGTTAAAGAAGTTAAATATTTTTCAATTATTCTTGATTGCACTCCTGATACAAGCCACAAGGAACAAATGTCCATTGTCTTACGATGTTTAGATATTTCTCCAGCTTCAATAGAAGTTAAAAAATATTTTCTAGAATTTTTTATAGTGAATGATACAACCGGTAAAGGTCTTTTTGATTCTATTATTGAAGAACTTGATAGAATAGGACTCAATGTAGATGACATTAGAGGACAAGGTTGTGATAACGGATCAAATATGAAAGGAAAACATAAAGGAGTACAAAACGCTGTTACAAGTTGACCCTAGATCCTTTTATGCTCCATGTGGTTGTCATAGTTTAAATTTAGTAATTTCTGACATGGTTGTCTCTTGTAAAAGAGCTGAGGATTTTTTTGGAACAATACAACGTATTTATTCTATATTTGCATCATCCACTAAACGATGGAAAATTTTACAAGATAATATACCATATTTAACTCTTAAATCATTATGACAAACACGTTGGGAAAGTCAGTTAGAAAGTGTTAAAGCAATTAGGTTTCAAGCTCCAGAACTAAGAGATGCATTAATGGATTTGTATCGTGATAGTGACGATCTTAAGGTTAAAAGTGAGGCCAAATCTTTAGATGAAAATGAGTTGGAAAATTTTGATTTTTTATTACCGATGGTTATTTGGTATGATGTTAATTTAGTTAGTAAAAATTTACAATCAAAAGACATTTGTATTGGCGTTGTTATAAAACAACTAGATTGACTTCTTTATTATTTTAAAAAGTACATGGATGAAGGATTTGAAAAAAAGCTATGATTACGGCTAAGGAACTTGCTTTAAAGATGGGCATTGAACCTAGTTTTCGTGAAAAAATGTATTATTCAAATAAATAGAAGATTTGATGAAAATGCTGATAATGAAACTTTGAAAACTCCTATAGACTCTTTTAGAATGGATTACTTTTTATACATAGTAGATCAAGCTTATGTTTCACTCGAAAGTAGATTTGACAAATTCAAAGAGTTCGAAAATATTTTTGGCTTTTTGTTTAGTATAAAAAAGTTAAAATCCTTTAATGAAGAAACTTTGAAAAGAAATGCATTGATCTTGAAAAGTTTTGGAAACATGATAATCATGTTGATGTTAACGGTTTAGATTTAGTTAAAGAACTAAAAATGCTAAGAGATATAATACATGTAGAGTCTAACACACTTATTAATATACTAGTGGAAAACCCGCGCGTTGCGGCGGGGGTTAAAAATTTCCGATAGCTTTTTAATCGTTTTGTTTTATGTTAGGTTATGAATCATTTATATACAAAGTATCTTATATACAAAACGTCAAAATACGTAATCGGATGAAAAACACCAAAAGACAAAATAGTAAAATCCCCAAAAATACTGGTTCTGATAATGCCAATATTGGTAACAATATTGTTCGGTCTGAGTCGGTTTGATTGGCCACGTTAACAAGAAAAAAACATTAAAGGTGAAATATTAAAAGGGATAAAAGTAGATCATGTATATAAGCAAACTTGACTAATGGGGGAAAACTTTATTAAAGTGAATGGACTAAAATGTATATTTAGAAACTAAAAGCAGAACAACTATACATTTGTAAAAATAGGGTTATTGGATTTTAATAACCCTAAGTTTCACCATATAATAATCCCAACTTTAAAAATTTCCTCCAATAATCCCAACTTGTAAAAGTTTGGCCGCCATTGATCCTTTTCAAACATATAAGAATTTGGTCTCCTCAATAGATTCAATTACACCTAGAGACTCCTTAATTGATTACGTGCACCTATGTTAGAAAAGCATCAATGGCGGCCAAACCTTTACAAGTTGGGATTATTGGAGGGAATTTTTAAAGTTGGGATTATTATCGGCCAACTGGTAAAACTTATGATTATTAAAATCCAATAACCCGTAAAAATAAAGAACATTCAGATTCATAGTTTAAACATTTGTAATATATGTGCCACTAATTTGATTAGCACCTTTAGAGTACTGAGCCAGATGTGTTTGGCTCAACCCACAATTATTCTCGTATTTGGTTCATGTGTCTATCACAATTTTTAGATTTGTGTTGGGTTTGCCTGGCAATCCCACGAACACAACCCATTTGACATATTCATCTTTTAGTGGAAATGCCGGTGCGTTGCCACGAGTACTTAAATTTTCATAAGCGTAAACACTTTAATTTTGTTTATTTTGTTCTCATATTAAGTTATAAATCAAATAGAAAGAAGTATATAAACCAGCTATATTATCATTTCTTAATCATATATGAATCAGTTTTTATTTAAAAAGTTCAAGATAAGGAAAGCATAAAAACCAGCTGAGCCTGTATGAACCCATACCAAAATTACCCGTTTTGACCAGAACCCCTTTCAACTTACCACCCAACCCGCCCGCCCCGCATATTTACCACCTCTAAATACATCAAAAAGATTAATGGTACCTCTCAAACATGAAGCTACACTGCCATTAGCCATGTACGGATAAACAAGCAACCATAACTGGGTTTGTTTGAAAATTGAACCTTTTTGAAATAATTATTCCAAAATAATAAGAAACAAATGAGAAACATGTTACTAAAAGTGAAGAACAAATAATAAATTTTGAGAACAGTTAGTCTTTTTGCCAAAAAGATCTTCATTCAGCACCAAAATCAAGCCTTGATAACGCCTTTCATTCTGGATTATTATATTATGTGTGTCATCGTCGTTTCTTCTCGGCTTCCAATATCACCAGATAACTTGAAAGAGATGCCTCCATTCAGTTTCAAAACCAAATACAGAGTGGATTCTGAACACACCACAACATTGAAAATTAAAATTACAATAAGATAAGAAAGAGCATCAAGTTTAATAAGGAAAAAAAAATTCAATCTAGAATATTAGAAGTTTAAAATCAGTTACCTTTCCTGCGTGTCACCTTCCAAAATCCGACTTTAGATGAACATGAATGTCCCCTGGCTAGAGCGAATCTTCTGGTACCCACGTATCTGAACATTTTTTCAAACAAAATCCGATCAAAATCATTACAGTATAAAGCAAAAATAACAACAGTTAGATTGAGAAACCTTAAGGAAAAAACTGATGGAGATATATGAAGTGGAAGATGGATAATCAAGGGTTTGTTGGGATCAAAATCATTAAAAATGATGCAGGAATAAGATGATTGGCTGAAATCACAACAGAAGTTTGCATCTTCTCGATTGTTGTTAGAAATTACTATGGATATAATCTGTTGAAGAAAACCCTTGCAGGTAGATATTGGGAGTTTGTATTTGTATTAGGACAGTTGTTAAAGACCATTCAACTGCCGTGATCAATTTCGACTAATGGTGGAAGGTGGTAAGTGAATCCAATTTAATGGTAATAGAAATCAATTGAAGAGGGGGATTGAAAAGATGGGGAAAACAGATCGCATGGAAAAGGAAATTCACAATTAATGGACCAATTAATGGTTATTTATATTTACCTCTTAAATGGCACAAAGCCAAGTTGAATTACTTTAAATGCTTAAATTATTGAATTTTCTTTATAAATTTTATTCATTTTAATAGTAATGCAGAAATACAATTTTGCCCTTTTTACTACGTTAATTAAGTGTTGTACCATAAGCATTATAGCTTGTAATTACTTAACTTTTGCAGGAACCCTTGTGAAATGCTTTATAATATAGTATAGATTACACGGGATTTGATCAATAAATTATTAAATAGGTATTAATAAGCCGGAAAAATATACGTCGTAGTTTAAAAACAATAATTAAATAAATGAAATATTCATAAATAGTTGGAAAAAAATAAGCGCTTTTAACATTTAGCCCCCTAAAGATCAAACATAACTCAAACAAATCTATTCATAAAAAATTAGGTGAAGTTGTCACATCTACAATACATATATACATATGTAAAGAGCAAAAATAAGCCATGACATAAATCGGACTGGGAATATAAAATAATAATTACTTGAATACTTTTGACTATAAGAGGGGAAGGGGCATCCTCAACTAAGGTGTTGTTTGTTTTTTGGAAGAAGAGCTTCCTGGCCTCTTCTGTCTGCACCGTGCAGACGCGGGAAGAGGTTTAGCCTCAGAAGAGTGTTTTTCTTTCGAGAAGTGCTTTTTACCTCTCCCCAACCTCTTCTTGGGGAAGTGATGAGAGGTAAGCTTCTCCAAGCAGAGGTTTACCTCTTCTTGGCACCACCTCCACCTCCACCCCTGCTCTGCTCCGCCACCACCACCCCTGCTCCGCCACCATCATCATCATCATCATCATCATCACCACCCCTGCTCCGCCACCACCACCTTCACTCTGCCACCACCTCCGCTGCTCCAGCCCCAAATCGACGTCACAAACAAAACCCCCAAATCTTCTCCACATCCACCTCCACTCCGCCACCACCTCTGCTCCACCTCCGACATCTGCTCCACCTCCACTCCGCCACCACCTCCGACATCATCATCAACAAACAAAACCCCCAAATCGAAAACCCTAAAAACGAAGAGAGAGAGAGAGATCGTAGAGAGAGAAGGGGCGGCGGTGGCGGTGGGTTTTGATGGCGGTGATGATGATGGCGGTGGTGAAGTGGTGGTGATGATGATGGCAGCGGTGATGATGACGGTGGTGATGATGACGGTGGTGAAGTGGTGGTGGTGATGATGGCGGTGGTGATGATGACGGTGGTGAAGTGGTGGCGGTGGTGAAGATGGCGGTGGTATAGAGAGAGTAGAGAGAGAGTAGAGAGAGATCTGTGTGTGTGTTTGTGTGTGAAGAGGTTTTATATAAAAAAAACAAACTCTCTTCTCCTTGCAGACTGAAGACATTTGGTCCACCTCTTCTCCTGCAGATGCCTGCAGATGTGGCCTGCAGCAGAAGAGGTTTTCGTGCAGAAAAAACAAACATCACCTAAGGGTGCTCAGCTTCGAAGCCGCATGCGAAACACCCCCACCACCCCCTCCTTCGGGTAGGCGAGCAGTTAGGGAAAGTTAACCGTTACATTTATTGAAAAAGTTAATTTATTTATTTTAAATCATTATTGATACACCATTCACAAACTATCAAACCTTCCACCATATTTTCAGATACCCATTTTTATTAATGGCTAATTTCTTAAAGAATGATCTTGGTATTTAATGTTAATGGGCACTTATAAAAACGTGGGTACTATTTAACCAATGGGATCTAGCCTACCTAGTCAACGTTTATGAAAACGTTTCCACATCCAACTGACATGGTTGAAAATTGCAAGAAGTGACAAGAAAAGATGTGGAACACGTTTTTGGTGTTCTAAAAGGAAAATGAGGCATACTTAGGTGACCCATGTGGACCACAAATGTGGACAGGATTAGAAGCATGACGTATGTTTGCATGATATTGTACAACATGATTCTTAAGGACGACGGGCATGCCTTCTCACCAGTCCACATAAGGGATCCTTTAGCTCAACCCGTTTTGGACAATGATTCCCTTGGTGAGATTATGGATCCAGATACGCATTTCCGACTTCGCATTGATCTTGTAACATATATTGAAATTTAAGATCTACCTTATCTGTCACACCCCGATATTCCAACATATTCCGGTGGGGAGTATCGTGATGTAGTTGATATCATCATAGACAATTAAACACAATTATAGCACAGCGGAAGGCTTGGAAGTTTAATTATTATTACAGCCCAAAATGTTCAAAGTTCAAAATGAAAGAATATACAGGCGGTTGTAAAAGAGATCCACAGGCGAACCATTAAACAAATACATGAAACAGAGTTTGACAGACTTTAGGCATCTAGGGATTTGTAAGATCCTCTTAATTAATGCCAAGTAGCTTCAGCATAGTTCGTGAGGTACCTGTCACTTAGCCTTCGGAAAATACGTCAGTTTTCACTGGTAAATACAATTAACTAACTCTTTTGAAAACATTTGAGAAAATTGGTTTAGGCGCACAAGGCACGAAAATTCATTTATAACATGGGACAATTTCATTTAAAATCTTGTATACAACTTTACATGTTTGTCATACATTTGAGGCCGGTTTGAAAAGCGGACATGATTATCTGACTCACCACTTATAAAACCCACAAAGGAGTTATCCCCAACTTGTGGGTTATTTATTATTTAGCATTTGCATCTGTCGGGTGTATGCCTACACCCCGTGCATAGGTCGTGGCCATTAATAATTTAAATGAGCCGAGGATATCCAGGACATGGTCGTTAACCCCCATTGTTTATGTTATCAAACAAAACATATTAAAACGGGTTATGCAGATTTATTAAATCTCAATCCGATTAAATGATCTCATACCCGACCAAGCGAATAATTTACCGTATCCCAAGCCCGTATAAGGGAAAATAAGTTAAAAGTATTTACTTGAGTTAATAATGCAAGAAATGCTACTCAGCCGTATGTTACTAAGACTTTATGCAAGTATCTTCTACTGAGGATACTTAATCTGAAAGGAAGGTTTTATCAACCTATTAGGATACTAACGGGTCTTATATAAGTCAAGGACTTAGACCAGTTGGTTTTTATGGATGCTTTACGGTACGAAACGCTAGATTAAGCGGAGACCGGAACAAAATGTAATTTAGACCCAACAAGTATGAAGACTTGTATAATATGGGTAAATTAAATACATTCTGGATTTTGAAGTTTAGATGACAAGGCTAGACCCGTTTCGGTTAATTCATGCAAACTAGTTACATAAATCGAACCGAACGCGTGTAAGCATAAATGGGTAACCGAATGAGTCATATACAAGTTCCATATGTTAGTATGCTTAAAATATGTTATGAAATCAGTAGGATATCAACATGTATGCCCGAAAAGATTTTAAAACCGAATTAGGCCCCATAAGGGTATTTTGGTCATTTTGAGGTTTATAAATGGGGTTTATAGGTAAATTGAAGTTCTGGTCAAAAACATTCTGTAAAAATATTTAATTTATGATGTTATATCAGTAGGATATCATACATATGTGTGGTTTACCATTTATGGCCAAACTATGCCCCGAAAGGGCATTTTGGTCATTTCACATATGCTTTTAGAGACTTAATTGGGATTCTGAGTTCAAGACTTATACCTACTGTAAAAATATTTAAAATTATTTATAAAATCAGTAGGTAACAAGTCTTGGGTGCCAAATATGGTTTTAAACCATACTATGCACCTATTTAGCGTAAAAGTCGATATTTGACGATAATTCCAAAGTTTAAGCGATTCTGAGATTTTGACCAGCTTTGAATGGTCAAAATATTTTATTTTTCATAACACATCAGTTGCAAAAGGTTTTTCATGTTAATTATATGTAAATCTCATTTTATTTGCGAAAAGGGTATCATTTTTTGGCTTTATGCAAGAACTCAAGTTTAAGGTCAGCATATAATCTGATCCAGCATCCCAATAAATCTTAAATATGATATCTTAACAGTAGGTAAAAAGTTTTGTGGCAAAATTATGTTTAAAGCTTTATTGATGTACCAAAGGGCATTTTAGTCTTTATAAAAGCATGATTTTCGATCATTTGCATAACATCAATTTATGACCAGAATATAAGTGTCAAAATAATTTAAATATGTTTACTAATTAGTACCTAATCAATTTGCATGTTTGTTTATACTAAAAACCTCATTTTTATACCAAAGGGCATACTAGTCAAATATAAGCATTATATCGGGAGCATGCATATAATTCAGATTACTAAGTGACCATGTAACATAACCTCAGAGGGTTATGCTACAACATAATATGGTCACAAAGGAAGCTTAAGACCCAAAGGAAATAAGCTAATTTGGGTCAGAACTGAAAGTCAAAGCAAAAGTCAAGCTTTTGCGACTTTCGGTTGCGAACCGAGCTTAAACTGAGAATTGTCGGGTTGAACATGTTTAGACATGTTCTAATAATGTTTACCAAGTTATTAAAGTAACAAAACATGTTTTATAACTTCTACATTATCATATTTGATTTTTATTATAAAATCTGACTAGTTTGGCTTTTTATTTAATTACTTTGACCCGACAATTAACTAAGTAAACGTGGTAATTAGGAGGTGCCTTTTTGAGGGATTAACACACACCTAATTACGATCTATAACAACCCTCCTGAAATACTTATAACACCCCTATACGCCCTAAAACACACCCCGTATACGAAAAACGGCCCGAAATACCTTTAATTTTACAAAAATTAAATAAAAACAATATTATATTGCGCTCGCGGGGCGCGACAGAGCCAAGAAAGGCTATCGCGGGGCGCGACAGCTTGACCACCAGGCGAGCCCCTGAGCTGCCACGTGGCAGGCTCGTGTCAAGGCTAGTAGTCGAATCAGCCAAGCTAGAGCCTAGTCTAGACTGGCTCGCTGGGCGCGAAGACCCCATTGATCTCTCCCGCGGGCCGCCAGGAACCCCCTGAGCTATCATACCAGTATCAATGCTGCACCATTCGAAGCACTTTATGGACGAAAGTGCCGAACTCCAGTCTGTTGGGTAGAAATTGGAGACAAGCAACTGTCTGGACCAGAGATCGTACAAGAAACAACGGACAAGATTATTCAAGTCAAAGAAAGATTAAAAGCAGCACGCGATCATCAAAAGAGTTATGCTGATAACAGGCGAAAGCCATTGGAGTTTCAAGTAGGAGATAAGGTATTATTAAAAGTTTCTCCATGGAAAGGAATCATCAGATTCATCAAAAGGGGAAAGCTAAGCCCCAGATACGTTGGACCCTTTGAGATTATTAGAAGAATAGGACCCGTAGCTTACCAGCTACAACTGCCAGAGGAAATGGCAGGAATACATGATGTCTTTCATGTATGTAATCTCAAAAAGTGCTTAGTAGACGAGTCATTAGTAGTACCTCTTAAGGACATAGAATAGAGGTAAATGAGAAACTTAAGTTTGCAGAAAAACCCTTATAAATTGAAGATATGAAGGTCAAGAATCTCAAACACAAGAGATTGGTTCTAGTCAAAGTAAGATGGGTTTCCAAGAGAGCACCAGAATACACTGAGCTTGAATCAGAGATACAGAGGAAATATCCACACCTGTTTCAGTAGACCTTGAGGACGAGTTCTAAAACAAGGTGGGGAGGATATAACAACCCTCCTGAAATACTTATAACACCCCCTATACGCCCTAAAACACACCCCGTATACGAAAAACGTCCCGAAATACCTTTAGTTTTACAAAAATTAAATAAAAACAATATTATATTGCGCTCGCGGGGCGCGACAGAGCCAAGAAAGGTTGTCTCGGGGCGCGACAGCTTGACCACCAGGCGAGCCCCTGAGCTGCCACGTGGCGGGCTCGTGTCAAGGCTAGTAGTCGAATTAGCCAAGCTAGAGCCTAGTCTAGACTGGCTCGCGGGGCGCGAAGACCCCCTTGAACTCTCTCGCGGGTCGCTAGGAACCCCCTGTCAGGCCCTATATATAGAGAGTTCGAGCATTCAGTTATAATCCGTTCATTTTCTCGATCTCTCACTAAATTCTCTAAAGCTAAAGTAATATTCGGTTATTATACCGACTAAAATAGCGAAGCTCTACCTCGTTGTAAGTATTATAACCCCCTGTTACGTATTATATATGCTGCCCAATCGATCTAGTGCTCCGTAACGCATGTCAAGGCTCTGCCTGACTCAGTCGTTGGAGTTCTGTCTCGGGGAGGGTATAACTAATGTAAATTATGTTATTATACTAAAGCGTGTGCATTGTTTAATTTATTAGATTATAACCAGGAAATCACAAGGAAATACCTAAATTAGCAATGTGAGTGATTCCTCTTTTCACAAATTGTTTTTACAAAACCTCAAATGTTTAAATTATATTTCACAGTGATTGAGTATTTGTAATTCTACAATTATCGTCAGTATGTTGGGGTTTTGTATACAAAATTTGTTACTACACTGTGAGTAGTAACATTACCACCAATCAGGATTGACAGTACCTTGGGTGGTAATTAAAGTAGATGTAAACAAATGTAATTGTTGGATTGCCCTCAATGCTGTAAAATGATAAAACTTTTCTTGATTAAACTGGGATTCACTCGCCAGTATTTCTTGCTGATAAAATGTTTTTAAACGCGTTTTAGGTAATAAAATGTGAAAGCCAATTAGAAGCCAGTTGGACAGCACTGAAGGCTTGGAAAAGTGGCTATGAAAGTTACCTAAATAAAGAAAAAGTTTTATTCCAATACCATTAGGGTTTATCCCTATAAATATGTTTGTAATGGAAACTTGGGAATTTCCCATGTATTTATTATTATAAAAATGTGGTGTTTTACTCTGATAACTATTTCCTAACTACGGTCCTGGTGTAAATTCCGCTGCCAAATAAATAAACACCGATACCACCGGCTCTGAGTAGGCCGCGACCGCCCGCCTCCCGGGGCAGGGGGCAGGGGTTGCGACAGATGGTGGTATCAGAGCTACAACCACTGATTTCAGCCACAGAAGTGTTCTGTTGACACCAAAATTTTATCCATTTTGTTAGGAAATAATCTACATGATTACGTGCATATCTGTATATTATTGTTTTGTGATTTGACAATTTGTTAGTTTACAGTATGAGTGATCAAGGTCCATCAGACGCTTATCGTCAACTGTCGAGTTCTCCTAGAGATGAAGGAACTTCTTCCCAGCCTACCGCTTCGGGGTATTCAGCTGACACAGAATAGGGGATTTTCATATTCAAAGCGCAATCCGAAGAACCATTGCCTACTAAAAAGAGATGATGGTTCAGTCGGGGAGCACACGAGCGTAGGAAAAGAATGAGGAAGTTACATCAACAGAGGGCTTTAGCAGCAGCAAATAGAGAGATGAACGCCCAGACCGAAGACATAGTCAATAGGCAATTGGCCAACTTTCACATACTAGCTACCACTGCAGCAGACCTAAACTTAGAACAAATCATTGCACCACAGCCACTACCCTTGTTCCCAACTCAACCCATGGAAATAGAAACTAACCCAGGAGACCAGGTTACTATACCCGCCTTCGACCCAAACGAAATCCCTAGAGTCCCAGCACCCAATCCTCCAGCTTATGACCCACAGGAGGACGATCATAGGGATTATCGAGAACTCTACCCACATGCGGAGCCCATACAAAACCCAGTAGTACCCTACCCTAACCTTGACCCTCTAGATCCATATTGGGATGCCGATCAGTATGTTCGGGAAATACTAGAAAACTCATACCCATATGGAGAACCCGTTCCACTGTACCCTGACCTAATACCAGCACCACCACCACCCATGAGTACCGGAAGTAGGAACTCCGCACTTTTGGCGAGGAGTTAGTAGATGAAGGACAAAGAATAAGGCAAATAGGGGAGAGGCTCGTTTGGAAGTACGACGAGCGAAATATGCAGTTGTAATGTAACACCCCGAAAACGGGTTTGGTAATCAAATTCCGTTAATACTGAAAGACGGGTGAAATACCGTTAGTGGTAAAATTTAACCCGGTGAATATTAGGACTTAAATAAATAATCCTAATATTAACTAAAAGGTGAATAAAAGCTTCTAATGAAATGAAATTTATAAGAGGCCGAGTAACGGGATTTAAAATAAACTTAGTCATAGATTCCCCGAACCCACTAATTTAACTAGGAATGTTTAACCTAGTTAATAAGTGGGGAATATTGTTAGAAATAAGTAGGTTGTGCCCTACTTAATTAACTAACCAAACATGAGGGACCAAAATGGGATAACTTGAAAATGGTTTTATTAAACTAAATAAAATAACACAACACACACACACAAGAGTGTGTGGTGCGTGTTTTGGATCAACCAGGAAGGGGCTCCAAGGAGCAAGAACCCTAACTCAACCAAATCCATCAAATTGAAGGTCAAATCTAGCCCGAATCGGATGCATGAACACATATTAATGATCACCTAGTCATGGGGATCACAAGGTATGTTGAATTTTATGATTTAGTGATACTTTGAGATTATGATGAATAATCATAATCGAAATTCTGAAATCAATGTTGAATCTATGAGTGTTATTGTGATGAAATCTTCGTTTAGAAACAAACCCTAGTCATTTACTTGTTGAATTGAGGTTCATAATTGTGAATTTCATGATTATCCATTTATGTGTTAAATGGGTTTGTAGAGATAAGATGAACCCTAGAATTATGACTATTAAAATGGTGTTAACTGATTTCCATGAGATGAATCTGAGAATAGTATGCATGCTAGACATAATGGAATTGAAATTATGTTTATGTTTAGTAGAAATAACTAGTTATGAACTAGTTGTAAATGTGTAAAAACTTATGCACATTAGGTGTTTGTTAAAATGCCTAAATGAGAACTAAAGTGTTTAAATTAGGGTGAAAATGTGTATTTGATTGATATGGAAATTACGCGTAATATGAAATGATAAGGGTTCTAAATATTATGTTGATTTAGACTTAATGTTATAACCCATGTGATCAAAAAGTAGTTAACTTTAGATAAGCTAAGTTAACTAATCATGAAGTCGAATAGTAGCTTCGGCATAGAAAATAAGTGAGGTGGAATAGTCGTGATTTCTATGACTAATTTAACCGCCTTGTAAATGATTGAAAATAGTTTGACGCCTAACGAGCTAGGTGGAGGCTTGGGAAAGGAAGCGGGTCAAACAAATCAAGAATGGAGGAAAAGCATAATCCGGATGCAAGGTAAGTATAGCTTACACTAGTCTTAAATTGTGGAATATTCTCTTATCATATAAATTACGAATGAGGTAACTAAACAATTGGAAATATGATGTTCCGTCGTGTAGTCGTACGGAACAAGATAATCAAAGATGAAAGAAACCATAATAATGGTTAAAAAGAAGTAAATCGATAATTCGGTCATATTATGACGAAAGGAAAAATGAACTTTTAATGGTTACCTTTTATGGTAAGCCAAAACAAATAATAAGGGCAAAACAGTAATTTAGTCACACGTTGACAATAACCGTTAGTTTCAAAAAGACACTTTTCCGTGTAAGACATAAAGAGTCGAAAGTGGTAATAAACGGTTTATAAGTAAAATGACCGTACGGTGTTAAACGGAACGAGTCATGTAGATGAGATGATAATAAATATCATCTCGCATAGATAAACGGTCAATTCGACCAAATGGGTCAAAAGGTGTAGACATCACCTTTTGACAATATCAACTAATGATTTTTGTCGAGTTATATGCTTACAGGAATAGATATCCAATGAATACTCGCATCGCTCTTAACTTGTGATTATAAAGCAAGGTATTAAAACCGGGTTAATAAGTTGATCCGAGCCAGGTATGTATAATAGATCAACTCATCATTTAGAACTTGAAGTTCTATGAGAGTTGGACAAAGTAAAAGGGATATTCGGTTACCTTAAAAGGTAAACTGAAGGATTTAAATTATAGACAGTGTTTTGAAAACAAGATTTGGTTAAAAATGAGATTTTGGGCGTGCATGGCTTAAGCAAGCCCTTCGTCGTAAAAGAAGGGTTAAAAATGACCAAAACGCCCTTGTAAATGAAATTAAGCAAGCAACCCTTAGAAGTCGCTTGAAAACGAGTTTTATAATCAAGTCAATACTTAGAATAAGTATAAAAGCGAAAGATGTAAATCCTAGGTCAAAAGACTCTATGTGAGTCTTTGTCGTAAAATGATAATCCGAGGGGTAAAACTCGGATTATATAGATCGCCACTTTAAATCCATCACAAATATAGTTGTGATGGAAGATCATTTGATAAATAATGTGGAAATAAGATCCTAGGAACAAACGAGTGTGAATTATGCGTAAAAGTGCTCAAATGCCCTTAACGGGTCAATTAAA
This sequence comes from Helianthus tuberosus, assembly GCA_030545235.1. Taxonomy (NCBI): domain Eukaryota; kingdom Viridiplantae; phylum Streptophyta; class Magnoliopsida; order Asterales; family Asteraceae; genus Helianthus; species Helianthus tuberosus. The sequence goes on along the minus strand of CM060411.1, from coordinate 140,617,429 downwards.
CATCTAAGTAAAAACAGGTTTAAGAATGTATATAAACCCGTGATTTGAAACTAATATGATAACAACATGGAAATGATGAGAATTTAGAATCAAACAACATATTTGTTTGATAAAATCACGAACGGGTCAAAGTTTGGTAAAAGGCTAATAAGCCGAAGACTTAAAAGTCTTAAATTTTGTTAATCCGGATGTTGGAATTTAACTCCATATGATGGAGGGTCAAATTACAATCACGTAGGAAGAAACGGTAGGTCAAACAGACAAGCGAATCAAAAGTTATGAAGGTTTTCGTTTTAGAAAACGGCAAGCTTGTAAAATTCTGCAGAAGCCACCGTAAGTTACGGTAGCACCGTAACTTACGGTAGCCTTAAAATCCTTACGCCACAAACCTCCTGATTTACGGTGGAAAAGTTTATGTTCAGGGGCTACCGTAAATTACGGTGTCCACCGTAATTTACGGTGGACCCTATACAAAAGTATATATTTTAATCAGTTTTGTTTCACAGGCTCGTTTAGATACGTTTTAAACCCCGTATGACTAAAGCATTTCATGTTTATGAAATGTAGGTACTCTTTGGGTGCCGGAAGACGATCAAGCTCAACGAAGAACCGAACACCATAAAGATACATGCTTCCGCACATTGCCTCTTCGTAAAATTTAAATGACGAATCCGATCATGTTATGTTTAATAACTTATGATTTGTAAAAGTTTTAATAAACCCGTATTTCCGATGTATATGTAATCTTAATTACTTGATTGTTTTCGTAAAATATACGTTAAACCTTGATTTATAAGAACGGGTGTTACATGTAACAACCCTCAAATAAGTCCCACAATAATCCATAATCGTAATCCCAAACACGTACGATGAAATTATGTTTGAAAAATCAAATAAAAATGAATTTTTGTTCTGTCGCGGGCCGCGACCAACGAAGAAAGATCTCTCGCGGGGCGCGAGAGACTTGTTTCTATCCGGACACGTTGAGGGACACGTGTCGTCACATGTGTCAAGACCACACCATGACTCGGCATACCCTAAACCGCCCTACAGTTCCTCGCGGGCCGCGAAGAAAGAAGAAGAAACTCTCGCGGGGTGCGAGAGACTTCTGTTTCAGCTATAAATAGAATGAACTCTGCACATTTCAATTCGTTCAATTCTTTTCTTTCTCTCAGTCTCTATTATAGCAATATAGTAGCTCGGTACTATACTCTAAAACCCCGAAACTCTGCTCGTTATCAGGGTAATAACTCTAATCACAGACACGGTACTAAATCCGATTGATTGAAACCGATCCAACGGATGTTTAAGTGCTGCCTGTATACGGCTATACTTTGTCATTCATTGTGGGTTTTGATCTCGTGATTATCGTTAAAGTTGAATTGGGTTAATACGCTAATACGAGTTCCATTGAATCTAGAAATTAGAACTCATAACCAGGGGGCTGCTAAACTAGAATACTTAGCAATTAAGTAAACTTAGTAGTTAAGTAAAACTTAGCAGTTACGAAACCTTAATAGATAAGTAAAACTTAACAACTAAGTAAGATTAATTAATCAGTTAAGTAAGATTAATTAAGCTAAGTAAGATTATTTAATTAAGTTAAGTAAGATTAATTAAGCTAAGAAAGATTAATTAAGTTAAGTAAGATTAATTAAGCTAAGTAAGATTAATTAATTAAGTTAAGTAAGATTAATTAAGCTAAGTAAGATTAATTAATCAGTTAAGTAAGATTAATTAAGCTAAGTAAGATTAATTAATTAACTTAAGTAAGATTAATTAAGTAAGTAAATTAAACACTTAAATAAATATACATGAAAATAAATATATATGAGATAGATAATATCAATGGAAGGTGCAAGGAAGGTGTAAGAGGATATATATGTGGGTATGAAGCTTCCTAGAAAATGTATAGGTAACTTCCTAGAAAATGTATATGAAATTTCCTAGAAAGTACAAAGGAAGCTTCCTAGAAATTTCATACTCCTTACCTATAAATAGAAAGCTTAGAATTCATATTTCTTTGCTCATTTCTTCTATTCTTCTCTCTATACGTTGGTGTTCTAACCAATATTCACCGATACGATATTCTTTCCGATCGATTCGGAAACCAACTAACGAATGCCAAAGTGCTGTCTAAATAAGACTATACTTTGTGAATTTCGTTGAGGTTCTGATCTCGTGACCATCGTTAGGTTTGATATGGTTTTACACCAATACGTATTCCACTCTGTTAAACTATATGTTTAACTATCAGAAAACTCTGATCATTAACATACTATCAGACAAAATGTTTAATCATCAGAAGATTCAGAACTATAAAGTAAATGCTTAGTTATCAGAAGGCATAGAATCAAGAGACTTGTTAAATCAAGACTGCATGCTTATAATGTGAGTCATTCTGTTTTTATCAAATTGCTTTACAAAACCCTGAATGTTTTCCAGTTATACTTTGCAGTGATTAAGTCTTTGATAATCTTTAATTACTGGCAGTAAGTGGGGGGTTTTGTGCACATTACTACTAATGATTTATCAATTAGGTGGGCGAGCCTAATTTGTGATATGTCCACAGTCATAGATTCGGTCGAGTGACAACTGAACCAGCTAATTAATAGATTGGGGCAAATGTGAAAACTCTTAATGCTGTAAATTATAACAATGTGTCTTTTGTACAAATTGAATGTACTCACCAGTATTTCCTGCTGATAAAACCTTTTTAAAACGCGTTTCAGGTGATTACAATAGATTGAAATAAGAGTTGGAGATGGCACCAAAAGGCTTACTGAAGTGGCTTATTTTATCAATTAAATTAAATTAAGAAAAGATATTTTATGTATTCGGATTTATCCCACATTAAAGCTACCTTCGCAAAACATGGGTTTATCCCCATCTGTTAATAAATCAAATCCGGTGTTTCAAAACTCTGATATTTTTCCTAACTCACGGTGTTGATGAAATTTCCGCTGCAATACTTTTCAAAATAACCACCGGTACCACTTGGCTGCTTCGCGGCTCTCGCTCCCGTCCAGGGCGGGGTCGGGGGTCGTGACAGAAGTGGTATCAAAGCCACTTGTTTAAGCAATTGGGTGTTGTAATAATACCTAAGTTTAAACGAAGAGTTAGGAAATTGATGTTATCTGGTAGCACTAATAATAATATTTAGACTTGAACTTAAGAAAGATCCCTTAATATAAGCTTAAAGATAAGCTAATTACTTGTATAAGTATAATGAGATAGATATTGGTATGCCATGAGAATAATGATTAGCACATTACAAGTACTATAAATAAGCAATAACTTATTGGTACTACTTGGTTCTAGAATATGATCCGCTATGTGAATACAAATTTCCTTGTTCTTTGGTGAAAGTCCTAAAAAAAGATTCATTTTAAATTATGGATTTAAAAAGATACTATTTATGGGAAATACAATGATAATTACCTCTCCGGCGAGAACCGGGTAAGATGGGGTATATGATATGTCAAACAATTGACATAATTCCCTAAATAATACCATGAATTGATGTCTGACTTGTCTGTGGAAATATGAATCTGTTAAATACATTGACCCTATGAATGGTGTGTATATTATGATTATATAGAAATGTATATCTATAAGGAAATCCAAAAGCCATAACGATTGACAATTTAGAATAAATCACGAGCATGTGTGTCAATGATAATTCTATATTTCTTTATCAGGAATCTTTCACATCTATCTATAATTCCGATATCGAACATTATTTCATTTGATCATCTGTCTCGTAACTCGTGCGACAATATAAACGACGGGAACCCTTGAAGTTGGGACGCCATTATTATGTCGTCTATGCTATTTTAGTTAATCCAGTAGGTAACTCACATGCAAGATTTCATGAAACTTAAGCTATATTGTCACACCCCCAAAATACCACATGCGGAAACCCCCGCGAGGCGTGTGACGTACCAGGATCCAAGCCACCAATCACATTGAACTCATAAATATATTCAATTAAAACTTTCATTCATTGACATAAAGTGTTACAAACGTTACATATCATTCATTGTATACAGCGGAAGCATAACTCATTGTTAAGTGTTTCGTAAACCATGTGTACATAAACCATTAAGCTTGTATTGAGATTCCATGAATCTCGACCCATGACCACTCCAACATCCCAGACAGCAAGTACCAATGATATAAACCTACAGTCCTGCAAGCATGCAGACAAGTGTGTCAGACGACGCTGGTGAGTTCAAAGTTTTGTTAACGCGTTTAGTTACCAGATAAGTGTATAAAACAGTTCAATAATTTGATTTGATGTTGTTATTAACTCGATTACCGTAAGTGGCTACTAGATGTGTTTGCCCAAACCCCAATGCCTCTATCAAAGCATTGGTCAAGTGGTCAAGGTAATTAGTTCACGCCCGTCCTTTCCGGCACGGTGTGAGGGTGCCAATCCTAATAACGCTATCAACTAAATACCTCGTTGCCTTCCCGGGAACTATCGGTAGATGTAGGGGGTCTTATATGATAGAAACTGAGTAGTAACCAGCATCTCATTAACCCGGCATTCCTCCCTGGAACGTTACTCGATATCCCTCCTCGGGATGCATGCTTGGAAAAAGTGCAGTGAACTCACCTTAGGTTTGCTCGGTAAGACTAGTTACTTGTTTACGTTTACAGTTGGTCAACCAATCCTAACATAGTTACCAATGATAATCAGATTATATGCACATAACTCATGTATCCCACATTTATATTACACAAATAGCGTACACATAGTCACACATCGTTATACAAGTCGTAACAAAAGTTCTCGTAACACAACAATTCATAACAGCATGTTCAAGTAATTGAGTCTCATGCACGGCTCACATCACATGTTCACAATTCACCATAGCACATAACAATAGTTCAATTCTCCATCAAGTAGATATGCTAGTTCACAACCATGTATCAGCTTAGCAATTCAGATCATTAAACATTCAAGTGTTAAATCATAACATGACTTCATACGGCCCAAACATCTTACAGCCCAACAAATTGTGTGATCAAATTAAAGTGTATGTGTGTAGTCCAACACGAAGGATTGGCCCAACATGTGGAGTCTAATCCCCAACTTGTGCGATTGAACTGGACTTGTGCAACTCAACGTGACTTGTGCGACTGGGTCCAACATGTGCGACTGTAAGCAGGTCCGCGGCCCATATAAGACTCAAACCCAACAGATGATACGACTGGGCCTTTTCTTGTGCGATTCACACAAGCCCATCCGAACTTGTGTGACTGGAACAACTTGTGCGATCCGTGTGTACAGGTGCACCCTCCCTTATGCGATTGACCAAGATTTATGGAAAGCGGTTACACACTCGAATTTGCAAATCAATTACCACAGTTTCCATATTCTATTAGTTCTCATGAACCCTAGATCTATGTTTGAACATTACGGAACATAATAACATCAAAAACAATTCGAATGAGCATATTGTTCTATGATCCATATTTATTTCTAAATCATCAATTCATATAACAACATTACAGCCATCGATTAAATCAGTTTCATGAGTTTGTTAGCACATAGATGTTACCGAATTCCTTGAGTGTTAAATCAACTAGTCACTCTAAAATCCTATCAAGCATTCGTAACAATCAACATCATGTACACAGTTAATCATATCCACCACAATCTCTAACAAAACCCCTAGATCATAAAGAACCATTCTAATGCTCACTAATCATATTCAACAAGTTCACACATGCACAAGGATAGTCGACAAGGATCAAAACAGAAACGGGTTCACTAACCGAGAGGTGATGAGATTGTTCGTTGAAAGCTTGATCGAGAGAAACAGTGCTTCGAAGAGAAGTTCCTGCCGTCGCTTGCTTGAGAGGAAATAGGGTTTGCAAATGCTTGAAAAGAATATAATGATATGCAACTCACATGCATATATGCGAGCCACAAGGAAGTGGGTTTGGGCTCGGTTTAGGTTATAAGGTTTTGGGCTTCAAGAAGCCCACTTGGCTTGTGCGGTCGATAAGCATTTGTGCGACCCGGAACCAAACGTGACGGACATAGAACACATACAGTTTCACTAATGTTCAAGTATAATTAAACAATCTATTCAAGTAGTTCATTCACTCGATCACATACATAATATCATAAAAACTAGTACATAAAGTATCCTTGAAAATGCGAGTTGTCACATCATCCCCAACTTGAAAGAAATTTCATCCCGAAATTTGATCAGCAATCACAGAAGGGTGAAACGATAGATCCGAATGATTGTGGGTTTTCCTCGGGTGCCACATATACATCAACGGAGGTTGAAATACGCCACATATGAAATTTCAAGGCAAGATCATTGAGGAGGCATGATAGAGCAATTCAACGACGGTGCTAGTTTTCACCAGCAGGATAACTATCGATAAGGATGTGACGATTCGTCACGCGATCCTGCAACGACACAAATCACACCAAGGAGAAGACGCATGTCTTCGCATTTCCTCGTCTCATTTACAATGAATACGCCATGTTCGACATTTCATGGTAGTGTCATCTACCAATTGACCATCATACGAAATTCCAGGGAAAGCCCTTAAAATTCTTTTGTTGAAATTCTGACTTTTGCATCTGGTGAGTAGATTTTCATAGCTCTACTCCTCTTAATGGTCATTGTATCATGATAATTTCTTTCATTATAACAAACCCTCATTTTCTTCATTTCTTGAAAACTTTATATGTCACACATGCTTTGTTTGTTATGCGTGTGGTTCCACTTTGAATGATCGCTATATCTAAATTATTGCTTCATAATCTGGATAATCCGCATTCTTGTAAGTATTGACTCCTTGCTATCAAGTCAATGAATTTCTTGAAAACTTGTTTTCTTTTCAAGATACGTACATGGTTTTGTTGTCGTAACTATTGCGGAATTTCCTTGTCGATACATTTATTTATTCAATGTCAGATTGTGTTTAAACCAAGTTCAATTGTTTGAACTTGCTCGCAATACGTATTCAATTCAAGGTCCCATATGATGGATTGAGGCCATCATATTTGAAATAATTCCAACAAGCACTTCATTTGTTTTGAACCATAACATGCTTGTTTGGTCTTCGAATTCATTGAATCATTTCTTTGATCACGATCACCTTGGGGTGACGTGAAACATCCGTCAAAATGGATTCCCGAAATCCGACCCATTTTGAAATTCGAATCCTAAACTTGAACCAACGTAGATTTTTCACGAAATAAATAACCGTCGAAAGATTTCTTACTTTTTAACTTAATTCGTTTATAATTATTTATTTATTTATTTGTTTAATTAATTAATGTTACAATTAAAAGTGTTATTCTTTTTACTTTTATAAAAATAAACTAGTTAGTTTGGTTAGGGTTTTGAAGTTAGTTTAAAGCTATATAAGCTAAATATGTTATAACATAAACCAAGTTAATCTTACTAATTAATTAGACCTTTCAAGTTAACTTAAGGGACCTTTTATGCAATTATTGGAAGCTTGGGGGATCCTCTTATAAAACAGCGAAGAAGATTGCAAGTCCCCATAAAATGTCGTTCCCGATTACTCGGAATTGTACCTTGATCACGCGTGCTTTGTATTTTTTTTAAACCAATCTTGAACTTGAACCTTATTATAACCTTCATACTTTCATGTAAACATATATGTATCACCCACCCTCGAACACTCTCTGTTCCGTTAAGAAGCCGCTGGAGTTTCGTCGGAACTCGGAGTTCAAGGGAGACGTCACCTAAGGCACGGAGGACTTACCCCTTGCCGGAAAGATCAAGAGCAGTCAGAAGTATCCGGACGACCGGAGCTTTGCCGGAGAAGAACCCAACGTGGCCGGAGTATTACGTCCGAACTCGACTCGACTCACCGTGTTCGTAACAACATTGCCACAACCACTTGCCGCTGCGTTGCCAGTTGCTGTTGTGCGACACCGCCACCGGTTCAGCCACTCGTCACTCGTGGCACCACCGTACACCATGGGCTTCATCGCAACACAACCGTTACCTTCAGTCCCCGTTCCGCTACCCATCTAATTAGTTTGGTAACTATCCTTTTTCTTTAGTGTAGTGTTCGATTAAACAAAAATAAACAGCTTGTTCCAAATGCATGCGTTGTCATCCCATTTGAACTTTCATGGTGATGCATGTGCTTAATGTCATAGCAATTAAAAATAAGGACTGGATACAGTAGAGTTGGCATGGCTTTGGTAAATAAGTTGGGGTTTTAATAAATTTGATTAGGCTGGAGATATTTGGACACCCATCGCGCCTATTTTCACACCTTTTGTGCCCTAGACGCCTCGTATAGGTCTATACGAGGCGTCTAAACACTGAATTCAATGGGGTCTGAGAGAGTGTCAGGCACAAAGTTTAAGGATTCTAGACGCCTCGTACAGAGCTATACGAGGCGTCTAGACTTGGGAATTTTTTTTGGCTGAAATGAGGGGTGTTTTGGAGGGTTTTGGTATGATTTTTTGGATAGTTTTTGAAGATGTGTTTTTTGGTTGGAAATTTTTTTGTTTTTAAAGAAAGTTATGTTTTTTTTTACACTATAAAAAAGTTTTTGATTTTTAAAAATGAACTATTTTAAAAATCGGCTCTTTAAATATATTATATCGATTAAATATTATAATGTTTTTTACATTTTACTTTTTTAAATATTATTCTTCCGATTAAAATTTTATCTCGTTCAAATATTGTTTCCGTATTATATTCAGGGGATATATTGTTTCCGTATTATATTCAAAACATATTTTGTTTCCGTATTATCTCAATTTAAGACAACAATCATTAAGTAACCGAATAATTGAAAACAAACATAAATATGACATAGATAAGATAACTTTGTACATCCATAACAAAAATATATAAGATAAGTTTGTACATCCATAATAAAAATAAAAACAACAACAGGTCTATGCAACCGAATCCGAATCCGAATCTGGCTGCTGCGGCTGCTGCTGCTGATGTGGTGCTCGAGGTGGTGGGAGCGGTATCGCGGGTAACCCCTCTCTCTCGCGTCTATCCTGCAGCTCCCGAACCACCCAACCTATCAAATCGCTGAGCCTGTCAAGCTCTGCTCGTACCTCCGGATGTAGCGGCGCAGGTCCTGGGGCATGACCTGGAATAGCGTGACGTGGAAACTGAGGCGCCCCGGCAGGTGGCGGTGGCTGTGGCATCGCTGCACCGTCTACATCCTGCGGAGGCTCCTCCACGGGCACTACATCAGCAGGAGGATGAACGGGCTCGAAATGCTCTGGTAGGGCCTCCTCTGTCCATATGCCCCCGTTGCGGTTTTTAAACCGCGGGCCAACTGGGAACCTCCTGATTACCCTCATCCCCCACAGCGACTGCATGCCCATCCGCGTCGGCATGACTGGCGGCGTCCGTAGATGTGGGTCCTCGTGCAGTACGAGGCCAAATGAACGGGCAATGACGGTCACGTACGCCCCGCCATACAAAAATCCGCGCTCTTGTCGGTGATGGGCGGAGGCGTAGTACTGGGCTAGACCGTGTGCTAGCGCGCACGGCCTCCTATACAACAAACAATAAAGGAAAAAAAGATCTGTGGTCGTACACCACTCACGGCTGTAGCCGCGCGCTGAAATCGAAGTAGCGAGCAAATGGTGCAGATACCTGCAGATAGTGTTAGCGAAATACAGAAACAGAGATTAATAAACAATGCACATAATCACAATAATTGCCGTAATAAACGTACGTACCTGTACAGTGGGTCCTTAACAAACGACACCCTCCCCTTCGACTTGTCGTGCTCCCAAGTATTTGGCCCTGCAATCACCTGCCAAAACCCTAGAAGAATGGGTTTGTCAACCACCACTTGCCCCGCTGTGTAAATCTCAGTCTCGATCTCCCCCTGCATGTATAAACCAGAACGCACCGCAAAGTCTGCTAGCGTCATCGTACGCAAAACGCCAGCGAGCCTGAAAGAAATCTCAGGCGGAGGGGGAGCATCTGGGTACGGAAGCGCCACTGGGACCCCAGGAGGGTGAAATGTGAATGACGAAAGGAACTCGACCAGCAGCTCCCTGTAGGTCGGCGTGTGCGCCAAATCAAAAAGACGATGCCACGGCGAATCGAGAGGTATAAACCGACGCACTCTATCCGTCTCACCAAGCTCCCCCATCGCATCCCAGTCGATCGATGCATGCGATCCAATGTACATCCTCCTGAGCTTCTGGCAATGGCGGGCGGCATCGGTGCCGTCGGGAAACTCTAGGTACGGACAACCCTGAAGCGTATCCAGAGCCGGCCGCCGCCTCCGTCGTGGACCCTCCTGAACCGGCTGAATCGGCAGTGGCTCACCAAGATCTATCTGAATGTCGTCGCCCTCCATAATCAATCTGCAGGTAAATAACGTATACGTATAAAAACAATAATAAATAAATCAGAATAATAATAATAATTAATAAATAATAATGATTAATAAATAATAATAATAACTAATAATAATAATAATAATAATAATAAACAATAATAATAATAATAATAATAATAATAAATAATAGTAATAATAAATAATAATAATAAAAATAATAATAATACTAATAATAAACAATAATAATAATAATAAATAAAAATAATAATAGTAATAATAAATAATAATAATAATAATAATAATAATAACATTAACAATAATAATAACAACATTAATAATAACAATAATAATAAAACTAATAATAATAATTAATTAAAAAAAAAAACACAGAGCCTCGTATAGCCCTCGTATAGGGCTATACTCGGCGTCCTGTTCTTCCACATTCATCTTCAACCTCAAAACTCAAACCCCCAAACCCCACAAAAATCAAATTTCAGGGCAAACCTACGGTCTAAAGGCAAAAACGTGGCAAAAATACTAAACTACGGGGCGAAATACGTACCGGTGATGCTTAAAATCTTCGAAAATCCGGTCGAGATCCGTATCCGAGGCGTATAGAGCTGTATTCTCCGTATGTGTGTTTGTTTTTTGTTTGGGGGTATAAGCAGCCTCGTCTAGACCCCCCTTGATATACGAGGCCTAGACGCCTCGTATAGCTCAATACGAGGCGTCTTGGTTTTTTATTAAATGACCATTTAGCCCCTGGTATGCCCCCAGTATAGGCATTATTCAGGGGCAAAATGGTAATTAACCATTCCAAAAAGATATTTCTGGAATGGTTAATTACCATTTTGCCCCTGAATAAAGCCTATACTGAGGGCTTTACAGGGGCAAAATGGTAATTTAATAAACTTTTTTTAATAATTTAAAAACAAAAAATCTCAAAAAGTTGCCGCCTCAAAAGACGACACGTATAGCTCTATACGCGGCGTCTGGGTTTCAAAATTACCTTTAAGCCCCTGTTAATGGTCTATACTGGGGGCTTTACAGGGGCAAAATGGTAATTAACATAAAATATTTTCAAAATTCAAAATTTAAAAAAAGAATTGTTGCAGACACTGTAGACGTCTCGTATAGATCTATACGAGGCGTCCTAATTCAAAAAATTCAAATTTTGATTTTCAAATTTTCAAAATTCAAAATTTCAAAAACCCGCTCAAATAGACGTCTCGTATAGATCTATACGAGGCGTCTGTGGTTTAGGAAATGACCTTTTAGCCCCTGAAATAAGCCTAGATTGGGGGCATAACAGGGGCTAAATGGTCTTTTGGGCATACCTATACGACGCGTATAGCTCTATACGCGTCGTATATTTTTAATTTTTTTAAAAAATGATATTAAACTGTTTTAATTATTGAAAAATGATACAAATTATAAAAACTTACTAGAACGTTTGCACTCCACAAGTCGTTTTCGCATGTTGCGCAAGTGGTACTCGTAGATGAGTATGGATGGAGACTCAATCAATGTCCCCCAGAATGACAAAAATTTCTTCCAGTCTTCGTCTGTGAAGGCACCCTTGCAGTTCTTCATAACATTCTGTTGTATGTGCCACCTGCAAAGAAGCCTGGAGGCGTTTGGAAATACTTTAGCACACGCGCCCATAAGGGCTAGGTCTCTATCGGTTAAAATCACACGTGGCTCCATGCATTCATCCAACATTGACTTGACCCTCTGAAGCACCCACACAAAGTTATCACCCCGTTCTTTACTAACAACGGCATGCGCGATAATAAACGATTTGTTGGTAGGCGTCATACCAACAATCTGGATAAAGGGCATATTGTATATGTTTGTCTTGTACGTCGCATCGATCAGCATGACGTGGGGGAATGCACGCCACATGTCTCTCGAGTACCGATGAAGAAAGAAGATATCTGTTACGATCTCTGTTCCGGGTTCCTCCCGTGTCTCGTAAATAAAGTCGTTGTTTATCAGCTTGTTTTCTAGTGACTGCATGGGAGTCAATCCTTGTCTTTGTTCGGCTCTAATCTTCGCCACAATATTTTGAACGTCTTTCAGAACATGAAACCTGTCGGGGTCCTGCTTCCTTATCGTTTGAAATATTTTGCGCGACTCCATGTTTTGAGCTGTCAGCTGCTCGATCAGTTTCATTTCGCTTGGAGTAAACCTTCGCACAAACGCGTGGGCCGACAGGTCCTCACAAAGTTCGTGGTTATGTTCAATTTTTCCGTCTTTAATCTCCCAGGTTTCATACGGGTGGTTTCGCACAGCCAGCAGGTAAAACGGGCAACCGGTTTTTTTGCTTCCGGCTTTTCTAAGTGTTGCTGTAGTCTGGTGCTCACCAGCACGATCACATTCAAGCCATACCCTCCGGATTATTCCACCGGTTTTCTTTGATCGACGGGTGACAATAACGAAACCATCCGCGTTTGCTATTTCTTGAATCCGATTCTTTAGTTCATCTAAAGAGTTGAAAACCTGTAATATCGACAATAATAATAAATAATTTTAATAAATAAATAATAATAATAATAATAATAATATTAATAATAATACTAATAATAATAATTAAATAATTAAATAATACAAAAATAATAATTAATACCTGCTTTTTTAAGTACGGACTGTCCTGGATGGGAGGTGTCTCACCACCATATCTACCATATCCACCATAACCACCGTCTCCTCCGTATCCACTGTATCCACCATCTCCTCTGTAACCACCGTCTCCTCCGTATCCACCGTCTCCTCCGTATCCACCGTCTCCTCCGTATCCACCGTCTCCTCCGTATCCACCGTCTCCTCCGTATTCACACCCTCCTCCGTATCCACCGTCTCCTCCGTATTCACACCCGTATCTATAATCCGGATACCCTTGTTGCGTCAGATAACTTGGTTGACAAGCATGGTATGAGTCATCTACAGGGGGTGTTTCATCAACAGGGGGATGATTGTTCAAATCTAGAAACGGTTTGTTTTGTTCTCCTTGTATACTAGACACAACCTCCTCTTGCTCATTAGAATCGGGAACGCAAGACTCCTCCAAAATAAAGAACCGTATCATCATTAGAAAATAATAAACTAAAACAAAAACTAATTAAAACATTTAAGTACCTGTACTGTTACCGGATCGCTTTCGGGCACCTAGTTCTCGCTATAATACTGCCCGAAGACATAGTTGCCGTCCCAGTATGATGACATTTCAACACTTCGGGATGATAATAACACAAATTAAATGTCGTCCCAGAATGAAAGAAGAAGAAGAAGAAGCAGAATGAAAGAAGAACAAGCAAATGTTTTAAGTTTTTGGTTCGATGCTAGGGACAAACCATACACTGTATGTTGCACTTTTTCATAAGCCATCGACGCCTCGTATAGCTCTAGACCCCTCGTATATCTTTTTGTCACCTGTAGAAGACGCCTCGTATAGGTCTATACGAGGCGTCTTATTGCCTCGTATCCATCCCTCGTACAGACCTATACTCCCCGTCTGATGTGACTGATTTGACATTGTGCTTTGTTGCAGAGATGGTCGGAAAAGTAACCCTATACGCCTCGTATAGGTCTATACGAGGCGTCCTGAAGGGTGTCAAAATAGGCATAAAGGTGTGTAAATATGTAGACCCTTTGATTAAGGGATGAAAGTGATGTTGGGTATTTAGGAATCGATTTTTGTTTGTAACCAAACAAGCGTACCCCACTGTTTTCTTTGGTATTATTTCCTTTTGTTTTTCCTTTTAAAGATTTATTCATACTATTACTTTTTATTTATTTAAAACACATATTTATAAATCTTTTAAAGCCTATTTATTTAAAAGATTACTAGTTATCAGATTAGTTATTTTAAAATCAATTACCAAACTAATAATAAGTTTAACCTTAATAGTAAAACTAAATAATCTATTATAACTCTTTTATATCAAAATATAAAAAGGCCAAGTTATAATTAAAAATGTAATAAATTCTAATCGATAAATAATAGGAATATTATTTAACTTATACACTTTATTTAACCTATAGTTATTAACTAGATCGTTACGTGTTATTTTAAACATCTAGGATAACCACTTCGTTCTCTTGGATTATGCTCCATCTTTACTCGTGCGTTATTACAAGAAATCGCAACGCAACCAATGTGAGTATACTCGATCCCTTTTCCCCCTTTTTATTTTGGGATGCAACATGTACATTATGTAAACAATCTTTGAAACTAGAAACTAAACATACTCAATCCTTGTACAAACATGAAACTAATGTGCTTTACTTATGATTCTTGTATGCTCTATTTGAACGATTTGGAACGTATATGCTCATTAACTTTGCTAGCCCACCTTAACAATTATAGCGCTATAGGATTTACGCACCGCCCGTTAAACTTGGGGTATTGTTAAGTTAAACATTTACCATCCCGCTATCAATTGGGATTAGGCTATTTTATGCGTTGGATTCTTGGGTTTGATCATAGTGTACGCCAAAATTGCATACTAGTAATTCACATATTATGAACCATGTTGGATTTGAGTTTTTATTCTATTATGCTATGTAAACAAACTTGTATACTCGCTCATTGCCTTTGCATTGAAACTCTATTTTAATACATGTTGCAGGTTGATTAATGAAGAATGGATGATTGATGAAACAAGTGTAGGGTGGACTAGATACACACCTTTAATCCATTTATCTTTTGTTGATTTGAATTTGAACAATGTTGTTATTTCCATTTTTAAATGTTGTATGACAATTTAGTTCTTGCAATGAAATTCGAGTTTAATTAAATATTGTCACATAGTGTTATGATGTTTTGAGCAATTTGTTCGTCTCATCCCGATGTTTCCGCCATCGGTTGGGGTGTGACATGACGTTTTCACAAATTTGAAGCTTGCGATAATCTCATTTACGGATTTAATTAATTATTTATTTATTTTAAATCCGCTTTGTTGGTTCATCATATTGAAGTAATCTTAACACAATCGTGTGTCAAGATAATGGTACACAAATTCATATCATATTTCAGTGTATCTCTTAACAGTTCTTACAACATCGATCGAGCATTTCGTGATATTTATTGCTTTATCATCTTCGATCGAAAAACATTATTCAATTGTTTCATTTTCAATAGAAAATCCTACTAGATTTGTTCGAAACAAACATTCGGATTTACTTCATTGAACTTTCATTTGATTTCAAACATGGTGAACTCGTTCGGTCACCGCTATTATTATTTCAATCACTACGACACCTTGTGGCGTCGATATAAACTTGTAGCTTGAGCTAATCTATATATACCTTTCGTTTGACTTATCATTTAAAGTAGTCTTAATGCAATTATGTATTAAGATAATGATACCCTAAACTCTATTGTATTTCGGTGTATCCTTGTAATTCAATAATGTCAACACACTGATTTTTTTTTCCTCATGCTATGATTCGATAGTTGACATATCATCTTCGTACTCCTAGTCAGTCTAGCTTATTGATTCTAAATCTTTCCTTTGATCTAATTCATGTAAACTTAGTCATCTGATGATTATATCATTACACTTCGTTCTAAACTGTTCTCATATCCACAAAATTTGAACATAGTATGATTCAATTACAGTGTCATTTACCTTAATCCTATTATTTAACGTATGATATAACTCAGAAATGACATCATGACCTAAATCTCGAGAAAGAGATTTAAAACAAGGTGGGGAGGATGTAACAACCCTCAAATATAAGATACAGTGTCATTTACCTTAATCCTCGTTGTAAGTATTATAACCCCCTATTACATATAAGATACATTGCCCGATCAATCTAGTGCTCCGTAACGCATGTCAAGGCTTTGCCTGACTCAGTCGTTGGAGTTGTGTCTCGGGGAGGGTATAACTAATGTAAATTGGGTTATTATACTAACGCGTGTGTATTGTTTAATTTATTAGATTATAACCAGGAAATCACAAGGAAATACCTAAATTAGCAATGTGAGTGATTCCTCTTTTTCACAAACTGTTTTTACAAAACCTCAAATGTTTAAATTATATTTCACAGTGATTGAGTATTTGTAATTCTACAATTATCGTTGGTATGTTGGGATTTTGTATACAAAATTTGTTACTACACTGTGAGTAGTAACATTACCACCAGTCAGGATTGACAGTACCGTGGGTGGTAATTAAAGTAGATGTAAACAAATGTAATTGTTGGATTGCCCTCAATACTGTAAAATGATAAAACTTTTCTTGATTAAACTGGGATTCACTCGCCAGTATTTCTTGCTGATAAAATGTTTTTAAACGTGTTTCAGGTAACAAAATGTGAAAGCCAATTAGAAGCCAGCTGGACAACACTGAAGGCTTGGAAAAGTGGTTATAAAAGTTACCTAAATAAAGAAGAAGTTTTATTTCAATAAATTAAGGTTTATCCCTATAAATATGTTTGTAATGGAAACTTGGGAATTTTCCATGTATTTATTATTATAAAAATGTAGTGTTTTACTCTGATAACTATTTCCTAACTACGGTCATGATGTAAATTCCGCTGCTAAATAAATAAACACCGATACCACCGGCTCTGTGTAGGCCGCGATCGCCTGCCTCCCGGGGCACGGGTCGGGGGTTGCGACACGATCATGTAGCCATATTCCCCTCGAACAATGGCTGGACTGTTTAGGTCTAAACCGAATGTCAAAGCCGTTTTGCGGAAACTTTGACATTCGGTCTTTAAACGTATAAAAACCAAACTAGAGCGGCTAAGGACACTTACAATGGGTCCTAGCTCGAAACTTGAACTATGTGGAGCTTCTTTTTTGATCAGGAACCTCAAGAATTGCTCAAGAAAGCTCAAGCAAGAGAGAAAGTTGGAAATTGTGAATGAGCAAAGAAAAAGGCAACCCAATGCCTCTATTTATAGTTGAGGAGGGAATTCTTGGATCAAGCCAGGTGTTCTATGGTGTTCTAAGATGTCTCCAGGTGTCCCTACACGAACAATGAACGAGCATGCAGCCCCTTGGATTGAAGAAAGTGGTTTTGGAAGCTTATGTGTGGAGAACAAGCAAAAATTCGCCCAGATACGGGCTTTACAGACTGTAAGCAGTGACCCCATACGGTCCGTAAAGGGTCTGTGAGGGAACCAGATTTTGAAAATTGACAAGTTTGGCCCCTCAACTTATATAATCTCATTTAAGGCCTTGTAATTTGTAAAATGCCAATTCTAACTGATGTTGGGCATACATGGGAGTGTGAATAAATATTCTAAGGCCCCCGGTTCATTGGTAGACCACCCAGAGATGCTAGTTTCTCTTGTTGTCACTTTTAACCCTTCTTCTTAAAGGCTTGCACATTTTATCGTGTAACGATACCAAAACCTTTCGTAATCAATATCAAGTATTCCCGAGAGTATGATTGAACATTACGAAGCCTCGGGCTTGTTAAAAGGTCACTCAGAGGCATAAGTTTAGCATGTTAACACTTTTAGTCCCTCCGCATACATCTTTTTACTGTTTGTCAACTTTAGTTTTTCAAAGTCAACTTTTACACGTTTTAGGGTTTAGGACATGTGTCTTCACATTATTGGATAAAATTTTACGAGGTGTTACATCCTCACCCCCTTAAAAGAAATCTCGACCTCGAGATTTACTGAAATAAGTGAGGGTATTTTTGTCGCATGGTGGACTCAACCTCCCACGTGTAATTATGGCCTCTACGGGCATCCCATTTTACTTTCACAATCGGTACATGCTTTCTTCGGAGCTTTTTAACTTGTCGATCCTCGATCGATATAGGACTTTCGACAAACCTCAGGCTTTCATCTATCTGCACGTCTTTATGAGACATTGTTAGAGATTCATCAGCTAAACACTTCTTTAAGTTACAGATGTGGAACACATTGTGAATTCCACTAAGCTCCTCAGGTAAGTTTAGCTTATAAGCTACACTTCCGACACACTCGATGATTTCGAATGGTCCAATATACCTTGGGATTAGTTTGCCCTTCTTGTCAAAATGCATCACACCTTTCCAGGGTGATATTTTTTTGTAGGACTTTGTCTCCTACCTCAAACTTTAGAGGTTTGCGCCTCTTATCCGCATAACTTTTCTGCCTATCTCTGGCGGCCTTTAGGCGATCACGAATCTGGACAATCTTGTTGTTGTTTCAAGGATTATCTCAGGTCCTGATAATTGAACTTCTCCGACTTATGCCCAACAGACGGGCATCCTACATTTTCTTCCATATAAAGGCTCGAAAGGCGCAGCCTGAATGCTGGTATGGCAGCTCTTATTGTAGGAGAATTCAATTAGGGGGAGATGGTCATCCCAGCTACCACCTAAATCAATGACACATGCGTGAAGCATGTCTTCCAACGTTTGAATGGTACACTCACTTTGCCCATCCGTTTGGGGATGGTAAGCAGTACTGAAATTTAAACGAGTGCCTAATGATTGTTGGAAACTTTTCCAGAAATGAGAAATGTATCTAGTATCTCTATCGGATACAATAGATATTGGCACTCCGTGGAGAGACACAATCTCGTCCACATATAACTGAGCTAACTTGTTGGAGCTATGAGTCTCCTTAATGGGTAAGAAATGAGCTGACTTAGTCAATATGTCAACTATGACCAATATTGTATCATTTCCATGCCTTGTCTTAGGTAACTTGGTGATAAAATCCATGGTTACCATTTCCCACTTCCATGTGGAGAGTTCTAACTGTTGTAGTAATCCTGACGGCTTTTGATGTTTGGCTTTAACCTATTAGCACGTCAGACATTTAGCTACGTGTCTGGCTATGGATTTCTTCAAACCCATCCACCAATAGTTTGTCTTTAAATCTTGATACATTTTGTCGCCCCCAGGGTGAACTGAGTATCTAGAGTTATGAGCTTCTTGGAGGATTATATCTCTAAGTCTTCCACGAATAGGAACCCAGATTCTACCATTTAATATGAGGATTTTGTCATTTCCAGGTGACAACTGTTCAATAGTTGCACCTAATTTCTCGCTTGGAAGTTTAGCTTCTAGTACAGCTTCCTTCTGAGCGGCTAACAACCTCTCATTTAAGTTGTTTTTAAGTTCGATACTCTTGGCATTTATCTGTATAGGTTTAACTTTTCTTTCCTGCTCAATGCATCTGCGACGACATTCGCTTTGCCAGGATGGTAGCGAATCTCGCAATCGTAGTCATTTAAAGTTTCCATCCAACGGCGTTGTCTCAAATTAAGATCCTTTTGATTAAACAAGTGTTGGAGACTTTTGTGATCTGAGTATATCACACATTAGTTCCATATAAATAATGTCTCCATAACTTAAGTGCAAGTACAACGATACCCAATTCCAGATCATGGGCGGTGTAATTCTTTTCATGCACCTTCAGTTGTCGTGATGCGTAGGCAATCACTTTTCCTTTTTGCATAAGCACATAGCCCATGCCGGTGTGTGAAGCATCACAATAGACAACAAACTCTTCTATTACTTCAGGCAATGTCAACACTGGAGCTTGCTCAACTTTTGTTTAAGGATCTCAAAAGACTCCTGCTATTTAGGACCCCAATCAAATTTTACATTCTTGCGGGTCAGAGTAGTTAAAGGTGCGGCTATCCTTGAGAAGTTCTCAATAAATCTTCTGTAGTATCCTGCCAATCCCAAGAAACTGCGAATCTCAGTAGGTGTCTCAGGTGCTTCCCAGGTCATGATTGCTTCTATCTTAGCCGGATCCACTTGGATACCGCGCTCGCTCACAGCATGTCCAAGAAATTGGACTTTGCGAAGCCAGAATTCGCACTTGGAGAACTTAGCGTAGAGCTTCTCCTGGTGTAGCAGTCTAAGGATGCACCGAAGGTGTTTCTCGTGATCAGCTTGATTACGAGAGTAAATAAGTATGTCATCTATAAAGACGATGAAAAACTTATCTAGGTACGGTTTGCAGACTCGATTCATGAGGTCCATGAATGCTGCAGGTGAGTTAGTGAGCCCGAAAGGCATCACTAAGAACTCATAGTGGCCTTACCTTGTCCTAAACGCGGTTTTAGTTACATCTTCAGTTCTAACTTTGAGTTGATGATACCCCGACCTTAAATTAATCTTTGAAAAGAAACTTGCCCATTGAAGTTGATCAAACAGATCGTCGATCTTGGGCAATGGATAACGGTTCTTGATTGTCACTTTGTTTAGCTCGCGGTAATCAATGCACAGACGCATTGAACCATCCTTCTTTTTAACAAACAGAATGGGTGCTCCCCATGGTGACGAGCTGGGTTGTATAAAACCCTTTTCCAGTAATTCATCCAGTTGGGTTCTCAGCTCTTTTATTTCAGTTAGTGCTAAGCGGTAAGGAGCTCGAGCCACTGGTGCTGCTCCAGGCATGATGTCGATCCTGAACTCTACTTGCCTCTCAGGAGGTAATCCGGGTAGCTCATCTGGAAAGACATCTGGGTACTCGAAAATGATTGGAATGTCTTTGATCTTTGGTTTCAGATCGTCTACTGTCACCTATGCCATGTAAATGGCACATCCGCTCTTTAAGCACTTGGATGCCTTAAGTATAGACACATTATCAGACAATCCATTGTCACACCTCAACCGATGGCGGAAACATCGGGGCGTGGCACTGAGCGAAACAGATTGTTCAAGAGAATCCATAACAACTATTAATGACAATATATTTAACGTTAATGTCCCATACCACTAACATATAAAGTAAAAACAGTTGGAAAATGTTGAGATCTTATTGAGATTTGTGTTGAATAATGTAGAAATCCTTTAGATCTGAACCATTCTTGAAGAGATGACGTCACACAACTGATTGCATAAGCAACTGAGATGATGTCACCTTCAAGGGGTCCAAATCAGGTGATTTCAAGGTGAAAACCAGTGATTTTAATGCAGAAGATGATGTAGAATTGTGTAGTGATGATGGAAGTACAAGATTTAGGGAGAAACACTTACGAAATGGCCTTGAATCGAGAGAAAAGTGCTTGAGAATGACTTGGGAGCGAGTTGGGTCGGATGGAGCTGTCACATCAGTGAACAGTAACGTGTACAGGTATTTATAGAGTGAGAGAGAGAGTAAGGCAGTGTAAGTGAGGTGTTCGGTCGGATGGATGTCCGGTCAGATGGTCATCTGGACGGATGTCCATTCGATCGAATGGTCATTCGACCAGTCGAGTTGTGCGAATTAGTTTTCCAACCTTCGTTTCGTGCGTTAAGCGTTGTGTTGCGTTTAATCGAGTTGCGAGTAAGCCTTGCGATGAGATAACCACATAACATTAAACAAGTAATCACACAATTAACACACATAACATATAAATGCATAAAAGTAAATCTGCATTTCGAGTTTGCATTGAGATAGCGTTTAGTCTAACATGCGATGTAATATGCGATAAAATCCGCGTAAATAGTATGCGTTATAAACAACGTTTAAATGCGATAACTGCGTTTGAAATAAGCGTTGTGAACGCGTTGTAGAATATAGTTTAAAATATCATTTAACCCATCGTGATAATCGAAATCTCGAGAGTACAAGTTAATTAAGCAAGAAATGACAGATACAAGTAATGACCCGAAAGGTCGGGTTGTTACAGCCTCTCCTACTTTAGGGAGTTTTGTCCCGAAATTAAGGCGCAAGTATAACGTAGAGATGTGGATATTTAGCTTTCATATCACTTTCGAGTTCCCAAGTGAACTCGGCGCCGCATTTGCCTTCCCAGTGAACCTTCACTATAGGAATGCGAGAGCGTCGGAGTTTCTTAGTCTCTCAGTCCATTATTTCTACTGGCTTTTCCACGAAGTGTAGAGTTTCGTTAACTTGCAAATCCTCGAGAGGGACATGTAGGTTTTCTTTGGCTAGGCACTTTTTGAGGTTCGAAACATGGAAAGTCGGATGTACGTTGTTGAGTTCCTCCCGTAACTCGAGTCGGTAGGCCACTTTGCCAATTCTTTCCAGAATCTTAAAGGGTCCCACATATCATGGCGCTAACTTTTCTTTTTTTACCGTATCGGATCACACCCTTCCAAGGTGAAACCTTTAGGAGTACGTGATTATCAACTTCGAACTCAAGGGGCTTGCGGCGTTTATCGGCGTAACTCTTTTGACGACTCCTAGCTTTCAAGAGATTGTCTCGTATATGGAGAATCTTGTCAGTCGTTTCTTGTAATAACTCAGGACCGGTAATTTGCGCGTCTCCGATCTCGTGCCATACAATAGGCGATCGACATTTTCTCCCATATAATGCCTTAAAGGGTGCCATTTGAATACTAGCGTGATAACTGTTGTTGTACGAGAATTTGACTAAAGGTAAATGCGAATCCCAATTACCACCAAAATCTATAACACACGAATGAAGCATGTCTTCAAGGGTGTGAATCGTGCATTCAGACTGACCGTCGGTCTGGGGATGGAATGCGGTACTGAGATTAAGAGTAGTACCGAGAGCGGATTGAAAAGTTTCCCAAAGGCGCGAGGTAAATCGACCATCGCGGTCAGAGATGATGTCACGAGGTGTCCCATGTCGACTAATGACTTTGTCGGTATAGATTCGTGCTAATCGTTCAACCTTATAGTCTTCTTGTATCGGTAAGAAGTGCGCGGATTTCGTAAGACGATCAACGATAACCCAAATGCTATCATGACCTGATGGCGTGCGAGGAAGTTTCGTAATGAAGTCCATAACTATACTCTCCCATTTCCACATCGGGATCTCAGGTTTCTCGAGTAAGCTAGAAGGTTGTTGATGTCCAGCCTTGACTTTCGAACAAGTCAGGCATTTCGAAACATAGATAGCGATACCCTTCTTTATTCCTGGCAACCAATACCTGGCACGCAGGTCCTGGTACATTTTGTCGACATCGGGATGAATGGAATATCGAGATTTGTGGGCTTCAGTCAGCAAAATCTCTCAGAGATTATTGCGACTAAGTATCCAGTTACGATCGAGATAGTGAAAAATACCATTAGGTTTATTCACTAGTTGGTTTTCGGTTCCAAGTATTCGTTCTTCCTTCAAAGTGCGTTCGGTAAAGCAGGCGTGTTGAACGTCGTGAATGAGAGCTTCGAGGTCGTGTTGGGCTTGAATGTTACGAACACTATGTAAATAGCTTAGTCGGCTAAGAGCATCAGACGTTTGCTTTGCCTGGGTGGTTGCGTATCTCACAGTCGTAATCGTTGAGAAGTTCAACCCATCTGCGTTGGTGCATGTTCAGCTCTTTCTGGTTCAAGATGTGTTGTAGGCTCTTATGGTCTGTGAATACCGTACACTTAGTACCATAAAGGTAGTGTCCCCAAATCTTCAATGCAAAAACAACGGCACCGAGTTCGAGATCGTGGGTGGTGTAGTTATTCTCATGGACTTTGAGCTGACGAGAAGCGTACGTGATAACCTTGTCTCGTTGCATAAGAACACAACCAAGACCTAGGTTAGAGGCATCACAATAAACCACAAAGTCGTCGTTTCCAACGAGTAGCGCAAGTACGGGAGAGTCGCAAAGCATACGCTTAAGAGTTTGAAAGGCATCCTCTTGTTCGGTTCCCCAAACAAAAGTCTTGTCTTTATGCGTCAGAGAGGTGAGAGGGACGGCAATTTTAGAGAAATCAGCGATAAATCGACGGTAATAGCCCGCCAATCTGAGAAATGAACGAACTTCGAACGGGGTTTTTGGTGTAATCCAACTCTTAACTGCTTCAATCTTCGCGGGATTGATGTGAATACCTTGACTATTGACGATATGACCGATGAATTGAACCTCCTTGAGCCAGAATTCACACTTGGAGAACTTGGCGTAGAGGCGATTCCTTTGGAGAAGCTCGAGAACTAAGTGTAGATGGCGAAAAGGTGAAAAAAGCAATTAATATGGTTGACCAATTACCTGACAACATCGATTTGACTTACCCAAAATCTGATGATCTTGATGATTCAGAGGTGGTAGGTAAGGTTGTTGAAAGCGTTCTAACAGAGGAGTCTACCAAAACAGATAAGTCTGAATCACAATTTGAGAAAAATACGAATGTGGATCCGATAGGGTTGGCTTATACCATGATTGGATCGGACAAGTTATTCTTAGATGTTGAAATCCCGATTCAGAATGTGATTTCAGATAAAATTGATAAAGTGTTTAAATTGGTAGAAATTGAAAAATCTGAAATTTCAAAATTTGATGGAAAGAGCAAGAAACCAACTTATAACAAACCTAGTTACAAGAAGAATAACATGAGGGCTGGGTTGGGCTATAAGAAGAAACATAATCAGAAACGGTTTGAAAAGAAAAATTATTAGAAAAAGACGAACTTTTTTCATGGAACAAGTTCTGAGGAAGAGAAAGAACTTCAATTTAGACGACAGTCTAATGAAGAGTTCTATGCTCAAAATAAACAACAACAACAGGTGAAAGATGTTTCAAAGATAACATGCTTTATGTGTGATCAAATTGGACCTCTTAGTCACAAGTGTCCAAATCATAAACCTATTAATGTTGAGAAAAGAAAGTCCGATGTTGTGAATCAGAAGCCAACCAAGTTTGAAACTAAACAAACTTGGAAGCCGAAAATGTCAAAGGCTGAATCACAACAATCTTAGAAACCGGTGACACCCAGATTTAGGACAACACAAAGTTGTAAAACAAAGGTTGATGCAACAAAACCAAATTAGTTTTAGAAACCAAAAGTTGTTGTTCAAAATCAAAACATTCAAAATGAATCAAAATTCTATAAAAGGAATGTTTCAAAAGGTCAAATTTGGGTGGTCAAACAACAAAAGACTTCTGCGAGTGAATACAAAAAAGAAAATGTGTTTGAGAAGAATGAACGAAACTATCCAGTTTTACCTGGAAAGATACATATTCAGCTACCTGAGTCAAAACAGGCTTGGGTTGCTTTATTCAAGTAATTGAATTGATTGTATGTGCAGGTGCTCCTGATAATAGATGAATGTCAGAAAGAGGAATATCGGAGTAGCCTAGCACAAGAAGAGGATGCGGATCCCTGCAAGTGAAAACATGGAGTTTGTTCATTTCTGTGCATAAATAAACCATATTCATAACCCTAAAAATTTTAAAAATTTAAAAACAAAAAAAAATGTTTTTACTTTTTAAAAAATTGAAAAATGAAAAAAAAAAACTGTTTGTTTTCTTAATTTTGTAAAAAAATCAAAAATTTGAAAAATATGTTGATTGAATATGCAGAAACCCCACGGCTGAACAAATATGATTATTTCACAAGTGATTAAATGGTTTTAACATTGTTAAAAATCAATGTGTTGTAAATTATGGGGGTATTTTCTAAAAAGCAGAGCATGTGAAGCAGAAAATGGATGGCGAGACAAAGCTATCTGCATCGGGTTGTCAAATTTTCTTAAATGTTTTGGATTTTAGGGGGAGTAAAAATTTCAGAAAATACAAAAACATTTGAAAATTGAAAAAGCCAAAAACATGAGAAAATTAAAAAATGAGTTTTTGTGTAAAAAGAGAAAATGATAGTACATCAGTAGACAATCACAGTACGCTAAAGAAATGGAAAGTTAAATGTGATAAACGGTTTCACTGATGATGCCCAGTAGGTTTTTACATGCTTAGTAGGTTGATTTCAAGATATAAACCTAAATATCAATAACTTTCTTATCTCGTGGGGAACATCTCTCTGATATATGGGTAACCCCCGAAATCTTGTTTGAGAGATTGCTTGATTCTGAGATACTAGGTTTTTATACTGTTTGATATCTGGGGTATTATACATGGTCTTCTGATTTTGTGTCAGCAATGGCCTAGACCTTGTATAATACTTTATGCGCTTAAAGCTTACCATCTGGATTAAAATTTGAGAAAATATCCAAAAATATATATCAAATGCAGTTGTAAAGAAGATTCCTAAGTGGGACACACCTAAAGTCGAGCTTTCATCTCTTTGATTGAACGGTAATTCATACCTGAGCTCTCAAGGTCTCGCATTAACCTAGAGTACAGATATCAATATAGTATATTCACATGTAAGACTGAATCTAGGGAATCTTGATGCAGGAGTATATTCTGAGGTGAGACACGCTAATAAGTTAAGTGCTTAAAACTCTAAATCTTGTATCTTGAATCAGTTGAAATATGTGTGAAAATTTAAGTGGATCAGTATACTGACAATCTAAGTGAATCGTTTAGAACTTAAAGTGTTTATAGCTCAGCGGTGCTAATGATTTGTCATAAACTGATATGATCCTCTAACACAACTCAAACAAAAATATTGTTTGTAAATGTTTCTTTACAGCTTTATATTTCAGAAAAATACAAAAATATTTTGATTCAACTTTATTTTCAACAACCGATGTCTGAAAGCTGAGTTTCAAGAATTAAGTATGCTGATCATGTTTCTAAAAATAAACAAGTTCATTAATTTGAAACTTGAAATTTTACATGAAAATTAAAAATAGTTTGTGAAATCTCCAAGGTCATTAAATTGGAGTTGGATGATTATGTTGATAATAGTTTTAGATGCTTAAACTGTCAAATTTGTAAAGTCATTTGATAGGGGGGTAGAGTTGGGCAATCCTGGATGATTATATACTAGTACATTTATGTTTAGAGTCAGGTTTCTGATTCTGGATTATTCAAAAAGCTTTCACTGTCACATATTTGAAATGCTCCAGCTTATGTGTAGAGCTAGGTTTTTTTATCTTAAAATTGTCAAATATCTTATAAATGGTTTGAGATTGGCAAATGAAAGAGCCAGACAACGATCCTGATAGCTGAAGCTAAGGGGGAGCTTGTATTCAAAGAGCCAGATAACGATTCTGGAGGAGATTGTTAGATCCAGGTGTCGATACTGAAAAGCACGGAAGCTTAACGAAAGGGGGAGCCTGAGGAAAGAGCTAACTGAAAGGGGGAGCAGCTGAAGCTGTAAGCAGATCCACGAGGAATCTTTTAGAGTAAAGGGAGAGTTTGTGTTGCTGAAAATGTCAACATTACTAAAAGACTCAGAGAAAGATAAAAAGCTACAAGATTGACTGCAACAATATCCAAGGGAGAGTCTATGAGTGCATATGTCTATCGCTTACGTCAATCACGTATGGTAGCTTAAACAGATGATACAAGACTGGTATTGAATAGAAGAGAGCTGGAAATGAAGTTGAAGTAGCTTCGTACGAAGCCAGCAACTTCATACGAAGGGACCATACAAGGCTTCGTACGAAGCCACACCTATATATATATATATATGAGTTGAGTCTTGGTCATTTGTAACTTTGAGCAGACTTTGAAGCGAAGCTCTGCCCGTTTGTTTTCACGGTTTTGTACTGTCAAAGTATCAATAGAAAACAACTTATAATTACATCTTTGTGTTCTCATCCACACACGTGATTGGATTCCGCATATATCACGTGTTCGTACGCACACAACGGTTGAAGATTCGATCCTCGGAGCGAATTCACAATAATTTTTATGTCAGACCTATGTCTAAGTCCTAAATCTACCATTTAGCTGAGTACTGAGGCGGTGCTGACACAACCTATTTAACCGGTGAGTTTACTAATTGTTTTGACGCAACGTTTAAATTGTTTCAAAATGCGACGAATAAAATGTATGATATGCATGATTAAAATGTATAACATGCAAACATGTAATGTTGACATTTAAAACACCTAATTGCATAAAATAATTAATTATCTAATGGTACGGAAGTTACCGGATTGTGTCGTTTGTCACAACGTGGTTTTTGTATGATTGTAACACTTAAGGTTTCTATTGTTGTTGTTTTAAAACGATAGTTATGTATGGGTTGGTTTGGTTAAAAGCTAATATTGCGCTGAAAATTATAAATGGTAAATGAGTGATTATAGTGTTGTGTGTTAATAACCATGTATGTATATGTACCCACGTATAGTTGTATGGGTTATTTTGTTGTAGCGGCTTTATGTTACATGGTTAATAAGGGGGTATGAAGTGATAAAGAATAGTTGGTAATCATGTATGTTATTTTAAAGTATTGATACATACGTGTGATGTAACACCCCGTGTTTCCGCAAGTGAAAGTCAAAGTCAAGGTCAAAGTCAACGACCGATTTCGCGCGACTTGACTCGTAGAAATGTTTTTATTTTATTTATATTATGTGGAGTAAGTGTCGTTCATTGCAAGAATCGAATCGTGTTAACCGTATTTCAATCGACTCGCGACTGTGAACTATAGGAAGTAACAATGCGATAAAGTTAATCAACTAATAGCAAGCTATACGAATCGAATCGACATCAAATCGCAACCTGAACTGTGTATTCTACTTATATACGTGTGTGTGTGCCTTACGTGTTACCTGTGCATGTTTGTTTATGTCTTGTCGTGGTAATCAAGCGAACTCAATCGAACTCGAAGTTTAACTCGAATGTAAACAACCCAAACCCGAATTCCGAATCGAACCATGTTATATACGAAGTAGTTGGGACTAAAAGTAATTTGAGTAGGAAACCCTATCGAATCGCTCGCAATCGAAACCGAAGCGTCATCGCACCGGACGCACCATTCAGTCGACGTCCGGACGGAAGGTCCATCCGCACGAAGTGCCAATCTGCACGGATTGCCAATCCGCACGAACTGCCAATCCGCACGGATTGCCAATCCGCACGAACTGCCAATCCGCACGGATGACCAATCCGCACGAATAAACAATCCGGGTGACCTGCCATCTGCACGGACCACCCTTTCCCCTTTTAGCATCCTATAAATACCCGGGTCACTCTCCAAACTTTCCACTTTTGGCAAGTGACGTCCGACCTGCACGCATTCTTCACCTTTTCTCCGACTTCTCTCAATCCAGGTAAGATCTTGCTCTAAATCTTGTACATTCTTGATCTATACACACATCTACACCTTTCTACCTTTCAAATCCCAACTCTTAACCGTGAAACCATCAAGATTTGAGGTATTCTCGGGTGACGTCATCATGAAGTTCTCATGAACTTCAAGTGTGACCTCATTCCACCAAGAATAACTCAGATCTGAATGATTTCCACACGATTTCACAACAACTTCACCTAAATCTAAACTTTTCTAGGGATAAAAGAGTTAAAAGAAATAAACTCAAGTTTTCTCCTTCTTTTACCCTCAAAAACGGTACGAATCGGATCAGTTCTAGTCTTTCACTCAATATTAGTGATGCACTAGCCCTAGACCTGGATTCTACCCACAAGACACCTGATTTCGGGTTAAACCGGAATGACCATTCTGAGTCGCCGACAGGCCTCGAGTTAGGGTGGTTCCTAGCCGGCTTAGTCATGCGAGTAAGAATACTATTCCAAGTGGTTGCCACGTAATCAGAACGTCTCGATAAAACGACAACAGAAACCAAGAGTAGACGAATGGAACAACCAGAACGAGAGGCTTTCCGCACGGACAAGTTGTCCGCACGAACAAGTTATCCGCACGGACAGACGATCCGGACGGTGTAACGCCCCAAAAATCCAAATGTCATATATTCGAAATATGTCCTTATGCGTTATATTATGAAATAAATAACTAGGCTATTTAACCTAGTTAAGTGCATGGTAAAAACTATTAAAAGAGAAAAGTAGTGCCAAAAATGTGTTGGAAGTAAACTTGAGGGGTTAAAGTGGATGGGGTGAAACTTGGTTACTAATTAAAAGAAAATATCAACACACACCACACACATTTCGTGTGTGTGTGTTCTGGATTCGTCCCAGGGCTCCCCAATGGAGCCAAACCCTAACTCAACAATATTCATCAAATTGAAGGGTGAATCAAAGCTCAAATTCACAACCGAACGTGAATTAGTGATCACCAACACGAGGGGATCATAAGGTATGTTGAATTTCGATGTTTAATGAAGTTAAGAAATCTTGATAATCATCACTAGTGGTGATTTCTGTATGAATCATGAAGGTTATGGCCAAATTAGTGATGTATGCACGTTTAGGAACAAACCCTAAGCGAAGACTCTGAGTAAATTGCTAGAGTTTAGGTGTTTGGATGAATTACCACAATTGGTTAAGTGGGTTTATGTTTAATCCATGAAATGGTATGAACTTGATTAGGAATATGAGTAGTATGTGATGTGTATTTGTATATAGTGTGATTATGGTATGGAATTTGTATGATGTTTACTTGTGATGATAAATGAAAGTGATAATTAGGAAGAAACACATGAAATACTTGTACATCATGCTTAGAAAGTAGTACGCACACCAAGTGTTTGATGAAATGTCTAAATGACAATAATATGTGAAATTGTATGCAATTAATGGGTAAACATGTATAGAATGTGGTAATAATGAAATTGATAGTAAACTAACATGAGGAATGCATTTTAGATATAGTTCATGAGAAGATTATGTTATGTTGATGTTGAGTATGCTTTATGCTTGTTTGAATTGACTAATGAAAGTCATACATGAGATATGAATTTGATATGATCGTTCATACGTACAATCATATATGTTAACAAGAATGTGAATGTAATGACATGTACGGATAGGAGTCATGTCAACGCGTGTCACACCCCTTTCTGCGGCGGAAGCACGAGGTGTGTTGGGATTGAACCCTACCAGAGGAACAGATAATATAAAGCCAAAACCAGGTCACAACAAAGGATTCACAATAAGCAGCAGTTTACACTTTGCTCTCCCCTTGAAAGTGATTTATAACAACTGATGGTCTCTACTCACTGTCCATATACAACTGCTGCTGTCCTTTCAACTGCTGATGTAAACCCTGAAGTTTCCAACACTGCTGGTCCTATCTACTGATGATAAAGCACTGCCCAGTCAAGGACTGATCAACCTTGAGGAAAGCACTGACATAAAGAGAAAGCAGCTGTTTAGTGAAATATCTGTTTTATGTATAGTCAGTGGTTAGGTTAGCAGTGTTTATGTAAGAACAGTAGATACAGGTTGTTAGGCTGTTAGACGTCGCTTTCGTGGTGACGTCAGCTGAGATACCTCAGTGGTTTGGTTTGCCTATAAATGTAACAGTACCCTGTACTGTTACATTTGATTGACTGAGCGAGTTCTTCTCCTCATGTCTAATCCTTTCATCTTGTGCAATCCAACCTTGGGATATCAGGCTGAGGGGGAGCTTAGTTTGTAAGCAGGTCTGTAATCTTTTGCTTTGATTTGTAATCTTTTGACTCTATGAGAAGCAAATGTTTATCAAACTATTTTCTCCTTTGATTGTGTTTATAAAGTTTGTTATTCATTTCCGCTGCACTTTACATGTTTTCATATTCACTAATTGTTCAAAACATACAAACAAACACAATCATGAGAGCCTCCGATCCTAACAAGGTGTGATCATGAAAGGTTCTCATTGCATACGAAAGGTAAACATACTACATGCTCGTGAAAATAACTTCAAATACCATAATTTGAAAACATAAGTTTAGCGTTTACATCGCTAAGTCGCATAAAACATTGTCTTAAAAAAAAGTTACAACTTTATTTAAAGATAAGCAATAGCGACATCCACGAGCATGAGTAAGACCGCGCGCATATCCATCCTAGTTACCTGAAATACATGTGAGTTTTGGAAAAACGTCAACATAAAGTTGGTGTGAATTCATGCAATTTTTGTATTTCACGTTTGTATACTTTGTATGAAAACATAATTTGTATTTTGTATAAATCAAGTCTTTTGTGTACACCACGTACTCATGTATAAATCAAATATTTCTGTATGTATCAAGTGTTAATGGGTTGCAAAGCCATTAACATGTGACACGACATAGGAAGTCACCAAACCATAGGCATTTTTCTGTAGTCGATTCACGACTGAGACACAAAAACACTGCTTGGTAAAAGAGTGGCCAAGAGTGGGGCTGCCCGGAAACCCATTAGATCTAACCTTTTGTTCTGCGGTCTAAGTATGTACACGATTAATGGTGCTTATGGTACCCTATTCGTGACACGATTTCTCGTATCATTCTTGTATCCATCATACCATTTGTAAACATTGTAATATTTGTAACATGTATTTCACCCCCGAAGGTATAAAACTGAAAACAGTTAAAAGAAAAGGGGGAGCATGAACTCACAACTTTGCGTTCCTTGCGTCATAAACTTCACCGGATTTTCTTAATTAACGTCGTAACCTATACGCGTTTTCTTAACGTTAGTCACTAGACTTGTATCGCACAAGTACAGTCACTCTCTTTTGTATTTGTATTGTTGTGTTAAAAATATTTCATATTTTTAACTACGTATCTTACTTATATTATTTCCTCTAAAATAAATATAAGTCTTTTGTGTTTTGCACTTCGCACCCGAATTATGTATCTTGTATTTTGTATGTGTATTTTTATGTTTATACTCCTCATGAGTATTTAGTGTATTTTTAAGTCTTAATACACTAGTACGTATAACACATACTATACACACTTAGCACAACAGTTGGTGAAAAAATAATATATATTTTTCTCTCAAAAATATACTTACTTATATCCATTTTTATTTTTGAAGAAGTCCTCATTTCTTATCACCAAAAATTAGGGAAACCTTGGTAATACTTTTAAACACATTTTTAGGGAATAAGTTTCTCAAAAACTTATATTTTTCTAAGTGTCAAAATTTATAAAAATTCTGACAGAGTTTCCCCTAAAAATGGAGGTTTCCCATGTTTTCAAAACATGTGTTTATTTTCTTTTAAATCGTCAACAATTTCCTCATTCAACAATAATCAATATGCAACTAGT
Organism: Helianthus tuberosus; assembly: GCA_030545235.1. Lineage (NCBI taxonomy): Eukaryota > Viridiplantae > Streptophyta > Magnoliopsida > Asterales > Asteraceae > Helianthus > Helianthus tuberosus. The sequence goes on along the minus strand of CM060411.1, from coordinate 140,584,413 downwards.
TAAAATAGATATAATCGCAGAAATACATGAACTTGTGGTTTTTCCAAAATAGGTAGTATCTTTCCATTATTTTTAGTGGATCTTTGTATAGATCAACTTCGTTTCTTGAAAGTCTCGTTTTTAAAGAAGTTACATCTTTACAACTTCCTGTCATTATTTACAAAAATAGTTATTTTGTCGAAACTTTGTGTTACACAAGTGTTTACACACTCGTGTGTTTGCTAGAATCATTCTTTTTCATGTAAGATTCGTCTTTAGAAAATATGATTTCTTGGACACTTGGTCCTTTGAAAGTACCACTTGTAGATCCGTAGATCTACTAGTTTTGAACACCATTTCATAAGTAAAATCGATTTTACACAAGTTCAAGTTTGATGTGTGGTAGAGTTTCATCACCTAACCCTTGTTACACTTAAACAAGCTTTATGTCATAATCCATGATCATGACCAACCGGGTTAAATGACGATCCGAGCTACCACAACATAGATCGGGTCCAAATAATCACACAAATCAATTACTACAAGTTTTACACAACGTATGAGCTTTTAACCAACATTACAAGCATTTTTAGTAAACTTTTATGTATCAACTTGTATGTTTACGAGTTTTAGCCGTTACATAACATTTTAACCACTTCAAAATAGTTCGAGAGTGTGATTCAAGCAACTTACTACTAGCTCGAGGCTAGGGAAGAAACTAGTCGAAGATTGGGTGGATACAAGCAATAGAGTGAGGTCCTTCGCCTTCCGATTGCACCAAGCCTCCTTATACGTGATCCTTAACGCTTGTATGAACTTGGAATGTGAAGATCAAAATCGAAAATATGATGGGTGTTCAAGGGGGTGTTCGGCCGAAGCTTTGAGAGAGAGGGGAGGGTGTGTTTGAGTTGTGCAAAGTTAAGTGAAAGTGATTATGTGCCATAACATGAACTTATAGACAATGTCATGTTCAATTAACCAAAGGTCCATATGTATGCAAGATATTAAACATGCTACAATAAAATAATCATCAAAGGTACAAGGGTGTCCCCTCTAGTTGGGGACGGTTAGAGGGGGGGGGGGGGGTTCTAGTCCGATTCCAACTAATTAGTTGGGTGTTAGTTAGGCTAAGTAAGTTAGTTAAGTGCTTAACCTGGTTAGTGGTGTGTCATGCGTTACAAAGGGTGTTAGGGTATTCAGGGACCCTAACTGGCTCAGAAAAAGATAAATAATGAAAATAACAATATTTTCATGTTTCGGGTAAAGTCCGGTTGTTCGGTTACATACCGATTCGTTAAAGTGCTAAATTGCATCTTTTAGTGTTTAATAAGTATCTTTTTGTAACACTATCGATTCCCAACACTTTAGGGAAATATTCCGGATAATAAAATGTCATTTTTGCAAAATATTCATATGTTTAAATGCTGAATTATTGCTGAATTATATAAATTCTGCACTTAAAGTGTGTTTCGGGTGCTTTTTAGTGCTTATTTTTGCTTTCGTATTGCATATATATTAAACCCTTGTATGTACTCTGGGTTTTAATGCATTCTTGTTGTCGGACCTACACCTAGGCTCCAAATTTTATTGTCTGACTGCTTTCTGCAGTTCTGTTGACACAGTGTGTCTTACCGGTGAGTTTACTAGTATTTTTGACGCAACACTCTTGTTTATGCATAAAGCAATATTTTGTAGTATACAACATGCATGAATTCACTTGTTTAGTAGGAAATCAGACATTGCTGACAATTAAGCACATAATTGCAGTCATTAAGCAATGATTAAAGTGTACGGAAATTACCGGTTTGGTGCCAGTTGTCACAACGCGGACATAAGCATGGAAGGACAACGGGCCAAGGATAAACACGGAAGCTATGCTTGAACTCGGATGCACGAGGTAAGTGATTTCCATAATCACTTCTTAGTTGTTTAAGTATTATAGTGTTTTAGATAATTAAACCTGATGTTTGAGGTTAATTATGTGTTGAAGTCCTTTGTCGCAAAGTTTGGTGTTAAAGTTGTCTAAAATGCCCTTGGTGGGTATATTGTGCGAATGACCTTTAAATGATGTTTAGAAATAAGATAAACGATCAAGTGAATAATTAGGACAAGTATGGAAGCGAAAAAGTATGTTTGTGAGAGTCAAATGCATTGAAATACGTAAATACCCTTAATGGATCAAAATAAGCATTTAAGCGTAAACGGTACTTTATCAAGTAAGGAACCCGTGATTTGAGTTTCATATGATAGGCGATATGAAAATAATGAATTTCATGAGTTTATAGCTCAAATAAACATGTTGGGATGATAAAATTATGAACGGGTCAATCCTTGGTAAAAAGGGTAGTAAGCCGAGGACTTAAAAGTCTGAAATTTTGATAATCCGGATGTCGGGTTTTAACTCCATAAGATGGAAAATTAATTTACGGACGTGTAGGAAAAAGAATCGGGTAAAACGGACCAAAAACGAGAGAGTTATGCTTGTTTCCGTGAAATCGGATCGTGTTGGAATTATGCAGCAACCAGCTGCAATCTGTCTGTCGTTTTGGGGGCGTCGCGCCACGCGATGGGGGGTCGCGCGACGCGACGGGTTAAGTTTCTCCGGAAATTGTTTTTTTCGCGTGTTTGGTCCGGGAATCTCGTTTAAACGTGTTTTAAGCTACGGGGGACTAATTTAATGTATGTTTTATGATCATTAGGGTAAGTATACATGTAGATAAGTATGTGGTATGTTTGTATATCTCTATACACGTTCGTAGAAAAGTATGAAAGAATGTACGCATCTACGTGGGTATGTTTATAAGTATGTGAGCAAGAATATGCGGATTTATGAAGGTTTGTATGTGAGTAGGCGTGTATGAGTTTGGTATGTTGCAAGTAGGAATGTATGTATATATAGATGTATAATGTCATGAGTGTACGTAGTGATGTAGGTAAGTGAATATGTAAATACGTATATAAGGATGTAGAGGTATTCATGTGTAAGTAGGCATGTTGATTGGTATGCATGTGTGTACGTATGTATATGAGTAGGTAATATGTATGAAGTCTAGGTATGTATGTAAGTCATTCGGTAAGATTAAGTTTTACGTTGTTATGCATGTACATGGAGTTTTAGGTGTAATGCAGGTGCTGTATCGAAGACTCACTAGAGGTGAGGAACTCGGAGGGAATGTTTAATGATAAGTAATAATGGAACGGTAATAGTCAAAGGATAAGTATCGTTTATATTGATAATATACTAATGACTTGTATGTGTGGGTGAGTGCAGGTTGTTCGAGCCAGATTATCTTATGATGAAGGAGCGATCAAAGGTCGAGTCACCAGATAGATTGTACGGTAGTGTTGAGTATGTAACTGAGTGAAGCTAGGTTATGTTTTCTTATTGTAAATGAGTATACTAAATGTATTTATTGAAAAAAAAATAAACCTTAAAAATGAATTTAAGCGCGACAAGGTGTTTGTAACGAGCGAAATTTTTATGGTACGAATTTCCGCTGCGACTTTTGTCATTTACGATTTAGGGTCTTTCAAGTTGGTATCAGAGCCCTGGTTTGAGGGAATCAAGTACGCGAAGGTAAGTACTTGAACTCAAACTTGTGTGCTCTTGAGATAAGAAATCCGTACAATCTAAGACTCGATCAAGATCCAAAGGTAAAAGCTAATGTAAGTATGTACTTATGTATACGTATAAGGAAACTGACGTTTTTGTATGTGCAAGGTAAGCATAAGTATTTGAAGATGATGATTTGTGAATGTAGGCTAGGATGAATACTAAGGCAGGCAAAGAGGTAATAAGCCAAATTTGAATCCAGGTACGTAAATTCGATATGTGGGTATATGTAATAGTAAAACTCATTAAGGGAAGGGAAAATTTTAAATGAAGGATAATGATAGCATAGTAAGGAAGAATTGAACGTGATACATGCGCCGAAACCTAAGTCTACGAACATAAGGTGACAATTACATGAAGGCACGAAACTAATATGTGGATTTTGTACCTGGCCAGTACAGGAGAAACGTATGACGTTCGTGAGAATCATGATAATTGTTACAGGTATGTCCGGTAGAGTTGGGTAGATGGTGGGCGTGCGGGTGAAATGGGTAGTAAGACTCTCAGGAAATTGAGAGTACCATGTAGGAATGAAAAGTGTGAGTGATAAAAATAAAGAATGTTGAATCCGTAAGAAAGTACGGATCAACAAGCCATCATACACAAACACATCCTTAGGAAGAAACAATCCACTCGAATAGTTATCCGTACGAACATGTTATCCGCACAAGTGACTAGTCCGGACAAATTGCAAATCTGCACGGATTACATGTCCGCACGGATGAACAATCCGCACGAGTGACTAATCCGGACGGATTACCATCCGCACGGATAACTCACTCGCACGGATAACTCACTCGCACGGATAGCTTACTCGCACAGATAACTAGTCCGCACGATCAGCTATCCTACCCACTCTCACTCTATATCGTTTTACGCGCCACTTATCGTTACGTTATCAAATCTATTCAGGCCAACCGTACTCGCTGAAAAGCGCTCCCTTCAATACATAATCGCTGTGAGTATACTCGAACCCTTTTTGCTTTTAGCACTTTTGGGTGTTACATACGTTACGAATATTCAAACTACAACTATCACACTACTCAAGCTATTTTAACGCTAAACCATTAATGCATGTTATACGTGGCTTATGAATGCTTGTTTGTTATGTTTACACATGGAATGCTGTCTACCTGCCTTAGCAACGATAGTACTATAGTCTGGACTCAGCACCCGTTCACACGGGGGTTGTTAAGGATCTTTTACTTGCATGGATTACGGTGGTAATCATGTATTGCGAACTGCCTCGGGCAGTCAACCCACAGTCATTGGTATCGATGGATCTATGTCGATAACTAACGTGCTTCATTTCACTATGTGTACGTGCTGGTTATGCGTAAATGAATTTGAACTCTATATGCTATTATCAAACTTGTATGCTCACCTTTACATTATATGTATTGACTTTATTTTAACGTATGTGACAGGTGCTTAGGTTGTTTCTGTGCTTAACTTGCTGGTGATGAAATTGAGGCCAGGGAAGGAGTCCTAGAAACCAACAAATAAATTAGTTATGTTTAAATCTGAGTTGTCGGAACAGAATACTTGTCTTGATGTTTGTCTGTAATAATTATTTAACTATTTGAGATACGGTATGGGACGTATTATTTAAATTGAATGGTAATGATAGTTGTTATGGAAATTTCTAGACAATCTGTTTCGCTCAGTGCCATGCCCCGATGATTCCGCCATCGGTTGGGGTGTGACATGTGAGGTGGAATGGTGTTTTATTTATATGGTATGAAGTGACCTAATAATTGTGTTCTTGACTCCATTTTAGAAGGGATGGTTAAGAGAAATGGGAAGAAGCTATTGGCTCAAAGTTGAGAAATGTTATGAGACAGGTGGCTTGAAATAATACAACTGTAACTCGACGTCTTATTGCCATACATCCTAAGCATTAAAAACTTATTTGGTTTACATAATTATAATGTTATGAGTCCTCACTTAGCTATAGCTAACTTTGGTGATGTCTTCGTATAGGTAATACAAAAGAGATTAATGAACGGTGTGGACATGTCATGAAGAACAATGGGGTGGCTTGAACTGCTAACATGAAAAAAGAAGAGAATCCATGAGTTGTTCACAAACATTCCAGTTAAGCAATATAATTAGTCAATGTTATGTATACCATATAAATATATAATTTTTAGTGTTGTATGACAGATTTGTGTGGTAGAAAGGCGAAAGTGATCAAGTCTTGGGAGCGGGTCAATGATAGAAGGATTTAGTGATGTTTTGTTCACTAAACGTATGGGGTTTTTTATTGGGTCATTTGGATTTAATTGTTTGTATGTTGGAGTTTAATTTAGTGTCTGTTTTAGCAAAATGCTAGTATGTCAATGTGATAATGGGTTATGTTTGTTTTATAAAAATCATGTTTTTAAATAATGTGATAATGGGTTATGTTTGTTTTATAAAAACCATGTTTTTAAATAGGTTTTGTTTCGAAAGGATTCCCCGTTATGCAAACGGCTCATGGTTAAATTTTCTAAACATGTGTGTTTACAAATGTGTAACTAAACTGGTTTATGAGCTTAATATATTTTGGGAATAATGTCCTTTATCATGTAAGGTTTGAAAAGATTTCCGCAAAGTATTATTGTGCTTTGAAAATTCGGGTGTCACATGTGACAACTGGCCCAAACCGGTAATTTCCGTACACTTTAATTATTGCTTAATGACTGCAATTATGTGCTTAATTGTCAGCAATGTCTGATTTCATACTAAACAAGTGAATTCATGCATGTTGTATACTACAAAATATTGCTTTATGCATAAACGAGAGCGTTGCGTCAGAAATAATAGTAAACTCACCGGTAAGACATACTGTGTCAACAGAACTACAGAAAGCAGTCAGACATTAGAATTGAGGCCTAGGTGTAGGTCCGACAACAAGAATGCATTAAAACCCAAGAGTACATACAAGGGTTTAATATATATACTATACGAAAGCAAAAATAAGCACTAAAAAGCACCCGAAACGCACTTTAAGTGCAGAATTTATATAATTCAGCAATAAATCAGCATTTAAACACATGAATATTTTGCAGAAATGTCGTTTTATTATCCAGAATATTTCCCTAAGTGTTGGGAATTGAAAGAGTACAAGAAAGGTACTTAAAAGACACTAAAAGGTGCAATTTAGCACTTTAACGAATCGGTACCTAACCGAACAACCGGAACTTTACCCGGAACACCAAAATATTGCTAGAAGAAATGTTTTTATTTTTCTGAGCTAGTTAGGGTTCCCGGATACCCTAACACCCGCTATAATGCACAACACACTAGTAACCGAGTTAACCTTCAACTTAACTTAACTAATACCTAACTATTAGTTGGAAACCAACCGGATAACCCCCCCCCCCCAACCGAGTTCGGTCACTATGTGACCCTCCCCTTGTACTTTGATGATTAAAATAATCATCCATGTCCCATATCAATGAGACATATGATCCAATGGTTAAGTGTGTAGTGATTTGCCTATAAGTTCCAAGCTAAACACAACATAACCTCCACACTCACAACACTTGATCAAAACTCTCTCTCCCTCTCCTTAAGCTTACGGCCGAACACCACCCACCATCCATCCATCATTTTCGATTTCCTTCAAGCCATTCCAAGTGACTACAAGTGTCAAGGATCTCACACAAAGGAGCTTGGTGCATTCGGAACGTGAAGGACCTCTTCTTGTTGGTGCACACATCTGTCGTCTTTGTCTTATATCGAGTCTCGGGTTCGGTGCGGAGCTATTCAAGACATGATGTCATGATGACATCATCTAGATGACATCATCAATGACATCATACTACATATTCATGTGAGATTGCATGCTAATTTCAAATCAGAATGTTAGTTGATGAACATTTCGCTTGAAGACAAAACACATTGAAAGATTTCGCTTCAACATGTTAGGTTCGCTTGAAGGGTTTCGCTTGAAGCCTTCAAGCGAAATCATATAGCTTATAAATAGGGCTAGTGTATTGTCATTTGTAACAGTTCAAACAGTTTTTGCCAAGTGTACCGAAGTGCTGCTGGTTTCTCTTTCGATTGTAAAGGTTGTCAATATCAATATATAAGAGTTTAAAGTGAATATCAAGCTGTTTACACGTTCGTTTCTTAGTTTCCGCCTCTGAAACGGACTAGAACTCTTCCGAACGACTCGTTAAGGTCGCAATCCGATCCTACAATTGGTATCAGAGCACAGGAAGAAGAGTTTAGCTTGATATCATCTATTTTCTGATTTCTACACCTTCTTTTTCAATCTGGATGAGATTTAACGGTCAAATTGGTCTGAGTTTTTCACCGATTGTATAAAACAGTAGTCTAACAAAGCCTTGAAAGTTTGAGACCGAAATTCAAAGTAAAAATGACAAAAACTGGACAAAAACTTGATTTCGCTTGAAAGAGTTCGTAACATTCAGCAGAGTTTCGCTTGAAAACATTGAGTGTTTGAAGCGAAATAGTTAATTTCGCTTGAAATAGAACCTGATATCAGATTTCGCTTCAACAAACAGTTGATTTCGCTTCAAGACTTAACATCTGTTTTCGCTTCAAGAAAGAATAGTTGATTTCGCTTCAGAACTTTATTACTCGGGATTTCGCTTGAAGGTACTTGCAAGGTGTTTTCCGAAGTTTTTGCTAATTACTGAAGCATGGAAGAAGATTTCTACAACGCGTTTGCCACACCAGTAGCTCCGGTTACAGCTGCTGAAGCTTTGTACAGTGAAAATGAGACGGGAACTCATCAAAAGCCGCCAAAGCTCATGTACATTGAAGACTTCAAAGGATGGCAGAATCGATTTGAGAACTGGGTTCAAGCTTACAGATTCGATGCATGGTGTTCATTGGAGAAAGACTATGAAAAACCGAAAAATGAACGTGGGCTTATAAAGGATTTTTGTGACTTTACAGAAGCTGACAAATTGAAGTATACTAGTGAGAAAATGATGATCAGTATTCTTCAACAAGCAATCAAAGAAGATATATTCGTTTTGCTTCAACACGATAATACAGCTAAGTCAATTTGGGAAGCATTGATTCAGAAATTCAAAGGAAGCGCGGATATGATTAAAAACAGAAAGGCTTTGCTAAAGAAATCATTCGATATGTTTGTAGCTTTTGATTACGAATCAACGAAACAGACAACTGACAGATATTGTCATCTTGTCTTGGAAATGGGGAGATTGGATATAAAGAAGGATGATGAGGAATGGGTGGATAAACTTGCTGAGGCATTACCACAACAGAAATGGGGAACTTATTTGTTGATTATCAAACACATGAGAAAATCTGAGAATATGAGTCTAGCAAAGTTTATTCAAAAGATTGAAGAGCATGAGTTGGATATTCAGAAAACAGCTATCATGACGAATCCAAATGCCAAACAAGACGTCAGTTTGTACTACCGAGGGAACAAGTTTGAGGCTACCTCCAGCCCTAGCCCAAAGATCCAAACTGGTTTCAGTGCAGATGGTTCATCCGGAACAAAGAGTAATGTTACTCAAAGTGGTGGATCTTCATCATTCTCAAGTTTTGATCCAAACTTTACAACATCAAGTCCTCAACAATCGAATTCAACAAATCTTCAATGCAATGTTACATTAAACATTCAAAATGGCCAGAATTTGTCTCCGGAAGTTGCCAAGCAGCACATGGCATCATTGGTTACTATGTTAGAGTCTTACGAAAGTTTGATCAGTGGGAAAATTGGCAATCCGATGCTTACCAAAGAAGATTACGACCAAATTGATGCTGAAGAACTTGAAGTGATGGATATCAAGTGGTGCTTAGCAAGTGCTTGGAGGAGAGCTGAGAAGTTTCAAGAGATTACTGGTAGGGATGAATTTCGAGGAATGGCTACCTCTCCATTGGGATTTGATAAATCAAAGGTTACCTGTTTCCGTTGCAAAGGAAAAGGTCATTTTAAACGAGAGTGCAAAAGTAAAGAAGCTACCGAGAATCAAGAAAAGAACAACTATTATCAGAAATCAATTTTTCATCAGACTTCTCAACAACCTCAAATTACACATGCTCATGCTACTGGTGATGTAAAGAAGAAAGCTTTACTTATTCATCAAGATGACGAAAAAGTTGCCGAGGGATTTAGTTGGGATAAATACATTCCATCAGAATCAGGCTTTGTTGCTCGAATTCTAGGTGAAGATGAGGTTAATCAGAAAAGAATCCCAATTTTTCCAGATCTTGGAAGTGATGTGGATACCGATGATGAGGAAGAACATCTCAACAGAGCCAGAAAAGGCATTGATCCTACTAGTTTTAATTTGTTTTTTGCAGATAAAATGGAGATGCTGTATCAGAAGAAGATGGCAAGATTGAGGAAAGAGCTGGAAGCAACAAAAATGCAAGCTGATGAAAAGACAAAGACAGAAGCTGGAGAAGCAAATGTTGAACCAGTGACTGAGAAAGTAGTTGAGAAAATCGTTAAAGTGGAGAAAGTGGTGGAAAAACTTGTTGAAGTTGAAAAATTAGTTGAAGTTGAAAAACTGGTCGAAGTAGAGAAAATTGTGGAAGTAGAAAAAATTGTTGAAATAGAGAAACTCGTTGAAGTTGAAAAGACTGTCGAGGTTGAAAAGATAGTTGAAAAATTGGTTGAAGTTGAAAAACCATGTGTGAAGTGTTCAGAGTCTTGCAAAGCTTGTGAAGAGAAAGATACGAAGATTGCTGAATTAGAGAAGATTAAAGAAGACTTACTGTCTGATGTGAAGTATGTGAAGGAGTCGTACGATGTACTGAACAGGACAGTTGATAGTCTGAAGAAGACGAATACAGAAACCGAAAAAGCAATGGATAAAATGAGTGCAACATTAATGACAAAGCAGAAAGTCATCAATGAGTACATCGAAGATTGTGCAAAGTTAAAGAAAGATGTGGAACTTGAGAAGATTGAGAGTGAAAGGATTAAACGATTACTGTTGAGTTACACTACTTGTGATTACTTAATTGATCGTGTTTATCCTACTGTTGCAGGTCTGGAAGCGTTCATGGACAGAAAGACTGAAGATACTGATACTGGTAAGAAACCAAGTGTAAAGTATAACAGATGTCCGCCCCCGATCCATGAAACTTATTCTCCCAGGAAGCCAAATGAGGAACGAGTAAAAAAGGCAGTCAACATCAAGTTAAAGTCTGAAATCATTGATGAATTACCAGACAATATTGATGTTACATTCACAGCGTCTGACACTGATCATGAGTCTGAATTAGTAAAGAAAGTTGTCGATCAGGTGTTGGATACGGATGAGGAGTTAAAACCGGAGTCTAAGTCTAAAAGTCCGAGTTCGTCAGAAAAGAGTCCGAGTTCACCGGTTAATAGGATTTACAATAGAGAATTCCTGTTATCAAAATCTAATTTGAATGACGGATCAATCAAAGTGGCTTATACTTTGAATGATTCAGACAAATTATATTCTGATGAGGAATTTCCAATCAGAAGTGTAAAAACTGAAATGATTAAACAGGTTTTCAAATTAACAGAAATTAATCTTTCTGATATAAAAGATCTAAATCTTGATGAAAAACCTAAAAAATACACTTCAAGAATTCAACAGAGATTGAACAAGAAAAAGGGTTATAGTTCTGGTTATGGTTATCGAAAGAAACCAAACTACAACGGTAATCTCAAAAAGAAAGGTTTAGGATTTATTCCTCCTGAAAATTATCAAAATCAGAAAACTTATAAACCAAATACAAAATTTGTTGCAGGTGGAAGTTGTGAAGATGAGCAGAAGAAACCATTCTGGAAACAATCCAATCAAGAGTTTCTTACTGAAGTGAAGAAGAATGTGAGAAAGTTTGCTCAAAGAGTTGATCGAAGAACTTGTTTCAAATGCCAAAAAGTTGGACATATTGCTTGGAATTGCCAACAGTCCAACAACACAAAACAGGAAGTTTCTTCTAACTCTGAAATGAAAAAGAAAAATGTTGATAAATCGACTTTGGAAGTTGGTGAAACTTCAAAACGGTTTTACAAAAGAAGTGTCGATTTAAGCAAACAAAAATGGGTTGTTAAAAGTTCCCAGAGTAGTTCTGACAATGAATCTGATTCCAGAAAATCAGAGGAGTCAATTGTTGAGAAAAAGATTGTGAATTCCGTTCCTGAGGTGAACGATGAAAATTTTCCTTCATTGTCAAAGGAAAATTGGAAGTCGAAAGTTGGGAAGGTAGAGATCTCAAATCAATTCTTCGCTGATAAGGGAGAATTTGATGTTGAGAAGGCTTTCAACGGGAAAGTCAAACATATTTTCGGTAAGATGGTTGATAGGAAGGTAAAAGGTGCTCAAGAATTTTACAAATCAAAATGTTGGTGGGATAGATGTTTGCCACCAAAGTCACCCAAGGCTGGTGAGGCTTGGGTGGACGTTATGTTTGAGTAAAAACCGGACTTGCCGGAGCTCCCAGGTTGGTTTAAGTGGAGCAGGAATCGGCACATTTCTTGAGAAATTCACGAAAGTGATTTCGACTTACAAATGGTAAATCAGGGACATTAAATTGTATCTGATTTTCTACAAGTTGTATTTTGAAGAACAATGTGATGAGCTACACCCCTAACCTACAATTGGTAAAATCAAACTTATTTTCCGGAAAAACCATTTGATTAAAACAAACTTAAGTGTTTTGAAATCAATGGGAAAATAGTTTGTTGTGAGGGGGAGTTCTGATTGTTTATGCCAAGTGGATGGCGATTTGAAGTGATTCGATATCAGTTGTCACTTTATTGTACAGTTTGTTTTCAAATTTCCTAAAATGTGTTTGCATTTTAGGGGGAGTAAAAATTTTCAGAAAATCCAAAAACATTAGAAAATTTGGAAAAAGCCAAAAACATGATAAAATCAAAAATGAGTTTTGTTGTATAAAAGAGGAAATGATAGTACATCAGTGGACTGTCACAGCATGCTAAAGAAATGTAAAGTAAAAATGTGATAAACAATCTCACTGTGGATATATCAGTAGGTTTTTACACATTTAGTAAATTGTGACGAGATATAAACATAAAATTTACTTGCGTCTACGTGGGGAACACCTCCAGGATATATAGGTAACCCCTGAAATCTTGTTTGAAGGGTCCCGTATTCTGAGATACTAGGTCTTTATGCTCAGTGATATCTGGGGTATTATCCCGGGACTTCTGATTTTGCGGAAGCAATGGCCTAGTCCCCGGAGAATACTTTCTGCTTGCTTGAAATATAGCACCACCCTCAGCTAAAAAATGATGAAACATTGAAAAATGCTAATCATGGCTGTTGTAATTCAAAAGATCCTCTAAAGGGGACACACCTAAAAGTCAACTAGGCTCTCTGCTGAACGGAAGTTCTGACCTGAGCTATCACGGTTGCATAATTTATTCCCCTTACAGATATCATCTGTGGTATACTCACCTGTAAGACTGAATATTGGGGTCTGGATACGGGAGTATATACTGAGGTGGGACACATGTAGATGTTTAAGTCCTAAAACACTAATTCGTATCTCGAAGCAGTTGAACTTTGTGTGAAAATTTAAGTGGACAAGTATACTGACAATCTAGGTGAATTGTTTAGAACTTAAAATGTTTAAAGCTTAACGGTGTTGGTGATTTGTCTCAAAAACTGATATGATCCTCTTGCACAAACTCACAAAAATATTGTTTGTAAATAGTTCTTTACTGCATTTTATTTCTGTTATTTCAAAATACAAAAAGATTTTCGGTGTGTTTTAGCATAAATTTTGAAAAATCCAAAAAGATTTTAGACAACTGATGTTGAAGAGCTGATTTTCAAAATTCCAAGTGCTGAACATGACGAACAGGTTTGGAAAATTTGATTGAAAAGTTTTTCAGAGATAAAAATTTTGTTAAATGATCATTGTTAATGTTTGATTATATATTGATTGAAGAAGGATCAGTGTTGGTACATGATATTTGATAAATTGTTAAATATTTTTTTTTTTGTGAATCTTATTTTTGGGTAGAGGATGTGCAGGATAGCAGATAGAGTGCCAGGTTCCGATACCTGAGGATTCTGAAATTCTGTAAAAGCCAGACTACGATCCCAGCATGTTTTGTGGGGGAGTCTGTTAGAGAGAGAGAGAATTGGAGATAGAATAGAGCCAGATAGAGATCCTGAAGAAAGCTCAAAGACTGATAAAGACTGAAGATTGAGAAGACTCGACACTTAAGACTCGTCAACATCTGAGGGGGAGTCTGTTGGTGCACACATCTGTCGTCTTTGTCTTATATCGAGTCTCGGGTTCGGTGCGGAGCTATTCAAGACATGATGTCATGATGACATCATCAATGACATCATACTACATATTCATGTGAGATTGCATGCTAATTTCAAATCAGAATGTTAGTTGATGAACATTTCGCTTGAAGACAAAACACATTGAAAGATTTCGCTTCAACATGTTAGGTTCGCTTGAAGGGTTTCGCTTGAAGCCTTCAAGCGAAATCATATAGCTTATAAATAGGGCTAGTGTATTGTCATTTGTAACAGTTCAAACAGTTTTTGCCAAGTGTACCGAAGTGCTGCTGGTTTCTCTTTCGATTGTAAAGGTTGTCAATATCAATATATAAGAGTTTAAAGTGAATATCAAGCTGTTTACACGTTCGTTTCTTAGTTTCCGCCTCTGAAACGGACTAGAACTCTTCCGAACGACTCGTTAAGGTCGCAATCCGATCCTACACTTCTCATCGCTTTTATCCACTCATTTTTCGACTAGAATCTTCCCTAGACCCGAGCTAGTAGTAAGTTGCTATAAACGCCCTCTCGATCTATTTTAAAGTGGTTAAAATAAGATATGACGGTTAAAACTCGTGAACTTGCAAGATGAAGTGTTAAAAGTCTACTAAAATGTTAAAAATGATGGTTAAAAGCTATGATGTTGTGTAAATCTAGCAAGACTTGTGTTGTGTAACTATTTAGTGCCGATCTATGATGTGGTAGCTCGGATCATCGTCTAACCCGGATTGGTCATGATCGTGGATCATGACATAGAGTTGTTTAAGTATAAAAAAGGTTAAATGATGAAACTCTACCACACACTGAACATGAACTAGTGTATGTTAAAATATGAAAGGGACTAGATGATGAACACTACTACATAATAACATGAACCTTGTGTAAAAGTAATTTTTCTTGTAAAATGAAGTTCTAAACTAGTAGATCTAAAGATCTACAAGTGGTATTTTCGAAGAACCAACTGTAAGACGAAACCATGTTTTAAAACCGGATCTTTCATGAACTAGAGGTGCTTTGTGAACAAACAAGTGTGTGGACACTTGTGTAACAAAAGTTTTAACAAAGAAATAATTTTCGTAAAAACCGACTAGAAGTTGTGAAACTTCATATTCTTTAAAAATAAAGTTTTTAAGAAATTAAACTTATTTTTTTTTATAAAATAACAAGACTTACTAAATGAACTAGTAAGTTACTACACATTTTTGTAAATATTCAAGTTCATGAAATAGAGAAACTAGTGATTATTGTTGATGATTATTGTTGTTGATGATTGTTGACGATTTAAAAGAAAATAAACACATGTTTTGAAAACATGGGAAACCTCCATTTTTAGGGGAAACTCTGCCAAAATTTTTATAAATTTTGACACTTAGAAAAAAAAATATAAGTTTTTGAGAAACTTATTCCCTAAAAATGTATTTAAGAGTATTACCAAGGTTTCCCTAATTTTTGGTGATAAGAAATGAGGACTTCTTCAAAAATAAAAATGGATATTAAGTATGCATATATTTTTGAGAAAAATATATATATTATTTGATCACCAACTATTGTGCTAATTGTATATAGTATGTGTTATACGTGCTAGTGTAATTAGACTTAAAAATACACTAAATACTCACGAGAAGTATAAACACAAAAATACACATACAACATACAAGATACGTAATTCGGGTGCAAAGTGCAAAACACGAGATACTTATATTAATTTATGAGAAAATAATATAAGTAAGATACTTAGTTAAGAATATAAAATATTTTTAACACAACAATACAAATACAAAAGATAGTGACTCGTGCTTTACGAAGCAAGACTAGCGACTGACGTTAAGAAAACACGTTTAGGTCACGACGTTCTATAAGCAAAATCTGGTGAAGTTTACGACGCACAGGAACGTAAAGTTGTGAGTTCATGCTCCCCCTTTTCTCTTAACTGTTTTCAATTTTATAACTTCGGGGGTGAAATATGTAGGATCGTTTTCAGACCCCGAACGAGTCGTTCAGAAGAGTTTATCTCGGTTTCAGAGGCGGAAACTAAGAAACTGAGTTCAATTCAGCAAACAATACACTTTAAACTGTTGTTTCATTGATTTAGAAGACGTTTACAACCTGACAACACTTCGGCAGCACTTCGTTGCTCTGGCCGGAAAGTTACAAATGAATTAGACATAAAGGTATTTATAGTTAAGGACCCTTCCGTTTGAAAGTGACCCTTCCGTTTGAAAATGACATGACCATTTCAAACGGAACCCTTCAAACTTTCAGCTTCAAACTTTCAGCTTCAAACTTTCAGCTTCAAACTTGTAAACCGAGACTCGATATAAGACGTAGACAACAGATGAATGCACCAACAGACTCCCCCTCAGATGTTGACGGAGTCTTCAGTGTCGAGTCTCTGCATCTTCAATCTTTATCAGTCTTCTCGAACTCTTTGAAGTATTTGACGTTGTAAGAATCCTCAAATCTTTCTCTTCTCTTTTCACCATCATCAACAAACTTTCACGAACAATCTCTATTAGGATGTCTTCAGACTCCCCCTTTCGCTATGCTGGGATCGCAGTCTGGCTTGTCAAAAACACAGAGTCTTCAGGTATCGGAACTTGACTCTCTATCATTCAAATAACCTGCACATGCTCTACCCAAAAATAAATTTTCTAATGACCTCTAGTAGAACAAATTTTAAAATGATTCAACACAGAAATATCATTTTCATTTCAAACATCTTCAAACAAATACTTTCCCAAACCTGTTCGTCACGCTTAGCACTCGGAATTTTGAAAATTAGCTCTCCAATATCAGTTGTCGAAAATCTTTTTGAATTTTTCAAAATTTATGCTAAAACACACTAAAATCTTTTTGGATTTTTTATATAATGAAATGCAACACAAAGAAGAAATATTTACAGACAATATTTTTGTGAGTTTGTGTAAGAGGATCATATCAGTTTTTGAGACAAATCACCAACACCATTAAGCTTTAATCATTTTAAGTTCTAAACGATTCACTTAGATTGTCAGTATACTGGTCCACTTAAATTCTCACACAAAGTTCAACTGCTTCGAGATACGAGATTAATGTCTTAAGCACTTGAACTTATCCGTGTGTCCCACTACTTGAATATACTCCCGTATCCAGATCCCAATATTCAGTCTTACAGGTGAGTATACCACAGATGATATCTGTTAGGGGAATAAATTATAGTACGAGGGCCGTGAGAGCTCAGGTCGATCTTTCGATACGCAGAGAGATGACGGCTTCGACTTTTGGTGAGTCCCCTTTAGAGGATCTTTTGCATTACAACAGCAGCGACTATCAATTTTATTGTTTCATCAGCTTGCTGAGGGCGATGCTATGTTTCAAGCATTTGCAGAAAGCATTATCCGAGGACTAGGTCAGAAATTTCTTTCAGCAGAAGTCCCGGGATAATACCCCAGATATCACTGAGCATAAAGACCTAGTATCTCAGAATAAGGGACCTTTCAAACAAGATTTCAGGGGTTACCTATATATCCAAGTTTGTGTTAACCCACAGAACAAGCAAGTTTGAAATTTAGGTTTATATCTCGTCACAATCTACTAAATGTGCAAAAACCTACTGGCACATCATCAGTGAGACCGTTTATCACATTTTTACTTTCCAATTCTTTAGCATGTTGTGATAGTTCACTGATGTACTATCATTTCCTCTTTTATACAACAAAACTCTTTTTCATTTTATCATGTTTTTGAATTTTTCAAATTTTCAAATGTTTTTGGATTTTCTAAAATTCTTACTCCCCCTAAAATGCAAACACATTTTAGGAAATTTGAAAACAAACTGTACACAAACATGACAACTAATATCGAATTGCCTCAATTCGCCATCCACTTGGCATAAACAATCAGAACTCCCCCTCACAACAAACTATTTTCCCATTATGATTTCAAAACACTTAAGTTTGTTTTAATCAAATGGTTTTTCCGGAAAATAAGTTTTGTTGATTTTATCACTTGTAAAATTTGGGATCAAATCATCACATTGTTTCAGATACAACTTAATGTCCCTGATTTACCACTTGTAAGATCAATCTAATCAAGCATTTTCAACCAATCATCATCTGTTGATTGAATTCTCAAGGTGCCGATTCCTACTCCTCGCTTACAAACCTGGGAGTTCCGGCAAGTCCTGCAAAAACTTCTCAAACATTTTATGCAAACATGATAAAGAATAATGCCGATTCATGATCCACGATTACCAACTTGGGATCTCCGGCAAGTCCACAGACTCATTGTTCATAGTATGAACCATCCCAGTCACAAACTAAGGATGGTTCAGTTTTCTCCTTCTGCATCTTTTTCTCATAAAACTCCTTTGTTCCTTTGACCTTCCTGTCAATCATTTTACCAAAAATATAATGAACTTTGGAGTTAAAGACTTTCACAACATCGAAATCCTTTTTGTCATCATAAAATTGATTTGATATCTCAACTTTACCAATTTTCTTTTTATAATTTTCAGCCCGAAGTGATGGAAAATTTTCATCATTCACAGTCAGAACTGATTTTTCTCCTTTTACCTCAACCTGTGGCTCATCTGATTTTGTGGAATCAGATTCATCGCCAGAAGATAGCTCCTCTGATTTCGACCTATCAGAATCATCGCTAGAGCTACCACCAGACCTTTTAACAATCCATTTCTGGTTGTCAGATTTAGCTCTCTTCTTGTAAAACTTGTTTGAACATTCACCAATTTCAAAAGTAGAATTTTTGAAAAGTTTGGTTCTGTCAATTAGTGGTTCAAACACAATTTTCTTGTCTTTCGAGTTACGAGAAACTCCCTGTTTTGACTGTATTGCCTTTGAACAATCTTTGGCAATATGTCCAACATTGTTGCATTTGAAACAGGTTCTCGTTTCTTTCATCTCTTCTTGCTTCTTTGCAATAAATTCTTTGTTCGATTGTCTCCAGAATTCTTTCTTTTCTTCTTCTTCTGATGAAGTACCTGAAACAAATGTCATCTTTGATTTAAAATCACGAACATATTTTTCATTTTTCTGTTTTTCTGTTGGAATAAATCCAAGACCTTTCTTTTTGAAATTACGGTTAGGATTTGGTTTCTTTTGAAAACCAGAACCAGAACTGTAACCTTTTTTCTTGTTTAATCTTTGTTGTACTCTTGAAGTGTAAGGTTTACCTTTAAGATTTAAATCTTTTATTTCAGAAATATTAATTTCTGTAAGTTTGAAAACCTTTTTTATCAATTCAGTTTTGACACCTCTTATTGGAAATTCCTCATCAGAATATAATTTGTCGGAATCATTCAAAGTATATGCAACTTTAAACGTTTCGTCATTCAAATTAGATTTTGATAACAGGAATTCTTTATTGTAAACTCTTTTAACCGAAGATTTTTGATTGTTGACTGTCGAACTCGAACTTTCAAAACCAGCCTTTGACTCTGACACTGACTTTGACTCTGAGTTTGACTCCAACTTTGACTCCTCAGTTTCATCTTTATCCAACACCTGATCGACGACTTTCTTTATTAACTCGGACTCATGATCAGTGTCAGATGATGTAAACACGACATCAATATTTTCTGGCAAATTGACTGACGACTCCGACTCCCACTGTAAATTTGTTGCTTTTTCGACTCTTTCCTGATTTGGATTTCTGGGCAAATATCCATTTTCTAACGGGGGTGGACACTTGTTGTAACCAACATTTTGTTTCTTACCAGAATCCTTTTTATCAGTCTTTTTCTTTGAGTCACTCTTTTTCTTGTTCTTTTCTGGAGTCTTTTCTTCAGTCACTTTTCCATCATCATTCTTTTCTTCAGTTACTTCATCCTCTTCAAATGCTTTCATGCCTTCAACAGTTGGATAAATCCTGTCAATGACATAAGAAGTACATGAGTAACTTTTTAACAAACGATTAACTCTTTCAGTTTCGATTCTTTGCAGTTCCAGTTTCTGTTCAAGAGCAGCACACTTCTCAATGTAATTGTTCACCACTTTTTGCTTCGTCATAAAAGCTCCTTGAAGTGTTTTCATCGTTGTTGCTTGTTCTTCACTAGTTAAATTGTATTGGTTCATTGCTTTGTTCAGTACATCATAAGATTCCTTCAAACTATTCAAGTTATAGATCAGTGTACTGTTCTGCTTCTTCACAGCTTCACAGTTTTCACACTTCACTGGAATCTTCTTTGCATCAACTTCCTCATCAACTTTGAACTTTGCAACTTCAACCTTTACTTTCCTTTTGATCACTGGAATTTCTTCATCATCACTGCTCACTGGAGTCTTTACCTTTTTCTTCTTCTTTTTAACCTTTTCATCTTCACTGTCACTTTCAGCAATCAGTTTCATATCAGCTTCGAATTTTCTCTTCCAATATTCAGTATCATCATCACTGTCCTCTTCAATTCGAGCTACAAAAGCTGTGTGAGCTTTAGCTTGATCAGGAATATAGTTATCCCAAGTAAAATTCTCCCAGCTAAAACCCTCAGGTAACTTTTCGTCATCTTGATCTATTATCAAGGCACTACCATTTACTCTCTTTAAAGAATCTTGATTCACTGCACAAGCTCTCTTTCCAGAGTCTTCAATAATTTGCATTCCATGTGCAGTTTGTGCTTGATGTTGATGTTGTTGAGATGGTTGTTGAGCAACTTGATGGTAGATGGCTTTTCGGTAGTAATCATTGTTGTTGTTAAAAGGATTTTGAGCTCCACTTTCTTCGCGGTTTTTGCACTCCCTCTTGAAGTGACCTTTCTCCCTGCAACGAAAACAAGTGACTTTAGATTTGTCAAAACCTAAAGTAGAAGTACCAGCCTCACGAAGATCATCTCTTCCAGTGATTTGCTTGAATTTCTCAGCTCTCCTCAACACGCTGGCCAAACACCATTTTATGTCCATCAGCTCCATCTCTTCAGCATCGATCTGGTCGTAATCTTCTTTTGTCAACATTGGATTCCCAATTCGACCTGCAACAAAACTACCATAAGATTCAAGAACAGTTCCCAATAAAGACATATGACTTTTTGCTAACTCTTCAGAATATTCCTGATCATTTTCAATGTTCAACACAATATTGCATTGAATCTTTTTGCCATTTCTTGTTTTGGATCAAATGATGAAAATGATGTAAAACTTGTTTTGTTGTTTGATCCTGATGATGAACTTCCAGGAGAATTCTTGGCATTGTAAGCAGTTTCTATTTTCGGAGATAGATTTGAAGACTTTTCATTCACTCCTGCTTTATAATACAACCCAATATCTTGTTCACCATTGAAATCTTTCATTCGATTAATCTTTCGTTGCTCCATTTCTTGAGCTTCCAACTTCTCAATGAACTTGCTGAGTGTCAAATTGCTAAAACCTTTCTTGTTTCTAAGCATCATTAGATATGTTCCCCAAGTCTCGTATGGCAAAGCATCAGCAAGTTTTTCGATCAACTCTTCATTGTTTTTCTCAATACTCAATCTCTTCATGTTAGCAAGCAAATTGCAATATCTTTCGATAATCTCTCTTGTACTTTCATTCTTTAATCCGCGAAACAGATCAAATTCTTTCTTTAGAAGCGATTTCTTGCTTTTGACCATTTCTTCACTACCACAAAACTTTGACCTTAAAGCTTTCCAAATCGAGTAGGAAGTTCCATTATGTTGCAATAGAACCAAAATATCTTCTTTCACAGCTTGTTGCAATAAACTCAGCATCATTTTCTCATCTTTGTACTTCTTTCTAGCATCGGCAGTCAGATCTTTAATCGGAACCACTTCTTCATCATCATTCATCGGTCGAACATATTTTGTCTCGACATATTCCCAAGCATCTAAGTAGTTAGCTTGTACCCAATTCTCGAAACGACCTTCCCAACCCTTATATTCTTCGATGTTCATTAGTTTGGGCGGTTTTTGCATCATTCCAGTTTCGTTTTCGAGCATTGTGTTTTGTGCAACAGTGATTGAGGAAACCGGAGTAGCGAATGCGTTGTAAAAATCTTCGTCCATGTTTCGATTTTTCAACTGAACTGTATCACCTTGTGAAAATACCTGACAAGTACCTGACAAATACCTGACAACACACAATCAGTTTAAAGATTTATCAATTAACTGAAAACAACTTTGTACTCGAACTGGTGACTATTTTGAACAGATTGAAGGTTGACACACTGTGAGAAACGTTGACCAACTGTGCAGACTGAATGACCTGTATCGAATTCGATTGACCTGACCCTTTGAAGCTTTTGAACTCCAAACCGTACTACTTGAACTTTTTCACGCAACTTGACCACACAAAACAATTTGACTGTTTAAACGAACTGATTACACCGTGCGAACCGACAAACACTCCAAACCTTGTGAACTAAGAATATTAATTAGGTCGCAGCTATGAACTAATTACATGGAATATGTAAACAGACTATTATGTAATATGATAAAAAAAAACAATTCGACAAACAAACTATCAATATAGGGCTGCAACTATTACCAAAACAAGAATCACACTAACTGATTCACATGCAAACCGTCAACTTCAAAACAAAATAAAACAATCGACAACTTACTGAACAAATATGATCAAATGCAATACGTGGTCCGACATTTATACATGTTCCAAATTAAATCTGACACAATTCTCATGCACAAATTTAAAAGTGGCCAACAATATTCATTAACAACTTGACTTGATTGACTCACACTCTTTAACATGCAAACAAATAGTATAACATGCTCATCCAATTACAAATCCACTAACCCGACAAGTATGAAATGTGTATGAATCTGATTGAACCATAAAAAAAATAGTCACATGCAACCGATTATATGTCTTGGATATGGACTACAACATCACATGCTATTTAACTTCTTAACACACTTCGATGAAATCATGTCTGACAACTTATATATTCAATTAAAGATCATATGCAACTTGTATTATATCAAAGTAAATGATGGCAACTGATTAGATTAAGACACGTATCATGTGAACAACAAAACCACTTTCAAACTGCCACTTTGTTCAAACTGTCATGTCCAGTTTCAAACGATCATGTGAATATTTCAAACAGACAAGTGCTGGACACGTTCAAACGACAACTTCAAACGGAGTAGCTGCTTTCAAACGATAGAACATGTGTTCAAACGATGGAACACATTTCAAACGATGGGATGTTGATTTCAAACGATGGGACACATTCAAACGGTCAACTCAAACGATGAACATGTTTCAAACGATACATTCACTTTTCAAACGACAGGAAGTATTTTTTCAAACGATAGGAAGCTATTTCAAACGTAAGGGTAATGTTTCGTTCAAACGGACACCAATTTTTAATCAATTTTTACCACTTTTACGTTGAGTTTTAAGCTGAAATTCTCAAGGCTTTGTTAAAATACCATTACACACACATTGTGAGAGTTTCATCCGATTTCAACCGTGAAAACTTGTATTTTTCGAAAAAGAAAGGTGTAGAAGTAGAAAATGCAGCTGAATTGTATAGAACTCTTCCTCCTGAGCTCTGATACCACTTGTAGGATCGTTTTCAGACCCGAACGAGTCGTTCAGAAGAGTTTATCTCGGTTTCAGAGGCGGAAACTAAGAAACTGAGTTCAATTCAGCAAACAATACACTTTAAACTGTTGTTTCATTGATTTAGAAGACGTTTACAACCTGACAACACTTCGGCAGCACTTCGTTGCTCTGGCCGGAAAGTTACAAATGAATTAGACATAAAGGTATTTATAGTGAAGGACCCTTCCGTTTGAAAGTGACCCTTCCGTTTGAAAATGACATGACCATTTCAAACGGAACCCTTCAAACTTTCAGCTTCAAACTTTCAGCTTCAAACTTTCAGCTTCAAACTTTTAGCTTCAAACTTTCAGCTTCAAACTTGTAAACCGAGACTCGATATAAGACGTAGACAACAGATGAATGCACCAACAAAATACATGTTACAAATACTTCAATATTTACAAAATGGTATGATATGTACTGAAACGAGAAGCACTCTTGGCGACAACTAGTGCCAAGAATTGATACGAGAAATCGTGTCACGAATAGGGTAACATAAGCACCATTAATCATGTACATACTTAGACCGCAGAACAAAAGGTTAGATCTAATGGGTTTCAGGGCAGCCCCACTCTTGGTGACAACTAGAACCAAGTAGTGTTTTTGTGTCTCAGTCGTGAATCGACTACAGAAAAATGCCTATGGCTTGGTGACTTCCTATGTCGTGTCACATGTTAATGGCTTTGCAACCCATTAACACTTGATACATATGGAAATACTTGATTTATACTTGAATACGTGATTTAACAAATACATACCATGAGTTTTATACAAAGTATACAAGCGTTAAAAACGAAAACTGCATGAATTCACACCAACATTATGTTGATGTAACACCCCAAAAATGGGTTCGGTAATTTAAACCCGGTTAATATAAGGGAACGGGTAAAATACAGTTAGGGGATAAAAGTGAACCCGTAAATGAACATTAGCTAGGAATAATTAACCTAGTTGATTGTTAATATCGTTGGTATTAAACGAAGGGTTGTAGCCTTATTTAATTAAAACGAAACATGAGGGACCAAAGTGAATAACTTGAAAGTTGTGGTATTAAAAGAAAACACACACACAAACACACACACTTGTGTGTGTTCTGGATCGATGTCCAGGAGAAAGAACCAAGGGTTCAAACCCTAGTTCTTGAAGAATCTTCAAATTAAAGGGGCAAATGAAGTCTAAATTCAAGAAGGAACATGAATTAACGATCACCCAAGCTAGGGGATCATAAGGTATGTTGAATTTTGATGTTTAATGAAGTTGAGAAATCTTGATGAACATCACAAGTAGTGATTTATGTATGAAGTGTAGAGGTTGTGGCCAAATTGACGATGTATGTTTGTTTAGGAACTAATCCTATGTGAAAACTCTTAGTGAATTGCTATAATTTAGGTGTTTGGATGAATTACCACTTTTAGCTAAGTGGGTTTATGTTTAATCCATGAAATGGTATGAATTTGATCATGAATATGTGTAGTATGTGAGGTGTGCTTGTATATGGATGAAGTATGGTATAGAATTTGAATGATGTTTACTTGGGTTGATGAATGAAAGGGATAATTAGGAAGAAAGGCATGAAACACGTGTACATTATGCTTAGAAAGTAGTACGCACACCAAGTGTTTGATGAAATGTCTAAATGGCCATAATATGTGAGGGTTATGTTATGATGATGTTGAGTATGCTATATGCTTGTTTGAATTGGCTAATGAAAGGCATATGTGAGATATGAACTTGATATGATCGAACATATGTATAATCATGTATGCTAATAAGGATGTAAACGTAATGACATGAAAGTATAGGAATCATGTCAAGAGGGATGGGAGCGTGGAAGGCTAACGGGCCAAGAAGACTCAAGTAAGCGGATGCAAATACGGGCGCATAAAGTAAGTGAATCCCGGACTTACACTTTAGATGTAAAATGTATTGTAGTATGATGGTTATTGTGAATCATGTGGGAAAGTATGAATCAATGGAAGTAATAATGTAAGTTTACGGAAAATGAGTCGAAAGTGGGTAAGAAAGTAATTTCTATTAAGTATGGGTAAGGAAGGGAACTTACATGTTAGTATTATGCACAAAGATAAAATAAGTAATTGTACTTGTGGGTAAGAGGTAAGTTGTAAACTAAGTGGGTATGAATGGTAAGGTATTATGCATGAAATGGAATTTAGTTAAATGCATAAATGAACGAGACTTGGTTATGTGTATACGTGAAATTACACATACGTGATAAGTTTAATGATGCTAATTGTTTTCTGTTAAGAATGAAATGGAAGTGCAGGTATACTAATAATGAAGAATGAAGGTTAAGTATGGAAAGTCGGACGAGAGAGTTCGACTGGATGGACGAATGGATTTATATAAGCGAGGATAAGAAATGTTGATGCTTGATGATGCATGTTTTTTTTAAAGTATATGTATTACGTCACCGGTAACTTATGAAGTAATTGTATGTGGTGACTGCAGGTCGTACAAGATTATGATATTCTCAATATGGAGAGTAAGCGGTTGAAGATCGAGTCAAGACATGGATTGTACGTGGGTGTGTTTGTGGTCATTTAATTTGATATAAGTATGTTAGTTTTTGATTAATTTATATAAAAGGATTAATGTATTTAAGTGAAAGAAAGAATATCATGTAAGAAATTTTAGATATGTACTTTCCGCTGCAAGTTAAGGGTAAAAACTTAAGAGGGCGTTACAGTTGACGTTTTCCAAAACTTACATGTATTTCAGGTAACTAGTAGTGGATGTGCGCGCGGTCTTACCCATGCTCGTGGATGTCGCTTATGTTTATCTTTAAATAAAGTTGTAAACTTTTAAGACAGTGTTTTATGTTAACTCGCGATGTAAACGCTAACTTATGTTTCCAAATTATGGTATTTGAAGTTATTTTCATGAGCATGTAGTATGTTTACCTTTCGTATGCAATGAGAACCTTTCATGATCACACCTCGTGCTTCCGCCGCAGAAAGGGGTGTGACATCACATTTAGCAATACCAAATGTTTGTAACATGCCTCGTCAAAATACCTAGTCTTAAGACAACTACGACATGGCTGCATAACAACAACATATCAACTGAGCTAATCCCCATCTTCATTGACTCTAAGTCGTAAATCACGTTAAATCTCCAACATCAACCAATCTTATAAAGTTGTCAACAATAACATAAAAAACAAATACAATAAACATGTATAACTATCAAACTCAAATTTCAAACATGAATAGAAAGAAAACTTAAAATCATTAGAGTATCATCTACTTCAACATCCCAAACATCAGCCGTCGACACAAACCAAAACCCCACAAAAAGGAATAAACATAAAACCATATAAAATTAGGGAATAATCAACATAACGAACAACCCGATGTCAAAATTACATTGAAAATCACAAAATTTCACATAAAACGACGAACTTGTAACGACTTTGCCAGAGCAAAGCCGAAGAGAGAGAGGGAGAGAGAGATGTGTATATATATAGAGGGAGAGAAACAAAGAGGCAGAAATTCAAAGATGCAATGCAAAAACGAAGTTATCACACCAAATGAATCATGAAGAAATGCAGACAATATGAAATTCAAACATGCAAAGCAAAAACTCATATCATCACTAAAGTCACGCAAACAACAGATCAAGCCAAAACACTGATCATCATAAAGCGACACAAAGAGCCAATAACAAACATAAAAGTTGAAGAATAAGGATCACATATGTAGACATTACAGTAAAAAACAGGAAAAATACAAGTCTCAGATGACGAAGAAGAAGCTATAAAGAAGAAAGACAATGAAAAGCAAATAAAACTCACATATAAGAAAAACAACACGTGTAGTTAAAATAGATTAATCAGGTGACAATTGAAAATTAGTAGAACCAAACTACAAAGTAAAAGTACTAACATGTTATATGAGACTAGTGGTGAACCCGCGCGTTACAGTATGGGGCGAAAACATAACTCAAACCTTAAACCTTAGTTAAAACGATGAAAAAAATCATATAGAAGTTGTATATTTATATAGAAGTACCCGCACTTCGTGACAAGGTACTCAAAAATAATATACATATAAAAAGTTATATATTAATACACCTTTAAGGTTATAATACTATAAAAGATTTATGAACATATTGTACAACAGAAACTCAAACACTTAATCAAACAAGGTGACAAAAAAACTGAAAAAGGACCTCAGTGTCTAAAGAATGGTTGGGTCTTTGTATCTCTTGAAGATGATTTCAATATCTGCCATTACATCCGGTGATAATGGTCTCTTGGTTGTCAAGAAAGCATCCATATCCTCCTTTAGTTGTTCCAAAGACGTTGTGCCAATGATTGTGCTCGTCATAAATGGCCGATTCCTCACGAGGACTGACATCTGGTTTGTTCTGCAACGGAGCAAGTGTGGCAACAAGATCTTTGGTATTAGGTCGTTCCCTCGGTTCATACTGCAAGGAACGCGAAGCGAGATAAAAAACAACGGTTGCTTCTTCGGTTGAAAAGTTCCCCTCCAGATGTGAATCCATCAACAAAAGAATGTTTTTGCCCCGAATCATTTCAAGCGCCTGTAACAAACATCAAATGTCAAAAGAATTAATTATTAAAAGTCAATTGACACAATTAGAGTTGCTTACGTGACTCGGGGGAATATGTTTTCCACTCAGAAGATCCAAGAAAACAGTTCTAAAGCTAAAGCTAAAACTAACACTTTCGGGCGTAACTCTCCCTATTAGAAAAAAATAAAACGCAATTATCAGGCAACAATGCGTATAATATGACACCACTTAACAGTTATTCAGATAAATTCATCAAAACAGGTGGCGATTTCAACTCATTTATGTCAAAATGTCACATTGGATAATATTTTACTAACAAACTTTAACAGCTTTTGCTAGAAAGAAACCTTTCATATGGTTTAAAAGCCATCCAAGTGTTTACAGTCAAGTAAACCGCTATATTTAATAAAAAAAATAGATAATTGGTTTAATAATAATTTTAGAGATTATATTTGATATTATTAATCAAATAACAACTTTATGAATTGAAAAAAGTAAAATTACCAAACTGTCCCTAACGTTTATACCCTATTTACTAACTACTTATCTTAGTCTATTTGATATTATTAATCAAATAACAACTTTATGAATATGTACACACACGTCAAAAAAAATTGGAAGTTTGAAACCATGTACCGTTTCTTAGATACTCAGGAGGAGTGTATGCAAGATTTGTGCTGTAACTTTTTCCATCCCTACTATTTTTCATCAAACCAAAACATGAAAGACGTGGACCGCCATTCTGCCACATATTCCAACAAATTATCAATTAAATTCCCATAGAAACAAAGAATTATTTTTTCATCTACCTCAGGCGATCTGGAAAATTTCTTAGAGCCTTGAGGCAGCGCCTGATGCACATGTTGGTCAAAACTGGTCAAAATAAGTGTCTGTGGGAGGCTGATATGTAAAAACAACCAAAGGGTTGAAGAATTTCTGAACAATTTACTTGATAAAAAGGCTGATATTAAAAGTTTACTTGGTTCTACGCATAGTTGTTAATAGCGCTCATACCTTCTTGAAAGCCCCGTTGGCTCATCTTCCGGCCCGCGATCCGAGCCCCACGGCGTTTCGTGCTCATCGGCAACTGGTACATCGAAATGGTGGTTGTGCAACAAGCCGACTGCCACCCACCCGACCCCCATCGATAACACTGCTGAGGCATTCCAGTGCATGAACAAACCGGTATCGGGATCCCAGATATGTCCAACAAGCCGACTGCCACCCACCCGACCCTCATCGATAACACTGCTGAGGCGTTCCAGTGCATGAACAAACCGGTATCGGGATCCCAGATATGTCCATATCCAGCCCGTTTATCACAATATCCAAAGCATTTCCAAGTTCTACAAGCAAATTGTCTAAGAATTTAATTTACACATAATCTGAAAAAAAACATATATACATGTCATTCGACACATGTCACCTTAACATCAGCCGTGAAAGCGGCGGCAGCAATAAATCGGCCATTTGGAGACACAGTGGCCATATTGTTTTTAAGCTGATTTGTGTCGACAAATCCCAACATCTTTCCGGACTTTCCATGCCATAGTTTAATATCAGTTCCTATGAAATTAAAAAATCAATCGAAGATTTCAATAACAAATGTTACTTGTTTACTTGTTGAGATAAAAGAACATGACAACTATGCCCTCTCAACTTTAAGTTCGTTTAAATAGCTATCAATGAAAAAGAAGGATAGAATATACCCTCTGAACTTGATGCAACTATTGTACTTCCATCAGCAGCACCATGGGTAGCTTTAGTTCCAAATAAAGTAAGAATATACTTTTTTCTCATGAACATTATGTTGCTCCCACTTAAGTTCAGGCTTAAAGTGCTGCCGATTTTCACCGCCTTTTGGGTTGTCTTCTCCATACATGTATAGAGAAGCTCCGGTGAGACTTTGAGAAGCCACAACAACCGAAGAAGCATCATCAACAAATGCAACTGCAGTTGGATGACCTCCAGCTGCCAGGTTGATTCTCATAAACCTACATTGGAACAACCAAGTGATATATATTTAGATAATACGTAAAAACATTTGATACGTGTTGAAGGTAATAACATTATGAACTCTTACTTGAAGCTTTTGCTTGAAGCGTCATCCAGCTTGAATACCCTGACTACACCATCATCACAAGCTGCGAGCACACACAACAAGCAGCTGATTTTAAGATATATTATATGGTTTCTTCTATAAACATATTAAATGTGTGACGAGAGTTACCAGTAGCCAAACAATGCCCGTCCGATGAGAAGCATAGGCCATTCACGGAATCCCCGTGACCTTTTAAAGTATTTAAGTCTAATGGGTGATGGCGCTTGTTCAAATCTTACATCCACAACCATTAGTGATATGAGCTGACAAATATGAATAAACAAATCATCTTGCCACAAATATACAGAGAACAACAATTAACAGCATTTGTGCATCCCAGATTGTTTGCTAGCCAAAAGAACCTTACACTAATATATCAAATTTATTACAAAACTATATGTACTTGTAAATTTTTCTCAAACCTATATTCATACAAGTCTTTTAAAAAACCGGATAATGTACGACTCTAGTATTACACCTTACCATGAACAACCCAACCTCAACTTTCTTAAACAGTTAAACTTTCTAGTACATTAAATTAAGATTAGATCTAGCTATACTGAGGACGATAATAATGAAAGTAATTTATTTCTCTTAAATCACTTTAAATCTCTCTTGTATCTCAAATTACACAACTGTATTTCTGTCTAAATGAACAAAAAAGCATCCGTAACAGAAAACAATGTATAAACCCTAGAAATCAAAATGTTGATTAGATTCGTTTACCTTATCAGCATGAGATTGATAAACCGTTTACCTTGTCGTGTCAAGTATGACTAACCAGAACACCACCCCGCTGGTGTTCGTTGTTTGCCATAGAAACGAATCCAAAACAGGATGCGCTACCAGAGCATGTAACTCATCGAATTTGGAATCTGAATCCAACACCGGATGCGCTACCCACCGGGCTGTATTGAACTCCACTCGCCATTAGGGGGTTTCAGAGAAAGACAGAGAACAAAGGAAGAGCGAGCAGAAGATTTAATTCAATTTTGAGGGTTTCACGTAAATAATTGTGGACTCTTGGCCTACTTATAATAAAAATTTCATTGATGAATTAGGGTCCGACAAAGTGCTTGAGGATTTATGGTACTGAAAGCGTAGGGGGATTGATCGAACTCATACTTCAGCTGTATTGAAAACGTAGGGATTTTGGTTTCTATAAGGGTAGAAAAGGAAAAAAAGTGTAAAAATATAGGAATTTGTTAAGCCTTTTGCTATGCCATCTTAAAAAATAGGATGGAAATTACATTTGTAGACATAGGAAATGTTTTATAAAGGTCTATAGATAATATTTATCTTTATTAACTTTAAACTATAAAATACACCCATTCTAAGTTATCTCTAGGGTTATATCCATAACTTTTGGTCTAGTGGTTGGAAAGATTTGGTTTCTCCTTGGAGACCCAAGCTCAATCCCCACTAGTGTCACATTTGGTGGATAAAGGCAATGAAGGCTAGTTCTCCCATACCCTAGGTCAAGAGTTCGAGCTCGAGCCACCCCGGGTTTTAGTTCACCGTGTGTTACGCCAGAGAGATTCTTTCTTGTGGTGGCGCAAGCCCTTGCCTCTGGCAGTGGGTGGTATGGTTTCCCAGGGAACGTCGTTAGCTAAACTCTGATGCAAGTGTAGACCCGATTAAAACAACATAGTCTGACCAGAGTTAGGTTAGGACTTCTATATTTAGGTGTTGTTTGTTTTTTTGGCCTGAAGCACTTCTGGCCAATTAAGTCTGCGTCGCGCAGATACGCGCAGACCTTTGGGTCCTGTAGCTTGTTTGTTTTCCAGAAGCACTTCTCACCTTTTACCTCTTCCCCACCTCTTCCCCACACAGACATAAGCCCACCTTTTCTCATCTCTTCTCTCTTTCAAAACACAACACTCTCCACCTCCACTCTCTGCATCCCCGTGTCACACCCTGACTTTTGCGGAAGCGTATGCGTGTGACTTAATCGGTTCTTATTGCATTCGATTATAATAAACAACTATATGATCAAAATGATGTTCATCCATTCAAAGGTTTGAAACATTACAACACAAGTCATTTAAGTTTCAACCAAAACACTCAAGTTATGATACAGACAAAAGTGGATGACATCTAAACTTGAAATTTACGTCTTGAAAATAACACCAGCGCCCAAGATCCAACTTGTTTCCTGAAATACATGTGAATTTTGGAAAACCGTCAACATAATGTTGGTGTGAATTCATGCAGTTTTTGTATTTAACGTGTGTACACTTGTATGAAAACATGGTATGTAATTTGTATGAAATAAGTATTTCTGTAAATATAAGAAAATCGAGATCGCTAATGGTTTGCAAGGCCATTAACATGTGACACGACATAGGAAGCATCCAAACCATAGGCATTTTTAGCTGTCGAATCCACGACTGTCGATTCACGACTAGAGACACAAAAGCACTGCTTGGTACTAGTATGACCAAGAGTGTGGCTGCCTGAAACCCAATAGATTTAACCTTTTGTTTCGCGGTCTTGGTATGTAACTGATTAATGGTGCTTATGACACCCTATTCGTGACATGATCTAAAGTATCATTCCTTAGTTTTTGTATTCCGCATACCATAACACATGTATTTTCCCCAAGTTTAGAAAGCATATAAAAGTTTAAAAGTGGGGACATGAACTCACAACTTTGTGTTTCCTGCGCCGTAAACTTCACCGGGTTTGCTTATATAGCGTCGTGACCTATACGTGTTTTATTGACCTATACGTGTTTTATTAACGTTAGTCACTAGACTTGTATCGCACAAGTACAAGTCACCATCTTTTATGTATGTGTTCTTTGTTGTTAAAAATAATTTATATTTTTAACTATGTATCTTACTTATATTATTTTCCCAAAAATAAATATAAGTATCTTGTATTTTTTTTTCACCCGAGTTATATATTTTCGTCCAAAAAGACATTTGAAGTTCGTAACTTGTCCAAGTTACAAAATCTTTTAAGAAATATATTTTCATAAATATACGTTCTTGTATTTGTCTAAGCATGTTGTATGTGTATTTTTGTATTTATACTCCTTGGGAGTATTTAGTGTATTTTCAAGTCCTAATACACTATTACATACAATAACTATTACATACACTTAGCACAAAATTTGGTGACCAATAAATATATATATTTTTCTCAAAAATATTCATACTTAGTATTAAATTTTTTTATGGGTTATTGGATTTTATCACACGCAACTATCGGCCTTTGGCCGATGACACCCGCAACTAACACTTTGACACCCGGCACCCCCAACTTGTCTCTTTGTTTGCACTGGCACCACTCAGTTAGTTTTTCTCTAACTTGGTTAGTTATTTGTCCTACGTGGCACCATTTTGCTGATTGTACATGCTGATGTGGATGATGAGGTGTTATGTCTCAATTATATACCCTACCTTACATTATAATCTCAGTCATCACCTTCACTCTCATCATCGCGATCATCACATGAAGCCAATGGAGCCCTAATCTGCCAATTGTAAGGTAACAGTTCTTGAAATTACTCATTTATTTGAGATGTCTTCAACCATAGATGTTATGCTATGGTTTGGCGGTCACATTGAGGTAGGATTTGGTCAAGCAGAGTATGTAGGAGGTGATTCAAAGCTTGTTAAAGTAGATGTAGACCACATTTCTTACTTTGAACTTGTAGATTATGCCATGGAAACCGGTTTTTACAGTTCTAGACAATTTCATATGTATGGGTTGGATGCTGATGATGGGGGACTTAATCACTTTGAGAGTGATAAAGATATGTTGCAGTTGGCCGGTAAGGTTATGACATGGAAGGAACCATTTATGGAAGTCCTGATCCAACCAGGTCCTATATTGGCAGATGAAGCCCACTCCTGTTCCAGGCCCACTAAACCATCTCCCCGGCCCAATGAGCAAAAAGCCCAATCCACAAAGCCTCCTAGGTCAACTGATAGGGTTTCAGTGGATATAGACAATGAATATGGAAGTGATAGTGATGACAGTGAGTATAAACAATCAGCTGGATCAGGAGAGTCGGATGATTATACTGATATTGATGACCTAGTTCCAAGCAGTGATCATGATGAGGAGGAGGTTGTAGAAGAGGTAAATGGTTCTGAGTCTGATAGAGAGGACTTGGAATGGAGACAGTCACAAGATGCAGTTAGAAAGGCTACTCATGTTGATTGTCAAGCCAAAAAAAAGTTGTTTGACGAATGCTTAAAGGAGAAAGAAACAGAGGGAGAGTTGCATGAAACTAATGATGCAGTGGGTGCACATATAGAGGGGTACAGTAGCTACGAGGAATCAGATGGTGACATTCTTACACCCGGTGAAAGTGAGGACGATGATATCAGGGGTAAGAAGTATAAGGAAGTTGCTCCATCTGTAACTGAAGAAACTAACTGGAAGAAATTCATTTGGAAGGTAGGAACAAGCTTTGCATCAAGGGATGCCTTCAAAGAGGCAGTGAGAAGGTATTCAGTGACTAATGGTAGGAATTTGATCCTTGCTAAGAGTGAGAAGGGCAACTGTGGTCGTATAGTTGTCAAGTGTATAGAAGGGTGTCCATTTTTCTTATTGTGCTCACTGCATAAGGGTAAGGAGTCTTATATGGTTAAAAGAGTGAAGAATAAACATTCTTGCCAAAGGAACATGATAAAGAACAGACAATTAACAGCAGGGTTTATAGCTAATGAGTTCCTACCATTGTTTAGATCCAAGCCCAATTGGTCAGCTAAGGAGATTGTATTGGCTGTAAAACAGAAGTATAAGGTCATAATTACTAAGTGGTTAGCTTACAAGGCTAAATCTTGTGCTCATAAGAAGTTGCATGGATCAATGAGGGATCATTATAGTAAAATTGGTGCATACATGGATATTTTGAAGAAAACAAATCCAACATCAACGTTTGTTCTTGTAACTGCACCACCAGGTTTTATCAATCTAGATCCAACAGCCACATGTGAAACATTCTTCAGGTTATTTGTATGTTTTGCTGGTGTCAAAAAAGGATTTTTAGCCGGATGCAGGAAGGTGTTATGTTTAGATGGTTGTTTTCTGAAGACATTCTTGGGGGGAATGTTATTAACTGCTGTTGGTAGGGATGCTAACGATCAGATGTATCCTTTGGCATGGGCAGTGGTTGAAGGGGAGACCAATGATAGTTGGGAATGGTTCATGGAAGAGCTCAGGAAGTGTTTGGGAATAAATGATGGTGGGGAAGCATGGACATTCATATCAGATCAGCAGAAGGTACCACTTTTCTATGATGATCACTAGAAATACCTTTGTTATATTCTGCAGAGTATTAACACTTATGATATTCATATGCAGGGTCTATTGAATGCTGTTGCACTAATATGGCCAAGGGCAGAGCATAGAAACTGTGCAAGGCACATCTATGCTAACTGGCACAAGACATTCAAGGATGAGGAGTTGAAGGAACTGTATTGGAAAGCTACAAGGGCTTATTGTGAACCTGAGTACATTCAAGCACTTGATGAGATGAGATCAATCAACCCTGATGCAGTAGAAGCATTATTGAAACAGGATAAAACTTGTTTCAACAGGTGCTACTTGAAAACTCACACTAAATGTGATGTAATAGTGAACAACATGGCAGAAACATTCAATGGTTACATCATCAATGCAAGGTCAAAGCATATTATTCACATGTTAGAGGATATCAGAATTCAGATCATGAGTAGGTTAGTGACAAAAAAAACAGAAATGGCTGCCAAAGATGTTGTCATCTGCCCTAACATACAGGAAAAACTTGAGTTTTCCAAGAGTAAAGCTTTTAGGTGTGAAGTGTACCCCTCATCTCATCAAGTTTTCCAAGTAAGAGACTTTGATGATGTATCTGTTGACTTAGATAAGAGAACCTACACATGTAGAAAGTGGGAACTTAGGGGATATCCATGTAAGCATGTGTGTGCTGTGGCTGGGTTTTTACATCAGAATTCAGAAGATTATGTGGACCAGTGTTACCACAAAGATACATACATGAAGATCTATGACTTCACAATCCCTCCATTGCCAAGTGAAAAATATTGGCCAAAGGTTGATTATCCACTGGATCCACCTCCAATAAAAGTTGCTCCTGGTAGGCCTAAGAAGAACAGAAAGAGAGACCCTCATGAGGATCCTAAAAAGCCAGGAAAACTAACTAAGCATGGGGTTATAATGACATGTGGTATTTGTGGAGCAAGAGGTCATAACAAGAGAAGATGTGTTGAAAAAGGGAACATCAATACAGGTGGTATTTAGTGTAGATCTCTAATTATGCTAACTAATGTTGTAGATATCTAATTATGCTAACTAATGTCATTTAAATGCTCATAGCTGAACCTGGATCAAAGAGAAAGAAGGGGAACATAAGGAAGAGAAAGTCAACACAGCAGTCAACACAACAGTCAACTCAACAGTCAACTCAACAGCAGTCAACTCAGCAGACAAGTCAACTCAACAGCCAACCCACCAGTCAAAGAGGGGGCAAACTGCCAGCTAAAAGAGGAAGACCTAGAGGGAAGGGCAACAGAGAAGGATGTGCTTAGTTGATGAATGTTTAACTTATGTTTGGACAATTTAGTGTTTTGTAATGCCTCTTTTGGACAAGAATCATGTAGGCTTTATGTTAAGTAATAGATCTATGTAATGTAATGACTTAATGTGGTATGTAATGTTTTGGTTAGTTAATATTAATGATGCAGGGGTAATTTGGTCATTTTACAGGTGTGGTATATATATCCAGTGGGTTATAAGAGCTTTAAAGCTTGCAGGGGTAATTTGGTCATTTGACAGGTGTGGTATATATAAGCAGTGGGTTATAAGAGCTTTAAAGCTTGCAGGGGTAATTTGGTCATTTTACAGGTGTGGTATATATATGCAGTGGGTTATATGAGCTTTAAAGCTTGCAGGGGTAATTTGGTCATTTGACAGCTGTGGTATATATATGTCAGGTCTGTGTATATGACAGGTGTTTAAGAAATGGGTCAAAACAGTTGTGGTCATTTGATCAGTTTGGAGTTGTGGCATTTGGTCAGTTTGGAGCTGTTTGTTCATTACCATATCACTAATATGGGTCAAACAGACAACTGTTTGCTGCACATATATGTTTGGTGATTACCAAATGACTAATATGGGTCAAAACAGATATTGGTCACTTATGTTTGGCTGCACTTTGGTTTGGTTATCACAAAAACATGACAAAAGGGTCAAAAGTGACAACTGTTTGCTGCACTTATGTTTGGTCATTACCTAATCACTAATATGGGTCAAAACAGATGTTTGGTCACTTATGTTTGGCTGCACATTGGGTCAAAACAGACCACTGTTATGACAAATGTTTGGCTGCACTTTGGTTTTGTAATTACCAAATCATGACAAATGGGTCAAAACAGACTAAACAACTGTCATGACAAATGGGTCAAAACAAACTAAACAACTGTCATTAATAACTTCAATATTGTACAACCTAATTAAATCACTTGTTCAAAATGTACATCCATAATGCAATGACAAAACACATAGTAAACAGAAATGGTTGCTTCCACATGGACTTTTTGCCAAGAATTTGTCTTTTCAGCATCGTGTTCTCTTCGAGTATCAACTTGTTCTGCAATTCCAAGTTCTCCTTTTTCAGTTCTTGATAACTGACTGGACTTGAACTACAATTTGAATGTGCTTCGAAAAATTTGTCGAAATCTTGTTTCCACATAAAGAACTTGCAATCGGATAACTACAAAACAATATACCAACCTCAGTTTCAACAAGAATTTAAGTTCAATCCATAAGTAAACAACTTACAGGCCATTGAGGGCAACCATAAAATTGATCACCATGTCGAACACTTTTAGGACCAGCGATGCGAAGAACAGCAACAACTTCATGATGACAATACAAGTTTCCATCCAAATCAACCTTGAACAATTTAGGGGTTCGGTTCACACTCCATGATGAATTGGAAGATGAACTCATCTCGATTAGGGTTTCTGTGGGATGAATCGATGAATTGTGGGGGAATCGAAGCTTTTGCAGTGATTATGTGGGATGAATGGAGAATTAGGGTTCATTTGGGATGTCTGTGTTATAAAGGAGAAGGAGACATAACACCTCATCATCCACATCAGCATGTACAATCAGCAAAATGGTGCCACGTAGGACAAATAACTAACCAAGTTAGAGAAAAACTAACTGAGTGGTGCCAGTGCAAACAAAAAGACAAGTTGGGGGTGCCGGGTGTCAAAGTGTTAGTTGCGGGTGTCATCGGCCAAAGGCCGATAGTTGCGTGTGATAAAATCCAATAACCCTTTTTTTTATCTTGAAGAAATCATCATTTCTTAACTTGGAATTTTACACAAAAATTAGGGAAACCTTGGTAAATATTTTTTAGGTGAATTTTTAGGGAATGAGTTTCACCAAAACTTATATTTCTATAAGTGTCAAAATTTTATAAAAATTTTGACATGGTTTCCCCTAAAAATGGAGGTTTCCCATGTTTTCAAAACATGTGTTTATTTTCTTTTAAAATTATCACAAACAATCAACAATCAATCCTAAGCAACTTACACTTACCAAGTGTCAAAACAATGCTATTTCATAACGATCATGAACTTGAACTTTCATAAAAACTTGTAGTATCTTGGTAGTGTGCTTAGTAGGTTTAGTTATCCTTAAAAACATATTTATTTGTTTCTAAATCACATTATTACAAGATTTAGTCATTTACAACTTGTAAGATGATTTTTCCAAAAATCATTCTTTTGAATTTTTCTTGCAAACAATGTATTCTTATACTTGTTTCACCACTAGAAACATGATTAGTTTCTTTTAAAACAATGTTCATGTAAATCTTTGTGATTTAACTTGGTTTCTTTGGAAAACTATTTTTGTAAGCATCCACATTTATGTCTGGTAAACATGTTACATACTACATCATTCACAAAATCATTTTCATTTTTTCAAGTTCATGAAAACTATAAGCATGATGATCTTGGTCTTTCACAAGATCACCACCTTAACTTACTAGATCATGTGTTTAATCACAATCTAGTAGGTTCCTTGTGATGTCTAACATCACTAACACTAATCATCATTCATCAAGAAACAAATCATCACAAATCAACAAGTATTCATATGTTAAATAGCTTATGTTAGAGTTTCATGATCAAGTTCTTTAGTGTTCATCAAGTTTAACAATGTTCATCATCTTTTATTCATCAAAATATGAAGTAACAAATGGTTACGAGGGCCTTACTACTAGCACAAAGGCTAGGGAAGAACACTTGATGTTGTAGATGACAAATATGGAGGATAAAAGCTAATGGGAGAGGTCCTTCAAGATCCACAAGCTCCACACTTCCTTAATAACCTTCTTACACCTTTGGATGGTCTTGGAATGGATGGGATTGAGTTGGAAATGATGGTGGTGTTTGGTGCTATGTTCGGCCGAGAGGAGGGAGCAAGGGAGAGAGATGAGTGGTGTGTGTAGTGTGTGTTAGAATGAGAGCTTCAAGTCATCTTATAACCATCTAGTAGTTTTGTCCAATGGGTCTTGTGTTTGTTAAGTACACTACATAATCTAAACAAATCTAGGTGAATCCAATCAAGATCAAGAGAAGATTAAGCAAGATCTTGGTGGGGTCACATGGTGACCGTCCATATAAGGGGGGGGGGTCTTGGTTGGGTTTAAATGATAAGTTAAGTGTTTAGTTAGGATTCTAAGTGTATTGATTAGTGTTCATGTGTAACATGTGTTATATAGGGTGTTAGGGTGTTCGGGGATCATAACTAGCTCAGAAACATTAAAACAATGCTTCTAGTAAAATTTTGGTGTTTCGGGTAGTGTCCGATTGTTTGGTTAGATACCGGTTCGTTAAAGTGTCCAACTATTTCGTTTAGTGTTCTTTATGTACCCTTTTGTGACACTTTTAATTCCTGACACTTAGGAAAGCATTCAGGACTATTTAGTCATATTTTTGCATGCTACTAACTCGTTACAATGCTGAATTTTGCTGAAATATGTAGAATTCAGCATTTAAAGTGTGTTTCTGGTGCTTTTTAGTGCATATTTAAGCTTCCAGAAAGTCTATATGTTAACCCTTGTATCCATACTTGGGTTTTAATGTATTTTAGACGTTGGACCTACTCCTTGGCCCTAATTCCATTATCTGACTGCTTTCTGCAGAGTTGCTGACACAGTGTGTCTTACCGGTGAGTTTACTAGTCTTTCTGACGCAACGCTAATAGTATGCATAAAGCCATATTTGAAGTATAAAACGTGCATGAATTCACATGTATAGCATGTAATCAGACAATGTTGACATTTAAGCACATAATTGCAGATGTTAAATAATAATTAAACTGTACGGAAATTACCGGTTTGGTGCGAGGCGAGCGGCACTTGCCTAGGTCCATAACACATGCGCGGCTTTTATACTCGTATGGTAACTGTTATTGTAGGAAAACCCAACTAAAGGTAGGTGAGTATCCCAGCTGCCGCCTAGGTCCATAACACATGCGCGAAGCATATCTTCTAGTGTTTGTATGGTTCGTTCGCTCTGGCCATCTGTTTGCGGATGGAAGGCCGTGCTTAGATCTAGTTGAGATCCAAAGGCTTCCTGGAAGGATTGCCAGATCCTCGAGACATACCGTCCATCTCTGCCTGAGATAATTGAGATAGGCCCTCCATGACATGCCACGATCTCTTTTAGGTACAGCTCAGCAAGCTTTCCAGTGATATCCTTTTCTCGGATAGGTAGGAAATGCGTAGACTTTGTTAACCGATCGACTACCACCCATATCATATCATGTCCTTTAGGGTTCCTGGGTAATTTCGTTATGAAGTCCATTGAGATTTGCTCCCACTTCCACATGGGTATCTCTAGTTGTTGCAGTAGACTAGACGGTTTCTGATATTCGGCCTTAACCTTGGCACAAGTTAGGCATTTTCCAACGTAGACAGCAACATCACTTTTAAGCCTCGGCCACCAATATTATTCCTTCAAGTCTTGATACATTTTGTCCGATCCTGGATGGATCAAGTATCTCGACTTGTGAGCTTCATTAAGGATGACTTCTCGAATACCGCCATAGAGCGGAACCCAAATACGCCCCTTAAAGCATAAGGTTCCCTCTTTGTTTGGCACCAAATTCGTCAGCATACCTCGGAGATATTCAGCTCTACGATTTTCTTCCTTAAGGGCTTCTTGTTGTGCGTCATGAATGCGTGCAGTGAGGTTCATTCGAATAGTCATTTCCAATGCTCAAACCCTTAGGGTCTTAACCCTTTCTTTTCGGCTTAGCGCGTCCGCTACAACGTTTGCCTTTCCAGGATGGTACTTAATCTCACAGTCATAATCGTTCAGCAACTCAACCCATCATCGCTGATGCAT
This sequence comes from Helianthus tuberosus, assembly GCA_030545235.1. NCBI lineage: Eukaryota > Viridiplantae > Streptophyta > Magnoliopsida > Asterales > Asteraceae > Helianthus > Helianthus tuberosus. Next base: position 140,542,984 of record CM060411.1, on the reverse strand, counting down.
GTTTAATTCCTTCTGATCAAATATGTGTTGTAGGCTTTTGTGATCTGTGAAGATTGTACATCGAGTACCATATAAATAATGTCGCCAGATCTTTAAGGCGAATACCACTGCGCCTAGCTCTAGGTCGTGAGTGGTATAGCTCCTTTCATGCACCTTCAATTGTCTTGAAGCGTAAGCGATGACCTTTTGGCGTTGCATGAGCACGTAACCCAAACCTTGACGCGAAGCGTCGCAGTATACCACGAAGTCTTCAGTGCCTTCGGGTAAGGATAGTATCGGTGCATCGCATATCTTATTTTTGAGAAGTTGGAAGGCTTCTTCCTGCTTATTACCCCAGTCGTACTTCTTGTCTTTCTACGTAAGGGTTGTCAGCGGTTGAGCTATCTTGGAGAAATTCTCGATAAATCGTTGGTAATAGCCCGCTAAGCCCAAAAATTGTCGAACTTCAGTTGGGGTTTTGGGGGCTTCCTAATTCTTTATTGCTTCTATCTTGGTTGGGTCTACATGAATGCCCTTCTCGTTCACAACATGCCAAGGAACTGTACTTCGCGAATCCAGAATTCGCATTTTGAGAACTTTGCATAAAGTTTCTCTCTCTTTAGTAGTTCCAAAATGGTCCTGAGGTATTGCTCGTGTTCTTCTCTTGATCGCGAGTTAATCAGGATATCATCGATAAATACAATCATGAATTTATCGAGATATGGTTTGCAAACGCGGTTCATCAGATCCATAAATACCGCTGGTGTGTTGTCAATCCGAATGGCATCACAAGGAACTCGTAATGCCCATAACGCGTTCTAAATGCAGTCTTTGGTACGCTTTCCTTTTGGATCCTTAACTGATGGTATCCAGATCGAAGGTCGATCTTGGAATAGTAGCTTGATCCTTGCAACTGATCAAATAAGTTATCAATCCTCGGTAGTGGGTACCAATTCTTGACAGTGAGCTTGTTCAGTTCTCTATAATCGATACACATCCGCAGTGTTCCATCCTTCTTCTTCACAAACAATACTGGAGCTCCCCAAGGCGAGAAGCTTGGCCTTATGAATCCTTTATCCAACAACTCTTGGAGTTGTGTAGATAATTCTTGCATCTCAGATGGCGCAAGTCGATAGGGTACCTTGGCTATAGGAGCGGCTCCTAGAACCACGTCAATATGGAATTCGACTTGTCGTTGCGGAGGTAGTCCTGGCAGATCTTCGGGAAAACATCAGGAAATTCCTTCACCATAGGAATGTCTTCGAGCTTCGGCTCCTCGGCCTTCTTATCTACAACGTGCGCCAGGAATGCAACACATCCTTTTCGACTAATTTTCCCATTTGCTAATTCTATTGAATAGGAGTGTCTAGCTTACCCGCGTCTAAGTCAAGTACGTTCTTAAGTTCTATAGATACAAGGCTAAAGTCAACACCAATATCAATCAAAATGGATGCAATGTATCGGTTTATAAGGAACGTACTCGTAACTACGTTCGGGTCCTAGCGTGCCTTGAGTATTCCCTTCATGAAAATGCTCCCAAGAGCTTGAACTTTTCTTCGGGTAGTCCTTCCGATAGTGTCCTTTGTTGCCACATCCGTAGCAATTCTTAGCCTTTGCCATTGCTATTATTGTCCTAAATTCCATTCACATGTGTAACACCCTTGTTATTATTTTAAAGATTTTCGTATAAATAACGAAAATAAACCTGTAATTTCAATTAAGTATCCTTAGAAAATACGAGTAATTTAAAACTTTTACAACTTAAAAGTTTTCAACATAATATAAATAAGTTCGCCATTTAAAAAGTTATGACGTAACGCCGTGCGGAAGCTTTAATCTCTTGTGTTCGGTTCTTCGTAGCTGCTTGATCGTCATCCGTAGCATGCTCGACATCACCTAAGATCAAAACCAACTTAAAAGTTAGTTTTGATAGTCAACTAATAAGTTTAAACAAGTTCCATGGGTCAAACAAACAAAAAATAACATTTTTCCGGAATTAGGGGGCGTCGCGTGACGCCAAGGGGCGTCGCGTGATGCCTAGCCCCCTTTTCAGCAGAATGCTTCTTTAACAGTTGTTGTACATAACTAGCTCAACCCGATTTCACGGAAACGAGCATAACTCTCTCGTTTTTTATCCGTTTTACCCGATTCTTTTTCCTACGCGTCCGTAATTTAATTCTCTATCTTATGGAGTTAAAACCCAACATCCGGATTAACAAAATTTCTGAATTTTAAGTCTTCGGCTTATTACCCTTTTTCCCAATTTTGACCCATTCGTGTATTTATCAAACAAACATGTTTGTTTGACTCTAATTTCTCATAAATTCTAAAAAGTCATTGTTGTTTATCATAAGAGATTAAAATCTCGGGTTTACATACATTCTTAAACCCGTTTTTACCTAAATGCTTATTTTGACCCGTTAAGGGTATTTTAAGCATTTTAAAGCTTGAGATCGCTTTCATTCATTTCTAGCATCTTATTCCTACATTTCTTATCAAGTAATCTTCAACTACAACTCTTTGTGTGTTGGATTTAAATGTGGATATCTATATGTTCCGAGTTTTACCCTTCGGATTGTTATTTTACGGCAAGACTCAAATAGAGTTATTTGACTAACGTATTACATCTTTCAACTTCTACACTTATTCCAAGTATTTATTAAATCATAAAACTCATTTCCAAACAACCTCTAAGGGTTGTTTGTTCAATTTAGCCTACAAGGGCGTTTTGGTCAATTTTAGTCCTTTTACGACGAATGACTCTCTCTCCAATTATTCGACCAAAATCGCACTTTTAACTACAACATAATTATGCGTACCTTCCCCGGATCAACAAGTAGACCCGATTTATACCTCGTTTTCATTATCACACAATCAATGGTGACGAAATTATCCGGTTTGCTAATCGGTCATGTTAACATAAGACTTGACAACCACATTAGTCGATATTGTCAAATGGTGTTATCACCACCATTCGACCCGTTTGGACTATATGCCCAACATTATCTATTTAATCAAAAACATCGTTTTTGATCTCCAATTCATACATCCATCCCATCCCGGATTTTATTACCATACCCTTTTTCTTTTACACTCTTTTCTTACAAATTCAACCCATTTCGGCTTACGCCATGGGTATCCTTTTAACCTTGATTTACATTAGTCGACACTTGACAAATTTCCATATTTCCAATATTATCGTTATCACGTTTACAACGTATCGAATAAACGGGTATTCTACATAAGTGTGTAAATTACACTTACCTCGCATCCACGCCACGCTTTTCTTTCCGTACTTGCTCCGTTTGACCCGCTCCCTCCTCCAAGCTTTCACCTAGCTTGTTACGCGTCAAACTATTGTCAATCATTTACAAGGCGGTTAAATTAGTCATTAACAATCACGACTATTCCACCTCACTTATTTTCTATGTCGAAGCTACTGTTCGACTTCATGCTTAGTCAACTTAATTTATTCAAAGTTAACTACTTTCTATCACATGGTTTACAACATTTAGTCTAAATCTACATAGTATTTAGAACCCTTATCACTTCACATCACATCACACGTAATTGCCATATCATTCAAATACGCGTTTTCACTCTAAATTTCAACACTTTAATTCCCATTTAGGCATTTTAACAAACACCTAATGTGCATAATTTTTCATATTTACTAACTAGTTCATAACTAATTATTTTCACCAAGATTTACATCAAAATCAAGCCTCTGTGTCTATTGTTCATGAACTACATCAAGAACTTATATCATAGCAACCAATATTCATCAATTTAACACCCTAATCCGAGTGTTCATCATATTGTCAATAAACCCATTTAACACACATATAGGTAATCACCAAATCATTCAAGTCATAGCATCATATGCATGATTTTTACATAGGGTTTAGTTCCTAAGCATGTGTACATCACTAACTTAGCCATAGCTATTCTAATCCTTACATAATTCGCGAATTATGATGCTAACTCAAATTTTGCAACTTCACAAATAATCAAATTTTTACATACCTTATGATCCCCTAGGTTGGGTGATCATTAATTCATGTTCATGCATCGATTTGGGGCTAGAATCGACCTTCAATTTGTTGATTTAAACAAGAACTAGGGTTGGGGTTTTTGCCTTGGTCGCCCCTGGCTTCTGTCGAATTCAGGCACTCACAATTGTGAGTGTTTGAGTTTTTTTTTTATATAAGTGTTTTAATAAAACACTTTTCTAGTTGCCCATGTTTAGTCCCTCAAGTTTAGAGATTCATAAATGAAACTATAACTCATAGTTTATTATTTAATTACCCATTACTAACTAGGTTAATTTTACCTAGTTAACTTAGTGGGTTCTAGGAGTTAAAACCCGTTTTATTTTAAGTCCCGTTGACTCAGGCTCTTATAAACTCAATTCCTTAATTCTTTGATTCGCTTGTAATTAATTATTAGGATTTCTTATTTAAATCCAAATATTTACCGGGTTATTTTTACTGCTAACGGTACTTTACCCGTCTTTTAGTATTAACGAAGTTTAATTACCAAACCCGTTTTCGGGGTGTTACAACATGTCTCAAACCAGACCAGCATGCATCCTTGCTATGCCCAGTCTTGCCCCAACTTCATACCTACGAGTCCTGCACGGACCTGTGTGATAATAACCACCTCTATCACACTTTGGTAGTTCTTCTTGGTAGGTTTTTATCACCTACCTTAGGCGTGACAACGAATGCCTTGACTTTCCTAGTCGCAGCGGTTTCCTCATGCTTGTTGTTTGCTTCGTATTGGACGATTGCTTCAGCAACTTGTTGGTTCCACATAGCTTCGGGCTCAGCTCTTGTTGCAGGTAAAGGTTCTGATTAGACTCGGCCAACGTTTCCTTTGTTGTGGTTCCATGTGCTTCTCTTGTATGAAACATATTGACAAGATTAAACATTTATTTTGGAATAAATGTCGTTGCCTTGCGTAGCAAACCTCCTCGGAGTCACCTTACTCCGATTGATGCAAGTCATCCAGGGCTATAAAAATACGGTGAGGTCTTCCCTTCACCTTGTTCTTTGTTTATTCCTCGAGTCTCTGACTCTTCCATAGTCTTTAGTTTTACATAAACGGGTATGCTTCACAGGAGATGGGGGGTTGTGCATTTCTACCACGTATAGGGGTAAGTGATAGTGAAAACGCATAGATAAGGTCGTGAGGGTACATGACTTCTTCCTCGGGACCGAATTGTGCCTTGCAGCAACCGTAAAGTGGTTTCCAGGGTGTGAATGCACTACCCAAACGATGGGGTGCACCACGGGATAATGAGGGTGGAAGTACTGATGGGTGTGTCAGTGTTGTATTATGGGTAGAAGTGTCTGACACGAAGTAGGCGAAGACAGGTTTCCTGCTTGTAAGGTGTTATAGAAATTATCTAGGTATTGCCCTACTATATGAAGGTGTGAACACTTAGAAAGTTTTGGATGGTTGGTGATCATTAGCTTGACCCGCAGAGTCCACCAGGATTTCCATGCACTACAAGTCGTTATACGTGGGCCCCCGTAATAATAAATTATCTTGCACGGTCACCCCAACTTTCCCTCGTTCAAAGTAGATGATCAACCACAGATGGGACACTACTGTCCTTATACCTCCGACATGGAAAGGACCATTATGGTGGTCCACGCGCCATCATTTGTTATCGCTACGTGCGTATAGGCACAATGCTTTAGATGTAACAGGAATAAGGGGAATTCCTGGAAGTTTGGAGCGGCACCTTCAAGATGAGTACTTCATCTTCCTTGATTGGACGGGAGTGTCGTCAATCTCGCTTCGTAAAAGCCGCCGGGGTCTCGTCTTACTGATAAGGTCGTTGTCCAAGGTTGCCTCCTCTGCCTTGCCATCACTGCCGTAGTCAGGCACCTTCGCATTCAAGGGAGAATAACAACCATTTTCTACAGAATTAAGCTCGGGGCCTCATTTGGCAATCAACCATAAGCTCCGCAGTGTACGCGAGGTCAATAATCTCATTGCGCAAGTCAAGAACAATAATAGGATTTGAAGTCGAAGGTGTCTCGTCAATAATCATTCCGTACACATATATGCATATATATAATAACGTTACTTAGTATACACAAGCAAATAAATGCTACATGTCTCATATAACTCCCGTTTGTTCTTTCCTTTGAAAAATGTTGGATTCTTAGATCTTGGCGCTTTTTGTAAATGCAATGAAACACCTTTTGTAAAAATGTTTTCGTGAGAGAGTCCTAATGATTGTAGTCTAGACTCGAGAAGGAATCCTAGTTCACTACAATCGAAGCTCTGATACCAAACTGTCACACCCTGACTTTTGCGGAAGCATATGCGTGTGACTTAATCGGTTCTCATTGCATTCGATTATAATAAACAACTATATGATCAAAATGATGTTCATCCATTCAAAGGTTTGAAACATTACAACACAAGTCATTTAAGTTTCAATCAAAACCCTCAAGTTATGATACAGACAAAAGTGGATGACATCTAAACTTGAAATTTACGTCTTGAAAATAACACCAGCGCCCAAGATCCAACTTGTTTTCTGAAATACATGTGAGTTTTGGAAAACCGTCAACATAATGTTGGTGTGAATTCATGCAGTTTTTGTATTTAACGTTTGTATACTTGTATGAAAACATGGTATGTAATTTGTATGAAACAAGTATTTCTGTAAATATAAGGAAATCGAGATCGCTAATGGTTTGCAAGGCCATTAACATGTGACACGACATAGGAAGCATCCAAACCATAGGCATTTTTAGTTGTCGAATCCACGACTGTCGATTCACGACTAGAGACACAAAAGCACTGCTTGGTACTAGTATGACCAAGAGTGTGGCTGCCTGAAACCCATTAGATCTAACCTTTTGTTCCGCGGTCTTGGTATGTAACTGATTAATGGTGCTTATGACACCCTATTCGTGACATGATCTAAAGTATCATTCCTTAGTTTTTGTATTCCACATACCATAACACATGTATTTTCCCCAAGTTTAGAAAGCATATAAAAGTTTAAAAGTGGGGACATGAACTCACAACTTTGCGTTTCCTGCGCCGTAAACTTCACCGGGTTTGCTTATATAGCGTCGTGACCTATACGTGTTTTATTAACGTTAGTCACTAGACTTGTATCGCACAAGTACAAGTCACCATCTTTTATGTATGTGTTCTTTGTTGTTAAAAATAATTTATATTTTTAACTATGTATCTTACTTATATTATTTTCCCAAAAATAAATATAAGTATCTTGTATTTTTTTTCACCCGAGTTATATATTTTCGTCCAAAAAGACATTTTAAGTTCGTAACTTGTCCAAGTTACATAATCTTTTAAGAAATATATTTTCATAAATATATGTTCTTGTATTTGTCTAAGCATGTTGTATGTGTATTTTTGTATTTCTACTCCTTGGGAGTATTTAGTGTATTTTCAAGTCCTAATACACTATTACATACAATACCTATTACATACACTTAGCACAAAATTTGGTGACCAATAAATATATATATTTTTCGCAAAAATATTCATACTTAGTATCAATTTTTTTTATGTTGAAGAAATCATCATTTCTTAACTTGGAATTTTACACAAAAATTAGGGAAATCTTGGTAAATATTTTTTTAGGTGAATTTTTAGGGAATAAGTTTTACCAAAACTTATATTTCTCTAAGTGTCAAAATTTTATAAAAATTTTGACATGGTTTCCCCTAAAAATGGAGGTTTCCCATGTTTTCAAAACATGTGTTTATTTTCTTTTAAAATTATCACAAACAATCAACAATCAATCCTAAGCAACTTACACTTACCAAGTGTCAAAACAATGCTATTTCATAACGATCATGAACTTGAACTTTCATAAAAAAAACTTGTAGTATCTTGGTAGTGTGCTTAGTAGGTTTAGTTATCCTTAAAAATATATTTATTTGTTTCTAAATCACATTATTACAAGATTTAGTCATTTACAACTTGTAAGATGATTTTTCCAAAAATCATTCTTTTGAATTTTTCTTGCAAACAATGTATTCTTATACTTGTTTCACCACTAGAAACATGATTAGTTTCTTTTAAAACAATGTTCATGTAAATCTTTGTGATTTAACTTGGTTTCTTTGGAAAACTATTTTTGTAATCATCCACATTTATGTCTAGTAAACATGTTACATACTACATCATTCACAAAAATCATTTTCATTTTTTCAAGTTCATGAAAACTATAAGCATGATGATCTTGGTCTTTCACAAGATCACCACCTTAACTTACTAGATCATATGTTTAATCACAATCTAGTAGGTTCCTTGTGATGTCTAACATCACTAACACTAATCATCAATCATCAAGAAACAAATCATCACAAATCAACAAGTATTCATATGTTAAATAACTTATGTTAGAGTTTCATGATCAAGTTCTTTAGTGTTCATCAAGTTTAACAATGTTCATCATCTTTTATTCATCAAAATATGAAGTAACAAAGGGTTACGAGGGCCTTACTACTAGCACAAAGGCTAGGGAAGAACACTTGATGTTGTAGATGACAATTGTGGAGGATAAAAGCTAATGGGAGAGGTCCTTCAAGATCCACAAGCTCCACACTTCCTTAATCTCCTTCTTACACCTTAGGATGGTCTTGGAATGGATGGGATGGAGTTGGAAATGATGGTGGTGTTTGGTGTTATGTTCGGCAGAGAGGAGGGAGCAAGGGAGAGAGATGAGTGGTGTGTGTAGTGTGTGTTAGAATGAGAGCTTCAAGTCATCTTATAACCATCTAATAGTTTTGTCCAATGGGTCTTGTGTTTGTTAAGTACACTACATAATCTAAACAAATCTAGGTGAATCCAAGCAAGATCAAGAGAAGATTAAGCAAGATCTTGGTGGGGTCACATGATGACCGTCCACTTAAGGGGGGGGGGGTCTTGGTTGGGTTTAAATGATAAGTTAAGTGTTTAGTTAGGATTCTAAGTGTATTGATTAGTGTTCATGTGTAACATGTGTTATATAGGGTGTCAGGGTGTTCGGGGATCATAACTAGCTCAGAAACATTAAAACAATGCTTCTAGTAAAATTTTGATGTTTCGGGTAGTGTCCGGTTATTCGGTTAGATACCGGTTCGTTAAAGTGTCCAACTATTCCGTTTAGTGTTCTTTATGTACCCTTTTGTGACACTTTTAATTCCTGACACTTAGGAAAGCATCCAGGACCATTTAGTCATATTTTTACATGCTACTAACTCGTTACAATCCTGAATTTTGCTGAAATATGTAGAATTCAACATTTAAAGTGTGTTTCTGGTGCTTTTAGTGCATATTTAAGCTTCCGGAAAGTCTATATGTTAACCCTTGTATCCATACTTGGGTTTTAATGTATTTTAGACGTTGGACCTACTCCTTGGCCCTAATTCCATTATCTGACTGCTTTCTGCAGAGTTGCTGACATAGTGTGTCTTACCGGTGAGTTTACTAGTATTTCTGACGCAACGCTAATAGTAATGCATAAAGCCATATTTGAAGTATAAAACGTGCATGAATTCACATGTATAGCATGTAATCAGACAATGTTGACATTTAAGCACATAATTGCAGATGTTAAATAATAATTAAACTGTACGGAAATTACCGGTTTGGTGCCAGTTGTCACACCCCGCCACCACCTCCACCACCACATCTCCACAGACCTGCATAAGAGGGAAAGAAGAGAGAGACCCTAGAGAGAGAGGTAGCGGCAGGAGAGAGAGGGAGACCCACAGACCTGCCCAAACCCAAGCACCACCGCCATGGTCGTAAAAGTCGCTAGGCGCTCCCTAGTCGGATTTAAGAGTACTCGGGAGTATTCGGGAAGTACTCGGCCTAGGCGGAGATTACTCGTGGAGTAATTCGGAGCCTAGGCAGGACTTTTACAACCATGACCACTGCCGACGGCGGATTCGTCGCAGGAAAACGGCACCCCTGACGTTTCTCTCTCTCGCTCCAGCAAGTCTCTCTCTCTCTCTCTCAATCTGTGCTTCAGCCACCGTATACCACCACCGTCGTCGCCGGATTCTTGAATCAAGGGGGGCATCTTGCCTGAAAAGAAACCGGCTCCACCGGTCGCCGGAGAATAAGGACGCCAGCAGCCCGTCGACGGTCTTGTGCTCACCGGTCAGTCATCAATCATAGGTAGGGGATGGTGTGTGTGTGTTTGGAGTCATATCGAGAGGGAGAGGAGAGTAAAAGTGATGATGTTTGGTTGTGTTGTGAGGTCTGATTTTGATTTGAGGAGAGTTAAAAGTGGTTTTTGTAGAAGTAAAAAACAAACCATCTTTTCTTTGCAAACTGCAGACCTTTGATCCACCTCTTCTTCTGTAGATGTCTACAGATGTGGTTCGCAGACTGCAGACCTTTTGCATCAAAAAAACAAACACCACCGTAGAAGGGGTAAATAACAAATTAAAGATTCTCACCATAAAGAAAAAAAAAGAAAAAAAGAAAAAAAATCTCTAGGGCTATAAATAACAAATTCCACATTCACACTCCCACACCACCGAAAACAAAATTGTGAACCCTAGAACACACACAACAACAATGCTCCTAAATCATCGATTCTTCCATTAATCCAACCCCTCAAATCCCTCATCCCAACCCTAAATCCAGCAATCCGAATCATCTCCACCTCAAAGATCTCAAATTTCGGTCAAAAATGGCGAAAACCAGACCAGGCAAGCGAGACTTGGAATCGTACACCATCAGAGGCACCAATAAAGTAGTCAGAGGTACAACACACACTAACTCAACATGCAGTAGCTACTTGTTGCTGTTATTTGTGTTCTTTTCGATCAGATATGTGTTCCGATTTCGTTAATCGTGTTTTTTAGGTTTTGCAAGTTGTGAGATTATGAGTTATTGATGTTGTTTGGAATTGTTTTAGGATTTAGGGTTGTAGGTTGTATGAAAACCCTAGTTTATGTGAGATTTGTATGTAGATATATTTGTGTCATTGCATGTGAGCTTAGTGTGGATTCTGGTTTTATTTTTGGTGGCTGAAGTCTATATGTTTGTGTGTTTAAAGTTCAGTTTGAAGTGTTTAAATGATTTATGGTTTTTGTTTGTAAAGAGAGAATGTATTAGTTAGGGTTTATTGTAATATGATTCCATAGTTAGAAGATATGATAGAAGATATATATAGATAGATACATTGGCATCATTCTTGGTTTAAAAAAGCGCGCCTGAGGCGTGGGGCGTTTTAGAGAACGCTTTTATCGCTTTGAAGCGACAATAAACAAGAAGCGATGTGAGGCGGCGCTTTAAGCCTGAAGCAGTTGAAAGATTTATTTTGGTAGCTGAAATTATGGTGACATAAATACCATAATTAGAAGATATTATAATAGTTACAAGATACATTTGCATTGTTGCATGTAATTGCAGCATAGTTTTTGGTTTTCTGTTGGGTTGAAAGATTCATTTTTGGTAGCTGAAGTCAATATGTTTGTGTGTGTGTAAGTTCAGTTTGAAGTGTTTTAAAAGGTTTATGGTATTTGTTTGTATAAAAGAGAATGTATTACTTAGGGTTTTGTAGTAACATGATTACCATAATTAGAAGATTAGGGTTTTGTAGTAACATGATTACCATAATTAGAAGATAGTACAATAGTTGGAAGATATATATAGGTACATTTGCATCATTGCATTTAATTACAGAATGGATTTTTGTATTTCTGTGTTTTGGTAGTTAAATGTATATGTTTTTGTGTTTAAAGTTCAGTTTGAAGTGTTTCAAAGATTTATGATATTTGTTTGTGTTAAGAGAGAATGTACCAGTTAGGGTTTATTGGAACATTATTACCATAATTAGAAGACATTACAATAGTTAGAAAATATGGTTGGATTAGGTTCCTTTAGAGCATTCACATTGGAGCCTCTATCTTCATCTATATAATTTAATCAAAAAGAAAAAACACATTTTTCTCTAAATTATGTTGTACTTTTCAAAGACCTCCCACATCCAACTCTCTATCTAATTCTCTATCATACTCACAATCACGTATCTTATTATCTCTTTCTCTTTCCTACACACTCACAATAAAAATATAGAGGCTTGGATATGAGCCTCTAAGTGGGTGTTTGGGTTAGCTTATTTTGGGTCTACTTTTAACTTATTGACTTATAAAAAGTTAATAAGTCATTTTGATAGTGTTTGGATAAGGGTTGAGAAGGAGTTTTATGGCTTGAAAAGGAGAAAATGAGAAGTTAGAATTTCTAACTTCTGACTTATGACTTATAAAAAGTTAAATAAGTTACAAAGTCAAAAGGAATGCCAAACACCCCATAAATATAAAGGTTTACTTTAATATCTATAAAACTTTCTCTATTATAAATATTCCAATGGAGTGGTGTCTTTGTTGTTTTCTCTATTTCTTCCTCTATACTATATAAAATGTATTAATATAGAGGCTCCAATGTGAATGCTCTGAATCCTTTATAACCATTCTTCATAATTAGAAGATATTACATCTAAAATCAAACATATAGGAAGCCATATTTTTTAATCTAACCATAAGGATAAAGGATTATAGGAAACTAACTAGAAAGGGAATTAATCTAACCATATTTTTTAACCAAAACATAAGTCTAACCAAAGTTGGTTATTATTTACGTAATTACCCCTACAAGAATTAGAAGAATTTGTCATTCTCATGCATTCTTTAAAATAATTGCTTGACCCGAATGATAATCTTGGGTCTGCACTATAATAATTTTATGTATGGAAAACAGTCATTGTTGTTCATAAACAAGCGATGGTTGTAACATGGTTATTAGTTAGTATTCTTCATTAGCGTTCTTTACATGCATCTTTATCTACGTAAACAATACACTCTTCTTACTGAATGTTCATTCGCTTTTCATATGATTTTGAAGTCGGGGATTCTGTGTTGATGAGATCTGCTGAGAACGAGAAGTCCCCATACGTGGCTCGTGTCGAGAGCATCGAGGCTGACGTCAAGGGAAACGTGAAGGTCCGCGTTAGATGGTATTATCGGCCCGAAGAATCAATGGGAGGAAGAAGACAATTTCATGGAATTAAAGAGTTGTTTCTATCGGATCATTACGATGTTCAAAGTGCTCATACAATCGAAGACAAATGTATCGTTCATACTTTCAAGAATTACACCAAGCTCGAGGATGTTGGACCGGAGGACTACTTTTGTCGGTTTGAGTATAAGGCTGCAACCGGAGGGTTCACTCCTGATCGCGTTGCCGTGTACGTTTTTCACCTTTGTTGATACGTTAAGTTCTTTTATGCTTATGGGACTTTTGATTATTTACTTTTGACTTTTGTTTTGACTTTTGAAGGTACTGCAAATGCGAGATGCCGTATAACCCTGATGACTTGATGGTACAGTGTGAAGCTTGCAAAGACTGGTATGACACATGTATAAATAGCTTTTTAGGTTGTAGACATGGTATTATATTATCAAGAGTTTAAAATACAAAAGTCTCTTAACGTGCGACACTACGCGACCAATAAAATAATGTGCGTTTATGATATAACATGCGTAATTTGGGTAAAAACCAACATATGCGTGATTTTTGTGTTTTGACCATGCGTGATTTCTTCTTCATGCGTAATTAGGGTTTGAAATGTATAACATGCGGACTTTACAAATGAACATGAGTAATTAAGTTGCGTACCATCACACGTTAAGGAGCTATTGTACGTTAACCTTCCCCGTATATTATATATATCATCTTAAATTGAAAGGTCGGTGCTGACCACCTTACTTATTTGACAAAAAGCACCCCAATTTTTCTAAATTGACAAAATTCACCTCTCAAATTTCTAACTTGACAAAAGAGGCCCCATACTTTCTAACACCTAAAACTTTTGACATGTAACCCATTCTACCCCCAAACATTGCTATAATGTCAAAGGTAACCCTTTAACTTTGTAAATTTCACTTTGACCCCCTCATGTTTTTAAAGTTTTGAGTTTACCCTAAAACGAATTCCTTAAGTTTTTACTTTTATGGACGTGTCGGTATAAATTCAAGATCGCTATGCTTTAACGTAATTTTTGTTTGAAAACGAGTCAGGTTAATTATAAAATGTTTTTTATGTACGTTTTGGGTTGGACTATGTTTTGATGTGAATTTTGTTTGAAAACAATTCGGGTCAAATGTAATACGTTTTGCTTCGACGGTATAAATTTGAGTTATCATACATTTGACGTAAAATTAGTTTGGAAACGAGTCTGGTTGATTGTAGTCTATATGTTATCATTTCGTGTACGGCGCCGCCGCAACATGCGGTGGGTAAAAACTAGATTTTAAAAAAAATAATAATAAACCGTACATAGAGGTTATTTATATCTAAATTTAGGGCAAGTGATGATAGAAACCTATCATAAATATACAAAATATTATATAAATACTTGCGCTTCATGTACATGTTGCGTGTGTGTTCACCTCTCGCTACGTATGCGGGGACTCTTATCGCGTCGGTGCCATAGTTTGATTGGCTTCTCTTTTTGCAGGTATCATCCGGGCTGTTTAAATATGACCATAGAGCAGGCTAAGCAACTAGATAGCTTTATGTGCTATGAATGTTCATCCTTGGATGGTAAGAGACCTCACAATAAGAGTTCTGCATCTGGTCTGGCCAATGGCAAGGTACGATTATATCTTCTTATTTTAATCGAACTTGTTTCATATCTGGGTGAAGTTGTCAAACTGGTTGAAACTTGAATGTCATCTTATATGCATTTCTAAATCGTTTGGTTATAAATGACATGTAGCTTGAAATGAGGTGAGGGTGAGCTCGAGCTCCCTTAAGTCACACATGCTTGAGCTTAGACTCAAAACGGGTTAATTTAGTTCGTTTCATGCGGTTTTGTATGCGTTTATTCTAACTTTTTGGGTTGGCTGTTTTTCAGGTGGAAAACAAACGCCAAAAGCGGTGATTTACGCTTGTGCTCGAAGAAGGTTGTACCATGTGTTATGGGCGTTGTACATACAGATAATCTTATGCCCCTGCTAAAAAATCTCGTAGTTTTAAACTGTATTTACGAGTCTTTAACTCCCTTTGTAATTTGAGAATTTGTATGCTCCAAATTCGGTGGATCCTGTGGGAATTTGTTGATTTCTGTTAATTCACTCTTGGTGCACTTGGGTCGAATTTTGATGCAATTGGGTTAACCTGTTTTTGATCAGGGGCGGTAACACGAAACGAAAATGCTCTGCTTTAGGGTTATTATAACCTGTTTATTAAACCCATTGACCCAACACGATTAGCGCCCCTAGTTTTGATATAGCTGTCGAACAATTAATCAAGGAAAAGCTTAGTAGTATTGTGTCGTGTTCGCATTGTGTGATGATATTACCGGTCAAGCTAGTTCTGGTTGTGTTTGTGCTGCTGATCCTGGTTGCCCAGTTCAACCATAAACTGTTGAAACCGACATGCTCAAATAGAAATGGTTCACAAATGCCAACCGTTGTGTGATGACATAACGGGTCAAACTAGCTTTGTGTTGTGTTTGTGCTGCTGATCCTGGCCGGTTACCCTGTACAACGTTGAAACCAACAGATTCAAAAAGAAATGGTTCACAAATCACAAGAACTCAACTGAACCGACAATGTATGCCATGCTAAAAGGATACATATTTGATTAAGATGAATAATGCGTGAATCAATAAATAGAATTGAGAAAAAAAATGACTTTTTTTTTTGGAAGGCAAATTAAATAGAAATAGCGCAGCGCGGAGCTGAAAGAGTACACAAGAACCAAAGCAAACAAGAGACAACAAAAACCTATTAAGAGAAACAAGATAAGGGAGACCAGCACCATCTTTCCCAGCTAACTTCAATATGAATGGATCTGCTTGTAACCCAAAAGAAAAGCTGAGAAATGCAGTCATCAACTAGGGATTCAATGGAGGTTCTTTGCTTACGAAAAACCCAATTGTTCCGCGCCTTCCATAAAAACCAAACAGTCGTGTAAAGGATGGCCGCCTTTAATTTGTGCAAGTTCTTAGAATCATTTGAAATAATCAGGGGATTGAAAAGCTCGTTAACGTTGGAGGCTGAATACTAGTTAACTCCGCTCCACCACGACACCCTGTTCCAAACTTCCACCGCAAAAGGACACCTAACGAAGGCATGTTCGGCAGTTTCGTCCTCCAATCCGCACCAAGGGCACCGAATGTCTCGGATGGGAACGCCCCGTCTGACCAGACTCGAATTAACCGGAACCTTATTTAACTTGAGTCTCCAGTTGAAACAAGCGACTTTGGATGGAACCCAGCTGATCCATTTGAAGTCTTTTGTCTGCTCCACTTCTAAGACCTTCGAAAGCAGCAAGTGGCGAGCCGCGCTAACAGAAAAACCGTCACTAGATTTTTTGCCCCACTCCCACTTGTCATCTCCTACCCTAAACTCATAGTTTCTCATCATTTCCACCAAATCTCCGAGCTCTGCAAGAGCCAAATCCCCAATGTTTTTCCTGTTCCACTTCCACGTGAAGGCATTCAAGACGCCTTCTTGCACATCCATCCTCTCCGACACCCGACAACTTTTAAGCGACTCAAAACTATAGAGGTTCGGAAAGAGATCCTTTAGAGGAGATCTCCCGTACCATGCATCCAGCCAAAAAAGAGTATTATTCCCACGACCCACTTTTTTAACAAAAAAGTCCTTAACTAGGGAGATCTCCCGTACCATGCATCCAGCCAAAAAAAAGACTGAAGTGTTAAACTAGGGTGTCAATTGTGTTCGGTTTTAGGTCAATGGCTGAATTGTTTATCCTGAATATGTCTCGCATTTTTATTCATGTCAACAATATCAACCCTGACTTACACACTTATAAGAGAGTAACATAAACACAACCATTTTTAACTCATCTATCTAGATGTTTCATTTATACGCAAGAAAAAAAGTTATATAGTGGTAAATATGCTGATCTGACGGATGGGTTGTACAATATAGGTCAACTAAATAACCGTTTGTTAAATATGTTAAATACAACAACAACAACAACCATACCCAGTAAATCCCACTCTATCCATAGGGATAGAGAGGCTGCTTCCAGAGAGACCCTCGACTCGAAAAACGAATAGCAAACAAACACACCAAGTCAAAGAGTATAGAAAGAATATAGAAATAAGAAGTCGCCCATACCAAGAAAGTGAACAGAGTGGCACAATATATTGTAAATCATGTAAAATAGCCTACCACATTATTTATGCATAAACACAAGAAGGTAATCACCGGAAAAGTCACTTAAAGAATAAGAAAAACCTACGTCCCTGAAATACACCTAAGAGCTTACTGCCATGTCCTCTAGGGTTCCTTAACCCTAATCCTACGCCTCCACGAAGTCCTATCTTGGACCATGTCCTCAGAAATATGCAACTCTAGTAAATCATGCCTGATCTGCTCATCCCATGTCAGTTTGGGTCTGCCTCTTCCTCTCCTCCCCTCCACAGTAAGAGTTTCCACTACTCTAACTGGTGCCGTCGTTTCCCTCCGCTTCACATGCCCAAACCATCTCAATCTCCCCTCCTTAATCTTCTCCGATATACAAGTTACTCCTAATCTTTCCTTAAAAACCACATTTCTAATCCGATCTAACCTCGTGTGTCCACACATCCACCTCAGCATCCTCATCTCTGCTACCTCCATCCTGCGCGCTTGTGTCTTCTTGATAGCCCAACAGTCTGTTCCATAAAGCATAGCTGGCCTAACTGCTACCCTGTAAAATTTCCCTTTTAGTTTAGTTGGGAACCTCCTATCGCATAATACCCCACTGGCTGCCCTCCATCTACACCAGCCAGCCTGTATGCGATGGGTTACATCACTATCTATGTCACCATCTCTTTGTACAAACGACCCCAGATACTTAAATCTAGTTACCTGCGGGACCAATTGGTCCTCAATGGTAATTTGGGTGTCATCGTCAACGGCTACACCGCTGAAATCACAGTGTAGATACTCAGTCTTAGATCGACTAATCCTTAGGCCCTTGCCCTCTAAAGCTACTCGCCACTCCTCTACCCTCTCGTTCAGGCACCGTTTAGTCTCTGCAATCAACACAATATCGTCTGCAAAAAGCATGCACCACGGAACTGTCTCCTGAATCAGCTTGGACAACTCATCCAAGACAACCGCAAAAAGAAAAGGGCTCAACGCTGACCCCTGGTGGAGTCCTACCTCCACAGGAAAGAAGTTTGTATCTCCTACAGGCGCGCGGACACTAGTTGTCGTTCTATCATACGTATCCTTAATTACGTCTATATACTTCCCCGGTATCCCTCGATCCTTCAAACTATCCCAAATCAGTTGGCGTGGGACAGTGTCATATGCCTTTTCCAGGTCGATAAACACCATATGTAAATCTTGCTTCTTCGCTCTATACTTTTCCATCAGCCTCCTTAGAATATGTATCGCCTCTGTAGTTGACCTCCCTTTCATGAATCCAAATTGGTTTTCTGAAACCTGATTATTTTTCTATCATGATCCGGCTATGTTTAAAATTCCTATCTTCGTGTTTAACCATCAGTAGGATAAAAATTTCATAATTAAGTCATTACTAATGCAAACCTAATTTTTTTTTACCATCTATCTTTTATATTTAAATGCAATCTAACTTTACATATGCCAAGATTTTAACCCGCATCATTTTTGTGTAGGGACAAACACTATACCACTGAGTCATAAATACCAAATAATAATTAGAATTAAGCCAATGGGATGGTTGCCCTTAATAAAAACAAAGTCTTTAAACACCTTGGGAAGGAGATGTCTTGTGTTCAAGTCCCATAGACAACAAAGAATAAAAGAAATTTGCCGGAAAAAAAAATTAGAATTAGTTACATGGTTAGTACCTGTGGTTTACCTATTTTGCCATTATCATACCTATTTTTTTTTAAATTACACCATTGGTACCAATGTTTACAAAATGATTTCACCATTAGTACATCATAGGTACCGACCATGTAATTAATTCTACAACCAAAATTACTAGTGGTGAAACAATTTGTAAAAATTGGTACCCATTGATGTAATTTCCAAAAAATACGTATGAAAATGACAAAATTGATAAACGACATGTACTAACCATTTAATTAATTCTAATAATTTTTTAATAACTTTAAGTCGGAATTTATGGTTAAAAATAAATTTTTAATAACTTTAATAAAATTTATACCTTCTTTTTTACCAACATTAACATTAACATGAATTAAAATAAAAAATTTAATTATGGTTAATAATTTCACATACTTTATAAATTATAAAATTCCAAATCCTAAATCCTAATCTCACACAATCATAAAAATGGCAATCCAGCACAAGAACTCCGACCAGCCATGGATCCTGGAGGCAACAACGTTCGTGACGCTTGTCTTGATCGCTATTCACGTCATTGCATTGGTACTTCGTTAACTTTTATAATTTTTATTCATTGGGTTTAATCAGATCTCTAATTTCTTTTGGGTTATCATTGAAGGTTTTTGCCATTTATAAATTAGCTACGGCGAAACAACCGACGGGGAAACCAGAGCAATTGAAGAAAGTTAATTAGGGATTTCATGTATGCAGTGAGTATTATCGAATAAGCTACCATAGATTTCATTTGGTGTTGTTTTTTTATTTTGTTTATCAACCTGAGCGTTAGGTGTTCGATGAAATGACTCAAAGAAAATGTTTGTGTTTGACAATTATGTTATATTGTTATCATGGTAACATGGTTATGGTTTCACTTTGGTAGGTAAGATGTGACTTTTGGATGTTTTCCACACCACTTGGAAATACTTAGGTTTTGGGTTGTTATATTAACCTGTTTGATAAATTTATTGTGTTTGGGGCGACCTGTTTAACCTGGTTTATTAAATAAGCCAATCTGCTTAACACATTTTTTTTTTATTGAAGGGCCCTGCTAAGCTGTTTAACCCATTTTCTACCACCAACTAACCTGATTAGCACGTTTGCAAATTGATTAATACTCGTCAACCCATTTGATACGTTTAGATAGATAGGTTAAATGAGCCGTGTCTGGGTTACAAGATTATAAGTGTGTGTGAGTTAGGGTTGATATATGTCCTGTCAAACGACACGATTTACAACCCTAATTATAATAGAGTTTTGTCAAATGATTAATATAGCTTATAGGATAATGCATGCTCATGTCCGTATAATCATGAATAGTTAGGTTGTACATTTATTCGTATGTGTTTTGTCAAATCTTATTACTTTGACATTAAGTAATTCCGAACACGTAGAATTGATTATGGTGACTTCAAGTCATAGAGTTTAATGCACATCCATATTCATTATTGCAACAACTCTTTGAAAGCGGTCCAGATCAGTTAGAAGAAGGTAAGCCGAGGATAACACTCTTCGATGGTAAAGAGACTGTTAGAAGGTGTCATGATGGTAAAGCCGATGATAGCACACTTTGACGGTTGTACAATGATACATACATGTATATATGTAGGAGTTATAAAGGCGAATAATGAGATGGAGATAGTTGGGATGAGTCGGGAATAGCATCTTGAAGGAGGGTTGTTCGGTTCCTTTATAAAAAGGATCCGCGTCAAGCCTAATCGATTCGAGCACAAACCCATATGAGATACCACCACAAGTCCCTAAATTATAGTTTTTTTTTATATAGTTTTGACTATGTTATGGCTAGAATCACACCTTAATCAGCTCCTAGTCTTTTTGGGTTTTCTTTTTTCTGATTGTGTGTGCCCAAAAATCCAAAAATCTATACCATACACACTTAAAATTGTATAACTTGAACACAAATTGTACGTTAACACATAATATAGTTGTAAACGTATTAATCAGGTTGGCTGGTTGCAAAAAATATGGGTTATAAACAAGTTAGTGGGTCGACATGTTTAATTAAACAAGTTAGCGGGTCGAACTATTTTATTAAACGGGTAAAACAGGTCCTATCCAATACGTTTTTGAACACCCACTCCCATTCCACCCCCACCCCCACCCCACCACCACCCAAAAACCTAAACCCCTCAACCCCCCCCCCCCCCCCCCCCCCCCAAAAAAAAAAAAAAAAAAAAAAAAAAAAAAACCTAATCCCATCCTTTGTATTTAATCCTAAACCTTGATAACCAACATCCTCAAACCTTCATCTAAACTGTCAATGTATGGGTAAAACAAACAAGTTGAACTTTGATTTTCTCAAGTCAATAACGACTCTACACATCCTTGGGTATTCAAGATACATCAATATAATGACAAAGGTGTGTATTTAAATTGAGCTTACAGTCACTTAAATCACACATTTTTATAAAGTGCATAAACTAAACATAAGTCTTACAAATTAACTCAAGCCTTGTAAGATTAGTGAAGAAATGGATTAAAGATGCAAAGTTAAAAGTTATCACTAAAAGAAGATTTATAAAACTAGAATTCTAATAATGTTACATTCTAAAGGCACCCACGTACAATGAAGCTTGGATCCGTACCGCCTCCCCTAACTTCATCCTTCATTTTCTTAATACATAAGTAACTAAACATATATAACATGTAATTCTTGTTTATCGGATAACACAAATTATCATAGCTTGTAGCCAGTGGCGAAGCTTGACCCGAAGGACCAGGGGGGTCGAAAACGTATATACCAAAAATTTCTATAAAACCGGGGGGGTCAAAAACGTATATACCCAAAAATTTCTATAAGAAAACTACATACTCTCCACTAACGAGCGAAAAGTTCGAGCGGTTGGCCGCCCCCTCCCGCCCCCCACAAAGCTACGCCCTTGGACTCTCCGATTTTAACACTTTAATTATTTTAAAATGTAGGGTCAATCAGGGAGTATCTCGATTCCGTGTTTCAATTAGTCTTCATGATTACTATTTACGAGTCAAGTTGAACCAAGCAGACCTTTCCTCATGCTTGGCTCGTTTACAACAGATCCGAAAACCATACGAGCATTTTTCGAGCACACGCTTTTCCGAGTGGCGAGCAGTGATTTGGACAGCCGTAAACTTGGCATGTTTCTTTCGATGTTCCCACTATCGGGTCATGATTGAGGTGTCCGAGGATGACACTAAGCCTGAGGTCCGATTGTCCAAGGATGAGGCTCAGGTTGAGGTCAGTGAGGTGATGAGTAAATTGCAGAGAACAATTGTCAAAATGTGGCTTAGGGTGATAGCAGGAGACGACTGGCGACTAATAAGAGAAAAACGTCAAAAATTGTCTCATAATGGCTTAGGCTTTTACTTTTATATTTAGTGATTAATTTTTTTAGGGTGTGGCTAAATGCATCTCCACTTTTACTGTTTATACCTCCATTTCCAAAAATATCAGTTTTATAATTTTTTAAATTTCACCCTTGTATTTTCTATTTTTTGAAAATAAATCCTTATGTTCTTTGTTCATTCCCTTTAAAATAAATTCATATGTTGGTGCACATGGTGATCTTTATGCTGATCGATGCATTCAAAGATTTTGCCAACACAAATGCTCAACTTGATCATCTCAGTTACCGTGACAAGGCATGGAATGTCAATAATGGTTTACACTTATTTTATTTAAATTCTTGTGACACGGCATGGAATGTCACAAATGCATTCAAAGATTTATATGTATATTATACGGTGACTCTACTATAGAAGTGCAGGTATAATGGTTTACACTTTCTTGTTACTGAAGTAGAATCCGAATATAACAGTAAAAGTGGAGGTGCATTTAGCCACACCATTTTTTCAACTTTGATTTAACTAAAACAAATAAAGTTTAACCAAAACAAATTAAAGTTAAGATTTAACTAAAACAAATAAAGTTCAACCGAAACAAATTATGGCAACTAGATAAACCCCTAGAAAAATAGGGATATTTTCTAATACAAATTTTCAAAAATTAGAAAATACAAGAGTTGATTGTATTTATTTACAAACTTTAGGGGGGGAGTGCAACTAGTAAAATTAAAAAAAATGGGAGTGCATTTAGCAACACCCTTTTTTTATTGGGTTGAGTTGCTACAATTTATAAATATATATGTATATTTTCCAATAATTAGGCAATCCAAAAGAATAGTATGTATAAAGCGATAAATATTTTAATTTGATATTTGTGTGTGCATGTGTATATTTCGTACTTTATTCTTTAATCTTCTAATTGACTTGATTAAAATGCGTTGTTGTTTCGTAAGCTTGCCAGAAGCTTCTAGCATAGTCTTTAGCAATGTCAGTTGAATAACTCATATATTAGACTAAGTGAGAGACGCCTAAACTACTCAACAAATGATCAACTTTACAATGATGATGTTTGCACTTAGCTTAGACTATGGGGTATGGGGCTTGGGTTGGGGCGTGGGTTGGGGGAAAACGCCCAAGCCACCACCCCGGGTGGGCTTGGGTTGGGGCGTGACCCTTGGGGCTTGGGTTTGAAGCCGGGCGTGGGGCGGGCTAGCAAGGTGACATGGCGGGCTCTCAATTGCCAAACCAAACTAGCCATTTCACATGCCCCAATGTGTCAACTCATGCCCACAACCCAAGCCCCCAACCCAAGCCCCACCATACCCCACGGGCGTGGGTTTGGGTTTGTTTTCCACGTGTCAACTCATGCCCCCAACCCAAGCTCCACCATACCCCATGGTCTTATATGTTGATTAAGGCGTGATTATAATACATGACTATTTCTAAATACAAACAACATTTTATCATCATATATTAAGGGAACATTTTGGTTGTTAAATGGTATACTCCACAACCAAAAAATTGAGAGTTCAGATCTTACAAGGTAGAACTTGTAGTTTATAGTCGTTCAAAAGAAAGAAAAAAAATTCAACTTGGAGTGTATTTATTTTAGAAAATCTAGAAATTGTTCTTCAAGTCTTTCATATAACTTGATTGGTTGAAGTTGCTAGCAACTCATCAGAGATAAAGGCTTGCTCATGCATATACTGATATACATATAGAGGAAAACTACATTGGTTCATAATCATCCACTCTTCCTAAGAGCTTTAATGCGATATATGCTTTGGGCACACATTCGCCTTGTGAATCATCAATTAATCACACCAATCCATTAGTAAATATCCATTGTTGTAACAAATGTAGTAAATCATAAAATAAAAAAAAAATTGTTGTAACAAAATTTTAAAATCGCATTTATATATATAGTCTCTATAAAGATCCAAAACAATAGAAGAACGATCAATTATATTTTAATTCATTATATCTAATAGAAAAATCATATGTCAACTAGATGAGTCACATTATCTTATGTCCAACATAATGCCAATACATACATAAACCAATAAAATAAAACACAAGTCACATGGGAATTGCATAATTTCCTTATGGCGGACCCTGGATTATTTTTTACTGGGGTCCATTTTTTTTCGAATAATTTTTCCTAACCAAATATTAAAATTTTCGGATCGGTAATCGTAGTCGGGTCAGGGTTAAGAAATAATGTAGAAACATTTAGTGAACATGAAACCACTACTTTATTAAAAAAACTAAAAAACAAGAATTGTAAGACTTGAACTTGGGATCTATGTGTTAGATTACAAGAGGATTTACCACCACACCATCTTTGCTTTTAATACTATGGGGTCCAACTAATTTATTTTATGGGGTCCTTGATAAAATTAACATACCGGTTCTACTATTTTTAAAAAAAACATTGGGGTTCATGGACCTCAATCAGGACCATGTGGGTCCGCCCCTGCTTACGAGGTTTGACCAAGTGGTATAAAATATCCTCACATAGCTTCCACTTATAGAATATAGAGTAAATTACAAAAATCTTCCTTTATCTTGAAACCAAATTACAAATTATGTTATTTATATTCAAAACGTGTAAAAACTATACTTGATGTTTGCAAACCACATTATGTTCTTTAATCCTAATGTACTCATTGTTAAATATGACCAAGTGGACCCCATCTGACAGTAAATTAGTCTTTTCGCTTATTTATTTTAAGTATCTTAATACATAAACAAAATCTAATTCCATATCTCTCTCTCTTCCTCGTCTCTCTCTATTCCATATCTCTCTCTTAAGCACACCTCCACTACCACCACCACCATCATCACCAACACACCGCCACCTGCGTGATAGCCACAACCACCACCACCACCAAGCATAAACTGCATCTCATCCAGAGCAACATATTCACATGGTCGTTTGTCAAAAACCAAGAAAGGAAAGCACATCTTAACGGCATCTAGGATATATGTAACATGTTGGTGTTTTTAGGGCCCATGGTTTCTTGAAATGTTGAAGTGAATTAAACCGGAGTTTAACATGTTCAGATCTAAATTTAGTGGTGGTGGTCAGATCTGAATACGTGGATTGGGGTTGGGGGTTCGGCGGTACTGGTGGAGGTGCGGTGATGGGATTTGTGCAGAGGTGGTCGGTCGTCGCAGGTAGGGGCTGTGCAGCGAGAGTGGAGGTGCGGTGGTGGAGGTGTTGACGGTGGTGGGGTTTGTGCAGCGGTGGTCGGCCGCCGGTGGTGGGGGTTGTACAGCGGGAGTGGAGGTGCGATGGTGATGGTGGAGGTGTTGATGCTGGTGGAGGTGCGGTGGTGATGGTGATGGTGATAGTGGTGGTGGTGGGTGTTTGTGAAAGAGAGAGGGAGAAAGGAGGAGGAGGAGAGAAAGATCTGGTCAGATTTGATTTTGGAACTTGAAAGAAAGGGAAACTTTTATATGTTTTTTATAATATTTTTTATATAAATAAATGGTAAAAGGACTAATTTACCATCAAATAGGGTTCACTTGGTTAGATTTACCATTAAAACAAAATTAGTTAGGGCTAAATGACATAACGTGCAAGAATTTGCAAACATCGAGTACGTTTTTTGCATGTTTTAAAGATAAAGTACATAGTTTGCAATTTAGTGTCAACATAAATGACGATTTTTGTAATTTACTCTAGAATAAATAAAATTTAGAACGCAAGCCCAACCCATAAATATAAGATAAGAAAAAAAACACGATACACTTCCTAAAACTACGAATTTCGAAAAATCTGTTTAAATGTGTTTACGCCACAAATGATCTTGGAAGCCTTAGCAACCATCATCGTCGTTTCCATAACAAATGATCTTGGAAGCCTTAGCAACCGGCATCGTCGTTTCCATGCCATCCATCTACGCAATTCATGACTTCACGCTTATGGAACCACGTCCTTCAATAACCGACTAACCTGAAAATCGTTGAAATCGTCTGAATCGTTTGAATCAAGCTAAATCGATCGACCGTTTAGGTTAGGTGTGAATCAGTTCGGTTTACGTTTAGAAAACCAGGTTTCACGGTTTCAGAAGCAGCTGTCAAACCGAACTACCTGAAATATGATTTTTTATTTAATCTATATAATTTAATAAAAATAAAAAAAAATTAAGTGAAAGGGATCAAACAATTATAATACGTATGAGTATCTATAATACACTATGTGTATATTATTTTAACTGATCTCATACTATTAGTTTTTTTTAAACTCTTTGATACTCAAAAGGTACAAGCTTTTATTTTTTCAAACCTGTCGTTTTTACTGAAAAATATAAAATCTAATCAATATATTGATTATGTGGTAAAAAAAACCCAGCCCAAACCAGCAAAGCACCAACACTAAACGACTTTGGCAGGTTCAGGCGCCCGACTTGTATGGTTTTGTATTTCCAAAAACTGTACTTATCAGTTCTGTCACACCCCAACCGATGACGGAAACATCGGGGCGCGACACTGAGCGAAACAGATTGTCCAGGAGTTTCCATAACAACTACGGTTACCAATTATTTAAGCATCACGTCCCATACCATGACATAACAAGTAGCATAGTTATTACAGACAAATCAATGACAAATAGTTATGTGTCGACAACTCAAATATAAATAGTTTGTTTGTTTCTAAACTCTCTCCTACTTGATTCCACCAAAAGCAAGAGCACAACATCCTAAGCACATAGTGTAAAGGTGAGCATACAAGTTTATTAGTAATAGTAGAGTTCGAAATCGTTTACGCATAACCAGCATGTAACATGTATAATGCGAAGCTAGTAGGTTATCGACAATGAAATATGCACAGACTAGACTGCGAGTTGTAGAATGCATAACACATATCACCACTGTGACATGTGAGAGGTAACCTTAACAACCCCTGTCCACGACAGGTGCTGAGTCCAAACAAATAGTACTATCGTTGCTAAGGCGTCATGCAACAATCACTGTGTTAACATAACATACAAGCATTCATTGAATAACAAGTAACATGCAATAACGGTCAGTGTATAAATAGTGTTTGCGTTGTGTGTCGATGCGATTTAGAATAAGTAACATATGTAACACCCAAAAGTGCATAAAGCAAAACGGGATCGAGTATAATCACAGCGATGGAAATGGATTGAAGGGAGCGCTAGAGTTATTAGCCTGAACAGTTAACGATAGCATAAACGAAGAGCGGTGCGTAAATCGGTGAAAGTGACCAAGTGTCGAACGGTAATCCGATCGGATGGCAATCTGATCGGATGGTCATTCGATCAGATGTCAATCCGTTCGGATGGTCATCCGAACGGATGGCCATTCGGTCGGATTGACATTCGTTTGACAAGGATGTGTTTGTGTATGATGGCTTTGAAGTTTTCGTTGTAGCATTTTAAAAACAGAGAAGTATCTCTATCCTTCAGGTCGATCGATCGATCGAACGGTCGTTTGATCGGATGGTGATCCGATTGGCGAGGCTTCTCAGTTGAGAACAAGTTCACAGCAGGACGGTCACTCGATCGGATAGCAATCCGATCGGATGGCAATCCGTTAGAACTAACTTATGCATTAAACATGTTGAAAATTGTTTAAGTGTTGAACCTCAAGTGCAATCCGATCGGATTGCGGTTTGATCGGATGTCAATCCGATCAAGTGGAAATCTGATCGGACGACAATCCGTCCCGCGTTCTGATCGTTTTGCAACTTGAAGATTTGTTAAGTTTTGAAAGTTCTGTGGTTTGTTCGAGATGGTTTGACAACGAACTAAACAACGGAACCTCGTTAAGTCCCAAGTCGTACGATCGAGCAGGAATCACCCAAATCCGATCAGTCTACTGGTTCATGACAATTGTTCTTGTTTAACCCAAAATCGGTTGTCTCTGTGACAAAAACCAGATCTTGAACCAACTCATCACTAAGAAAGAGTAGAAGGTCAGAACGAGCTCTGATTCTATCGGTTTTGAGTGCATTGAGTGTAAAAGAGTTGAAAGAAAGTTGGAAACCATCTTTTAATCCCTTTTAACCTTGAAAATGTTTAGATCTATGCGAAATCGTTGTTAAATCATGTGGAAATCCTTCAGATCTGAGTTGTTCTTGGTGGAATGAAGCCAAAACTTGAAGTTCATAAGAACTCCTTGATTATGTCATCCTAGAACACCTCAAATCCATTGATTTCACGGTTAAAAGTTGAGATTCAAAGATGAAAATGATGAAGAAGTGCGTGTAGATCATAGAAGTACAAGATTTGAGTTGAAAACTTACAAGAATCGCGAGAAATCGAGAGAAAGAAGGGCTTCAGTGCTGCTGGTCGAATGGGGGAGCTGTCACATCACAAGGAGGGTATTTATAGGGTTTCCAAAAGAGGAAAGTGCATAAGTGTCGGATTGGCCACCGATCGGATGGCGCTTCGATCGGATGGCCACTCGATCGGTTGGCCATTCGATCCAAGTGTCCGGCGTGTTGAGTTTTGTCGTTTCGTTTCGTTTCGCGTGTTGAGCGTTGCGATGCGATTCGAGGGAGCGATGCGATAGTATTACCCAATAGTTACACAAATAACTCAACTACTATATCTAACATACAATCACTATAAATAACTTGCGTTTAGCGTTTGCGATTAGATTGCGATGCGATAGAATTGTGATTGCGACTGAGATTAACACCTCAACATAAACATAACATGCACAAGTAACACATAATAGCACACACACGTAAAGCTGTGACAACTCGAATTTCCGACATTCTTTATTCGCATTAAATGCACGTTGACTTTGACTGTATAGTGGTGATATGATAAATGCATGGTGTTTGCTTGATTTTTGTGTTGTTATTATAGTGTATTAGTTTAGAAATCACATAAACTGATTTAGCACATGAGACTGCTCGACGAAACACAAGTGTGTTTTGCCATGAACATACTCGACGAAACAAGGCTGTTTCGCCAAACCCATCTCGACGAAATAGGCTGTTTCGCCGAGCCCAGTTTCGCCGAAAGCCCATTACGGGCCCAAAACGTTATTCTGAGTATATTTACGTAAAACAACATCACTTTTACACTTTCTATCAAAACAACCGAAACCCTAGAGCTCTCTCACTGTGACGGCAAACTAGAACCCACCGGAAACCCTTGTGCGATCAAACCATCATCTCGGTTAGTAGATTTATGTGTCTTGATTGATCGTTCATCCGTATACGTGTTTATGTGTCATGTGATTCTGCTTTGATGATGTATGTCTGAAACTGATACATGTTAAATATTAGGGTTCTTGTTATGATGATGATGATATAGATTTCGATAGGAATGTTGTTGTCGGATATAAATAGTTTTATGTGAAACTCGATACGATTGAATACTTGGTTCTGGATGGTGTTAATCTGAATCTGGTTAGCATCTTGATAGGGTTCGATAATGTGATATTGTATGATAGTTGGATTTGAGATACGTTTAAACTAGGGTTCATGCTAGACAATGATTTCTGGATGATTGTGTTATGATGATATATGCTAAATGAATTCTGGGTGATTGCTACTTGATAGTGACGGCTGTTAGGGCTTCTGCATGTATCTGTGTACGTAACTGACTTCACCTCGAATCTGTCTTGACGAAACAGATCTCTTGGCGAAACAGAAAGTGTTTCGCCAAGGGCAAGCGACGAATTAGAATCCTGTTTCGCCAAACAAGGCCCCGACGAAACAGAATGTGTTTCGTCAATTTGTGTTTCGCCGGAAGTGTGTTTCGCCATTAGGTGTGTTTCGCCGAACAGTAATCTGCATAGTAACTTGGGTTATTTCTGTTAAGTGTTAACTGGAATATTTAACTGCTGTTAGGTGTAACCATCTTGTATATGATTGTGATGACGTGCTACATGTTTATACATGCACAACTTGAACACAAACTGATTTCACATACGTGCATACTTTAGGACGTGATTGATTACTTGCGAGCATACACTTAGCATACCGAGCAAACCAAGGTGAGTTCACACAGCCAAGGCATGGGATTCCCAGGATGGGAATGGGTTGGATTATTTATTCGTTCAGTTATGGAACTTAGATATATGATTCCCGGGA
This sequence comes from Helianthus tuberosus, assembly GCA_030545235.1. NCBI lineage: Eukaryota > Viridiplantae > Streptophyta > Magnoliopsida > Asterales > Asteraceae > Helianthus > Helianthus tuberosus. The sequence goes on along the minus strand of CM060411.1, from coordinate 140,512,715 downwards.
GAGGAAGGATTATGGATAAGAACTGACTAGACTGGTTATACTAATTGAACTGATCTTCGCACACACGCCAAGTGTTGGCCGCGATATTATGACAATCTTCGCACACATGCCTAGGAAGGGCCGCGAACTATATACTCTAATCTTCGCAAACATGCCAGGAAGGGCCGCGATACTACTATACCTAGTCTAGCATACATGGGAAAACCCCACTAACTTCGCAAACATGCCTAGAGGGCCGCGATACGATACATATGACACATGATTACTAAACGAACATACGAACTACAATACAAACGTTATTACTAAACTATTAACTGTGAACTCGCTCAACTAGTTGTTGACTCTCTGTTACATGCCTTGCAGGACCTTAGGTACTTATGGAGCTTGCACGGGAGGCATGGTCGTTGTGGGCACAGTTTGTGGATGTTATGAACAACATTTAAACATTTGAAATTGCTACTTATGATTGGGTTTATTTATGCTTCCGCTAAACGTTGAATTTATACATATGTTTTGAACACCTTTCATATTGGTTTGATTGCTTTACATTTAATACTTACTATGTTCAATATGATTGGTGGCTTGATCCTGGTCAGTCACGCCTCCAAGCGGTGATACTCCGCGGGTGGATTTTTGGGGGTGTGACAGATTGGTATCAGAGCCATTGGTTATAGAGAACTCGGTTTTAATAAGGGAAAAACGTTTTTATTGAAACCAGACTATAACCAGTACAGTGCTCAACGATCCACAACGACACCTCGCTCCACGTGCAAGACTCAACATCCTAGGTAATAAGGTTTATGTTTATTGCCTACTTGCTAGAATTACATAGAACGTTGCTCGTGGTATGCTTAGATTACATTGTTTACTATTCGTTACTGCTTGAGAACGCTTATATGCTCACACTCTTCTGTCATCGCACGATTCGCGATCCTCTCTGACTTATGCTATCTTTACTATGAAGATCATGTCTGGACGTATCAACATGACACAAGCCCAATTGACGGCTCTCATCGCTGAACAAGTTACTGCGGCAGTTGCAGCCGCACAAGCAGGAGGTATACCCTGCAGTTGAAACTCACACTAGGGTCCTTAGATCCTACATTCTTAAACCAACTCTTGTGCTAAAATTCTTGTTTATTCTTACGCACACGACAGGTCAACCACCTGTTTGCACTTTCAAAACGTTCATGGACTGTCGTCCCAGTACTTTCAGCGGCACGGAGGGAGCAGTCGGACTCCTCCACTGGTTTGAAAAGATTGAAACTGTATTCGAGATGTGTGAATGCCCTGAGGCACGCAGGGTGAAGTATGCCACCGGTACCCTAGAGGGTTTAGCTCTCACATGGTGGAAAGCTCAGGTGCAAATGCTGGGGTTGGTTGCTGCTAACGCTACCCCATGGAACAACTTTAAGGAAATGATCAAAGAAGAATATTGCAGTAGGGATGATATTCATAAGCTGGAGGTCGAGTTTTTCAATCTCAAGATGAAGGGGTCAGAGATTGAGGCATACACCAAAAGATCTAATGAACTTGCTCTATTGTGTCCTACGATGGTGGACCCTCCAATCAAGCGAATCGAACTGTTCCTCAAGGGTCTAGTGCCAGAGATCCAAAGTCACGTCACTTCAGCAAACCTCGCCACTTATCAGCAGGTTGTACAGCTGGCTCACCGTCTCACGGATCAGGCGGTGGAGCAGAACAAGTTGCCTGAACGCATCAGCACTACTACTACCGCTACTACTCCGGTCACTCCTGCTACTCCCAGTGACAACAAGCGGAAATGGGATGGGGATTCCAGCAAAGGTTCAGCTATAGTTCAACCTCAGGCTCAGCAACGCAAGACTAACGATTATCAGAGCCCAAGTCAGCAAGCTTCTGGTGGGCAGAGGCAGGGTGGATATCGGGGAAATCATCCACTGTGTAACAAGTGCTACAAACACCATAGTGGTCAATGTCGCAAGGCCTACTGTCAGAGATGTCTCAAAACCGGGCACGAAGCTAAGGATTGCAGGAGTTCACGACCTGCGAATCAGAACCAGCAACAACAACCACCTGCTCCACGAAACCAGCCACAGCAGCAGCAGCATGGAAATAGGGGATGCTACCAGTGTGGGGCTGAAGGTCATTACAAGCGGGATTGCCCTCAGTTAAACCAGAACCAGAACAATAACAACAATCACAACAATCAGGGCAACGGGAACAACAACAACAATGGGAACAACAACAACAATGGTGCTAGAGGCCGTATGTTTGTGATCGGGCAGGGTGATGCAAGGAATGATCCCAACGTAGTTATGGGTAAGTTTCTTCTAGACGACTTTTATGTTACTGTACTATTTGATTCTGGTGCGGATACAAGTTACATGTCTTTAAAAGCTAGTGAAATGTTAAAACGTGCACCAACTCTCCTAAACACCAAGCATGTCGTAGAGTTAGCTAACGGTAAAAGTTTAGAAGCCACACACATAGTTAAAGGGTGTAATCTTATTCTCGCTGGTCAGACTTTCTCCATCGATCTCATCCCTATAACCCTGGGTAGCTTTGACGTCGTCATTGGCATGGATTGGTTATCTCAACAACAAGCGGAGATCTTATGCAAAGAAAAGGTTATTCGCATTCCTCGTTCTGGCAAAGAACCTCTCGAAGTTCAAGGCGACAAGAGTGGTGTCGTGAGTGGTATTATCTCCTTTTTGAAGGCTCAGAAGTGTTTGCGCAAGGGGCACACTGCTATATTGGCACTCGTTACAGATACCTCGAAGAAAGAGAAAAAGATTGAAGATATTCCTGTAGTACGTGACTTTCCTCAAGTGTTTCCTGAGGAATTACCTGGGTTACCGCCTCATCGTCAAGTCGAATTTCAGATCGAGCTCGCTCCAGGAGCAGCACCTATAGCTCGAGCACCTTACCGTTTAGCTCCAACTGAATTGGAAGAACTGTCAAAGCAGCTACAAGAACTCTTGGAAAAGGGTTTTATACGTCCTAGCTCTTCGCCTTGGGGAGCTCCAGTGTTATTCGTAAAGAAGAAAGACGGTACGTTCAGGATGTGTATAGACTACCGTGAACTCAACAAGGTGACGATCAAGAATCGTTATCCTCTTCCGCGCATAGATGATTTATTCGACCAGCTGCAAGGGTCGAGCTACTACTCCAAAATAGACTTACGGTCAGGATATCACCAGCTGAGAGTCCGGGACGAGGACGTCTCTAAAACAGCATTTAGAACTCGCTACGGCCACTACGAGTTTATGGTCATGCCATTTGGGCTAACGAACGCGCCTGCCGTATTTATGGATCTTATGAACATGGTGTGCAAACCCTATCTCGACAAGTTCGTCATTGTTTTCATCGACGACATCCTGATTTATTCGAAAAGTCAGGAGGAACACGAGCAGCACCTACGACTTATACTGGAACTTCTACGAACGGAACAGCTATACGCTAAGTTTTCTAAATGTGACTTCTGGCTTCGTGAAGTCCACTTTTTAGGCCACGTGGTGAACAAGGATGGGATTCATGTAGATCCATCCAAGGTAGATTCGATTAAGAACTGGCCTGCGCCTCGTACACCAACAGAAATACGTCAATTCTTAGGTTTGGCAGGTTACTACAGACGGTTCATCAAAGACTTCTCGAAGATTGCTCAGCCGCTTACATTACTGACACAGAAAGGTGTTGTTTACCGTTGGGGTAATGCACAGGAAACAGCGTTCCAACACTTAAAGGATAGACTCTGTAGCGCACCTATCCTCTCATTGCCTGAAGGCACGGATGATTTCGTAGTCTACTGCGACGCATCCATCCAAGGTCTTGGATGTGTATTAATGCAAAGGGATAAAGTTATTGCTTATGCCTCGCGCCAACTTAAGATTCACGAACGGAATTACACAACACACGACTTAGAGTTGGGAGCGGTTGTTTTTGCACTTAAGATATGGCGACACTACTTGTACGGCACTAAATGTGCTATCTACACTGACCACAGGAGCCTCGAACATATATTCAAACAGAAGGAACTGAATATGCGACAGCGACGATGGGTCGAACTGCTAAACGACTACGAATGCTCAATCAGGTACCACCCAGGCAAAGCCAATGTTGTGGCTGACGCCCTCAGTCGAAAAGACACCGCGCCTAAGCGCGTGCGAGCTTTACAACTCACCATACAGTCTAGCCTTCCTTCCCAGATACGAGATGCTCAGATAGAAGCATTGAAACCAGAAAATGTCAGGGCTGAAGCCCTACGCGGCTCAAGACAACGATTAGAACAGAAGGAAGATGGTGCTTACTACGTCACAGGACGCATCTGGGTCCCACTGTACGGCAACTTACGCGAGCTGGTAATGGATGAAGCTCACAAGTCTCGCTACTCGGTACACCCTGGCTCGGATAAAATGTACCACGATATTAAGACTACATACTGGTGGCCTAGCATGAAGGCCCACATAGCCACATACGTTAGCAAATGCTTGACTTGTGCGAGAGTCAAGGCAGAATATCAGAAACCGTCAGGACCACTCCAACAACCTGAGATACCACAATGGAAATGGGAGCAAATTTCCATGGATTTTGTTACTGGCCTACCTAGATCTCAGCGCGGAAATGATACTATTTGGGTAATCGTGGATCGACTCACAAAGTCTGCTCACTTCTTGGCTATCAAAGAAACAGACAAGTTCTCTACCTTAGCAGACATTTACTTAAAAGAAGTGGTCTCGAGGCACGGGGTGCCCACCTCCATCATCTCTGATCGTGACGCGCGTTTTACTTCAGAACTGTGGCAAGCAATGCATAAATCTTTTGGCTCTCGTTTAGACATGAGCACGGCGTATCATCCTCAGACCGATGGGCAGTCTGAGCGCACTATTCAAACTCTAGAAGACATGCTTCGGGCGTGCGTAATAGACTTTGGCAATGGTTGGGAAAAACATCTGCCACTTGTGGAATTTTCGTATAACAACAGCTACCACACCAGCATTAAAGCTGCACCATTCGAGGCATTGTACGGGCGTAAGTGCCGGTCACCTCTCTGTTGGGCAGAGGTGGGGGAAAGTCAAATCACAGGTCCAGAAATGGTAGTTGATACTACTGAAAGGATTGCACAAATACGACAACGCATGGCGGCAGCTCGTGACCGTCAGAAAGTATACGCTGATAAAGACAGGAAACTACTCGAATTCCAGGTTGGGGATCGAGCGCTACTTAAAGTTTCACCCTGGAAGGGTGTGGTTCGTTTTGGCAAACGCGGCAAACTAAATCCACGATATGTTGGACCTTTCGAAGTTATTGAGAAAATAGGCAAAGTGGCCTACAGACTGAACTTACCACCTGAACTCAGTGCAGTTCACAACGTCTTTCACGTGTCGAATCTGAAGAAGTGTACGTCAGATGAGACCCACATTGTTCCTTTGAAGGAACTCACTATCGACGAGCGGTTGCACTTCGTCGAGGAACCTGTTGAAATCACTGACCGGGATGTTAAGGTCCTCAAGAACACGAGAATCCCTCTTGTACGAGTCCGTTGGAACTCCCGCCGCGGCCCAGAGTTCACCTGGGAGCGTGAAGATCAAATGGAACTCAAATATCCCCAGTTATTCGGAACCAATGCAACTACTACTGAGGCTGAAGCTACCAATACAGAATTTCGGGACGAAATTCCAAATCAACGGGGGGATAATGTGACACCCCAGGAAAACCAGTAATCTTCGCAAACCTGCTCGGGGAGCCGCGATACAATACAGGTAAACAACGTCACACCATTAGCTTTTCTCAGTAACCGCATGCTAAATTTCGGGACGAAATTTCTTTCAAGTTGGGGATAATGTGACAACTCGAATTTCCGACATTCTTTATTCGCATTAAATGCACGTTGACTTTGACTGTATAGTGGTGATATGATAAATGCATGGTGTTTGCTTGATTTTTGTGTTGTTATTATAGTGTATTAGTTTAGAAATCACATAAACTGATTTAGCACATGAGACTGCTCGACGAAACACAAGTGTGTTTTGCCATGAACATACTCGACGAAACAAGGCTGTTTTGCCAAACCCATCTCGACGAAATAGGCTGTTTCGCCGAGCCCAGTTTCGCCGAAAGCCCATTACTGGCCCAGAACGTTATTCTGAGTATATTTACGTAAAACAACATCACTTTTACACTTTCTATCAAAACAACCGAAACCCTAGAGCTCTCTCACTGTGACGGCAAACTAGAACCCACCGGAAACCCTTGTGCGATCAAACCATCATCTCGGTTAGTAGATTTATGTGTCTTGATTGATCGTTCATCCGTATACGTGTTTATGTGTCATGTGATTCTGCTTTGATGATGTCACACCCCCAAAATCCACACACGGAGTACCACCGCTTGGAGGCGTGACATGACCAGGATCAAGCCACCAATCATATTGAACATAAGTATAAAGTAAAAGTCATTCATCAATACGATAGGTGTTTGCAAAACCAAATATAAACAAGTGTGTAGCGGAAGCATTACTGTAAAACCCATCATAAGTTTAAGTACAAAAAGTTATAATGTTTGACAACACATTCACGATCCATGTCCACAACGACTGTGCCTCCCGTGCAAGCTCCAAAAGTACCTATGGTCCTGCAAGGCATGTAACAGAGAGTCAACAACTAGTTGAGCGAGTTCACAGTTGGTTATTTAGTTATAATGTTCATTTCGTAAATCGTATGTTCGATTAGTAATCATGTATCGTATGTAATAGCATCGCGGCCCTCAAGGCATGTTTGCGAAGTTTAGTGGGGGTTTCCCATGTTTTATAGACTAGTTATATTTGTATCGCGGCCCTCCAGGCATGTTTGCGAAGATTAAAGTATAGTTCGCGGCCATTCCAGGCATGTTTGCGAAGATCGTTCTAGTATAGTTCGCGGCCATTCCAGGCATGTTTGCGAAGATCGTTCTAGTATAGTTAAGGTTGTTGTCCTACCCAAGGAGGACGAACGTACGTATTCTACCCAAGGAGAATACGCAGGATTTAATATTGGCATCCTACCCATGGAGGATGGCGGTACATATCCTACCCAAGGAGGATATGTAGGTTCCGTTTAATTTCTTTAACCCATTCCCAACCACCGGGAATCCCATGCCTTAGAAAGTGTGTGAACTCACCTGAGTTTGCTCGGTATGCTAAGTATGTGCTCAAAGTAAGTCAATCACGTCCTAAAGTACGCACGTATAGAATAATCAGTTGGTGTTCAAGTTGCTCACGTATAAGCAGGTAGCACGTAATCACAATCATACAAGTCATGTCTAACGTCTAACAGCAGTTAAATATTCCAGTTAACACTTAACAGAATCCATTCAAGTTACAGCACAGCTCGACGAAACACATATACGGCGAAACACATATGTTGGCAAAACAAGATATTGACGAAACACATTCTGTTTCGTCGAGGTGTCCCCTGGCGAAACAGAACTTCTGATTCGTCGACTACTCTTGGCGAAACACATTCTGTTTCGCCGAGAGTTCTGTTTCGTCGGACGTCAGTTTCGCATAGAATTACGCATCCGATTAACCATGTATATCGCAATCAAGAACATCATACCCATATACTCCTATATAATCTAGAAATCAAGTATATACACAAACATGAATCGAGCTATTACAGAAATATTAAACCGATTAACGAACACACACTAACCGGAATAAGAGAAATACGAATCGATCGCTAAGATATCGCCGGGAACCTCCAACTGCCGTCGCACAGGAGGGGAAAGGGGCTCTAGGGTTTTGGTTGTTTGTTAGCAGAAGTAAAAACTGATGTTGTTTCACGTTTTAAACTCAAAATAGCGTGTTGGGCCCGGACTGGGCTTCGGTGAAACTGGGCTCGGCGAAACAGACTTCTGTTTCGTCGAGATGCTTTTGGCGAAACAGTCTGTTTCGTCGAGATTTGTTATGGCGAAACACACTTGTGTTTCGTCGGGTTCTTTCATAAGTTAAGCAGTTTACGTTTCTCGACAGGTTCCATGTTATACAATCAAACACATAATCATGTAAACACAATACGTTTATTATAACACGAAGTGTACAGTTACAAGTCAGACAAGTCAAACAACTAAACAGTCAAAGTCAACGTGCAATAAGTGCAAATAAAGAATGTTGGAAATTTCGAGTTGTCACATTATCCCCAACTTGAAAGAAATTTCGTCCCGAAATTTAGTATGCAGTTACTGAGGAAGCTAATAGTGTGACGTTGTTTACCTGTTTCGTATCGCGGCTCCCCGAGCATGTATGCGAAGATTACTGGTTTTCCTGGGGTGTCACATTATCCCCCCCCCGGTTGATTTGGAATTTCGTCCCGAAATTCTGCAATAGTAGCTTCAGCCTCAGTAGTAGTTGCATTGGTTCCGAATAACTGGGGATATTTGAGTTCCATTTGATCTTCTCGTTCCCAGGTATACTCTGGGCCACGACGGGAGTTCCAACGAACTCGTACAAGAGGGATTCTCGTGTTCTTGAGGACCTTAACATCCCGGTCCGTGATTTCAACAGGTTCCTCGACGAAGTGCAACCGCTCGTCGATAGTGAGTTCCTTTAAGGGAACTATGTGGGTCTCATCTGACGTACACTTCTTCAGATTCGACACGTGAAAGACATTGTGAACTGCACTGAGTTCAGGTGGTAAGTTCAATCTGTAGGCCACTTTGCCTATTTTCTCAATAACCTTGAAAGGTCCAACATATCGTGGATTTAGTTTGCCGTGTTTGCCAAAACGAACCACACCCTTCCAGGGTGAAACTTTAAGTAGCGCTCGATCCCCAACCTGGAATTCGAGTAGTTTCCTGTCTCAATCAGCGTATGCTTTCTGACGGTCGCGTGCTGCCGCCATGCGTTGTCGTATTTATGCAATCTTTTCTGTAGTATCGACTACCATTTCTGGACCTGTGATTTGACTTTCTCCCACCTCTGCCCAACAGAGAGGTGACTGGCACTTACGCCCGTACAGTGCCTCGAGTGGTGCAGCTTTAATGCTGGTGTGGTAGCTGTTGTTGTAAGAAAATTTCACAAGTGGCAGATGTTTTTCCCAACCATTGCCAAAGTCAATTACGCACGCCCGAAGCATGTCTTCTAGAGTTTGAATAGTACGCTCAGACTGCCCATCCGTCTGAGGATGATAAGCTGTGCTCATGTCTAGTCGAGAGCCAAAAGATTTGTGCATTGCTTGCCACAGTTCTGAAGTAAAGCGTGCATCACGATCAGAGATGATAGAGGTTGGCACCCCGTGCCTTGAAACCATTTCTTTTAAGTAGACGTCTGCTAGGGTAGAGAACTTGTCTGTTTCCTTAATAGCCAGGAAGTGAGCAGACTTTGTGAGTCGATCCACGATCACCCAAATAGTATCATTTCCGTGCTGAGATCTAGGTAAGCCTGTAACAAAATCCATGGAAATTTGTTCCCATTTCCATTGTGGTATCTCAGGTTGTTGAAGTGAACCTGATGGTTTCTGGTATTCGGCTTTGACTCTTGCACAAGTCAAACACTTGCTAACGTAAGTTGCTATGTGGGCCTTCATGCTAGGCCACCAGTATGTAGTTTTGAGGTCGTGGTACATCTTATCTGAACCAGGATGTACTGAGTAGCGAGACTTATGAGCTTCATCCATTACAAGTTCGCGTAAATTACCATAGAGTGGGACCCAGATGCGTCCGGTTACATAGTAGGCGCCGTCTGTCCTTGGTTCTAACCGTTGCCTTGAACCGCGTAGAGCTTCAGCCCTGACGTTTTCTGGTTTCAGTGCTTCTACCTGAGCATCTCGTATTTGTGAAGGAAGACTAGACTGATTGGTGAGTTGCAACGCTCGTACACGCCTAGGTGTAGTATCCTTTCGATTGAGGGCGTCGGCCACCACATTGGCTTTGCCCGGATGGTACTTTATGGCACACTCATAATCGTTCAGCAGCTCGACCCATCTACGTTGTCGCATGTTCAACTCTTTCTGCTTGAAAATATGCTCGAGACTCCTGTGATTGGTGTAGATGGTGCCCTTAGTGCCATACAGGTAATGTCGCCATATCTTGAGCGCAAAAACAACGGCTCCCAGCTCTAAATCATGAGTAGTGTAATTCCGTTCGTGAATCTTAAGTTGGCGCGAAGCATAAGCAATGACTTTATCCCGTTGCATCAACACACATCCAAGACCTTGGATGGATGCGTCGCAGTAAACTACAAAATCGTCCGTGCCTTCAGGCAATGAGAGGATAGGTGTGCTACAAAGTCTATCCTTTAAGTGCTGAAACGCTGTCTCCTGTGTATTACCCCAACGGTAAGCAACACCTTTCTGTGTCAGTAGTGTAAGCGGCTGAGCAATCTTCGAGAAGTCTTTGATGAATCGTCTGTAATAACCTGCCAAACCCAAGAATTGGCGTATTTCTGTCGGTGTGCGAGGTGCAGGCCAGTTCTTGATCGCATCTACCTTGGATGGTTCGACATGAATCCCATCCTTGTTTACTACATGGCCTAGAAAGTGGACTTCACGAAGCCAGAAGTCGCATTTCGAAAATTTGGCGTACAGTTGTTCCGTTCGAAGGAGTTCCAAAATAAGTCGTAAGTGCTGCTCGTGTTCCTCCTGACTCTTCGAATAGATCAGGATGTCGTCAATAAAAACAATAACGAACTTGTCAAGATAAGGTTTGCACACCCTGTTCATAAGATTCCATGAAAACCGCAGGCGCGTCCGTTAGCCCGAATGGCAGGACAAAAAAAAACTCGTAATAGCCGTAGCGAGTTCTGAATTCTGTTTTGGAGACGTCCTCATCCCGGACTCTCAGCTGATGGTATCCTGACCTTAAGTCTATCTTGGAGTAGTAGCTCGACCCTTGCAGCTGGTCGAATAAATCATCTATGCGCGGAAGAGGATAACGATTCTTGATCGTCACCTTGTTGAGTTCACGGTAGTCTATATACATCCTGAACGTACCGTCTTTCTTCTTTACGAATAACACTGGAGCTCCCCAAGGCGAAGAGCTAGGACGTATGAAACCCTTTTCCAAGAGTTCTTGTAGTTGCTTAGACAGTTCTTCCAGTTCCGTTGGAGCTAAGCGATAAGGTGCTCGAGCTATGGGTGCTGCTCCTGGAGCGAGCTCGATCTGAAATTCGACCACTGGAATATCCCCAATCTTTTTCTCTTTCTTCGATGTATCAGTAACGAGTGCTAAAACAGCTGTGTGGCCGTCCTTTCGTAAACACTTCTGGGCCTTCAAGAAGGGTATGATGCCACTCACGACACCACTCTTGTCGCCTTGAACTTCGAGAGGTTCCTTGCCCGAACGAGGAATACGAATAACCTTTTCTTTACATAAGATCTCCGCTTGCCATAATCACATTAGGATCGTTCCTTGCATCAGCCTGACCAATCACGAATGCTCGTTCCCTAGCACCATTGTCATCGTTATTACCCCACGTTGTTGTCTTCCCTAGTTCCCGTTTCCTTGGTTGTAGTTCTGATTCTGGTTCTGATTCAATCGTGGGCAGTGTCTCTTGAAGTGACCTTCAGCCCCACACTGATAACATCCCTTGTTACCCTGCCGTTGCTGCTAATTCTATAGATCTTGTATCTGTTGTTGTTGGTTCTGGCTTGCAGAACGTGAGTTTCTACCATCCTTGGCTCCATGACCAAGCTTGTCGCATCATTGACAATGATTTCGGTTGCACTGCCCGCTGTGGTGCAAGTTACATCGTTTGCACTTAGGGTGGTTTCCCCTGTATCCACCCTGCCATTGACTGCTGAAAGGTTGCTGACCAGGACTTTGGTTGTCATCGATCTTTCACTGTTGTGCCTGGGACAGAATCGTAGTCGAACCCTTGCCAGAGGTTCCATTCCACTTTCATTTGTTGTCACTGAGGATAGCAAAAGTAGTTGAAGTAGTAGCACCAATACGTCTAGGCAGCTTGTTCTGTTCCACTGCCTGGTCTGTGGGACGATGAGCAAGATGAGTAACATCTTGAATAGTAGCAAGATTAGCAGTCATCACATGACTTTGAATTTCTGGTACTAAGCCTTTGAGGTACCGCTCTCGGTGCGCTTGATGGGAGGTTCCACCATAGTAGGGCACAAAGTTGCCAGCTCGTTAGATCGCTTCGTATACGTCTCTATTTCTGACCCCGTCATCTTCAGGTTAAAGAACTCCACTTCCAGTTTGTGGATGTTATCATAGTTACAGTATTCTAGTTTGATTAGTTTCTTGAATTCGTCCCAAGGGGTGGCATTAGCAGCCGCCAGCCCCCAGCATCGAAACTTGCGCGTTCCACCAAGTTTGCGCAGTGTCTTCGAGACTAACAGTGGCATATTTCACCTTACTAGCCTCGGGTTATTCGCATAATCGAAGTCCGATTCGAGTTCCTCGAACTTAACGGAGGAGTCCAACAGCTCCTTCAGTGTCGTTGAAAGTAGTAGGACGACAGTCCATAAAAAGTCGTGTATATGCATACAGGTGGCTGAGCGTGTTGACTTGTCGTGTGCGTAAGAGTAATCAAAATTGAGCACAGTGTTGAGTTACGAGAGTAGGATCTAAAAATCCTAGAGTAAGTGGCGATGGCAGGTTACACCTCCTGCCTGGGCAGCTGCGAGTGCTGCAGTGACTTGTTCAGTGATCGAAGCCGCCAACTGGGCTTGAGTTAGGTTAACGCGTCCACACATGATCTTGACATCAAGGTGAACATGTGGGTGAGAGGTTCGCGAATAGTGCGAAGAGAGTGAGCACACAAGTATTCTCAAGCAACAACATATAGTAGGTTCTGTACTCTAAGCATACCGCGAGCAAAGTTCTATGTAGTTCTAGCATGTAGGTAAAGTAACATGAATAGTAGTACCTATGATGTTGAGCCTTGCACGTGGAGCGAAGCGTCGTTGTGGATCGTTGAGAGCACTGTTCTGGTTATAGTCTGGTTTTAACGAAATCGTTTTCCCTTTATTAAAACCGAGTTCTCTATAACCAATGGCTCTGATACCAATCTGTCACACCCCCAAAATCCACACACGGAGTACCACCGCTTGGAGGCGTGACATGACCAGGATCAAGCCACCAATCATATTGAACATAAGTATAAAGTAAAAGTCATTCATCAATACGATAGGTGTTTGCAAAACCAAATATAAACAAGTGTGTAGCGGAAGCATTACTGTAAAACCCATCATAAGTTTAAGTACAAAAAGTTATAATGTTTGACAACACATTCACGATCCATGTCCACAACGACTGTGCCTCCCGTGCAAGCTCCAAAAGTACCTATGGTCCTGCAAGGCATGTAACAGAGAGTCAACAACTAGTTGAGCGAGTTCACAGTTGGTTATTTAGTTATAATGTTCATTTCGTAAATCGTATGTTCGATTAGTAATCATGTATCGTATGTAATAGCATCGCGGCCCTCAAGGCATGTTTGCGAAGTTTAGTGGGGGTTTCCCATGTTTTATAGACTAGTTATATTTGTATCGCGGCCCTCCAGGCATGTTTGCGAAGATTAAAGTATAGTTCGCGGCCATTCCAGGCATGTTTGCGAAGATCGTTCTAGTATAGTTCGCGGCCATTCCAGGCATGTTTGCGAAGATCGTTCTAGTATAGTTAAGGTTGTTGTCCTACCCAAGGAGGACGAACGTACGTATTCTACCCAAGGAGAATACGCAGGATTTAATATTGGCATCCTACCCATGGAGGATGGCGGTACATATCCTACCCAAGGAGGATATGTAGGTTCCGTTTAATTTCTTTAACCCATTCCCAACCACCGGGAATCCCATGCCTTAGAAAGTGTGTGAACTCACCTGAGTTTGCTCGGTATGCTAAGTATGTGCTCAAAGTAAGTCAATCACGTCCTAAAGTACGCACGTATAGAATAATCAGTTGGTGTTCAAGTTGCTCACGTATAAGCAGGTAGCACGTAATCACAATCATACAAGTCATGTCTAACGTCTAACAGCAGTTAAATATTCCAGTTAACACTTAACAGAATCCATTCAAGTTACAGCACAGCTCGACGAAACACATATACGGCGAAACACATATGTTGGCGAAACAAGATATTGACGAAACACATTCTGTTTCGTCGAGGTGTCCCCTGGCGAAACAGAACTTCTGATTCGTCGACTACTCTTGGCGAAACACATTCTGTTTCGCCGAGAGTTCTGTTTCGTCGGACGTCAGTTTCGCATAGAATTACGCATCCGATTAACCATGTATATCGCAATCAAGAACATCATACCCATATACTCCTATATAATCTAGAAATCAAGTATATACACAAACATGAATCGAGCTATTACAGAAATATTAAACCGATTAACGAACACACACTAACCGGAATAAGAGAAATACGAATCGATCGCTAAGATATCGCCGGGAACCTCCAACTGCCGTCGCACAGGAGGGGAAAGGGGCTCTAGGGTTTTGGTTGTTTGTTAGCAGAAGTAAAAACTGATGTTGTTTCACGTTTTAAACTCAAAATAGCGTGTTGGGCCCGGACTGGGCTTCGGTGAAACTGGGCTCGGCGAAACAGACTTCTGTTTCGTCGAGATGCTTTTGGCGAAACAGTCTGTTTCGTCGAGATTTGTTATGGCGAAACACACTTGTGTTTCGTCGGGTTCTTTCATAAGTTAAGCAGTTTACGTTTCTCGACAGGTTCCATGTTATACAATCAAACACATAATCATGTAAACACAATACGTTTATTATAACACGAAGTGTACAGTTACAAGTCAGACAAGTCAAACAACTAAACAGTCAAAGTCAACGTGCAATAAGTGCAAATAAAGAATGTTGGAAATTTCGAGTTGTCACATTATCCCCAACTTGAAAGAAATTTCGTCCCGAAATTTAGTATGCAGTTACTGAGGAAGCTAATAGTGTGACGTTGTTTACCTGTTTCGTATCGCGGCTCCCCGAGCATGTATGCGAAGATTACTGGTTTTCCTGGGGTGTCACATTATCCCCCCCCCCGGTTGATTTGGAATTTCGTCCCGAAATTCTGCAATAGTAGCTTCAGCCTCAGTAGTAGTTGCATTGGTTCCGAATAACTGGGGATATTTGAGTTCCATTTGATCTTCTCGTTCCCAGGTATACTCTGGGCCACGACGGGAGTTCCAACGAACTCGTACAAGAGGGATTCTCGTGTTCTTGAGGACCTTAACATCCCGGTCCGTGATTTCAACAGGTTCCTCGACGAAGTGCAACCGCTCGTCGATAGTGAGTTCCTTTAAGGGAACTATGTGGGTCTCATCTGACGTACACTTCTTCAGATTCGACACGTGAAAGACATTGTGAACTGCACTGAGTTCAGGTGGTAAGTTCAATCTGTAGGCCACTTTGCCTATTTTCTCAATAACCTTGAAAGGTCCAACATATCGTGGATTTAGTTTGCCGTGTTTGCCAAAACGAACCACACCCTTCCAGGGTGAAACTTTAAGTAGCGCTCGATCCCCAACCTGGAATTCGAGTAGTTTCCTGTCTCAATCAGCGTATGCTTTCTGACGGTCGCGTGCTGCCGCCATGCGTTGTCGTATTTATGCAATCTTTTCTGTAGTATCGACTACCATTTCTGGACCTGTGATTTGACTTTCTCCCACCTCTGCCCAACAGAGAGGTGACTGGCACTTACGCCCGTACAGTGCCTCGAGTGGTGCAGCTTTAATGCTGGTGTGGTAGCTGTTGTTGTAAGAAAATTTCACAAGTGGCAGATGTTTTTCCCAACCATTGCCAAAGTCAATTACGCACGCCCGAAGCATGTCTTCTAGAGTTTGAATAGTACGCTCAGACTGCCCATCCGTCTGAGGATGATAAGCTGTGCTCATGTCTAGTCGAGAGCCAAAAGATTTGTGCATTGCTTGCCACAGTTCTGAAGTAAAGCGTGCATCACGATCAGAGATGATAGAGGTTGGCACCCCGTGCCTTGAAACCATTTCTTTTAAGTAGACGTCTGCTAGGGTAGAGAACTTGTCTGTTTCCTTAATAGCCAGGAAGTGAGCAGACTTTGTGAGTCGATCCACGATCACCCAAATAGTATCATTTCCGTGCTGAGATCTAGGTAAGCCTGTAACAAAATCCATGGAAATTTGTTCCCATTTCCATTGTGGTATCTCAGGTTGTTGAAGTGAACCTGATGGTTTCTGGTATTCGGCTTTGACTCTTGCACAAGTCAAACACTTGCTAACGTAAGTTGCTATGTGGGCCTTCATGCTAGGCCACCAGTATGTAGTTTTGAGGTCGTGGTACATCTTATCTGAACCAGGATGTACTGAGTAGCGAGACTTATGAGCTTCATCCATTACAAGTTCGCGTAAATTACCATAGAGTGGGACCCAGATGCGTCCGGTTACATAGTAGGCGCCGTCTGTCCTTGGTTCTAACCGTTGCCTTGAACCGCGTAGAGCTTCAGCCCTGACGTTTTCTGGTTTCAGTGCTTCTACCTGAGCATCTCGTATTTGTGAAGGAAGACTAGACTGATTGGTGAGTTGCAACGCTCGTACACGCCTAGGTGTAGTATCCTTTCGATTGAGGGCGTCGGCCACCACATTGGCTTTGCCCGGATGGTACTTTATGGCACACTCATAATCGTTCAGCAGCTCGACCCATCTACGTTGTCGCATGTTCAACTCTTTCTGCTTGAAAATATGCTCGAGACTCCTGTGATTGGTGTAGATGGTGCCCTTAGTGCCATACAGGTAATGTCGCCATATCTTGAGCGCAAAAACAACGGCTCCCAGCTCTAAATCATGAGTAGTGTAATTCCGTTCGTGAATCTTAAGTTGGCGCGAAGCATAAGCAATGACTTTATCCCGTTGCATCAACACACATCCAAGACCTTGGATGGATGCGTCGCAGTAAACTACAAAATCGTCCGTGCCTTCAGGCAATGAGAGGATAGGTGTGCTACAAAGTCTATCCTTTAAGTGCTGAAACGCTGTCTCCTGTGTATTACCCCAACGGTAAGCAACACCTTTCTGTGTCAGTAGTGTAAGCGGCTGAGCAATCTTCGAGAAGTCTTTGATGAATCGTCTGTAATAACCTGCCAAACCCAAGAATTGGCGTATTTCTGTCGGTGTGCGAGGTGCAGGCCAGTTCTTGATCGCATCTACCTTGGATGGTTCGACATGAATCCCATCCTTGTTTACTACATGGCCTAGAAAGTGGACTTCACGAAGCCAGAAGTCGCATTTCGAAAATTTGGCGTACAGTTGTTCCGTTCGAAGGAGTTCCAAAATAAGTCGTAAGTGCTGCTCGTGTTCCTCCTGACTCTTCGAATAGATCAGGATGTCGTCAATAAAAACAATAACGAACTTGTCAAGATAAGGTTTGCACACCCTGTTCATAAGATTCCATGAAAACCGCAGGCGCGTCCGTTAGCCCGAATGGCAGGACAAAAAAAAACTCGTAATAGCCGTAGCGAGTTCTGAATTCTGTTTTGGAGACGTCCTCATCCCGGACTCTCAGCTGATGGTATCCTGACCTTAAGTCTATCTTGGAGTAGTAGCTCGACCCTTGCAGCTGGTCGAATAAATCATCTATGCGCGGAAGAGGATAACGATTCTTGATCGTCACCTTGTTGAGTTCACGGTAGTCTATATACATCCTGAACGTACCGTCTTTCTTCTTTACGAATAACACTGGAGCTCCCCAAGGCGAAGAGCTAGGACGTATGAAACCCTTTTCCAAGAGTTCTTGTAGTTGCTTAGACAGTTCTTCCAGTTCCGTTGGAGCTAAGCGATAAGGTGCTCGAGCTATGGGTGCTGCTCCTGGAGCGAGCTCGATCTGAAATTCGACCACTGGAATATCCCCAATCTTTTTCTCTTTCTTCGATGTATCAGTAACGAGTGCTAAAACAGTTGTGTGGCCGTCCTTTCGTAAACACTTCTGGGCCTTCAAGAAGGGTATGATGCCACTCACGACACCACTCTTGTCGCCTTGAACTTCGAGAGGTTCCTTGCCCGAACGAGGAATACGAATAACCTTTTCTTTACATAAGATCTCCGCTTGCCATAATCACATTAGGATCGTTCCTTGCATCAGCCTGACCAATCACGAATGCTCGTTCCCTAGCACCATTGTCATCGTTATTACCCCACGTTGTTGTCTTCCCTAGTTCCCGTTTCCTTGGTTGTAGTTCTGATTCTGGTTCTGATTCAATCGTGGGCAGTGTCTCTTGAAGTGACCTTCAGCCCCACACTGATAACATCCCTTGTTACCCTGCCGTTGCTGCTAATTCTATAGATCTTGTATCTGTTGTTGTTGGTTCTGGCTTGCAGAACGTGAGTTTCTACCATCCTTGGCTCCATGACCAAGCTTGTCGCATCATTGACAATGATTTCGGTTGCACTGCCCGCTGTGGTGCAAGTTACATCGTTTGCACTTAGGGTGGTTTCCCCTGTATCCACCCTGCCATTGACTGCTGAAAGGTTGCTGACCAGGACTTTGGTTGTCATCGATCTTTCACTGTTGTGCCTGGGACAGAATCGTAGTCGAACCCTTGCCAGAGGTTCCATTCCACTTTCATTTGTTGTCACTGAGGATAGCAAAAGTAGTTGAAGTAGTAGCACCAATACGTCTAGGCAGCTTGTTCTGTTCCACTGCCTGGTCTGTGGGACGATGAGCAAGATGAGTAACATCTTGAATAGTAGCAAGATTAGCAGTCATCACATGACTTTGAATTTCTGGTACTAAGCCTTTGAGGTACCGCTCTCGGTGCGCTTGATGGGAGGTTCCACCATAGTAGGGCACAAAGTTGCCAGCTCGTTAGATCGCTTCGTATACGTCTCTATTTCTGACCCCGTCATCTTCAGGTTAAAGAACTCCACTTCCAGTTTGTGGATGTTATCATAGTTACAGTATTCTAGTTTGATTAGTTTCTTGAATTCGTCCCAAGGGGTGGCATTAGCAGCCGCCAGCCCCCAGCATCGAAACTTGCGCGTTCCACCAAGTTTGCGCAGTGTCTTCGAGACTAACAGTGGCATATTTCACCTTACTAGCCTCGGGTTATTCGCATAATCGAAGTCCGATTCGAGTTCCTCGAACTTAACGGAGGAGTCCAACAGCTCCTTCAGTGTCGTTGAAAGTAGTAGGACGACAGTCCATAAAAAGTCGTGTATATGCATACAGGTGGCTGAGCGTGTTGACTTGTCGTGTGCGTAAGAGTAATCAAAATTGAGCACAGTGTTGAGTTACGAGAGTAGGATCTAAAAATCCTAGAGTAAGTGGCGATGGCAGGTTACACCTCCTGCCTGGGCAGCTGCGAGTGCTGCAGTGACTTGTTCAGTGATCGAAGCCGCCAACTGGGCTTGAGTTAGGTTAACGCGTCCACACATGATCTTGACATCAAGGTGAACATGTGGGTGAGAGGTTCGCGAATAGTGCGAAGAGAGTGAGCACACAAGTATTCTCAAGCAACAACATATAGTAGGTTCTGTACTCTAAGCATACCGCGAGCAAAGTTCTATGTAGTTCTAGCATGTAGGTAAAGTAACATGAATAGTAGTACCTATGATGTTGAGCCTTGCACGTGGAGCGAAGCGTCGTTGTGGATCGTTGAGAGCACTGTTCTGGTTATAGTCTGGTTTTAACGAAATCGTTTTCCCTTTATTAAAACCGAGTTCTCTATAACCAATGGCTCTGATACCAATCTGTCACACCCCCAAAATCCACACACGGAGTACCACCGCTTGGAGGCGTGACATGACCAGGATCAAGCCACCAATCATATTGAACATAAGTATAAAGTAAAAGTCATTCATCAATACGATAGGTGTTTGCAAAACCAAATATAAACAAGTGTGTAGCGGAAGCATTACTGTAAAACCCATCATAAGTTTAAGTACAAAAAGTTATAATGTTTGACAACACATTCACGATCCATGTCCACAACGACTGTGCCTCCCGTGCAAGCTCCAAAAGTACCTATGGTCCTGCAAGGCATGTAACAGAGAGTCAACAACTAGTTGAGCGAGTTCACAGTTGGTTATTTAGTTATAATGTTCATTTCGTAAATCGTATGTTCGATTAGTAATCATGTATCGTATGTAATAGCATCGCGGCCCTCAAGGCATGTTTGCGAAGTTTAGTGGGGGTTTCCCATGTTTTATAGACTAGTTATATTTGTATCGCGGCCCTCCAGGCATGTTTGCGAAGATTAAAGTATAGTTCGCGGCCATTCCAGGCATGTTTGCGAAGATCGTTCTAGTATAGTTCGCGGCCATTCCAGGCATGTTTGCGAAGATCGTTCTAGTATAGTTAAGGTTGTTGTCCTACCCAAGGAGGACGAACGTACGTATTCTACCCAAGGAGAATACGCAGGATTTAATATTGGCATCCTACCCATGGAGGATGGCGGTACATATCCTACCCAAGGAGGATATGTAGGTTCCGTTTAATTTCTTTAACCCATTCCCAACCACCGGGAATCCCATGCCTTAGAAAGTGTGTGAACTCACCTGAGTTTGCTCGGTATGCTAAGTATGTGCTCAAAGTAAGTCAATCACGTCCTAAAGTACGCACGTATAGAATAATCAGTTGGTGTTCAAGTTGCTCACGTATAAGCAAGTAGCACGTAATCACAATCATACAAGTCATGTCTAACGTCTAACAGCAGTTAAATATTCCAGTTAACACTTAACAGAATCCATTCAAGTTACAGCACAGCTCGACGAAACACATATACGGCGAAACACATATGTTGGCGAAACAAGATATTGACGAAACACATTCTGTTTCGTCGAGGTGTCCCCTGGCGAAACAGAACTTCTGATTCGTCGACTACTCTTGGCGAAACACATTCTGTTTCGCCGAGAGTTCTGTTTCGTCGGACGTCAGTTTCGCATAGAATTACGCATCCGATTAACCATGTATATCGTAATCAAGAACATCATACCCATATACTCCTATATAATCCAGAAATCAAGTATATACACAAACATGAATCGAGCTATTACAGAAATATTAAACCGATTAACGAACACACACTAACCGGAATAAGAGAAATACGAATCGATCGCTAAGATATCGCCGGGAACCTCCAACTGCCGTCGCACAGGAGGGGAAAGGGGCTCTAGGGTTTTGGTTGTTTGTTAGCAGAAGTAAAAACTGATGTTGTTTCACGTTTTAAACTCAAAATAGCGTGTTGGGCCCGGACTGGGCTTCGGTGAAACTGGGCTCGGCGAAACAGACTTCTGTTTCGTCGAGATGCTTTTGGCGAAACAGTCTGTTTCGTCGAGATTTGTTATGGCGAAACACACTTGTGTTTCGTCGGGTTCTTTCATAAGTTAAGCAGTTTACGTTTCTCGACAGGTTCCATGTTATACAATCAAACACATAATCATGTAAACACAATACGTTTATTATAACACGAAGTGTACAGTTACAAGTCAGACAAGTCAAACAACTAAACAGTCAAAGTCAACGTGCAATAAGTGCAAATAAAGAATGTTGGAAATTTCGAGTTGTCACAGATGATGTATGTCTGAAACTGATACATGTTAAATATTAGGGTTCTTGTTATGATGATGATGATATAGATTTCGATAGGAATGTTGTTGTCGGATATAAATAGTTTTATGTGAAACTCGATACGATTGAATACTTGGTTCTGGATGGTGTTAATCTGAATCTGGTTAGCATCTTGATAGGGTTCGATAATGTGATATTGTATGATAGTTGGATTTGAGATACGTTTAAACTAGGGTTCATGCTAGACAATGATTTCTGGATGATTGTGTTATGATGATATATGCTAAATGAATTCTGGGTGATTGCTACTTGATAGTGACGGCTGTTAGGGCTTCTGCATGTATCTGTGTACGTAACTGACTTCACCTCGAATCTGTCTTGACGAAACAGATCTCTTGGCGAAACAGAAAGTGTTTCGCCAAGGGCAAGCGACGAATTAGAATCCTGTTTCGCCAAACAAGGCCCCGACGAAACAGAATGTGTTTCGTCAATTTGTGTTTCGCCGGAAGTGTGTTTCGCCATTAGGTGTGTTTCGCCGAACAGTAATCTGCACAGTAACTTGGGTTATTTCTGTTAAGTGTTAACTGGAATATTTAACTGCTGTTAGGTGTAACCATCTTGTATATGATTGTGATGACGTGCTACATGTTTATACATGCACAACTTGAACACAAACTGATTTCACATACGTGCATACTTTAGGACGTGATTGATTACTTGCGAGCATACACTTAGCATACCGAGCAAACCAAGGTGAGTTCACACAGCCAAGGCATGGGATTCCCAGGATGGGAATGGGTTGGATTATTTATTCGTTCAGTTATGGAACTTAGATATATGATTCCCGGGAGAGGAAGGATTATGGATAAGAACTGACTAGACTGGTTATACTAATTGAACTGATCTTCGCACACACGGCAAGTGTTGGCCGCGATATTATGACAATCTTCGCACACATGCCTAGGAAGGGCCGCGAACTATATACTCTAATCTTCGCAAACATGCCAGGAAGGGCCGCGATACTACTATACCTAGTCTAGCATACATGGGAAAACCCCACTAACTTCGCAAACATGCCTAGAGGGCCGCGATACGATACATATGACACATGATTACTAAACGAACATACGAACTACAATACAAACGTTATTACTAAACTATTAACTGTGAACTCGCTCAACTAGTTGTTGACTCTCTGTTACATGCCTTGCAGGACCTTAGGTACTTATGGAGCTTGCACGGGAGGCATGGTCGTTGTGGGCACAGTTTGTGGATGTTATGAACAACATTTAAACATTTGAAATTGCTACTTATGATTGGGTTTATTTATGCTTCCGCTAAACGTTGAATTTATACATATGTTTTGAACACCTTTCATATTGGTTTGATTGCTTTACATTTAATACTTACTATGTTCAATATGATTGGTGGCTTGATCCTGGTCAGTCACGCCTCCAAGCGGTGATACTCCGCGGGTGGATTTTTGGGGGTGTGACAAAAGCAATATCCATAACACATAATTCGGGTTGCGAATGCGATAGCGATGCGATTAGCGATAAAACATGCGATTAAACCTCGATTATTAATAGATATTCCACATAATACAACTAAAGTAAATAAATAATATAATTCGATTACAAGTCAAAAGTATGATTTGATGGTCAAGTAAGGAGTGACAGATCGCAATTAGCAATCTTTTCTTCCTTTGACTTTGTGTAACACCCAAAAATATGCAATTTATTATGTTACTCTAAATGCCTAGTTATGTATTGTCAACCAAGTTAAATGAATATGTTAATAATTCAAAAGTGGGATATTTTATGTGATAATAGATAACAATAATAATAGAGGGACTAAACTTGTGAAAAAGGAATGAAGTTTTAATTAAAAACAAAAATATAAAAGGAAAACACAAACACACACTCTGGTGTGTTTGTGTGGATCGATCAGAGCAAGGGGCCAGGGAGACAAACCCTAACTTCATGAAATTCTCAAAATCAAAAGGGAATTAAGAGCCCAAATGGATGCATGAACTCAAAATTCGAATAATCTAAGCTTTTTCAACGATTGGTAAGTAGGAATTTCTGATTTGAATGATTTGTAGAAAGTGGGTTTTAACCCAATCATGAAATTATGTGGAAATCTCATATAATTGAGAGTTAGGGTTTCATAGTAGTCGAAATTATTGTTGATTTCGGATTTGTTTGAATGATTTAAGTGTATTGCCTAATTGTTGTGAAGGAATGATAAACATGATGCTTTACATGTATGCTATGAGGTGAAAATTGATACATGACCATGAATTGATATAGAGAAATTATATGAGATAAGGTAGGATGAAAGAAAGATATGAACTTGGTTGATTTTTGTTAGACTAGAAAGTGAACAAGTAGGACCATGCTTCGAACACTTGTACCTTATGCTTTGTTGATGATATGCACACCAAGTGTTTGATGAAATGCCTTAATAAAGATGTTAGCTTTGTTAGTTATAAACTTCATGTGAATTGAATGTGTTTTTGAAGCAAGTGTAAAGTTTATGAAGTATTATCCATTGGTATGTAAATGGGTATGAGACATAAATTAAAAGTATGAATGGTTAAGTATAGGTATTAAGGAAGAGAGTTTAAGTCAAGTGAAGCAACAAGGCAATCAAGATCGATGTACGCTACTTGTACAATTCATGATTTTATTATATTGTTGTGTTTAACATTAGATGTGTCGAATTGAATCAAGTATGAAAATGTATTTGTGTGGAACCTTTTATGAACGGGTCGAAGGATTAGAAGTAAGAATAGAAGGAATGGTATGAAGTTCCATTTGGAACAAACTTATGTACAAGAATGAAAGTATGTAGTAATTTACAAGTTTGCGGATGTCATAATGGCTAAAGTCCGTACGTTGGATACTTGAGTTAAATGAAAGAATTTTAGTTCTAATGAGTTTACTTTGTTGTGATGGTGTAGGTAAATCTCAAGTTTAGCTATCAAGCTTCGCCCAGTTCGAACACGCTTCAAGGCCCGTCTCATGTTCCGCTACTTTTGTAAAGAAAACAATGTTTAATACTTTTGTCGCTTTGTCTATATTTAGTAGTTAAAACTTAGTTCTTATTATGTTGTCGGTTGAAAACCGTAGTAGGATGTTGGTATCTTAAACTTAATAATTTTTGTATGTGTGCCAAAGTTGTTTGATGGCGGATATTATGACTTTTAAAAATGTGTCGTGTTAAACATAAGTTTTGAATGTGAAAAACAGGGGTTCGGTCGTTTTACGAACGGGTCATGCCCAAATTTCGTTAGATAAGTATGCCATTATTTAAATGAATTAAAAAGGAAAAAATTTGGGCGTTACACTTTGACTTTGACATGTACTTTGACCTTGACATGTACTTTGACTTTCCAAAAAAAGCGGGTTGTTACAAGTTCGGCTTAAAATTTCTTCAAAACTGGCTTGGACCGTTAACACTCC
This sequence comes from Helianthus tuberosus, assembly GCA_030545235.1. Taxonomy (NCBI): domain Eukaryota; kingdom Viridiplantae; phylum Streptophyta; class Magnoliopsida; order Asterales; family Asteraceae; genus Helianthus; species Helianthus tuberosus. Next base: position 140,487,798 of record CM060411.1, on the reverse strand, counting down.
TACCAAAAAGCAACACCATCCTGGTTCAATCTATATGGGTGCATGGTATGGGTTCGGGGAGGGTTTTGGCGAGGTCAGCTCTGATCCGGAACACCCCCGCCTAGCTCAGCCCCGATTTTCACCGTCAATTTTTGGGGGTTGTCACGAATCTCCATTCCAGTGACACACCCCCATTCTATATCTATATTATAATACATATAACGAGGACAAAAAGGTAATCTAATATAGTGTAATGAACGTGATTTACAACAAACGATTACATTAAGGGAAAATTACCAAAATAGTCATCTTTGACAATAATGTTCCGAAAACACACATGGAGCTTAAGCCATCACCAAAGTAATTACCCCTCATTTCCTCCAATCAAAAGCCACCACATCAGTCCTGCTGGCTCTACTGGCTAAATTTAGCATACACTTTTTAGTAAAAAAGTGTCGGGCAAGTTCACGTATGGTGAAAAATGTCTGTTGAGCCCGCTTTTTTAGTGAACTTTGTCGGCTCAGTTCGCATTTTTGCCAAAAGCGCGGGCTAAGCATGTGCTTTTGGTCGGCTCAATGTGCAATAACTTAACAACAAAACTTGTTACTTTACTTTATAAGGCCACCCGGGGTGGTAGGAATTTTTTGCGTGATGGAAATTGTTCACGCGTGAACAACAGCAAAACACCACCGCCACCCCATATATTTCACGCGTGGAAGTTGTATCGCGTCATAAATTTGACGCGTTGAACATTTTAAAATCCGATCGTTGCACCTCTCGTTTGACCGTTTTTTTGGAACGTTATTTTAATTAAAAAAAACCTATAAACAATCTATATATACTTTACAATTTTTAACCATTTCACCCAAACCAAAACACAAACACATATCACACATTCTACAATTTTTATACCATTTCACAAATGGATTTTCCTACGGATTCGACGTTTCCGATGGACAGCGATAGCAAATCGTCTTCCGACAATGAGACGCTTAAATTTTTCGTGTCGATGTATAACGATCTTGAAGGAAGTTCGAACCGCCCAAAGAAGAAAATGGTGGATCATGATCGGGTACATGCCAACGAAGTGTTAATGAACAATTATTTTGTGGAGAATCCGGTCTACAATGCCGAAATGTTTAGAGATCGGTTTCGTTTACCAAAAGAATTATTTTTAACGATTGTTCGAGACATTGAAGCAACTGAAGAATGGTTTTAAGAAAGTTACGACGCGAGGGGCAAACCAAGTTTCACACCGATAGAAACATACACGTCAACCATTCACCAACCAGCGACAGGCAACCCTCCCGATCAATTTGATGAATACCTAGCTACGTCGGACAGAACTTCGTGTGAATGTCTGCAATTTTTTTGTAACGCATTCATTAAATTTTATGGTAAATAGTTTTTACGTAAACTGACGAGACACGACATCTCATGTATTTACGCCGCACATGAGGCTATATGGCATTTTCCTGGGGTGCTCGGTAGCATCGATTGTACACATATCGAGTGGAGAAATTGTCCAAGAGAGTTGCGAGGGGCGTATGTTAGGGGTGACGTCAAAAGACCAACCATCATACTTGAAGTGGTGGCGTCGAATGATTTATGGTTTTGGCATTCATATTTTGGCGTTTCAGGTTCAAACAACGACATCAATGTTTTGCACACGTCGCCGTTGTTTCAAACCGTAACGGTGTCGCAACCCCCGATCCCTAATCCCAGGGAACGGGCGGCCGCGAGCCAGTTTCGATGGTATCGCGTGTTTGTCTAATTTGGCAGCGGAATTTTTCATCAGGGCCGTAGTTAGGAAATATTTGATCAGAGTAAAATACCACATTTTCATAACATTGAACACATGGGATAAAACCCAAGTTCGCAGTACACACGTTTTCATAGGAATAAATCCTATTTTATTAATAAAAATATCTATTTTATTTTAGGTAACTTTTTGCCACTTTTCCAAGCCTTCAGTGCTGTCCAGCTGGCTTCTATTTGGCTTTCACAGTTTGTTACCTGAAACGCGTTTTAAAAACATTTGTCAGTGGGAAATACTGGTGAGTGAATCCCAGTTTAATCAAGTTCAAATAAAAACCAATTCACAGTATTGAGGGCGATCTCGCAATTACATTTGTTTCCAAGTTATATCAATTAATTACATGGTACTGTCAGACTCGACTTGTGGAAATGTTACTCCTTGACCAGGTGGTAACAAATTTTGTATACAAAACCCCAACATACTCATGATAATTGTATTCTTACAAATACTCAATAACTATTTAATATACATTTAGTTGTATGAGGTTTTGTAAAAATAGTTAACAAAAGGTTTACAAAAAGTGGATCAACTCACATTGATGTCTTAGATTTTCCATAAGGGTTTCCTGGTGACAATCTATAAATTACACAAATGCACACGTGTTAGTATAATAACCCATTTTAACATTAGCAATACCCTCCCCGAGACGGCATTCCAACTGTTGGTGCACAAATGTCTGTTAACTTCATCTTTATAGAGTCTTATGTCTAGATAGGATAAATCAGTGCTCAGCAGGTTAGAAACTAGGGATTGTGCTAAAGTGGGTAATTTCGCTTGAAATGGTCACTGACCATTTCATACGAAATTATCTTTTGTAATTTCGCTTGAAATGGCAGTGTCACTTTCAAACGGAATTAGTACAAGTATAAATAGCTGAGTTGCTTGGTCATTTGTAACTTTTCTGATTCAGAGCCGAGGTGTTGCCAGTTTGTCAAACGATCTGTAAAAGCTTTGGAATCAATAATAAAAAGATAAATTAGGAGAATCAAGCTGTTACACGTCTATTTCTCTGATTCCGCTTTTGAAATAGATGCTAAACTCTTCTGATTGACTCGTTAGGGTCAGACAACGATCCAACACCAACGACTACGTCGGGCAGAACCACGGCAGCCATTACGGAACCCTAGATCAATCGGGCAGCATATCTAATACGTATCCAGGGGTTATAATACTTACAACGGAGCAGAACTTCGGTATTTAGGAGGTATTAGACCCGAGTATAATGCCTATTATCAGAGATTCACGTTTAGAAAGAAAGATTTGAGCGAGTCGACTGAAGATCTGAGGCCTTCTATATATAGGTGCTGAGTTTGGGTTCTACGCGGCCCACGTAAATGTAGCCAAGGGGCTACGCGGCCCGCGTCAAAGCTAGTCAACGGACTAGCTTGTCCGGGTCAGCAACTAGACTCGCCGTGTGTTGGGCCACGTGGCGGCCTAGGGTCGTGCCAGGTTTTAAGTTAACGCGGCCCGCGTAAGAGTTGGGGTGGGGTTTACGCGGCCCGCCTCAATTCAAAAATCAGATTTTTAATTAAATTTTATAATATTTAAGGTATTCGGGGTCCGTTTTCACGTATGGGGTGTATTTTGGGACATATTGGGATATTTTAAAATATATTAGGGTGTCGGTTTTCTTTAAGGCTGTTATATCCTCCCCACCTTGTTTTAGAGCTCGTCCTCGAGATCTACTGGAACAAGTGTGTATATCTTCGTTGCATTTCAGATTCAAGTTCCCATGTGTACTCAGGTCCTCTTTTGGAGTCCCACTTCACTTTGACCAGAACTAGTCTCTTGTGCTTGAGATTTTTGACTTTCCTGTCTTCAATCTGTAGAGGCCTTTCTACAAACTTGAGTTGTTCATTTACCTCTATATCCTTAAGAGGCATTACTAGTGATTCATCAGCTAAGCATTTATTGAGATTAGATACATGAAATACATCATGTATTCCTGCCATTTCCTCTGGCAGTTGTAGCTGATAGGCTACAGGTCCTATTCTTCTAATAATCTCAAAAGGTCCAATATACTTGGGACTTAGCTTTCCTCTTTTGATGAATCTTACTACCCCTTTCCAAGGAGAGACCTTCAACAATTCTTTGTCTCCTATTTGAAATTCCAAAGGTTTTCGTCTGTTATCAGCATAGCTCTTTTTTCGATCACGTGCTGCTTTCAGTCGTTTCTTGACTTGAATAAACTTGTCAGTTGTTTCTTGTACTATCTCAGGTCCAGATAGTTGCTTTTCCCCAATTTCTGCCCAACAGACTGGGGTTCGGCACTTTCGTCCATAAAGTGCTTCGAATGGTGCAGCATTGATACTTGTGTGATAACTATTATTATAAGAAAATTCTATTAAAGGTAAGTGATCGTCCCAATTACCTCCAAAATCAATTACACAAGCTCTAAGCCTGTCTTCCATTGTCTGAATTGTTCTTTCGCTTTGTCCGTCCGTTTGAGGATGATAAGTTGTGCTCAGATTCAACTTGGTTCCCATGGCTTTTTGGAAACTTGACCAAAAATGAGAGGTAAAACGGCTATCCCTATCAGAAACAATTGATAAAGGTATTCCATGTAATGAAACAATTTCATTTACATATAATTTAGCTAACTGTTCCATACTGAAAGTTTCTTTCATTGGTAGGAAATGAGCTGACTTGGTTAGCCTATCTACAATTACCCAGATTGTATCATTACCTTTCCTTGTTTTGGGTAATTTGGTAACAAAATCCATTGTTATCAATTCCCATTTCCATACTAGCATTTCTAACTGTTGTAACAAACCTGAGGGTTTCTGGTGTTCAGCTTTTAACTTGTGAACAGGTTAAACATTTGGAAACATAGGCTGCTATGTCCTTTTTCATTCCTATTCACCAGAAATTCTTTCTTAAATCCTGGTACATTTTATCACTTCCTGGGTGCATTGTATACTTAGACTTATAGGCTTCTTCTAATATACGATGACATAGGTTTCCTAATTTAGGTATCCACATTCTCTTTTTATGGAATCTCCAAATTCCATATGTTCCTTGTTCTAATTCCTTAATCATACCTTTTAACTTTTCAGTATCATCTTTGATTACTGATTCTTATGCTTTTCTAATCTGATCATTTAAATCTACTTGTAGATTTAATTTAAGAGAACATACCCTTTTTGGCTTTTCATGATACTTTCGGCTTAAAGCATCACAATCATAATCACTAAGCATCTCCATCCAGCGCCTTTGTCTCATATTCAACTCCTTTTGCCCGAAAACATATCTCAAACTCTTATGATCTGTGAATATGGTAAACTTACTACCATAAAGGTAATGTCTCCAAATTTTCAAAGCAAAAATTATTGCTCCTAGTTCTAGATCATGGGTTGAATAATTCTTTTCATGATTCTTAAGTTGTCTAGATGCATATACTATAACCTTTTGACGTTGCATTAACACACATCCATAACCTAACTTAGAAGCGTCACAAAAGACTACCAAATCTTCAGTTCCTTCTGGTAACGCTAATATGGGTGCATGGGTTAATCTTTGCTTAAGAATTCTAAATGATTCTTCTTGTTTTGGTCCACATTCAAACATAATGGATTTACAGGTTAACTTAGTTAAAGGAATGGCTATTCTAGAGAAATCTCGAATAAATCTTCTATAATAACCGACCAATCCTAAGAAACTTCTAACACCGGTTGGTGACTCAGGGGTTTTCCATTTGGTAATCGTCTCGATCTTTGTTGGATCCACATGAATTCCTTCATGATTAACTAAGTGTCCAAGAAATTGTACATGTTCTAACCAAAACTCGCACTTGGAAAATTTAGCATAAAACTTTTCCTTTCTTAATAGACTTAGAAGTGCGTGCAAATGCTTTGCATGTTCCTCTTTACTTTTAGAAAAAATGAGAATATCATCTATGAAGACAATTATGAATTTATCCAAATATGGCTTACATATTCGGTTCATCATGTCCATAAATGCGGCTGGGGCATTGGTTAAACCAAATGGCATGACAGTAAATTCATAATTGCCATACCTTGTTCTGAAAGCGGTCTTAGGAATATCCTCTTCTTGTACCTTTAATTGATGATATCCTGATCTTAAATCGATTTTTGAGAAAAATCGAACTCCTTGCAGTTGATAGAACAGATCATCAATTCTCGGTAATGGGTACCGATTCTTAATTGTGACTTTGTTTAATTCACGGTAATCAATGCACATACGCATTGACCCGTCTTTCTTTTTGACGAACAAAATTGGCGCTCCCCATGGTGATGAGCTCGGCTGTATGAATCATTTCTCTAATAATTCATCTAACTGTTTCTTCAGTTCCTGCATTTCTGCGGGTGCCAAACGGTAAGGTGCTTTGGCAATTGGTGCTGTTCCTGGTAGCAGGTGAATTCTGAATTCGACTTCTCTGTCTGGCGGTAGTCCTGGTAATTCTTCTGGAAACACATCTGAAAACTGAGACACTACTAGAATGTCTTTTAGTTCTTTTCCTTTAGTGTTAGTGATTATAGAAATCAAATACACTATAGATCCTTTTCTTATATAACTTGCAGTTTTCATCACAGAGATGAATTTCGTGGATCTAGATGGCTTATCACCTTTAATTGTGATCTTTTCACCCTTTGGTGAATTTACTTGAATAGACTTTTGATCACATAAAATACTGGCTTTATTGGCTATTAACCAGTCCATTCCTAATACAATATCAACTCCTGCCAGATTCATGGGATAAAGGTTTGCAATAAACTTTTGATTTAAAATTTCTATTCTTGCTCCATGCAAGATTTCAGAAATCCTAACAGTTTCTCCATTAGCTGTCTCTACGAGACATTCTTGTGGTAGTTTAGTTAATGACTGATTTAGAAGTTTGTAAAACGAAGTATTAATAAAACTTTGGTTTGCACCAGAGTCAAATAATACTTTAGCAAAAACATCATTAACTAAAAACGTACCAGCTATGACATCTGGAATCATCTTGGCTTCATCTGCAGTTAGAACGAATGCTCTAGCATTTTTAGTGTTCCTGTTGTTTGCAGCTGGAGCCAATTTCAGACAATTCGGCTTGATATGACCTTTTTCTCCACAGTTGAAGCATAATCCATTACTGGATTTTCTCCTGCAATCTTCTTCCTTATGTCCGGGCATCTTGCAGAAATTGCAAAGAGTGGAGCATTTTCCCGAATGCTTTTTCATGCAGACCTTGCAGAATGGTGCAGAGGTAGAACCCATATTCCTACGGTTGTAATTCCCATAACGGAATTCTTGGGTAAGCCTTTGGGTTAGGTTTCTCATCTAGTCTTCTTCTCTAGTACGGATTAATTCATCTGTCAAGGTATTTGCTAGTTCTACAGCTTCTTCCATGGTTTGGGGTCTAGCAGCCTTGACTACATGTCTAATCTCTCCAATTAATCCCCAGATGTAACGGGAGATTAATACCAGTTCAGGTGATGCAAGGGTTGGTACTATTCTAGCATATTCAAAGAATGTGGTAGTATAACCCTTATTATCTACCCCGGTCATTCTTAAGTTTAGAAACTTATTTGCTATCTGTTCCTTTTCATTGGGAGGGCATAATTTCCTTTCTACCATATTTTTAAATTCCTCCCATTCCATATTATAAATCCTATCACTTCCTGTGGACCGGAGGATAGTGTTCCACCATTCTAAGGTTGAGTTCTTAAATAAATTAGAAGCAAACGTTATTTTGTCTTCTTCAGCACACTTGCTTATTTTTAAAACAGCCTCAGTCTTCTCTATCCAGCGTAGGGCTGCAATGGGTCCTTCATTGCCCGAGAATTCTATTGGTTTGCAGGACCAGAATTCTTTGTAAGAACAACCATAAGGCATGGTTCTTCTTCTTTTGGGAATGGGCACTTGAAGTACGGGTCCATTGTTTACGCTGTGTTCTGGTTCAATTGATCGTTTACTGCTATGTTTACTTTTATTATTCACGTCCAGAACCGTTTGAATAATAAATGGAATTGCATCTATAATTCCTTGTGCCACTATGTGTTGAATGACACTGTCATCCACTGGGTTTCCATTGTTATTGATGCTTGGATTCTCATTAACCAAGTTAATGTTACCCTGGTTATCGTTATTCAGATTTTCTTGATTTCCTTCATCGGCCATCTGAATTTTAAACATTTACCCCGTATTAATATCACAAAATAATACTTAATATAGTCAATCACATGACACGCAATTTAGCCAAAAGCGTCGATCATTGCGACTTTACTCTATTCATATAGTATGCATCTATTACACACCAGTACTGAAATAAAAATTACAATACCGACTGAAATACAATTACACTAATAATAGTATGCATCCGTACACACATACTTTATTTTATTATATTATTACTATTACCGTTCCCATTATCACATTCATGGATATGGATTCATCCAGAAATCCATATTGCGCTCGTCATACTTCCAGACGAGTCGCTCTCCCACCTGTCTCATTCGTTCACTAATTTCTAAAATTTCCTCACCAAAAGTCATAAGTTCTTGTACGTTTTCTGCACTCATTGGGGGTGCAGGTTCTAGGACTGGGTTCGGAATCTGGGGTGCGAGTTCCTGGTATGGGGGTGTAGGTGCCTAGAATCGGTAAGGATCTTCTAAAATCTCCCTAATGTATTCATCATGGTAATAGGGATCTAAAGGATCCAAACCTGGGTAGGCTCCTAGAGTTGGCATAGGCATGTCTTCATGTATCGGGTAACGTTGCACATAGTCCCTATTGTCGTCCCACCAGGGATCGTAATTTGGGTCTAGGGGGTTTGGTGCAGGTACCCTAGGTATTTCTTCCGGATTGAAGTCATGCATTTCTACTTGATTTTCAGGGTTTTCTATCTCCATGGGTTGGTCAGGGATTGGTGGTTGGGGTTGGGGTGCTATTATTTGCTCCAAGTTAGGGTCAGCTTATAACACCTAAAAAATTTATGCCCAATAATATACCAACACGTGTCATGGACTTTAAACGTGTAAAGAAGTGATTTAGAGGGACTAAAGTTGACAAACAAGGAAAGTATGTGAATAAAAGGGTTCAAAATGTCAACAATGGATAAATATATCTTTCAATAGCCCCACATGATGTTTATACCCTTAAACGAATAAATCATGGATCATACGAAGCCAATTGTGAAAGAAAGTGAGGAATTACAAACTACAGGGGTTAAATGTGTCAACATGTTTAAAGTATACCTCTGAGTGACCTTTTAGCAAACCCGAAGCATTGTAATGATTAATTATACTCATGAAAATAAGTGATAAAAATTTCACAAGGTTTCGTTAAAGTATGAGAAAGTTATGACAATATTCGTATACGAGGGGTTAAAAGCGTCAACGTTGAAATTTATGACTTTGCGGGTGATCAAAAGTTAACCGAGGACTTATCAAAGTTTGTATATGTCTTGGAGCCCTTAAAAGTTAAGTTAGAAGGTCAAAAATGCAAGAAATAAAGTGAAAACCACGTTTAAAAGGACTAGGGACCAAATATGCAAAGTTTGGAAACTTGTAACCTGAGTCTGGGCTTCACACGGGGCGCGTAAGGCTTGGCCAGAACCTTACGCGGGCCGCCTGGGACTGCCAACATCAGAAAATGTGGACAGCTGCCTGTTTCAGCAAGTTTAACCGACTTATAGAGCTTGTTTTCGATTCTATGGGCTTGTTTGATGGTTTTAAAGGGCCTATGGACACTTGGGATGATCAGGAATCATCCCATAGACTTATTTGTCATGATCATGTGCAATCAAAGTCCCTATATAAGGTGTTCTTGTTGCAAACATTTTGAACACCAACTTGAAACTCTCACAACTTCATTCCTGGAGATTTTTGGAGCTCAAGTGCACTTCCTAGTGATCTTTAGTCGTGCATAGGACCTTGGTAAGTGTCCTTAACCTTCCTTAATTCAGTTTTGCTTAGTTAATTAGTCTAAAGTCAAACCGTCGTAATTAAGATTTGACTTCGTCATTAATCTTAATTTATCCAGTCAAATTCCAAATTGAAAGTACCTATGAGTTGGTAATTATGTGGGCAAAAACCCTTAATAGGGCACCCCCTGATTCCCCCTCTAACTAGGTCAATTGTCGGGTCAAAGTTAATCTTAAAAAGTCAACAGAAAGCTTATTTTCAAATTAATGTATAATTAGCAATGTAGAAGCTATGCAACCTGTTTTGTCATTAATATAACTTGGTAATTAATGTAAGAACATGTCTAAACATGTTCAACTCGACAATTTTCAGTTTAAGCTTGGTTCGGAACCGAAAGTCGCAAAAGTAGACTTTTGCTTTGACTTTCAGTTCTGACCCATTAGAGCATAGTTTAGTAATGTCTTAGAGCTTTATTAGGACCAGGTTTCATATAAGTATAACCCTCTGTGATTATACAACATGGTTCATTAGTTATCCGATTCATATGCATATTTCCGTTAAATGCCTAAATGTTGACTATTATGCCCATATGACCTTAAAACGTGATTTTTGAAAATGTAAAAGAGTAGAAACCTTAGTTACTTATTTATAAACTTGTACCTAAAATTTGATATCAGTTTGAGGTCCAGATTAAGAGTTACGCTCAATAGCGTAATTAGAAAGCTTTTTAGTAATTAAATGGTGTAATTAGCATATAGCCTATCTAAACCCAAATTCTGATACCAAACTTTTTACCTACTGATATAAAATAATATTTTGGGATTTTTGGAGATTTTTATTTATTTTTAGGCTAAGCATAACATAGAGTTCTAAGCTTGATCCGGTAATTGTCGATTTTGCCCTTTTAGGCTATAAAATGAGTTTTACCAATCCTTTTGATACCAAAACTTTTTCTACTAATCCAATATGATAAATAGAATATTTTAAGCCTTCTGGAATAATAAAAATATCAACTTTTCTTATAAAACCCGAAAATCGCTTAAAATCGTCTTTTTACACGTTTTAAGCGCAAAATATGTATTAAAACCATTTTAGATATATAAGACTTGATACCTACTGATGTTTTAAGTAAATTTTTATACTTTAGCAGTAAGCAAAAGTTTTAAACTCAGATTTATATTTAAACTCTTTTATAACCTTTAAAATGACCAAAATACCCCTACTGGACGTAATTTGAGTTTAAATCCGTTTTGGGCATAATAGAAGATATCTTACTGATGACACAACATATTTAAGGCATATTAACTTAGGAAACTTGTATATGACTCATATGGTTACCCGTTACGCACTTTTCGCGTTCGGATCGGCTTATGTAACTAGTTTGCATAATTTAGCCGAAACGGGTCAAACCATATCATTTTCATATTAAAATCCAGAATGTGTTTAATTTACCCATATTAAACAAGCATACAACCTTGTCGGGTAAAAACCACATTCTAAACCGGTCTTCGCCTTATTATGCGTTTTTGGACCCTATCCTCTTTTAAAACTAACCGGTCTAAGTTTAGGCTTAATTAAAGACCCGTTAGGATTCTAATAGGTTATTAAAAACCTTCGTTCCAGATTAGGAGCCCAGTAAAAGCTACGTGCACTTGCTGTTTGTGATTTATACTTTGCTCAGGTAAATACTCTTAACTTATTTTCCCTATACGGGCTTGGGATACGGTATTATAATTATACCGCTTGGTCGGGTATGTAGTCATTTAAATCGGATTGTGATTAATGTATTTACATAACTCGTTTTATTCTGTATTATTTGGTGTATGGCCTTTGGGGGTTAAATGACCATGTCCCGGATATCCTTGGCATCATTCAAAGAAATGGCCACGACCTAAGCACGGGGTGTAGGCGTACACCTGACAGTTGCATTATGTAAAAACTAGTAATCCACTTAAAGGAATCAACCTTGTGGGCTTTAAACCTGTGGCGTGTCAGTTAATCTTGTCCGGCCCTACAAACCGGCCTTAATGGACGACAAATAAGTAAAACTGTATACAAGATGATTTTTAAATAATTGTCCCAAGCTATAAAAGATATTTTTGCCTAAGTGCATTCAAATTAATTTTCAAACTCTTTTCAAAATGAGTCAGTTAAGTTGTATTTACCAGTGTAAACTGACGTATTTTCCAAAAAGGCTAAGTGCAGGTACTATACGTAATAGGCTGGCTACTCCAGGCATCAATAATCAAGTCTCGCAAGCTCTAGATGTTAAAGTCTGTTGAAAAATTTCCTTTTTCTTTCGATCCGCCTGTGGATCTGTTTCAACTATTTTGTGATACTTAATATTACAATTTATTCAGTTGAAATAAATCTATCTTTTGCTTCCGCTGTGCATTTATATTTGTGTTGTTTGACTATGATGATATCAACTACGTCACGATATTCCCCACCGGGCCCACTGGTAATACGTGGAAATATCGGGGTCTGACAGGTTGGTATCAGAGCCAACACTGAGTGAATTAAACACTAGCCTTTTGTGTTTAATCTCAGTTACACAATTGCACATTCCTCGATTCTCGAGTCTAGACAAAGAACTTAGGACTAATCCTAATTCGTTTTATTTTGTCTTTCATTTGTTTCCTTTGTTATTTTTCTGATTAGCCTTTGCATGGGCAAGTCATTTCAGTTAGAAGTACCGTTTAGGGCAACCATGTACTTGTTTAAATTTTAATGGAACGGTTAGATTTAAATAACATTCTTATTTAAGATCCACCATTATAATAAAATGACAAAATCTAAAAAGGACAAGACCTAGCCACGTGTCACCTTAAGACAGGGCCAAGATGGTAGTTCCTCAATTAGATTCAGATCCTTGTTAACATCTCAAATTAGGAGTGTTCTGCGTTTAAATATTAAAAAAAGAATCTTAAAGGTAAAACCTAGTCTATATGTCGTTGCAGACATGGCCAAAATGGTAAAACCTATTCAAAATATTCCAATCCTTGTTAACATCTAAAAACATGTTAGCATTCTTGATAAAATGTGATTCGATAAAATCGCATAAGTCATTCATAAATTGGATTACTCCAATTTTCCTTATTAAAATAATCATCCCTATATAGATGAAGTGCCTACGGGCTATAATTAACGTCCTTTGAGACTAAAGACAGTGGTAGCCTACAACTCCCTGTCAAGAAAAGGTAATGAACTTTGATTCAAACCTTAATACATCGATTCTGTAAAATCCTGGTTTATAAATTAAATCTGTCCATGTGACTTACTTTTTGTGCTATTATTAAATTATAATTAGGGATTGTAATAAAGATCCTGAATATGAATATATTTAGCAAACTGACCAAAAATAGTTATTAAAACCATGGTTAATAAAACGTCAAGAACGATAGTACTGTATAGACTTCCAAATAAACCTTGTCCTTATTTTCTTTTATGTAGCAATTAAAGCTACATGACTAGGTCAGAAGAGGTAAACAGTCATCCGGTGGAAAACCATGAAAATGCTAAGATACATGTGACCGGTGCGGAGCTACAAGCATTAATAGATAATGGTGTTACAAAAGCTATAGAGAGACAGTATAATGAATCTAGCGGGACTCGAAGTAGGACCCTATCCGCACCGCATTCCAAGCCTAAGACTCATCCAGAGGCTCACAGCAAGCCACCCTCTAAGAAAGATGAGCCAAAGAAAGATGATGATCGACATTCATCTAATCAACACAGTGCTCCATCCAAGAGGATAGTGTTCGATAATGAACCGTGTACCAAGTCCTGTACTTATAAGTACTTTGTTTCCTGCAAACCCTGGGATTTCACTGGGGAGAAAGGGGCAATTGACTGTATGACTTGGTTAGATGAAATCGACACCGTGGTCGATATCAGCGGTTGTGCTGAAAGAGATGTAGTGAAGTATGTATCCCAATCATTCAAGGGAGAGGCGCTAGCATGGTTGAAGTCTCTCATTCAAGCTGCTGGAAAGATCCCACTATACAATCTGACATGGGATCAGTTTGTTGCTCTCATTAAGGAAAATTACTGCCCTCAGCACGAGGTGGAAAGGATTGAGTCAGATTTCTTATCATTGGTGATGAAGAATCTAGATTGTCAAGCTTACCTCACCAGTTTCAATACCCTGTCTAGGCTAGTTCCGTATCTGGTAACACCGGAACCCAAGCGAATTGCTCGCTTCATTGGGGGGTTTAGCCCTAGAAATTAAGGCCAGTGTTAAGGCATCGAGACCTGCTACTTTTAGATCAACAGCTGATCTACCTCTGTCTCTTACTTTAGATGCGGTCAGATTGAGATCGCTTAAAAATTCTGAAGAAGGTAAGAGAAAGCGTGAGGATGATAACTCACGAGGGTCGGAGAAGAAGCACAAGGGAAACACTGATTCTAAGAGGTTTGGGTCTGGAAAGAGTAGTCAATGAACAGAGGAAAAGCCAAAGTGCACGACTTGCCAAAAACGCCACTTTGGAAAATGCAGGCTAGAGACCAAGTCTCAGTCAGGACCACCTGCATGTGGGTTATGCAAGTCTAAGGAGCACAAAACAGTAGACTGCAAGAAGATTAAGGATGCCACATGCTACAACTGCAATGAGAAAGGGCACATCAAAACCAACTGCCCTAAATACGCCAAGAAGCCTGAAGAGGTCAAGAAGACCAATGCAAGGGTCTTCCATATGGATGCACGAGAAGCCGTTCAGGACGACAATGTGATTACAGGTACCTTCCTTATAAATGATGTCTATGCAAGAGTACTATTTGATTCAGGAGCTGATAAGTCGTTCGTAGATAATAAGTTTTGTGAATTGTTGAAATTGCCTGTTAAAACCTTAAGTGTGAAATATGAGGTGGAATTAGCTGATGGTACCTTAGAAACCGCCTCAACCGTGTTAGATGGATGTTTCATATCCATTAAGGACCACTCTTTTCCATTATCCCTACTTCCCTTGAAGTTAGCCGGTTTTGATATAGTTATAGGAATGGACTGGTTATCGCATAACCAAGCCCAGATTGTCTGCAACAAGAAGCAAGGGGTGATCAAGACTCCGTCTGGTGAGCCACTTACCATTCAGGGAGATACCCAGTATGGATTACCTGAGCAAGTGGCTATGCTCAAGGCATCCAGATGTCTGAGGAAGGGTTGTGTCATTTATATGGCACAGGTAACCATTGATGAGCAGAAGCCCAAGATTGGAGATATTCCAGTCATTTCTGAATACCCTGAAGTTTTCCCTGAAGAACTACCTGGTTTGCCACTAGATAGGCAAGTAAAATTCAGAATTGACATCATCCCTGGAGCAGCACCTGTTGCGAGACCACCTTATCGGTTGGCACCAACAGAGATGAAGGAATTGAGGACGCAGCTAGATGATTTGCTAGCCAAAGGTTTCATTAGACCTAGTTCGTCTCCTTAGGGAGCGCCAATCCTATTTGTCAAGAAGAAGGATGGGTCGATGCGTCTGTGCATCGATTACCGTGAGCTTAATAAGGTTACTATTAAAAATAGATATCCTTTGCCCAGGATCGACGATCTGTTCGATCAATTGCAAGGGGCAAGTTACTTCTCCATGATCGACTTGAGGTCAGGCTATCATCAACTGAAGGTTAAAGATGAAGATGTGCACAAGACTGCATTTAGGACTCGTTATGGTCATTACGAGTTCTTAGTGATGCCTTTTGGGCTCACTAATGCACCAGCAGCATTCATGGATCTCATGAATCACGTCTGCAAGCCTTACTTAGATAAATTCGTCATCGTCTTCATCGATGACATTCTCATTTACTCGAAGAGCCAAGCTGACCATAGGAAGCACCTTCGATGTATTCTTTCACTGCTTCAACAAGAGAAACTCTATGCCAAGTTTTCGAAGTGTGAATTCTGGCTTCGTGAAGTCCAATTCCTTGGACATGTTGTTAGTGAGCGTGGTATCCAAGTAGATCCCGCTAAAATTGAAGCTATTATGAACTGGCAAGAGCCAAAGATGCCTACGGAGATTCGCAGCTTTCTAGGTTTAGCAGGATACTATAAGTGATTTATCAAAAATTTCTCAAGGATTGTTGCGCCCTTAACTTCATTAACACGTAAGAATATTAAGTTTGACTGGGGCCCTAAGCAGCAGGAATCCTTTGACATCCTTAAGCAGAAGTTGAGCAATGCTCCTGTATTGACGTTGCCTGACGGGATTGATGAGTTTGTAGTATATTGTGATGCATCACACACCGGTATGGGATGTGTGCTTATGCAGAAAGGAAAAGTTATTGCCTATGCTTCACGTCAGTTAAAGATGCATGAGAAGAATTACACCACCCATGACTTGGAGTTGGGTGCTGTTGTATTTGCACTAAAACTGTGGAGGCATTATTTGTATGGAACCAAATGTGTGATCTATTCTGATCACAAGAGCCTTCAACACTTGTTTAATCAGAAGGACTTAAACATGAGGCAGCGACGGTGGATGGAAACTTTGAATGATTATGATTGTGAGATAAAATACCATCCTGGCAAGGTAAATGTAGTCGCCGATGCCTTAAGTCGAAAGGAAAGAGTGAAGCCTATAAGAATCAAAGCCAAGAGCATTGAGATAAAGAATAGTTTGAATGAAAGGTTGTTAGCTGCGCAGAAGGAAGTTGTATTGGAAACTAACTATCCTGATGAAAAGCTGGGAGTAACTGAAGAACAGTTATCGTATGGCAAGGACGGAATCCTGAGATTAAATGGACGAATTTGGGTTCCAGTTTATGGAGGACTTCGGGAAGTCATCCTCCAGGAAGCCCATAGTTCTAAATACTCCGTTCATCCTGGAGCTGACAAGATGTACCAGGATTTGAAGGCAAATTATTGGTGGATAGGCTTTAAGAAGTCTATAGCTACCTATGTAGCCAAATGTTTGACGTGCGCTCAAGTCAAAGCTGAACATCAAAAGCCGTCAGGTTTGCTACAACAACCTGAACTTCCCACCTGGAAATGGGAAATGGTGACAATGGATTTTATCACCAAGTTGCCAAAGACAAAGAAAGGAAATGATACTATATGGGTCATAGTAGATAGACTGACTAACTCAGCACACTTCCTACTAGGGGTGTTCACGAACCGATCCGATCCGAGCGAGGGTCTGCTCGAGATCGGTTCGAATTACAACCGATCGGATCGGTTCGGTTCGAATTTATAAAACCGAGCATAAAAGTGGTGCTCGAGATCGGTTCGAATTTAAATCAATCCGATCGATTTCGATCGGTTTCGCTCGGTTTATCTCAACACCTAAATTAACAAATGTGCATCAACAACAAATTAAACAGCTTATTAAACAGGTTTCATCATTCAACAAGCTTGAAACATACAAATATTGAAACAGATTATAAACAGATTTAGTTATTTCCAAACGACCCCTTTGCCAGCTTATAAACAGAAACAGAAACATATTACACAGCTTATTAAACAGAAACAGATTAAACAGCTTGTTAAACAGAAACAGAAACAGATTAAACAGCTTATTAAACATGTGATTGTCCGACTGCGTGTGAGTGTGAGAGTGGCGCAGAAACAGAATCAGAAACGATTTAGGTTGATCTTTGAAGATTAAACAGCTTGTTAAACATGTGATTGTTTGATGATTGTCCGACAGTTGTTTGATCTTTGAAGACCGGAGTGTCACCGCCGGTGACTGGATTGAACTTTGAAGACTGGATCGTCCGGAGAGCGGAGAGGCGGAAGTCGAGAGTGATGAGTGAGAGGCAGGCGAGTTATCAGTTATGTTATGTTTAGGGACTAGGGTTAGATAATAGATTTAGGTTATTTCATATGGTTGGGCTTTATATTTTTGGTTGGGCTATTATATTTTGGTTGGGCTATTAAATTTAATCTACAAAATCTATATTATATATATTTATATATGTATATATATATATTAATTATTAATAAAAATAATTCGAGCGAAACCGAGCGATCGTCGAGCGAGCGGAGCCTTGCTCATGCTCGGATTGAATTTGAATCGAACCGATCCGATCGGCTCATTTACAAACTGAGCGGGAATCGAACGAGCATTTTTCGATCATTTTTCGAGTGATCGTCGAGCAATTTGGACAGCCCTACTTCCTACCCATTAAGGAGACGTATAGCTCCGACATGTTAGCCCAATTGTACGTAGATAAGATTGTATCTCTGCATGGCGTACCAGTGTCAATTATCTCTGACAGAGATACCAGATACCAGATACACATCACATTTTTGGAAAAGTTTCCAACAATCTTTAGGCACGCGCTTAAATTTTAGTACGGCTTACCATCCTCAGACTGACGGGCAGAGTGAGCGTACGATACAAACTTTGGAAGACATGCTTCGTGCATGTGTGATTGACTTAGGTGGTAGTTGGGATAACCACCTGCCATTAGTCGAGTTCTCCTATAACAATAGCTACCATACAAGCATTCAGGCTGCGCTTTTTGAGGCATTATATGGTAGGAAATGCAGAACGCCTATTTGTTGGGTAGAAGTAGGAGAAGCTCAGTTATCAGGACCTGATATAGTCCTTGAAACGACGGACAACATTGTCCAAATTCGTGACCGCCTGAAAGCTGTCAGGGATAGGCAGAAGAGTTATGCTGATAAAAGACGAAAACCTCTAAAGTTTGAGGTTGGTGATAAGGTTCTGCTTAAAGTATCACCCTGGAAGGGGGTGATGCGTTTTGGTAAGAAAGGTAAGCTAAGCCCAAGGTATATAGGACCATTCGAGATCATCGAATGTGTAGGAGCAGTGGCTTATAAGTTGAACTTACCTGAAGAGCTCAGTGGTATTCACAATGTATTCCACATCTGCAATCTGAAGAAATGTCTAGCTGATGAATCGCTAGTCATACCACATACAGATGTGTATATAGATGAGAGTTTGAAATTTGTAGAAAAACCCTTGTCGATCGAGGATCGTCAGGTTAAGAAGCTTCGAAGGAAGCATGTGCCTATTGTAAAGGTTAAATGGGATGCCCGCAGAGGTCCCGAGTACACGTGGGAGGTAGAGTCCACAATGAAAGAAAAGTACCCTCATTTATTTCAGTAAATATCGAGGTCGAGATTTCTTTTAAGGGGGTGAGGATGTAACACCTCGAAAACTTATGCCCAATAATATATCAACACGTGTCATGGACTTTAAACGTGTAAAGAAGTGATTTAGAGGGACTAAAGTTGAAAAACAAGGAAAGTATGTGAATAAAAGGGTTCAAAATGTCAACAATGGATAAATATATCTTTCAATAGCCCCACATGATGTTTATACCCTTAAAAAAATAAATCATTGATCATACGAAGCCAATTGTGAAAGAAAGTGAGGAATTACAAACTACAGGGGTTAAATGTGTCAACATGTTTAAAGTATACCTCTGAGTGACCTTTTAGCAAACCCGAAGCTTTGTAATGATTAATTATACTCACGAAAATAAGTGATAAAAATTTCACAAGGTTTCGTTAAAGTATGAGAAAGTAATGACAATATTCGTATACGAGGGGTTAAAAGCATCAACGTTGAAATTTATGACTTTGTGGGTGGTCAAAAGTTAACCGAGGACTTATCAAAGTTTGTATATGTCTTGGAGCCCTTAAAAGTTAAGTTAGAAGGTCAAAAATGCAAGAAATAAAGTGAAAACCACGTTTAAAAGGACTAGGGACCAAATATGCAAAGTTTGGAAACTTGTAACCTGAGTCTGGGCTTCACACGGGGAGCGTAAGGCTTGGCCAGAACCTTATGCGGGCCGCCTGGGACTGCCAGCATCAGAAAATGTGGACAGCTGCCTGTTTCAGCAAGTTTAACCGACTTATGGAGCTTGTTTTCGATTCTATGGGCTTGTTTGATGGTTTTAAAGGGCCTAGGGACACTTGGGATGATCAGGAATCATCCCATAGACTTATTTGTCGTGATCATGTGCAATTAAAGTCCCTATATAAGGTGTTCTTGTTGCAAACATTTTGAACACCCACTTGAAACCCTCATAACTTCATTCCTGGAGATTTTTGGAGCTCAAGTGCACTTCCTAGTAATCTTTAGTCGTGCATAGGACCTTGGTAAGTGTCCTTAACCTTCCTTAATTCAGTTTTGCTTAGTTAATTAGTCTAAAGTCAAACCATCGTAATTAAGATTTGACTTCGTCATTAATCTTAATTTTTCCAGTCAAATTCCAAATTGAAAGTACCTATGAGTTGGTAATTATGTGGGCAATAAACCCTTAAAAGGGCACCCCCTGATTCCCACTCTAACTAGGTTAATTGCCGGGTCAAAGTTAATCTTAAAAAGTCAACAGAAAGCTTATTTTCAAATTAATGCATAATTAGCAATGTAGAAGCTATGCAACCTGTTTTGTCATTAATATAACTTGGTAATTAATGTAAGAACATGTCTAAACATGTTCAACTCGACAATTTTCAGTTTAAGCTCGGTTCGGAACCGAAAGTCGCAAAAGTAGATTTTTGCTTTGACTTTCAGTTCTGACCCATTAGAGCATAGTTTAGTAATGTCTTAGAGCTTTATTAGGACCAGGTTTCATATAAGTATAACCCTCTGTGATTATACAACTTGGTTCATTAGTTATCCGATTCATATGCATATTTCCGTTAAATGCCTAAATGTTGACTATTATGCCCATATGACCTTAAAACGTGATTTTTGAAAATGTAAAAGAGTAGAAACCTTAGTTACTTATTTATAAACTTGTACCTAAAATTTGATATCAGTTTGAGGT
Organism: Helianthus tuberosus; assembly: GCA_030545235.1. Taxonomy (NCBI): domain Eukaryota; kingdom Viridiplantae; phylum Streptophyta; class Magnoliopsida; order Asterales; family Asteraceae; genus Helianthus; species Helianthus tuberosus. Next base: position 140,467,395 of record CM060411.1, on the reverse strand, counting down.
CCAGATTAAGAGTTACGCTCAATAGCGTAATTAGAAAGCTTTTTAGTAATTAAATGGCGTAATTAGCATATAGCCTATCTAAACCCAAATTCTGATACCAAACTTTTTACCTACTGATATAAAATAATATTTTGGGATTTTTGGAGATTTTTATTTATTTTTAGGCTAAGCAAAACATAGAGTTCTAAGCTTGATCCGGTAATTGTCGATTTTGCCCTTTTAGGCTATAAAATGAGTTTTACCAATCCTTTTGATACCAAACCTTTTTCTACTAATCCAATATGATAAATAGAATATTTTAAGCCTTCTGGAATAATAAAAATATCAGCTTTTCTTATAAAACCCGAAAATCGCTTAAAATCGTCTTTTTACGCGTTTTAAGCGCATAGTATGTATTAAAACCATTTTAGATATATAAGACTTGATACCTACTGATGTTTTAAGTAAATTTTTATACTTTAGCAGTAAGCAAAAGTTTTAAACTCATATTTATATTTAAACTCTTTTATAACCTTTAAAATGACCAAAATACCCCTACTGGGCGTAATTTGAGTTTAAATCCGTTTTGGGCATAATAGAAGATATCTTACTGATGACACAACATATTTAAGGCATATTAACTTAGGAAACTTGTATATGACTCATATGGTTACCCGTTACGCACTTTTCGCGTTCGGATCGGCTTATGTAACTAGTTTGCATAATTTAGCCGAAACGGGTCAAACCATATCGTTTTCATATTAAAATCCAGAATGTGTTTAAGTTACCCATATTAAACAAGCATACAAGCTTGTAGGGTCAAAACCACATTCTAAACCGGTCTTCGCCTTATTATGCGTTTTTGGACCCTATCCTCTTTTAAAACTAACCGGTCTAAGTTTAGGCTTAATTAAAGACCCGTTAGGATTTTAATAGGTTATTAAAAACCTTCGTTCCAGATTAGGAGCCCAGTAAAAGCTACGTGCACTTGCTGTTTGTGATTTATACTTTGCTCAGGTAAATACTCTTAACTTATTTTCCCTATACGGGCTTGGGATACGGTATTATAATAATACCGCTTGGTCGGGTATGTAGTCATTTAAATCAGATTGTGATTAATGTATTTACATAACTCGTTTTATTCTGTATTAGTTGGTGTATGGCCTTTGGGGGTTAAATGACCATGTCCCGGATATCCTTGGCATCATTCAAAGAAATGGCCACGACCTAAGCACGGGGTGTAGGCGTACACCTGACAGTTGCATTATGTAAAAACTGGTAATCCACTTAAAGGAATCAACCTTGTGGGCATTAAACATGTGGCGTGTCAGTTAATCTTGTTCGGCCCTACAAGCCGGCCCTAATGGACGACAAATAAGTAAAACTGTATACAAGATTATTTTTAAATAACTGTCCCAAGTTATAAAAGATATTTTTGCCTAAGTGCATTCAAATTAATTTTCAAACTCTTTTCAAAATGAGTCAGTTAAGTTGTATTTACCAGTGTAAACTGACGTATTTTCCAAAAAGGCTAAGTGCAGGTACTATACGTAATAGGCTGGCTACTCCAGGCATCAATAATCAAGTCTCGCAAGCTCTAGATGTTAAAGTCTGTTGAACAATTTCCTTTTTCTTTCGATCCGCCTGTGGATCTGTTTCAACTATTTTGTGATACTTAATATTACAATTTATTCCGTTGAAATAAATCTATCTTTTGCTTCCGCTGTGCATTTATATTTGTGTTGTTTGACTATGATGATATCATCTACGTCACGATACTCCCCACCGGGCCCACCGGTAATACGTGGAAATATCGGGGTGTGACACAGCTGCAGTGGTTGCTAGGATGTGGATGTTGGCTATACCCCTATTTATCATATCCTGGGCATAGGCATCAGTTTCTCTTTTGGCTGCTGCTAGTACTCTCTGTTCTTGTAACTTTTTCATACGCTTTTTACGCTTGTGTGCCCCTCGACTGAACCATCCTCTCTTTTTCTGAGCAAATGGCTCCTCGGACTGAGCCTTAAACACAAAGATTCCTTCTTCCGTATCAGCAGAGTACCCTGAGAGGGCAGGCTGAGAAGAGGAGGTGCCTTCGCTTCTAGGCGAACCAGACAATTGACGATACGCGTCAGATGGTCCTTGGTCGCTCATACTGTAAACTAACAAATAGTCAAATAACACATAACAATAAAATACAATTATGCACGTATTTCCGTAATTTATTTCCTAACAGATTGAATTTTGATGTCAGCAGAACATTTCTGTGGCTGAATCAGTGGCTTAGCTCTGATACCACCTTCTGTCGCAACCCCCGATCCCTAATCCCCGCGAACGGGCGGCCGCGAGCCAGTTTCGGTGGTATCGCGTGTTTGTCTAATTTGGCAGCGGAATTTTACATCAGGACCGTAGTTAGGAAATATTTGATCAGAGTAAAATACCACATTTTCATAACGTTGAACACATGGGATAAAACCCAAGTTCGCAGTACACACGTTTTCATAGGAATAAATCCTATTTTATTAATAAAAACATCTATTTTATTTTAGGTAACTTTATTGCCACTTTTCCAAGCCTTCAGTGCTGTCCAGCTGACTTCTATTTGGCTTTCACAGTTTGTTACTTGAAACGCGTTTTAAAAACATTTGTCAGTGGGAAATACTGGTGAGTGAATCCCAGTTTAATCAAGTTCAAATAAAAACCATTTCACAGTATTGAGGGCGATCTCGCAATTACATTTCTTTCCAAGTTATATCAATTAACATCCATGGTACTGTCAGACCCGACTTGTGGAAATGTTACTCCTTGACCAGGTGGTAACAAATTTTGTATACAAAACCCCAACATACTCATGATAATTGTATTCTTACAAATACTCAATAACTGTTTAATATACATTTAATTGTATGAGGTTTTGTAAAAATAGTTAACAAAAGGTTTACAAAAAGCGGATCAACTCACATTGCTGTCTTAGATTTTCCGTAAGGGTTTCCTGGTGACAATCTATAAATTACACAAATGTACACGTGTTAGTATAATAACCCATTTTAACATTAGCAATACCCTCCCCGAGACGGCATTCCAACGACTACGTCGGGCAGAACCACGACAGCCGTTACGGAACCCTAGATCAATCGGGCAGCATATCTAATAAGTATCCAGGGGTTATAATACTTACAGCGGAGCAGAACTTCGCTATTTAGGGGGTATTAGACCCGAGTATAATGCCTATTATTAGAGATTCACGTTTAGAAAGTAAGATTTGAGCGAGTCGACTGAAGATCTGAGGCCTTCTATATATAGGTGCTGAGTTTGGGTTCTACGCGGTCCGCGTAAATGTAGCCAAGGGGCTACGCGGCCTGCTTCAAAGCTGGTCAACGGACTAGCTTGTCCGGGTCAGCAACTAGACTCGCCGTGTGTTGGGCCACGTGGCGGCCTAGGGTCGTGCTAGGTTTTAAGTTAACGCGACCCTCGTAAGAGTTGGGGTGGGGTTTACGCGTCCCGCCTCAACTCAAAAATCAGATTTTTAATTAAATTTAATAATATTTAAGGTATTTGGGGCCCGTTTTCACGTATGGGGTGTATTTTGGGACATATTGGGATATTTTAAAATATATTAGGGTGTCGGAAATAATTCGAGGGTGTCGGTTTTCTTTAAGGTTGTTATAAACGGATGGTACCGCACCCTTCTGTCCATTGTATGTTAATGGACGATATTACAGACAAGGCTTTCTTATTGTGGATGGTATTTACCCATCATGGTCTGTTTTTGTGAAAGCTCATTCGTTTCCTGTCGAGGCTAAAGAAAAAGCGTTCAAAAAGTTGCAAGAATCGGCAAGAAAAGATGTTGAGAGGGCTTTTGGTGTTTTAAAGGGTCGATGGGGCATTCTAAGCCGATCGGTTCGTGCGATGGATAAGAAATCAATACATAGCATAGTATATGCATGTATCATATTGCACAATATGTTAATCAAACAACATGGACGCGCAATATCTCCAGATTGGGTGCCAGATCCTCCTACACGAGTTCACGTTCCCGAAAATATCCAACAACAGTTGCGTGATGAAGAAACTCACTTTCGGTTGAGATACGATTTAATCGAACTAGTAGGTTCTTTAGGTTTGGAATTTCCTAATTCGGACGAGGAGTAGAGTTTCTTTACGTGTGTTTTTTTTAAATGAAATTTATAATTTATAATTTTAGTGTTTTATTGTTAATTTATAATTTAAAAAAAAGTTGTGAGTGATGGAATTCCATCACAAGACCATTTCCACTAAAAAATGTTGTGAATGATAGAATAATGGTTGATGATATGACGAAACTTAATTGTATATTTTATACAAGTGAGATGACCACCCCTACCCCACCCCCATAATACCCCACCCCGATAAAGGTCACATCTCATTTCCTAAAACATGAGGACACCTATTGCAACTTTATATATAAAAAAAATCTGTACTTGCATCCATCTTCCCCCACCTTCAATCCACCGAACACAAGCTCCATCAATGGCGGAACAGAGACAATCCCTATTAACACACTCAAACTCAAACTCAAACTACTGGATCATCAACACACTCGAATCAACAAGCTTTTCATGGATCTTCATCGGCCAATCAAACAACCCATACAAATCAACTCTATCATATCTAATCTTCTTCATCTTCACCATCGCTGTTCCAATTCTCTCACACATCGTCTTCAACTGCGACGCATGCGATGACGATCATCGACGACCCTTCGATCTCATCGTGCAGCTGTCGTTGTCTGTTTGTTGTACTCTCTCGTTTGTTGATCAGTTCTGTTTAAACTAAATGGAAAACATGAATAACATACCTGTTATGGCATTCAAAGCAGATGAGAATCCAGTCAGAGATCCAGCCATTGAGTTCGACATGCTTGTCAAGTTGATTCGGTTCCTCCTTAGGGTGTACAGTAATGATGGTGATGATAACCGAAAGTAGGGTAAGGATTTCGGTTGAGGGAGAGAGTTCGAATTGATGTTAATGAGGGTTGATTGATTGTGTAAAATGTGTAACTGTCTAACCCTTTAACTCTCTAATAAGTCCCTTATTTATACACCCAAGAGGAAACCCAATTAGTTAATAAGGGTAATATGGTCCATCAACAATTACCAACTAATTATAATAGGTTATTAAATATATTTTGATCTAATATAATATAAATGATTATATAGGCTACAAGATTAAATACTAAATAAATAATATTTAATCTAACATCGTTTCTTAACTTGTCCACGTTTGCTCGAAAGTATGGGCTCCGAAGGTTCTTGTTTCTTGATAAGTTACCAGACGTTAGTGTCAAAGTTCGTGATGGATATTCTGATCAACTTCATGTAAGTTTCTTCTGTTTGTTTGTTTGGTTTTGAGTAGGGATTAGCAAATGGTACCCGGTACCGGTACCGAATTTACCGAACCAGGTATATTTTCGGTACCGATTCGATACCGACTTTTGACATTTTCGGTACCGATTCGATACCGGTCCCGTACGGTACCGATATTTACCGGTTTTTACCCTCAAATACCAATACCGAACTGGGTATATTCGGTACCGGTACCCACTTTTGGGGTTTTTCGGTACTGGTACTCTCGGGTACCGGTTCTAGTTTTGAGTGATTTTTGGTGTGAATTTTGTGAGATGGTTATGCGATTAGGTTTTATAAGGGTTTTAATAGTTGAATGGTTTTAATTATTTTGCTAACAATAATTAATAACTTTGACCTTCAATCGCAATTTTCATATATGGTTTTAACCAGGGATGAGATTTTGTAACGAATATCGGCAACAGTATGGTGTCTGGGTTTGAATTTAGCTCAGTTTTGGTATTAGTATGGTACCATATCATACTTGCACCGACCAAACATGTATGTATGGTATTCGGTTTGGTTTTAGCTAAATTTTAATATCTGTACTATGCAGCAGTACTGGTTTGGTACTGATCTCATCCCTTGTTTTGTGGAAATCGGATTGAACCTCCTAACCCAGAATTACTTACAATCGTGGAACATAAATACGATCAGATTAACCCATTTATATAAATGAGTCAAACTGGATGCGAATGATTTGTAACCAAGTTGTTAGTGGGTTCAATGGGTTGTAAAACACTTTGTAATAAATTGGTTAAACGAGTCATAAACGGCTTGATGAGTTGACCTTACAAAAATAATTTTTCTTGGTTTTATTTTAAAAGGGTTGACAGGTCACTTAAGTAAATAGGTTATAAACATATAGTATGACTTGTTTATTAAAAAGGTTAAACATCGTAATATTATTTCTTTTTTGTTTTGAGTTTGGGTTTCTTCGAATTCATATTTTCATTTTCAACTACTACAAAACACAAAGTCGGCACCGACAGGGCAATAGCTCTGGCCCTTCATTGGGCAAAATGGGCGGCCACTTCAATAGTGTCAGGCAGCTGCCTGGCACTCCCCTATTGGCCCAACAAATTTACGATTTTATCCCACTTTAAAATTACGCTTTTGCCATCAGTTAAAAATTATGTTTTTTTCCCTCGCTTAAAAATAAATTTACGTTTTTACTCCCAGCTAAATATTTCAATTTTGCCCCTGGTTAAAAATTACGATTTTACCCCGTTTCAATTTACAGTTTCGTCATTGGTTTTTTCCCTTAAAAATACGATTTTCCCACCAGTTGAAAATTATGCTTTTACCCCCACTTAAAAATAAATTTACGCTTTTGCTCCCAGCTAAAAATTCCAATTTTGCCCTCAGTTCAAAATTACGATTTTGCGCCGTATAAATTTATAATTTTGCCATTAGTTTTTTTTTTCTCAAAGCCAGATTATGATTTTGCCCTCAACTTAAATTTGCATTTTCCCCATCGTTTTTGTTTGTTTTCCTGGTGACATTACAAGTTTGCCCCCAGTGTAAAATTACAGTCGTGCCGGCAGCTTCCTAGCACTCCCCCGTTGGTCCATTTAGTTTACGATTTATCCCCGAATTAAAATTATGATTTGACCCTCAGTTAAAAATTACGTTTTCCCCATCGTTTTAGTTTTTTACCAAAACTATAAAGGTTTTTTGTTTTAATTGGTTTACTCGATTAATTTTTTTTTCGTGTGAAGGAGCCGCCTAACACTGGCTCATTAGTCCTGAAAAATTACAGTTTTGCCCCAAGCCCAAAATTACGGTCTTATAATCGTTTTTTTTTTTTTCTAGCAAAATTATAGTAGTCTTTTTTTAATTGGTTGAGAATTATTCGGTCATCGCCCCGCAACGCAGGCGGGGCATCTACTAGTTAAAAACATTAAATGTTACTTAATCGGTAAAAATACAGGTGAAATGTGAAAACGGTAGGTTGGGTCAGCTGGAATTTGAGCCGTGGAATTGACTATTGAGACATCTGTTTCTTCTTCTTTTTTCTAATTTCTATTTTATTCTTCCAATTTTTCTAATTTTTTCTATTTTTTTTTCTTCCAATTATCATGTAGTCATGTGCGTAGGTGGTGTGGTGTGACAGCAGACGAAACAAATTAGGACACCAGCATGTAATAAAATATAAAATGTTGAACATTTCTTTTTTCAGATCAACTTTTAAAAATATACCGGAGAGACTTATAAAGTCATTTAATTAAAAAAATAAGGAGGGGTATATTGATTTTTTTTTGTTATATCAGTCTTTTTAAAAATATATATTAGAATAAAACTGTAAAAAAAACTCTTTGTTAAATTATTTTTTAGTTATTTTTTAATACACATGTTTTTTTCCATATATATATTTTTTTAAAGTAGCATTTTAAAAAATCAAATTTAAATAATGGTTGATTTGTTTGTTGATTTATTATTGAAAAAGGGGTAAATAAAAAATAGAGTAAAATGCAATTTGCGTCCCTGTGGTATGTCCCAAACATCAACTTGAGTCCCTAAAAATAATTTTTTGCATTCTGAGTCCCTGTGGTATTCATTTCATAACACTATGAGTCCTTCTGAGTCCCTGTTAACAATTTTTGCATGAATACCACAGGGACTCACACAGGGACTCAGAAGGACTCATAGTGTTATGAAATGAATACCACAGGGACTCAGAATGCAAAAAATTATTTTTAGGGACTCAAGTTGATGTTTGGGACATACCACAGGGACGCAAATTGCATTTTACTCTAAAAAATATGGGGTAAATCTAGTAGAAATCTAATGTGAAGACTTTGAATGGCTCAAAATACATCCGGACCCGCTTCCTTTTTCATTTTATAAAACTGTAGTTAGCAGTTCAACCTAAAATTTTCATCAAAACCGACCATGTAGTGTCATAATCATTTATATTTATATTTATATTTATCGGGCGCGGTCAAACTAACATATTGACCACATGACTGTTTATACATGCAGAGATCACTGAACCTACTATGTTCATTCATCATTCCATGTTTTCTTGCTGATTGTGTTTACAAGATATGGTGGTTCAGTTCTGTTGGAAACCAAATCCCATACATTTACAACATTTACATAAGCCACACCTTAGCTTGTGTGTTGCTTTTGTCATCTTGGTTGTACAGAACATCACTCTTCTTTCTTGTGTGTGTTCTGTTCAAGCTTACATGCGCGCTACAAATACTAAGGTTACAGGATTTTTCTAAAGTGTTTGAGAAACAATCCGATGTGGGTTCGATCTTGAAGGAACACCTGGCGATTAAAAGAACTCTTCGGGTTATTAGTCATAGGTTTCGTGCGTTTATTTTGGCGACTTTGGTTTCTGTTACCGCCAGTCAGTTTTCTTCTTTGCTTGTTACAACTAAGCCCGGTTCGCTTGTCAATATTTCCACTGCTGGAGAACTTGCGGTAATGTTAATGTTTTGTACCTACTTTAAATATATGCGTTTAGTTAGAGCTGGCAAAGCGTGTCGTGTTTATTCAACCTGGACACGACATGTTTAACTAAACATGTCATTTGTTTAGACACTAACATGAACATGTTTATAAAGTGGGTTGCATGACACGAGCACTGGTAAAAGATCACCTGTATATGACACGATTAGACATGTTTACTGAAAAGTACACTATATGATTTTTTACCTTTTTAAAAATAAATAAAATTAGAAGGCTAGGATCCATTATTTTTTTTCTTCTTGGTACATAAAACATACAGCTGTGGTATAGACATGAGATATATTTAATTATTTTTAATATCATAAATATATATCGTTTTGATAAACCGGTCTTGAAGGTGTTGTGTTGACTTGCTAATCCATTTAAAGCGATTATTTAAACGTGTTATTCGTGTCATAAACGGTTTAGGCGGGTTGTACCCGATTGGACAAGTCTTTATTTGTGTCATCAACGGGTCAAATGGGTAAAGTTCAAAAGTTTGATCAAAATGGAAACAACTTAAACGGGTCGAACAGGTCAAACGTTCTGAAAGTCAACCTAGGTTTATTCAAAAGGCTTAATCCTCTTAAATAGTTTTAGTTTTTAAACTTAAATTTAATTATCATCATAATAAGTTTGGGATTTGATGGTATTGCAGCTGTGCTCGGTGACCCTTGTGAGTGGTTTATTTATATGCTTACGCAGCGCTGCAAAGATTACACACAAAGTTCAATCTGTGACAAGTTTAGGAACCAAATGGCATACGTGTGCGACTATTGACTCGTTTGATAATGCGGGTCCCACTGAAGAGACCCCGGTGGCTAACATAACCAACCGGATTGATTACCATTTCAATGCGCATATGGATTCAGACACGGATGTAGAAGAGGAAGACGAATTGGACAATACGAAAATGGTTCCGGTATATAGGGAGACAATATCATACCAGAAGAGACAAGCTTTAGGTGAGTTTTATTGGGTGTTTAGAGTCTAGGGGTGTAAATGAGCCAAGCTAAGCTCGAGCTTGGCTCGTTTCGAGCTCTATATTGAAAGCTCGAGTTTGGCTTGTGAGAAAATCTTCAAGTTTGGATAGGTTCGGCTCGTTCATTATTTATTAAACTTTTAATTTATATAATATACATATTTAATTATTTGTCTATCTGTATTAATAATTTTATATGTATCACATAATATATATGATTTAGTTATTTTATCATAACATTTAACATATTTATTTTTAGAGTAAAATGTCATTTTCGTCCCTGAGGTTTGGCTACTTTGCGAATTTTGTCCAAAGGTTTGTTTTTCCGCGTCTGGATCCAAAAGGTTTGAAATGTTGCCGTTTTCATCCAACTCGTTAACTCCATCCATTTTTAACGTTAAATCAGGGGTAATTTCGTATTTTTTGTGATGATTAAAGGGTTTGGGTGGGGAGAAAGTCAATAGAGGTGGATCTTTATTTCTTATAGTGTTTTTTATTTTAATAAAAATGTCTAACAAGATGAAAATGCCTCTCATTTAACGGAGAAAAATTGATGGAGTTAACGAGTTGGATGCAAATGGCAAGATTTCAAACCTTTTGGATCCAAATGCGGAAAAACAAACATTTGGATGAAAGTCGCAAAAGTGGCCGAACCTCGGGGACAAAAATTACATTTTACTCTTGTTTTATTTTTATTATGCAATAAATTATTACATTAATATAAAATATAGGCTTGTTCAGGCTTGTGAACCTAACCTAAGCCCGGGCTTGCTTATTAAACGAGCTTAGCTTTAGGCTCGAGTTCGTTTATGCCTGTTCGAGCTTTTAGCGAGCCGATTTTGATTAGCTCATCTGCTCAACTCATTTACACCCCAGGTGTAATCAAGCTGAGTCAAGTCTACATAGTCCCAAGCTCGAGCTTGACTTAATTATAAAACTCGAAGCTTGATCGCGCGTTTATCTTTAAGCCTGAGTTCGATTAACTAAACTATACTTTCGGGCCCGGCTCTATCATTTAAGTATATTACTAAAAACCCCGCTCAAATGGGTGGAACAGGTCAAAAGCCATTTGAACAGTTAATAAATACAAATGCATAAAAATAAATCTCCTAAATCGCTATACTAGAAAAAAAAAGATGGACTTTTTATAAACCATCTAGTTTAAATAACTATAACTTAAACAATGTTCAATAACTTTTAGTTGTTGATAAATGATGATAATAACATTTATAAGTGGAAACAGCCCAACCTGATCCGTTACCCTGCGTGACTGATATGGTGTTTTTTGGTTTCTTGCAGCGACTTATTTTGAAAACAGCAGATCCGGGATCACTGTGTTTGGAATCATGTTGGACAGAGTATCGCTGCGCATGATCTTTGCGGTTGAAATGTCACTCACGCTTTGGTTGCTTAAGAAAACAATCAATTTCTCTTGAACGCTCTTTCTGCAGTTCTACTTAATACCAAGTTAGTTTGCTCTTCAAGATAAAATGAGTATTAACTTCTGATCAGACTAATCTAATGAGTATTAACTGAGTATTCAACGGCTGTATTTCTCTGCTATAGTACTTGTTTAAGGCTAAAATGAGTATTAACTTCTGATCAGACTAATCTAATACTCATGATAAATGATTATTCGGCTAAGTGGGAGAATGTAAGATTAAATATTTATTTATTTATATTTAATCTAGTAGCCATCATTATCATTTATATAATATAGATCAAAATATATATTAATAACCTATTAATAATTAGTTGGTAATTGTTGATGGACCATATTACCCTTATTAACTAATTGGGTTTCCTCTTGGGTGTATATATAAGGAGATTATTAGAGAGGTAAAAGGTTAGACACATAACCTAACAACATAACATCACAATTTTCGTCCCTCTCTCTCCCTAACCGAAATCAACCCTACTTTCGGTTCATCACCATCATCACTTTACACCCTAAGGAGGAACCAGATCAAGATGACAATCATGTCAAACTCTGTTGCTGCGTCTCAATTTGGATTCTCTGCTAGGCTGTGCTGATGCAATCAAATGTATGTTATTCCTGTTTTCATTATGTTTAAACAGAACTGATCAACATGTGGTATCAGAGCATATGTTGATTAGTCAGTTCTGTTTTCGTATCCATTAATTCTGGGATAGAAATCTGGAAAACAGAAAGTTTTAAAGCCTTAAAAAGTTCATCAAAATCAAAACTGTTTTCGAGTTTCATGAGCCGAAATCCCTGTTTTCGGAAAAATCTGTTTGATAAATTGACTCGAAATCATAAAGGGTTAAACTTATTGTCACGAAATCCATTACAAAACCATTAAAATTCAGGTTTCGGGTTTCCAGAATTATGTTTTAATTTTTTAGGGTTCATCTTATGTTCTTATGTTCTTATGAGAAATTCGAAATTTTCCTTTATGATTTGGAATGTGATTTGAATTGTTAGATGTTTTCCTAATTTTGATCTAATTTTGTCCATTAAGTTTTTTCGAAATCTGTTAAATGATAAACAGATTATGATTTCGAAATTTAGTGATAAAAATAGATCAATGTTAATAATTGGAAACTATATCACAATTCTTAATTTTCGAATTTTTTTAGTTGTTATCACAATAAACAGCCTTAAAGAGTGGATTCGAAATTATCATCATAATCGTACAAGTCCCTTTAGTCGCATAAGATCAGATCAGATATGATCTGATCGCACAAGACAATCACACAAGGGAAATCGTACAACAACTTATTAATCATAAAGACTTGGGCCTTATTAATCGCACAAGTTTTGGGCCTCATTGATCGCACAAGACTTGGGCTTTATTTACATCGCACAAGTTTTGGGCCTTACCGATCGCACAAGGCATTACCGATCGCACAAGGCATTACTGATCGCACAAGACTCGAAATCTCATTATCTTTTTAAGCTGTTTAATGTGACCTAAAAATACTTGGTTTGCTATTAAATACTTGGTTTTGTTTATACTTAATTAATTAATAAGGATCAAATAATGTTTTACAAAACCAAACTAGCTTAACTTGAATGAGCTTCTGATGTATCATTTCTGGCCAAAGCTGATTTAATACATCTATTTATTGTTCAAGTATTATAAAAGGCTATGTTGAGTATGCATTACAAACGTGAAATGTCTTAATTCTGGCCAAAGCTGATTTAATTCATTTATGTTTAGCATGCTTGACAAGTGCATAACTAAAGTGATTGTCTCATTTCTGGCCAAAGCTGATTTGTCACGATTACTTTGCACACATACTTAAATGATTACACTTCTGGCCAAAGCTGATTTGTCTTCATTCAAGTAGAATTTTACTAAGTCTATTATTTTGATGTTAGTAATAGACATATCACAATTTCTTCACATAATGATCCTTATATTAATGATCCTTAATTAATTTTATGATCATTTCGTCTGTCTTATTCTTAGTACCCATAATTTTACTCACTATAATTTACTTCTACACATATCTCATCCACTCTAATTCCTAAACCTAAAATGTTTGCTTTATTTAAAGTTTCTATTAGAATTAGCTCTTAAACTAAATCCTTGATTATTTCTTAAGACACAATAATCCTATTGCTCTCTTCTGATAAAGATTATAAAGAAGAAAATTAGAGCATGATGATTAGGACAAATTGAACATGATGTCTCTTATGATAATCAAGAACTTTCTAACATAATGCTATCACTAAAGTTATTTCAGATTAAGTCTTTCTTAAGGCTAATCTCTTATATATGGAATAATCACTAGAACTCCTAAGATGCATGCCTTCTTCTTTTATAATTCTAATCTATAAAGTTAAGTGGTATATGTGAATACATAATAATGTACAATACCATGACCCATTAAGTTAAGGGCTTACGCATGGAAATAAGTACATTTTTCCAGTACATTACATATTAAGATTTTCACTTGTACATTTTGATGCCTTATAAATCAACTATAACACTCAAAATACCAAAGTATAATGAGTGTGTTGATAAGCAACATATGTACAAAGAAATAAATGTTTAAAGCTGGAAAATAAGTTGTTATTCACTTTACAACCGCTAAAACCTTAAAAGAGGATTGTTCTAAGGTCCATAGACAAATTACAAGTGTTAATTCCACCTCTAAGGTTCTTCAAGGGAAAATCTCAATGCATAATTATGTCATTAGACTAGGCATAAGCAACGAGACTATCCATTACTCTAAAGAACAGTTGGATAAGTTAATTAGGTAGTCACTTACTAAAGATATTTCAGTCTGCTAATTTTAATATTCCAATTAACACATGATTAGTTGACTCTAGTTCCATAGGTTTCCTTACCAGCACTCGATAAATAACTAACATGAGAGTTAGTGACAAAGTTAAATGTTAAGGCTATAAAAAACCATAATAAGCAGTCTTCTAACAACGCTTTTCGATACCGTACATATATTCTGAGTATTAATCAGAATATAGTATCATAATTAAGCAATGTTATGAAGGTTGTGAGGTCTGCATAGTCAACATAAAGTCACACTTACCTTAAACTCTCATTTTATTTGTTCTAAATATCTGGATTGAAACATTATTAAGATAAAACTAGATGATATCTTACACTTTCACAACTTTTGTCATCATGCAAATGAAAAATTTGACAAAAGGAAAATGAGACTTACAAATTTCATCCATTATAACCAAAATACATGAGAAATCATGACATGGTTAATGAGGATGATTTCTTATCTAATCTCATTCTAAGTGATTTTAAATCATGACGTTATAGCCCTAAATATTACTTGGCTCAAGGAATAAGTATGGGTCCATCATAAGTCATTCATTGACATTCGTGGAACTTATTCCAAATGGAATATTCAGACATAATTCATTTATCATTTAAAGACTATCTACTTGTATCTAAATTTTGTCGTATATGGCCCATGGTCTTAAAGAAATCTATTCATATATGTTCTTAACATGATTTCTATTAAATATGTCCATAAGTTTTTATGACATCTGGACATTAAGGAAATCAAGTAAAGTCTAACATATATATATGATAGGTTCCCACGTCACATACCTAATTGAAACTTCTCTTGTAGCTTTTCTAGAGATATTAAAAGATCAGTGGGAGCATTAAGTGTCTTAATGATAACTTGCAATAGTTGCAAGAGGTGGGGGAGTGAAAACTTTATATTACTTCAATTTACACCTCTTGAACAAGACACTGCTCCATCTTGACACTGTTCTATCACAACTTGTCTCCTTAAAATCTAATGCTATTTTTACAAAGGTTTCATTGTTGCTTAATTGTGGGCACACTTAGATTTCTTATCTAAACTAATATAATCCTCAACAAGAGAAACTACAATGACTAACGTCATTAATATGTTCATCAATATGTTTTCTCTATTTAGAATTTGTTTGGTCGTTAAATATTGACCCTAAGCATGCTGAGTTCCTAAAGTTTTCTAAGGTCAGTGGGAGCAGTCAAAGTCCTTATCATGACTTGCAAGGAATACAAGAGGCGGGGGGAAGAGTGTCATTAAATTTCACTCCAAATTTAACTCCGATTACACCTCTTGTACACCATACTGCACCAACTCTTACAAACTTAGAATCTTGAAAATGATAGCAACTTAACCAAGAGCTAATCCATAGAACTGAAACTTCTAACAAACCCAATAATCAACTCAGGAGGTCATCTAGGTTTAAAAGCCTACTAACTTTGATGATTACATAACCTCCCTAATTAAAGTTGAAATGGATTTTGGAAAAGTTTACTGATCCTATCTCTTCTAATTAAGCCATTAGTGTCAATCAATCTTCTGAATGGAATAAAACAGTTTTCTAGTAAAACTGATTTTATATGTTCGTATAACGTTTGGGATTTGATTGAATTACCTAAGAGTGTTCATAACTAAACCAAATCCTAATATAAGCGTTAAGACACGAAGAAGGTTGATTGATTGTCAAAGGTTGTACTCAGGAAGAGATAAATTATTAAAGAATCTTTGTTACATATCTAACAAAAGATTTCTTTTAGGATCATCACTGTTCTAGTAGCTTATAATAAGTTTTGAGCTACATTAGATGAACATTAAAACAACTTTCCCTAACAACTGGCTGACATAGTTACATGTTCATAAAACAACCTGAAAGTTCTAAACTTAAAGTTAAAGAACAGTTTGTCTATAAGCCAATAAAATCCATGTATGGTTTAATGCAAACATCATAATGCGATGAAATCTTAACGTAATTATTTTCATCAACAATCAAGTGGAGTAATGTACCTACCTCAAGATGAGTGGGAACAACTAAGATAAACTTGTCTATATAGATGATATTCTTTTGACAAGTAGATGTTACATAAGTCAAAGCATTGTTAACACAAACTTTGATATAATAGATCTCAGAGATATCTCTTACATAATAGATATCATAACATGTTGAGATAGACCAAATGGGACATTACTTCTGTTCCATAAATTTAACATTAAATTGGTCCTTACATATGTAACAAACAAAACTGCTCTCCTTTAGAGGATAATAGGATAAATGAGATTATTTCTTACACTTCATTAATTAGAAGCCTTATGTAAGTTTAAGTCTATACTCGTTTAGATATTACTCACATTGCAACACACTAGATATGTCTAGATTAATGTGAAGCATCCAATAGAGTATTACAATATCTTTAAAAGAAATGAGAGACTATATTTCAAAGAAGAAGTGAGAATTAAAACCGGTTTATTACTCTAACTTTGTAATAATCAAAGATGACAAAATGTAATTTCGGGTATATCTTTATGTCAGCAGACAAAACCTATTTCATGGAGGAGTCATAATAAACTGATAACAACATAAGTTATAACGACATAATATATTGTTGATCACAAAGCAATAGTCACTAAATGTTGTTGGAAATTTATCAGTGGACTCATAAGTTTATTAACTCCATATAATTAATATATTGAAGACTTATTGTGATAAAGTCAGCTACCATGTCTCCTTGAACAGTAACAGTTCGAGAGGTGCTGCATTAAATTTCGATACGCAATTAATTATTCGTTTATGAACGAATTGAGGAAACTAAATATTTGTATCGAATGCATTCGTGATATGCTTAAGGATCCTATAACTAAAGGTTAATTACCCATAAGTCTTATTAAGAGTGCTCATAAAAGAGACGGGTATTAATTGATGACCATGTACAACTGCATATCGTACTATGAATGACTAACTATTAATCAATTTTCCTCATCAGTTTGATTTTGTATGTCTCTTACATATGTTCTGCCGGTGTAATGACATATAGACAACTATAAATACAAATCAAACGTTAAAGGGCTTACTTATTTTGATCATAACTGTTAGGTTTTAAATTAAGGCTATAGTATGACTAATGGGGGTCCTGAGTCGCATAATGATTCAACGGCTGTATTTCTCTGCTATAGTACTTGTTTAAGGCTAAAATGAGTATTAACTTCTGATCAGACTAATCTAATACTCATGATAAATGATTATTCGGCTAAGTGGGAGAATGTAAGATTAAATATTTATTTATTTATATTTAATCTAGTAGCCATCATTATCATTTATATAATATAGATCAAAATATATATTAATAACCTATTAATAATTAGTTGGTAATTGTTGATGGACCATATTACCCTTATTAACTAATTGGGTTTCCTCTTGGGTGTATATATAAGAAGATTATTAGAGAGGTAAAAGGTTAGACACATAACCTAACAACATAACATCACAATTTTCGTCCCTCTCTCTCCCTAACCGAAATCAACCCTACTTTCGGTTCATCACCATCATCACTTTACACCCTAAGGAGGAACCAGATCAAGATGACAATCATGTCAAACTCTGTTGCTGCGTCTCAATCTGGATTCTTTGCTAGCCTGTGCTGATGCAATCAAAGGTATGTTATTCCTGTTTTCATTATGTTTAAACAGAACTGATCAACATGGTACTCAACTTCAACAACTTGTTATCTGTCGTTATTATAGATTCAAGATAACAAACAAAAACTCGGCCCCACACATACTTTTCAACAATCACCATTTCCAATGTGATCCTTCAACTCAACAAATCAGTTTGATTTCATTACAACTTATAAGGCTGGAGGGTGTGGGATGGAGCCCCTAGGGGCTTTATCAAGACACGTAAGCGCCACGTAGGATCTACGTAAGCCATGGGGCTTTATAACGCCCCCCTTTAATTTGCACGATGTGGGATGGAGCCCCCTATTAAACAAAATTAAATTTTTTTTTTTGATTGGATGAAAAGTTGAGGGCCCCACCTGATAACCCCCCTTCTCCCTCGTTACCACCATGGAGCCCCCTCTATAGCGCCCCCTCTTAACTTTGAGGGTGTGGTGGTATAGCGCCCCGGGGCGCTATAGAGGCTGACATGGCCTGGGTGGCGCCCCCACACCCTCCGGCCTAACTTTACAAACCCTAATGTCTAAACTACCTAATTAAGAGATCTAAACTTTGCACCAATATCCATGTAAATGAACTGAGCTTTATATCATCCAACACCTTGTCTACTGATGAATGTTTCATTGTGTGCCCGCTATAGAAACCAAAATCTTGTTAAAAAGATTGAATATATTGCCATATTTTGAGATTAATGGTCCCTCGAAAGTTCACAATGCTTTCAAGCAAGCTGTCCAAATGAAATTGTGTTTTGACCAATCAAGCGATTTGCAACCACATGACCGAAGTAAAGAGGCAAGAGAGAAGGACGTGTTCTGCCATCTCAACCTTAGAGCATTCACATCCATTCCACCAAATCTTGTGAGTGAAGTTTTTATAATATAAAGAGTGTATACTGTTCTACCATAAATGATGCTAATTGTCCAACATGAACGTTTTTAACATGGTAACATGAGAAAACCCTATTTGAGTCCCTGTGGTTCGTGCAGTTTAACCATTTGAATCCAAAAACCAAAACTGTCTTGATTTGAGTCCCTGTGGTCTCTAATTTTAACCATTTGAGTCCCTGTGGTATCTAATTTTAACCATTTGAATCAAAAAACCAAATGTTTCTGATTTGGATGTTATTTACTTTTGGATTCAAATGGTTAAAATTAGAAACCATAGGGACTCAAATCAAGACAATTTTGGTTTTTGAATTCAAATAGTTAAACTGCATAAACCACAAGGACTCAAATATGACTTACTCTTTTTTTTTTCCGAACGACAAATGTTACGTAATCCCTACTAAATTACACTAAATTTATCCCATACTGGCAATTGAGCCTTAGTCTCTCCTCGCACAAAGCCTCTACCCCATCAAAATGATGATGGCAAATACATGATATTCCAACAACTTAACCGAACCATTATAGGCTCAAAGTCCATGGTAATTAAACACGAGTCCATGGTAATTAAACACTTCAACCACAACTTGTTATCCGTCGTTATCATAAATTCAAGATAACAAACAAAAACTGGGCACCCCACATACCTTTCAACAATCACCATTCCCAATAAATCAACAAACCAGTTTCATCACACCTTCCAAACCCTAATTTCAACTGTGCAACAACACTTGATCATCATCAACAATGGACAAATCGAAGATCGGAAGACGATTCCAAGGCAAAGTTGCGATCGTTACAGCTTCAACTCAAGGTATAGGTTTCAGTATCGCTCACCGGTTAGGTTTAGAAGGTGCTTCAGTCGTTATCTCCTCTCGTCGTCAGGTTTTTCTCCGTTAATCTTCGATTTGTTTACTTTTTTTTTTTGTAATAATCGAGTGTGATAAGCACTAGTTGATGCTCAATTGTTTGTTTTTGGTTAGAAAACACAAGTTAGGCTTACGTGTTGTACTGGAATTTCTGTTTTTGAAGGTGAATTGTACGTAAATTTGTGATGATTCTTTGTTTTGATTGTTTATGTGAGTAGTTTGTTTACTTTTTTTTTTTTTTTTTGTAATAATCGAGTATGAAAGCAGTAATTTAAGCTCAATTGTTTGTTTCTCGTTAGAAAACACAAGCTAGGGTTACATGTTGTGCTGTAGTTTCTGGTTTTGAAGGTGAATCGAGCGTAATGAAGCTTAATTGTTTGTTTCTGATCCGAAAACAGAGATTTAAGTTGAGTATGGTACTGAGATTTGTGTTTGTGAACTTGAATTGGACGTGATTGTGATGTGTTTCTTTGTTTGCTTATTTACATGAGTTGAAATGAAGTTTAATTGCTTGTTTTTTGATCAGAAAACATAAATTTAGGTTACGTGTTCTACTGGAATTGATGTTCTGAACGTGAATTGAGCGTGATTATGATCTGTTTCTCATGTGTTCTATTGTAGTTTTGTGTTTGTTAACGTGAATCCGACGTGATTATGATCTGATTCATTGTTTTGCTTGTTTATATGATATGAAATGAAGCTCAATTGTTTGTTTCTAATCAAAAACAGAAATTTAGGTTATGTGTTCTACTGGAATTTCTGTTTTTGAAAAGAGACTTGTTTACTTTTTTGTAATAATTGAGTATGAAAGCACTAATTGAAGCTCAACTGTTTGTTTCTGGTTAGAAAACACAAGTTAGGGTTACGTACTGTACTGTAATTTCTGTTTTTGAAGGTGAATCGAGCGTCTTGAAGCTTAATTGTTTGTTTCTGATCTGAAATTAGAGATTTAGGTTCAGTGTTGTACTGAGATTTGTGTTTGTGAATGTGATTATGATGTGTTTCGTTGTTTGATTGTTTATGCGAGTTGAAATGAAGCTTAATTTAGGTTGTGTGTTCTACTGGAATTGATGTTTGTGAACGAGAATCGAGCCTGATTATGATCTGTTTCTTATGTGTTCTACTGAAGTTAAGTGTTTGTGCATGTGAATTGAGTGTAATTGTTATCTGATTCTTTGTTTGATTGTTTAAATGAAGCTCAATTGTTTGTTTCTGATCAGAAAACAAAAATTTAGGTTACGTGTTCTACTGAAATTTCTGTATTTGAACGTGAATCGAATCGGTGATTATGTTGTGTTTCTTTGTGTGCTTGTTTATGCGATTTGAATTGAAGTTCAGTTGTTTGTTTCTGATCAGAAAAAAAGAATTTGAGGTTATGTGTTCTGCTAAAATTTTTGTTTGTGAATGTGAATTGAACGTAATTCGGTAATTATGATCTGATTTTTTGTTTGCTTGTTTACATGAATTAAAATGGAGCTCAGTTGTTTGTTTCTGATCAGAAAACACAAATTTAAGGTTACATATCCTACTAAAATTTCTGTTTGTGAACGTGAATCGAATGTAATTCTGATTTGATTCTTTGTTTACTTTTACTTGTTTATATGAATTGGAACAAAGCTCAAGTTTTTGTTACTGATCTATAAACACAAATTCATATAAACAAGTAAACAAAGAATCAACCTTTAAAGGTTATGTGTTCTGCTAGAATTTCTGTTTGTGAACGTAAATTAACGTAATTATGATTTGTTTCTTTGTTTGGTTGTTTGAATTAACGTAATTATGATTTGTTTCTTTGTTTGGTTGTTTATACGAATTGAAAAATTGAATTGATGTTGAAGATGAAATTGTTTTGCTGTAGAAAAACGTTGATGAAGCAGTGAAGAAGCTCAAGGCAGAAGGAATTGAAGTGTTTGGTTTGGTATGCCATGTTTCTAATGCACAACAGAGAAAGAATCTCATTGATCAGACTGTTCAGGTGACAATGAACTTTCACCTCTTTGTATTCAATTGAGTTCATGTGTGTTTCTTGATATGTACCAATAACGTGTTGGTTTTTGCTAACATTGACCATGAAGCTTTTTTCTTTGGTTATGGTTGCAGAAATACGGGAAAATAGATGTAATAGTGTCAAATGCTGCTGCTAATCCCTCAGTTGATGCCATTCTCCAAACACAAGAATCCGCACTTGACAAGCTTTGGGAGATCAATGTTAAAACCTCTATACTCCTGCTTCAGGTAACCCTTATTTTTAATATTGTTTATATATGAATTTGGGTATAGAAGTATAAATGTATAATTATCATGAAGCATGTAGACAACTAGACTTGAAGATGTTAACATTTACTTGAAATTGAGAATCAATAACACGAGTTCTTAATCATTTATATAGGAAAAGCAATAAGTTTGACCGCAGCTCTTAAATTCTTTGATATTCTAAAGTGTGTATATATAAATTGTGCAAGGGTTAATGTTGAACATACCGTTGGTTCTTTTTAGCTGTTGAATCTGCTTAAGGATTACTTTTTTACGCGGTGACATTTTTGTAATTAATTCGAAAATACATCAACTCAAAATTTTATTTACTAGTTAATACATATTTAATACATGTTCATCGACGAGATCCAACATGTTTCCATGTTAATTACGAAACTGCCACCATCTAAAGAAGTCATTATCAAGTAGATCCAGGGGCGGATCTAGGCCACTTTTGTGGGTTTCCAGGAACCCATTCGGTTTGGAAAAAATGAAGAAAATCAGTGAGAACCTCTTATGATTTGGAAAAAAAAAATAGTGAGAATCTACCAAAAGGAACCCAGTGAAAAAAGTTCTTAGATCCGCCACTGAGCAGATCTGATGGCCGAAAGGTGGTTCGCATTTGAATATATAAATCTTAGAAGTCAATTTTTAAAAAAATAAAGAAATATAAGTGAGTAATCTTTCTTGTTATATGAATCTATAAACAGGATGCATCCCAGCACTTGACGAAAGGTTCATCGATCGTTTTCATATCCTCTATCAGTGCTTTCCAACCGCCAGCTGGCTTGGCCATGTATGGTGTCACAAAGACTGCTCTTCTCGGTCTTACCAAGGTACCAATGCGTGTTCTTTAGCATCTGCCTTTAATGTATCGAGTAAAAAAATAAAACATATAATTTAATTCTTTCTTATTTTGGTACTCGTTTAGGCTCTTGCAACCGAGTTGGCTCCACATACTCGTGTGAACTGTGTTGCACCCGGGTTTGTACCTACACACTTTGCTTCATACATTACCACCAACGAGACCATTGTAAGTGTGCCCTTGTTCCTTTAAATATACTATTCAATTTGCCGAAGTAAAAATAGTAACCTATAATTTTGCACCGAGTACAACTTTTTTTTTCATCGTTGACCTTTTAACAAAATGTCTAAAATACCCTTCAGAGGAAGTCCCTAGAAGAACAGACATCGCTTAAAAGGCTTGGGACGACAGAAGACATGGCTGCAGCCACAGCTTTCTTGGCTTCTGATGATGCTTCTTATATAACCGGCGAGACAATTGTGGTTGCTGGCGGAGCCCCTTCAAGGTTATAAATGTCATTTGTTCTTCTAGGTTGTGGTTGCAAATCGGTTCACTGTACGGTCACCTTTGACTTCAAAGTCCGAGACTTAATTTCTCGGGTTGCGCATACATGTTCACCCTAGGGTTTTGGGTTTAGGGTTTTTCAAGGAAGTAACATGCACTTAATATACTCTAAATCTCAATTATATTCTACTTAGGGTATGTTTGGCATGGAGCTTTTAGGAGCTTCTAGCTTTAAGCTTTTAAGAAAAAGCTCCTACTCAATAAAAAGTCTTGTTTGGTTGAAGGAGCTTTAAGCTTTTAGGTTAGGAGCTTGAAGCTTTTGGTTGAACGCTACTACTAGTAGCGTTTAGAAGGAGCTACAAGCTTTTAGGGAAAAAATGACTATTTTAACCTCTAAAAATAGGAAACTTTTTAATGCATCAACTTTCTAAATTTTTAGTTATGTCCATTTTGGTCATTTTATACATTTTATTAAAAGCTCCAGCTACTCTACCAAACACCAAATATATCTAAAAAACTACAGCTACTAACTACCAGCTACAGCTACCAGCTTCCAGCCACCAGCTACCAGCTAGCAGCCACCAGCTACTTTTGCCAAACATACCCTTAAACGACATTGAATAAAGTAGTATCATGTGTATCCACATTTTTTACTTGTAAATTTTTTATACCATAGATCCATAACTATTTTTTAAATGGTAAATGTTAGGGTGTAGGGAGTGGTTAGACACTTGAAGGTGGTAAACTTCAAAATCAACAAATGAGAGTGTGTCATGTCAAAGTGGTAAACTATACTCAAAAGTGTTAGCAATGGTTAGACGCTTGATGAATTGGTAAACTATTTAAAAAAAAATGAAAAATGTGTGATTGGTTGAGATGACATGGACCCCACCCCACACACCCCCTCTCTCTCTCCTCCCATCCCTCTCCCCGCATCGGTGTTCCCTCACCGATTTCTTCTCCATTTTCGGTAACACTCAAGCGGCAAAATGGTTGGCATTGGTTGCCGATCGGTGCCGAGAGGGTTTGCCGCCCCCACTCCGGATACCCTTACATTACTCGTACTTCTAAATTACACAAATAAATACTAAGGGTGGAGGGTATAGGAAGTGGGGAGTGAGTGATTGAGTGGGAGTCACCGATCGGTGACCAACCCCACATGTTTGAGTCACCGAAATTTTTACAATTTTCGGTGTATATTAACCGATTTGGGAAGAGGAGGGAGGGAGGTTTAATGGTGGGTTCCAACCCTTTTCAACCAATCACAATTTTTTTATTTTTTAACCTACTCAAACACCTTAGGGTGATTGACCATACCCCCTGATTGAGTGCAAAATGAGGAGTTGACATGACATAATATTATTGGGTAAGATTTCACTCAAACACCCTAGGGTGATTGACCATACCTTCCACCCTAAATTACACCCTATGCAAGGATTTGAATGTTAGTTTTTTATTCAAGAGGCAAGAGCCTCTACCACCTAATTATAGCTTAAATGACATCCATAACCATTTAAGGTTTAAAAAACTTGGTTTTGCCATTCAAGCAGCGCAACTTGTTGCCTATGTACATTTTATTTTAATGTATTTCCATTTGGAGAGTTAATTAACTCTTTGAACCTTTAAGTTATGGATCTGAGCCAAGGACCTTCGGTTTAATACACATATAAACAACCCAGTTCATTCGAGGCTCTCCATACAAAAACAATTCTATTGATTATTAATTATTAATTAACACACGTGTAATTCGTAAGTTGACTCACAATTATAACCTTCATAGTTTTATAAGTGTGTGCTATTCACAACACCGAACCATCGATGAGTACTAACACAACATGGAAAAGTTTTTTTTTTTTTTGAAAAGTAAATATCATTAGAAACCACTAACCCATAAAAGCTACATAAATACAAAGTTACACCACTCGATTCAAGACACGGACCAAGCTTTTAATCTACTTCTAGCCCAAAGAAACCCTACCGATTTAGTTTCGCTAATAATATCTTCCACCCGAACTTGATTATTGGAGAATTTGAAACCATTCCTAGCACGCCAAATGCTCTAGCTAGGGGTGTTCAAAACCGGATATCCGAAAATTCGGATATCCGAATTTCGGATATCCGATATCCGAAAATTTCGGATAGTGAAACGGATATCCGAAACTCTAAAAACAAAAAAATTATTATTACAAAATAAAATTCTAAAACAATTACCCATTATCACAGTACAACACATGAGATATTGAATATTCAAAAAAGAAAACCAAATAAGCACAATCTTCTCCACCTTCGTTAACTTCTCAACAATTTCTACACAAGGAATGGCATCAGATGTGAAACTCAAAACATGGAATCAAATATGAAACACAAAACATGTAACAGTCGTTAACCTCTACTCCAAATCTCTCACCGGAATTCTTCCGGCGAACTTGAACCAACTCTCCAAACTCAAAACTCTATCCCACCAACGCACCTTCCTCTCAGCGACCTTCGACCTTCGTTCACATCGAATCGTCTCGACCTTCGATGGAAAACCCTTTTGGCTTTATGAGTTTGTGAGGTGGGGGCGGCTAAGGGGGTGTTTGGGTTAGCTTATTTTGGAGTAACTTATGACTTATTTACTTATAAAAGTTGATAAGTTGTTTTTGTAGTGTTTGGATTAACTTATTTAAGAAGATTTTGTATGTTAAAAAGTTATTTTTGAGAAGTTAGAATTTCTAACTTCTCACTTTTGACTTATATAAGTTAATAAGTCCTTATTGAGAAGGAATACCAAACACCCCCTAAGAAAGTGAGAAAGCTTGTACAGTATAATAGAAGTAGGGTTTTAATTTATTTGTAGGTATATATTTAAAAAATAAAAAAATAAAATTTCGGATATCGGATATCCGAAAATCCGAATCCATCCGAAAATTCGGATAGTTCGGATTCGGATTTTCGGATAACTCGGATTCGGATTCGGATTTTTTTGCACACCCCTGCCTCTAGCACCCGATTATGACAATCCCATGAAAAAGCTCTTTAGCCACACCATTCAGCCCGACATGATCATGAAGCTCTAGCATCTTTCTAACAGTGTAAGCCGCAAAAGGCACCACTCTACACCATCTCGAAATATGATGCCAAACCCTGCTCGCCACCAAACAAGAAGTGAAGAGATGGTTACTCGACTCGTCTCTCGACCCACAAAGAAGACATGAAACATCATATATCTCGATATTTCTGTCTCTGAGAGCCGTTCCGGTTGGAATTTTCTCTATTTCAGCTCTCCAAGCGAAGACGTTGCATTTCATAGGAACCCATTTGCATCACTTCATCACAAAATTTCCGCTATGGTCCACGCTTTTACTAACAATTCTTCTCACTGCCCCAACAGAGTAATCTTCCGCGCCCGCTCCAATCCACTTCCACTTGTCTTCTCGACCTTCCAATTTAACAGATCCCAAAACTCTCATGAGTCAGTTTAATTCCGATATCTCTAGAAAGCTTACAGTAGTATTTAAAAGCGACATGATTTTGTATAATATTAAAAGTTGAAAAGAATTTAAATTTTAGTATCTAAATTTTAACTAGTATTAAGTACCCCGCTCTGCGGCGGGGCATAAAACCATGCCAAGAAGCATCAATGCCTCATCACCGTCAACATTCACCAACACTGAAATTACGCCATATTAATGCGAAGAAAATTAGACCTAAGCGTAAAACATAGAAAATAATAATTAAGTCGATCTAGGACCCGCACGTTACAACGAACTTGTCAAACATGAAAAATAGATGACATAAAAACGTAGAACCACAGACGCACGTTGCGTCGTGTTAACTCGCAAAATTTAGAACGAAGCGTAAAACGAAACGTAAACACGTTGAACCATACACGCACGTTGCACTGTATTAACTCTGAAAATTTAGAAAAAAAAAACGTAAAACGAAAAATTTGCGAAAGATGAAAAGTATAGGTGATCAAAGTTGAAGGTAAAAAGTTGTGAGTTTAAATTACGAACGATGAAAAGTTTTGGGTTAAAAGTTAAAAAATCAAATAGTTTTGGGTTGAAAGTAATTTATCAAATACTTGTGGAATAAAAGTAAAAAAAATCAATTTTTTTAAAAAACCCCCTAAGCACTAAGTACAACACTAATATCTAATATGCATAAAATTGTTGATAATTTGTAGTGTTTAAATTTAAACAAGCAGCACATATTGATATTTTAGGATAAATAATTTTGTAAGTTACGACTAAATATATTCATATGTGTGCATGTGTATAATTTTAATATTCTAGGATAAATGATTTTGAAAGTTACGTTTCGAAAATTTAAATGCGTTTGTTATCCGAACTATCCTACCAATTCCAGTACGTGCTTAAAGCTTGGTTGGTATTCATTTTTTATACACAAAAACGTGCTTTTTATATATGTTGTTCACAATACATATGATATTATATGTATTAAAATATAAATAAAATAGTGAAATTTCTTCGCGTGTTGCGGCTAGAATTCGGTCAATATTGGTTCGGTTTGTTACGATGGCGGTACACTACTGGCATTCGGTATGGAAGCTGAAAGATAAAACTCAAAAATATAGTCGTAGTATGCCCAAAAGAACATTGACACATGTTTCACATTGATCAAAAACAATAAAAAATGAATATCAATATCGATGTTGTTCGAACGGAATTGAAGTGGAACTCATATTGTTGTGAAGATATCCGTTAGTACCAACACTCGTTATAGCTTACAATATAAGAAAGATACTTCATTCCATTGTGTATACACCTCTACTTTCAACAAAATATGTCGAAATTATAAAAATTATATTTACATGTATGGTATAAAAATATCATTCATCATTATAACTTAATTTAAAATTTTGAACAAATTGGTTTAGAACAAAAAACCACTAAACCAACATGTACAACTCATATATGCACAAACTTATTGCAAAATAATAGTATATAAATATATACAGCAGAGAGTTCAAATAAGAAATTTTTATATAAGAAATAAAAATAATAAGTTATAAACCAATAAAAATGCTTCATGTAACATGTGTAACTAATGTTAGACCACACGATGTAGAGGGGATGGAGCATTATACGACATGTGGACAACGCGTTAGAACGGGGCATGGTCTTAAAACGGACGGTGTGACCGGGGCGTGGAAACGTGGTTTTTTTTGACACGTGTCACTCAACTTTTTTTTGAGATCTCAGAATTTCTTGAAAGATCTCCTAAGTCAAAGTATTTATGCATTAATATGTACTCAAGATTTATTTCTTCATATATATCTTTGACGAATGCACTTGATCACTTCTTTTTGCCTTATATAATATTGGGGTTTTGTTTATTTTCATATATTTAAAAGTTGACATAATTCTTTTGGCTTTACCGAATATTGAAAGATCCCCCACCTTGTGACCGAACGACCCTTATAGTCCGCTCATGCCTTGTGTCTTCTTATCTTCATTAAACTCGAGCCTAATCAAGACTCCACAAACCCAAAAATTTCCCACTTGGAGGCCTGATAATCGACAAAATGCCTTCCGTTGTGAACTTGTACCTCTTATAATATTCGTCATCTTCCTGGTTGCAGTGGCATTCTCATCAATTAACTTAAAGGCCATATGATGATGATGACGATAACCCAATTTTCAAAACAATCTATATGCTCTGGTTTTCTCTTTTCTCCTCCTCTATGTAATTGCTTCCTTAGTTCAATCTCACATTCTGTTGCATAATTATTTAATTCATTCAAAGTTTCACACTTTGAGGGAGATATAAAATCCCGATGATCTGCTGTTAACATGTTGTGCTATATTCGAATCTTCATGCTCTCTGTCTTTACAAGTTCATGATTGAAACGTGCCTTATCAAAGAAAATACCCGTAATCTTGTCAATTGATTCGTTCGTCTGGCGTAGATGCAGAACCTCCTCAATGATTTGATCAATTATCGCAAAACTTATTCAATAACATAGTCTTAAATTCTTCTCATGTCATCTTTAATGTTTCTTCCTTGCCTTTCTCTTGTCTCTGAACTTCTCACCAGTCTTTTGCCCTATCCTTCATTTGACATGCATCAAAGATTACTTACTTCGTCAACACTACTTTCATATCTGCAATCCACCTTTGACTAATAAGTGGACTGACTTTTCCCACGAATTCCTTTGGCTTATAAATGATGAATTCTTTGAATATACAAATGTACTTCTTGGGTTCCTCTTTACTTCTAATTTATATCTCCAGTTTCCTTAGTTGGCTTCTCTAGCATAAGTTTTCTCATTGTCTTCTCGAAGGCGCCCTCGATCATGTTTTCCATATGTTCCATAAAAAAAAGGGAATATCAATTTAAAGAGCCTTCGCCAACTCTTCAGATATTTTTTTTTTGTGTTTGCTGAGTAAGAAGCCCAATTGGATTTGCTTGTGAAGAGGAATTCTTCGATTTAGCATCATCATCATTTTGATGACCATCACCATCTTTTTGATGACCATTATCGTCGTTTTGATGATTAAGACCATGGATGGTATCATTTTTGCCTAAGGCCTTGATGATAACTATTGATACTTGACACAAAAGATTAGGACACGCTTCCAGTGAAAACTTCTCTCAAATTTATTTTCTTAGTGGTATTTCTTTTAATAAAATGTGTGACTCTTATTCAAGAGTAAAACATACCAAACAACCTTTTCCTATTGGTGGCATTAAAACCAATAGTTGTTTTGAATTTGTCACACCCGCTCGTAGCGGAAGCACAATGTGTGATCTAAACAGTAATCATTGCATTCAATTGAGTAAACATCCAAATGAATAAAATTAAAGAGATGTCATCCATACAATTAACATAAAACAAGTTTACAACCATACATGTTGTTCTAAAAGAAAGACAACCCAAAAGTTAGATTGTTTGAAAATAAAACAAGTTTACAAAACAAAGTTTTTAAAACAACCAAGGCTTTGCGTTCCATGTTTCGCACGAAGTCGAGACATGTAAACCAAACCCTTTCAAAAGTGGATGATATCTATGCTTGACTTCTTGATACCATGACTTGTTTTCCAAATGCAGCCCACTAGTTATCTGAAATACATGTTCAGTTTGAAAACGTCAACAAAAGTTGGTGAATTCATGTGTTTATTTTGTACAAATGAATCTTTAAAACATTTGAAGTATTTTAAAGATTCATTTGATTCAAAATATACACATGAATTCACCAACTTTTGTTGACGTTTTCAAACTGAACATGTATTTCAGATAACTAGTGGGCTTCATTTGTAACACCCCAAAAATGCATAAAAGCTTTTTGTAATGTTTAAATGCTTCAAATGATTAATTAAGTTTTAAATATATAAAGGAAGTTTATAAACTTTGAAAGATATAAAAAAAATGACAACAAAAGCAACTTGGAGGGGTTGAACATGTAAATTATGATATTAATCATAATTAAAACGAAAACCCAGCTTTGGTGGGTGTTGGGTGCGACGCAGAGAAGACCAGGAGAGGGTAGAACCCTACTTCTCCAACTTAGCAAGAATTCAACAAATTGGATGTGTTTTTGGATGAAAATGGAATGCATGTGATCGATTCCTCATTCATCTAAGGGTTTCCAACATGGGGTAAGTCGAATTATGTGATTTGATTCTAGTTAATGATAAGGGTTTTGATTAATCCATGAAATAGTATGAAATTGAACTTATATATGAATTAGAATCATCATTTAAAAGATGATAATTGCTTGAATTTGATGGTATTGAAGGTTTGAAAGAAAACCCACTTAAACTAGTAGTATGTGTGAGATTAAATATATTAATGTTATAATATTTAATCTTTTAGCCTTTATAATCATTTATATTATATTAGATCAAAATATATTAATAACCTATTAATAATTAGTTGGTAATTGTTGATGGACCATATTACCCTTATTAACTAATTAGGTTTCCTCTTGGGTGTATAAATAAGGGGCTTATTAGAGAGTTAAAGGGTTAGACACTTTACACAATTACAAACCATCATAACATCAATTTTCGTATCTCTCTCCCTAACCGAAATCAACCCTACTTTCGGTTTCATCACCATCATCACTTTACACCCTAAGGAGGAACCGGATCATACTGACAACTATGTCGAACTCGATGGCTGGATCTCTGACTGGATTCTCCACTGCTTTGAATGCTATAACATGTATGTTATTCATGTTTTCCATTTAGTTTAAACAGAACTGATCAACATGTGGTATCAGAGCATATGTTGATAAATCAGTTCTGTTTTTTCGTATCCATTATTCTGGGATCAAAAATCTGGAAAACGGAAGTATTTTAAAGCCTTAAAAGTCACGGCTGTTTTCGAGTTAAATGGTACCGAAATCCCTGTTTTCGGTAAAATATGTTTGATAAAATTGACTCGAAATTATAATGGACAAACCTAATATCCGAAATTTGTTAATAAAAGTATAAAATTTAAGGTTTCGGATCCCAGATTATGTTTTAATTTTTTCTTAGGGTTCATCATTATGTTCTAAGAAAATTCGAAAATTCCATAAATTTTGGAATATAATTTGGATTAGTGGGTGTTTTAATGATTTTGATCTTAATTTTATCTATTAAATTTTCGAAACTGTTAAAGAATTTACAGTTATTATTTTCGAAATCTTTTGATAAGATTAGATCAGAAATAAAATAGGAAACACTATCCCACAATCCCTCAAATTTCGATTTTCAGTTAATTATCACAATAAACAGCATTAACAGTGGTTTCGAAATCATAATCGCACAAGTTCCCTATAACAGTCGCACAAGATCAGATCATACAAAAAAAAAATGATCTGATCGCACAAGGGAAATCGCACAAGAACTTATGGATCGCACAAGACCTGTGGATCGCACAAGATAGTGCTGATCGCACAAAACTTGGGCCTGACTAATCGCACAAGTTTTGGGCCTCACTGATCGCACAAATTTTGGGCCTTACTGATCGCACAAGACTTGGGCTTTATTTACATCGCACAAGTTTTGGGCCTTATCGATCGCACAAGGCATTACCGATCGCACAAGGCATTACTGATCACACAAGACTCGAAACCTCATTATTTTAAGCTGTTTAATGTGACCTAATTTTTTTTTTCAAACTCATCGCGGAGTTCGATCCGCGCTAACAGGTGGTTTGCTATTAAACACTTGGTTTTGTTTATACTTAATTAATTAATCAGAATCAGATAATTTTTACAAAACCAAAATAGCTTAACTTGAATGAGCTTTTGATGTATTAATTCTGGCCAAAGCTGATTTAATACATCTATTTATTGTTCAAGTATTATAAAAGCGATGTTAAGTATGCATTACAAACGTGAAATGTCTTAATTCTGGCCAAAGCTGATTTAATTCATTTATGTTTAGCATGCTTGACAAGTGCATAACTAAAGTGATTGTCTCTTTTCTGGCCAAAGCTGATTTGTCACAATTACTTTGCACACATATTTAAATGATTACACTTCTGGCCAAAGCTGATTTGTCTTCGTTTAAATAGAATTTTACTAAGTCTATTATTTTGATGTTAGTAATAGACATTATCACAGCTTCATAATTAAAATGGTCATTACTTATGCCTGCCTTAGTATAACATGCCCTTAGATCACATTAAGACTTCTTTCTTAGTATCATAACTTGCTCACCTTATTTCCACTATCAGCACCCAATCAGGGGATTCCACCTTTGACTGGTGATAACTTTGCTGCATGGAAGGATGCCCTCATGCTTACACTTGGACTCTTGGACTTTGACTATGCTCTAAGAGAGAATAAGCCAGCGGACCTTACTGCTACAAGTACTGCTGCTGAGCAGTTACTTCATGATAAGTGGACTAGGTGTAACCGCATGTCTCTCATGTTCATGAAGCAGTCCATTCATAACTCAATCAGAGGGGCCATTCCTGATTCTGACGATGCTAAAACCTATTTGGCTTCTGTGGAGGATCAATTTAAGGGAACATCAAAAGCACACGCTAGTACTCTTATCCTCAAGCTGGTGACGACTAAGTATGATGGGAGGAGCGGCATTCGCGAACACATCATGATGATGCATGACATGGCCAATAAGTTGAAGGGCCTAGAGATGGAGATCAGTGATGGTTTTCTTGTTCACTTCATCATCACTTCGCTTCCTTCGTCCTATGATGCATTCAAGATCAATTAGAACACTCAGAAGGACAAATGGACGATGAGTGAGCTGATCGCTATGTGCGTGCAGGAGGAAGAGCGTATGAAGATGGATCGCCATACTGATGTTGCTAACTTCACCACCTCCAGCTCTAAGAAGAGGAAGAACAATTATCAAAGAAAGGATGCTTCTAAGGTTCAAAAGCCAAATCCAAATCCTAATACAAGTGCACCTTCCAGCTCTAAGAACTCCTTAGGCAAACCCTACTGCAAGTTCTGTAAGAAAACAGGACATAAGCAAAAGGAATGCCCTGACTTCAAGGAGTGGCTGGCTAAGAAAGGTAACGATTTTTTCATGATACTTGAGTCCTTTAATTTAAATGTTCCTGCTAATTCTTGGTGGTTTGATTCTGGTTCTATGGTTCATGTTACCAATTCACTTCAGGGATTCCTTACAATCCGGAAGCTGGGAAGAAACCAAAGAACACTTAAAGTTGGAGGTGATCGAGAATTAGAAGTGAAGGCCATAGGAACATTAAATTATTTTTGAAAACTGGTTTATGTATTAAACTTTATGATACCTTATATGTTCCTGAGGTAACTCGGAACCTTGTATCAGGACCAAAGTTAGACATGGACGGTTTTGTCGTTTCTCATGGTCATCGCAAACTCTCTATTCTCTATGATTCCATTGTTTATGGTACTGGCATTCTGGATGGTGGTCTCTATAGATTAGAACTAGATGATAATTTTTCCAAATCTTTGTTGTCATATAATATTAATGAATCACTCACAAAGATGAAACAGGTTCGAGACTTAGAGACTTCATCTATGTTGTGGCATCAACGTTTAGGCCACATCTCAAGAGAACGATTAAATCGTCTCGTAAAGGATGAAGTCTTACCTCCTCTCGATTTTACTGATTTTGGAACATGTGTCAAATGTCTTAAAGGCAAAATGACATTAGCAAATAAGAAAGGTGCCACTAGGAGCTCTAATTTATTAGAACTCATTCACACTGACATTAGTGGTCCTTATCAAATTGCTGGTATAACATGACATACTTCATTTATCACTTTCATTGATGATTATTCTCGTTACATGTACTTGTATCTTATAAAGGAAAAGTCTGAATCTCTTACAACTTTTAAAGATTATAAAGCTGAAGTTGAAAAGCAATTAGATCGTCAGATTAAAGTTGTGAGATCAGATAGAGGCGGTGAATATTATGGAAGACATACTGATGTGGGTCAAGCTCCTGGTCCATTTTATGAGTTTTGTAAGGGCCAGGGGATTGTGAACCAATACACTATGCCTGGTACACCTCAGCAGAATGGTGTCGCTGAACGAAGAAATCGTACCCTTATGAACATGGTGCGCAGTATGTTAGCCAACACTAATTTACCATTATTCCTCTGGACTGAAGCGTTAAAAGCAGCTGTTCATATACTCAATAGAGTTCCTTCTAAGTATGTCCATAAAACTCCTTATGAACTTTGGACAGGAAGGAAACCGAGTCTTAAATATATGAAAGTATGGGGTTGTATTGCTGAAGCAAAACTTTACAATCCTTTCCTAAGGAAACTTGACCCTAAAACAGTTACCTGCTTCTTTATCGGGTATCCTGATCATTCGAAGGGTTATCGTTTCTATTGTCCTTCCCATGTCACCCGTATTGTTGAAACCAAGCGTGCTGCGTTCTTGGAGGATTTCAAGGTCAGTGGGAGCAGTACCAACCCTTACGAAGAATTGCAAGAAGTACAAGACGCGGGGGGGGGGGGGGGGGGAGAGACTCGTCGCTTATCATTACTCCGTTTACTCCTCTTGTACCCCATGCAATAACTGTACCTGAAGCCACTGCACAAATTCCACCTCCACAATCAGAACCCATTATACCTCATAACGAAGGCACATTAAACGATCAAAACCAAGACAACGCTGAACCCGATAATCAACTCAGGAGGTCATCTAGGCAAAGAAGGCCTACTAATTGGGATGATTATGTTACCTACCTGACTGAAATGGATGCTGGAAAGCTCAATGATCCTATCTCTTATAATGAAGCCATTAGCAGTGATCAGTCTTCTGAATGGAATAAAGCAATGATTGATGAGCTTGAATCCATGAAGAAAAATGACGTTTGGGATTTAGTCGAATTACCCGATGGTGCCAAACCTGTAGGTTGTAAATGGGTGTTCAAAACAAAACTGGATCCGAATGGGAACGTTGAACGCTACAAAGCGAGATTGGTTGCAAAGGGCTACACTCAGAAAGAGGGAATTGATTATCAAGAGACGTTTTCACCTGTCTCTCGTAAAGATTCATTAAGGATCGTTATGGCCCTAGTAGCTCATTTTGATTTAGAGCTGCATCAGATGGACGTCAAAACTGCTTTCCTTAACGGAGACTTAGGCGAAGATGTTTACATGAAACAACCTGAAGGCTTTAAACCTGAAGGTCAGGAGCATCTAGTCTGTAAGTTGAAGAAATCAATTTATGGGTTAAAACAAGCATCACGTCAATGGTACCTCAAGTTCGATGAAGTCATGAAGAGGCAAGGTTTTATGAAGAATCAAGTGGATCAATGCACCTACCTCAAGATGAGTGGGAGTAATTTTACTATACTTGTCCTTTATGTAGACGATATTCTATTGGCAAGTAATAGTTTAGACATGTTGCATGAGTCGAAGCGGTTACTCTCACATAACTTCGACATGAAGGATCTCGGAGATGCTTCTTACGCCATTGGCATCGAAATTTACCGAGATAGACACAAAGGGATCTTAGGATTGTCTCAAAAGACTTACATAGATCGTGTCCTTACACGTTACAACATGCAACAGTGCAAACCCTCCGTCGCTCCAGTAGTTAAGGGAGATGTTTTCGGTTCATTCCAGTGTCCGACAACAGAGGTTGAAAAGGAGCAAATGAGCCAGATACCTTACGCGTCAGTAGTCGGGAGCCTGATGTATGCTCAAGTCTGTACTCGCCCAGATATCGCTTACATTGCTGGAATGCTAGGTCGTTATCAGACTAATCCTGGCCTAGATCACTGGAAAGCAGCTAAGAAGGTCCTCAGATATCTGCAAGGGACGAAAGACTATAAACTGACTTATAGAAGAAGTGATCATTTAGAAGTGGTAGGTTATTCTGATTCTGACTTTGCCAAATGCAAAGATGACAAGAAATCCACTTCGGGCTACATCTTTATGTTAGCAGGCGGACCTATCTCATGGAAGAGTCATAAGCAACAGTTAACTACAACTTCCACAATGATGGCAGAGTACATTGCTGTTTACAACGCAACCTGTCATGGAATGTTGCTTAGAAATCTGATCACTGGACTCAAAATCGTAAATTCCATTTCTAGACCATTGAAGCTTTACTGTGATAACTCAGCTTCCGTTAGTTTCTCGAACAGTAACAGTTCGACTGGAGCTGGTTTATATCTCGATACAAAATATTTGTTCGTACGTGAACGAGTTGAGGAAAATAATCTTTGTATTGAGTATATTAGTACTAAAGATATGCTTGCGGATCCGATGACTAAAGGTCTCCCACCTAAAGTTTTCGAAGAACATGTATCGAAAATGGGACTTACTAAATACCTTATTTAATGGCATATTGTACTAGTTTATGTTTTAATTAATAAAATTTCCTTAGTTTGATTTTGTATGTCTCTAACATATGTTCTGCCGGTGTAATGACATATAGACAAATATAAATACAAATCAGACGCTAAAGGGCTTATACATATTTTGATCGTAACTGTTAGGTTTTAAATTGAGGCTATAGTATGACTAATGGGGGTCCTGAGTCGAATGATGATTCAACGGCTATATTTCTCTGCTATAGTTCTTGGTTTAAGGCTAAAATGAGTGTTAACACCTGGCCATGCTTACCTAATACTCATGATAAATGATTACTCAGATAAGTGGGAGAATGTGAGATTAAATATATTAATGTTATAATATTTAATCTTTTAGCCTTTATAATCATTTATATTATATTAGATCAAAATATATTAATAACCTATTAATAATTAGTTGGTAATTGTTGATGGACCATATTACCCTTATTAACTAATTAGGTTTCCTCTTGGGTGTATAAATAAGGGGCTTATTAGAGAGTTAAAGGGTTAGACACTTTACACAATTACAAACCCTCATAACAACAATTTTCGTATCTCTCTCCCTAACCGAAATCAACCCTACTTTCGGTTTCATCACCATCATCACTTTACACCCTAAGGAGGAACCGGATCATACTGACAACTATGTCGAACTCGATGGCTGGATCTCTGACTGGATTCTCCACTGCTTTGAATGCTATAACAGGTATGTTATTCATGTTTTCCATTTAGTTTAAACAGAACTGATCAACAGTATGATGATTTTATAGCCATATAAATTGAGCAGTTTTGATGGATAAATGTATATGTACTAGGATATTGATGGATTATTATGTTGTAGGATGAAAGAGTTATGTGAATTTAGTTGATTAAATGAGTTGTGAAGATTACTAGTGAAATTGTGCATTTAATACTTGTACATAGTGCTTACAATGTTATACGCACACCAAGTGTTCGATTAAATGCTTGAATAGTTGATTTTTGTAATTTTGAATGAATTAGGAAGTCTTGCATTGTATGTGGAAAATATGGAATTGATCTTTTGTGAAAAGTGTTATGGAATGCGAATTATATGGGAATGCAATAGTTATGTAAGTGAACGACGTAATTTAAAATGAGAGTGGATTATGTATAGGATTGAAGTTAAAAGGTAAAGCTTGTATGCAAGAAACTTATGCGTTATGAACTAGCTAGTTGATGTGTCATGTACGGTAGTAAT
Organism: Helianthus tuberosus; assembly: GCA_030545235.1. NCBI lineage: Eukaryota > Viridiplantae > Streptophyta > Magnoliopsida > Asterales > Asteraceae > Helianthus > Helianthus tuberosus. The sequence goes on along the minus strand of CM060411.1, from coordinate 140,429,346 downwards.
AAAGTATGATGATACATATCCCTTATATGCGCTGATAAACTAACGAAAGACAAATATTGCATGATTTGAAAGCCGAATGGATGAATGTATGTAAGCTAACCGTGTTATAATTATGACGACATGTACGGATAGGAAGGGGCACAAATATGGAAGCGCCACAGGTCGAAGGTAAACACGGAAGCTATGTGTAAATTCGGACGCACGAGGTAAGTAATTTCCCGGACTCCCTCTTTATTAGTAAAGTGATTAATTGTATGATAAATGTTAGTAGTTGTGTCGAAACGTAAATTAGATGATGATATCAAGTATAGTACCAACTGAGTGATTATCCGGAATCACTCCTTAATGTAGTAAAGTACGGTTATGTATTAGTTATTTAGGTATAGTATTGGAGTTTAGAAAGGTATGGGTATGTAGAAGTAAAGAATTTCGTTAAGTCGATCAAACGGATCAAAATGAGAGTTTAATCATTTCGGTATGATTTGCATAAGTGACAATGAAGGTATTGTAATTGCGTAAAGGATAGAAGTTCCTACAAGTGTGTTAACCGAGAAACGGGGATGTGGGTTAATGGTCAAAATACTTAGCCTCGCCCTTAAATAAAAGAGTTGCTTGACAAAAATACGAACGGGTCGAATAAATGTGCATAAGTATTGTAATGCTAATGAAACACGTAAAATTAAGGACCTGGGGTAAAGACGTTTAGCCAATAATGTAAGGATAAGTCTTACGGACAATTGGAAATAAGTTTTGAGCAAATTGAGTGAGGAATGCCTGAGATATGCAAGTTTTATTAATAAAAATATGAATGGGTCGAATAGTTGAAACGAGTATGTAAAGCCGAAGGCTTTAAGTTAAGATTGTTCTTAGTTCGGATGTTACATTACAAGCTCATATGTTAGAAAATTGATTAACCATCGCGTAGGAAAAAGAATCATGTTAAACGCATTTGTAGATCAAAAGTTATGCAATTTGTAAATACTCTTGGAAATCATAGCTGGGAATATACAGCAACAGAGTGGAGGTTTCTGTCGAATTGGGGCTGTCGCGCTACGCGATAGCATGTTAGCTTCTCTGTCGCGCTGCGCGACTTCGGTCGCGGCCCGCGGAGGATTAAGGGGCTGGCCTTCGCGCCCCGCCAGGGACCTTTCAGCTGGCATTTTGTTCGATTTTGTTTGTTATGGACATGGAACTTGTTTGGAATTTTATTTAAACGATCAAAACAAACCTTTTTGTTAGTTTTGGATTTTAGGAAAATAATTACCTTTCGATAATCGGGTCTGTTAAGTAATTACGAATAGAAGAGATAATGCACGTAGGTTCGTATGTACGTGATCTATTCATTTGGAAGCTTGTATTTAGGATGTCTTAGTAAACCCTTTTCGGATGTCTTATGTAGTGTGTATGTTTGTATAGTTTGTACATTTGTTTATGTGTACATAATCATGTATGGAAGTATGTGTTTTAAATTATATGTATGATTGCGCCTGTGTACGAAGCAGGATTTATTGCTTACGAAGGAATGGGATGTGTGTGTATATTTGTAAAACTTAAATAAGTTTGAGTGTTAAGTTACTAAAATGGGATCTTGAGTATGAAATGAGAATGCAGGTACACTATTAAGGACCTTGTGAAGGCTTAAGGAATTGGAATGCATGATTATACATGGAAAGCTTATTCGAAAAGACTGGCATGAGAAGAAGGAATATGGAGTGGTTATTGGATTGAATATGTTTAATTTAAGATTGATGTCACCAAATTTTAATGATGTGTATGTATGAGGTGAATGCAAGTTGGGCTGTCTTAATATTAACATGAAGAATAAGAGGATTGGAGATCGAGTCAAGAGCTGGGATTGTACGGAAAGAACTGTCACGTTGCTTGAATTATGTATTTCCTTGAAGTGTTAATTTAATGGAATGTTGTAAATCCTTTCTAATAAATGTTTGGCATTTTGTATTGAACCTTCATCTAAGTAATGTGTCTAAGAAAGAAAGAAATTTTAAAACTCATTTTTCCGCTGCGTCGTTTTTAAGATATTACGTGTTCGGGCGTTTCAAGTTGGTATCAGAGCCATGGTTTGAGTGAAATCAAGTACGAGGAGGTAAATACTTGTACTCAAACCCGTGTGCTCTTTGAATAGTGATCGTACAATCCGAGACTCGATCTAGACCGAAAGGTGAAACTTAATACAAGTAAGTATATGTGTTATGATACTAATAATGATGGATGTTTTAAGGTGAGCCTGCATGGACAATGAGGATGTTACGCAGTCGCGGACTAGCAAGGAGGTGAAGGCAGTGATAAGGCAAGCATTGAACCTCAGGTACACGAATTTTGAGAAAATTTGTATGTACCAATAGGTAGTATATTTTTAAGGATAAGTATGAAACCTTAGAAGAATTTAAATAAATGAGTCATGAACTGAAAATGGTTTCCCCGGATATAAGATGATGATTCCCATGATGACTCGAGACTAGTATGTGGATTGCGCGCCTGGCCAGTGCGCAAGAAGCATAGGAAGCTCGAGAGAACATGAGAATCATCTCACTTATTTCCGGTCAAACTAGTAAAAATGGGGTCCAACGATTCTTAAAGGATCGGATCAAATGTAAGAAAGAAAGATGAGAATGAAAAGTTTAAGCTTACGATGGAATGTGAATCAATCTTAAGAAAGAAGGGTGGGAACACCACTAGAAATATAATGTAGAGTGTCGCGTCGAGACACGATACATGAAATAGAATATGGAATGAAGTGTTGGGACACAACACTTGAAGTTGAATGTAGAAGATTGATACGAGAACGTATCATAAGAAATGAAATGGTAAATGATGCGATGAAAGAAAGGAAAGTACGGATGAAAATGTTTGAATCCGAGAAATGGATTCAAACATGTAAGGAATGAAAGGTTGGATCCGTAAGCAAACGTGGATCAAACCAGTAAGAATAAAAGGTTGAATCCGTAAGTAAAGATAGATTAAACAAGTAAGAAAGAAAAGTAAGAACGAAACTCAAACAAGTACTCTTAAAAGCGGATATCAACCAAGTTATGTTTTAAATATTGCATATACATATATATATATATATATACATCTAAAAATGTTTGTATGCAAGAATGGTTAGAAAGGATAAAAGGTCATACGGGTCAAATGGTGATCGCCCTTTGAACCCAATATTTAATGTTTTGATTTGTTAAGTTTTATACTTATAGGTGATCATAATGTATGGGCACGCAATGTCACAATTGGAAAGAAATAACCATCGTAAGGTATGGATAACGAGTCAAAGGTTTTGATTCATGCAAGGTATGTACAAAGGTTATGTTTTCTTTTAAATAGGAGCTTATAGCTCGACTAGAGGGGAATGTTCCAGAAATGGGTAGTTGGTAGACATATGGTCAGAATGTATTTACAATTGGATTTCCGAACAGTCAAACAAAGTAAGTGATAGTTATTAAGCAAGTAATAGTAAAATAGCATGAAGTATTTGATTCGCCAAGTAGATAAAACCGATGAAGGTTATTGTAGTAGCAAGAAACCTAAGTTTAAAGTATTACGTAAGAAATGCAGTGTGTAAAGTAGGATACCAGTAGTAAGGATTTCGAAAGAACATAGGTGATTCAACACTGAATACAATGAAGAACCGAGTGGAAATAGTATGCTAAGGAATGGTTATGTATCGACCTGTTATGAATGAGAAAAATAAAGGAAATTAATATGTTAGAGGATGGTCATGTCTTGACCCACTATGAATAAGTCAAACGAACTACTGTTTAAAAAAAGAATCTAGAAATGGCTAGTATGTAAACAAGATGATTTAATTAACGCCATACTCGAAGGAATGTGAATGAAATGTGCTAACCTTCCATTTTATAGATAAGAACAGTAGAACTCTTGGTGAGTACAACTGGTAGATTTGGAAAAGTATGTGCACGAGCGGAAGCTCATCACATGGATGGGCGAAGTTAGTTCAGTCCAGTCTTGGACTCATGAAGAAGTGGGCCAATCCGGATCGCGAATTGATGATTTATGCAAAAAAACCGAGGTTAGTAAAATGTCTAACTCATGAATCATAAGCGTGAATTGGTAGATTGAATACGAACTAAGGAAATGAAGGATAGGAACTTATGTGGCTAACGCTAGAATGAAATATCATGAATGACGCATGTGTGAGAAGGAAATTTATTGAAGCACCATGATTGGTAAATGTATAAAAGTCTTATGCTTAATTAGAAAGGTAGAAGCAAACCTTGAACTTGATATGATCACGAGTATGTTCTTGCAATAATATGCACCTTGAATGAATTCAACGAATGATCCGCTAGTGACGAAGTGTGCTAGTAGCTAGCATTATAAAATGGAAGTGACACTAATAAGAGCTCGTGATGAGACTCCGAGTTTTATGTGATTATGAAAGTATACTGCTTAACTTAAGAAGGTAGGTACAATACCTGCCATTATGTTTATTTAGGAATAAGACCGTTAGCCAAAAGCCCGAATGTATGCGTGTTGTAGTATGCCTTTTGAATGAGTACAGTGAATGGTAGGAGTACAAATGTGAAAGGTTTCGGGGACGAAACCTCCTTTAAGGGGGGTAGATTTGTAACACCAAAAAAATGCATAAAAGCTTATTCTAATGTTTAAATGCTTCAAATGATTAATTAAGTTTTAAATATATAAAGGAAGTTTATAAACTTTGAAAGATATACAAAAAAATGACAACAAAAGCAACTTGGAGGGGTTGAACATGTAAATTATGATATTAATCATAATTCAAAAGAAAACCCAGCTTTGGTGGGTCTGGGGTGCGACACAGAGAAGACCAGGAGAGGGTAGAACCCTACTTCTCCAACTTAGCAAGAATTCAACAAATTGGATGTGTTTTTTGATGAAAATGGAATGCATGTGATCAATTCCTCATTCATCTAAGGGTTTCCAACATGGGGTAAGTCAAATAATGTGATTTCATGCTAGTTAATGATAAGGGTTTTGATTAATCCATGAAATAGTATGAAATTGAACTTATATATGAATTAGAATCATCATTTAAAAGATGATAATTGCTTGAATTTGATGGTATTGAAGGTTTGAAAGAAAACCCACTTAAACTAGTAGTATGATGATTTTAGAGCCATATAAATTGAGCAATTTTGATGGATAAATGTATATGTACTAGGATATTGATGGATTATTATGTTGTAGGATGAAAGAGTTATGTGAATTTAGTTGATTAAATGAGTTGTGAAGATTACTAGTGAAATTGTGCATTTAATACTTGTACATAGTGCTTACAATGTTATATGCACACCAAGTGTTCGATTAAATGCTTGAATAGTTGATTTTTGTAATTTTGAATGAATTAGGAAGTCTTGCATTGTATGTGGAAAATATGGAATTGATCTTTTGTGAAAAGTGTTATGGAATGCGAATTATATGGGAATGCAATAGTTATGTAAGTGAATGGCGTAATTTAAATTGAGAGTGGATTATGTATAGGATTGAAGTTAAAAGGTAAAAGTTGTATGCAAGAAACTTATGCGTTATGAACTAGCTAGTTGATGTGTCATGTACAGTGGTAATAAAGTATGATGATACATATCCCTTATATGCGCTAATAAACTAACGGAAGACAAATATTGCATGATTTGAAATCCGAATGGATGAATGTATGTAAGCTAACCGTGTTATAATTATGACGACATGTATGGATAAGAGTCATGTTAATAGGGACACAAATATGGAAGCGCCACGGGTCGAAGGTAAACATGGAAGCTATGTGTAAATTCGTACGCACGAGGTAAGTAATTTCCCGGACTTCCTCTTTATTAGTATAGTGATTAATTGTATGATAAATGTTAGTAGTTGTGTTGAAACGTAAATTAGATGATGATATCAAGTATTAGTACCAACTGAGTGATTATCCAGAATCACTCCTTAATGTAGTAAAGTACGGTTATGTATTAGTTATTTAGGTATAGTATTGGAATTTAGAAAGGTATAGGTATGTAGAAGTAAAGAATTTCGTTAAGTCGATCAAACGGGTCAAAATGAGAGTTTACTCATTTCGGTATGATTTGCATAAGTGACAATGAAGGTATTATAATTGCGTAAAGGATAGAAGTTCCTACAAGTGTGTTAACCGAGAAACGGGGGCTTGGGTTAATGGTCGAAATACTTAGCCTCGCCCTTAAATAAAAGAGTTGCTTGACAAAAATACGAACGGGTCGAATAAATGTGCATAAGTATTGTAATGCTAATAAAACACGTAAAGATTAAGGACCCGGGGTAAAGATGTTTAGCCAATAATGTAAGGATAAGTCTTACGGACAATTAGAAATAAGTTTTGAGCAAATTGAGTGAGGAATGTCCGACATATGCAAGTTTTAGTAATAAAAATATGAATGAGTCGAATAGTTGAAACGAGTATGTAAAGCCGAAGGCTTTAAGTTAAAATTGTTCTTAGTTCGGATGTTACATTACAAGCTCATATGTTAGAAAATCGATTTACCATCGCATAGGAAAAAGAATCGTGTTAAACGAATTTGTAGATCAAAAGTTATGCAATTTGTAAGTTGGAAATACTCTTGGAAATCATAACTGGGAATATACAGCAACAGACTGGAGGTTTCTGTCGAATTCGGGTTGTCGCACTACGCGACAACATGTGAGCTTCTCTGTCGCGCTACGCGACCTCGATTGCGGCCCGCGAAGGATTAAGGGGCTGGCGTTCGCGCCCTGTCAGGGACCTTTCAGCTGGCATTTTGTTCGATTTTGTTTGTTATGGACATGGAACTTATTTGGACATTTATTTAAACGATTAAAACTAACCTTTTTGTTGGTTTTGGATTTTAGGAAAATAATTACCTTCCGTTAATCGGGACTGTTAAGTAATTATGAATAGAAGAGAAAATGCACGTAGGTTCGTATGTACGTGATCTATTCATTTGGAAGCTTGTATTTAGGATGTCTTAGTAAACCCTCTTGGGATGTCTTATGTAGCGTGTATGTTTGTATAGTTTGTACATTTGTTTATATGTACATAATCATGTATGGAAGTATGTGTTTTAAATTATATGTATGATTGCGCCTGTGTACGAAGCAAGATTTATTGCTTACGAACGAATGGGATGTGTGTGTATATTTGTAAAACTTAAATAAGTTTGAGTGTCAAGTTACTAAACTAGGATCTTGAGTATGAAATGAGAATGAAATGAGAATGCAGGTACACTATTAAGGACCTTGTGAAGGCTTAAGGAATTGGAATGCATGATTCTACATGGAAAGCTTTTTCGAAAAGACTGGCATGAGAAGAAGGAATATGGAGTGGTTATTGGATTGAATATGTTTAATTTAAGATTGATGTCACCAAATTTTAATGATGTGTATGTATGTGGTGAATGCAGGTAGGGCGGACTAAATATTAACATGAAGAATAAGAGGATTGGAGATCGAGTCAAGAGCTGGGATTGTACGGAAAGAACGGTCACGTTGCTTGAATTATGTATTTCCTTGAAGTGTTAATTTAATGGAATGTTGTAAATCCTTTCTAATAAATGTTTGATATTTTGTATTGAACCTTCATGTAAGTAATGTGTCTAAGAAAGAAAGAAATTTTAAAACTCGTTTTTTCCGCTGCGTCGTTTTTAAGATATTACGTGTTCGGGCGTTTCAGCATTTGGAAAACAAGTCATGGTATCAAGAAGTCAAGCATAGATATCATCCACTTTTGAAAGGGCTTGGTGACATTATTATGTGTTCCGACATAGGAAGCAACCAAACCTAGACGATTTCTGCGCACATTTGAAATGGACACAAAAGCACTCCAACGAACTGAATTGTGCCGATAAGAGTGGGGCTCGCCAAAACCCAATAGATCTACCCCTTTTCCTCGGTACTAAATGGTGATTAATGGTTACCCTAGATACTGCCCTATTCGCACATGATCTATGATTGTTTCATTACATTGCTTAACCATACCATTTGTAACATGTATCTCTCCCCGAGAGTTTAAATCTGAAAAGCATTTAAAGAAAAGGGGACATGAACTCACAGATTTGTGTTCCATGCAAAATCTCTAGATATCGGGGGTTCCGTGAACGTGACGTAACCTACAAGTGTTCTAATCCCGTTAGACACTTGGGTCTATGTTTGAGTTTGTATAAGTCGCTCATCTTGATGTTAGTTTAGACTTGTATTTGTTTGATTATTTGGAACCCTTGTTTGTTTCGATGTGTTGGTAATTTTGTATATTCGATTGTTTGTTAATATATATAGGGGATGGTTCAAATAAAAACCACTTTTATTATGAAAACTCGAAAACTAACTAAAAAAAACCTAAAAAACACACAAATTTTTTTGTTTCAATTTTTTTTATAAAAATCGTATGTTTTTTATATAAAAAAACATTTTGAAATTTTTTTTTGTATTACATGTGTATGTGTACTACACATGTGTTACTAGTATTACACATGTGTACTATAATTTTTTTTTTTTGAAATTCTTTTTATTTACTAAAAGTGGAAAAAATTGGTATGCAAAAAATAAAAATAAAAAATTGCTATGTTTTTTTTGGCTTTTTTAATTAGTTTTCGGATTTTCACAATAACTAGTGGTTTTCCATTTGAACCTTCCCCTATATATATATATATATATATAGGGGATCGCTAAAATAAGAACCACCTCCAGTTATGAGAACCATAGAACCACTTTATAGCCTTTAGATCAACTTGATGGATGGATGAGATTAAAAGTAACAACAACTAATATTAAATAAAATTTGTCTTATTATGTCTTTTATATTTTAATCAAAAATGGTAGATTGGTAAAATAACTCTTTTTTGTCTTTTTCACTTTATTATTTTTTAATTACTTTTTGTTTTATTATATTACTTTTTAGTTTTATAATATTACTTTTAATTTTTTAAAAAAGATTTCTTTATTAAACAAAAATTTTGAAAATCAGATTTTTTATATAAAAAAAATTTATGTGCGTTTTTTTACCACCCGTTTTTTACGCGCGTTTTTTTACGACCCGTTTTACGCACCGTTTTTTCACGCCGATTTTGCGACCGTAGTTTTTAAGTGCCGTTTTTAGGCCCGGTTTTAGGCGCCGTTTTTTGCCGTGCCGTTTTTTACGTCACGTTTTTTACAAGCCGTCCCGTTTTAGCGCGCCGTTTTAGCGTCACGTTTTTTTACAAGTCGTCCCGTTTTTTGTCGTCCTGTTTTAGCCGTCCCGTTTTTTGCCGTCCCGTTTTTTGCCGTCCCGTTTTAGCCGTCCCGTTTTTTTACAAGCCGTCCCGTTTTTTGCCGCGCCTTTTTTTACGTCACGTTTTTTACAAGCCGTCCCGTTTTTTGCGCCCCATTTTTTACGTCCCGTTTTTTTCGCCCCATTATTTACGTCACGTTTTTTGCCGCGCCGTTTTTAGCGTCACGTTTTTTTACAAGTCGTCCCGTTTTAGCCGTCCCGTTTTTTTGCCGTCCCGTTTTTTGCCGTCCCGTTTTAGCCGTCCCGTTTTTTACAAGCCGTCCCGTTTTTTTCCGCGCTTTTTTTACGTCACATTTTTTACAAGCCGTCCTGTTTTTTGCGCCCCATTTTTTACGTCCCGTTTTTATGTCCCGTTTTTATGTCCCGTTTTTACGCGCCGTTTATACAGCTCGTTTTACGCGCCGTTTTTCTACGACGCGTTTTTTCATGCCGTTTTTTTGCGACCGGGTTTTTAAGTGCGGTTTTTTATTACCGGTTTTACGCGCCGTTTTTGCACTTTTTACGTTTTACGTTAACCTTTTTAGACTTTTACATTTTAAGTTTTACGTTAAAATTTTTACGTTTTAAGTTAAAATTTTTACGTTTTACGTTAAAACTTTTTACTTTTTACGTTAAAATTTTTACGTTTTACGTTTTTTGCCGTCCCGTTTTTTGCCTTCCCGTTTTAGCCGTCCCGTTTTCTGCTGTCCCGTTTTAGCCGTCCCGTTTTACGCCCCGTTTTTTTACGTTTTACGCGTCGGTTTTTTTTTTTTTACGTGTCGGTTTTTTACGTTTTACGCGTCGGTTTTTTACGTCTTACGCGTCGGTTTTTTACGTTTACGCATCGGTTTTTTACGTTTTACGCCCCGGTTTTTTACGTTAACCTTTTTTACGTTTACGTTTTACGCCCCCCCCCCCCCCCCGGTTTTTACGTTTTAGTAAAAAAAAAATTACGTTTTAGTAAAAAAATTTTACGTTTCACCTAAAACTTTTTACTTTTTACGTTAAAAAGTTTACGGTTTACGTCAAAATGTTAACGGTTTTTTTTTTTTTACAAAAACTTTTTTAGGCAAAAACGAACGCACCCTGAAATCGCAAACTCGGTGAAGCGTCTCGGATATATTGTTTTCATCATCGACGCCTAAAAAAAACCCAACAAACAAAATATTTTACGTAAAACTTTTTACGTTTTACTTTTTATGTTTAAAAATTTACGTTTTACGTAAAATTTTTATGTTTTACGAACGCACCCATAAATCGCAAAACAAATGCACCCAGAAATCGCAAACTCGGTAGGAGTCTCAGATAGGTTGTTATCGTCATCGACGCCTCAATTTTTTTTTGAAACAACAACATCAAAACAAAGTGTATCTCGAAAAAAAACGTGGTTTGGCTCAGATTTTCCGATAATAAAAAAGGCTGCAAAGTGGGGTTTTTTTCAACGCGCCGTTATTTTTCAAGCGTATCCGGGTTTTTTCAAGCGTCGTTATTTTAACATGCCGTTTTTTATGCGCCGTTTTTTACGCGCCAATTTTTTAACGCCGTTTTTTTACGCGCCGTTTTTTAACGCCGTTTTTTCAACGCGCCGTTTTTACGAGCCAATTTTTTAACGCCGTTTTTTAACTCCGATTTTTACGCGCCAATTTTTTAACGCTGTTTTTTACGCGCCGTTTATTAACGCCATTTTTTAACGCCGTTTATTAACGCCATTTTTTAACGCCGTTTATTAACGCCGTTTTTTACGTTAACGTAATTTACGCGCCAATTTTTTAACGCCTTTTTTACGTTTTACGTTTTAAACTTTTTAAATTTTTTACGTTTTACGTTAAACTTTTTACGGTAAAAAAAAAAAATTACGTTTTAGTAAAAAAATTTTACGTTTCACCTAAAACTTTTTACTTTTTACGTTAAAAAGTTTACGGTTTACGTCAAAATGTTTACGGTTTTTTTTTTTTACAAAAACTTTTTTAGGCAAAAACGAACGCACCCTGAAATCGCAAACTCGGTGAAGCGTCTCGGATATATTGTTTTCATCATCGACGCCTAAAAAAAACCCAACAAACAAAATATTTTACGTAAAACTTTTTACGTTTTACTTTTTATGTTAAAAAATTTACGTTTTACGTAAAATTTTTATGTTTTACGAACGCACCCATAAATCGCAAAACAAATGCACCCAGAAATCGCAAACTCGGTAGGAGTCTCAGATAGGTTGTTATCGTCATCGACGCCTCAATTTTTTTTTGAAACAACAACATCAAAACAAAGTGTATCTCGAAAAAAAACGTGGTTTGGCTCAGATTTTCCGATAATAAAAAAGGCTGCAAAGTGGGGTTTTTTTCAACGCGCCGTTATTTTTCAAGCGTATCCGGGTTTTTTCAAGCGTCGTTATTTTAACATGCCGTTTTTTATGCGCCGTTTTTTACGCGCCAATTTTTTAACGCCGTTTTTTTACGCGCCGTTTTTTAACGCCGTTTTTTCAACGCGCCGTTTTTACGAGCCAATTTTTTAACGCCGTTTTTTAACTCCGATTTTTACGCGCCAATTTTTTAACGCTGTTTTTTACGCGCCGTTTATTAACGCCATTTTTTAACGCCGTTTATTAACGCCATTTTTTAACGCCGTTTTTTACGTTAACGTAATTTACGCGCCAATTTTTTAACGCCTTTTTTACGTTTTACGTTTTAAACTTTTTAAATTTTTTACGTTTTACGTTAAACTTTTTACGGTAAAAAAAAAAAATTACGTTTTAGTAAAAAAATTTTACGTTTCACCTAAAACTTTTTACTTTTTACGTTAAAAAGTTTACGGTTTACGTCAAAATGTTTACGGTTTTTTTTTTTTACAAAAACTTTTTTAGGCAAAAACGAACGCACCCTGAAATCGCAAACTCGGTGAAGCGTCTCGGATATATTGTTTTCATCATCGACGCCTAAAAAAAACCCAACAAACAAAATATTTTACGTAAAACTTTTTACGTTTTACTTTTTATGTTAAAAAATTTACGTTTTACGTAAAATTTTTATGTTTTACGAACGCACCCATAAATCGCAAAACAAATGCACCCAGAAATCGCAAACTCGGTAGGAGTCTCAGATAGGTTGTTATCGTCATCGACGCCTCAATTTTTTTTTGAAACAACAACATCAAAACAAAGTGTATCTCGAAAAAAAACGTGGTTTGGCTCAGATTTTCCGATAATAAAAAAGGCTGCAAAGTGGGGTTTTTTTCAACGCGCCGTTATTTTTCAAGCGTATCCGGGTTTTTTCAAGCGTCGTTATTTTAACATGCCGTTTTTTATGCGCCGTTTTTTACGCGCCAATTTTTTAACGCCGTTTTTTTACGCGCCGTTTTTTAACGCCGTTTTTTCAACGCGCCGTTTTTACGAGCCAATTTTTTAACGCCGTTTTTTAACTCCGATTTTTACGCGCCAATTTTTTAACGCTGTTTTTTACGCGCCGTTTATTAACGCCATTTTTTAACGCCGTTTATTAACGCCATTTTTTAACGCCGTTTTTTACGTTAACGTAATTTACGCGCCAATTTTTTAACGCCTTTTTTACGTTTTACGTTTTAAACTTTTTAAATTTTTTACGTTTTACGTTAAACTTTTTACGGTTTACGTTTTACGTTAAAGTTTTTAAAATTTTTACGATTTACGTTTTACGTTCTACGTAAAACTTTTAACGTCTTACGTTCTACGTAAAACTTTTTATGTTTTACGTTAAAATTTTTACGTTTTACGTTAAACTTTTTACGTTTTACGTTAAAGTTTTACGTTTTACGTAAAAGTTTAACGTTTTACGTAAAAGTTTTACGTTAAAATTTTTACGTTTTTACGCTAAAAAAATTTACGTTTTACGTAAAAAGTTTACGGTTTTAGCTTTTTTTCAAACATTTTTTACACAAAAACGAACGCACCCAGAAATCGCAACTCGGTAGGTGTCTCAGATATATTGTGATCATCATCGACTTATTGTGATCATCATCGACTGAGGGAAAAAAAATAAAAAATCAACAAAAAAAAAACAAAAACAAATGTTTGGATTCTTGAAAAAAAGGGGTTTGGCTCAGATTTTTTTCGATAATCAGAGGCTGCAAAGTGGGGGTGCAGTTTCAAAAATCTACCATCCACCAACCGTGCCGCGCCATCGTCATCAAATTATACGTTTTTTTTGCATCATCACCGCCCGAATCCACTGTTCGAATATTTAAAATCACCAGCAAACCCATATCAAATACCAAAATCACTATCCAAAATTTATGGGTGCAAAATTTCAAAGAAAATACCAACAGATCACTACCAAAATCTACCAAAATCACTATCCAAAATTTCAAAGAAAATACCAACAGATCAATACCAACAACAAGAAATACCAACAACAAGAAATACCAACAGATCAAATAACAACAAATCTAAACCCACCAAAATTCAAACCCACATTTTTTAACAGATCAAACCAAAATTCAAACCCATAAAATTCAAACCTGCATCCGGCTTCACCGGCTCAGCCACCGCCTCCCCCTGGGCTCAACCACCATCCGCAACGCCACCGCCACCAACCCCAACGCCACCACCACCAAAAACCAGTCACAAAGGGGGCGGCGGAGAGGAAAGGGAGGCAGAAGATGCCGCCGGAGAGCAGCCACCACCACCGCCTGTCGCCGCTGCAGACGGCCGCCGGAACAACGACGCCTCCGCCGTCGTTTCTCACTCTCTTCCCTCCGATCTCTTTCTGCCGACGGTGGTGGTGGCTGGTCGTTCATCGGTCCGCAGCGGAGATGGGGGAGGTGTTGCAGCTGTGTGTCCGCTGGTTAACCGGCACCGGTGAGGAACCCGGTTGCTGGCCGGAAATCGCCGAGAGGGGACTGGATTATGAGATTGGTTTGTGGAGGGTTGGGGGTTTTTGAGTATGTTACTGATAAATGAAGATGAAACTCAATTGAAGACTTGAAGAGAGAGAGAGAGAGAGAGAGAGAGTAAATGAAATAAATAAGAGGAAAAGACAACTACTCTGGTGACAATAAATGGAGAGAGAGAGAGTGAGGATTTGTCATTTAGAGTAAAAGACCTAAATACCCTTTTAGTTGGCTGATTATGATTGGTGGAGAGTGGTTCTCATGGTTCTCATAACTGGAGGTGGTTCTTATTCTAGCGGCTCCCTATATATATATATAGGGGAAGGTTCAAATGAAAACCACTAGTTATTGTGAAAACTCAAAAACTAATTAAAAACCACTAAAAAGAAGGGGGGAGACTTTTAATGAAGGAGGGGTAAAGTTGGAAAAAAATATGTAACTTTTCAAACATTTTCCATTTCTCCATACGTTATCATTTTAAAACAAAAATGGCACCATAAGATCACAAATTTTTGTATCTTTCATTCAAGTATATTCGAGCATATTTTTTATGACATAAAAAAAGATTTATGGTGTCGTCTTGTTTTCAATACTATTATTAAAGTAGTGCACATGTGCAATATAACATGTACTACAATTGCATTACATGCTTAAAATTAGCTTTTTGAGTCTAGTTTAGCTTTTAGGGTTAGTTTTTTTGGAGGTTTATGATTAGGATTAGGTTTTTGGGTGTGGGGGGGAGGGGGTTTAGGTTTTGGGGGGGGTGGGGGTGGGGGTGGGGGGTTTAGGTTTTTTTCGGGTTTATGTTTAGGGTTTAGTTTTAGGTTTTCGGGAGGGTGGGGGGGGGGGGTGGGGGGTTAGGCTTTTGGTGGGAGGGTGAATTTAGGTTTTTGGGGGGTGGGGGTGGGGGGTTTAGGTTTTTGGGGGGTGTCGGTGGGGGGTGGGTTAAGTGGTTTAGGCTTTCCGTATTAGTGTACTACACATGTGCAGTACAACCCAAAAAAAAAAAAAAAAAATTTGTTTCATATATAAAAACCAGCGAAATTTATAAAAAAAATTGAAAAAATTTTTTTTTGTGTGTTTTTTAGGCCTTTTTTAGTTAGTTTTCGAGTTTTCACAATAAAAGTGGTTTTCATTTGAACCATCCCCTATATATATATCTAGGATAATGCTAGGGAGAAAACCATCCATTTTGAGAAAACCCAACCTCCCGACTTTTTTTTTGAAAAAAAATAACACATGTAATATACATGTTTTTAAGAGTTTTGAGCCAAAAAAAATCAAATAAACGCCGAGTAGTTTTTTTTTTTTTTTTTTAAATAAACAAGTTTCAGCAACTTTTTCACTAACATGTGTTAGATAAAAAATCGCTGAAACTTGTTTATTTTTTTTTAAAAACACTCGGCGCTTTTTTGATTTTTTGGCTCAAAACTCTTAAAAACATGTATATTACATGTGTTATTTTTTTCAAAAAAAAAAAGTCGGGAGGATGGGTTTTCTAGGGTTTTCTCAAATTTTTAGGATTTTCTATCTAACTCTACCCTATATATATATATATATGCGTGTCTGTTTAGATATATCTTACGAATAACATCAGAAAAATAAAAAATAAAAACAGAAAAAACTTTGAAATTAAAAAACTTACAAAGTTCTATTATACATATATATATATATATATATATATATATATATATGATAAGGATCATGTGAGAAGTAGTAGGCTAAATGAGAAACTTGAGAAGCATTCTAGATCACACATTTTCCCTAAGCAAAAAAAAGGTGAAAAAATGCAAATTTATTTATTTATTTTTTTTTTGGAAAAATCGCAGCTTTTTCTTTAAAAATTATATTTTTTTTAATTTTTTTTTTGGATTTATACACATGTGTATATTGTTAATCTTTTAACTATACATATATGTATATTGTCCATTATACATATATGTATATACATGTTTAAAATTGAAAAATAAGTGTTATTTAGGGTTTAGCATTAGTATTTAGGGTTTAGCATTAGGGTTTAGGGTTTAGCTTTATGGTTTAGGGTTTAGCTTTAGGGTTTAACATTAGGGTTTAGCATTAGGGTTTAGCAATAGTATTTAGGGTTTAGCATTAGGGTTTAGCTTTTGGGTTTAGCATTAGGGTTTAACTTTTGGGTTTAGCTTTAACTTTTGGGTTTAGCTTTATCTTTAGGGTTTGTATTAGGGTTTAGCATTAAGGGTTTAGCTTTAGTGTTTAGTTTTAGCTTTTGGGTTTAGCATTAGGGTTTAGCTTTAGGGTTTAGAATTAGGGTTTAGCTTTAGGGTTTAGCATTAGGGTTTAGCTTTAGGGTTTAGAGTTTAGGGTTTAGCTTTAGTTTTTATGGTTTAAGATTAACAATATACACATTTTTTCAATTTTAAACATGTATATACATATATGTATAATTGACAATATACATATATGTATAGTTAAAAGATTAACAATATACACATGTGTATAAATCCAAAAAATATTTTTTTTAATCCTTAAAGAAAAAGCTGCGATTTTTCAAAAAAAAAAAAAAAAATTTGCATTTTTTTCACATTTTTTTTGCATTTTTTGCTTAAGGAAAATGTATGGTCCAGATTGCTTCTCAAGTTTCTCAAATAGATTGGACTTCTCTTAGGATCCCTACCCTATATATATATATATAGGGTAAGGTTATTGTAAAAAAAGACCAAAAGTGTGAGAAAGGTAAGAAAGAATCTCAGCCACTAGATCTAAATTAATTGAAAAGGGTTATCATTAATTCAATTAATTAAAAACTTCCCATAACAACCACCTAAATTATAGGAAGTATATAACACCATTCAACATTCAGCAAGTATATAACACCATTCAGTAAGTATATAACACTATTCAGCAAGTATATAACATCATTCAGCAAGTATATAACATCATTCAATAAGTATATAAACCATTCCGCAAGTATATAACACCATTCAGCAAGTATATAACACCATTCAGCATTCAGCAAGTATGTAAAACCATTCAGCATTCTGCAAGTATATAACACCATTCAGCAAGTATATAACACCATTCAGTAAGTATATAACACCAGTCAGCAAATATATAACACCATTCAGTAAGTATATAAACCATTCAGCAAGTATATAACACCATTCAGTAAGTATATAAACCATTCAACAAGTATATAACACCATTCAGCAAGTATATAACACCATTCATTGACTAAACATCTGATCGAAACATATTTTTTCTCTATATAAGTATAGCAATATGGTACTCATATTAAAGATAAAAAAACACTCGTTATTATGGTGTAATTTTTTTTTTTAAAAAGTTACGTATAAAAAGTTATTGACGTTTAAAAAAGACGGGGGAAATTACATGAGCATTACCTAATTTCTAGTGGGTTTAAAAGACTATATTGCCCCTATAAATTTCAAATCTGTCCAAATTAATGAAAATATTTTACAATTTGATCCCTATTGATCTCAACCATTAGATCAAAAGATCTAATGTCTGAGATTCTTTCTTATCTTTCTCACACTTTAAGCCTTTTATACAATAGAATTTGGTACTTTGGTTTTGTTTTAAGATATATTTTTATATAATTAACACTTTTTTTTGCGCTTCTCGCCTAAGCCTCGTGCCCAACAAATCGCCATGAGGGCGCCTCACGCCTTTAATAACTATGGTGGAAGCTAAATTCATCTCGGTATCCAACTATCTCAGATGGTGAGAAAGGTATTACTTGTTTATGTTGACAGCTCCTAAATATGACCAAGTTAAACCAGCATATGCTACAATTCACTAAGTTTAGACACACCAACACATTGCAGGTGTAACCAAAATATTCAGAGTACAAATCACAAGTTTCAACAACAAATCTACTCTAGATAAAGCTACATTACCTCAAATTTCAACTTTAACTCCGTCGCAACTATACAAGAAATAAGTGAACCTAAGGTGCACCATTTAACGCGATGAATGGCTTGTTGTTGTTCTTAAATCAGCAGCAGCTGCGGCAAATGGCTTGACCGATGAGCGAAGCAATTCAGGTCCCTCAGCAGCAATTCTCTTGCATAAGGCATCACAATTACTCATCACTTCAGTTAGCCTTGCTTTCAGCACCCCAAGTTCCACCTGTATCTCATCAACTAATTGCAACATTGTAATCCAGTTTGTTGTTTATAAATTTGAGATGAAGAAAATTAACCGATATCCGATTTTTTACTACATTAACTGCTTAGACTGGAAGCCATAATTTATAAAAGGAAAAAAGAATAAATCTTGACTCTTTCTGATCACTAACCTCAGAAACCAAACAGTTGCTGACGTCTGGAAGCAAAATATCTTTTATTTCATCTTCATATGCGACTTCATTGATTCGTTGAAGATGGCTATCATCAAAGTCCCTGTACAAATATAGAGCTTGTTACGCTAAACGAAGTTAAGAACCAACATGTATTGACCAAACTGTGAGATTAATGCATATGTTCTTACTTGAAAAAACCACCTCTGACACTGCAAGCAACATTTCTAGCAACACAAAGGATAGGAACAACACTGTTTGCCTAAAAGAAAAATAATACATGCATTAATATGATAGCATAAGGATAATATAAACACAATTCTCGCTTTAAATTAAAAATTAATGTTAATTAGTACTTCAGCTTGAGCATAATATGGAGCAAAAGCAGGAACAACGTGAACACGAGGTTGATCTCTCTCATCCCACACTTTCAAACGATCGTCAATAACTAATGCCATTTTGGGATGGCAGTTCCCATCTTGAAAAACATTAAAGAGTGATTTCTTCAACCCTGGTAGATTTGAAACAAGTATATGAGTAAAATGCCCGTATAACAATTGCATAATATAAGTAAAGAAACACAAACTAACCGGATTTCACACACACGATACGGTTCGACAACTCTTTTATGGCTATTAAATTTGAATCTGGATCGAGAAGCCTCCACATTTCTAAAGCATAATCTCTTTCAGCCATTGTACAAACATAAACCTCAAAATGCTTTCGTCCTCTTGCAATCAAGTAGCTTCTAAGATCCTCCCATAGTCCCATGCAGGTCTCAATCACACAAGAACACCTGTATCACGAATCTTGATAAATGCAAGGGTTATAGTAAGATATTAAATAAATATACATGAATAAGATCAAGTGTCCATATAATAAATGTATACCAGTGGGTTGATACGGGTGAGGATGATGTTCTTCTCTTGCAATATTATAAGAGGGCGAACAACAGTTTGATGAATGTCTGATAAAGCAGGGACAACCTCAGACTCTACTTTGATTAACTTGCCATTTTCAACAACTTGATCACTTTCGGCATATTGTTTTAAGATGTTTCTATCGTCATGATATCGTTTAATCTCGGAAAGCATACCAGCAATACGTGGCGGGTCAGCTTCACAGCTTAGTCTCCTTTGTAAGGATTCAATTCGATCCTCAAATGACCTCAAAGTATTGGCTACTATGAGAGTCTCGTCAAGGTCAAATACGATGCCCAAACATCTTAGGTTCAGCATGACTAAGCATGACACGTAAAGCCCTGGCGCAACGATAAATCCCCAAAAAAAACATGGAAATAAGTCGTTTCTTCTAGAACGCATTGCCACCAAGTGCAGCTCATCTCCACCAAGTGAGACAACAGCAGTCTGCACATAGTGAACAACACATTAAGATGGTAATCAGATCATGTATTAACAGGCTAACTTAATGTTACAGATACTATTTAATGACACACTCTAATAAGTTTCAAGACATGCATAAACACGACTAGAAGTAAAATATTCACATTTATGTAGTAATAACTAAGAGGATCACGTGCGACATGCACAAAAGAACATATAGGCAAAGGTCAGTATGCAAATGCTAAGTAATAATGACAGTTTATATCAGGAAGTCGATAAAACCCTCCTTGTACTTTGAATATATATATTTATATTGTCGGGTGTTATTAAGATATAGACTAAACCAGTTTTTTAAGCCAGATTAAAGAAAAGAAAGAGAGACCTATACTCATGATTAGATGCAATTTATTTTGTTTTGGAATGCATTTGTTTAATTGCTTCAAAGTCTCAACGCTTAATCAAAACAGGACCAGCTAATGTTTCAAGATAAACAATTACGAGTTTTTTTTTGAACTGATAGCATAATCTGGCTTATTCTTCAGAGCAAAATCAAAACAAGAGCTTTAACACTATTCTTCGAAGCTAAATTAAAACAAGAGCTTTAACATATATATCATTTACTGGTTTATTCTTCAGGGCAAGACTATTCGATGAAGAATCATCCAGATTACAAGTTTCAGTCATGAGTTCTCGAAAGAGAATAATATCCACGATGAAACCAAGCTGATAATAACACATTGTCGAGCATTTTATACAAATAAAAATGCTATTCTGCTAGTTTAGATAAGAAAAATAACATTGAAAAACTTCCATAATATGTAGGAAGCTCCCAAGCACCATTACTTCTCTTTTTGATGGACAAATTAGCTGCAAAGTTTTTTTTTTTAAAAAGCAGACAATTTACAGACCCGAACACCATATCGAACATTAATCGCAAAGTTTCTTTTGTTGGCCACTTTACAAGTTAAAAATTTGTAAATTAGTTTATAGAAGTATGGGACGAAAGATTGAAGTAGTTTAGGGGTACGGGTCAATTTCGGTTATTTATATCTTAACCAAGTCATACAGGTCAGACTAAAAAAAGTTGGATAAAATGTAAATAAGTCAAATGGGTTGAAATTGCACCTCTTGCATTTCCGCTCCTTAAGTGCTCCAGCTCAGCCTTTTCTTTCTCCAACAAAAGCTTCATACTGGATATCTGAATGAACAAAAAGAACGGGTCATAAAACACAACATTTATACTCGAAAGGGTCATCACGTGATCAAATTAGCCTATGTAAAACATGTATGATTACCAAAACAGACCGCCATCTTAGGTATACTAAATTGAGTGGGCTTGAAAGGGTCATCACAGATCCAACTTAGGTATACTAAAGAGCAGCAGGCATATTGTTTGATGTAAATCTTCCAGCAGAAAGGTTTCCGCTTTGTTGTTGAAGCCCACTTGAAGGTACATTAGCAATTGTTGGATTTCGGGATCCAAGTGTGCCCGCGGCATTAAAACTACCATGTAAGTTGTGGAGCCCCTGAACAGATCCTACAACAATCATACAAATCAAAGCCCAATATTCTTTTAGGAACACAGTATATTATCACCACATTTCTCCATCATGTTCATTGTACCTGGTCCATTAGTTCCCATCGCCATCCCTGTTTTGCAGCTCAACACTGATGTTCTTCGTCGTCGTTTGGTCATTAAATGCAGCCTGGAACACTCCCAAATCACCACCATGCCTGAGAGTTTCCCTCCTGTTACATACCAATCATGTGAGCAGTATCATCACACAACAAACTTTACCCTCTTAACTAAATTGTTTGAGTATACCCTAGAATACCAACCTATACAAAAAAAAAAACACTAAATCAATAATATAAATTCGATTAAGCAGCACAAAGGCTGAATAAACAAACACCTTACCCTGGATGAGTCACCGTCGAATTCCATTCCCGTCTTCGTCACCTGAGCAATTGTCGGCATAACCTAGCCGCTGCCTGCTGTTGATGCCGGGGCCACCCATTTTGAAAGTATAAGTTAAAAGTAATCAAGAAAATGAATTTGAAAGTATAATCCATGATAGTTATGAAGATAAGTTCATACCAAAGCATTCATGGCACAGGCTTTCTTGTGTTGGTCAAATCCGGGCCTTTTCTCTCTAGAAACATAAACAAGAAGCGGTAATTTGTTTCCTTCGACGTCTTGAACCCCATTATTTCCTAGAAAAACATGTTGAACATGTACAAATTTCAATAATTTTATGTACGCGTATAATTAATATTGAAATTATTCCTTGGAGCATGTATAATCATGAAAACAAAAGGTTAAGGGAAACCTATATGGACTTATCTTGCTTAAGGGAATCGGTATCTTCCGTGACAGTGGTTGCCTCCCCTCATCCATCCTGTAATACCAAATTAACACAATATTATAACTTTCCCACATAAAAAACATACTTACCGTTCATTCTTTATTGCTTATCTTCCACATTTTAGCACAACTTTTTGTACTTAGAACACTCATCATGCTTTTTTTTTGAACGGTAGATCTGTGTCATCGCCACCATCTTCAAACGGTAGATCTGGCCACCAAACGGTAGATCTGTGTCATCGCCACCATCTTCCACCCACAACCACCAGGTAATCTGAAATACTACACAGATCCGATTCAAATAACAGAAAAAAAAGATATGGTAAAAAGAAAGGTACCCAGCGGTCAAACCAGTCGATCTGGTGTCGGATCTAGAATCGCCTGGAGAAAGAAGCGTAGATCTTGAAAATCGCCTGGAGAAAGAAGGAGGAGAGATCTTGCTCATACCACAGATCTTGCTCATACCACAGATCTCGTGAAACCCTAAATCGCCTGGAGAAAGAAGGAGGCTAAGAGATCTTGCTCATACCACAGATCTTGAATCGCCTGGAGAAAGAAGGAGGAGCGGCTGTGGATGAAATGAATTAAGGGTTTAGGCCGTGGGGTATGGGGCGGGGGTTTGGGCGTGGGTTGGGGTAAAACGCCGAAGGCACCACCCCGGGTGGGCTTGGGTTGGGGCATGGCCCCTTGGGGCTTGGGTTTCAAGCCAGGCGTGGGGCGGGGGAGCAAGGTGACATGGCGGTTTGTGAATGGCCAAAAGAAAATAGCCGTTGGGCTAGCCGTTGGCCAACGGTTATATTAAAAAAAAAAATTAATTCCATTTTTTCACTATAAAACTCACATTTTACTTCCATTTTGACAAATGCACTGGTCGCATTCAAATCAAATATGAAGAGCGACTTCCGTTTCATGCATTGTTGGGAGATTTGTAAATTCCATCCAAAGTGGTCGACTATCCCCATTGGTAGCGAAACTAACTCGTCTTCCAAAAGGTCAAGGGCCTCGTCCCAAGCCTAATCTGATGCACGAGATCAAGAGTTTGAGGACCTTTTGGATGATTCGCCAAGCCCAAACCGGCCTGAGCATGGAAGAAATGCCTCAAGAAGGCGTGCTAAAAAACAAACGGCATCGGCTTCAGTTGGGAGTTCTGAGTCGCGTAGGGGAATATACAGCGACCAGTTGGATGAGATTTCATGCAAGATGGATACATTCAACGTATTCCAACAACAAAGGGCCGAAATACGAATGAGCAAAGAAGCTAGAGATTCTGCTAGAGATGCCCTGAAACAAAGACGTGATGATTTGAAGATTCTTTCCCAGCCGATTGATCACCTACAGGATGACGAGTTAGAAATAGTATTGGCGTTGAGAGAAGAGATAAAAAACAAATATAAAAATTAGGAATTTGTTTTTTTTTTTTTTGTAATTTTCTTTTCTTGTAATGATCTATTTAAAAATATTAAAAACTTAAATTTGTGTTTATTGGGTTTGCCCAGCGGGTCAGCCCAGCCGGTCAGCCCACAAGCCCACAAGCCCACCAAACCCACGCCCCAAACCCCCGCCCCACCATACCCTGATCAATGTGGGTTTACCCATGTCTGCCACCCCATTCCACATGTCAACCAATGCCCAACCCACGCCCAAACCCCCGCCCCACCATACCCCATGGTCTTAGAAAGGAGTGAAAGAAAGTTTTTATTGGATCCACAAGAGTAAAACGGGTCTAAGAAATCCGGTTAGGATCCATGACAGTACACCGCGTGTTATAGAACTTTTCAACACCTTTATGCTTTAAAGATTGTATAATGTGCTTAAAATGGTTGTACAATGGCAAATGACCATTCTTGCCCTTCCATTATGCTTATTAAAGTAGTATAGATATATATATATATATATATAGAATTGCGCTAAAATAAGAACCACCTCGAGTTGTAAGAACCGTGAGAACTTTTTGATCCGGGGCGAGGTGGACCAATTTTTTTTTCACAAACGTAGATGCGTGTATTATAAACACATTTGTAAAAAAAATTCAAAAAAAAAAAAAAATGCCGTGTGTGTAGTTTTGAGCACCACAAGTTTGTGTTTACGGGTACCGTAAATTTTCCGGTTAGATTTACGGTACCCGTAAACACAAACTTGTGGTGCTCAAAACTACACACACGACATTTTTTAAATTTTTTTTTTTACAAATGTGTTTATAATACACGAAACTACGTTTCTGGAAAAAAAATTTGGTCCACCTCGCCCCGTACGGTGTAGTTCTCACGGTTCTTACAACTCGAGGTGGTTCTCATTTTAGCGGTCCCATATATATATATATATATATATATATATATATATATAGAAAGGTTAACATACTTCACGGCTTATCATACTTCACGTAGGAGACAATGGTAACCGTTGGATCAGGGGTATAATCACGCATGGAACATATAATCACGCATGGGACCACATAATCACGCATAGGATCCAAAATCACGCACGTTATTTTGGTCAAAAAAATAATTACGCATGTTATATATTTCGTGAAGTACGTTAATGTACATTAAGGCGTGAAGTACATTATACTTTCTCTCTCTCTCTCTCTCTATATATATATATATATATATATATATATATATAGTGGAGGGTTCAAATGAGAAGAAATTTTTTTGTAAGAAGAAAAAAGAAGAAGTTTCAACCAATAAAAATGCTTCATTTTACTTTATTTAATATTTGCATTTAATTTTAATATAAGGGTATATTGGTAAACTTACATAAATCATTAATTTATATTCTTCCCCTTTAATAACTAACTAAATTAAATTTGTAACTCCTTTTCAAAATATATATTTTTTCCAAATTAGAAAAACCACTTAATTTAAATTGTATAATAAATTACTAGTTCTTTAGGATAAATTACGAGTTGTGTAGGATATATTTTGTGGTGTGTAAGATAAATTTCGACTGTGTAGGATAAAATTCTATAATGTGTAGGGTATATGTAGGAAATTTTTGATATGTGTAGGTTTTGTAGATTGTATGTAGGATAATTAATGGTTAGTTGACTAATTAATTAAAGAGAGAAAAATTAATGATATGAGTTATAAATGAAATAGTATTTTACTATAGGGAGAAGATCATACGAGAACCACCTATTATTGCGAGAACCGCGAGAACCAATGTGAACACAACCAAAAATGCCTAAAAATAGCCAAAAATCACACAAAATTTTTTTTTTAATATTTTTTATATAAAAATCGCTACTTTTCGAAGCAAAAAAAAAAATTAAACAAAATTTAAAAAAAAAATAAAATTTTTTTGCCACTAAAAGTAGCGATTTGAGCATAAAAAATATTAAAAAAAAAATTTATATATTTTTTTATTTTTTTAGATTTTTTTAGGTTTTTTGGGGGTTTAGTTTTTAGCATTTTAGCTTGGGGGGTGGGGGTGGGGGGGTTTAGGTTTTT
Organism: Helianthus tuberosus; assembly: GCA_030545235.1. Lineage (NCBI taxonomy): Eukaryota > Viridiplantae > Streptophyta > Magnoliopsida > Asterales > Asteraceae > Helianthus > Helianthus tuberosus. The sequence goes on along the minus strand of CM060411.1, from coordinate 140,403,788 downwards.
TTTTTTTTTTTTTGGGGGGGGGGTAGGTTTTTTTTAGGTTTTTTGGGGGTTTTAGTTTTTATCATTTAGCTTGGGGGGGGGGGGGGTTAGGTTTTTTTAGGTTATTTTTAGCTATTTTAGGTTGTGTTCACATTGGTTCTCGCGGTTCTCGCAATAAGGGTGGTTCTCGCATGATCTCCTCCCTATATATATATATATTGTAACACCCCGTGTTTTCACGAGTGAAAGTCAAAGTCAAGGTCAAAGTCAACGACCGATTTCGCGCGACTTGACTTGTAGAAATGTTTTTATGTTATTTATATTATGTGGAGTAAGTGTCGTACATTGCAATAATCGACTCGTGATAACCGTATTCCAATCGACCTACGACTGTGAATGATAGGAAGTAACAATGCGATAAAGTTAATCAAGCTATGCTAATCAAATCGACATCGAATCGAACTCGAACTGTGTATTTTACTTATCTATTATACGTGTGTGTGTGCCTTACGTGTTACCTGTGCATGTTTATTTTATTTTATGTTATGTTATGATAATCAAGCGAACTCAATCGAACTCGAAACCTAACTCGAATGTAAGCGAACCCGAACCCGAATCCCGAGTCGAACCGTATAAGAAGTAGTTGGGACTGAATGTAATTTGAGTAGGAAACCCTATCGAATCGCTCGCAAATCGAAACCGAAGCAACATCGCACCGAACGCACCAAAGCAGGCGGCATCCGCACGGATGGCCAATCCGCACGGATTGCCATCCGCACGGATGGCCAATCCGCACGGATGACCCATCCGCGCGGATAGCCTATCCGGGTACGTGCCATGCGCACGGCTCGCCCTTTCCCTTTTTGGCATCCTATAAATACACTGGTCACTCTCCAACTTTTCCACTTTTGGCAAGTGACGTCCGAACCACACGCATTCTTCACTTTTCCTCAGATTTCTCTCAATCCAGGTAATATCTTGCACTAATTCTTGTACGTTCTTGATCACTACACAATTCTACACATTTCCATCTTTCAAATCTCCACTTTTAACCATGAAATCATCCGGATTTGAGGTATTCTCGGGTGACGTCATCATGAAGTTCTTATGAACTTCAAGCTTGACCTCATTCCACCAAGAATAACTCAGATCTAAACGATTTCCACAAGATTGCACCATAACTTCACCTAAATCTAAACTTTTCTAAGGATAAAAGAGTTGAAAGAAATAAACCTAAGTTCTCTCCTTCTTTTACCCTTAAAATCGGTATGAATCTGATCGGTTCTAGTGTTCTACTCGTCAATAGTGATGCACTAGTCCTAGATCTGGATTTTACCCATCAGACACCTGATTTCAGGGTCAACCGGAATGACCGTTCTGAGTCGCCGACAGGCCGAGTTAGGGTGGTTCATGGCCGGTCTAGTCAAGCGGGTGAGAACACAATTCCAAGTGGGTGCCATGAAATCAGAACGTCTCGATAAACGACAACAGAAACCCAGAGTAGACGAACGGAACAATCAGACCAGAGGCTATCCGCACGGATTACCACTGCCCGCACGGACTACCATCCGCACGGATCGACGTCCGCGCGACCGGCTTGAAAGGTAGAAACACTTATGTGCTTTCTAAATGCTACAACGAAAACTCCAAAGCACAAGCCATCATACACAAACACATCTCACACTTAGGAAGAAACAATCCACTTGAACGTTTATCCGTACAAGCAACTTATCCGTACGGATAAGCCATCCGCACGCACAACTGATCCGCACGGATTACCATCCGCACGGACGGCTCGTACGCACGGATAGCTTATCCGGATGGATCACCATCCGCACGCATCACCATCCGCACGGATAGTTCATGCGCACGGATGACTCCCTCTCACGGATAGCTGATCCGCACGATCAGTTATCCTACCCACTCTCACTTGTACTGTCTTACGCGCCACTTATCGTTACGTTATCAAATCTATTCAGGCTAACCGTACTCGCTGTAAAGCGCTCCCTTCAATCCATAATCGCTGTGAGTATACTCGAACCCTTTTTGCTTTAACACTTTTGGGTGTTACATACGTTACAACTATTCAAACTACAACTATCACACTACTCAAGCTATTTTAACGCTAAACCATTAATGCATGTTATACGTGGCTTACGAATGCTTGTTGTTATGTTTACACATGGAATGCTGTCTACCTGCCTTAGCAACGATAGTACTATAGTTTGGACTCAGCACCCGTTCACACGGGGGTTGTTAAGGATCTTTTACTTGCATGGATTACGGTGCTAATCATGTATTGCGAACTGCCTCGGGCAGTCAACCCGCAGTCATTGGTATCGATGGATCTATGTCGATAACTAACGTGCTTCATTTCACTATGTGTACGTGCTGGTTATGCGTAAACGAATTCGAACTCTATATGCTATTATCAAACTTGTATGCTCACCTTTACATTTTATGTATTGACTTTATTTTAACGTATGTGACAGGTGCCTAGGTTGTTTATATGCTTCTCGGGCTGTGATGAACTTGAAGCTAGGAACTGGAGTCTAGAAACCAACGAATAAACTAGTTATGTTAAATCTGAGTTGTCGGAACAGAATATTTGTTTTGATGTTATCTGTAATAACTTGTTTGACTATTTAAGATACGGTATGGGACGTATTGCTTTAATTAAATGGTAATGATAGTTGTTATGGAAACTTCTGGACAATCTGTTTCGCTCAGTGTCACTCCCCGATGATTCCGCCATCGGTTGGGGTGTGACAGATTGGTATCAGAGCCATAACTATAGGGAATTAGGCAAGACTCGACCTAGTCCGGGTCGAAGTCTTAGAGACCTAGTCCATAGTTAAGAACCAACATACCAACTCACACGTATGCGTAAACTCACCACTATCACTCACTCTTCTCTATCACTGTACTCGAATTTTCAAGTTGTGAACAGGTAATGAGGCCGAGAATAGGTGTGAAAACCGCAAACTCTCGACTAAAGTTGCCTAATCAGTTTGTGTTTTAGCTACAAACGAGGAGAATCATACCAAATTAGGAGTGAAATCCATATTTTGATGAATAATCTCCTCAATTTTTATAAAAAACGAGGACGGAAGTTGCAAGATAGGGGTGAAACCCTAACCTTGACGACTCGTCCTGCTTTTATACAAAATTCCCACCAAAGTTTCGATGGACTCCAACGGTCTAAAGACACAATATAACCAATGGGAATTGCGCCAACGCCCAAGAATCGAGGCAAAGGCATAGTCCTGGAGGTAATTGTGCAGGATCCTTGCGAATAGTCGAGCCACTTTGGTCAGTCGAAGTCTATTAGCCGCAGACAATCTACTTTTGATTTATCGACCTTTATGAAGATTTTATGTGTTTTTCTGTTATTTGTTAACATTTTGAGGTACTATTGGTTTCGACCCAACACTATTGCTCCTGCTAAAAAAAACACAAAACTCACACAACACGACATTGACAAATCGCTCGCGCTACGCTACTTTTGAACACTCGCAAACTCTAAATACTAGGTTTCTGTTTTCTGACTACCCCTAGTGACTAAGATATATGTGTTCTTGCTATTGTGTTTACGTGTTTAGGAGTGTTGTGATTATGTGCTCTATGTGTTTATGTGATTTGTGCAATTCTGTGATTTTGTGACTATATATACGTTTACATGGTACGTGTTACTGAGCTTTAGTAGTAATAAACGTGTGAGGCGAGATTCGAATACATGTGTTGAGTTCCGTGGTGATGTCTATTGCAGACAATGTCGTCAGGATCCCGCCATACGACTCTTTCTCGTCGGGAAAGGAGGGACAAACGTCTTGCCTCTATTATCGCGAAAAGTGTGGCAAAAGCTGTGAGTGATGCCTACGAGAACGCCAGCAAATCATCCGAGGAATCAAGGACTGAAGGTCCTAAAGCTGCCACGAGACCTTTCAGTTTTAAGCAATTCAAGTCATGTGGGCCGAAAGAATTCACAGGCGAAGGAGGTCCTACTGCGCTATTCCACTGGTTTGACTCTATCGAGGTTACTCTGCGACAAAGTGGTTGCCCTGATGACCTTCGAACTCTGAACGCTACCGGCGTCTTTCAGTCCCGTGCTTTGGACTGGTGGACGGCCGAGAGGAACAAGAGAGGGAATGATGCAGCTTACGGTTTGTCGTGGGATGAGCTCAAGGAAGTCATGCTAGAGGAATTCTGCCCTCCTCACGAGCGTCAAAAGCTTAAAGATGAATTTTGGCACATACATCAGAAAGATGGAGACAATGCTGGCCTTACTGCTCGCTTCAAACAGCTCAGCATTATCTGTCCCGACCAGGTCAAGACTCCTGATATGACCATCAAGAAGTACATTCGAGCTTTGCCCGACTGCGTTGCTGATTTCGTGCAAGCGGTTAAGACTACCACGATCGAGGAAACCTATATGCTAGCCGCTGAAATCAATGACAAGAGGGTTAAGGCTGGGGTGTGGGATAAGACCTCCAAGCATCTGCATCAAGCCACCACTGCTGCACCAACTGCTGAAACCACCTCGTCAAGCAACAAGAGAAAGAACAAGAGAAAGAACCGCTCCACCAACAAGAACTGTGCGATTACTGCTGCACCGATCCAAGCTGTACCTGCCCAACAGCGTCAAGTAGCGGCGCCTGTGGCCAATGCACCGCCTGCAAAGCGTGCATATAGTGGGCCACACCCACTTTGCCCTACTTGCACCTATCATCACCCGACTGCTATTCAATGCCGCTTCTGTGCTCATTGCAACGTGTACGGCCACTTTACAGCCAACTGCCGTATCCGTCAAGCTCCTGCCAATCAAGCTCTATTCGCTGCCCCACAGGGTCAACAAGCTCCTCCGACACCCGCAGTCAAAGCCAGAGCATGCTTCACGTGTGGCGACCCGAACCATTTCGCCAACATGTGCCCGAACAGGGTAGTGAAACAAGAACCGCAACAGCAGCTGCCACAGCAGCAGCAACAGCAGCAACAACAACAACAGGCAGCACGCGCCAGAACCTTCAATCTCAATGTGCGTCAAGCCCAGGCCGACAACAACGTGGTCAATGGTACGTTCCTTGTGAATGGTATTTATGCTTCATGTTTGTTTGATACTGGAGCCGATAATTGCTTTGTGTCGATCAAATTTGAGAAACTCCTTAGTCGTAAACGTTCTCGACTCTCCTCTGCATTCGATGTTGAAGTCGCTACCGGAAGAACCGTCGCTGTAAACTCTGTTATTCGTGATTGCACTCTCGAGCTCAACAACCACCTCTTCTCAATCGATCTCATCCCGATGCAACTCGGAAGTTTCGACGTCATAGTAGGCATAGACTTTCTTCGCGAAAACCATGCCGAAGTTGTGTGCTTCGACAAAATGATTCGTTTTTCGCTCGCAAACGGTGATTCGCTGTGTGTTTATGGTGATACTACTTCGAAGGGTCTCAAGCTTATGTCATGCCTCCAAGCTAGCAAGTATCTCCGCAAGGAATACAGAGCTTTCTTGGCCAACATTGTAGCAGCGGAGAAGGAAAAGAGAGTGAAGAAGGAAGTAAAAGACGTTCCTGTGGTTCGAGAATTCCCTCGAGTTTTTCCAGAGGATCTTCCCGGACTACCTCCAAAGCGCGATATTGATTTTCGCATTTATCTCATTCCTGGAGCTAATCCTATCGCCAGAGCTCCTTATCGACTCGGGCCGTCCAAAATGCGCGAACTCTCAACCCAACTCCAGGAATTGCTTGAAAAAGGCTTTATTCGCCCGAGCACCTCTCCTTGGGGCGCACCAGTCCTTTTCGTCAAAAAGAAGGACGGGTCGTTCCGGATGTGCATCGACTACCGGGAATTGAATAAGTTAACTATCAAGAACCGCTATCCTCTGCCTCGAATCGACGATTTGTTTGACCAACTACAAGGCGCTACGTGTTTCTCGAAGATCGATCTACGTTCAGGATATCATCAACTGCGTATACAAGAGGAGGATATACCCAAAACCGCGTTTCGTACTCGTTACGGCCATTACGAATTCGTTGTCATGCCTTTTGGCCTAACAAACGCACCAGCAGTTTTCATGGATCTGATGAATCGAGTGTGTAAACCATATCTCGACCGTTTCGTCATCGTGTTCATCGACGATGTCTTGATCTATTCCAAAACGAGAGCCGAACACGCGCAACATCTACGTCTGGTTCTCGAGTTACTCCAGGGGAACCAACTCTACGCCAAATTCTCCAAATGCGAGTTTTGGTTGGGGGAGATTCAGTTTCTGGGTCACATCGTAAATAGTCAAGGCATTCACGTCGATCCTGCGAAGATTGAAGCTGTTAAGAGCTGGGTTACGCCTAAGAACCCGTCTGAAGTCCGCTCTTTTCTCGGACTAGCGGGCTATTATCGACGATTTATTGAAGGATTCTCGAAGATTGTTGTACCACTTACCTCTCTCACTCATAAGGACCAACCTTTTGTCTGGGGAACCAAACAAGAGACTGCTTTCCGAACCCTCAAATACATGCTTTGCAATGCTCCTGTTCTCACACTACCCGACGGAAACGATAATTTCATTGTCTACTGTGATGCTTCCAACCTTGGTCTTGGTTGTGTCCTAATACAACGAGACAAGGTCATAGCTTACGCATCTCGTCAGCTCAAAGTCCACGAGAAGAACTATACAACCCACGATCTCGAGCTAGGCGCAGTTGTTTTTGCATTAAAGATTTGGCGACACTACCTGTATGGTACAAAGTGTACGATCTTCACCGATCATAAGAGCCTACAACACATCTTTAATCAGAGGGAACTTAATATGCGTCAACGCCGATGGGTAGAACTTCTCAACGATTACGACTGTGAGATTCGTTATCACCCAGGCAAGGCAAATGTTGTTGCCGACGCGCTTAGCAGACGGAGCTATCTGCTTAGCACTCGTAATGTTCAAGCCCAGCACAACCTCGAAGCCCTCATTCGCGACGCCCAACATGCATGTTTCAACGAACGCACTTTGAAGAAAGAAAGAATCTACCACGATGGAGCCCAACTTGTGAGCAAATCAAATGGGATATTCCACTTCCTAGACAAGATTTGGATCCCCAAGCGAACCAACTTACGACAGATTGTCATGGATGAAGCCCACAAATCCCGATACTCTATCCATCCCGGTGCTGACAAAATGTACCATGATCTTCGCTATAGATACTGGTGGTCGGGTATGAAACGGGATATCGCTCTCTATGTCGGAAAATGCCTAACCTGTGCTAGAATCAAGGCTGAACATCAAAGACCCTCTGGCTTGCTCGAATAACCACCAATTCCCATGTGGAAGTGGGAGAGCATAGCCATGGATTTCGTAACCAAGCTTCCAACTACGTCATCGGGTCACGACAACATTTGGGTTGTTATTGACCGTTTGACTAAATCAGCTCACTTTCTGCCTATACGGGAAGACTACAAGGTAGAACGATTAGCCCGAATCTACACCGACGAGATCATTTGTCGACATGGGACGCCTCGTGACATCATCTCTGACCGTGATGCTTGGTTTACTTCACGATTGTGGGAAACATTCCAAGCGGCACTCGGTACAACGCTTAATCTAAGTACTGCGTTCCACCCACAAACCGACGGTCAGACTGAAAGAACGATTCGTACACTTGAAGACATGCTCCGTTCGTGTGTTCTAGACTTCGGTGGTAATTGGGATAGACACCTTCCGTTAGTCGAATTCTCGTATAACAACAGCTACCAGGCTAGCATCCAGATGGCACCTTTCGAGGCCTTATACGGAAGAAGATGTCGATCGCCTATTGTGTGGCACGAGATCGGTCACTCGCAACTAACCGGCCCGGTGCTGCTACAAGAAACGACAGACAAAATTTTCCAAATTCGAGACAACCTAACGAAAGCTCGGGATCGACAGAAAGTTTACACCGATAAAAAGCGCAAACCCCATGAATATGGCGTTGGTGACTACGTACTCCTAAAGGTATCACCTTGGAAGGGTGTAGTCCGATTCAGCAAGAAGGGGAAACTCGCGCCTCGATATGTGGGACCTTTTAAGATTCTGGAAAGGATCGGAAAAGTCGCCTACAGACTCGAATTACCGGAGGAACTTAGCAATGTCCATCCGACTTTCCACGTGTCAAACCTCCGAAAGTGCATCGCCGACCACGATCTACATGTTCCTCTAGATGATCTACAAGTGAACGAAACATTACACTTCGTGGAAAAGCCTGTCGAAATCATGGATCGCCAAACCAAAGAATTCAGGCGCTCACGCATTCCTATCGTGAAAGTCCGATGGGAGGGCAAACGAGGCGCGGAGTTCACTTGGGAACTCGAAAGCGACATGAAGGCAAAGTATCCCCAGTTGTTCAACGAATGAGTAATGTCCGGTTAAGAAAGGCAAGGTGACATACTTGTAAATAAGGAGAGTCTCCTTATATCCTTGTGCCTATAAATAGAACCCTTAGGGTTAGTTTAGGGACTTTTGCTCATTTGGTAGTTTAGGGAGATAATCTTAGAAAGAGAAAGTTCTCTCTACGTGATTCTCGGCTTTGTATATGTCATCGTAATCAATAGAATCACGGTTATTGTATACGATTAATTTAGCAACTTGCAGAGAAAAACGTGACAGAGATGAAAGATGAAGAACTTGATCAAATCTGAGTGCGTTTGATCCTCGCAATCGATCACCTGCTCAGATACCACTTGTAGGATCGGTTTTGACTCCGTTACGATTATGTTTAGTCACGCACGTTCACGGACTCCGCACGATTCGTAGTCAACAATAGTCAATACGTATATGTTATCTGCACGGATATGTCATGCGTGCGGTGAACATCAACAGCAACATCCAACATCTTTTTAACAAAAATTAAGATTTCTCCCAAATGACTTCGAATTAAGATCTGAAACTTTATAGGCTTTTAGATCAGACAATTTCGCATATCATATCCAAAAATCAACAATTTTCAACCGTAAAAACCCGATTAATTTGACGACTTTCAGTGGTCCAAACGAAGAACTCTCACACGTGATTCACGACCTAGTTACAGCTTTTGGCTTAATTTCGGGACGAAATTCCCTAAACAAGGGGAGGCTGTAACACCCCGTGTTTTCACGAGTGAAAGTCAAAGTCAAGGTCAAAGTCAACGACCGATTTCGCGCGACTTGACTCGTAGAAATGTTTTTATGTTATTTATATTATGTGGAGTAAGTGTCGTACATTGCAATAATCGACTCGTGATAACCGTATTCCAATCGACCTACAACTGTGAATGATAGGAAGTAACAATGCGATAAAGTTAATCAAGCTATGCTAATCAAATCGAACTCGAACTGTGTATTTTACTTATTGATTATACGTGTGTGTGTGCCTTACGTGTTACCTGTGCATGTTTATTTTATTTTATGTTATGTTATGACAATCAAGCGAACTCGAAACCTAACTCGAATGTAAGCGAACCCGAACCCGAATCCCGAGTCGAACCGTATAAGAAGTAGTTGGGACTGAAAGTAATTTGACTAGGAAACCCTATCGAATGGCTCGCAAATCGAAACCGAAGCAACATCGCACCGAACGCACCAAAGCAGGCAGCATCCGCACGGATGGCCAGTCCGCACGGATGACCCATCCGCGCGGATAGCCTATCCGGGTACGTGCCATGCGCACGGCTCACCCTTTCCCTTTTTGGCATCCTATAAATACACTGGTCACTCTCCAACTTTTCCACTTTTGGCAAGTGACGTCCGAACCGCACACATTCTTCACTTTTCCTCAGATTTCTCTCAATCCAGGTAATATCTTGCACTAATTCTTGTACGTTCTTGATCACTACACAATTCTACACATTTCCATCTTTCAAATCTCCACTTTTAACCATGAAATCATCCGGATTTGAGGTATTCTCGGGTGACGTCATCATGAAGTTCTTATGAACTTCAAGCTTGACCTCATTCCACCAAGAATAACTCAGATCTAAACGATTTCCACAAGATTGCACCATAACTTCACCTAAATCTAAACTTTTCTAAGGATAAAAGAGTTGAAAGAAATAAACCTAAGTTCTCTCCTTCTTTTACCCTTAAAATCGGTACGAATCTGATCGGTTCTAGTGTTCTACTCGTCAATAGTGATGCACTAGTCCTAGATCTGGATTTTACCCATCAGACACCTGATTTCAGGGTCAACTGGAATGACCGTTCTGAGTCGCCGACAGGCCGAGTTAGGGTGGTTCCTGGCCGGTCTAGTCAAGCGGGTGAGAACACAATTCCAAGTGGGTGCCACGAAATCAGAACGTCTCGATAAACGACAACAGAAACCCAGAGTAGACGAACGAAACAATCAGACCAGAGGCTGTCCGCACGGAGCAGCTATCCGCACGGACAAGCTGTCCGCACGGACAAGTTGTGCGCACGGATTACCATCCGCACGCACAGGTCATCCGGACGGGTTGCCACCCGGACGAGCTACCCTTGGGACCCACTTTCCAAACAAGGTTTGAGTATCGACGAATGAACAATCCGGACGGACGACCTCTAAATGGATTACTCTTCGGATCATGAGATACTAAGGCCTTGAAAATAAATTCAATGGTCATCCGCACGGCCAAGTCATACGCACGGACAGGGCATCCGGACGGATTGACTCTGCCCGCGCGTACAGGCTGTCCGCACGGATTACCACTGCCCGCACGGACTACCATCCGCACGGATCGACGTCCGCGCGACCGGCTTGAAAGGTGGAAACACTTATGTGCTTTCTAAATGCTACAACGAAAACTCCAAAGCACAAGCCATCATACACAAACACATCTCACACTTAGGAAGAAACAATCCACTTGAACGTTTATCCGTACAAGCAACTTATCCGTACGGATAAGCCATCCGCACGCACAACTGATCCGCACGGATTACCATCCGCACGGACGACTCGTACGCACGGATAGCTTATCCGGATGGATCACCATCCGCACGCATCACCATCCGCACGGATAGTTCATGCGCACGGATGACTCCCTCTCACGGATAGCTGATCCGCACGATCAGTTATCCTACCCACTCTCACTTGTACTGTCTTACGCGCCACTTATCGTTACGTTATCAAATCTATTCAGGCTAACCGTACTCGCTGTAAAGCGCTCCCTTCAATCCATAATCGCTGTGAGTATACTCGAACCCTTTTTGCTTTAGCACTTTTGGGTGTTACATACGTTACAACTATTCAAATTACAACTATCACACTACTCAAACTATTTTAACGCTAAACCATTAATGCATGTTATACGTGGCTTATGAATGCTTGTTGTTATGTTTACACATGGAATGCTGTCTACCTGCCTTAGCAACGATAGTACTATAGTTTGGACTCAGCACCCGTTCACACGTGGGTTGTTAAGGATCTTTTACTTGCATGGATTACGGTGGTAATCATGTATTGCGAACTGTCTCGGGCAGTCAACCCGCAGTCATTGGTATCGATGGATCTATGTCGATAACTAACGTGCTTCATTTCACTATGTGTACGTGCTGGTTATGCGTAAACGAATTCGAACTCTATATGCTATTATCAAACTTGTATGCTCACCTTTACATTTTATGTATTGACTTTATTTTAACGTATGTGACAGGTGCCTAGGTTGTTTATATGCTTCTCGGGCTGTGATGAACTTGAAGCTAGGAACTGGAGTCTAGAAACCAACGAATAAACTAGTTATGTTAAATCAGAGTTGTCGGAACAGAATATTTGTTTTGATGTTATCTATAATAACTTGTTTGGCTATTTAAGATACGGTATGGGACGTATTGCTTTAATTAAATGGTAATGATAGTTGTTATGGAAACTTCTGGACAATCTGTTTCGCTCAGTGCCGCGCCCCGATGATTCCGCCATCGGTTGGGGTGTGACATATATATATATATATATAGGGAGCCGCTAAAATGAGAACCACCTCCAGTTGTAAGAACCATGAGAACCAATCTCCACCAATCAGGTGTTGCCAACAAAAAGGGTATATCAGTCATTTACCCCAAATGTCTTATCCCCCTCCTCTCTCTTCAATTAATGCCTCACATATTTTATCTCTCCTCTTTTTTTATCTCCTTTAAATTATATCTCTCTCTTTCACTTTTCAAAATGCAGACATTTCTTCATTCAACTTTTTTTGAAAACTCTCTGATCATCATTTTCATCGGTGAGAGACACCCACACCGGCGCTCCCCATTTCTCCGGCGACATGAAACACCCCTGAAACCCATGATCAAACACTCATGGGAGGAGCCGAAGCCTCACCGGCCTCCTTCTTGCTTCCCAGACAACATCAAACACCCCTGAAACCCTTGATTTTTCCGGCAATGGTGCACGGCTGAGGCTCGAGGGGGTTTTCCGGCATGATGCAAAAACAAGGGCTGACGGTTCTCTCTCCTCTCTTCGAAGTGGTCACCGCAATCTCCGGCCTCCATCTCCTCCCGCCGCCCCATTTTGCGACCGGTGTTTGGTGGTGGTTGCGTTGGGTTTGGTGGCGAACCCCTAGGCGATGGTGGTGGTTTTTGTTCTTGATTTTGTTTGGTGGGTGTTTGATTTCTTGTGGGTTTCTCTCTCCAAAAATGGTAGGTGTTGATTTATTGTGGGTCTCTCTCTCTAGAAATGGTGATTTCTTTGTGGGTGTTTTTGATGATGCTGGTTTTTTTGATTTATTTTGTTGATTTTGTTTGGTGGGTTTTGATTTATTATGTTCTAGAAACGGTGGGTGTTGATCTATCCTGTTCTTGACTTTGTTTGTTAGGTGTTGATTTCTTGTGGGTTTCTCTCTCTAGAAATTGTGTTTTCTTGTGGATGTTTTTGATGATGCTGGTTATTTTGATGTATACGACTGTTTTTTTGATGATGCTGGTTATGTTGACGTTTACAGCTGATTTTTGAATGATGCTGGTTATTTTGATGTTTACGACTGATTTTTCGATGATGTTGGTTATTTGATCGGTTGGATTTGGGTGGCGATGATGAAAAAAAAAACTAGATTTTGATGAATGTTAACATTTCTATTTATTATGTGGGTTTGCTGGTGATTTTGAATCTTTGAATCTGTGGGTTTTGATATGGTCGATTTGGGCGGCGATGATGAAAAAAAAAAAACGTGAATTTAGATGACGATGGCGCGGCAAGGACGGCGGAGGGTAGGTTTTTTGAACCTGCAACCCCACTTTTGCAGCCTTTTTGATTATCGGATAATCTGAGCCAAACCCTTTTTTTTCCGGATACACTTTGTTTTGATGTTGTTGGATTTTCCCCCCTAGTCGATGATGATAACCATATATCTGAGACACCTCCCGAGTTTGCGATTTCTGGGTGCGTTCGTTTTTGCGTAAAAAAGTTTTTGTAAAAAAAAAAATTTAAACCGTAAACTTTTTAACGTAAACTGTAACTTTTTAACGTAAACCGTAAACTTTTTAACGTAAAACGTAAAAACGTGAAGCGTAAAAAGTTTTACGTAAAACGTAAACCGTAAAAAGTTTTAACGTAAAACGTAAAAAGTTTTAATGTAAAAAGTAAAAAGTTTTACGTAAAACGTATAAATTTTTAACGTAAAACGTACAATGTAAAACCTTAAAACGTAATACGTAAAAACGTAAAAATGTAAAACGTAAAAACGTAAAAACGTAAAACGTAAAACTTAAAACGTAAAACATAAATCGTAAAAACGTAAAACGTAAAACTTAAAACGTAAAACATAAATCGTAAAAAAATGAGCTAAAAAATTTTATCCCGTAAAACGGAAATTTTTTTTGGGAAAAAAAATGGGCCGTAAAATACGGAACGTAAAAAACGGCGCGAAAAAAACAGGGCTAAACGGGGCGTCAGAAAAATTGGGCAAAACAGGGCGTAAAAAAAATTGGGCGGAGACGGAGCATAAAAACGGCGCGCAAAAAAACGTGTAAAAAACGGCGCGTTTAAACGACGTGTAAAAAACATGTAAAAAACGGCGTGTAAAAAAACGTGTAAAAGACGGCGCGTTAAAAAAACATGTAAAAAACGGCGCGTAAAAAACAAGAGGCGTGAATGCGGCGCATAAAAACGTCGCGGAAAAAAAAAACGCGACGTAAAAAACGTCGCTGTAAAACGGGACGTAAAAAACGTCGCGGGTAAAACGAGACGCCAAAAACCGACGCGCAAAAAAAAATTCGCTTTGTTAAAAAAATCTGAATTTAAAAAATGCTTTTAATAAAAAAATTATTCTTGAAAAATAAAAAGTAATTTAATAAAAATAAAAAGTAATAAAAAAATAATAAAGACAAAAAGACAAAATAGAGTAATTTTACTATACTACAATTTTGTATTAAAATATTAAAGACAAAATCTATTTAATATTAATTTTAAATACTTTTAATCTCATCCATCCATCTCCTTGATCTAAAGGCCAGAAAGTGGTTCTCGCGGTTCTTACAACTCGAGGTGGTTCTCATTCTAGCGGTCCCATATATATATATTGTTTGGTGTAGAAAATATTATGATATTGCCTTCTGATTAGTAAGGTAGTTTTGAGTGTTGTTTCTTAGCAAAACATTGTGGTAGTTCTCTCCTTAAACATCTTATAATTTGAACTTCACTTAGGGAATTCAAACACGTGGGCTCAGTTTGTTTGAGTATTCAAACAAGAAATACATAATTAATCAACTTTATGATGCAATTATCAAAATTAAACCCAAAGGAATTGATCATGCATAGAAACACAATGGATCAAGGATTGGAAAAGTTAGACTGATTGGAAACATGATTGAACTCTCTTAAGATACCAAAATTCAAGGAAAATAAGGGAGGACTTACATTTGTTGAACCTTCTACACTACTCCAATACACATTCATTAATAAGAGAATGTATTGAGTGTACTAGATTAAGGTTATCATAATAACTTTTGGGACGACAACCCTTACTTAGACCATGTGTAGTGGTAGTGGGTTATAATGCCCCCACCATGGGGCATTATCCGACACGTGGCGTCCTAGTCAGCGATGGGGCATTATAGCAAAAGTGGCGTAGTGGGGCATTATGCCAATAACCCCCATTCAATCATTAAAAAAAAAAAAAAAAGGAAATAAATGTTGATTGGCTGGCAGACTGAAGACCACTCCTATTGGCACATGCATTATGAATGTTGACCACTTTAGGCGTTTTTTTTTAAACGCCAACATACAAATCTTTGAAAAATAACGCCTTATAACGCCCCCTGTAATGGGGGGTGGGCGTTATAGGGCGTTTTCGGGCAAAAATTTTTACAAAAAACGCCCCATTACGCATGGTCTTATACATGCATCCTTCATCTTCTAGAATGTCAGTGTGTTTACATACTTATGACTAATGGTAGGCTTGAAGGTGTGTGATATTGACATCTAATTAGATTTCTCCCTTTCAAACTTGCATCTAGCATTCTTCGTTCTCTCATTTAGTTGCATGCTTTTTTTATTGAACTAAAGCTTTAAATTTATCCATCATTTGGCATAATCTGTTGTTCTTTCTAATAATCTAGCTTGTTATAAACCATGTTTTAGAGGATTTCATTTGGCCGCTAGGAAAAGCGAAAAAATGTGATAATAAATCAAATCGGCACCACACATGATGCCAAATGTTGCCGCAAAGACGTTGGAAGAAATGGATTCTTTCAAACGTTGTTTTCTCGCATAGACAAAGATCAGGACGTGTTCCGTCGTTTCAACCTGAACAGAGGCGTCTCTGAGAATTCACGTACCCTGTTCGAGCTTGAAAAAATGTGCCCTTCCGTAATGTTTTATTATTATATGTTTCTTATGTGTTCTACTGAAGTTTTGGGTTGCTGAATGTTAGTTGGACGTGATTATGATATGATTCTTCGTTTGCTTGTTTATACGTATTGAAATGAAGCTCAATTGTTTGTATATGTTCCGAAAACCCAAATTTAAGGTTACGTGTTTTACAAAAATTTCTGTTTCTGAATGTGAATAGGGCGTGATTATGATGTGATTCTTTGTTTGCTTGTTTATATGAGCTAAAATGAAGCTCAACTGTTTGTTTCTGATAGGAATACACAAATTTACGATTACATCTTCTAGTGAAATTTCTGTTTCTAAACGTGATAGATGTAATTCTGATTTATGATTCTTTGCCGGTTGTTTATACGAATTGAAATGAAGCTCAATTGTTTGTTTGAACACACATATTTAAGGTTACGTGTTCAACTTAAATTATTGTTAACAAACGTGAATCAAGCATAATGATGATCTGTTTCTTATGTGTTCTACTGAATTTTCTGTTTCTGAACATGAATTGAATGTAGTTTTTCTATTTGGAATCATCTTAGGTCTAATTCCTATTACTTTGGCTGGATTATTTGTAACTGCATATGTACAATACAGGCATGGCAATCAGTTGGGCCTTTGATTAATTAACATCTCTTTTTTATTGTCCTCCTCCTTTCTTTAATATCCAGGAGGTCAAATTAAGATAGCTGTTCTGATTCTTTGTTTTCTTGTTTATATTAATTTCTGTTTGTTTCTGATCCCAAAACACAAATTTAAGGTTGAATGGTTGATGAAACAATGGTTAACCAAGGTGGTTAACTCACTGGTCTCGTCAAGTAGGGTTAATCCCTTCTTTTCGAGGATCACTGGCTGTATCGTCCGCTGGTTGATCTCCGGCACAAGGAAACAAACCGTGACTCGTAACAAGGAGGATGGGGTGGGGGGTGCTCCTTGTTACCACTCTCCGGCGTGAGAATCAGTAATTTGCTTAGGAAGCAAAGTGTGATAGTAGTAATAGTGAGAGAGTTGTGAAGAGATGCCTCAAACCTGGTTTGGGATGTGTATTTATAGCCGAGGGGTGAAGGAGGATAGTTGAGTGGCTAGTCTGACATCGCACAGCCTCCTGCAGGTGTGTCCGGCCTGTCGGTTACGGTGGTGATGCCACGTCCTGCTGTGGTGTCAGTCTGTTGCTTACATATGGGCTGACAGGCGACTGTCTTCAGTGCCACTTGTACTGTGGTGTCAGTCCCACTTGCCTTGTAGGCCGGATGCGGTGCCGGGCCGCATCGCTGCTCGCGGTAACTGATGTTGTTCCCGCGTTCTTGTTCTGGCCAAGACGTATGCGGGATGCGGTGTCGTGCCGCATCGCCGCTTGATGACTGTTACTGTTGTCCAGATCCCTTGTCGTGATGAAAATGTTCATAGGGTGCGGTGCCAGGCCGCATCGCTATGTATACACCCATTTTCATACATAAGGTATGTATTCCCATCTCTTGACCGATTGGATTCGACTGCTGTGTTCGCACGTGCCCGCACGGACACAGATAAGTTCTTGCTGGTGGGGGTTTTTGATAAGGGTAATGGTTACTCGCGGTCATGCTGACGCGAGATCTGGGACCATATCCCTTCAATGGTCAACTGTGATACATTTCATTGTTTGCTTGTTTATATAGCTCAGTTGTGTGTTTCTGATCTGGAAACACAAATTTAGGTTACGTGTTCTCTATTTTTTTTTGTTTATTAACGTGAACCAAATGCAATTTTTATCTGTTTCTTTGTTTGGTTGTTTATAGTTTATACGAATTGATGTTGAAGACGGAACTATTTTGTTGTAGAAAATGTTGATATTTTTGTACATATTTCGTAGAAATTCATAAATAATCAATGCTTTAACAATAATTTTTCTTTCTACTAAAAATGTGTTTAAAACTCGGTTATAAAATGTTGGTTTGGATTTCCTGTCATCAGTGTGTTAAAATTTGTTAATAATCATAACACGAGAACCAATTGTGACTATAGTAGCATCTACATCTATATGTAATTTGTTAAATCCATAGATTTAATACAACCCGTGTAACACACGGGTACTTAGACTAGTTAATCCAATAAGAAGATAACTGAATTGTATTATATACTTCGTTTTTATTATTTAGTAGTTAACGTCATGTGAGTTCAAGTTATTGCAAGTGATAAAGTCATCAGATACTTAGTTGTATAAATTGTTGTAAAAAACGAATTATTAATGATTTTTTTTTTCATCCGTAATACGCATTTTTACTGGTGTTATACATAAAATAAAAAAAATGTTCAAATTACACCACATAAATTGCGACGCCACACAAATCAAAATAAGCACTCACTACATGTTTAACATTATGCTTGTCTAAAACTAAAAGTCAGATTAATATCACTGGTAGCTTATGTTTTCAATCTTCATATTCCAACTTAAACTGAGTATGGGAAATAAAGGCTGTTTAGTTCAACCGTGAGTTTCATAAGGGAACAAACAAAGAATAAACTTCAGTGAAATTTGTTGATTGTGTTTGACCTATTGAATTTAAGGTGATGGTGTGGTTTCTCGATATAATTTGGTATAGTTCAAAGTCGTTTGGTATAAGTGTGTTTCGATAAGCTTCGGTGTGGTCACGATGTATTTGGTGTGAAGACAATTGATTCTTTAATTAGTGAAACAAAAGCCTTAACATTACATGAGGTTTTTTATGTTGATGTTAAGGGACAACCCAAGAGGCATGTCAGTAACACTCGGTTTATTGACAACGGTTGTTCTTGGAACATATTTGAGGAGGTAAACTCATGGGTATAGTGACGGGACGATAATTTTTTTTTCCACGTGGTTAGAAATTTTTTGGGAGTCGGTTATCTATAGCTATATATTATTATTTTTTTCATTTACAGTGCGTGACATGATTAAAAAAATCAAATTATTATCATGGTTGTAAAAGTCGCTAGGCGCTCCCTAGTCGGTCGACCGGGAAGTTGAGAGTACTCGGCCTAGGCAGAGAGTACTCAGGGGTACTCGGACATGTTAAATTATAAAGAAATTACTTTTTGAAGATTAAATATATGTCAAATAACATAAATTTACTAATATTTATAACAAAATACGTGAAAATGATATTCATTCTTTAAAATGATAGGCATAGAAATAATGTTTTATTATTATTTAAGTCAAACTAGGCCCGAGTTGACCTACTAGATCCAAGTATGGCCGAGGTTAACCGCGTTTGACCGACTCCGAGTAATTAGGCGGAGTCGAAGAAAGTCGTCTCGGCAGCCTACCTTGTAGCGACTACTCGGAGAGTACTCGGCCTTGGAAACCTTGTTTTACAACCATGATTATTATTATTATTATTATTATTATTTTTTGTTTGGTACGTCTGTTTTATTCTATTATCCATGGAAAACAATGTAATACATGTTCTTATTGTCATCATTTGTTTTTTGTTCATATCATACATATCTATCTATACTTTCTATAAAAGGAGAAATCCCAATGAAATAAGAAAAGCTAATGTGTCAGCAAGAGAGGCTGTCCAACAATGCTTTTCTTATGTCATTACTGCATCATAAAGCCTAATATATAAAATCATTTTAAAATCTGTCTAAACATCTGCCTCATCCCAAAACCTCTGCCCATGTATTCCCTTTGAAGCCAGCGTATAACTTAGCAGATGTTTGCTTATGTCTAAACGTATACCTTAGCAGAGGTTTGGAAATTGCCGGTAATTTCAAATTCAAAATGCCTGGGGATATGTAATTTGCAATTAATGCATGTCATTTACTCACTTATGTCTATCATCTTCTTATATAAAGGTTCTTTTTTCTCATTTCACTCTTCATATTTACACTCTACTAAGTTCTCTACTTTTGTATTTTCAAACCACACTTCCAATGTATCTCTCCCTCAAATCCCTTCTTCTCAATAATCGACATTTGTTCATAAAGGATAAGAGAAAATGAAAGCTCTCTCTGACCCACTTTCAGAACAAATTTTAGGGATATGTGGTTTGCATTGATGATGGTAATGTCATATATATAATTATGTTTGTTTTGGTTTTTGATTTTTACTAGTTGTTTTTTATCTGAGTTATGACTAAATGATAATTGTGAATGATCTGAGCAGATGATGATGGTGATTGTTCTACAGTTGTTGCCGACATCATTGTTCCAACATCATTTAAAGTATGTTTTTGAGCTACTCTAATTTTGAAATCTTGAATTTTTAATTTTGAAGTGATCTACTCTAATTCTCGCTTTATATTTCAGTCTAATCACAGTTGTTTGAAATTCATACAATCATCTGCGGGTTATTTTAGGTTTATGAAATTTAAACTGTTGATATATTCCAGCTCTGTTTTCTTCGAGCGACTAGTGGTAGAAGTATTTGTGGAGTCATAATGGTTTTAGAATATGTTAATATGGATATTGTTGGAATCAAATTAAACACAAAGAAAGATTATTAAATGTAGAGTTAAAATAATTTTTGCTTATATCAAAATGATGTTTATAACTGACTTAGGCAAATGATGATGATGTAGAACCCACAGTGGTTCCTACTAAACGCAAGAAAGGATTTGCTACTGCTGTAAGATAAGATTTTATTTAATAAGATATATAAGTAGATTCAGTTTGTTCTTTCCTGCCTTTTTTGTATTAAAAGAAGCGTAAAGTTTGGAATTTTGATGTATAGAATGTATATACTTCTGTAGGCTCTGATGATTCAAAGCAGCTATTTATCAAGTAAGTTGAGGATTAAGTATATGAGGATAGGGCTACTCTTCAACACCTGAAGAAGTGTTTTGTTGTACTGCATCTTGGCCTGTTCACGAGAGAGCTGGTTTCCAGAAACCTGATGGTGATGCCTTCCATACTTCCGTGGAGTTCATGGCGATTATCAAAGATATACTTTGAGAAGTTCAGTACTCGATGGAGTTGAAGCTAAAAACACTTGTAATTTTTAATATCATCTGAGTATTGCAGATCGATATTGATGTAGATTTGAAATTGTCTCTGAGTTTGATTTAGATTATGTTGATGTTGAATTGTGCTTGAACAATTTTTTGAAGAATTACAAATAATCAATTTCTGTTACTGTATAGATCTGTCAAAGTTAAAGTTTGCCAAAAGAGAACATCTGCTCGAAATCATTATCTGCTGGTCTAACGGCTGTTTGACTTGCTACTGTTGTCAACATCTGTTGTTGCCTAACAGTGCGTCTCAACATCCGTGTGCGCTGAAGTGGTAGAATTATGTGTTTAGGATGTAGACTACTATTGGTCTTTAAATGAAGAGTTTTTTTTTATGCCATAGTTTTGAAATTTTATTATTTTTTTTGTTGCCTAACAGAAGTTCTCAACATCCATGTCTGTTGAAGTTGTAGAAGTATGTGTTTACTATGTAGAGTATTGTTGGTCTTTAAATGAAGAGTACTGTTGGGAACATCTGTTGTTGCCTAATGGAGGCTCGCAACATCTTTGTCTGCTGGAGTTGTAGAAGCATGTGTCTACTATGTAGAGTATTGCTGGTTTTTAAATGATGAGAATTTTTTTATTATTTTTTTATGCCAAAGGTTTAAAATCTTATTATTTTTTATTATTTGGTAAGTCAGCAGTTTTTTGAAGAATTTCCGCTCAAATACAAATACACAACATCTGCTCCTCTGTTAGAGGTAAATTCTGCCCAAAGAGAACATCTGTTTCAAGTGATCCTCTGTTGATGAAGACATAGTCTGAAGAAAGTTTGAAGTAAATGTCTGCTATGGGTCAAAAGATCTTAAAGAACAACAAATGATATACATTAGATCCTGCTCAACAGAGTTTTTAAAAGACAAATGTTGAAGTTTTGAAATGCGGATAATGGTAAATAATCCCCATGTGTCATAAGAAAAGTTGATGTGGCAGCCAGAGAGGCTGTCCAACAATGCTTTTCTTATGTCATTACGGCATCATAAAGCCTAATATAAATAAAAGTATTTTAAAATCTATCTAAAAGTCTGCCCCATCTCAAAACCTCTGCCCATATCTATCCTTTAAAGCCAGCAGGGGTTGAAAGTCCTTCCTTTGGCAAACGTGTAACTTAGCATATGTTTGGAAATTGCCGGTAATTTCAAATTCAAAATGCCTGGGGATATGTAATTTGCAATTAATGCATGTCACTTCGTCACTTGTGTCTTATGGTAAAGGCGTCTTATGGTAAACGAGGAGGTTAAGTGTAATAATGATAACCTGTGTTTTTTTTTTGAAGGTTTAAAATTTGTCCTTTCGATTTCTTGATATTTAATTTTATACTTTTCCCATGGAAATGCAGTTTTGAAATGTTTTGCATTAAAAGCCTAACCATCGTCGCATCATATTCTTTACACACTAAGTTAGTCTAACGATGTATTTAGTCATAACCACCTTCATTAGGTATATAAACTACATTGGGAAACTGCTTTCATCATTACCGCTTTCATCCATCTACTCAATCATCTTCAAAGTTTTTTGTTTATCAGTATCTTTACAATTTCTTTGGCTTTCAAACACGCATTTGTTCACTGCGAAATGGAAAACAATATGTTTCAAATTATTGTTGACGAAATTTTCACGAGGCTCCCTGCAGAAGATATTGGTCGTTTGTAATGTCTATCTAAAAATTTTTCTAGGGAAGTGTCAAGTCATGCATTTGGGATGATCCATGCTCTCCGAAGTGGAGATTCACTACAAAAGAAACTACTTTCCTTTAAAGACACGTCAACTGTCGTTGACAGCATAGTAGCTGGTAATTTGCATGTCGGGACAAGCAAAACCTTAAGTTTCCTAACAATGTCCACCATACTTTCTTACGTATTCTATCGTCATTTAATGGATTGCTGTTAATTTGCAATGAAGGGATTTGCTGTAGTTGATCCTTTGGAATCCAACTACCAGTCGCTATAAGTTTTTGTCTGACGACTACTTAAATTATATTCATGATCGAAATTCTGATATAGGTGGAATTTATTTTGATCAATCCAATGATCTGAAAGTGTTTCACATCAGCTGTTACCGTAATGTGGCATCTGCTCGTGTTTACTCACGACATCGTGAGTCATGGAGAACAATAAATTTCGATAGCGTAAATAATCATGGTTCAACCAGTTATTCATGGTCTCCAGGAATTTATGATGATAAAACCATATATTTCATGGTTTCAAATTATTGGTATCCACTAGGTGAGAGGAACATCGTTTCTTTCGATGTTCTTTTTGAGACTTTCAGAATGCTTCATTTTCCCGAGAGTATCGTAGTCAATCCTTGCAAAGGGCATTTTTTAACCATCGCAAAGAGGCTGCATTTGATTGTTATTGGAAAGTCTGCTGAGCTGACTGCTGATTTGCTCAGATATGAAGAAGAAGGCTGGATCAAGGTGCTTGCTTTCAATAATCCTCGTGTAGTTGATTATGTAGATAGGCGCCGAAGGATTAATATAATTGAAAACAACAAGTGGCTGATAACAAGCATTTGGGGAGATATTGTTGAAGTTGATCTGAACAACGAAGTTTTGAAATACCTCCAACATGTTGACAACTACAGTGGTCCGAAAGGAGCTTTATTTATCGAGACTACCGTTTCGCCCATAGATTAGAAATTATTATGATGTATTTTATTGAATGTTGTTTACTGTTTTGAACTTTGTTTATTATATAGTTACGTCTGTTTGACACTTGTAGTTTCTATATAATTAGTTGTGTTAAAATTATTAACTATGTTTGTTATTTAAATAATTAAATGAATATTTAGGTTTGAGAGTTTAAAAGCTTGTAATATTGGCAAAGTCTGTTTAAATGATGAAAGGTCTGTTATTGTGAACACATGTTTGAAAATAAAACAGTGGTTGATACATCTGTTGACTTTGGTCAACTAATGGATGAAAACAGATGTTTGAAACCACTGTTGGGTTAAAATGGTGGTTTAAAACCACTGTTGGGTTAAAATAGTGTTTTGTGGAGGTTGAAGGGGATTGAAACGACTGTTGAGTTAAAATATTGTTTTTTTGGAGAAGGAACATGCTTGAATGCAAATGTAATTTTGTTTACAGAATGAATTATAAGTTTTATATTTTTTGTATTTTTCATACTCTAAACTTTAAGTATTTAAGGTTGAAGTTGGGGGGATATGGTTGAAGTTGATATGAGAAATCAAGTTTTGAAATATCTCCAACATGTTGACAACTATAATGGTCCGAAAGGAGCTTTATTTATCGAGACTACTGTTTCGCTGTCACACCCCCAAAATCCACCCTGCGGAGTATCACCGCTTGGAGGCGTGACGTGACAAGGATCGAGCCACCAATCATATTGAACAATGTATTTAAAATAGATAAAATCCAACCACGGAATATAATTGGTGTTCAAAAACTAGTTAACCAAGTTCAAATTAAATAGCGGAAGCATAAGACGTAAAACCAAAACATGAATTCAATAAGTTCATAAAGTTTAAATGTTTAGAACGGGACATAACAGTCCATATCCCACAACAACCTCCTCCTCGTGCAAGCTCCATAAGCATCTAACGACCTGCAAAGCATGTAGTAACGAGTCAACAACAAAGTTGAGTGAGTTCACAGTTGGTTGTCCATTTTAGAGTTGTTTCCAAAACCGTGGTTTAATTCTAATCCAGTTATCCAGCCGTGGGGTTACCCCATAGTTCAAAAACGTTTATTAGTTAACCCATTTTTACTTCGGCCGTTTCAGCCGTGGGGGCTACCCCATGTTCATAATCCCTGGCTATCCAGCCCGGCACTCCGGCCGTGGGGGCTACCCCATTTTTAAACTACCAGACTCGTTACCATATCGACTACTAACGAAAATAAGTTATGCCCTAGCGTCGGTGTCTATCATCACCGACGTGCCATAGTCCATTAGTACACGCCCGTCCGAACGGCACGGTGTGAGGTTTGTTAAACCTAATAGCGCTATTAACTAATGACCCGCTCGCCATTGGCCTCGGCGATTAAGTCGATATAAAATGAGGGACTTCGTTGATAGAGTTCTAGTCTAGTAAATCTAAATCCGTCCCAACAGGACAAGGAATTCACATTCCTGAACACGTCCCAACAGGACGAGGAATCCCTATTCCTTAACCCATTCCCATTCCCACCGGGAATTACCATGCTTTGTAGAAGAGTGTGAACTCACCTTGGTTTGCTCGGTTAGATTAGTTACACTAATAATCAGAAATCAAGCACGTCCTAATAAGGTACAGATAACAATCAGCTTTTCGTGCATGCATAACACGTATCCTATGTACAGTTTATCTACTCACTACTTCTATCACATACCACACAATTCAAATGTCACACTCTAACTTTTATGGAAAGATCATAGTTAAAAATACACTTGTAGCACTTGTTAGAAAATATTTTCTATGTGTTGGAATTTTTAGAAAATTTCGTCAGAGTATCCTTTGTAAATGGAGGCGACCATGCTAATAAGCATATCATTTTCTTTTCCGAAAATTATTCAACAATCAACAACAATTTACCAAGAGCAAACTATTCCATTTACAAACCAACATGAACTTGATGTTTCAAAAAAAAAAAACGCGTAGTAACTTGGTGAGGCGTTTAGTGGGTTTAGTTACCCTCCAAAGTGTGTTTACTTTTGTTAAAATCTCATTGTCGGGATTTTTAGATGTTCACAACTTGTGATCACATTTCACAAAAATTTTTATTTAGAACATTTTCATGTGTCACTAGTATCCATATACTTACTTTATTTCCAAAATAGTGTAAGGATAATGATCTTTCAAAACCGTCTTTTAAACTTGGTTTATTTAGGAAAATCATTCACAAGTCTTGGGTTTACAAGTTTACTAGTTCACTAGGTTTATTATTTTGCAAGAAAATCATCTTTCTTTCAAGTTCATGTTTAGTCTAGAAGATGATTATTTCATGTAAGCACATAATCATCTCCTAACTTGCTAAACCATGTTTTTAATCATAATCTAGCAAGTTCTATGTTATGATCAACATCAATATTAACAAACAATCATCAAGTAATCAACAACATAATCAAAACAACTTCATACTAACATTATTTCATCTTGTTTCATCATGTTTCATCTTCTTTAAGCTTATGTTTCATGATTCAAGATTCAAGTCTTTTAGTGTTCATATGTTTCATCAATATATATCTATTAACCACTAAAAACATGAAGTATCAAGAGTGTAAAGAGGTCTTACAACTAGCTTAAAGCTAGGGAAGTTCAATGGAGGAAATGTAGAGGATAAAAGCAAACGAAGGTGGTCCTTCAAGTTCCGAGTGTTCCACGCCTTCTGATTCACCTTTGTGCACCTTAGGATGACCTTGGATTGCTTGGGTGGTGGAAGAAAATGATGGTGGTGTGTAGGTGATGTTTGGCCGAGAGCTTAAGGGGAGAAGAGAGAGATGAGGGAGTTTGATGAAGATGATGAGTATGGTTAGTTCTTATATTCAAGTTCTCTAATACTCAATGGTTAAAGTGTTCCTCATAGTACAAGCAAGATCACAACATATCCCAAGGCAATATTATGGAAGATATAAGAGGATTATGTAAATCTTGTGATGTGGGGTCCCTAGGGGACGGTCACAATTAGGGGGGGGGGGTAAAATGTATTTTAATGGTAACTAATTTAGTTAGTGGAAGGTTATGTGGTAAAAGTCTAGTGTTTAGTGTGTTATATGTATTATGTAGTGCGTTATAGTGCTCGGGGATCATAACTAGCTCAGAAAAATAAAAACAATGCTTTTAACAATATTTTAGTGTTCCGGGTAATGTCTGGTTGTTCGGTTAGATACCGTTCCGTTAAAGTGCTAAGTTATTCCATATAGTGTCCTATATATATCTTTTTGTAACACTTATAATTCCCAACACTTAGGAAAGCATGCATGACCATTTAGTCAATTTTCTGCACAAGACTAGTATGTTAAAAAACACAAGTAAGTATGACGCAGTAATCAGAAAGCAGTTAAGTAATTTAGCACAGTCATCGAGCACTTTAATTAACATTAATTAATCGTACGGATACATGTAATTATGAGGGTTGTCACATTCTCCCCTGTTAAGAAAATTTCATCCCGAAATTTAGCGCGTGGTTACTGAGGAAGCTAGTTAAGTTGCGTTGGTTTCCTGGTTTTCCCGGGGTGTCACATACTCCCCCCGTTAGTTTGGAATTTCATCCCGAAATTCTGCAGTAGCTTCAGCCTCAGTAGTGGTTGCACTTTTCGTAAACAACTGGGGATACTTGAGTTTCATTTGGTCTCCTCATTCCAAGGTATACTCTAGGCCACGACGGGAGTTCCAACGAACTCGAATAAGAGGTATTCTGGTATGCTTGAGAATCTTAACGTCTCGGTCTATGATTTCAACTGGTTCCTCGATGAATCGCAACTGGTCGTCGACTGTGAGCTCCCTTAAGGGAACTATGAGGGTCTCATCTGACAGACACTTTTTCAGATTTGACACGTGGAATACGTTGTGAACTTCGCTGAGTTCTTCAGGTAGATTCAACTTGTAAGCGACTTTACCAATTTTCTCAATGATTTCGAACGGTCCGACATAACGCGGATTGAGTTTGCCTCGTTTACCAAAACGAACTACACCTTTCCAAGGTGAGACTTTGAGTAGCACCCGATCTCCAACCTGGAACTCGAGTGGTTTCCTGCGCTTATCAGCGTAGCTTTTCTGATGGTCACGAGCTGCCGCCATTCGTTGTCGTATCTGAGCAATCTTCTGGGTTGTATCTACTACAAGTTCTGGGCATGTGATTTGGCTGTCACCAATTTCTGCCCAACAAAGAGGTGATCGGCATTTACGTTCGTACAATGCCTCAAACGGAGCGGCCTAAATACTGGTGTGGTAGCTGTTATTGTGCGAAAACTCCACCAAAGGGAGGTGCTTTTCCCAACCATTGCCAAAATCAATCACACATGCCCTAAGCATGTCTTCAAGGGTTTGGATGGTGCGTTCAGATTGCGCATCCGTCTGTGGATGATATGCCGTGCTCATGTCTAATCGAGAGCCAAAGGACTTATGCATAGCTTGCCATAATTCAGATGTAAAACGTGAGTCATGATCAGAAATGATGGAGGTTGGCACTCCGTGCCTTGATTAGGTAGACGTCTGCTAGAGTAGAAAACTTATCCGTTTCCTTGATAGCCAGAAAATGTGCAGACTTGGTCAATCGATCCACTATCACCCAAATAGTGTCATTTCCGCATTGAGATCTAGGCAGGCCAGTAACGAAATCCATGGAAATTTGCTCCTATTTCCATGTCGGGATCTCTGGTTGTTGGAGTAGGCCTGATGGTTTCTGATATTCGATCTTGACTCTCGCACAAGTCAAACATTTACTGACGTTGGTTGCTATGTTGGCTTTCATACTAGGCCACCAGTATTGTCACACCCCTTTCTGCGGCGGAAGCACGGGGTGTGATCATGAAAGGTTCTCATTGCATACGAAAGGTAAACATGCTATATGCTCGTAAAAACATCAAATAAACAACAAGCAATCACCATATATCTACTAAACAATATCATTTCATCCATTTTTCATCATATGCAAGCTTATGTTTCATGATGCATGAATATGTCTTTTAATGTTCTAGTAAATTTTTAGCATAGCATATCTTTTAACCACTCAAATATGAAGTAAACAAGAGATCATGAGGGCTCACCACTAGCAACAAGGCTAGGGAAGATTACTAGAACTTGAAGATGACAAAAATGGTGGATAAAAGCAAACGGAGGAGGTTCTTTAAGTTCCACAAGCTCTAAACCTTCTTAAACACCTTCTTGCACCTTATGTGAAGCTTGGAATGGATTGAAATGGAATGAAAATGGTGGATGTATGGTGGGTGGATGGAGGCCGTAGGTATGAGGGAGAAGGAGGAGAAGTGTGGTGTTGAGTGGTGAAATGGTTATACTTGTATATCTTCACAAGATCTAAATAAATCTTCCGTATCTACTAGTGAATCAAGCAAGATCCATTAATCAAATCAACCAATCTTTTAATTTAGGCACATGGCCGATTTTTATGCATAGGGGGAAGGGGTCTAGTTGTAACTTTTAACCATTTCACATCTTCAAAGATCTTTGCATATCTTTCTACAAATCTTTTGAGATCTAATAAGATTACATGATATCTTGGCAAGATTTTTAGAGATTTATCAAGATTACAAAATCAAAAGTGGGGCCACTAAGGTGACCGTCCACTATGTAGGGGGGGGGGCAAAGTGTAATATTCACTCCCTAGTTCATAAATAAGTTGGTTTCAAGTAATAAGTTTAGGGATTTAATGCGTTATTACGTTATAAGGGGTGTTATGGTGTTCAGGGACCATAACTAGTTCAGAAATATTAAAATAATACTTCTAGTAATATTTTGATGTTCCAGGTAATGTCCGGTTGTTCGGTTAAACACCGGTTCGTTAAAGTGCTAAATTACACTTTTTAGTGTCTTTTAAGTATCTTTCTTGTACTCTTTCAATTCCCAACACTTAGGGAAATATTCTGGATAATAAAACGACATTTCTGCATAATATTCATATGTTTAAATGCTGATTTATTGCTGAATTATATAAATTATGCACTTAAAGTGCGTTTCGGGTGCTTTTTAGTGCTTATTTTTGCTTTCGTATTGCATATATATTAAACTCTTGTATGTACTCTTGGGTTTTAATGCATTCTTGTTGTCGGACCTACACCTAGGCTCCAATTTTATTGTCTGACTGCTTTCTGCAGTTCTGTTGACACAGTGTGTCTTACCGGTGAGTTTACTATTATTTCTGACGCAACGCTCTCGTTTATGCATAAAGCAATATTTTTGTAGTATACAACGTGCATGAATTCACTTATTTAGTATGTGATCAGACATTGCTGACAATTAAGCACATAATTGTAGTCATTAAATAATGATTAAAGTGTACGGAAATTACCGGTTTGTGCCAGTTGTCACAGTCTCCCCCCGTTAAAAGAATTTCGTCCCGAAATTCAGGCTGAACTAACTCTCGCAGGAGTCTTCTTGAACAGGTGGGGATACTTTTCTTTGAACTGGTCTTCACATTCCCATGTGTACTCGGGTCCGTGCTTAGAGCTCCAACGTACCTTGACAAGTTTCACACTGCTCCTCCTGGTCTTGTTGACTTTCCAGTCGGTAACCTCAACGGGTTGTTCTGTAAGTCGGAGGGCTTCATCAATATGCACTTCATCCATCGGGATGATCACGTTTTCTTGTGTTGGACTCTTCTTCAGGTTGGATACATGAAACGTATCATGTACTCCATTAAGTTCTTCCGGTAACTCCAACTTGTATGACACGGTACCAATTCTTTTCAATATTCTGAATGGTCCGATGTATCGCGGATTCAGCTTTCCACGCTTTC
Organism: Helianthus tuberosus; assembly: GCA_030545235.1. Lineage (NCBI taxonomy): Eukaryota > Viridiplantae > Streptophyta > Magnoliopsida > Asterales > Asteraceae > Helianthus > Helianthus tuberosus. Next base: position 140,373,640 of record CM060411.1, on the reverse strand, counting down.
CAAATCTGACTACGCCCTTCCATGGTGAGACTTTTAACAACACTTTGTCTCCCACCTTGAATTCTACTGATTTTCTTTTCGGATCGGCGTAGCTCTTTTGTCGATCTCGAGCCGCCTTAATGCACTCTCGGATCTGCGCAATCTTGTCGGTTGTCTCTTGTACAAGTTCAGGACCAACCATACGTTTATCTCCGGCATCTGCCCAACATAAGGGCGATCGGCACTTGCGGCCATATAGAGCTTCGAACGGTGCGGCTTTTATGCTTGTATGATAACTGTTATTGTAGGAGAACTCAATTAACGGTAGATGAGTATCCCAGCTGCCGCCTAGATCCATGACACATGCGCGAAGCATATCTTCTAACGTTTGTATAGTCCGTTCGCTCTGGCCGTCTGTTTGTGGATGGAATGCCGTGCTTAGATCTAACTGAGATCCAAAGGCTTCCTGAAATGATTGCTAGATTCTTGAGACAAAGCGTCCATCTCTGTCTGAAATAATTGAGATTGACACTCCATGACGTGCCACAATTTCCTTTAAGTATATCTCTGCAAGCTTTCCAGTGCTGTCTTTTTATCGGATCGGTAGGAAGTGCGCAGACTTCGTTAATCGATCAACTATTACCCATATCATATTGTGCCCTCTCGGGGTCCTGGGTAATTTCGTTATGAAGTCCATCGAGATCTGTTCCCACTTCCACACGGGAATATCTGGTTGCTGTAGTTGGCCGGACGGTTTCTGATATTCGGCCTTAACCTTAGCACAGGTTAGGCATTTTCCAACATAGACAGCAACGTCGCTTTTAAGTCTCGGCCACCAGTAGTATTCCTTCAAGTCTTGATACATTTTGTCCGATCCCGGATGGATCGAATATCTCGATTTGTGGGCTTCATCAAGGATGACTTCTCGTATGCCACCATAGAGTGGAACCCAAATACGCTTCTTGAAGTATAAGTCTCCCTCTTCGTTTGGCACCATGTATTTCAGCATACCCCGAAGGTATTCAGCTTTACGGTTTTCTTCTTTAAGAGCTTCTTGTTGTGCATCACGAATGCGTGCAGTGAGGTTCGCTCGAATCGTCATTTCCAATGCTCGAACCCTTAGGGTCTTAACCCTTTCTTTTCGGCTCAACGCGTCCGCTACAACGTTTGCCTTTCCAGGATGGTACTTAATCTCACAGTCATAATCGTTCAGCAGCTCGACCCAACGTCGCTGGCGCATATTCAATTCCTTCTGATCAAATATATGCTGTAAGCTTTTGTGATCTGTGAAAATTATACATCGAGTACCATATAAATAGTGTCGCCAGATCTTCAAGGCGAATACCACCGCACCTAGTTCCAAGTCGTGAGTGGTATAGTTTCTTTCATGAACCTTCAGTTGTCTCGAAGCGTAAGCGATGACTTTTTGGCGTTGCATGAGCACGCAACCCAAGCCTTGTCGTGAGGCGTCGCAGTATACCACGAAGTCTTCGGTGCCTTCGGGTAATGATAGTATTGGTGCATCGCAGAGCTTGTTTTTAAGTAACTGGAAGGCTTCTTCTTGTTTGTGACCCCAGTCGTATTTCTTGTCTTTCTGTGTAAGGGTCGTTAGCGGTTGAGCTATTTTTGAGAAATTCTCGATGAATCGCCGATAATAGCCCGCTAAGCCCAGAAATTGTCGAACTTCAGTTGGGGTCTTGGGAGCTTCCCAATTATTTATCGCTTCTATCTTGGACGGGTCTACATGAATGCCCTTCTCATTCACAACGTGACCAAGAAATTGTACTTCGTGAATCCAGAATTCGCATTTGGAAAACTTTGCATAAAGCTTCTCTTTCTTCAGTAGTTCCAAGATGGTTCTGAGATGTTGCTCGTGCTCTTCTTTTGTTCGCGAGTAAATCAGGATATCATCGATAAATACAATCACGAATTTATCGAGATATGGTTTGCATACGCGGTTCATCAGATCCATAAAGACCGCTGGTGCATTTGTCAGCCCGAATGGCATCACCAGAAATTCGTAGTGCCCATATCACGTTCTGAATGCAGTCTTGGGTACGCTTTCCACTTGGATTCTCAGCTGGTGGTATCCAGACCGAAGGTCGATCTTGGAATAGTAGCTTGATCCTTGCAGTTGATCGAATAAGTCATCAATCCTCGGTAGCGGGTACCGATTCTTGATAGTGAGCTTGTTCAGTTCCCTGTAATCGATACACATCCGTAAAGTTCCATCCTTCTTCTTTACGAATAATACTGGAGCTCCCCAGGGTGAGAAGCTTGGCCTTATAAGTCCTTTATCCAACAACTCCTGGAGTTGTGTAGATAATTCTTACATTTCGGATGGAGCAAGTCGATAGGGTGCCTTGGCTACAGGAGCGGCTCCTGGAACCAAGTCTATATGAAATTCGACTTGTCGTTGCGGAGGTAGTCCTGGCAGATCCTCGGGAAAAACATCAGGGAATTCCTTCACCACAGGAATGTCTTCGAGTTTTGGCTCCACAGCCTTCTTGTCTATAACGTGTGCTAGGAAGGCAACACATCCTTTCCTTAAGCACTTCTGTGCCTTCATGCAACTGATGATTCGTAGAGGCGCATTTCGTCTTTATGTATGATGAGAGTTTCATCATTTGCCAAAGGGATGCGAATGATTTTCTCATGACAAATAACCTCAGCTTTGTTCTTGGACAACCAGTCCATTCCGACTACTACATCGAAGCTACCCAATTGAATAGGTAAGAGGTCGATGCTAAATCTTCGTTCACCAAGTTCTAATGTGCAGCCTCTAACAACTTCGCCCGATTCAACAAGTTTACCATTGGCTAGTACTATGGAATAAGGAATTTCTAATCTACTAGATTCTATTCCGAGTATGCGTTTAAATTCCACAGACATGAAGCTATAATCGGCGCCAGTGTCAAATAATATGGATGCAAAGTGATTGTTAATGAGAAACGTACCGGTGACCACGTTAGGGTCCTCGCGTGCGTTCTTTGCTCCAATCACAAATGCTCTAGCCTGAGCATTGTTTCCCTCTGGGCAGTCCTTCATGAAATGATCATTGCTTCCACACTTGAAGCATCCTTGGTTCCGCCCTTTCCCGTTACCATTCTTGTTACCAACACCGTTTCCATTTCGGTTCTTTCCTTTTCCCCAACAGTCTTCTGTTTGATGACCCAATTTACCACATTTGTCGCACCTTGGGATGCGACAAGCTCCATCATGATGATACTTACATTTTTGGCATCTAGGCATGGAGCCTTGGTATGCTTTGGTTGCATGGGTTTTCGTCTCCTGAGGCGGATTAGTGTCGCGCTTCTTGCTGAAACCCTTGTTGTTGCGAGTTGCTTGGTTCAAACTTGTATGCTTTCTCTTTTTGTCGCCGGATGACTCAGCATGCGTCTCGGTCTTTTCTGTTGGGTTCAGTGACAGCTTCTTCATGCGAACACAGTCTTCCGTAAGGCTGACAGCCAGAGTTACAGCCTCAGTGATTGTTTGTGGTTTGGCCGACGTTACCATGCCACGAAACTCTGGGGCCAGTCCCCAAATGTAGCGTTCAACGCGCTTGAATTCGGGAGTCACCATGTAGGGAAGTTCTCTAGACAGATCGTGGAACCTTCGAGTATAACCATTAATGTCAGCACCTACCATGGTCAAGTGCCAGAACTCCGTTTCCAGCCTTTGGAGTTCAGCGCGAGAGCAATACTTCTCTCTCATTCTTTCCTTCAGTTCCTCCCAAGTTAAGCCATAAGCGGCATCATCACCCAAAGTTTGGGCTTGCAGGTTCCACCAAGTCAGAGCTTCATCGACAAACAAACTAGTAGCAAAGGTGACTTGTTGATCCGCGGTACACTTGCTCATGCGGATAGTAGCTTCAGTCTTCTCCGTCCAGCGCACAAATGCTACTGCACCTCCTGTGCCGTCATAGTTCATCGGCTTGCAGTCGAGAAACTACTTGAAAGTGCAGCCTTGAGCTGTGTTGCCTCCAGATGAATCTCCGTTCCCATTACGTCTAGCGTTGCTTGGTCCACCACTGTCTTGAGTACGGTTCGCCTCGTACTGGGCGATAGCAGCGGAGATCCTTTCTTCCAGTAGAGCTTCCAGCTCTTCGGCAATTCTTGGCAGTGGGGGAGGAGGAGGTTGGTCACGAGCGTTCACAGCTCTTCTGGGTGCCGTGTTCTGACGAACACAACCCATTAGGTTTAGGCATTTGTTTGATATCGTCATAGTAGCATATATATTCACAGGTATATATACCACGTAAGTGTCATCAAACAATTATTACTCCAACATAGTACTTAGTAGGCTTGCACTGAGGTGATCTATACGTGACAAGACTTGCTATGGTTTCCATGCAATGAATTCCATAATTATGTATGCATCCATAATTACGTAACTCCTTGCACAGTCCGCACAGTTCGTTTCATCCTCGTATCTCTTCCTTCAGATGGGCCATTGCTTTTAGGTAGAGTCACGTATACTTGTGACATTCTACTTCTAGTATATGCTAATTATCACACATAATTGCAAGTAGTTTCTCAATTAAAGACAAGTGCTACTCATGTGCACCCTAAGTCTCGTAGTGTCTTTTCTAGACTCATGTAGACAGTTTCAGGTAGTGGATGCCGCGGGACGTTTTATGCAATGAAAACTCTTTGAAAATTGTTTTCGTGAAAGGATCCTAGAGATTGTAGACTAGACTCGAGAAGGAATCCTGGTTCACTACAATCGCAGCTCTGATACCAATCTGTCACACCCCTTTCTGCGGCGGAAGCACGAGGTGTGATCATGAAAGGTTCTCATTGCATACGAAAGGTAAACATGCTATATGCTTGTAAAAACATCAAATCCATAATTTGAAAACATAAGTTTAGCGTTTACATCGCTAAGTCGCATAAAACATTGTCTTAAAAAGTTTACAACTTTATTTAAAGATAAACATAAGCGACATCCACAAGCATAAGCGAGACCGCGCGCACATCCATCCTAGTTACCTGAAATACATGTGAGTTTTGGAAAAACGTCAACATAATGTTGGTGTGAATTCATGTAGTTTTTGTATTTCACGTTTGTATACTTTGTATGAAAACATAGTTTGTGAATAAATCAAGTTTTCATATGCTAATTCAGTTTCATGTGTACACCACGTACTCATGTATAATTTAATTTCTTCTTGAGTACCCCACGTACTCAAGTGTAATTCTCATTTTCTTGAGTACCCCACGTACTTCAAGTATAATTCAATCTTTTCTTGAGTACCCCACGTACTCAAGTATTCATCAATTTTTAGTATGGTATGACTTTTATGTAAATAAAGTATTCCTGTAAGTATCAGGATTGTTAATGGGTTGCAAAGCCATTAACATGTGACACGACATAGGAAGTCACCAAACCTAAGGCATTTAATTGGTATATTCTGAGACACAAAAGCACTACTCGATTCTCGCCCTCACCGAGAGTGTGGCTGCCAGGCACCCGTTAGATCTAAGCTTTTGTTCTGCGGTCTAAGTATGTACACGATTAATGGTGCTTCTGTACCCTATTCGTGACACTATTTCTCATAACGCATCCTACTTGGTTCTCGTCCTCACCAAGCGCGTTTCTTGTTATCATTTCTCATAGCGCCTCATACTTGGTTCTCGTTCTCACCAAGTGCGCTTCTCATATTCTTATATTTCGTCACACTTGGTTCTCGTTCTCACCAAGTGTACTTCTTGTATTTATATCATACCAATTATAAATTTTTGTACATTTGTACATGTATTTCACCCCCGAAGTTATAAAAAATGAAAACACTTAAAGAGAAAATGGGAGCATGAACTCACAACTTTGCGTTCCTTGCGTCGTAAACTTCACCGGATTTGCTTAATTAACATCGTAACCTATACGCGTTTTCTTAACGTTAGTCACTAGACTTGCGTCGCACAAGTACAGTCACTCTCTTTTGTATATATTCTTGTGTTAAAAATATTCTATATTTTTAACTACGTATCTTACTTATATTATTTTCTCTAAAATTAATATAAGTGTCTCGTGTTTTGCACTTTGCACCCGAATTATGGGTCTTGTATGTTGTATGTGTATTTCTATGTTTATACTCCTCACGAGTATTTAGTGTATTTTTAAGTCTTAATACAGTAGCACGTATAACACATACTATATACACTTAGCACAAAAGTTGGTGATCAAATAGTATATATTTTTCTCTAAAAAATATACTTACTTATATCCATTTTTATTCTTGAAGAAATCCTCATTTCTTATCACCAAAAATTAGGGAAACCTTGGTAATACTCTAAAATACATTTTTAGGGAATAAGTTTCTCAAAAACTTATATTTTTCTAAGTGTCAAAATTTATAAAATTTTTTTGACAAAGTTTCCCCTAAAAATGGAGGTTTCCCATGTTTTCAAAACATGTGTTTATTTTCTTTTAAATCCTCAACAACATCAACGACACAATCAAGTATTATCATAAGTCTAGATCATGTAAATCACACTTCATCATGAACTTGAAGTTCTTGTAAAAACTTGTAGTAACTTAGCAACGTCTCTAGTAGACTTAGTTACTCTTTAAAGTGTGTTTATTTCATCAAAAATTCCATTCTTGAAAAGATTTGGTGTTTACAACTTGTAAACATAATTTACAAAAATGTTGATTTCATTAACTCTCTTATTTCACAAGTGTTCATACACTTGTTTTTCCACCAAAAATAATATTGGTTTATGTAAGAATCCTGATCTTCTAAAAATCATATTTTACACTTGTTTTTCTTGGAAAAGTTATTCATAAATCTTGGATTTATAAGTTTACTAGCTTCTTTTGTTTATTACTTTTCAAGAAATCATTTCATTTATCAAGTTCATGTGTTTACAAGAAGATGATTATTTCATGTTGTTACATAATCGTCTCCTAACTTGCTAGATCATGTGTATAATCACAATATAGCAAGCTTCATGTAATTATCATCATCAATATCTCAAATAAACAACAAGCAATCACCATATATCTACTAAACAATATCATTTCATCCATTTTTCATCATATGCAAGCTTATGTTTCATGATGCATGAATATGTCTTTTAATGTTCTAGTAAATTTTTAGCATAACATATCTTTTAACCACTCAAATATGAAGTAAACAAGAGATCATGAGGGCTCACCACTAGCAACAAGGCTAGGGAAGATTACTAGAACTTGAAGATGACAAAAATGGTGGATAAAAGCACATGGAGGAGGTTCTTTAAGTTCCACAAGCTCTAAACCTTCTTAAACACCTTCTTGCACCTTATGTGAAGCTTGGAATGGATTGAAATGGAATGAAAGTGGTGGATGTATGGTGGGTGGATGGAGGCCGTAGGTATGAGGGAGAAGGAGGAGAAGTGTGGTGTTGAGTGGTGAAATGGTTATACTTGTATATCTTCACAAGATCTAAATAAATCTTCCGTATCTACTAGTGAATCAAGCAAGATCCATTAATCAAATCAACCAATCTTTTAATTTAGGCACATGGCCGATTTTTATGCATAGGGGAAGGGGTCTAGTTGTAACTTTTAACCATTTCACATCTTCAAAGATCTTTGCATATCTTTCTACAAATCTTTTGAGATCTAATAAGATTACATGATATCTTGGCAAGATTTTTAGAGATTTATCAAGATTACAAAATCAAAAGTGGGGCCACTAATGTGACCGTCCACTATGTAGGTGGGGGGGGGGGGGGGGGCAAAGTGTAATATTCACTCCCTAGTTCATAAATAAGTTGGTTTCAAGTAATAAGTTTAGGGATTTAATGCGTTATTACGTTATAAGGGGTGTTATGGTGTTCGGGGACCATAACTAGTTCAGAAATATTAAAATAATACTTCTAGTAATATTTTGATGTTCCAGGTAATGTCCGGTTGTTCGGTTAAACACCGGTTCGTTAAAGTGCTAAATTACACTTTTTAGTGTCTTTTAAGTACCTTTCTTGTACTCTTTCAATTCCCAACACTTAGGGAAATATTCTGGATAATAAAACGACATTTCTGCATAATATTCATATGTTTAAATGCTGATTTATTGCTGAATTATATAAATTCTGCACTTAAAGTGCGTTTCGGGTGCTTTTTAGTGCTTATTTTTGCTTTCGTATTGCATATATATTAAACCCTTATATGTACTCTTGGGTTTTAATGCATTCTTGTTGTCGGACCTACACCTAGGCTCCAATTTTATTGTCTGACTGCTTTCTGCAGTTCTGTTGACACAGTGTGTCTTACCGGTGAGTTTACTATTATTTCTGACGCAACGCTCTCGTTTATGCATAAAGCAATATTTTTGTAGTATACAACGTGCATGAATTCACTTATTTAGTATGTGATCAGACATTGCTGACAATTAAGCACATAATTGTAGTCATTAAATAATGATTAAAGTGTACGGAAATTACCGGTTTGTGCCAGTTGTCACAAGTATGTAGTCTTTAGGTCATGGTACATCTTATCTGGACCAGGATGTACTGAATAACGAGACTTATGTGCTTCATCCATCACAAGCTCGCGTAAGTTTCCGTAAGTGGGACCCAGATGCGCCCTGTTACATAGTAGGCGCCGTCTTCTTTTTGTTCTAGCCGTTTCTTCGATCCTCACAGGGACTCAGCCCTGATGTTTTCTGCGTTCAATGCTTCGACATGAGCATCACGAATTTGAGCGGGAAGGCTAGAGTGAATGGTAAGCTGTAACGCACGTACACGCTTTGAATTAGTATCTTTTCAACTGAGGGCGTCGGCCACCACATTGGCCTTGCCCGGATTGTACTTGATCGCACATTCGTAATCATTCAAGAGCTCGACCCGTCGTCGTTGTCACATATTTAATTCCTTTTGCTTGAAGATATGCTCGAGACTCCTGTGATCGGTGTAAATGGTGCACTTGGTACCGTACAGGAAATGTCTCCATATCTTAAGTGCGAAGACAACTGCTCCCAATTCCAAGTCATGCGTAGTGTAGTTCCTTTCGTGAACTTTAAGTTGGCGTGATGCGTAGGCAATGACCTTGTCACGCTGCATCAACACGCAACCAAGTCCTTGGATGGAAGCGTCGCAATAAACCACAAAATCATCTGTGCCTTCAGGCAATGAGAGGATAGGCGCGCTACAAAGTCTATCTTTTAAGTGCTGAAACGCAGATTCTTGTGCATCACCCCAACGATAGGTGACACCCTTCTGAGTTAGCGAGGTGAGAGGTTGCGCAATCTTTGAGAAATCCTTGATAAAACTTCTGTAATATCCTGCCAAACCCAAGAATTGGCGGATTTTTGTTGGTATACGGGGTGCAGGCCAGTTCTTAATCGAGTCAACCTTGGATAGATCAACATGAATCCCATCCTTATTTACTACGTGGCCTAGAAAGTGGACTTCGCGAAGCCCGAAGTCACATTTCAAAAATTTGGCATACAACTGCTCCGTTCGAAGAAGTCCCAAAATAAGCCTCAGGTGTTGCTCGTGTTCTTCCTGACTCTTCGAATAGATCAGGATATCGTCGATGAAAACTATGACAAACTTATCCAGGTAAGGCTTGCACACTCGGTTCATGAGATCCATGAAAACCGCAGGTGCATTCGTCAACCCGAAAGGCATAACCAGAAACTCGTAATGCCCATAACGAGTCATGAATGCTGTTTTAGAGATATCCTCGTCTCGGACTCTCAGTTGATGATAACCTGACCTCAGGTCAATCTTGGAGTAGAAACTCGACCCTTGCAACTGGTCGAATAAGTCATCAATGCGTGGAAGAGGATAACGATTCTTCACGGTCACCTTGTGGAGTTCGCGGTAGTCAATACACATTCTGAAGGTACCGTCTTTCTTCTTCACAAATAACACTGGAGCTCCCCAAGGTGAAGAGCTAGGGCGAATAAAACCCTTGTCCAAGAGGTCTTGCAATTGAATGGACAATTCTTCTAGTTCTGATGGGGCTAAGCGATAAGGTGCACGAGCTATCGGTGCTACTCCAGGAGCTAGCTCGATTTGAAACTCGACTTGAAGATGGGGCGGAAGACCAGGTAATTCCTCGGGGAATACCTCAGGAAAATCGCGTAAAATAGGAATGTCTTCAATTCTCTTCTCTTCCATTGATGCGTCAGTAACGAGAGCTAGAATGGCATTGTGGCCCTTTCGCAAACACTTCTGGGCCTTAAGGAAATAGATGATGCCCACAACAGCACCACTCTTGTCACCACGAATCACGAGGGGTTCTTCACCAGAACGAGGGATGCGGACAATCTTCTCGTTGCAAAGAATTTCCGCTTGCTGATGAGATAACCAATCCAACCTAATAACAACGTCGAAACTACCCAGAACGATAGGAATGAGGTCGATAGAAAAGGTCTGATCAGCAAGAACAAGATTACAACCCTTAACTATGTGTGTGGCCTCTAAACTTTTACCGTTTGCTAGCTCTACCATGTGTTTGGTGGTCAAAAGTGTTGGAGTACGCTTAAGCATTTGACTAACTTTTAAGGACACATAACTAGTATCGGCACCCGAATCAAATAAGACAGTAACATAAATGTCATCCAGTAGGAACTTACCCATCACAACGTTGGGATCATTCCTAGCATCACCCTGTCCAATCACGAAGGCACGACCCCTTGCCCCATTACCATTGTTGTTTCCCCCATTGCCGTTTCCATTCCCCTGATTGTTGTTGTTCTGGTTCTGATTTAGCTGGGGGCAGTCTCTCTTGAAATGGCCTTCAGCACCACATTGAAAGAACCCTTTGTTGTTACCTTGTTGTTGCTGCTGCTGGCGTTGATTCGGTGGGGCTTGCTGTTGCTGTCGATTCTGATTCGCTGGACGCTGACTCCTGCAATCCCTTGCAATGTAACCAGGCTTGTTGCACCGATGACAGTTGCCTCTACTACATGGCCCGCTGTGGTGCAAGTTACAACGATTACATTTGGGGTGATTCCCCTTGTATCCACCCTGCCCTTGACTTCCAGAAGGCTGCTGAATGGGGCTCTTATAGTCCTCAGTCCTTCGTTGCTGTGACTGAGACTGAACAGAGGTAGAACCTTTGCTCGAATTTCCATCCCATTTTTACTTGTTGTCGCTAGGAGCATCAGGAGTAGCTGTGGCACTGATACGTTTGGGCAGCCTGTTTTGCTCCACCACCTGGTCAGTGAGATGATGAGCTAGTCGTATAACTTGCTGAATGGTACCCAGGTTAGCTGAAGTCACGTGACTCTGAATCTCTGGTACAAGACCCTTGAGGTACAACTCAATACGTTTGATGGGAGGGTCCACCATAGTAGGACACAAGATGGCCAGCTCGTTTGACCTCTTCGTATACGCCTCAATTTCAGACCCCGTCATTTTCAGATTGAAAAATTCCACCTCTAGCTTGTGGATGTCGTCACGACTACAGTACTCTTCCTTGATCAAATCTTTGAAGTCATTCCATGGGGTGGCATTAGCAACCGCCAGCCCTAGCAGTTGAACCTGTGCTTTCCACCAGGTTAACACAGCACCATCGAGTGTTCCAGTAGCAAATTTCACCCTACGATCTTCAGGGCATTCACACATCTCAAAAACAGACTCAATCTTCTCGAACCAGTGAAGAAGACCTACAGCTCCTTCTGTGCCGCTGAAGGTACTAGGTCGGCAATCCATGAATGTTTTGAACATACATACGGGAGGCTAAGCATGTTGACCTATTGCGCGAGAATAAAAGACAAGGTTACGTACAAGAGTTGGTTCGCGAGAGTAGGATCTAATCATCCTAGGATAGTTCGAAATGGCATGTTATACCTCCTGCTGGAACTGCTGCGAGTGCCTCAGCAACTCGTTCGTTGATTAGAGCCGTCAGCTGGGCTTGAGTCAAGTTCAGGCGTCCACTCATGATCTTCACATCGAAGGAAACACAAGTAAGAGGGGTGTCGCGAAAGTGCGTAAGTGTGGAGTGACAGAAGACAGCAAACACAGGGTTTCAAGCAATGGTTGTTACGTTAACTAAGCATACCATGATCAAACGCGCTACTTAAACTAGCAAGTAGGCAATACAAACGTAAACCATATTACCTATAGTGTTGAGTCTTGCACGTGGAGCGAAGCGTCGTTGTGGATCGTTGAGCACTGTACAGGTTATAGTATGGTTTTATCAAAAAGCTTTTCCCTTTTTAAAACCAAGTTCACTATAACCAATGACTCTGATACCAATCTGTCACACCCCCAAAATCCACCTTGCGGAGTATCACTGCTTGGAGGCGTGACGTCACCAGGATCGAGCCACCAATCACATTGAACAATGTATTTAAAATAGATAGAATCCAACCACGCAATATAATTGGTGTTCAAAAACTAGTTAACCAAGTTCAAATTAAACAGCTGAAGCATAAGACGTAAAACCAAAACATAAGTTCAATAAGTTCATAAAGTTTAAATGTTTAGAACGGGACATAACAGTCCATATCCCACAACGACCTCCTCCTCGTGCAAGCTCCATAAGCATTTAACGACCTGCAAAGCATGTAGTAACGAGTCAACAACAAAGTTGAGTGAGTTCACAGTTGGTTGTCCATTTTAGAGTTGTTTCCAAAAACGTGGTCTAATTCTAATCCAGCTATCTAGCTGTGGGGGTTACCCCATAGTTCGAAAACGTTTATTAGTTAACCCATTTTTACTTCGGCCGTTTCAGCCGTGGGGGCTGTCACACCCTGACCGAAGGCGGAAATGTCAAGGGCATCACGAAACTTGATAGAATGCATTTGAGCACATGGTGTTTAAGTTAAGTTGAAATATAGCTTAGGTTTAATTAAAGAGATTGCATTCACATCTAAATAAATAAGAGTACATAAACAAAATACATCATAACAAATTGTTTCACAAATACAATAGATTCAAATTTAATCTAAGGCATAAGTCTTGATCAATCCTATATGAATATTCTTGCAAATCATAGCATCAAACATTGCCACCTGAAAAATATGTTAGAAAAATATTGGGTCAACAAACGGTTGAGTGAATTCATAGGTTTTGTTAGGCAAAAATAACAATGTTATATGAAAATGGTTTAGCACTGTGGCATGAGATATGTCTTTAAGCAAAAGAGTAATAGAAGTAGTCACTTGGTGGTACATTCAAACCTTCATTATGACGTAACACGGGTCTATCACCACACTTCCAAAAAGTTTCACATGAGTATCAACAACAATATTAGCAACAAATAGTTTCACCGGAAGTGAGGTGGGGCGTCACACCTATAGCGCTATAATATAACCGTTGGGCTTTTGCAAGTTAATGAACGTAAACGCGTTAAAGCAACAACAAGTATTAAGCAAATGCAAAGGCAATCGGGGGAACCACAAAATAGCAAATAGTTTGTATCACATTGTAACATATGTATCATCCCAAAAATAATGTAAAAAGGGACTATGAACTCACCTTGAGTGCGGTAAGTCCAACAAGTAAGTTTAATGTAAGGGTTTGTGGGAACAAGATCCAACGTCACTCTAATAGATTGAACATGCAACAATATAGATAGTGTTTAATTGTAGGAACGGAAATCCTAAATCTATAGGATTCGGTTTGACTAAATGGTAACTAAGTGGTTTGGATAACCTAATTGAGGACTCGGAAAATGAATATGTTATAAAGGAATTAATTATCAAAAATATTTGTTTAACAGAAATAATTAAATTGCAAAATTATGTAGTTGATTTAATATAAGCATTTGTGATAATAACTCAAATATAATTAACTAACAAGTTAAATAAAATAGTTATAACTAAAATATAGTCCAAGTGATATAATTAATTTATAAAAATTATAGATTAATTCAAATGGCCAATTATATATATAAATTGATAAATGATAAATATATAGTTTAAAAGAATTAATATGATAATTATATAACTAATTATCAAAATAATCAAATTAGATCAAAATAATTAAAGATAATATTTTTAGTTGTTGAACTTGAATATCACTGATTTAAAATAATTATTATGTAAGTATATATTATGTATGGGAATATATATATATATATAGTTTGTAAATTAAGTCTTGTAAGTTAAGTCGTTGTTATGTTAATGTCCAAAATCACATATCAATACAAAGATGATCGGACGGTATGATTTACCATCACCTATCACCATGAGTATGATCGGATTGTATCACATATCAATACAAGTATGATCGAATGGTATAAATTACTCATCTCTTATCAATACAAGCATGATCGGATTGAAAGGAAAATAACAACATAATAATAGAGTTTGTAGTTAAGTTAGCTTAACCCAAAACGCAAATCTTATCACAAGAATTATGGTAGACTCGGTTGGTGAACCAAAACACTTGTCACTACAAGACTATGTTAGATTTGTATGGTTTTAATGTTTGTACTTATGTTAGTGCTTAATAACAGAAAATTAATAGTTAGTAATAGAAAGTTAAGAGGGTTTTCATACCTCCAAACTCATAAGAATTAACCATACATAAGTGTTCTGAACATGGTTTTGATTAGAAGTATGGTAGATATAAGATTCATGCAAGTTAGTATGAATAAAGATAAAGTATAAGATTAATCATCAAAAACAGTAAGTTTGGATCATGAAATGGTGTTGTTGTACTTTAGATTAACAAGATAATCTGTTGGAAACAATCCTAGAGAAGATCCAAGCTTTGTAGAAGAAGATTTGATGAAGAAAAGTGAGTTTGAACTCACTTGTATACTAAGAAAAATTCTGCACTTGTTCTTGAAAATGCAAAATTTTAGAGAGGATTTTGATGATTTAGAAGTGTTTGGCAAGTGAAATGAGGGCTAGAGAGGTTGTATATATAGTGTAGGTGGTAGGTGACAGCTTGAAATGAGTTAAAATGGCTGCAATACGCGTATAAATGTGAAAATACAGCAAGAATTCGCGGCTGGTCGTAGGCACTATTCATCCAGTTTTTTTTGAATACTATGGATTAAAACAAGCATTTTTTATAAAAGGGACCTATGCTAAAACAATGTCATTGCTAGTGGGAGTAGCAACGGTTTAGGGTTCTTACACATGTAAATCAGTGGCTGTTCGAGAAGGAGCAGGGCGGATGCCATGGCTCCGACAGTGGCGGTGTGAGATCCAACCGAACCACTTGGTGATAATTTAGGTCCCTTTCAGACATTTGCTTCCTTCAACTTCTCTAATTGATTTTTGATTCCTCATTCGGTTGCTTAAATCTGGTGTTGTTTGTTTTGATTATGTATATTCAAGTTCTTAAATCTCAAGTGGGATTTGAAGACAACTGAGATATGTGTTATATATGTGTGTGGACGTATACATGGGTTTTGTGAGTTCAATTAATTTCCATTAAATTTGTCCAAAAGTTAGTTCGGCATTGTTATTTATGCATCATTGTAGTATGTAATGCAACACTTTTATTCTTTCCTTTTTTGTAGTTCGGGGTTTGTGTTTTGCGCTGATTGGGCTTCGGTTATTTCAGGTGTGTGGAAAACTATATGCTGGATTTGTCATTGTGATTATAAGTTTTTATGTTTGTGATTGTTATGTAATGCAACACTTTTATTCTTTCCTTTTTTGTAGGGTCTGATGAGGGTGTATACGCGTGGATTGTGGCTAATTATGCTCTCGGAACTCTTGGAGGAGATCCTCATGAAACAACCGAGATAATTGAACTTGGTGGTTCTTCTGCTCAGGTTTTTCTTCTTCTGTTATGTTTATATTTGAAATCATACTTTATTTTTGTTGTGACTATGTGACTCTTGTTCATGATTTTTTTTATGATGTTGTCTTGGTTTTAAAATGCGCGCATGAAGATCGCATAACGTGTGTTGTGCACGGTTCGCTGATGCTCTGTGATTACATGATGCTAGGTAGATGCGCTCTAAATCGCATAATGCGCCCTAATGCACGCTTTTTTCTGAAATCGACCACTGTAGACTGTAGAGTAAAATATTGTACAAGGAGCTTGTTTAAAGTGCTTAATAAGCTTGTACAATGAGCTGATGAAGTTGTTAAGTGAGTTCCTATCTAGATTACTTGTACCTTTTGCATAGCCTACTTGTACACAGATTGAACTTCTTTGATGGTATTAGGGCTATTTTTTGTATTTATTTATTTTAATCTCTAAATCTTTAGTGTTTAAAGTTAACAAGTTAAAATCATGTCTATAAATAAGTTTTTAAATAACAAACGCCTCACAAACGTGATGCCCGGCTTTTGGGATCAAAATGCAGCGGAGCACATCGCGCATTTTAAAACCAAGGATGTTGTAGTACATTGTGAAAGAACATATAGAATAACTGTTGATTCATCTGCTATTAAGGTTTTTCATCCACGAATGTATTGTAATCTGAAAAAGGTGCAAGTGCATGAATTACTTGTGTAATTATTACTAAGAATCATTACATCTAAAATCTCAAGTAACCTTTTTCTCAAATGAGTCTACCACTTTACTATTCACAAGCGGTTAAATTTGGAAACGTCAGTTACAATCTTTACAGTCACAGCTTGCTCGAGTTTGGTCAGGTAAAATCCCAAAAATACCCTCAAGACATACCTTTTTTTTGCAGAATGTTGCATTTGTCTTGGTTCATGGATCAAACTTGGTAAAAGTTTCAAACGTGGGTAGGGATAAACACAATTTAGTAACCGAGAATATTTTTAATTATTATTTATCAAAAACTCAAATCAACTGATTATTTCATTTGTTTGTCGTCTTGACAGGTGCCGCTTCTCCATTTTGTCTTGGATGGGGTTGACTTCAGTCAAAATGGCAATGAACTAAAGGTTTGCAACATAGAACACCCCCCACACACACGTCTGTCCAGAATTCATAAAATTAATGGCTAAAGTTTACGTTTCTGTTGTGCTTAATTTAGTTTAGGCTTCATCTAATTTGTGTTCACTGTGTGGTTGTTGCCATTGCGAACCGCGTTTGACTGTTTGGTACCCAAGATCAATAGTTGTATATGTACTCATACCACATGTAAACAGCCTGAAAAATAAAATAATAAAATAAGGTGAGCCCACAAGATCTACAACAAATTATGCTGGTGGCAAGATAAGCAGGGTGGGTGGCTATTCAAAACGGCTTCGAATTGAAACAGGTCAATATTTAGTAGGGGTCAACCAGCTGGACGGGTTGGGTTGACTCGGGAACACTTTTTGTCCAATTTTTCATATGGTTATAAATGACTAATCTGTCAGCCACAGTTACAAAACCAATATTATTACAATAATAATCTGAATCTTTGATTTTTAACAGTTTAGGAGGTTGTATGACAGGTGACAAGATGAGCAGATTGGTAACTATTCAAAACGAGCTCAGATTGAAATGGGTCGTTTTTTAGTATGAGTCAAACCAGACAGGAGTCCAAGACGGGTTGACCCAAATACACTTCTTGACCAATTTTGACCCGTCCCAGTCCCACTAAACCTGTTTGAAACCAACCTAAACCACTTCTCCCGTAACGGGTTCGAATTGAAACAGGTCAATATTTAGTAGGGGTCAACCAGCTGGACCGAATTGGGTTGACTCGGAAACACTTTTTGTCCAATTTTTCATATGGTTATAAATAACTAATCTGTCAGCCACAATTACAAAACCAATATTATTACAATAATAATCCGAGTTTGATTTTAACAGTTTAGGAGGTTGTATGACAGGTGACAAGATGAGCAGATTGGTAACTATTCAAAACGAGCTCAGATTGAAATGGGTCGTTTTTTAGTATGAGTCAAACCAGACAGGACGGGCTGGCCCAAATACACTTCTTAACCAACTTTGAACTGTCCCAGTACCACTAAACCTGTTTGAAACCAACCTAAACCACTTCTCCCGCCCTAGCTAAATATTTTTAATTTGGCCCGTTTGAGACTAACCACAACAAAGACTGAAACAATGGATGCTTTAACGACGCGTCTCCACTTACTATCAGACTCCTCAAGCTTTTCCATACACTTTTCGCCCACTCATTGAATGTTGATTGTGCTCACTAATGTTTTCTGAAACTTTGAGTAGATCTATTGATCTGTAGTAAGATATATGAATCATAATCGTCTAGAGGTTGCCTTATTCATGAAATTTTAATGTATTTCTATTTTAAAAAAAAAAACTAAATTTAACAACTTTATTTTTTGACCTTGTTTTAGGTATTAAGTGTGCAGTTGTGGAAAGAAGCAATGAATTCTCCAAACATCTACAACCACATTTTATCAACAATAGGTCTATGGAGGTCTGTTGTTTATCTTAATTAACTGGTAAAATAGTTGATCAAAGAAGTTAAAGCATCGTTGAATTTAGACATATGTACTTTGTTTTGATGTAGATTTATTTGTCAGATTTTCACCAATTAGATGGCTTAGCAGAGGAAATTCAAAGGTCTCAACCGCCTGTAGAACTTTGGACGAAGTTCATATACTGTACATCATTGACTGGTTCTGTTATAGCGTCACTTGACCATATGCAAAATCAAGGTATGGCTTTACAGTTTATTATATTAATTATCAGTTTGTGCAGCTTATTGATGGGTATACTTATTGTCTTGTTGTTAACCTAGGGTGGTCTTTGGTAAATAAATGTTTATTTGGTTAATATATCACTAGCATTTTCTGACACATTTACACTCAATGAGCCGTAATAATATCACATGAGGATAAAATGATTTAGTGACACTTTATGTAGATTTTGACCAGATTGTCGCCCGGTATCTGTGGCCCATTTCTCACAATACAAACTTAATGCGTTGCTATTTAAACAACTCGAAGCCATTGGATTCACAATTCGTAACGAGGGATTGAATCATAGACACCTGGCGGAAAGGGAGATATTGATGGGGCACACTTGTACATCAGTTGAACCTACTGATAACTTTATTAATGTAACCACATCTTCTGTTACGGAAGGGAACCACATAGAGAATCAGATCCCGTGTTTTCAAAAGTCATTTAGAATTACTTGAAAATATGTTCAGCGAGTACATGATCGAAAGTAGGAACATATATAGAAACGGAGGCAACCTTTTATTGTTGGTCGTTAAAAGAAAAAGAGCCTTGGTGATTGTTGTTTTTTGTTATATACCTACGTTACCATGATGCCATGCAATCTATCAACACTCATCCATGATCAAAACATGGCTTCTCGGACTCTACATTTTTCCATTATTCTCTCTAATTTAATGTTTGCATATTATAGTTACCGATTTCTGTGTCTAGAGTAGTGGGTCAAATTAACTAGGATAGTGGGTCATTAGTTTGGTTATTTGTATGAGCCTATAAATAGCCAAGTTTGTTTACAGATTTGATATGAATGAAAATTTAGAGGTTATCTCAAGTCTTGCATCTTACTAATTTCTTTTGAGTTTGATCCACTCAACGGATTATCTATCAACCGATTGGTACATATCATTTTTTATGTCAATTCTTTGTTTATACTCAATTGCTATATTAGTTGTGTTAACAAAGTGGTTTTAAAAATAAACTATGTTAACTTGTTGGGCAACGTGCGGCAAAAAATCATAAATACCCGCGACAACGCGCGGGCATTCCCACTAGTGTTAATATATATTTCACATTAATCAACTAATAGTGTGCATCATAAACTAAGCATGGATTGTCATAAACAATGTAAGTTTATCATGAGAATGTTTTAATACTATGTGCTAGGTCAACGTACTAAGTGTATATGCGTTTGTAAATTTTGCACTAAGTATGTTTGGCCAATATACGAAGCGCAATGTATTTGTAATTTGTGTACTAAGCATAAAGTTTCGTAAGCAAGAGTTCACATTGCAAGAACTAGGCATAAAGTTGTTCTTGTTTTAGGAGTTCAAAGTTAAAACGAAGGCGAATCTCATGGTCGGCTTTGAATGTCATTAATGAGGACAATGACAAATTTATCCAAGTAGGGTTTGCAGACTTGATTTGATTAACTCTGAACATGGTAGAGCAAGCAAAGATTCAAACTTAAGTGAAACAAAACCTCTAATTGCATTTGGATCAAACAAAGTGGAAGCATAATCTTCATAAAGGTAAATATAAGTAAAATGCAGGAGGAAAGATGTATATTGGGGAATAATAAAACAAGTATTAACACATAAGGAAACATAAAGAATAGAATCATGAAACAAATATTAACACATAACAAATCAAGTATCAACGCATAATGATAGCATGTCAGGTATTAACACATAAGTGGCATATACGTTTAAAAGATCAAAAGAGAATAAATAAGTAGTTAAAGTAGCATGCTTGTAGTTCCTGAACAAAACATGAAGATAAAGCTCTAAAACTATAGACTAGGTAAAAGCATTCCTACTTTCATTGATTAACTTTTCTTGAGAACACAATGACATTTTATAATCATTTGGGAGGATTTGTTAGTTCTTTAATGCATTTCTCATTATCATTTACTCGGTGTGGTCTAACTGGCATGCTAACTGATTATGATTCATAACTTCATATTTATGATCATATATGTATTACTTGTAGGTAAAACACAAAATACAATAGAATGTATGTAATGAACAATTTAAAAAAAATTGATAGTCTATTATGAGGTGAACAAATTTACATTTGAATTAAATCATGTAATGAATCAAATTCAGACTCAGAACTATATGGTGGTGGAGGTGGTAGAGTCAGTTGCATACGAGCAGCTAATTGTCTTAGTATGTCTTCCAACCATTTATTTCTTTCTGTCAGCCGTTTTATTTGTTGAGACAAATTTCGAATCTGATCGTTTAACCTAGTCACTTCGACTCCCATTGAATCTGGAGGTAGATTCATTTGAGGCACCGTACTTGGGCCTGCTATATCAGTTGGTGGCAGTTGTTGTTCTACTTCATTTAATAGTGACTGGAAAAACTGTGGCTGTAATGGTGATTGCAAAAATGATTCCGATGCTAGCTGCTCTTGGATCATCATGTTTTCATCAAACAAAGTTTCTTGCATCGTTGAATCCTCCTCGAAAACTAACGGTGAGAAGTTTTGTAGGACGTTCGGTGTTAATGGTTGGGATAGGTTAGTTGTAATATGTTCTTGTATGTGTGGCAGCTGTGGTTGTAGATCAAATCGATAAAAAGACGATTGAGGAGGCTGCAACAATGATTGTTGTAAATTTTGTGTGGAGGTACTTTCTAAGATAAATGGAGCTCCCTCCGACAGGAATGGTTGAGTTGGTGTATAATTATGAACAGGGGTTAGACTAATGGTGTTAAAATTTACAATCCCAGGTGCCTTTGGTGGAGATAACCCTTGGATAATCTGATTACTTAAGACACCTAATGATTTTGCTATTTTTGTAATGTAAGACCCTCCCATGAGACTTCTCAGAGGATTTGTTTGTTGACAAAAAAAATATGTAGCAAGCTCGTGGGCAATATTACAAGGAACTTGCTCAAAAATACTACGCAGATGGAAAAGTTCGGTTGAACTAACCTTTTGTTGATTATTCTTGCATCCCGTGATAGTGTTGGCTAAAACACGGTGCATATATCGATAATGAGGGTCTGTGAAGTTCATAGAATTATTGTTGCCACACCACTCTTTTGATGAATGGCATCGCCAATATTCTCTCATTTCCACAGAGGAATAGGAGGTTGATGCCTCCGTAAAAATGGGTTGTTTAACTTCTTCATCTGTAGATATGCCCAGATAAACTACGAATTCTGTTAATGACATATTATGAGGTTGTCCACAAAGTCGAAAATGAATGGATTCATCGGTAAGACTTTTATTATATTTGAAATAGAAAGTGGACAAGAACTCATATATCAGTTCATCGTATGATGGTTCTAGGATGTCGAAGAAACGGCGCCAGGGCGTATTATGTGGTAGTAATCCAGGCAGTAAACCACTGGAATTAAACATTTCCATTCGATGCCAATCAATACCGCTAATAGTAAAAACTTCAAGATCCTTGAGTTTTCGATACCTCTCATGAGTGGGTAAATCAGTAAACTGAAGGAATGGATGAATTTCTGCTGCATTTGAAGATTCAACATATGCTACTGGGAAATTTGCCATTTGAATATTGGGTTTTGTTGAACGAAGAAAAGTTTGGGGATGGGTTATTTTGGGTATGTGTTGAATTATATCAGAAGTTGTAGTTCTTGTGTAGATTAGCTCGAGTAGTGAGTTTCTTATATAGATAAGGAAATTTCAGCTTACACCATACGATCGGTTAAGGCTTCCATGATACGTTTTAAAAAAGTTTACTGTAGCTAGTTTGAAAATTTGAATTTGAAAATGTATGATCTCGAAAATAATTCGAATTTGAAAAGATGGGATTGTATCGTATAAAATTGATAATAGTAAAACGTAGGTTTGATTAAAACTTGGATTGTTCCAAAATGGAACTTTGACTAAACCTAAGTGGTCGAAAATTCTTTTGAAATTGGAGAAACATGCTTTGGCCTAATAGGTGGAATACTCTAGCCGAAATTTCGGTTAACGGTATTCACCCTTCAAGTTACTACATGTTCCAATTCAATCGAAAGTTCGAGACTTGGAGGGATTTTTTTTTTGAAGATAGTAAGTTTGTATTAATACAAAAATTTGAAATCTTTAGGTTCTTGTGAAAACGTTGATCCTCGAGAAGAAATTTAGCATGATGAACTTTAGTGATCGTTGAAAAGTGTTTTAGCAAACGATTTATCGATTTTGGAAAGAGCCTTGGTAAAACGATCTTATATTATCTATAAGACCTTATAGACATGCGAGAAAAGTTGGTTTGGTTTCCGTTTGATAGCGAATATCTTTAGTAAAATGATGTAGTGTGATCGTGTTTTAATGACTATGTTAAATATGAAGTTCATGGGCAAGAGAGTCATTGGACCGATTAGGTATCTACAAGCGGTAGGGGAAACATAAGGTCATATGAATCAAAACGAAATGTTTTTGGTGGAATAGTTTCATAAAATCAATGATGAGGATAGAAAACACATAACGAGATGGATATCATTTATTCCTCGAATAAACAATATCAATGGCAAATCAAAGTAGTCGGGTTCCTATAACTTTGGTGAAGTCATGCTTTAGCCTATAAGTGGACACTCATCTCAAGAGTTCCCAGGTAAGCACAACTGGTCCCTCAAGTTGGGATTTATACGAAGTGCTTGCCTAGACAGAAAACTCGGGATACAGGCATCCACCCTTCCAGATTGCACGAGTTCGTTATTAGAGCCCAAGACTTCGACGCTAATTTGAAAATCAAAAGAGGTTTTGAAAAGAAACACCTAAGGATAGATGATGAGCATTTGTATAATCTAGAGAGTCCAAAGATGAAATCCATGGTGACGAGGCTTTGGTTTCCAAAAGATAAGGATAGGGATGAAGATAAGGATAAGGAAAGAGCACACTAATGGATAGGTGTCCTAGTTAAGTTATAGTCTAGGTCAAAGCATCGCTAATAACCTAATTCCCTATAACCATGGCTTTGATACCAATCTGTCACACCCTGACCGGAGGCGGAAATGTCAAGGGCATCACGAAACTTTATAGAATGCATTTGAGCACATGGTGTTTAAGTTAAGTTGAAATATAGCTTAGGTTTAATTAAAGAGATTGCATTCACATCTGAATAAATAAGAGTACATAAACAAAATACATCATAACAAATTGTTTCACAAATACAATAGATTCGAATTTAATCTAAGGCATAAGTCTTGATCAATCCTATATGAATATTCTTGCAAATCATAGCATCAAACATTGTCACCTGAAACATATGTTAGAAAAATATTGGGTCAACAAAGGGTTGAGTGAATTCATAGGTTTTGTTAGGCAAAAATAACAATGTGATATGAAAATGGTTTAGCATTGTGGCATGAGATATGTCTTTAAGCAAAAGAGTAACACAAGTAGTCACTTGGTGGTACATTCAAACCTTCGTTATGACGTAACACGGGTCTATCACCACACTTCCAAAAAGTTTCACATGAGTATCAACAACAATATTAGCAACAAATAGTTTCACCGGAAGTGAGGTGGGGCGTCACACCTATAGCGCTATAATATAACCGTTGGGCTTTTGCAAGTTAATGAACGTAAACGCGTTAAAGCAACAACAACAAGTATTAAGCAAATGCAAAGGCAATCGGGGGAACCACAAAATAGCAAATAGTTTGTATCACATTGTAACATATGTATCATCCCAAAAATAATGTAAAAAGGGACTATGAACTCACCTTGAGTGCGGTAAGTCCAACAAGTAAGTTTAATGTGAGGGTTTGTGGGAACAAGATCCAACGTCACTCTAATAGATTGAATATGCAACAATATAGATAGTGTTTAATTGTATGAACGGAAATCCTAAATCTATAGGATTCGGTTTGACTAAATGGTAACTAAGTGGTTTGGATAACCTAATTGAGGACTCGGAAAATGAATATGTTATAAAGGAATTAATTATCAAAAATATTTGTTTAACATAAATAATTAAATTGCAAAATTATGTAGTTGATTTAATATAAACATTTGTGATAATAACTCAAATATAATTAACTTGTATAATTAAATAACATAGTTAAATAAAATAGTTATAACCAAAACATAGTACAAGTGATAT
This sequence comes from Helianthus tuberosus, assembly GCA_030545235.1. Taxonomy (NCBI): domain Eukaryota; kingdom Viridiplantae; phylum Streptophyta; class Magnoliopsida; order Asterales; family Asteraceae; genus Helianthus; species Helianthus tuberosus. The sequence goes on along the minus strand of CM060411.1, from coordinate 140,349,111 downwards.
AATTAATTTATAAAAATTATAGATTAATTCAAATGGCCAATTATATATATAAATTGATAAATGATAAATATATAGTTTAAAAGAATTAATATGATAATTATATAACTAATTATCAAAATAATCAAATTAGATCAGAATAAATAAAGATAATATTTTTAGTTGTTGAACTTGAATATTACTGATTTAAAATAATTATTATGTAAGTATATATTATGTATGGGAATATATATATATATAGTTTGTAAATTAAGTCTTGTAAGTTAAGTCATTGTTATGTTAATGTCCAAAATCACATATCAATACAAAGATGATCGGGCGGTATGATTTACCATAACCTATCACCATGAGTATGATCGGATTGTATCACATATCAATACAAGTATGATCGGACGGTATAAATTACTCATCTCTTATCAATACAAGCATGATCGGATTGAAAGGAAAATAACAACATAATAATAGAGTTTATAGTTAAGTTAGCTTAACCCAAAACGCAAATCTTATCACAAGAATTATGGTAGACTCGGTTGGTGAACCAAAACACTTGCCACCACAAGACTATGAGAGATTTGTATGGTTTTAATGTTTGTACTTATGTTAGTGATTAATAACAGAAAATTAAGAGTTAATAATAGAAAGTTAAGAGGGTTTTCACACCTCCAAACTCATAAGAATTAACCATACATAAGTGTTATGGACATGGTTTTGATTAGAAGTATGGTAGATATAAGATTCATGCAAGTTAGTATGAATAAAGATAAAGTATAAGATTAATCATCAAAAACAGTAAGTTTGGATCATGAAATGGTGTTGTTGTACCTTAGATTAACAAGATAATTTGTTGGAAACAATCCTAGAGAAGATCCAAGCTTTGTAGAAGAAGATTTGATGAAGAAATGATGAAGAAAAGTGAGTTTGAACTCACTTGTATACTAAGAAAAATTCTGCACTTATTCTTGAAAATGCAAAATTTTAGAGAGGATTTTGATGATTTAGAAGTGTTTGGCAAGTGAAATGAGGGATAGAGAGGTTGTATATATAGTGTAGGTGGTAGGTGACAGCTTGAAATGAGTTAAAATGGCTGCAATACGCGTATAAATGTGAAAATACAACAAGAATTCGCGGCTGGTCATAGGCACTATTCATCCAGCTTTTTTTTTGAATACTATGGATTAAAACAAGCACTTTTTATAAAAAGGACCTATGCTAAAACAATTTCTAAAAATTATTAAAAATCCTTTTGTAAAGTTTTACGCTAAAATTTATTAGAAAAATATCTTTGTATAGTTTTTCGGTTTCGTAACGAAATTAAGTGTTTGTAACGTAGAATTGAATCTAGAATATGTATACAATAATTTATTATAATTAACGCCTCGAAAAATAGGATACAAATATGGATAAAGATACGAAAATACAAGGTGTTACACCAATACAGTAATTGTTACAATGCAAGTCAAAACAAATACAAGTGTGAAAACCAAGATGGTTACAGGGGCTACCCCATGTTCATAATCCCTGGCTATCCAGCCCGGCACTCCGGCCGTGGGGGCTACCCCAATTTTAAACTACCAGACTCGTTACCATATCGACTACCAACGAAAATAAGTTGTGCCCTAGCGTCGGTGTCTATCATCACCGACGTGCCATAGTCCATTAGTACACGCCCGTCCGAACGGCACGGTGTGAGGTTTGTTAAACCTAATAACGCTATTAACTAATGACCCGCTCGCCATTGGCCTCGGCGATTAAGTCGATATAAAATGAGGGACTTCGTTGATAGAGTTCTAGTCTAGTAAATCTAAATCCGTCCCAATAGGACGAGGAATTCACATTCCTGAACACGTCCCAACAGGACGTGGAATCCCTATTCCTTAACCCATTCCCATTCTCACCGGGAATTACCATGCTTTGTAGAAGAGTGTGAACTCACCTTGGTTTGCTCGGTTAGATTAGTTACTCTAATAATCAGAAATCAAGCACGTCCTAATAAGGTACAAATAACAATCAGCTTTTCGTGCATGCATAACACGTATCCTATGTACAGTTTATCTACTCACTACTTCTATCACATACCACACAATTCAAATGTCACACTCTGACTTTTATGGAAAGATCATAGTTAAAAATACACTTGTAGCACTTGTTAGAAAATATTTTCTATGTGTTGGAATTTTTAGAAAATTTCATCAGAGTATCCTTTGTAAATGGAGGCGACCATGCTAATAAGCATATCATTTTCTTTTCCGAAAATTATTCAACAATCAACAACAATTTACCAAGAGCAAACTATTCCATTTACAAACCAACATGAACTTGATGTTTCATAAAAAAAAAACGCGTAGTAACTTGGTGAGGCGTTTAGTGGGTTTAGTTACCCTCCAAAGTGTGTTTACTTTTGTTAAAATCTCATTGTCGGGACAACTTGTGATCACATTTTACAAAAATATTTATTTACAACATTTTCATGTGTCACTAGTATCCATATACTTACTTTATTTCCAAAATAGTGTAAGGATAATGATCTTTCAAAACCGTCTTTTAAACTTGGTTTATTTAGGAAAATCATTCACAAGTCTTGGGTTTACAAGTTTACTAGTTCACTAGGTTTATTATTTTGCAAGAAAATCATCTTTCTTTCAAGTTCATGTTTAGTCTAGAAGATGATTATTTCATGTAAGCACATAATCATCTCCTAACTTGCTAAACCATGTTTTTAATCATAATCTAGCAAGTTCTATGTTATGATTAACATCAATATTAACAAACAATCATCAAGTAATCAACAACATAATCAAAACAACTTCATACTAACATTATTTCATCTTGTTTCATCATGTTTCATCTTCTTTAAGCTTATGTTTCATGATTCAAGATTCAAGTCTTTTAGTGTTCATATGTTTCATCAATATATATCTATTAACCACTAAAAACATGAAGTATCAAGAGTGTAAAGAGGTCTTACAACTAGCTTAAAGCTAGGGAAGTTCAATGGAGGAAATGTAGAGGATAAAAGCAAACGAAGGTGGTCCTTCAAGTTCTGAGTGTTCCACGCCTTCTGATTCACCTTTGTACACCTTAGGATGACCTTGGATTGCTTGGGTGGTGGAAGAAAATGATGGTGGTGTGTAGGTGATGTTTGGCCGAGAGCTTAAGGGGAGAAGAGAGAGATGAGGGAGTTTGATGAAGATGATAAGTATGGTTAGTTCTTACTAGTGGGAAACCCGCGCGTTGCTGCAGAGTCGACAGTACGCGGTGTAAACACGATTCGCAGTCAATCAGGTGGTCAACAAAGCGAAAATGTTATGGGAGATTGCGGCGGCTCGAACTTAGTTTACACATGTATGTATTGTGCATGCGTATTATATATAGACAAAACAAACAATCATCTAAACTTTCAAAACACATCAACCGTTTTATAACAAAAAACCTAAGGTTAAAAATGTTCAAAAGATGATAACAAAATAGACAAATGATGCATTAGACAACGGCAACAAAATATTTTTAAAACTCCCAACTTAACTACAAAAATACATTATCAAAGTGATGTAGCCTATAGCTTGTAATCTAGACTTCAACCCCAAGCCAACATCTGGACAAACAAAATAAACAGTTGATAAACAGTTAAAAGACCAACTCATACAAAAATTACCCACTTTAAATCCAAGACAGCCATAGCTTTCTTAAATCACTGTCCTCCGATCATTAACAATTGGAAATCATCTAAACTGAAAGCAAAGCAAAGCAAATTAAATCATTATAGCTTCATCCATAAATCAACTTGTTATACACTTATGGAAAAAAAACAAATGAGTTAAACCTTATTGCAATTTTGTAACTGTGTATAAATATATGCAACTAAATGAACACAACTGGCACCATTTCTGTAAGCAAATATAAATAAAAAAATGATTTATAAAGTAGAGGTTACCTTGTAGCCTTCATGGAATTCTAAAATTGTATGTTGCCATCTTGGATGTACCGAACTTAGTGATACCATAAAGTCTTCATATAGCAACCAGGATTTAGTCTATTATTTTAATAAAAACTAAAAAAATGTTGACGGGTCAAAACGACCCATTTTGACAGAAACTAAAAGTTTACCTTCGAGCTTTCGCTTTAAGTTCACATGTCTAAGCTCAGGTTCGGAACTTCGGGTGGCAGCCCAATGTTGGTATTTTTCAACTTCTGGGCGTTACAACTCAACTAAGCTAACTTGGTCAGATTAAAAAAAAAACGCATGCTTTGATTTGGTCCCAATACTTAATGAACTATATAAACGAAAAGAACGTAGAAGATGCACTTACATCAAATGAAATTCGAAAATAGGCATACCTTTATGAACATTTCTTCCTGAATCCTCTAGCAAACAATACTCTCGTCATCGATCACAATATATGTCTGGCCAACATCTTTCCTTCACTTGATGGAACGTAAAACGGTACACGATAGAGGGGGGGCTGAAAACATCCCATTCAATCGACCGCATTCAATGACAAACGGGTCAAGCATCTAAGCTAAATGGATGGGTTTATTAGATTATTAATGCATAAAATAGGTTAGAAGGGTAAATTTAAAATAAAAAGTTGCAAAATATGAAATTGGTTAAATAGGTCAAAAGTCCCCAACGGTGTATTTTCAATCCATAAAAACTTAGATTATTGTTAGAATAACATACTTTTTGTCAACTGTATATTAGCTCTTTGTTCCTCAGCAACAGCCACATATATGGTTTACCAGTAGCATCCTTTACATGCCTACTGGCCAGTATCGAGTATGTTAACCTCCAGGTCATCATCAGACTCAAGAAGCATGAAAATATGAAAATGCCTTGCTTGATTTGTTTAGAACTGATGGCATCAGAATAAAGAGCTTTTCTTTCTCCATGTCATGCCTATCCATGGTCATTGATACAAGCCTCTTAATCAAATAAGGGTAGTATTCAGATGACCCGAGTTCCCTGAGTTTAGATGCTGCTAAATCCACCTTTCTTTTGTACTCCTCCAATGGGTCAGAAAATGCAGACCCCACAAGTTGATATGGCTCCTAGATTACAAGACCATAAAGGCAATCACATGAGCATGCTAAAAAACTTATATAATCTAATTACTAAAAATAAGCAGATGATAGTGATTGTGGTCAATATGAGTTTCATCACCAGTGTCAAGTAGTTCTCCCAAAGTACCCTTATCACCAGCACAGCATCAACACCACCTGATTTCAAGGTCATTCAGCAAAACAGTATAATACAAACATTTAAAAGCTACACAAAATAAACCAAAAGCTTGAACACTCGTGACTACATTAGCTTGAATTCATAATAAAAATGATGAAATTTTTGCAAAGAGAGAAAAAAATTAATGAATTTCTTCAAAACACATTGATTTGGTTGTGTGAGCATGAGAACCCATGCCCGTGCGTTGCGGCGGGTTAGTCCGTTTTGTCGCTATCATCTAAATGACTTGACGGGTTCCGGCGGGTTAGTCCGTTTTGTCGCTATCATCTAAATGACTTGACGGGTTCCGGCGGGTTCGTCCGTTTTGTCGCTATCATCTAAATGACTTGATGCTTACAATAAATGACTTGACGGGTTCTGACGGGTTCGTCCGTTTTGTCGCTATCATCTAAATGACTTGACGGGTTCCGTTTCCTCGCAGCCGCATAACAGTCCAAAACTTTCTTTATGAACATCGAACCCTCACCTTTATAAAACTTGGCCAGAGAATACCAAGCCCAATTGTCATTTTATCAAACTTTTTAAAGTATACCCGGTGATGCAGTTAATTACACAAATGCATAACTCAATCAAATAATGCTATGTAGAGTTATATGTCCCAAATCGAGTGGTCATGGGTTTAAAGTCAACATTTGCGCAGCATGATACATAAAAACCTAAAATCCTATGGTTGAGCAACCAATCGGTTAATACACACCACCTTAAAGTGGAAAATGCACTTTTGATCGGATGGAGGGAGTATTATAAATGACAACTCCACTTATGTCACTTTTAGAAAGCTTAGCTAATGTGACAAGATGCTACCTTCGCCATCTCTAGTCAAAGAGTTATGTGCTAGCAGGCTGAAAACTGTTATAACATATTTATCTCCTTCACCAAACCACTACAAAAATAAATCATGTGGAAAAATTATTATGTTTAAATGAATCAATATTTATAAAACTAATAATTATTACTAAGAGAGATAATAATGTGCACCTTTGAGATAATGGTTGACAATGATATGTTAGTAAGATTTGCACAAGCTGCAAGCATCGTTTTACGAGCACCAGGGGGTCCAAAAAGTAAAATTCCTTTACAAGGCTGTAATTGAAAAAAAATGGTCAGGTCACCTAAAAGTTACTTTTGTATATATGATGGAATAAGTTGATAAAAAATTAAAGGTGTCAGTTTCAAAACTGCTTAGATAAGGGTTGAATTGGGCTGTGCCAAATCACAAAAGAAAAAAAAAATAGATCAAATGGACCTAGCAGGTTAAAAGTCATCATGCCCACATCTTACCACCTCTAATAAAAATATTCTTGTGCTTTTACCTTGGTTAACTGTGGTGTTTGTCTGGTGTCGATTACTTGGCCATTTGATGCATCGCTTTGGGAGATACTTTGCCTCATGAGAACAATTCTGTTATTCAAAATCTGAAAACCTGTTTCGTGTATGAATGGCAAAATTAACAGCCAGTTTGATCCTAATATAGTGTCAAAAAGCAGTCAGGCACAACACATCTATTGTTGAAAGAACGACACAAATAGTTAGATACAAACACAAAATCAACAAGTTAAAAGAGCACAAATTCAAAAATTTCAAGAGACTCATCTGACATAAAAAATCAGAAACACATGTATAAATATCAATATCCGAATATCCCGTCCTGTGTAACGAAAAATAACTAACCTGATTTTTATTCCAATTGATCCACTTGCTTTAAGCTTTAACAGATACACAAAGAACAGATTCTTTTGTTAACAAAAATCTGTATTCAACAACAATTCAACGAATAGATCTTAATCTAAAACCAAAACCTAATCACACAATTAGCATTCATCAAATCGTGAAATTAAACTGAAATTAACAAGAAATACGAACCCTAGGGTTTCGATAAACTGCATTACCTGTCCGATCTTAACAAGAAATACGAACCCTAGAGGCTACTTCAACATCTTAACAGGAACATCTTCAACTTAAGAAATGTATAGTGGTGCAAAACTTTTGACTGGCCGACAATCAAGATAAAAAACCTACTCCAAAACAACACATCATAGAAAAATCAATATAAAGTAACATGTAAACCAGTATTAACCCTGTCCTCTGACGCTCCGATTGAGCCACCACTGCCTCATAATCGACCAAACTGTGGTAAACGTGAGAGTTAAGAGATGAAAGAAAGTGAAGATGGGATCAGACCTCTTAATCGTGCGAAGATGAGTGAGCGAAGATGACTAAATGTCTTCCAGCGGTTACTCCCAATTGAGGTAATTGCAGATCGTTTCCTACTCTCCTGATTCTCTCTCTATGGGCAGGGCAAGGGTGATGAAGGTGAAGAGAGGAACGCATTTACTCTTCGGTTTGATTACGAGGATGCCTATTGGGTTTCTTGAGGGCAGAGAAGGAAAAGATTTTGAGGGGTGTGAGTAGGGGGTGCACGTGGAATTACTGTTATACCCTTTTAGGTGTCTTAAAATGTGTACTCTTTACAATTTTACCCTTATAAAATAGGCTTTCATTAGCTGTACACATTGCTTCAAAAGTTGGACGTCATGTAAAATTACTTTTGTGTACGTCACTTCTCCTTTTTATAATAGTATAGATATTCAAGTTCTCTAATACTCAATGGTTAAAGTGTTCCTCATAGTACAAGCAAGATCACAACATATCCCAAGGCAATATTATGGAAGATATAAGAAGATTATGTAAATCTTGTGATGTGGGGTCCCTAGGGGACGGTCATGTTGGGATTGAACCCTATCAAAGGAACAGATAATTAAAGCCAAAACTGGGTCAGAGCAGTGGATCCAGAATAAGTAGATGTTACATACAAGTCTCTCCCCTTGAAAGTGGTTTCAACATCTGCTGACCTCCTATCTACTGATCATGCAAACTGCTGACCTACAAACTGCTGATCTAGTAATGGCCTGATGAAAGACTAAAGCTCTGCTGTTCAATCTACTGCCTTGAGTGAAGCTCTGCTGATCCGGACAAGTACTGTGGGTTCACATTAGTGGAAGGATGCAGCAGTAGTTTATTATGTCTTTATGTTATGAAATGTAATATCAGTAGTTTAGCATAGCAGTGTTTGTATTAATTAGAGGTTAGAGTTTGTTAGGAGGTTAGATGTCACATTCATGGTGACGTCAGCTTTGATGCTCAGTGGTTTGCTAGTGCCTATAAATAGGACATTGCTCTGTACTGTTCTATTAGCTCTTTGCAAAATCGTCTTCTCTGCACTAACAAACACTGAGCTCAGGCTGAGGGGGAGTTTGTATTCAACATTGCATTGTAATCGTAATTGAAATAAATTCAATCTTTCGGTTCTTTGTGAAAAGTGTTTGATCAAAGCAATACTCTCGTTTGATTGTATGCAAAGTTTGTTTCCATCCTAATTCCGCTGCACAACTCATCCATCTTCATTCTAATTCAGACGTAAAATACAATCAAAACCAAACTCAGATCCTAACAATTGGTATCAGAGCTTGGACAGTCAAATTTGATTTAACAATCATTTTGACATAAATAGTTCAGCTCATAATCGTTGATACTGATAGTTTGTTCGTTTGTGTTGAAAAACAGAGCATGGTTTAATCACCATCAAAGTTGATTGATCAGTGCCTGTAAAACAACCAGGATGGCATCGCAGTCACAAGATGATAAGAATAACAATGGCTCACTTTTTAAACCACCCATGCTTAAACGTAATGAATACAACATCTGGGAGAGAAGGATGGGTCACATCCTTGCTCAACAGAACACTGGATGTTGGAGGTCTGTTGTTTTTGGTCCCCATGTTCCTATGGTGCCAAGTGCTGAGGTTGCAAAGACGTTCGTTCCTAAACCAACTGAAAACTATACTGAAACTGATTTTCAAAAGTTCGAACTCGATGCCAAAGCATTTAGCATCATAGCATCTGCATTACCAAATGAGATCTATGCTGGACTGTTACATTGTAACAGTGCCAAAGAGCTATGGGATGCATTGAAGGAACAGTTTGGGGGAACTGAAGAAGTTATTGAAAACAATAGGGAAATTCTGAATCAGCAGTATGAAACCTTCTGTCACATTAAGGGTGAATCATTGACCCAACAGTTTGAACGTTTTAGCTGTCTCATCAGTGAGCTAAGGCTTGTTAAAGTTGAAATTCCAAAATCAACACAAAATAGCAGGTTTCTTAGATCACTACCTGATAAATGGGACACAATTGCATTTGTGACTAGAAACTCAGCTGAGTTCAAAGATCTGACCCTGACCCAACTTCATGGTAGACTCCTGACCTATAAAAGGGAGTTAAACCAGAAAAAGAAGTTGCAAGACTCTGGCAAAGTTGCTGATCATTATTCATTCGGTAGCACAACTCTTTTAGGTCAGGAAGAATCTGGTAGCAGTGGTAAGGATCAGGATTATGATCACTTCATTGATATAACTGCTGGTGGAAATTTTAACAACCCTGATCCTCACTCTGCAAATTATGCTTTTACTGCAAATTGTGAGAACCAGATGTCAGATAACTTGTTCTTTGAACTCAATGATTTGCAACACTTTGATCCCACTGACTTAGAAGAGATGGACATTTTGCATCAATTAGCTTTGCTTAGTGTAAGAACAAGCAAATTCTACAAAAGAACGGGGAGAAAATTCCCAGGGTTACATGGGAATTTAAGGGTGGGTTTGGATAAATCTAAAATCAAGTGTTACAAGTGCAATAGGCTAGGTCATTTTGCTAGGGAATGCAGGAGTCAAACTACTGGTCCTATAATTACTCATCCCAACTCAAACCCTAGACCACAAAATCAAAGCACTGTTCACTATACCCAATATACCCCTGCAGCCCATGTTAACACTGCTCACTATGTTGCAACCCCTGTGCCTGTGCATTATGTCCAAACCACTGTTCCACAAATTCAGTATGTTCAAACCCCTGTCCCCCAAGCACAAGTACAACCTGTTGCACCTCAAACTGCTGCTCCAGCAGTGGTACAGCCAGATCAGCAAAGCTTTTTCACTCAAGGCTTTGTTGACTGGAGCAGCATGCCTGATGAGCTTGGTGATGAAAATTTTGCACTCTATGCTTTTAATGAACCCTCTAATGATGAATTTTGTTTGATGGCATTAGAGTCAATAGCAGAGGGGGTAGAAACTGAAGGTGAACAGCTAAGTGATGAAACAGTGGATGAGGTGACTGAAGCAGTTGTTGATGCAGTTGCTGGTGAACTGCTGCTGGGAGAAAATCCAAAAACCCTGATTGAACCACTGACAGACCCCTGGTCCAAAGAGGACAAAGAAGAAGAGGAAGAGAAGAGAGCAGGTGAGAAAGAAGTAAGAGCTGATGATGAAGAAAATCATCAATGTAATTGTGGCATGATGGCTGCTGCCAAGGTATCACCTAAAGTTCTTGAAAAACTGTGTTCAGACAATTGCATTATTGCTTTTTCTAACATCAAAGAGGTAAATGAAAACCTTAGGGATAAAATCTTAACTGATGAAGTCAAATTTGAAAGGTCTTTAAAAGAACTTAAAAACAAATTGACTGAAAAAGAGAAAGAGATCAGCAGTCTTAAAGAAGAGCAGAGCATAACCAAAACTCAACTCCAAACTATGGTAGAAAAATACCAAGTTTGCAAAAAGGAGTTGGAGTCCACCCAGATCACCTGTGAAAAATGGGTGGAATCATGCAAAGGGTATGAGGTTATGCTTGAAAAACAGATTAAAAGCAATGTGAAATTTGGTGTTGGCTATAGAAAACATGATGATGAAAACATTGTTTTTGAAAAATCTGTTCAAACCACTGATGTAACCACTGAGTTCATCCCCACAAACAAGAATGGCCAAGAAGTGAAAATCACTGATAAACTTGGTAACAAAATCACACTTGACAGACCAATGGGATCCTCTACTTGTGAGGAGATTGAGAAATACCAGTTTAAACCCACATGGTCTGATGAGTGTGACATTCTTGAAAATTTCAAGCCCATGGATTTTACAACCACTGACGGTGTTAAAGCTCCAAAAGCAAAAGTCATTCCTCTTAAGGACATCCCAACAGAGGTTAAAAACTCTTTCAAAGGAGTCTGAGAAGAGAAAGAAGAGAGAAAAGGTCAATAACTTGTTTTGTGAGAAAAGAAATCATCTAACAAAAGATGTTTTCATTTAAAAGCATACGATCTAAACAAAACAAGTGTCATTGTTCCTGCTGAAAGCTGCATTGTCTGTGGTAAATCAAACCACAAAACTCAAGCATGTGTGTATCTCAAAAACTTTGATGTGAAAAAGAATGAATACACTGCTAAAACATCCTTGAGTCCATCAACATCATTTGTTAAATTCACCAAGAACCAACCACTGTTTGTGCCAGTTCAAACAGCTGTCACAAAACAGCTGAACCAAACATCTGTCAAAAGAGATGTTCAGGTTACTGATGCACCCCCTGCCAACCAGTTCAGAAGAGGTAAGGGACAACCATCTTACCAAAGGATTCCACACATTTATGAGACCTACAAATGCTGCACATGGATTTGTTTGGCCCTGTTCAAGTCACGAGTCTCAAAAAGAAGAGATATTGTTTAGTTATTATTGATGACTTTTCTAGGTTTACATGGACTTTCTTTTTTACACTCAAAAGATGAGACTGCAGGCATTTTGCAAGACTTTGTGACACAGGCTGAAAAGCAATTTGACCTTCCAGTAAAAGTCTTCAGGAGTGACAATGGCACAGAATTCAAAAATAAGGAGTTGGATGCCTTCTATGTGAAGAAAGGGATTGTAAGGCAGTACAACATCCCTAGAACACCAGAGCAAAATGGGGTAGTTGAAAGAAAGAACAGAACTTTGATTGAGGCTGCCAGAACCATGCTTGCTGATTTAGGTTTGCCATTAACTTTTTGGGCAGAGGCAGTAAACACTGCTTGCTTTGTCCAAAACAGAGTTTTAAGAAACCCTAGGCACAAAAAGACTGCTTATGAAATTCTGTATAAAATCAAACCACTGATCTCATATTTCAAGGTGTTTGGCTGCCCATGCTTTATTTTGAACTTAAAAGATTCCATTTCAAAATTTACAGCCAAAATTGACTGTGGTTATCATTTGGGATACTCAACCACTGCCAAGGCCTACAACGTGTTTAATACACGGACCAAGGCAGTGGAGGAGACCTTGAATGTAAAGTTCAATGAACTTTCATCAATGAAAATCCCAGCAAATCCTGCAGATCTGTTTGATCTTGATAAATTCACTTTTGAAAATACTGCTGTGAAGACTAACAGTGCAGGTCCATCAGAGGATTCATCACCAGACTATGGGTATGAGATCATCATTCCTCAACAAAAGTCTGTCTCAATGGGTAGAGCAACAGATGTTCAAAACAACTGTCAAAGCTCAACCACTGCTACCTCAACAGTTGTTGACCAAAGTAGCCCATCAACCACTGCTTCCACATCAACAAACACTGCTGACAAAAGTCCCCAAACAGTGGATAAAAGTCAGCATCTGTCCACATCATTACCTCCTATTCCACCACCTTTTGAAGCCACTGCTGGATCATCAAAGTCACCAGCAGTGGTTAGCTCAGATGATACACATCTGCAGCCTTCACTAACAAATGCCATCATTCCATACCAAGGAGATTTAATCTACTTGAGATCTCATCCACCTGATCAAATCATTGGCAACATCAATGAAGGGGTGCTCACAAGAAGCCAAACCCAAAACATTTGTCTTTTTGCTTGTTTTCTATCACTCCATCAACCAGTCAAGTACCAAGAGGCACTGAAAGACAACAGCTGGGTAGAAGCCATGTAAGAGGAGCTCCAACAGTTCAAAAGACAACAAGTATGGGAGCTTGTACCACTGCCAAAAGATGTCAGTCCTATCGGCACAAAGTGGGTCTTTAAAAACAAAACTGATGAAAGGGGCATTGTTGTCAAGAATAAACATTTGCCCCTGTAACAAGATTGGAAGCTATAAGACTGTTCCTGGCCTTTGATGTCCACCACAACATGAAGGTGTTTCAAATGGATATCAAAAGTGCTTTCCTCTATGGTACAATTCAAGAAGAGGTGTATGTCTGTCAACCTCCAGGTTTTGAGGATCCATTTTATCCAGATCATGTCTCCAGGCTAAACAAAGCCTTGTATGGCTTGAAACAAGTACCTAGGGCCTGGTATGAAACTTTTTCCACCTTTCTACTCTCAAATGGTTTCAAAAGAGGTACCATTGATAAAACACTGTTTCTTAAATGGAGAGGGAAGGATTTAATGATTGTCCAAATCTATGTGGATGACATTATTTTTGGAAGCACATGTAACAAAATGTGTGAGCTGCAATGCTTTCTTGGTCTCCAAGTTCAGCAAATGCAAAATGGAACTTTCATTCATCAAAGCAAATATGCTAAAGAACTTTTGAATAAATTTGATATGAATGATTGTAAACCATGCAGCACACCCATGGCAACAAATAAGCTTGTCATGTCTGATGAGAAGGATGAGCTGATTGACCAAACACTTTATAGAAGCATGATTGGGTCTTTACTGTACCTAACTGCATCTAGACCAGACATCATGTTTGCAACATGTGTCTGTGCAAGAAGTTAATCAGCTCCCAGAAAATCAAACCTCATTGCTGTAAAAAGGATCTTCAGATACATAAAAGGTGCTCCCACACTTGGTATCTGGTATCCAGCTAATGGGAATATCAAGCTTTCAGGTTTCTCAGACAGTGACTTTGCTAGATGTAACACCACAAGGAAGTCCACTTCAGGAGGGTGCCAGTTTCTAGGTGATTGCTTAGTCTCTTGGCAAAGCAAAAAGCAAGCAGCTGTTTCAACATCCACTGCTGAAGCTGAATACATTGCTGCTGCAAGCTGTACATCCCAACTCCTGTGGCTTCAAAATCAGTTGCTGGATTTTGGTATCACTGCCTTAAAGACACCACTCATGTTGGATAGCCAGGCAGCAGAAAATATCATCAAAAATCCAGTTTCCCATTCAACCACCAAACACATCGACATCAGACATCACTTTGTGAGGGATTGCTATGAAAAAGGTTTGATTTCTCTGCATCATGTTCCAACTAAAGAGCAGCTGGCAGATGAGCTCACAAAAGCATTAGACACAACCACTTTTGAAAGCTTGGTCTCTAGGATTGGCATGCTAAACATGGAATAACAAGCAACATCTTGTTTTTCTATGAATAAAAGCATTAAAATGTTTTCAGAAAATCAAAAATCCATTCTTAAATATAGCTAAAAATGAAGTTTTCATTAAAATCCTTAAAAGTCTGCCATAACCACTGCTTGGTCAAAAGTCTGCTCTACTTCAAAGTCTGTCCACGGCTGAAAGCCATCCTCTGTCCTCTCATTTCCTTGATAAACTATGTTGTTCAAAAGCAGTGTCTTATCCACTGATATGCTATCCACTGATAGTGAAAATCATCCACTACTTCCATTTTATCGTTGTAACCACTGCCTTCATCAGTATCTTTCATAAAAGTACTGTCCTTCATTTCACCAGGGGTTGGCATGTGGGCAGTACATAGTGGTCAGACCTTTTGTAACCGCTGCCACGTCAGCATTCACTTTTTCTCTATAACACCCCCACTTCACACCAAAAACAGGGTTTTACAGTCGAATTGAATTCTCAAAAATTCTCTTCTCAAAGCAGTTTTTCTTCAAATTTCTTCATCATCTTCTTCGATCATCATCTCCAAAATGACAAAATCGAAGTCATCTGCAAAACCCACTTCCAAATCAACATCAAAACAAGCCTCTCAAAAGGCAAAACCCACTAAAATTCCACACAAACCATCTGACAATCTTCTGGGTCTCCTCACAAAACCCGGCACTACAGACGCTTTCGATTCCATCCTTGCTACCATATCTGCATCAAAGTACAAAACTTTGTTAACAGCAGATGCACCAATTTACTTGACAACCCAAAGAGAGTTTTGGAAGAATGCAACCCTTGAAAAACAAGGAGACACTGTAATAGCCATCAACTCTTCTCTAAAGGGTAAAGCCGTCAAGATTACACGACAATCAATTTCAGAGGTCTTTCAACTCGATGATCAGGAAGGTACAATTTCTTTTCCCAAAAACGAGTTAAAAAATGATTTTCTGGAAAGAGGGTATAATACAGAAGTAAAAAAGGACACCTTACAAAAAGGTTACTTCCCTTCTGCAACAAGATTTTTATTTCACACCCTCTTGATGTGTGTTTCAAACAAAACCACTGCTTTTAATGAAATACCATTAAAGATTCAAAATCTAAGATATGCTATTCTTCAAGAGGAAAATTTTAATTATTCTCGGGAAATCTTTAATGATTTGGTTAAAAATGTTGAAACAAAATCATTCTTACTGTTTCCCAGGTTTTAAAGCTATTATTTTGAAAAGAAATTCAGTAAGGATGATATTGCTATAATAAACCAAGGTGACTCTTTACAAATGCACAGCTTAACTGCTGAAACTTTTACAAGAATGTCAACACCTTGCAAAACACAAGCAGAGGTGCCTGAGCAGAATTTAGCAGCTACCACTGCTCCTCAAGTATCTGCTGCTGAGCCCACTGCTCAAGGTGATCAAAGTAGCAACACAACTGCTTTGAAACCCACACCTAAAATCACCAAAAAAGCCACAGAAAAAGAAAACTCAAAAACCCCCCAAACCTATCAAAAAGGCAACTATGGAGGATGAGATACCAGAGCAACTGCCTGTGACAAAACAAAAGTCACAAGAAACCACTGCTGCTTCTTCCTCACAGTAGTTGGTACAAATATCTCAACCCATAACCGAAACTCCTCCTGTTTCTTCTAAAAAAGAACAGGTTGTACACATTGGGACACCACAATATGATGCTCTGGAATCACTCGTTTCCATCATCCACAGCCTAATGCCCGAGGCAAATTCTCTTCTAACCCCAAACCTCACATTCAAAATTCCTCCACCAACAAGATTTTTGTTGGAAGCAATTGATTTGAACCAGGCACAAACCAGTCCTTCTCAATCACCCATCAATGAGAACATGCCTCAACAAATGACTGGGTCTGATGTATCAGTCTTTGCTAACCCACCAACACAACCTGAGGAGGTTACACCCCTTGAGTTACAAGTAACTCTTGGTGGTAATCCAAGTGAAGCAGCCACTACAACTGTTGAACCCACTGGTTTACATTTGGACAGTGGTTACATTAATAAGACTTCCTTGGAGGCAATTCCTTCCATAGCACCTCTGACATCTACCAGTGGATTCTTTTTTACCACTGGCAACATCAAAAGATTGTCAAGTGTTTAAGGAAGAAGACCCCAGCACCAAGAAAAAAGGGCATCAGTGGTTAATGTTTGGAGTACACTCCCTACCTCAACCACTGATAAAACCACTGCTAGTGGGAAATTAGATGATCCCATTAAATTGGGTGATGGTTTAAAATATCTGGATTTGACGGAACGCGTTGACAAACTGGATACAGATGTTGCAGATATCAAAGACATGCTACAACAGTTGTTGACAGTACAAAAGATGCAATCCACTGCTGCTCCACCTCAAGCACCTGCTCCACCACAAGTATCTGCTACAAATGAGCTCTGGAATCTATTTCAACCTCTTCTCCAACAACAAAAACAAATGGCTGATCAGCAACATGAAATACATGTACAAAAGCTGAGAAACATCATGGAGTCTAGGTTCAAGAACACACAAGCGGACATCAAGGATCTCAAGGCCCATTTATTGAAAACCACTGGCACTGCTCCTCCAACTGTTCTCTTCATTGATCAATTACCCCCAGATAATGCCAAAAGGGGGAAGAAACTTAAAGAATGGAAGAAAAAGGGAGCAGATGATGGTCTCTATATAGAACCAGACATGGAGAATATGACCAAGCTACCTTTGCCAGATGGTAGCAAAAAGGTTGATGTTACCCAAAATGCACTTGATGAAGCTATAGCAAGTGTAAAAAGGGACAGAGAGGCAAAGGATAGGTCAAGGTGGAATAAGGAGAAAATAGCTTACATGGAGCTGAATGCGCAGGGTTGTTCTGGGCTAAAGGATGTTCAAAATCTTGTGCCAAAAAGAAATCCCACTACAAAAGTGAGGGAACCCAAGTCCACACCATCCAGAATTCCAAAGCATACTCTAAAGCCATCATCCAAAAGCCACCAACATCAAACCTCCATCCAAACAGCTGTTGTAACTCCTGCTGTATCAACTACTGCTGGTACATCAGAGGTTTCAACATCTGTTATCACTTCAACACACACCACTTCAACACACACCACAACCACTATCTTATCATCACAATCACCACCAAAAACAAAATCACCATCATCGCCTCCTGCCAAAAAGCAGATTACAGTAGATGTTACAACATCTGCTGTAATGACAACAGTGGTTGAAGCACCAGTTGTTTCAACAGTTGTTAGTCAACCACAAACCACTGCCACTCAAACTATCACCACTATTCCACCCAAAGCATCATCAGTCCCTCCTCAAACAAAAAGGAGAAGGCTAATCCTAAAAGATGATGACACATCTCCACCACCAACATCTTCGAAATCTCTGTCACTTGTCACAATTCCAAAACCCATACCTTTCTCTTCAGCTCAAACTCTAAAGCGATTACCTCCTATTGGTGTCTCATTTCCTCTGGAACTCATAGCAGTTAGGGAAGAAATCAAATCCTTCAATTATGAGGATGACCCTGCTAAAAGAAGTTTGCCATCTGTTGAAGGATATCCCAGGCCAAACAATATTGAAGAATATTTAAAAATCAAGGCCAAGCAAGCAGAGGATATCTCAATAAAAAATAAACAAGGGAAATCTGATAGAAAATTTCAGCAAAACTATCAGTTTCTACTCACACAGGTCAAATCTATGGAGCAGTTTGCCAAAAATGTATGTCAGCAAATCTCAGAAAGGGCAGATGAGTCCTTGAGAAAAGACTACATTGATAACATCATGACCTACAAGAAATACAAGGGGGAGAAACACATGTACAAAAACTGGACCATTCCTGAGCTTGAAAAAGAGGCAGCCAGGATTCAAGAAATGATAAAAAATAAGGTCAAGCAGACACCCCCTGAAATATTCAAACAGTTTGAAGCTGATAAAGCCTTAGAGTTGAAGAGAATGAAAGAGGAGCTGATAGCAGCTGAATATGGGTCAAAGAATTATGTGACAAAGTGGGGAGAAGATAGGGTCAGGGCTACCTATAAAAAGTTGGAGGAACTTAGAAAGAAAGATCCTACAGTTCCACAAAAACCTGACTACTCCAAAGCAGAGGTCTCAAAAAGACCACCAAAGCTGCAAGTCAAAAGAACCACTGCTCCAGCTGGTGCTGCCATCTACAAAAGAAGGAGTCAAAACCAGTTAGGTGCTGAAACAGTTCAAGATCTAAATGCTGGAAATGACCTTGTAAAAGAGGGCATTAGATTAATGATGAAAGAAGATCCTGAATTGGAACAATCTGCAAGTACTGCTCAGCCAGTCATGAATAGGCCAGCATCTCCAAACACCTCTTCAAATAAAAATCTCCCAAGAAACCCACCAGGCTCAAAATACTAAAGTGGGTAACTGACAAACAGACCCATGTATTGACTATGTTCAGGTCTGGTGGAGAAGTGAAGAAAATAACAAGGGAACAAGCTCTTGGCCTGAGTCTTGAAGATATGCAGGATCTCCTTGATCTTCCACTTGGTAGGGATGAAGATGACACAGATGCCCTAGACTTTGAGCTACAACTTAAAGGTCAGATAAGGGAACTGTTGATGAGGCAATAAAGTTCCACAATAATGAAGGGTTTTGGCATTATCTGTTCCAGGGGGAGATTGTTGGGATTGAACCCTATCAAAGGAACAGATAATTAAAGCCAAAACTGGGTCAGAGCAGTGGATCCAGAATAAGCAGATGTTACATACAAGTCTCTCCCCTTGAAAGTGGTTTTAACATCTGCTGACCTCCTATCTACTGATCATGCAAACTGCTGACCTACAAACTGCTGATCTAGTAAAGGCCTGATGAAAGACTAAAGCTCTGCTGTTTAGTCTACTGCCTTGAGTCAAGCTCTGCTGATCCGGACAAGTACTGCTGGGTTCACATCAGTGGAAGGATGCAGCAGTAGTTTATTATGTCTTTATGTTATGAAATGTAATATCAGTAGTTTAGCATAGCAGTGTTTGTATTGATCAGAGGTTAGAGTTTGTTAGGAGGTTAGATGTCACTTTCATGGTGACGTCAGCTTTGATGCTCAGTGGTTTGCTAGTGCCTATAAATAGGACAGTACTCTGTACTGTTCTATTAGCTCTTTGCAAAATCGTCTTCTCTGCACGAACAAACGCTGAGCTCAGGCTGAGGGGGAGTTTGTATTCAACATTGCATTGTAATCATAATTGAAATAAATTCAATCTTTCGGTTCTTTGTGAAAAGTGTTTGATCAAAGCAATACTCTCGTTTGATAGTATGCAAAGTTTGTTTCCATCCTAATTCCGCTGCACAACTCATCCATCTTCATTCTAATTCAAATGTAAAATACAATCAAAACCAAACTCAGATCCTAACAGGTCACAATAGGGGGGGGGGTAAAATGTAGTTTAATGGTAACTAATTTAGTTAGTGGAAGGTTATGTGGTAAAAGCCTGCACCAAACCCACCTATGAGCACATAAAACTTGACTGAACTCCGCCACTATGGTGAGGAACTGGTGAACGCAGGAAATCGAATCCGAGAAGTGGGGGAATAGATCTCATGGAAGTACGACGAGAGGGAGCGTCGTTTCTGAAATACCAGTTGACTGTGGTTGTGTGTTTAATAATAATAAAATAATAATAAATAATAAAAATATAATCATGTAAAATAACTTAAAATAACACTTTTGTAATATAACTGGTGTGTACGGATGCCTACTAATATATAAAAATATTAACGTCGCAAAGTCGACAATTTTGGCTATACGTGCTTATGTGTGATTGCTTTATTATATTGGTTGTTATTCATTTTGTGCCAATAATTTATATATTGTTAATTATCAGATGGAACACGCTGTTAATGAACCAGTTAATGAAGTTAACCAATCTGAGCAAAACAATGAGGATCACTTTCTTAATAGGCAAGATATAGAAAACATCATTACTCAGGGAATAGCAAATGATATCCCAGCAATCGTCGTTGCTGTTAAAAGTCCTATTGAGCCTTCACAAGCCAACCCCAGTAAATGCACATGCGACGATAATTTCAGTAATAGTGTTAATGGAGGCGGCAATAATGACAACGTGATTCAAGCCCCGATAGTTAAGAAAATGAAAGTTGCAACACCTGGTTGCACTTACAAGGAATTTCTTGCCTGTAAACCAGTCGAATTTGCAGGCAATGAAGGGGTGACTGCTGCACTGCGTTGGTTAGAGAAAACCGAGGCAGTGATTAAAATAAGTAAATGTGCCGAGGAGGATAAGGTCATGTATGCTTCTCACCTTTTTAAGGAAGAGGCATTAGAATGGTGGAACACGGTACTGAAAGCCAAGGGAAGCGACATGGCATATGCCATGAGTTGGGAAGAATTTAAGCGTCTAGTGGAAAGGAAATTCTGCCCCGAATATGAAAAGGAACAAATGGCGAATAAGTTCATGAGCCATCGAATGGTGGATGTTGATTGTCGAGGGTATACTTCGAAATTCTTCGAATATGCCAGAATTGTGACCACTCTGGCCTCGCCAGAACCGGTACTTATCTCTCGCTATATTTGGGGTTTAATTAGCGAGATTCGTGACATCGTCAAGGCTGCGAGACCCCGCACAATTGACGATGCAGTGGAGTTAGCCAATACTTTGACCAATGGGCTGGTACGTACGCGAGAAGAAAATAGGAAAATGGAATTAGCCAAAAAGATCACCCAAGGATTTCGTGTGGGTAATAATACTAACTTCAAGAGGAAGGGAACTGGGTCCTCTTCCACCCCGCCATTTTGCGTGAATTGCAAAAAGAAACATTTTGGAAAATGTAGAGAAAATTGTAATTTCTGCAAAATTCCGGGCCATCGGGAAGAAGAACGCAAGAGCCTTCCAATTGACCACGCAAGAAGCCAAACTGATTCCTGACGTAATAGCTGGTACGTTTCTGGTACACAACGTTTATGCAAAAGTATTATTCGACTCTAGTGCAAACCAAAGTTTTGTAAATACTTCATTCTGTCAAGCTCTTAAATCTACCTTTAACCAAACTTAGGCATATTTATACATTAGAAACGGCAAACGGGAACTCTGTTAACATAGATACGGTTTTGCAAATAGAAAATATAGAACTTTCAGGCCATAAATTTTCTGCAAACCTGTTACCTATGAATTTAGGTGGATTCGATGTCGTATTAGGAATGGATTGGTTAGTAGCCAACCATGCTCGAATCCTCTGTGATAAGAATTCCATAGAAATTCATACACCATCAGGAGAAATAATCGTGATTACAGGAGATAAGCCACGTAAATCAATGAAGTTCATTTCTGTAATGAAAGTTGCTAGTTATGAACGAAAGCAAGGAATAGTGTATATGATTTCGGTAATCATTAGCACTAAGGATAAGGAACTTAAGGAAATTCTTGTAGTATCGGAATACTCGGATGTATTCCCAGAAGAACTACCAGGATTGCCACTAGATAGGGAGGTAGAATTTAGAATTCATCTGATTCCTGGAACTACACCCATAGCTAAAGCACCCTACCGGTTAGCAACCACTGAAATGTTAGAATTGAAAAAGCAATTCGATGAATTGCTCAGTAAAGGATTCATACAACCTAGTTCATCCCCTTGGGGAGCACCAGTGTTGTTTGTAAAGAAGAAAGATGGTTCGATGCGAATGTGTATCGATTATAGGGAATTGAATAAGGTTACAATTAAGAATCGATACCCATTGCCTAGGATTGATGATCTTTTCGATCAACTTCAGGGGGCTAGATATTTTTCTAAGATAGATTTACGCTCCGGATATCATCAGTTGAAGGTATAAGAAGATGACATACCTAAAACCGCTTTCAGAACTAGGTATGGCCACTACGAGTTTACAGTTATGCCTTTTGGACTAACAAATGCTCCAACAGCATTTATGGATATGATGAATAGGATCTGTAAACCGTATTTGGATAAATTCGTAATTGTCTTCATCGACGATATACTTATTTATTCCAAAAGTCAGGACGAGCATTGTAAGCATCTACATGCGCTCTTAACTTTGTTAAGAAAGGAGAAGCTTTACGCCAAATTCTCGAAGTATGAATTTTGGCTGCAGGAAGTGCAATTTTTAGTACACATGGTGAATCAAGAAGGTATTCACGTAGATCCCTCCAAAATAGAAGCGATCACCAAATGGAAGGTCCCTCAATCAGCTATGGAAGTCAGAAGTTTTCTAGGATTGGCTGGATACTATAGACGATTCATCAAGGATTTTTCTAAAATAGATGTGCCATTAACTAAGCTAACCTGTAAATCAGTTAAGTTTGAATGGGGACCTAGGTAGGAAGAGGCCTTTAGGATTTTAAAACAAAGGTTAACAAACACTCCAATTCTTGGGTTACCCGAAGGGACAGAAGATTTTGAAGTTTATTGTGACGCTTCTAAGCTAGGATTAGGATGTGTGCTAATGCAACGCAAAAAGGTAATTGCGTATGCCTCAAGGCAATTGAAAAAGCACGAGGAAAACTATACGACACATGGCTTAGAATTAGGATCGATAATTTTTGCCCTTAAGATTTGGAGACACTATCTGTATGGAAGTAAGTTTACCGTTTATACAGATCATAAAAGCTTAAGGTATATATTTGGGCAAAAAGAATTGAACATGAGGCAAAGAAGATGGATGGAAATTCTAAGTGACTACGATTGTGATATTCAATATCACGAAGGAAAAGCAAATGTAGTTGCAGATGCCCTAAGTCGTAAGTATCATGAAAAGCAAAAGCGAGTTCGTGCTCTTAGATTAAATCTACAGTTAGATTTAATGGAACAACTGAAGAAGGTTCAAGTAACAACAATTGAGGATGATGCTGAAGGAATGAAGGGAAGAATAAAGGAATTAGAGCAAGGAACTGATGGAATTTGGAGATTCCACAAAAAAAGGATTTGGGTACCTAAGCAAGGAAATTTAAGAAACAAGATATTAGAGGAAGCTCATAAATCTAGATATACCATGCACCCTGGAAATAATAAGATGTACCAAGATTTAAGAAATAACTTCTAGTGGATAGGAATGAAAAAGGATATAGCTAGATATGTTTCTAAGTGTCTAACTTGTTCGCAAGTTAAGGCAGAACACCAGAAACCTTCAGGATTACTCCAACAACTAGAAATGCCTGTATGGAAATGGGAACTTATAACAATGGATTTTGTTACTAAGTTGCCTAAAACTAGGAAAAGTAACGACGCAATTTGGGTAATTGTGGATCGATTAACCAAATCAGCTCACTTTCTGCCAATGAAAGAAACCTTTAGTATGGAAAGGTTGGCAAAGTTATACGTGGACGAGGTGGTATCTTTTCATGGAGTCCCACTCTCTATTGTATCGGATTGGGATAGTCGCTTCACTTCACATTTCTGGACGAGTTTCCAAGAAGCAATGGGAACACGATTGAATTTAAGTACTGCATACCATCCCCAAACGGACGGACAAAGTGAAAGGACGATTCAAACCCTGGAAGACATGCTCAGGGCATGTGTAATAGATTTTGGTGGAAACTGGGATAATCACCTTCCCTTAATTGAATTCTCCAATAACAATAGTTATCATGCAAGCATTGAAGCTGCCCCATTCGAAGCACTGTATGGACGAAAGTGCAGAACTCCAGTTTGTTGGGCAGAAATAGGAGAAAGCCAATTACCAGGTCCTGAAATCGTACAAGAAACCACCGAAAAGATAACTCAAATCAAGGAAAGACTAAATACAACTCGAGATCGTCAGAATAGTTATGCAGACAATAGACGCAAGCCGCTAGAATTTCAAGTTGGAGATAAGGTACTCTTAAAAGTTTCTCCTTGGAAAGGGGTAGTTCGGTTCGGAAAGAAAGGAAAGCTAAGTCCCAGGTACATAGGACCATTCCCAATAATCCAACACATAGGACCAGTCGCCTATCGCCTACAACTACCAGAAGAGCTGGCTGGAGTACATGACTATTTCATGTATCCAACCTCAAGAAATGTTTATCTGACGAATCCCTGGTAGTACCTCTTCAAGATATAGAGGTAAATGAGAAGTTAAAATTTGTGGAGAAACCACTGCAGATAGAAGATAGAAAGGTCAAGTTTCTCAAGAACAAACGACTAGTGCTGGTCAAAGTCAAGTGGGATTCAAAGACAGGACCGGAGTACACTTGGGAACTGGAATCAGAAATGAAACGATCCCTACTTGTTCCAGTAAATCTCGAGGACGAGATTTTAATAAGGTGGGGAGGATGTAACAACTCTCGCCAAAATTATTATTTCTTATTTTATTAATGTCCATTAGGAAACCCTAATTGAGACCCCCAAGTAGTATAGCATGACCCACAAAATTTTCAGAACAATTGGAACTAGGTTCAGGGTGTAACACCCCGGCCGGAGGCGGAAAAGCCAAAGGTGTCACGAAACTTGATAGAATGCATTTGAGCATATGGAGATTATATTAAGTTGAAATATAATTTAAGTTCAGTTCAATAGATTGCATTCACATCTGAGAAAATAAGAGTACATAAACAAATACAACATAAATTGTTTCACAAATGATAAGTTCGGATTTAATCTAAGGCAAAAGTCTTGATCAATCCTATGTAAATATTCTTGCAAATCATGTCATCAAACATTGTCACCTGAAACATATGTTAGGGAAAATATTTGGGTCAACAAACGGTTGAGTGAATTCATAGGTTTGTTAGGCAAAAATAACAATGTGATATGAAAATGAGTTAACACTGTGGCATGCGATATGTCTTTAAGCAAAAGAGCAATACAAGTAGTTACTTAATGGTACATTCAAACCTATGACGATACTCGGAAATATCATCCATCCTTCCTTGTATATATGTATGTAGTGGTTCCAAACAAAAACAACAAAATTGCAAAGTTGGAAGTTTGGATGGGGTGTCAATCCTATAGCGCTATAATACAACTGATGGGCTTATGCAAGTTGATGAATGTAAACTTCTTAAAGCAACAACAACAAGTATTAAGCAAATGCAAAAACAATCGGGGGAACCACAAATAGCAAATAAGTTTGTATCACATCGTATCATATGTTTCATCCCAAAAATAATTGTAAAAAGGGACTATGAACTCACCTAGATTTCGGGTTAGTCCAAACAAGTATGCAAAGTGTGAGAGTTCTTGGAAATAAGATTCCACGTCACTCTTATTGATTGAACATGCAACAATATGGAATATGTATCAACAATAATGTTTAATGGAATAAGTGGGAATCCTAAATCTATAAGATTCGGTAGTGTTTTGTTTAAATGGTAATTATGGGGTTTGGATAACCTAACAAGAGGACTCGGAAAATGAATATGATGTAAAGGAATTATTTATGAAAAATATTAATTTAACATAAATAATATAATTGTAAAAAAATATATAATATAACATTTGTAATAATAAATCAAATATATTTAACTAGTGTAATTAATTAACATAATTAAACATAATGATTATTGGCAAAATATTGTACAAGTGATATAATTAATTTATACAAATTATAAATTAATTTAGAAGATTTAAAATATATATTATTTGATAAATGAATAGTATTTTGTTTAAAAGGAATAATATGATAATTATATAATTTAATTATCAAAATAATTATTTTAATTCTAAATAATTAAAAATAACATTTTTAATTATTGATCTTAAATTTTACTGATTTAAAATAATTTTTATGGCCTTGGAATCATTTTAAATAAATAAAATGAATTAAAATGATTAAAATGATTAAAATAACAATAAATAAGTTTATATAAATTTAATTATCTAAATAATTAAATATAATAAAAATTCAGATTCTAAATTTATATGAACTCAGAATAATGCATATTTTGTCATGAAAATAATTTTGGATAAAATTTATATAGTTATATAATTTAAATATATTAAATTAAACTATATTTATAAGTATAAATACTGATTTATTTATATCAAAATTATATAAAATATCAGTAACAATATTATTTTTGTAAAGTTTATCACTTAAAATAATTAATCTAAAAATTTCAGTATTTATTTCTTAAAAATCGGGTTATTATGAATTATTTAATAATAAACTGTTTTAATATCATAAAAATTAGTTTTATAAAAATATTGACGAATTTTATATTTTTAATAAAAGTAACAGTGTTTAATAATGTTATAAAAACTATTGAAATGTTAAAAATAAAAAGATTAAAAAGAATTGGTTGTGCCTGGGTTCAAACCCGGGTCAACCGTTTAGAAACAGACACACACAACCATTGGGCTATGCCTGGTGGTTGTTTATAAATTTTGTTTAATTAAATAAATACAGAGTTGAAAACTAGTCATCTTCCCCAAATGTTCGATTCAAGTCAAAACAGAAAGTCAAACCTTAAAATTAATCGGGGAAATCTATGTTATATTTAAATTAAATTTAGGGGATCATTGTATAAGCATAATTGAACAAATTGGACAAATAAAAACTAACCGGTATCGTTTGGATCGAGTTAACGACTAATTCCGGCGAGTGGCACTATTCCGGCAAGTTGCAGAGTGAATAAGCAGCGTATTTCGAGTGTTTAAGTGTTTGTAAATGGTGTGGAATGTTGCTAGGAATGTAGGGAACTTAAATACACGAAGTTTGGATCTCAGATTCGACACAAATTAGTGGATTAGATCTACTTTAATTTTTTTAATAAAAAGTCAAATTACTGTGTAATGGGCACAGATTTGTGTCGAATGAGTGCGAAAACAAGTTGGCAATGGGCTGGGGACTCGTGGGTGATGATTAAAGTGGAAATAATTCGATTTTGGACGGTTTTGGTGGCTTTTTGGTCGTGATCCGCGACTTGCAGATCTGAATATATATAATCAGATATGTTTTAACGAGTTTATAAATATTAAAAAATCCATAATTTAACACATCCCAACTGGTAGACCAGTTGGTTTGTGCGCGTGTTTTGTTTGCGAGGAGGCGCGGGTTCGAGTCCCTTTGTGGCCGGTTTGATTGGGTTTAAAACCCATTTTGTTCTGAATTAAATTTAATTAAATATTATTAAATCTAATTAGTATATATAAGGAATTAAGTTTTATATTCTAACAGCTCCTAGTAGGAGGATAAACTGGTTAAGGCGTTGCGGTTGTAACCGAGAGGTCACGAGTTCGATCCCAGCAAAGGCCGGTTCTCACCCAGGAGACCCCTTTTTTAACCGGTTTTTTGAATATTTACACAAGTCCCGGTAGTTTCATTTTTTACAAAAATGGTCCCCGAACTTTTGAAAATTTACGAACTAAACTTTGATATAAAATACATGTTTGGTCCTTGAAGTTTCGGGAATTGACAAAAATGGTCCCTGTAATAACCAGTTAGTTAAACTAACTGGGTTAAGTTTTAAAGAAGAATTTATTATATAAGGACTAACTCAGTTAACATAATTCAGTTAAATAGGGTTTTAAAATGGCCGAGTTAGCCCCTAAAGTTTAAGTTTGAGATAATGACTAAATGAACCCTAGACTTTTTAAAACAAATTATATATATCTATTTCTTTTATAAAATATGTTTCAAAAATTATAAAGAGAACCCTAAACTTTGTAGTTTGCAATAATTGCATTTTTAGCCCTTGTATTTATATAGTTTCAAAAATGACAATTTAGCCCCTAATATAGTACTTTCAAATAATGACGGTTTTAGCCGTTGAACTTAAAAGTTAAATTTTCAAGCAAGTTTTAAAGAATGACAAATAGGCCCTTCAACTAGTAACAACTACTTGCGTGAAAACCAAGGTGGTTACACAGGGCCCCTAAAACTCAGGGGGGGGGGGTATTCCCTAATTGATAATTATCTTCACTCACCCAGGCTATGTGGACACGAGGCTACCCTAACCTAAAAGGGTAGCCTTCGCGCCACGCGACAGGGACCATGTAACACCTCGAAATTTCACGTCCAATAATGTATTGACACGTGTCATAAGCTTAAAACGTGTAAAGTATTTAGTTTGAAGGACTAAAGTTGACAAACAAGGAAACTATGTGAATATAAGGGTCCAAGGTGTCAACAATGGATAAATATATTTTTAAAATAGCCCTACAAGATGTTTATACCTTCAAACGAATAAATCATGGATCATACGAAGCTAAATATGGAAGAAAGTGAGAGATTTCAAACTACAGGGGTTAAATGTGTCAACATGTTTAAAGTATACCTCTGAGTGACCTTTTAGCAAACCCAAAGCTTCGTAACGGTAAATTATGCTCACTAGAATGTGTGATAAAAATTCCATAAAGTTTCGTTATCGTATGAGAAAGATATGATCAAATTCGTATACGAGGGGTTAAAAGCGTCAACGTTGAAATTATGGATTTTCGGGTGATTAAAAAGTTAACCAAGGACTTAACAAAGTTTGTATAAGTCTTGGAACCCTCAAAAGTAAATTTAGAAGGCTTATAATGCAAGAAATAATGTGAAAACGACGTTTGGAAGGTCAAGGGCCAAACTGTAAACATTTGAAAGTTGTGTTGTGCTGGCATGTTCCTTGCGCACCTCAACACTGTGGACGTTGCGGTGCGCAAGAAGGTCCCAGATGCAGAAAAACTTCCAGCTGCCTGTATAGCCGGTTACACCGCCTCACTTAAGTGGTATTCGAAAATCAGGGACTCTCTAGGTGGTTTTTAGCTTCCTAGGTACACCTGGGATGATCTTACAACACATATAGACTAATTTGGCAAGATCTTATGCACTTGGATTCAATATATAAGGAGAAGAAGTTGCAACCATTTTCTTGTTCACTTCATTCAACTCACTTCAACTTCTCTGGAGCTCTCTGATCAGCAAGCTACTTTCCTTAGCCTCCCTAATCATACTTAGGACCTTTGTAAGTGTCCTTAACCCTTCCTAATTCAGTTTTGCTTAGTTATTTAGCGTAAAGTCAACCGCCGTAATTAAGATTTGACTTCGTAATTAATCTTAATCTCTTTAGTCAAAATTCAAATTGAAAGTACCTATGAGTTGGTAATTATGTGGGCATTAAACCCTTAAAAGGTCACCCTATGATTCCCACTCTATCTAGGTCAATTGTCGAGTCAAACTTGATATTAAAAAGTCAACATGAAGCTTAATTTTAAATTAATGCATAATTAGCAACGTAAAGACTATGCAACCTGTTTTTATCATTAATATAACTTGGTAATTAGTATAAGAACATGTCTAAACATGTTCAACCCGACAATTTTCAGTTTAGGCTCGGTTCGGAACCGAATGTCGCATAGTTTGACTTATGCTTTGACTTTCAGTTCTGACCCGTTTAAGCATAGTTTAGAAATGCCTTAGAGCTTTATTAGGACCAAGTCACCTATAAGTGTAACCCTCTGTGATTATACAACTTGGTTCATTAGTTATCCGATTCATATGCTTGTTTCCGTTAAATGCCTAAATGTTGACCGTTATGCCCTTTTGACCCTAAAACGAGAATTTTGAAAATGTGAGAGGACAATAATCTTTATTACTGATTTATAAACTTGTCCCTAAAATTTGACATCAGTTTGAGGTCTAGATTAGGAGTTATGCTCAATAGCGTAATTAGAAAGCCTTTTATTAATTAAACGGCGTAATTAGCGTATATCCTATCTAAACCCAATTTTTGATACCAAAATTTTTACCTACTGATATAAAATAATATTTTGGGATTTTTAAAGATTTTTATTTATTTTTAGGCTGAGCATAACATAGGGTTCTAGGCTTGATTCGGTAATTGCCGGTTTTGCCCCTTTTGGGCTATAAAATGAGTTTTACAAATCCTTTTGACCCCAAACCTTTTTCTACTGATCTAATATGATAAATAAAATATTTTAAGCCTTCTGGAATAATAAAAATATCAGCTTTCTATGCAAAACCCGGAAATGGCTCCAAATCGCCTTTTTAAGCATTTTTAACGCATAGTATGTATCGAAACTAGTTTAAATATATAAGAGTTGATGCCTACTGATATTTTTAGTAAATTTATATATTTTAACAGTAAGAAAAAGTTTTAAACTCAGATTCTCTGTTTTGCCCTTTTTAAGCCTATGTGGAATTACCAAAATGCCCCTACGGTGCATAGTATGGTTATAATTAATAAATTTCACATATATATGATACCCTACTGATATGAGTTATTAAATTAAGTATAATTACTGATTTAATCAGACCTTTAACTCAGAATGATATTTAAACTCTCTTATAACCTTTAAAATGACCAAAATACCCCTACGGGGCATAAATTGGTCTTAAACTCATTTTGGGCATAATGAAAGATATCCTACTGATATCACAACATATTTAGGGCATATTAACTTAGGAAACTTGTATGTGACTCATTTGGTTACTCGTTACGCACTTTTTGCGTTCGGATCGGCGTATGTAACTAGTTTGCATATATTAGCCGAAACGGGTCAAACCATATCGTTTTTGCCTCAAAATTCAGAATGTGTTTAAGTTAACCATATTAAACAAGCATACAAGCTTGTCGGGTCAAAACCACATTCTAAACCGGTCTTCGCTTTATCATGCGTTGAACCGTGTCTTCCTTTTGAAAACTAACCGGTCTAAGCTTAGGCTTAATTAAAGACCCGTTAGGAATCTAATAGGTTTTTAAAAACCTTCGTTCCAGATTTAGGAGCCCAGTAAAAGCTATCTGTACTTGCTTGGTGGTATACGGCTGGGATTGAATTTATATTTAGCTCAGGTAAATACTTTTAACTTATTTTCCCTTATACGGGCTTGGGGTACGGTATATAAAATACCGTTTGGTCCGGCATTGAATCTTTAATCGAATAGAGGTTAAATCATTGAGATGCTACGTTTTGAAATGTTTTGTTTGCTTAAAGCCTTTGGGGGGGGGGGTTAATGACCATGTCCCGGATATCCTTGGCATCATCTTACGAGATGGCCACGACCTAAGCACGGGGTGTAGGCGTATACCCGTTAGTGCCGAACCAAATAATGTGGTGTGTCTATTGATCTTTAACCCGGTCTACGGATCGGGCTACTGAACGCATAAGAAACATGTAATTCTTTTACAAGTATTATATTCAAATAATTATCCCAAGTTATAAAATGTTTTGTGCCACGTGCATTCAAATCAATTTTCAAACATTTTCAAAATGAGTCAGTTAATTGTATTTACCAGTGTAAACTGACGTATTTTCCCAAAAAGGTTAAGTGCAAGTACTAAGCATAATAGGCTGGCCTCTCCTTAGCATCATTAAGAGTCTCGCAAGCTTGGATGCAATAAGTCTGATGAACTATGTTTCTTTTTATTGATCCGCCTGTGGATCCCTTACATTCCATTTGTGATACTTGATATTACCTTATATCGGTTTGTAATATATTTATCCTTTGCTTCCGCTGTGCATTTAAATTGTGTTGTTTGACTATGATGATATCAACTACGTCACGATACTCCCCACCGGGCCCACCGGTAAAACGTGGAAATATCGGGGTGTGACAGGTTGGTATCAGAGCCAACACTGAGTGAATTAAACACTAGCCTTTTGTGTTTGATCTCAGTTACACGATTGCACATTTTTATTCTGAGTCTAGACCTAAAATAGGAATACCCTTATCTCTATTCGGAGAATTTTTGCTTTAAATTCTATATTCTAAAACGTTGCTAAGCAAAGAAGCCGTAGTGGAATTTCTCCCCAATTGGAGCCTAGGGAAGGCCGAGCTTCGTGCTGCGACTAGGATGAAACGTGCATCCAGGGAGAAAACATTCAGAAATAAAGAAGAAAACTCCTTCTGCTAAAGATCGTTTCTTTAATAGTCCTTATAAGGACATATTTATCCTTCAGTCCCTTTGAGGACAACATTATTCCTTCCAAGTCCCGTTTAGGGCAACCTTGAACTTCTAAATTTTTATAGTGGAATGACTAAATATTCACCCTAATCAGGAAATATGAAATAAATGAAAAATAACATTCCTTTTATAAGATCTACCATTATAATAAAATGGCAAAATCTAAAAAGGATAATACCTAGTCTCGTGTCATTATTAAGACCCGGCCAAGATGGCAGTTCCTCAAGTTAGGTTCAGATCCTTATTAACATCCCGAGTTAGGCTTGTTCTGCGTTATTTATTAAAAAAAATCTTAAAGGTAAAACCTAGCCTAAATGTCATTGAAGACATGGCCAAGATGGTAGAACCTAGCCTGAATGTCATTTGCAGACATGGCCAAGATAGTAAAACCTATCCAAAGGATTTAAAACCTTGTTAACATCTGAAAGCATGTTAACATTTTTGACAAACTGTGATATGATAAAATCACATAGGTCATCTTTAAATTGGGATATTTTAATTTCCCTTATTTATATAACCATCCTCCCTTAAGGATGAAGTGCCCACGGGCTACAATTAACGTCCTCTGGGACTAAAGACAGTGGTAGCCTACAACTCCCTGTCAAGAAAAGGTAATGAACTTTGATTCAAACCTTAATGCCTCGATTCCATAAAATCTGGGCTTATAAATTTAAACTTGTCTACGTGACTTGGCCTTTCTGTGCCATAGTTGTATTTTAATTAAATCTAGGATAATTATAATGAAAATCCTGAATAAAATAAATATCATTCCTTTTCTGTTAGTATATGTATTAAAAGAGAATCTTAAAAGGTTTGACCTAGCTTGAATGTCATTGAAGACCTAGCTAAGATGGTTAAACCTGTATAAAAGAGATTCAGATCCTTATTAACACTTGAAAACGTGTTAACGCTTCCGACAACAGTGATGCGATAAAATCACGCTTGTTATCTTTATATTAGGAACTTCCAAACCCCTTATTTAGCCTAAATGATCAATAGGAATCATGGCTAATAAACGTCGAACATGATGTACACATCTAAACATCCATCTGGGATGTATACCTACGGGCAAAGATATATACATGAAAAAGGTAGTTTTATTTCATAACTTCTTGTCAAGGCAATGAATTATGAAATTTTCCGATCTAAAGGAATCATTGATTATGTTTTAAATTTTTCCTAGTGACAAGGCCCCTGTGCCATCAAAAGTCCTGGGGAACAAGCCCTATGTGCTATATAAAATGTCAATACGACATTGACAGTCGTGACTTATGTCCCCTGTCTAATAAATATGAAGGATCATATCCCATTTAAACGCCAATGATGGGTTATTTAAAAACCTAGGCAAAACATAATCAAATAAATTAAATACTATCTATTGGTCTATATGGTTGATTTGCACCATGGCTATTCAAACATTAAATTCGATAATTCGCTATATAATTAAACCAATTTATTACTACTTGGTTTGTAGCCTTCAAAACTTCACCATGGCTGACTCCTCTGAAGCTCACAATCATCCAGTTAATCAGAATGATGATGCAAGACTGAACTTAACAGGCACCGAATTACAGGCTATGATAAATACAGCCGTAAACAACGCTGTGGACCGTGCGTTGAAGGATCATAAGCGAAAGTGCGATAATACCCCAAATAAAGGTTACAAAAAGAGTAAGACCGGTTCAAGCTATAACCAGTCCAAGCCAAAGGAGGCAAGACCCGAATGTAAAACCTGCGGGAAGAAGCACTTCGAAAAATGTTTCTATGATCAAACTAGGGGATGTGTCATCTGTAAAAAGACGGATCATAAGACCCATGAATGCAAGGACTTGAAGGTCAACCTGCAGTCAGGTGAAAAGACCAGATGCAAAACCTGTAGGAAATACCACCTCGGGAAATGTAGATATGAATCTCAGCCTCTACCCTGCGGAATCTGCAAGTCCAAGGAGCATAAGACCTTGGATTGCAAAAGATTGGGGGACGCAACCTGCTATGGTTGCAATGAAAAAGGGCACATTAAGACCAACTGCCCTAAATATGCTAAAAAGCTTGAGGAAGTTAATAAGACCAAAGCTGGAAGCTCTCAGATGAATGCTCAAAAGGCTATTCAGGATGACAATGTCACAACAGGTACTTTCTCTATCAATAACGCTCATGCTAGAGTATTAATTGATTCAGGTTCAGATAAGTCTCTCATAGACAATAGATGTTGTAAATTATTAAATCTGCCTGTTAAAACTCTAAGCGTTAAGAATAAAGTAGAATTTGGCCGACAGTACCTCAGAGACTGGTTCAACAATATTAGATGGATGTTTAATGTCCATTAGAAATTTTTTTTCCGCTGTCCTTGTTTCCGTTAGAATAAAGGAATTCGATATAGTGAAAAGAATGAATTGGTCGTCTTATAACCAAGCCCATATTATGGGTAATAAGAAGCAAATAGTTATCAAGACTCCTTATGGTGAGCCCTTGACAATTCAAGGAGACACTGGGTATGGATCGCATAAGCAATTGTTGAATATGGTATTTAATACCAAAGCTTCGAGTATGGAAAACTCGGAAGAGATAAACAACAGTCGCGACACTAGAGATGCGACAAGTGTTAATGGTACACCAAATATGAACCTCAATGATGATGGAATTAATCTCCAAAACGGTAAGTAACGCAGCTGTTAGAAAGACTATGAGAAAGAGTCATAAGAAGGCTCAAGAAGCCGAATGCTGATTGCTCTACAATACATGTAGCTGCTCATGAGAAAAGCTTTATTCCTGCTTCAAATGCGAAGAATAACCCAAACAAAATCCTATATGTCAAGGAGCCCCCATTCCTTTTCAGGATGTACTTAAAAGTACTATGTCCCTTGAAAGTCAAGAGACTTCAATTGTAAAAAAGGGGCCATCGATTGCAGGAAACCGTGGGAGGAAGTAGAAACCATTAGGTGTATCAGCAATTATGCTGGAAAGGACACGGTGAGGTATACATCACTGTCATTCGATGGCGATACCCTTAATTAGTGGGGACATTAATGAAGTCCACAAGAAAGATCCTCTTATACATTATGGGAAGTTTTAAGGACCTTATTAGAAAATCTATTATCCGCGTCACGAAATGGGAAAAGATGGAGTAATAATTTTCCGACTCCCCCATAAGATTTATAAACTATCGGCAGTGTGCTGCAAACCTTGGTTCATTGATGGAAATAGTGCCCTTATTCGGTTAACCTAGAATTTAAGCATAATGCACTATATAAATATTATGATTTAGCATCGGCAATAAGAGGGCACATTAAGGTCTCAAAGCCTGCTCATTATAAATCCATCATGGATCTGCCTCAGCTACCAGCATTTTTTATAGATTAAGAAATAACCAGTCGAAGCTGAGACTGCCCTAAAGTTTGTCAAAGATTTTACAGCTAAGTTTAAAAGGATTAAAAATGGAGGCGTTTAACCCTCCTGATGCATGATTAGAGGCAGTTCACATTAATAATAACATTAGATAAATCCTTTATTGTGATTTCATTGCTAAGAGTTATGTTTGGATTCAGATACTGCTAAGTCTCTCATAAGACCAAAAGCTTAGCAAACTTTTCGAAACTTTTCGTAAGAACCCCAGATGTTAAGTGTAAGGTAAGACTTACAGGCGAAATCATAAGAACCATTTCTTCTGTTCCTGTTAGAAATCTCTAATCATGGAATTCTAGAAGTATCCTTTCTCTAGAAGAAATGCGTCAGCATGTATAGTTGATATCTCTTTGATCTCTATCGATTGCGAATACCAGATGGTATGATAAAAGCACCACATGAGGATTGGTGTATCTTAATAAGTTCCATAGATTGCTTCCATGCCTGATCAGTATGGAGGTTTAATGCATGGAGCCACAAAGATATCCCAATAATCATATGATACTAAAAGTCAACTAATGGTATTCAAAGAAGATATACACAATGGAATTTTCCAAGTAAATGTCTATGATTAAGGGAATCCATAGACTTGTAATGTGAATATGTCCCTTATCTGACACAAGCAATGATGGATGAACTGGAGCATGAGATTTGGAAAATCTCTGTAATCTCTGTGTATCTTGATTATCTTCTCTTAAGATTACCCTGTTTACCTCCTGAGAGGCAGGTAGAGTTAAGATTTATATCCCAGATGGGGCTGTATTATTATGAAATCTCCATGACGGCTAGTACCATCATTAGAAGAATTGAAATCCTGATTAAGCGAATAAAGGATTCTTATAGCCTAACTCAATATTCTGAGAATTCGTTTTAGTTAATTAAGAAAGGCGGTTCATTTTGCTTATGCATTGATTACCGCAACCCTAATTAGACAACAATTAAGAATTGTCATTAGCTGCCCAGGATCGTCGATTTGATCGACTAACGCAAGGATTAACTATTCCTTGGGATTAGTTCTAAGCAGTGGTTGGAATAACCATTTCGCCTTAAGATAAGCTTTTTATAATAGTTGTTATATAAGTATCAAGGTTGCTCCTTTGGAGACCTTGTATAGATAAAATATCAAAACGTCTGTTTGATGGATGAGACTTTGGGAAGTCCAATTATCAGGATTAGAAGGTTGCCTTGGAAACAACAGATGAGATCAAACAAATCCATAATCATCTGTAAGTTGCCAGTATTCGGCAGAAAAATCAAGGATTAATGAAAATAGCAACCCTCCTAAGTTCTTGTGAAGGAATAAGGTTCAACAAAGATATCACCCTGGAAGGGTGTGCCAATTTGTTAATTATCAGGCTAGTTGAGCTCTGAATATATTGAATCATTCGAAGGAATCGAATGTATCAGGATCAAATAGCTTATAAGCTAAAACCTATTTAAGGAGTTGGACAGAGCTCGCAACACATTTTCACTAATGATTTAAGGATGTGTTTCATCAAGAAGTCGAGAAGCATTATCACATAATGATATGCAGATTTATGATATAATGAGCAACCTATATCGATTGAGGATCGATAGGTGAAGAAGCTCCAAAAGGATAAATGTACCCATTATAAAGGTCAACTTGGGAGCTTGGAAAAGCTCCAGATATGCTATTGAGGTTAAGTCCATTATGCGACAAAAAGTACTTCCAGAATTTTATCAAATCTCGAGGTCGAGATTTCTTTTAAGGGGGTGAGGATGTAACACCTCGAAATTTCACGTCCAATAATGTATTGACACGTGTCATAAGCTTAAAACGTGTAAAGGATTTAGTTTGAAGGACTAAAGTTGACAAACAAGGAAACTATGTGAATATAAGGGTCCAAGGTGTCAACAATGCATAAATATATTTTTAAAATAGCCCTACAAGATGTTTATACCTTCAAACGAATAAATCATGGATCATACGAAGCTAAATATGGAAGAAAGTGAGAGATTTCAAACTACAGGGGTTAAATGTGTCAACATGTTTAAAGTATACCTCTGAGTGACCTTTTAGCAAACCCGAAGCTTCGTAACGGTAAATTATGCTCACTAGAATGTGTGATAAAAATTCCATAAAGTTTCGTTATCGTATGAGAAAGATATGATCAAATTCGTATACGAGGGGTTAAAAGCGTCAACGTTGAAATTATGGCTTTTCGGGTGATTACAAAGTTAACCAAGGACTTAAAAAAGTTTGTATAAGTCTTGGAACCCTCAAAAGTAAATTTAGAAGGCTTATAATGCAAGAAATAATGTGAAAACGACGTTTGGAAGGTCAGGGGCCAAACTGTAAACATTTGAAAGTTGTGTTGTGCTGGTATGTTCCTTGCGCACCTCAACACTGTGGACGTTGCAGTGCGCAAGCAGGTCCCATATGCAGAAAAACTTCCAGCTGCCTGTATAGCCGGTTGCACCGCCTCACTTAAGTGGTATTCGAAAATCAGGGACTCTCTAGGTGGTTTTTAGCATCCTAGGTACACCTGGGATGATCTTACAACACATATAGACTAATTTGGCAAGATCTTATGCACTTGAAAGTACCTATGAGTTGGTAATTATGTGGGCATTAAACCCTTAAAAGGTCACCCTCTGATTCCCACTCTATCTAGGTCAATTGTCGAGTCAAACTTGATATTAAAAAGTCAACAGGAAGCTTAATTTTAAATTAATGCATAATTAGAAATGTAAAGACTAGGCAACCTGTTTTATCATTAATATAACTTGGTAATTAATATAAGAACATGTCTAAACATGTTCAACCCAACAATTTTCAGTTTAGGCTCGGTTCGGAACCGAAAGTCGCATAGTTTGACTTATGCTTTGACTTTCAGTTCTGACCCGTTTAAGCATAGTTTATAAATGCCTTAGAGCTTTATTAGGACCAAGTCACCTATAAGTGTAACCCTCTGTGATTATACAACTTGGTTCATTAGTTATCCGATTCATATGCTTGTTTCCATTAAATGCCTAAATGTTGACCGTTATGCCCTTTTGACCCTAAAACGAGAATTTTGAAAATGTGAGAGGACAATAATCTTTATTACTGATTTATAAACTTGTCCCTAAAATTTGATATCAGTTTGAGGTCTAGATTAGGAGTTATGCTCAGTAGCGTAATTAGAAAGCCTTTTATTAATTAAACGGCGTAATTAGCGTATATCCTATCTAAACCCAATTTTTGATACCAAACTTTTTACCTACTGATATAAAATAATATTTTGGGATTTTTAAAGATTTTTATTTATTTTTAGGCTGAGCATAACATAGGGTTCTAGGCTTGATTCGGTAATTGCCGGTTTGCCCATTTTGGGCTATAAAATGAGTTTTACAAATCCTTTTGACCCCAAACCTTTTTCTACTGATCTAATATGATAAATAAAATATTTTGAGCCATCTGGAATAATAAAAATATCAGCTTTCTATACAAAACCCGGAAATGGCTCCAAATCGCCTTTTTAAGCATTTTTAACGCATAGTATGTATCGAAACTAGTTTAAATATATAAGAGTTGATGCCTACTGATATTTTTAGTAAATTTCTATATTTTAACAGTAAGCAAAAGTTTTAAACTCAGATTCTCTGTTTTGCCCTTTTTAAGCGTATGTGGAATTACCAAAATGCCCCTACGGTGCATAGTATGGTTATAATTAATAAATTTCACATATATATGATACCCTACTGATATGAGTTATTAAATTAAGTATAATTACTGATTTAATCAGACCTGTAACTCAGAATGATATTTAAACTCTCTTATAACCTTTAAAATGACCAAAATACTCCTACGGGGCATAAATTGGTCTTAAACTCATTTTGGGCATAATGAAAGATATCCTTCTGATATCACAACATATTTAGGGCATATTAACTTAGGAAACTTGTATGTGACTCATTTGGTTACTCGTTACGCACTTTTTGCGTTCGGATCGGCGTATGTAACTAGTTTGCATATATTAGCCGAAACGGGTCAAACCATATCGTTTTTGCCTCAAAATTCAGAATGTGTTTAAGTTACCCATATTAAACAAGCATACAAGCTTGTCGGGTCAAAACCACATTCTAAACCGGTCTTCGCTTTATCATGCGTTTGAACCGTGTCTTCCTTTTGAAAACTAACCGGTCTAAGCTTAGGCTTAATTAAAGACCCGTTAGGAATCTAATAGGTTATTAAAAACCTTCGTTCCAGATTTAGGAGCCCAGTAAAAGCTATCTGTACTTGCTTGGTGGGATACGGCTGGGATTGAATTTATATTTAGCTCAGGTAAATACTTTTAACTTATTTTCCCTTATACGGGCTTGGGGTACGGTATATAAAATACCGCTTGGTCCGGCATTGAATCTTTAATCGAATAGAGGTTAAATCATTGAGATGCTACGTTTTGAAATGTTTTGTTTGCTTAAAGCCTTTGGGGGGTTAATGACCATGTCCCGGATATCCTTGGCATTATCTTACGAGATGGCCACGACCTAAGCACGGGGTGTAGGCGTATACCCGTCAGTGCTGAACCAAATAATGTGGTGTGTCTATTGATCTTTAACCCGGTCTACGGATCGGGCTACTGAACGCATAAGAAACATGTAATTCTTTTACAAGTATTATATTCAAATAATTATCCCAAGTTATAAAATGTTTTGTGCCACGTGCATTCAAATCAATTTTCAAACCTTTTCAAAATGAGTCAGTTAATTGTATTTACCAGTGTAAACTGACGTATTTTCCCAAAAAGGTTAAGTGCAGGTACTAAGCGTAATAGGCTGGCCTCTCCTTAGCATCATTAAGAGTCTCGCAAGCTTGGATGCAATAAGTCTGATGAACTATGTTTCTTTTTATTGATCCGCCTGTGGATCCCTTACATTCCGTTTGTGATACTTGATATTACCTTATATCGGTTTGTAATATATTTATCCTTTGCTTCCGCTGTGCATTTAAATTGTGTTGTTTGACTATGATGATATCAACTACGTCACGATACTCCCCACCGGGCCCACCGGTAATACGTGGAAATATCGGGGTGTGACAGACCATTTTTCAGCATATAAATCAGGGGTTTGGCACTTGCATGGAGGTCTTGTTACGACGGAAAAATTCATTACGTGCGTTTAGTTATACACTGTTTAGTTCAAAACAATCAAAATTCCAATACTCTGCTGCGACAACAGGGTAATAATTCGATCACTGCTACGATACAATGTCTGATCGATTGAAACCAATCCAATGGATGTTTAAGTGCTGCCCGAATACGGGCTATAGTTTGTCATTCGTCGTGAAGGTTTTGATTTCGTGAGCTTATCGTAAATGTTCTATTAAGTTACTGACCTAGTTTCGTGTGCATTGTTATTTACCTAGGTTACAAGAATAAATTAGTAGGCAAGGTTCTGTCCAGTTAAATTTGCAATGTGAGTCCATTCTCTTTTCTCACCGTTTGTGAGTCATTCTCTTTTTATCAAATTGCTTTACAAAACCCTAAATGTTTTCCAGTTATACTTTGCAGTGATTAAGTCTTTGCTAATATTTAATTACTGGCAGTATGTGGGGGGTTTTGTGCACATTACTACTAACGATTTATCACTTTAGGTGGGCAAGCCTAATTAGTGATATGTCCACAGTCATAGATTCGGTCGAGTGACAGCTGAACCAGATAATTATATGATAGGGGCAAATATAAAAACCCTTAATGCTGTAAATTTATAACAATGTGTCTTTTGTGCAAATTGAATGACTCGCCAGTATTTCCCCGCTGATAAAACTCTTTTTAAACATGTTTCAGGTGATCTGCTGTGATCCAGGAAAAAGTGTCGTGTAGCACTACAAGCTTGAAGAAGTGGCTCAATAAAATAAATAAATATGTTTTGTAAAACAAGGAATTTCCTAGTGAAATTCCCTTTATTGTAAATTATGGGATTTGTCCGAAATTTTGAAATAAAATAATTGGGCATTTTCAAGTTTAAACGATCCTGATAATACTTCATCTGCTAAACTAAATACAAATACCACGGGTTTTCTGTCCCGCGGCTTCTGGACCGGGTCACCCCGGGCCGGGGGCCGTGACATTTACCGACTGACTTATCTATTTATAAGTCTATAAATATAACCATATTCATCATTTATATGTGTTATGTATGGTTTTCTAAGAAATCACCCGTGTTTGCACACGGGTCTTACTGCTAGTACTATATAATAAAAGAAACCATATGGATGACACATGGCGCTCTATGAATCATTTGTAATTTTAATTTTTAAAAATAAAAATGAAGAACATTAGTAAATGTGTTAATTTTTATTTCAAAGATATAAGGTAAAATAAAAGTGTCTTGACACTTTTTTTAAGATATAACTTATTTATTATTTGTTATTATATAAAATTAGATTTATTCAACTCATGTAATACACATATTTTTTTAATATATGATTTTTTATTATTTATATATACAAAATTACATTTAATCCACACGTGTAATACAGGAGGCTTTTAAAGATATAATTTTTTTTATTATTTGGTATATAAAATTAGATTTATTCAACCCGTGTAATACACACATTATTTAAATATATAACTTATGTGTAAGGTTCATTGGGGAACACTAAAAAAGTGGGGAACCGGGGAAGACTCTTAAAAATTTAACTTAACATGTTAAAAATTATTTTTTAAACATCTTTTTCGGTGCTTCTTCTTATATATACTTGTAGAAACATTTTTAATAAAAAAAATCAAAAACTAAAAATATTAAAAAAAAACAATTAAGAAAAGGCTAAAAATTGTTTTTTTTAGAAAAAAATATTTTTTTACTCGACTAGATTCTCGTCCTTTTTATAAAGAAAAGCGCTGAAAAATTTTAAAAAAAATTATTTTTAACATGTTAAGTTAATTCTATAAGATAAAACTGTTTTTTAAACATTTTATTATATTTTTAGTTTTTAATTTTTTTTATCAAAAATGTTTCTACTTGTATTTATAAGAAAAAGCGCCGAAAAAAAATTAGAAAAATAATTTTTTTAACATGTTAACTATAATTTTTAAAAGTGTTCTCCCGTTTCTCACTTTTTTAGTGTTCCCCAATGAACCCTCCCCTATAACTTATAACTTTTTTAATTACTTACTATATAAAATTACATTTATTTAACACGTATAGTACACGGGTTCTAACCTAATACACATACATATATTTGTTATATATTCTCGCTAATTGATCTTTACGGTGCTTACTCTATCAATTAGATCATTTACCCATAGACTAAAATAGCTAGGCATATCTATTTATTCATATTTCAACTTCTATGAAGTTTCTTTCTTTTCTACAGCTAATAAAAATCAAGGGTTTTAATAAGTTCCCTACAGTAGTTTGTGTAGCCATAAATCCTATTGTATTCATTGAAATCTGTTGACTTTGTATATCGTTTTCATTAATGTATTTAATCTTTATCAAAGTAAATAATATTTGTTAACATATTTTGACTTTTAACACACGATATAGGGAGACATCTTATAGACTACAACCTAGCAACGTTTTTTTTTTTTTATCTATTTCCAATAAAAGTTTTATTTAAAATTGAAT
This sequence comes from Helianthus tuberosus, assembly GCA_030545235.1. Lineage (NCBI taxonomy): Eukaryota > Viridiplantae > Streptophyta > Magnoliopsida > Asterales > Asteraceae > Helianthus > Helianthus tuberosus. Next base: position 140,305,920 of record CM060411.1, on the reverse strand, counting down.
AGGTCAAAGACAACTAACATTTTTTTTGTATAGTGACGAACACAATTAATACCATCCGAACAACTTAAGCAGCGGTATGATTATTCATTTTTGTGGATTTTGAAATAAATTATTGTTGAAGACAATGTTGTATTCATGAGAATATCCTTTTTTGTATCGTAAACTATAGAAAATGTTAGTATCGTACTGTTACCGCGATGAACCAAACTGATATCATCCAACAATATCAGTACAACACCAATTCTGATCGACATGGGCATTGGTTTCGGTACTAATGGAACCGGATATTAGTTTTTATAGTTTCCAATTTTATTGGTATCGTAAGCTATAGTGAGTGCCGGTACGGTACTGGTACCGCGATGAATCGAACCGATACCATCCCAACAATACCAGTACAACACGATTTTGACCGACAACATCGGTACTATTTTCGGTACTAACAGAACCATCACTGTTTCATGTCTCACTACTTTTGTTCATTTATTACTTGCATTTTAATCAACTAGTCTTAATGTGTGTCTATGCAAGCTTGTATGTGTTTGATGTGTGTAAAATGCAACATATAAATTACATCAAATAAGGCATAAAACTAACCCTTTTTTAGTACTAATGTTGGAAAAAGTATGTTTTTGTCTTCCTTTTGAATTTACAGGGTCAAATGAGCTTAAACGAACAAAAGGAACAAAAATACAGCCAAAACCAACATAAATACAAAGAAAAGGAAGAAACGTGGCATGCCCGACCCCTCGACAACAACTCCCAAAGCAAAAACAAGAAGAAAGCTGAGCATGGGGCTGTGCCCAGCTGAGCATGGGGCTGTGCCCAGCCTGACACGGGGCGTGTCCAGCTCAGCACGGGGCCGTGTCCAGAATGGTCAGCCCTGGCACAAAAGACAAACCTGCAGAAGCTTCTATTGTCAACCACGGGGCCGTGTCCAGTGAACACGGGGGCGTGGCGAAAGTACAGCAGGCGCATTAATTGTAATTGCGAATTACAATTAATGAAGGGAGAGAATGTCAGACAAGCACGGGGGCGTGCCCAGCGGACACGGGGGCGTGTGGAGCGAATAAAGACAAACTGTATTAATGAAGAAAGAGAAAAGGGTGGACACGGGGCCGTGTCCAGGCTTCTGTACAGGCTATAAATAGGAGTGCTTGGCTCAAGCTCAACTCATCCCTTGGCACACCACCTCTCTCACACTTCATCCACCACCCACCACCATCACAACACCATCATCCACCACCATCATCCATTGTCCATCATAGAGTGTGTGAGTCATCTCGGGATCCAAGATTGATCGTAAGAGTTCTTGACAATCAAGGCCATGTTTGCCTAAGTCTCTTACATCACTTGGTGAAGACAAAGTGTCTAGTATAATACTTTTTATTTCTAATCTTTTGCACTTTTTATTTGGTTTTGTATTAATGACTTTAATAACTAGTTACTTATGTTGAAGGTGATCTTTCCTTATCGTTTGTCCGTGGTGTCTTGGCATTATTTTACTGTCTATATAAAATAAAGGATTTTCACCATTCATATCTCCACGGTCTATATGGAGGTATGTTGGCTACCTGGTAGGGGGTTAAGGGAACGGTTTGGTAAAGGTCTTGCCATTGTTCAGCGTTTAGAGGTCCTGCAATGGACCTGGGTCAAATTTAGTAGGACCTCCTTCAATACTTCACGGTATTGGATGGCGGGGGTCCAAACTCTTTGATCCCCTCATAAGTTAACTACTATTAATACTATAACCCGGCTATTTAGGACTGTATCCCTGCTGACTCAGACTACTTAGCCGAGGGTAACGTCACCGCCAAAAGCGGGGCCTACCACAATACTGCATTAATAACTTAATTCATTATCTTCCAATAATCCACCCCTTTAGGATTGTATCCCTGCTGACTCAAACTACTGGGGTGAGGGTAACGTCACCTTCAAAAGAGGGGCCTACTACAATAACTAAGATAATCTCTTAATTATGTGCAAAAGTGCGGAAATAATCAAAGGTTATACTAGATACGAGTCGGAACCAAGTGATTCATCTTGTCTATCTGTTTTTATTTTTATTTTTATTTTCAGCATTTTAGTTAGTTTTATTTTTCTTAGTTAAAAACTTTTTTTTCTAAACTTTTTATTTTGGTTAGACGTTGAGGATAAACCGGTACTAAAAGCTCTTGTGTCCTTGGACGACCTCGGTATCTTACCAACGCTATACTACACTCAACGATGGGTGCACTTGCCCATATGTGTGTTTAGTGTTAGTGAAATATCGTGTTTTATAAATTTAAAACTTGGCTAAAATAAGTGTTAAAAAGGGCTTAAAATATACACCTAATATATACGACACTTCGCACGCATCAGTGTTTATTAGTCCTATAGACCTCATGCATCTTATTTGTTTGAGCCAGCAGACTTGGCCAGACACAAGAAACCAAGTCTAATATACCATAACTGGAATATCAAAGTTTCAATCAAGTCTCCCACCCAGTTTTTTGAAAATGGCCAACGGGCCATTCACCGGTTTAGCAGGTCCTGCCATTTTCAAAATAAGCAATGGGATGTGGCTTGTTGATCAACTCGGCATGTATAGGTGATTACCTGGACGAACTGGAGTGTTGCAATAAGAACTTTGTTTCCATAATAACTGATTACAATATAGATCTCATATCACCGATTACAATATAACGTAACCAAAAATTAACTTACATCAACCCAAAATTAACTTAAATCACAACACCTACACTACTCAAACCAAATAGACCACAAGAGCACCAAACCTGGGCAGACCCAAACACCTACCCAAACACACTAATGATTATCGTAATCCTCTTCATCCTCTACATCCTCTTCATGATTCTCGCCCTCCACCGTTTCCACTTCATACACGTTCGTAAAACCATCCTCATCCGTGTTCACGTTGCCCTTTTCAGTTTCACGCACCGGATTCTGCATTAGCGGCACCTCCTCCTAGTTTCACGGCCGGATTCACCGGATTCCGCATCCCTCGCACCACCTCACCCTGAGTTTCAACTACATTCTCTCCGTTCACATCGCCAGTTTCACGTATCCTGTGGATATGGGGGAACAACTTGAGCTTGTTGAACATCAATTTTTATCTGAACACGTGAGATGGTTTTTGTATGGTAGTTTGTGGTGGATCAAGATGTCTAATGAAGTTGCTGGTCGTTTAGTGGTAACAATTTTGTCAAAAAAAGTTTTGAGGGATATTAACGGTTTCGTTTTTTATATAGAGCTACCAATGATATTAATGATTATCGCGTCGGTTTGCGTCAAGATTTCATTTTGTATAAAGATTTGAGTGCCTCCCCCAACATCCGAGTTTGTGTTAACATTTCGACGTTACTTTTTTCATAGTTTAACGTCGTCATGGCCAGGGGCGGACTTACTTGAGGAGCTGGGTGGGCAAGCACACCCCTTAAAAATATAAAACTAGTGTATTTTATAGGCTAAATTCCAGATCACAACCCTTGAAATTTTGTAATCGCACCCCTTGAACTTTGAGATGAAAAATATGTGAAGCAAAAGCTAAAAAAAGTTTTGAGGGATATTAACGGTTTCGTTTTTTATATAGAGCTACCAATGATAATAATGATCATCGCGTCGGTTTGTGTCAAGATTTCCTTTTGTATAAAGATTTGAATGCCTCCCCCAACATGCGAGTTTGTGTTAACATTTCGACGTTACTTTTTTTCATAGTTTAACGCTGTCACGACCAGGGGCAGACTTACTTGAGGAGCTGGGTGGGCGGGCGCGCCCCTTAAAAAAATAAAACTAGTGTATTTTATAGGCTAAAATCCAGATCGCAACCCTTGAAATTTTGTAATCACACCCTTTGAACTTTGAGAAGCAAAAGCTAAAAAAAGAATAAATAAATGTTCACTGGGAAAAAAACATTTGCAAGGAAGGGGGGGGGGGGGGGAGGGAGGAGTTCTGTAATTACCTTTAGCTAAACAGAGAAGAAAAGGAAGACAATGGTATATGTGAAGCAAAAGCTAAAAAAATAATAAATAAATGTTCACCGGAAAAAAAACATTTGCAAAGGGGAGGGGAGGAGCTGTGTAATTACCATTAGCTAAACAGAGAAGAGAAGGAAGACAATGGTTTTGGGTTGTCCTGCCTTTTAAAAGGACCCACTTATCAAGCATTTGATTATATTTATATTTTACTTTTCTTTTGCCGGAGAGATGGAGAAAATATATACTTTTTACTTTTCTTTTGTCAGGAACAAGAAAAAGACAAAAGACTATTCATTATAAGACAAAAGACTATTCACTATATATTTTTACATTAAAATTAGGAGGATTGTAGATCCCTTAGGTTAATTATCTTATTTGCTATATTTTGATTCTTTTAAGGGCATGTCTGGCTAAGCTTTTTGAAACAATTTATTGACTTATTGGCTTTTTAAAAAGTCATAAGCTCCAAAATGTTGTTTGGCAATGAGGGTGTATGTGTGGAGAAAAACTAATAAGTTAATAAGTCATTCCATACTGACTTTTCTAAAAAGCCAATAAGTCAATAAGTTGTTTCAAAAAGCTTAGACAAACATGCCCTAAGTATCTCTATATTTTATTTATCATACCCCTAGGAGCTTTATAGTGCCACGTAAAGAGCCACGTATGCACCACGTAAGCGAGAGCTTTATCGTTAACTTGCACGGTGTGGTTTAAACCCCCTTTAAAGCCCCGTATTAAACAAAATACAAAAAAAAAGTGCAAAAAAATTGATTGGTTGAAAACAATGGACCCCACCTGCAAATGCTATTAGCGCTTGTTACTGTGCTAGCGGAGACTCAATGGCGCCCCCCTTTTGTCTGCCTAGAGGGTGGCTTCGCGGCGCTAATTTCACTGATTTGGCTAGGGGTGGTATACCATACCCCTAGCCTAACGTAATTTAGTCATTATGTGTGAGTTTTGACTTCTATTTTTATTAGATTTGTTAGATTATTTTACTATTATAGTAGGTTTACCTGATTAACTTTGACCATCTATATATTCATTTGTCACAACTTATCATATATATAAATTTTTTTAAAGATATATTGGTAAAAATATACTAACCAAACTCTAGTGTTTCTTGCAACCATTAAATACCCGTGACACTCGGAGAAAGTTAAGTATATAAATGATATTGTTGATTGCCTTAATTAAATCAATAAATTATTATTTGTTTAGTAATCGAGAGGAGATTGCGTTAAAAAATTAGTTGAGAGGTTATGAGGTGAAAGTAAGTAACGAAAAGTCTTTGTTAACATGAAGCCAATTTTTTTTTGTTGTGCCGTGTCAGGAAACGTTATTACAAGTGCTAAAATAAGTTGTTTTACAATAATTTCAAGATATGTTATCCTAAAAAAATTAAGTACCAACTAATATACCGAATTATTAATGATTTTTTTAATCCGTAGTACTCATTTTTAGTAGTTTATACATAAAAAAAAATGTTCAGATTACACCACATAAATTGCGACGCCGTTTAGTGTACATGACACTTCAGATACACAAATCAAAATAAGCACTCACTACATGTTTAACAATCTCCTTCACTCGATTATTATTTTATTTATTTATTTTCAATACAATGCATATTGTCTCAAGAAATTGTGTTTACGAATTGTGACTCCTTGTTGTGGGTCACTAATGTATGATTACAAAGTATATTAATATCACTAGATTGATTGTTCCACATTATGCTTGTCTAAAACTAAAAGTCAGATTAATATCACTGGTAGCTTATGTTTACAATCTTCATATTCCAACTTAAACTGAGTATGGGAAATAAAGGCTGTTTAGTTCAACCGTGAGTTTCATAAGGGAACAAACACATATATTTGTTATACATTTATTCACTGCATGAATCAACTTCAACTTATATTAATAAAAAGCAATAAAGTAAGTTATGATATGAAATCCGAGGAAACTTAAGTTATTTATCTTTTTCATTAATGTATTTAATCTTTATCAAAGTAAATAATATTTGTTAACATATTTTGACTTTTAACACAAGATATAGGGAGACATCTTATAGACTACAACCTAGCAACATATTATTTTTATCTATTTCCGATAAAAGTTTTATTTAAAATTGAACAGGTCAAAGACAACTAACATTTTTTTTGTATAGTGACGAACACAATTAATACCATCCGAAAACTTAAGCAGGGGTACAATTATTCATTTTTGTGGATTTTGAAATAAATTATTGTTGAAGACAATGTTGTATTCATGACTCATGAGAATATCCTTTTTTGTATCGTAAACTATAGAAAGTGTTAATATTGTACTGGTACCGTGATGAACCGAACTGATATCTTCCAACAATATCAGTACAACATCAATTCTGATCGACATGGGTACCGGTTTTGGTACTAATGGAACCATTACGGATATTAGTTTTTATAGTTTCCAATTTTATTAGTATCGTAAGCTATAGTGAGTGCCGGTACGGTACTGGTACCGCGATGAATCGAACCGATACCGTCCCAACAATACTTGTACAACACGATTTTGACCGACAACATCGGTACCAGTTTCGGTACTAACAGAACCATTACTAATAATCATCTTTATAGTTTCCCATCTATATGAAATAAGTGTAGATATCCTTTTGAGCATATAACGATTTTATGAGTGTTAATGTCATTCTGATATTGTAATGAGCCAAATTGAATTTCCGTTGCAACGCACTGAGGAATTTCACTAGGCAGTTTAAAAAAATAACAAAAGTTCATCGGCCGTCAACATAAATGCATAAAGTAAATACAAACGAAGATTATTTAGTAAATATATCAGGAGTTTAAGATGAAGAATCAAGAAAAAAACCCTCTTTTTTTCTTAGACAAAATTTTATGGGGGTTGTTACTCGTTTTTCATTTTTCATTTTTCATTTTTCATTTTTTTCTTTGGGTGTGATGTCAATCTTTTTGTGGGTCGATCGAGATTTTATCATATATATCATTGAAAAAATTCATTGGGGCCGACCACTCTCATACCCAAAAGCAAACGTACACATATATTTGGGTGTGGCATTATTTAAAATTTTGATAATTGAGAAAGCTAGCCATGTTGCACAATCAATTCCATGTCACAATCACTTAAAATTTCTTGATAACACACTTCAAATGTCTTTGTTAATTTAATATGGGAAACTTTGATCTTGCAAATCTATGTTATATTTTGTTTGTTTTTTTTTTCCAATAAAGAGTTCCACAAAAAAAGGCGGAGAGATATGAAAAACCAAGAATATTTTGTGTATATTTTCATTGTATTGTTTTTGTTCATTTCATAACAAGAAAATTTTCAAAAGATTCATTTTGAATGCTTAATTAGAGTACAGTTTAAAAAAAACTGAGTACTGCGTACTAACGATTATAGATTTATGATAAACACACTAAGGTTCCGTTGTTTACAGAGTGCTAATTTCAATCAAGTATCTGTTCTGTTATGCTACACAAAGACATAAAGAGACATGGTTTCTTTTTGTTATGCGTATTAAAAGAAATTGAACTTAATTTGTATTCTAATGTTCATTATTACGGTAACTAATTAAATTCTCTAAGCACCTATGCTATATATATTTAGGTTAGTTATCATATGGCAGTTATCTTTAGTTTGGCGCCAAAAACCGCCAAACATAACCATTTGTAACTGTTTGTTGTTATGTATATATACATTATGTCTGTAATTGATCGAATCACCAAGATTTCAACAATACTTTTATTGTTTGTTGAATATCCACATTCGATTTCTCATTATTATTACAAGTTTGTTTGTTATTATTTTTTTTTTATTTTTTTTTTGTGTTCTTGATATCCATCAAACTAGATACATGCCAGGTCGTCACACAATTTTCTTTTTTCATCAACAAAATGAATCCCTACAAGACATGTTCAAGACTCCAATAGAAATCCAAGACGTTCCAAAGTATCAAAGAGGAAGTGTTGCTATTGTCATCAATATGGGCACTATGTTGCACTGTGTACGACCAAAGAGCAAGATGAAGTGTCTGTTGATTAAGCACGCAATTGACATGGGAATTCGGGCTTTCAATCAATATGGAGAAGATCTTGTTGTCCAAGGCACTAATTATGACTTGTGGTCAGAAATTTGGTATGTGAATTTGATGTTTAAACATCATTATTCAGGAAAACTCTCAACGCTCCGCTTGCGGTATGCGCATATAATGTATATATGTGTGGGCCATCGGGGGCAAAAGTGAAAGTGCACTAATTTTAACGTTATTTTACTAATTTCGTGAAAATAACGTTAAAAGCCGAGGACAGTTAATCATGCATCATGTGGTGGCGTTAATAGCTGAAAGACAAAATGGTACATGCTCTAATTGGTCTTTGTCCCGATTGCTAAAGGTTATGTGCCTTATGTCCTTATGTCCAAGGCTTGATGAAAAACTACTATCGAGCCGGGGGTCTCACTGGAAGCAGTCTCTCTATTCCTACGAGGTAAGACTGTCTACATCTTACCCTTCTCAGATCCTACCTTTGCTTTGCTATTGGTGAGATTTACTGAGTACGCTGATGATAATTCAGGAAAACTCTCATTTAAACGTTTTAAAACTTCATACGGGATTGAAACTAGAACCAATAACAAAGAAAAACTCTATATTCGGGGGATAGATGTTGTGGATGTTAAGACAAATGCTCATAGACTTAGAATAGCGAGTGTATTCTACACTCTTGATATCAGGCAAAATGTATTAAGTCATTGATTAATCAAGGATTTGTAATTAAGATTGGTGGTGATACTTGCAAAATAGTCCCGATGTTTGAATCGTTTTATGATAGCCTTATGTCTTCATCACTACTAGAGTATGAAAAGAATATGATCTACACCGGAGAAAAAGAAAAGGCTTTTGCACTTGATAGAAACATGGAATTTGAGAAATATAAGGAAGATCACATCATTGCAATTTGCGAAGACTTAGATAAGAATTCTATTGAAAACATGGTCCATAAGAATAAGATTCTAGACACCATAGAATTCAAGTCTTTTGATGATTGTGTTAAATTTACTGATATGCTAGATGATGTCAGTTTAGTGAGTGAGCTAAGAGATAAATTTCTAATTAAGTTTAAAGTTATGATTGATTGGTTTCTGAGTTCGTATTTGAAAATTCTTGAAAAGAGATTATTCCACCAATGACCGAGAAATGAAACAAGGTTGATCTACTTGACTTATTTCTAACTGTTAAAAGAGAAGGAGGGCATAGGTGTGTAAATAAAGAGAAATTGTGGTCACTAATTGAAAATTATTTAAATTTGGAATGGGTAGAAGGTAACGACATGAGGGTTATATATGCAGAGTTCATTGATGTACTAGTTTACAATCACCACAAATGCAAAGCACATGTTGTCATGCTATAAGATCAAAGACTGACTGAGTTCGCAAACACACCTCGTACGCTGGAACAAGAACTAGAAGATTATGAATTATTTATCAGTTAAGACCGGAGAGGAATGCACAAGCTGATGAAGAGAAGAAAGTTTGATTTTAAGCAGGCCGAGATGGTAGTTAACGAAGCCAACATGTCCATCATCAATCATTTGAAGAATCAAAGCATCAAGAAGCCTTTACCTAATTAAGGTTAGGGAGGTGTATTAGAAGAAATTAAACTTAATTTGTATTCTATTGTTCATTATTATTGTAACTAACTAAATTCTCTAAGTAACTAGAAAAATGGGCAATCACCACCAAAATTTGCTACCGAAGAAAAGGTAGCAGATTTAGCAACCAATTTCCCACGAAAATGCATATGAAGCGTGCCTTATTATATACGATAGCTAAATGCTTGGAAATTTTGTCACCATATATTTTTTGGGTCTCAAATTCGTGAGAAAGGGCCACTTTTATTGGAAAGACGTTAAATTGTGACCGCGTTAAAATGAAAACTTTAATTGATTTTAATTTCAATTTTGATAGGTTTGCGGATCTGATTCGTGCTTATCTTTCGATTTGTAATTGGTTTGGGGATCAACAATCTCTCTTATCTTATTCGACTACTTGATCATAAGTTCGGAGCAGTTTTTCTCATTTTCTTTGCAAGTTATTTTTTCAACCCTAGAACTTGAAATTCTGTTAATCGTAGATTGATCTCTGTCGGATGTTTAGAAGTCACATGGTTCGATTTGTAAGTGAGTTCCGTTAATAATTGTTGAAAACAAGTTGAAGCATGCCCGCGCGTTGCAGCGGGATCTCAATTATGAATGTTTTAGTATGAGTATATGAGTTGAGAATTTCGCAATGTTTATGCAAACCTTCTTTTCCTTATGCTTATCCCTATCCTACACTATGTTACTAAAGCATTTTATTTCAGAAGTCATAAAGCGTTTTTAGGAACGGCCTAAATTTGAACTGAACATGATGATATATATTTTGTAAGAACGGTTACTTGAAAAGTGAATCCGTATATAATTTTGACAATAGTTACTTGTTGGCTTAAATGGTTTCAGTGAAAATGACAATTGGGCAAATAAGAGATGTACCATATAATCGTTCGATTTTTGGTTTGTTTTGTTTTTTATGACGCTCATTCTAATAATAAAAAAGGGAATGATTTCCAAAAAAAACTGAATGTATATATGTATGTTTTGAAGTCCTTTTCGTTGATTTTTTTAACCCACCAAACTGAATGAATAAGAAAGCAAAGCATGATTATTTTCTCATAATAACAAAAAAAAAAAAGATGAATACCACAAAACTTTATGAAAAAACCCACCAAAATGAATGAATCTTTATCGAAAATTAATTTGAGTGGAGGCACAATAAGAACCGAGGGCACATACATCCTCCTCAACAACCCCCCCAACCTTGGTGATTCTTGATTACCCAAATTACAAAAAATGAAGTTGATGATGCGGGTTAATCTTGTTCTACATATAAAAGTAGTAGTAGTAAAAAGAATTAATTAATTTTTGTGAAATTGTGGGGGTCATGGCGAATACGTGTGGATGGAATTAGGAAAAGAAATAAAAACGATACATTTTTTTGGGTGTTTGATCTGATAAATTCAATCATACGTATGTGAGCGCATAGGGTAGGACTTTGAAAATTCAATGCACGAATCGAAGTTTTTATATTCATCGGAGACAATGATTAAATTCTCCACATTCCTTCCAGTTCACTACGTGGTCTTGATCACCATAACCCTCAAATCTTCAACACGGTTGATTTTGGCGCTTGATTATGTCGAGGCATTCTTGATTAATAAAGCAAATACAATTTTTTGTATGTGGATTGAGCGCTAGTTGGGAATTGGGATTTGGGCAGAATGGTAGTGTTCATAGGCAAGGGGAACTTTTTGATTGTGAATTAAGCGGTAGTTTGGATTTGGGGTAGAAATGGTAGGGATTCGTAGGGGTGAAAATGGGTTAATAACTTATAACTTAATATTTATTATATGGCTTGCAACTACAACTTAATTTTATTACATGCCTTGCAATTTTGTGAGATGTTGCGTCTCTTCAAGTTGTCAGTTACAATGAAATGACGCGTTGTATCAAGCAAAGGTTAAGTTGCTTTCTGTATTCGATCATCAAATGACGCGTTGTATCAAGCAAAGGTTAAGTTGCCTTTTGTATTCAATCATCAAAGAGGGTGTCTTTAAAAGTAAAATCATAAAGTAATTATTTTTAAACAACGCAACTTTTAAATGTGATGGTACAAACCTCAAGTTGTAATTATTTTTAAAAGACACGACTTTTAAACGATGGGGTACCAAGGGGTATGTATTTGTGGTTTTTTAAAAGTCACAACTTTTCATTCTAGGGAGGCAACCCAAGTTACTTTTTGTAGGGTTATATGTTGTGTGGTTTTTTTAAAAGTCACAACTTTTCATTCTAAAGACGCAACCCAAGTTACTTTTTGTAGGGTTATATAATTTAGTGTTTGTCCTAATTATTTAATATGTTCAGCCATAGCTATGGCTGGCTCTTTTATGAGTTTATTGCTACTGGTTATGGTTATAAATATATTTCATTGATAAATATGATACAATACCCGAACTAGTTGGAGAATAAGTCTGCCGAAACAGAGGTGATGAGTATGGCACTCTCCAAAAGCAGAAATTAAACCTTGCTTGTGTCAATAACATTACGTTTTTTTTGATCAATTTATAAAGTTAAATGCTGCAACTAGGGTATTAGAGGGTAAGATTAAAACAAAAGGGTATGATAAGCTTGTGATGTTCTGTTTTTTGGTCAACACAGTCATGCTAATCACTGTAACTTTATCTCAATGTGGATGACATACATGATCTGGTTTGTTTTTATCTTTTTAAACTTACTTATGATCTTGATGAGAGCATCAGACCCGGCTCTTGGGCCGGCCAAACTGGGCAGACGCACAAGGCCCAAATGTCTTAGGGGCCCGAAATTTTTTTTATGTTCTTTGTATATAATAAATAAATGTGATGTTTGTATATAATAATAGGCCCATCGCCCAATATTCTGACATTAGAGGATGATTGTCAACAAAAGGGCCTACATTCTAATTTAATATTTACCCGCTACATGATGTGCTTTAAAAAAAGAAAAGCAAACTTTCAAAGACTAAATCAATTCCATCTCTCACCAACCAAAACAGATCACAGTTGTCGTGTTCGCTTGCTGTGCGATCATTAAAAAAAATTAGGTTTCAACTATTTTCATCATCCTTGAGGTATGTGTTTTCAATTTTATCAATCGATTAAAAAAATGTAATTTTTTTTATTTTTAGATTTATATATTCAGTTTATTACATGAAACCTTGAATGTTTGTTGTTTAGATTTATTGATTTAGAACTAGATGAAACTATGAATCTTTGATGTTTGAAATTGAATGATTGAATCTTTGAGACTTTGATGTATAATTGTTTATTGTTTAGGTTTAGAGTTAGATAAAACTTACTAGTTTTCAACTTTGATTTTTTTTTTTCTAGAAATTATGCCACCCATTCCTAAATACAAATAAATACCTATCCGGTAGTCAAAAACGTAAAAAGAAGAAGCTAGAGGAAGAAAAAGCAAAGGCCGACAAAGGGCGTATACTCAAGTTTTTTTCAAAACTACCTCAAAGTTCTAGTTCTAATGTTGATGAAGATAATGTAGATGATATCTCTTGAAAACGAAATATTAGAAGGCATGGAGTATAAAGACTTGATCGAGAGCTTTGCTTCCAAAAACGCTAGAAGAGCCTCACGATTTACTTAAGTAAGTTAGTTCGATCATTTAGCTACAATAGTATTGTTTTGTTTATTTTATAACAATTAATCAATTATCGTTGCATCTTGGTTTTTGAATATATAAAATGATAAGTTTATATTTTAGAAAGGGCCCAAATTTTTTGTCTCGCACGAGGCCCAAAAGGTTTTTATTATTCTCGGAGACGGCTCTGGAGAGCATCATTCAGATTCTGCAAACATATAGAAATCCTCGATGTTCTGTTGATTAGATCGATTCATGTGGCAAGAAATATCATTTTTTATGTTTATTGTGTTATACATGTGACAAGTTTTGCTAATTCATGAGGTAAGAAATATCAAAGTAGAGTTTAGGTGATCATGTCTTGTTTGTTAAAATGTTGCATTATGCATCTATTAAGCATTAAATTGTATATGTATTACTGTATATGCTTATATTTTAATCACACCCACTTTTTGTTCACTATTTTTATCAATCAGCAAGGGTAGAAGATCATATATGTAAATTTTGGACCCATTATTAGATTTTGTTTTCATTATTATTAGTTTTTTATTTTATTTTATTTTATTAATAAATAACATCATAAAGCAAAACAACCATGTTTGCTTCAATTCAGCCTCTTTTTAGTCTTTTTTTTCACGCACTAGTCCTCGGCCAATATAACGAGTGTGAAAACAAAGAAGACCTGAATTAGATATGCTAATGCTGCCATTAATGAGTAACAATTAACAAAATAAATACCATCAAGCATTCAAACAAGAATAGCTTTATCGTAGGGCAAGCGGTGCTCAAGGCAGATGCGAGCAAAGTGGCAAAACATGAGAAAGCCTGCCTGGAGAATCAACATGTGTTTGTCCCGTTTGCGTTTGATACCTTTGGTGGTCTCGCTCCTGACGCTGTGCGAGTTTTGAATCGGGTTCAAAAAGTCGTTAATAGTAATTCTTCGTCGCTAAAGGTTTCAAACTTTGTATTTAGTAGAATTGGTTTTTCTATTCAAAAGGGGGTGGCGGAAAAACTTGTTGCCCAACTACCTGCCATTGCTTTGTAATTGCCCTTTTTTCGTGTGGAATGATATTGTTGTGGATTTTATAAAAAAAAAACCTATAGATAAACTATTTGAGCAGGAGCGTTGGAGTACCACCACCATATCCTTATCTCTACTCCTAAACGCCTACCAAAACGATTACCACCATGACAGTTGCTGGTTGGCCAATATAACCACCACCATATCCTATCTCTACTCCTAAATTGCCTGTTACGTGTCTTCGGAGCCCAAGTCTGTTTCCATGCAGCCCATTGTCACCTCCATGCTGGCCCACCAGTAGCCCAGTTATCATGCAGTCCATGTAGCAACGTTTATTATGGTTTAACGTATTTGTTTGTTTAAAAGTATTTGACCTTTTCAATTCATGTGCTAGAATAAAGGGGATAAGTGGTTATGCCGTCGCCCCACGTGCCCAGTAAATTAGGAACCTCTTTTGTTTACGTTGGTTTGTAACTCCATATATGGAGCAGCTCTTTGCATTTTATTATTATGAATGAAAAGCTAATTCCATTTCCTTTCTCAATTTCTACTTTGGATCCTTTCTATTTTCTTGAATAATTTTCCCAGCCAATCGAACCACATTAGTGGTATCAGAGTGGCCTTGATCCACCATGGACACTCGTAAAAAAACCCTCGAACAATTTCAACAAGAAACCACAGAGAAATTCGATCAGGTCACTGCCATGTTTTCGCAACTGATGTCGGAGTTCCAAACAATCAAAGACAAGGGTACAGCGGGACCTTCGAATGTCGGCGGTGGTATGATGGTGGTCACCGGAGGAGAGGTGAAACCATATTTGAAGCTTAATTTCCCTCGATTTAGCGGTGACGATCCGACGGGTTGGTTGTATCAAGCAGAACAATATTTTGAATTCCAAAAGGTACCCGCCGAAAACCAGGTTAGTTTAGCTTCATTCCATTTAGATGGCTTAGCCCTCCAATGGGATCGTTGGTATACTAAACCCCGAGGCCCGTTATCGTGGACGGAATTTTCTACCGCCTTGTTAACCCGGTTTGGCCCCACTGATTACGATGACCCGAACGAATCACTCCATCGACTCAAGTAGCAGACTACAGTGGCTGCATATGTTGAAGCTTTTGAACGACTATCGCATCGGATTGACGGGTTACCAGAATCTTTTTTAGTTGGGTGTTTTGTAGGCGGTTTGAAAGAGGAGATTCGCTTAGAGGTGAAGCTTAAGAAACCTCGCAATTTGGTGGAGGCAGTCGGAGCAGCCAGAACTGTGGAAGATAAGCTTAATTTGCACCGTAGGGTTCCTTTTTATTTCAAGAATGTAGGAACCAGCACGCCGCAAGGAAGGCCTAATGCCAGTCCAGGTTTGTTGGGCTCTGGACCCACTTCACGCATGGCTTTACCAGCCCCAAATCCAGTACGTAGGATATCGGCGGTGGAGGCTCGGGAACGGCGAGAGAAAGGGCTTTGTTATTACTGTGATGAAAAGTATGTACCGGGGCACAAGTGTAGTAATCCACAACTCTTCATGATTAGTGATGCGAATGACACTGGGGAGGAAGAGCAAATAAGGGAGGCCACCGTCGAGATTACGGAAGAGACTCCGGCGGAAGTATCATTTCATGCTATTTCAGGTACTATACTCCCTCAAACCCTCAGGTTGTCTGGTAAGATTAATAATAAGGATATTGTGGTGTTGGTGGATGGGGGAAGCACCCACAATTTTATTGATAAAGCCATTGTGGATAGATTTGGTCTTGTTGACGAGTACGATGTTAACTTCGAGGTTGTGGTGGCCAACCGAGAGAAACTCACTTGTACAAGTCGGGTGAAGGGTCTTACGATTGTCATCCAAGGTTACTCGATAACTACAGATCTTTTCGTTCTCCCGGTAGCGGCATGTCCAATTGTTTTGGGGGTTCAGTGGTTGAAAACACTTGGGCCAGTCGAAATCGATTTTCAAAACCTTACACTTGGGTTCCATATAGCTGGGTCATATCATAAGTTACAAGGACTAAAAGGGGGGATTTATCTGCTTTAAAATCTAACGAGTGCATGGGAATTGAAGGGATGATTATGCTCCTTCATATTGGTTCTGTTACCAAAGCCTTACAACCAACTTACACTCCTGAACCAGTTATTTAAGCAGTATTAGACGAGTTTGCTGCAATTTTTCAAGAACCTACGGGGTTACCGCCAAGGCGTTTTCGGGATCACCACATCCCTTTGTTACCAGATGCACGACCAGTTAGTGCTAGACCATATTGGCAACCATACTACCAGAAAACTAAAATTGAAAGAAAAGTTAGAGAATTATTTCAACAGGGCTTGATTAGACCTAGCCACAGTCTGTTTTCGTCGCAAGTTTTGCTGGTTAAAAAAACCAACGGTAGTTGGCGATTTTGCGTCGATTATCGCACGTTAAACGACATCACGATTAAAGACAAGTATCCTATACCTATGATCGATGAACTCTTAGATGAGCTTTTTGGAGCCAAGATTTTTTCGAAGCTTGATCTCCGTTCGGGCTACCACCAAATTCGAGTACGGGATGGGGATATCCACAAGACGGCTTTCCGCACGCACGACGGGCATTATGAATTTGTTGTTATGTCGTTCGGGCTCACCAACGCCCCAGCTACTTTTCAGTGTTTAATGAACGACCTCTTCCGACCTCATCTCCGTAAGTTTATATTGGTTTTTTTTTACGATATACTAATTTATTCGCGTACGGTTGAGGAACACGCTGATCATTTAAGGGTGGTTCTGGGGATTCTTCATACTAACCATTTATTTGTCAAAGCCTTGGAGTGACACAAGTGAATTACCTTGGTCATGTGATTAGTTCAGAAGGTGTTTCGGTTGAAGCGGCCAAGGTCGAAGCGGTTTTGTCATGGCCAGTTCCAAGTAATGCAAAAGGGGTACGCGGGTTTTTGGGGCTCGCAGGATATTACCGGAAATTCATAAAGGGTTTTGGAAGCATAGCTGCGCCACTACACAAACTCGTCGGAAAGGGTCCTTTTATATGGGATGAAGCAGCCGCAAACGCCTTTGAAACTTTAAAACTTGCATTAACCACAACACCCACCATGGGCCTTCCTGATTGGACAAAACCGTTTACCATTGAATGTGATGCAAGTGGGTTCGGGATCGGAGTGGTCCTTACTCAAGGTGGAAGACCTCTCGCGTATTATAGTGCCCCCTTGAAAGGTTCGATGTTGTCATGGTCTACTTACGAGAAGGAAATGTTAGCGGTTGTGAAGGCGGTTCGAAAATGGAGAGCTTATTTGCTGGCCGTCCATTTGTGGTTAAGACCGACCACATGAGTTTGAAGTACCTCCTCGGACAACGAATTACGACTCCCGCACAGGCACGGTGGTTACCCAAGCTCTTGGGTTATGATTACAAAATCGAGTACAAAAAGGGTACTCATAATCGGGGAGCCGACGCATTGTCACGTTGTGTTGAACCTCAACTTTTAGCTTTATCACATCCTTGCACTACATTATGGTCTGACATTCAACAAGAAGTAACCACTGATCCATATTATAACACTTTATCCTCATCGTTGCATGAACATTCCACGGGTCAGATTTTTAAACGGGATGGGATATGGTTTCGTGGTGGGGCCATTTTGTTGAGCCCAAATTCTTCATTAATACCCACTGTCCTAAAGATGAGTCATGCCTCACCTGAAGGGGCCCATTTTGGCCTACATAAAACATTAGCAAAACTTCGAAGCAACTTTTGGTGGGTGGGCTTAAAGTCAGCTGTTAAAAGGTATCTACAAGAATGTCAAATTTGTCAAAGATTCAAGTCAGACAGCATGAAACCCGCAGGTCTATTACAACCTTTGCCGGTACCCGAGCGAGTATGGGAAGACATAAGTATGGATTTCGTGGAAGGGTTGCCGAATTCTAATGGATTTTCAACTATCATGGTTGTAGTTGATCGCCTATCAAAATACGCGCATTTCATTCCCCTTCGACATCCTTTTAGTGCTGCAACAGTAGCCCGGGAGTTCATGCATTCGGTTGTCAAACTCCATCTCCATCAACCATAGTGAGTGACCGTGACAAAGTCTTTATTAGTACTTTTTGGCAAACTCTTTTTAAGCTACAAGGTACGGTTCTATGCATGAGTTCTAGCTACCACCCACAAACGGATGGCCAAACGGAGGTTGTTAATAGGACACTCGAACAATATTTGCGGTGTTTTACCGGGGATGCACCTAAGAAGTGGAAGGAATGGTTACCATGGGCTGAGTATAGTTTCAACACTGCGGTCCATTCGTCTACTAAATTAACCCCCTTTCAGGTTGTGTATGGCCGCTCGCCACCATAATTACTTACGTACGTGAGCGGAACAACTAATGTGCAAGAGGTGGATGACTACTTGTGTGACAGGGATGAACTCTTAAGGAAGCTACGGGCTAATTTATTGGTTGCTCGGAACCGTATGAAAATACAAGATGATCGCCATCGACGGGAGTTGGTTTTTGAGGTGGGAGATTTAGTTTATATAAAGCTTCAGCCTTATCGCCAGTCTAGTGTTGCAAGTCGAACTTCTGCAAAGCTGAGCCCAAGATTTTATGGACCATACAAGATTCTGGAACGAGTTGGGTCGGTTGCGTACCGGGTGGAATTACCTCCGGACTCTCTCATACATGATGTCTTCCATGTAAGTTTACTCAAGAGTGTTGTCGGAGACGTACCACTTTCAATTCCGGTTACGACAGAGGAACCGATTGTCTCACCAATACTTCTACAACCAGAGGAGATCTTAGATGCACGCGTCATTCAGAAAGGTAAATACCGCCCCAAAACGGAGCTTCTGGTCAAGTGGAAAGGCCGTTCACGGGAAGAGGCCACTTGGGAAACTAAATGGAGGTTCGCTAAAGCTTACCCGCAATTTCACCTTGAGGACAAGGTGATTCCTAGAGGGGTGGATTGTTACGTGTCTTCGGAGCCCAAGTCTGTTTCCATGCAGCCCATTGTCACCTCCATGCTGGCCCACCAGTAGCCCAGTTATCATGCAGTCCATGTAGCAACGTTTATTATGGTTTAACGTATTTGTTTGTTTAAAAGTATTTGACCTTTTCAATTCATGTGCTAGAATAAAGGGGATAAGTGGTTATGCCGCAGCCCCACGTGCCCAGTAAATTAGGAACCTCTTTTGTTTACGTTGGTTTGTAACTCCATATATGGAGCAGCTCTTTGCATTTTATTATTATGAATGAAAAGCTAATTCCATTTCCTTTCTCAATTTCTACTCTGGATCCTTTCTATTTTCTTGAATAATTTTCCAGCCAATCGAACCACATTATTGCCTTAACCTTGTCGACGCTGCCATGACTTTGAACCACCTGAAGTCACCCATGTTGTCTCTCAGTTCTAGTACCGCTGGAGTCAAACCCCAACCTCACCGTCAAATCCGATTTGAACCCCAGCCTCCCAACCGTTACATGAATGGCAACCCTAACCGCCACTGCATCAGACCATAAAAACTACCCTCCCTTGCTAAATCGGTACAACCTCCATGTATCTCCATCTAGAAACTGTAGAATCACTTATGTCACAGCTTAGGTGACCAATACCAACACCAGCTCCATACTTTTGCTTAATCCGTCAGTACCATTAGATTACCCATCTTCTTTTTAGTGTGTATAGGCTAGGCAAGCGTTGGGAGGGGCGACTACGCTGCGGTGCGCCACCGTTGGACATGGTTGCCGACCGCCATACTTCTCCCAATCCCTCTCTTATTTCGGACAATCTCATTTATTCGGTGAGCTTAGGTATAAAAGTAAGAGAACAGAAGATGCTTTAGTGGGTAAAGTGTAAAATTAAAAAGTTTTGAGATGATACTGTAAAATCAGAAAGATGATTGGCGCAAACCGATGATAGTATTAGATATATTTAATAATATATTTTGGCTCTTCAGTCAAAAGTTTCTTATTTTGTCACCATAACCACTCTAAGAAATATCTGTTAACAATCATGTAATATAACACTAATCAACAAGATGTTGAAGATCATGAACAAACACATATGAATCTTGAGTGCTCTGAGAAATGTGAGAACGAAGAGGGAACTGAATTATGGTGTCTTGATTGATGAGCTAATTCTTCTTTACTCATGATCACTGAGAGCTCTGATCGAGGTATTGTTTACTTCTCATCAAAGTATTGCAATTCTATAAATTATATGGTTTTTAAGAATTAATTAGTAGAAAACAATGATTTAGATTATTCACCCGTTTTAACAACTTAGGCTGAAAGATTCTGAGCTGAAATGAAAATGAACTTGCAAATGAAAGAGATGCTAGACAAGAGTGCAACAAATGGAAAAAGAAATGAAAGAAAATGAGGAGATGAGCCAATAACAGTTTGAAGAGTTTATGAAAAAATTTCAGGCTCTTGTTAGTCATTAGTGGTAGTTTTTTAATTATTTCAGATCTATGTTTAACAATGATGGTTTTGTGGTTTAAACGGGCTCATAACTTATGTTATTTGTTTTTGTCGAATTTACGTTTTAAATCATATTTCTCATTATGCTTTTTCAGCCGAAAAAACAGGTATTTCTTTTTTTTTTTTTATTATTTTTAAAAGTATCTGTAGGAAATTTTTTAGAAAAAGATTAAACATGTTTGTAGGAAATGCGTAGAAAAAGTAAAAAAAAAAATATTTTCGTAGGAATTGTGTAGGAAAAAAGAATACATGAAACTAATTTAGTAGGAAATGCGTAGGTAAAACGAATACATTCCGTTGGAATTGTGTAGGAATCTCTTTTTTTTTTAATAGGAATTGTGTAGGAAAAACGAATATATTCCGTTGGAATTGTGTAAAAAAATATTTTCATAAGAACCGTGTAAGAAAATTAAAATATATAAAAGTTATATAGTAAAAATAATTATAGATGATTTAAACATAAAATTTTAATAGATAAATATTCCGTGGGAAATGCGTTGGAAAGCTATGAAAATTAATTCCGTCATTAATGTGTAGAAGAATTCCAACGAAACATTGTGTCGGAAATGAGTAGGAAAATTTGTAGGAATGCGTCAGAAAAAGATTCCCCACGAACAGAATTCATACAACCCGTTTTCGTGGAAAATCTGTGGGTAACTGCTCTTACCCACGAATTTCCGACGGAAATTGATTTAGGAATAGTAGCAATTTTTTAGTAGTGTGAGAAATGTGAGAACGAAGAGGGAACTAAATTATGGTTTCTTGATTGATGAGCTAATTCTTTTATACTCATAATCATTGTGAGCTTTGAGAAATGTGAGAATGAAGATGGAACTAAATTACGGTGTCTTGATTGATGAGCTAATTCTTGTATACTCATAATCAAAGGGCGGTGTTCTAGCTGTACCCGGATGATTTTCTCTTGGGATTAGAGGAGGTCAACGGTTGGAGTCTCATTATTACCAAAATGTCATGTGCGAGCTAGGAGTTTTACCAATGTTGACCTTCAGGCGATGGGTTTCCTCTAAAATTGATGACTTGGCTTGGCTTGGCTTTGTTGGACGTTAACAAAAATCTTTTATTCTCCATAGTTGTAACTAAGCCCTTCCACTTTTCAGCTTCCATGCAACTCCTCATACTCAACCAATCCTGTGCCAAGGCCCATGAATTGAATTACATAAACCTCTTAAGTTAGATTGTTCTATTGATAACTTTATTTATTATATTATTTATTATTAATGTGAGTGTGTAAATCCTAGCCCATATGTAAAACCCGTCCATGGCTTTATAGCGTAGTGGCATCTTAGGGGTGTGATAAGACTTTGGGACCAATAGGTCCTGGGTTCGATTCCCACAAGGGGGGTTTTCCCATATTTATTAGGTTTCCTCCTGAATTGGTGTATAGGCATTATGCCTAGTGGAGATGGATATGATCGGGTGGTTCCGCAATGGTCCGTGAGTGATCCAAATTTGCCGTTAAAAAAAATATGTAAAACCCGATAGTAATTAAGGTTTTGTATCTTTACACTATTTATAGGGTTTCATAGTTAGTGGAACGGATTATTGAATCATTATACATTAAACACCTTTATATTCTTTATAGAAAAACAACTGAATTGTTATGAAAATGTAATATTGCAACAACATTGTTGTTTTATTTATGTGTTTTCCACCAAAATCACTAGTTTAATTATGATAATTGTTTGGCTTCATATTTTTTTTAAACAACAATCTTTTTACACCTAAATATCACTTTGCATTGCAATTTTCTTGCTTCTTATACTATGGAAATGGTGAGAATTAAAGCATGAACACACACACATATATATATTTGAATTATTCCTTCAAGCACATAGTTGTAACATCCCGACAACCTAAGAGGAAAATAAACAGAAGATTTCAATACAAGGTGAGAACAGACGAACGTCAGTAATTTGCGTCGTAAGGATGTGGAACTACGAGCAACTCATTTTTTCGCTTAACAGTGACTCCAAAAGATTCAGACATGTCCAAATCTTTAGATGTAGTGGTTGCTCCATCTGGAAGTTCCAAGTCGAAGTGGTATAGTAGCATCGCAAGAGGAAGCTCCACATTAGCTAAACCCAACGCCATGCCTGGACACATTCTTCTCCCAGCCCCAAATGGTAGATATTCAAAATTTGTACCGATCATGTTAACTGAACTCTCACTAAATCTCTCTGGTATGAAACATTCAGGGTCAATCCAGTAATCCGGATCGCGCCCAAGCATCCATACGTTTAGTATAACCTGTGTTTTGATAGGTATATGGTATCCACCAATTTCACAGTTCTCCCGACATTCTCTAGGTAACAAAAACGGAAGAGGTGGATGCAACCTTAAGGTTTCTTTAATCACTAGTTTTAGGTAGTCTAGTTCTTGAAGATCTGGCTCATGAATCATTGTCTTTCCTTTGAGTACCTTCCTGAGTTCGTCTTGTGCTTTCTTCATCACCCTTGGATTCTTCATTAGTTCTGACATTGCCCATTCAATTACCACCGAGGAAGTATCCGAGCCTGCTACAAACATATCCTGTGCCATAGTAAGATAAAGATTGTAAGATAAAGGAACTGTGAATAAGTTAACATGGTTAAAATGAAACTAACCAAGATGACTGCTTTGATGTTGTCAAAAGTTAATGGAAACTGAAGACCACCATCATCTTTAAGCCTCAATAATACATCAACAAGGTCTTCATTCTCATTGTTACTTTGTCCTGGGACACGAAGTTCTTGGTGCTCCAAGATGATGCTATCTAAAATAGCATCAATCTTTTTCCGTATATTCATCATTTTTTTCGTTTTGCCTGTAATTAGAGGGAGTAATGTGATAGATGGAAATAGATCTGAAATATCAAAACCACCTGATAATTGTGAAATGTCTTGAATTGATGCAATAAGGATCGCTTGATCCTTGCATCTACTCCCAACAGTACATCTACTTATGATCGTGTTAATCATCTTGAAAATCATGCCAGATAGTTTGACGGTTTGTGATCTTTGTGTAGCTAAGGACTCAATGAGGTTCCGTGACTCTTGTTCACGAATAGATCGAAATGATTGAACTTTTCTTACATTTAGAAGCTCCAAGATGCATATCTTCCGCATTTGTTTCCAGTAATCGCCATAAGGGGAAAACGATAAGTTTTGACAGTTGTATGCGATGATCTGAACGGTGAGAAGCTTGGGTCAGTTTGCGAAAGAGATATCCTGTGTTTTCATGATCTCTTTTGCAAGCTGAGGCGACGAGATTAAGATGGCAGAGACTTGGCCAAGCTGTAGATGAACAAGGGGTCCAAGTCTTTGGGCTACTTTTCTAAGAGCATGGTGGGGCAGCCCTCCTATGAGATGATGAATGTGGCCAACTAGAGGGAGCTTCCATGGCTGTGGAGGATGGTTTCTTTTTGTATCAAGTGAGTTGATGCTTCTCAACCTAATGATTATTACAATGAAGAAGATGAAGGTGGTAAAGAAAAGGAGAGAAAAGGGAAGGTGGATTTCCATTTTTATTTCATGTTAAGCTCTCGCAGGTTAGGACTTTAAAGGCAGTTTTCGGTATAATTTAAAACAATAATATTGCGTTGAATATAATCAAGATTACTTTCTTTTAATGGGGTACTGAAGGAACTAGCTTTAAGATCCAAAATTTATGCAAAATAATAGAATGATAAATATAAAAATACAACTGATCGTTAGAAACACCCACCGATAGATATAGAATACAATAAATGTTAGCAACTTAACTACCTGTTCCATTAATATTTTGAAAGTCTAGCGACTTACAATATCTTAGTTTTCAGATTCATCATCTCATATAATTTAAGCCTAAAGTTACCTAATTTTTATTTAATTTCCTCTGGATGCTGATCTAATGATCTATACATCATCATGGTTGTTTAATACATCATGTATACCATGCCTAGACACCACCCGAGTAATAATGTATGATTTATGTTGGATAAAAAACTATGCACAGTTTTGAGGCTGTACTCCAGCATTGACTCTTTCTTATTACTTTACTGATGACTGTCGTAAGGGTCAATTAAAAACCTAATTAAACTACGTAGATAACGTAAGTAGGGTATTGTATCCACGGGAAATTTGTGGTTAGTGTCAAAGAATCTAATTTAAACTAAATTATCTAAATTGGGGGTTTGTCTAATTGTTTGCAAAGAAAACACGATTTGTTACGAAAAGTGTTATCTGATTAAGAAAAACTAACCTCCACCTGGAATCCTGAATACCCGTTTTAACACAAAAATCCGTTTACCGATTCAAAACACCACATAGACATGGCCTTGGAATTACTGATTTTGAATAATTGTTAAAGATAGTTTTTACACTCATGATGCAACCTAACAATTCGTTTAATTGTATCAACTACCTACCAAGTTACCAACCCGCTAACAACGCAAGTATGTTGCCAATACGCTTGATAAAACGACAAATAATTCAAATACAATAAACGTTTATCAATAAACCAACACAAGTAGTCAAGATATACTAGTTTTACGAATCAAAAAAACAAATAAATATGTCAAACCGGGTAAACGTTCATCCGGGCGGAAGTCACAAGTGGTTTAGCCGCGCATGCTTGTTCGTTCAGCTTCAGTTGTCATCCTGTGTTGCTCGAACATGCTTGAATGGTTTGAAGGATGATGAATACTGCTGAAATTTGTCTCTATGGTTGCTGAATGTCGGCTGTGAATAAATGAATCCCAAAAGTGATGATCTCAAAACCTATCTATGGACGTTAGACGAAAATTCCCGTAACCTTCTCGGCCGCGTGTCGCGGCAGGTTCCATGAACACCCCCGTGTGTCGCGGGGGTCATCTTCTATGCCGACTTCCAAAAAAAAAACGAGTCAATGTCACTTAGCCAAGCCCAGTGTGTCATGGAAGTTACTTGGGCACATTGCACGTGTCACCTGAAGATCTCAGGTGAGTTTCTTTCGTTTCGCGTCCCTTGTTAACCTATCGAACCCATTTTTCAGCTCGTTACTCTCGTTAACTTGTTGTAAGACCTGTTAAGCACAAAAACATAAACACATTATAAGCATAGAAACCATTACGACTTAATATATTTAACTAACTAACAACCGACACTAATTAATATAAACGATGCTTATTTTAACCCAACATCACATCCCCACACTTACATCTTTTTTGTACTGGAAAAATTATCTGCAAAGGAATCACAATCAGAAACATTGGCATCTAATATATTAGATTATTTTATTAGCAAATCAAATCACACGTTAATCAAGATTGCAAGTATACGATCCACTTAAACACAACCGCCAGTTTCCAAACCCTTATTCATGATTCATTTAAGTTCAAGTAGTTATAATTATCTATGGATCTCACACTCAAAAGACTACAATGCCACCTAATCCCATTTCAATCTTAAAAGGTTAAAAGATATTAATCTACCGTCTTATATAAAAAACTCTCATGCTATTCCGATTAAACTTTTGATGGATAGATGGATGATATTGTGAGGTTTACATGCTTTTGCTTATGATCAGTTTAGCGGGCATACCCCACACGAGTCATCATCCCCATGGTTAATACCATAACTTCACATAATGAGTCACCATCCCCACGGCAATACCATAGACTTGGCTCCCTTTTTTTCAACATATGCTCAAATGAAAGGATGGAATATTTTTTCGGGCGCCACAGTGTTTCGGATTTGTTTTCACAAAAAAGAACCAGGTGTGCTAATTTAATTGGAAAAACTTATAAGCTTTTTATTTAAAAGTACCTCTTATATTCTCTGCAGTTTCAGTTTTTTTGTCACAGCTTCTAAGACGAGAACACATAAGATTCCTAATATAAGGTATATAATATCGATCCTAAGAAACCTTAAAACTGGCTGGGCCTACTCACATATCCTAAGTTAGATGTGTGACCGGCCGTGTATTATCTCATATATATAATAATCAAATGCTAACGATCCAATTATACCTATTATTTTCCATTTACTCCAAAAAATTTATCCATACATTTTCTATTTTTTTTTAATTTTTGATCTTTTAAAAAAATTCAATTTTTTACGACACAACTGACACGACTAAGACACACTAGACGCTAGTCTCCCTTCCAAACACCTATTTCCTTCGTTGTCCTCAATGGAGCGAGAAACTAATTACGAGCCAACTACATAAACAAAATACAAAGATAAATGGAACAGACCCCTGATTTTTAAACGATTGAATCTTCTGAGCCTTGTTCCACAGCAAACGTATTGTGACACTTGGCAAAATACCGGTAATTCCGTACAACCTGAACAACTATTACATTATTTATTTTCGCATATTTGACTTGATTTTATTTAATGAAGTCTTAAAAGTCTAGGACTACACAAAAATTATATCGTGAAAGGATATCGAGTTTGCTCATTGCGAAACAATATAAATTATTTCCTTGACAAACTAGTAGAAATGCGAACACACTATTCATGCCAGGACTAGTGGTGGTACAACCCGACATGGCAAAAACGAGACATGAAGATATGTCCACTTCAAATATTACATGAAAACATTAGTTAGAAGTAACTTATGATTAATACTTCTAAAAATGCTATACAAACATTAAATTGTCCGATCCACGGATTAATTCTGCGATTCTTCAGAAGTGTACGACACTTTGCAGAGCAATACAACAATTGTCCAAAAAATCCAAAAATAAATATTGTTTATTATAAATAATACTGGGGTTATTAAAAACAACACAAAAATCCATATATAAATCTTATTATTTAAGGCTACACAACTAGTTCGGTAACTACCCGACAACAAAGCTGGTACAGGAACTCTGTCCAAAATAACAAGTTACTAGTCCGGAAAAACTAATTAATAAATCTGGACAATAAAAATATCATAAGATATTTGTGTGAACAAATTTACATAATTAATTTAAATGACGGTATTGGACCTTGTACGAAACCAGAACCAAGTCTATCAACCGAACAAGGAAACAATAAGTCTAGTGAGTTAGTTGGACATATTATAACATTGCTTTAGTGTGTTAGATCATTTTTATAAAAACTAATACTTTATAAAAAAAATTAAACCAAACCAACCCCACCCCCTCATGTTTACGACATTGGGTCGGTCCCCATGCACACTAACCTCCCATTTGATGTGTTGGGTAACTTAAATGATGATTAGTGTTGTTGAGGTGGAAGAACAAGATCAAATTAAGCTCCTAACACTCTACCACATTTCACATTTCCAACACAACCATCAAACTCTTCATCTCTTTCTCTCTCTCTCTTGAAATCGGCTAAGAACAACACCAACATTGTAACACCCTAGTTGCTAATTAACGGTTTTACATGTAAATACCAACAATTAGATGTGTAGTTAAGACTACACATACTATAAAAATATGGATTTATTAAAACTTTTACAAATCATAAGTTATTCGACATAACGTCATCAGATTCGTCGTTTAAAATTTTATGACGAGGCAATGTGCGGAAGCATGTATCTTTATCGTGTCCGGTTCTTCGTTGAGCTTAATCGTCTTCCGGCATCCAAAAAGTACCTACATTTCATAAACATGAAATGCTTTAGTCATACGGGGTTTAAAACGTATCTAAACGAGTCCGGGAAACAAAACTGATTAAAATACATTTTTTTGTACAGGGTCCACCGTAAATTACGGTGGCTACCGTAATTTACGGTAGCCCCTGTTTCAAAATACTCCACCGTAAGGCAGGAGATAACTGCCATAGCGATTTCAGTCCCCACCGTAACTTACGGTGTCCACCGTAAGTTACGGTGGCCCCTGTATCAGACTCTTCCATTTTGCCGTTTTTGACACGAAAACTTTCGTATCTTTCAATCCTCTTGTCCGTTTGACCTACCGTTTCTTCCTACGTGTTTGTAATTTGATTCTCCATCATATGGAGTTAAAATCCGACATCCGGCTTAATAAATTTTGAGACTTTTATGCCTTCGGCTTATTACCTTTTTACAAAATTTTGACCCGTTTGTGTTTAAAACCTCCAAACTAGTTTCTAATTAATCATAAAGCATATACCAAATTATTTAACTCAAAATCTCTATCTTGGATTCATAACTTTTGTGAATTACGCGACAAACGCCCAAGTTACGCGTGTGATTCATTTTGACCCGTTTAGGGGATTTTTATGCATTAAAGCATCAAATCCGCTCTTCTCTTTTTCCACTTCGCGTTCCCATATATAAATTGCTACTTATTTTCCACCACAACTATTTTTGTAGTGGATCTAACATAAGGGACCTATAATCCCAATTTTACCCTTTTGTTAGTAATTTTACGGAAAACCCCAAACTTAGGCATTTGATACACAAAAGGCTTATACCGATAACTTTTATGTCCGTCGATATCTAGCATGATCATATTACATGTACTTAAACAATCCCCAAAGGTTGTTTACCCGATTTACCCACCATGGGCGTTTTGGTCAACTTTAGTCCTTCAATTTACGACAAAGGACTTACACCAAATTTTGACCAACATCGCGCGTTTAACTATAAATTGTTTATGCGTACCTGGCTCGGGTCAACATGTGGACCCGTTTTAAGACCGTGTCTCTATAATATGCTAATTCATAGCCTTGCTAATTCATAAACCATTCATCCTGCGAGCATGAGACTCGACATACACTTTTTAGTCATAAATTGTCAAATGGTATCAATATTATCATTTGACCCGGTTGGTCTAAACTACCAAATGTTTTGCGCTTAATATTAAATGGTGTTTATCCACCATTTCATTAAATAACTATCCTTGGATTTCTAACCATTTAGTTGTGTCGCCCTAACCCATTTCTGATGCGTTTAATCCTACATAGTTTATGTCCCTTGGCGTCGTTTAAAGCTTTGACTTTTATCATACACACGTGATTAAAATCACCGGTTTACCCTCTTTACTTTCTTAGGCTTACTTATAAAGTAGTCATTCAAAACTTGTTTTATTTATGTCACTTCAATGACTATTTTGAGTTTTTCATCCTTTTACCAATAGTAATGGTTTTTCATCATTTTGGTATGTTCCGACCCGTATCAATTCGCATCGGGAACCATACCTTGGATATTATCTTTATCATATAAATAACTTTTGAACAAGCATGTATGCTACAAAAAGGGTGTAAGTTCCACTTACCTCGCATCTGAACTACGCTTTTCCTTTCCTTCTTGATTCGTTTGCGCTCACTCATCAAGCTTCCACCTAGCTCGTTAGGCGTCAAACTATCATCATAGTTTGTAAGATGGTTAGATTAGTCATTATCAATTATGACTACTCCATCTAACGGATCTTATGTCGACTTTATCACTCGATCAAATCATTGGTTAGTTTGACTTCCTAAAAGTCAATTGATCTATCAACATATTCAAATGCACATTTCACACGGAATTTCAACATTTTAGCTTCATTTAGGCATTTTAACAAACACCTAGTGGGTATAATTTCACTAAATCAAAAATCAAGTTTCATGACTAACTATTTAGCCAAAATTAAACAATTTTTTGCAAGTTTAATATATCTAGTATGCATAATAACATCTAGATTCACCTTATGTAAATAAATAACACTCAATTTATAATCAAATTTCTAGTGTTCTTCATCATTCTACAACACCCATTTAACACTTAGATGGGTGACCATGAATTTCACAATTATAAACATTAATTCAACAAACTATTGACTAGGGTTTACTCCTAGACATGATTTCATCCAAGCATCAATCATGCAAGCCAAATTCTCGATTTTCTATGTTCACCAAGAATTCAAGATGGAACTAAATAACGAAAATTTGCATACCTTATGATCCCTTCATGGAGGTGATCACTAATTTGAGCTTAGATTTTGATTTGGACTTGATTTGCCCCTTCAATTTGTTGATTTTGTGCTTGTTAGGGTTTGAGTAGGAGAGCCCCTTGGCTCCTGTGATTGTATCGACCAGAACACACACTTAGTGTGTGTGTTTTGGTGTAGGATTTTTTTAAATTAAAACTAGTTTCTAGTTTTTCATATTTGGCCCCTCAACTTTCCCCAAGTTGCATATAGTGTGTTTTAACCAATTTCTTTATTACTACAAGACTTGTGACTAACTAGGTTATTTATTCCTAGTTATTTTATCTTGTTCATACTCCGTTTTATTTTAAGTCCCGTTAACTCAGGCCCTTTATATACTTTGTTTTCTCAAAGTATTTTTCATCCTTTTAATAAATATTAGATTTATTTATTTAAATCCTAATATTCACCAGGTTTACTTAACCACCTACGGTATTTTACCCGTTCATTATTATTAACATGGTTTAATTACTAACCCCGATTTCGGGGTGTTACAAGTCTACACCCCTTAAAGAGGTTTCGTCCCCGAAACCTTTCTCATGTACTTTCTTAGTTTAAAATCACCTGAACCTTAGTTTTGGTGATTACTTGAGCATTGCTCTCATATAATAATCTTACCAAAAAGTATGGTAATGTGTTTTTGGTTTTAAGGCATATACGCCTTTCACGTGTAAGGCCTCGTAGGCCATTACTCTCAGCTTGTATTTCTTATTCTGGTCACTTATTTAACCGAGTTGTCATATGATTACTCGGTCGTATTTATCATTCAACAGGTTTAGTTCTAGCTAATTTTTATATTGACAAGCGCATTGCATAAGTCGTAACACTATTTTGACTTTGAATGATTTTTACTGGCTAGACTGATTTATCGCCGTCACTTTATACCCCGTCACTCGGTATATCATATTGCCATCTCGGCCTTTTGCGTGTTTCTGATTTCATATCTCGTAACTCACGTTACAACGTGGTTATATTCTATGTCACTTTTAGTGACCGTAATCACCTCATATCTTGTTTAAGTTTATGTCGACTTTCCATTGTCGAAAATCTTTCTTTCGAATGTATCGTTTTAAACCTTTCAATGTTAAAACCTATATCCTTTAATTTTAACCAATCCGAGTTCGTCTCCTAATATTCATATTTGTTAAAATGTTGTTTCACTTAGCCTCATAGGCTATTTATTTAGATTTTCACCCTTTTTAAGGTGAGACCCTGACAGTTCGTTTCTTTTTATTTCTGATCACGTAGATGATCTTTTATTCGTGTCTTTATCCGATGTACATATATGTACATATTTTGGTGTCAAGGCACCCCTTGTTATTCCTGAAATTGTTTATTTTCACTTTCGAATTTCAGTTGACCTTGACCGTAGTCCAAGCCTTCATTCATTTACTTTCGGACTACTCTTTCGAATTTATGACTCCTTACTTCATTTACATGTCAGTTTGTTATACTCCTATCATTTCTCGGTTCATACTTATATTTCTTTGCAACCCATTACCCGGGTTCTTTTATCTTAGAGTTTTTAGCGCCAATAACACCTTGCATAGGTTTATTAATATTTTGCGCTTTCATCTATTTGATTCACACTTACTTACATCAGCAAGCGTTATTCTTTATTTAACTCGTTCGACTTGTTCGTTTGAAATTTCATCACTTGTGAACGTCAAACTTCGTTCTTTATTCGACCCGTTCAACTTTAAAATAGTTGAACGTAGTTATCAAAATTTCTATTTGCAAATTCTCATCCTCTTTTAGTCATGACTCAAAATCCGAGTCTTTTGACTTTCTAATTCGCGTTCCCGTTTCTTGGTTTACGCATACTTTCAAAATCATACCCATCTATCGGGTATTTTGCCGAAGTCGCTTCCAAAGCAACCGTCCCAGTATCTATTAAAACTTTGTTCTAATTTTATTTGGTCGTCTTAGCGAAATCCATTGATTTTATTCAGTTAAGTCTTTTATTCTTTATTTAATTCGTTTGACTTGTCCGTGTGAATTTCATCACTCGTGACAGTCAAACTTTTATCCTTATACTTTAGCATTCCTATTAGTCGGTCTGTATTTTCATTTACTTTAATCTTTCTCCCTTCTCTCGGGCTCGTTATTCTAACGTAATACGCTCCCGTCATCCGACTTGCGTTTACGTTTACTATCAAACATCTTACTTGTCTGATTCATTTGGGTACCTTTTTAATTCGTCCCATTCACCCTGCCCTTACTACATCGGATGTAAGCATGTCCATCATAAAAAGTTCATGGTGCCACGTGCTCACCACTTACTTGGCCAGAGTAAGCGATCAATACCTGGTATACATGACCTTTTTATAATTTTCACATTACGCCCCATGTAAGTAATGTCTCTATTTGTTTTCTCTTGGAAACAATATCCCGGATAGGTTTTCTATTCGGGTTTTTCCAAGTTTTAAATCTACATATGCAACTTTCAATCTCTACGTATTTGTTGCATACTACTATTAATGCAATTAAATTTAAATGTGCACCTGGTAAATGCTTGCCCTAACGGGCTTTCCTTTCCATTATTTATTTGCGATCGTTACGCGATTTAGGTCCTTGATGAGTATGCTCTTCTTGTCGTACCTCGGAACGTTCCATCATCATATCCACAATTCGTTCAACTCTCGTCATCTTCAGACGCGAGTGTCCTTCAATTAAAATATTCACAAAAGTTAGTAATGTCAACTTCAATAATCGCCCGTATTATAATACAAGGCTTTTTCTACTATACGCGTCAACGCGCGTATTTTCGTCAACTATATCAATCATTTTAATTGGGGTAACGTGTATCATACGATAACCCTATGTGTTGTTTACAACACTTTAGCATGCTAAACTATTAACATACATGTACTTACCGGATTTGTGACCAAGCCTCGAACCGAACACCAATCTTTATCAAGAGCATAAGGTTTAAGTCCAAGCATGGTTTTCCTCAGCATACTTGAATCTCTTAAACCAGGGCTCTGATATCAACTTGTAACACCCTAGTTGCTAATTAACGGTTTTACATATTATCATCATCTTCATCTTGATCATCTAGCAACTACTAAGTTTCATATCTAGTATCTACATTCTTATGATTATGATAAAATGTGCAAGATCATCTTGAAAGCTACTTAAAAACCCACTTGAAAAACACTAATAGAACTAAAACTACTAGTGTGATTATATGATTTTATTGCTTATTTTTTATGATCTTGAAGTTGTCTTAGTGTAGTAAACATGAATCTTGCATTTTCATAGATAAAAAGATGATCTAAACACATGCATGCATGTTTAGATATAACAAGATTCATTAACAAAAATGTTATGAACATCATTTCACACTTGAAAATGGTCTTCTGCACTATATAAAGTATAGACTTTAAACAAAATACATGGTCTAAGAATTTTGTGGAAAAAGTACCAATAAAGTTTCCATTTTTGGAAAGGATACGAACAAGTTTTCATTTTTGTTTTGAAGGATTATGAATATGTATTCACACTTATAATGATTTTATAAATGGTATAAAGTATAGACTTTTATATAAAATACATAATCTAGAGGTTTTGTTTAAAAGTAATAATAAACTTTCCATTTTTGGAAGATTTAAAATTTCTACAAGCTCATAACATTCTTGTTAAGAATTTTAAATAGTCGTTGATATTTGATTATTATTTGAGTTGAAAAATGATCAAAATCATGTTTATGTAAACATGGGAAAGTCCATAGTTTCGGAGTAACTATGAATTTTTTTTTTATAAAATTTATTATGATTAAAGTATGTTTAAACTAAAGATCATAGTAATTAAAAATGATTAGAGATTTTAATCATGATTAAAGAAAGTTTGGGTGGAAAAGTTTAAGTTAAAATTATTAAAGTTTTTCTTAAAGTAATAATGTATTAAATATATATTTTTAGACAAAAATATATGTTCAAGTATAACCAAATATGTGTATGTAATTTTGTGTATAAACATTATGTATTTAGTTCATGTAGGAATAAATAAAAAAATAAACAATTACACAAAAAGTACAAAAATTTACATATACTTGAAAACATGTCAAGTATAAAATATATTTGTCCAAACTTGGACATAAACAAATATATCAGACAATTGGACAATTGGGATAAAACGGACAAAACAAACGACACGGACGAACCAAACGACATGAACAATACAAACGACACGGATGAAACGTACGA
Source organism: Helianthus tuberosus (assembly GCA_030545235.1). Classification (NCBI taxonomy): domain Eukaryota; kingdom Viridiplantae; phylum Streptophyta; class Magnoliopsida; order Asterales; family Asteraceae; genus Helianthus; species Helianthus tuberosus. The sequence goes on along the minus strand of CM060411.1, from coordinate 140,271,152 downwards.
CGCGTACGAAGCGGACGACGCAAACAAAACGGTCAAAATAAACACAAACCGTCACACAAAATTCACTAAAAATGTTAATGCACTTGAAACGATAAATTATATAAAATACTTAGCAATTTTTATAAAAACTAGATTTTTTATAAAAACCCAAGTATTCTTAAAAAAAATGGATCAAGCTTACCTTTATAAAATTTACTTGGGCCAAAAACCCACTTTTTATGAACCAACATGGGCTAGGTCTACTTTTTAGAAATTAATTTGGGCTACCCATCTTTACATAACCCATTTGGGCTAGGCCCACTTTTATAAATCAAATTGGGTTAGGCCCCCTTTTATAAAACCATTTTGGGCTAGGCCCACTCTTGCATAATTTAATTGGGCTAGCCCCATTCCTAAATAACTTATTTGGGCTATGCCCATACATACTAAAACATGAAATGGATTTTCATACTTAAATTATGGGTTAGGCCTATTCAGATTAAAAGACATAATATATATATATGAAGTAAATATATATTAAATACAAACAAAGAATACGAAAGAATACAAGTCTAATAACGAATTCAAGATGAACGACTTGCACGAAAATCAAATATAAACATAAGTGTCTTACGGAATTAGAACACTTGTAGGTCGAGACTCGAACACAGAACCGAACATCATATAGAGATTTGCACGGAGCGCAAATCTGCGAGTTCATGTTTTTCTCTTTTATTTAAACGTTTATAGTTTTAAACTTTCGGGGATGTTTACATGTTACAATTGGTATGATTATAAAAAATAATAATTAGATCACATGCGGATGAGGATTAAACGAAGGGGCCATTAATGTATAAACAAGTACCGAGGAACGAAAGTGATAGATCTATTGGGTTTTTTGGCGAGCCCCACTCTTAACGACAACAATAACAAATTGTTAAGAGTGCTTTTGTGTCTAAAACAAATGTCTCAGACACAATTTATCGTCAAGGTTTGGTTGTCTCCTTTTCGGCATACAGATTAGTGTCATTGCAAAACATTAATGATCTTACAAGTTTCATTTATACCAATTTAAATCTTTCAAATATTTTGAAGAATTATTTGACACAAACTCAATACATGAATTCACCAGCTTTTGTTGACGTTTTTCTAACTAACATGTATTACAAGTAATTAGTGGACGACTTTGGAAAAACATGTCCGTGTTGTTTTTGAGAAGTCCAGCTTTTAGATGTCATCCTGTTTTTAATTATCATGTTTTGTAAACTTGTGTTAAACTTTAAACAATGTCGTTAAAGTTGTAGTTTATCTTTGAAACAAGTTGTTGGATTGTAAATTATGGTTTTAAATAAATGTATGGATGAACATCTTATCATGGTTTAAATGTGTTGTTTACTTGATTGAATGTAACGATTACCGCTCTAGCCACACCTCGCGACGCTTCCGCAATATCGAAAAATCAGGGTGTGTCAGACCTGGTATCAAAGCTTCAATTGTAGTGAACTAAGATTCTTTTGAGTCTAGTCTGCAATTTCAAAACGATGTCTTTTATAAAAGTCATTTGTAGGTCGTTTATGAAGATATAATAAGTGTTTTTCATTATATTTTTACAAAGAGTCCACTAATACCAAACTATAAATTCAAAAAAAATAATGCAAGGACATTATACGAATTAGTCTTTGAAGATTAGACATGATAACAATAAGTTGGCCGCAAACAATACATGAGATAACTTACAATGAAACCAAAAATACAATTGCCCAAAAATTTATTATAAGTAATAATTGTTTAAACGTAAGTTGTACGGATTGTTTTGCCAGGACTATGTCATCTGATAGCAGTTCCGACACAGATTCTATGGGTTCTATCCCAAATACTGATTTCATACCACTAGACGACCATGATATTCCTGTCATCATCATCTCCGATGACGATCTCTCGGATGATGAATGGATGGACATTGACTTTCAGCCATTTGCCCTTCCGTAGCCCGATCATGTTGATATTCATGTCGAGGATGATGTTCTCGTTGTACCACATTTCCATGAGATGAACATATATGGTCACCCTGAGGGTGAACATGTTGTTGCATACGTTCCCGTACCACATGATATGGTAGGTCCAGTTGATGGTGATATCGACGCTGAAGATCACATCGTTCCTCCTGTTATTGACGATGATGATGATATCATCTCTGTTATTCATGTTAACCACATTGATGATGACCTCGGTATTGGAGAGGACTTTGACATAGCTATGTTAGAGGTAGCTCAACCCGAGATCACAGTCGTTGATATTTCATTTTCCGCTCCTACTTCCCCACAGACACCATCTCCTATGCTTTCACCCAATATAGTTTTACCCCATCTTCAGATGTATTACCGTTTCATGTTGATCCTACTTTACATGCTACACTCCCTACCGATCATCCATCTGAGTATGTGTGAGTGCATATGTCTATCGGTTACGTCAATCACGTATCGTAGCTTGAACAGATGAAATAAGACTGGTGCTGAACAGAGCTAAGTGTGAAGATCATGTGTTAAAAGGCAGCTTCGTACGGAGGGACTTTGATTTTGTTCTAATTAGAGGTTCTAGCTTCGTACGAAGGCACCACATGGCTTCGTACGAAGGCATCAGGTCTATATATAGGAGCTTAGGTCTTGTTTATTTGTATCCTTTGGGTATTCTTGAGGCAAAGCCCCGCCCATTTGTTTTCGTGGATCTGTTAATGTCATATACAATAAAAAACAAGTCATAATTACATCTTCGTGTTCTCATCCACACACGTGATTGGATTTCGCATATATCACGTGTTCGTACGCATTCAACGGTTGAAGATTCGATCCTCTGAGCGAATTCACAAGTGATATCAGAGCGGGTGATTGTTTGCACGGATTAGAGACACGAAGATTCAAGTTTCTACATCAGATTCAAAGCCGAAATCGTCATTTTCTAGTCATATCTTCTTCTACATTTCTTTTGAAACTTAAACCTCAGATCTACGAAGTTTTAATGGTTAAAATCGGATGATATTTGAATATGTTGTGTGAAAAAACGTTTTTGAACAATCCTACAAAGTTTCAGATCAAAATTCGAACATAATCATATTCAAATCAGTGAAAAACCATGAAAACTGTAACCTTGTTCTTCGCAGCATAGCTTCGTACGAAGCCACACATCCAGCTTCATACGAACCGACTTTAATAGGTGTGACTTTTGAAAAGTTTGGCTTCATACGAACCCAGGCTTATAGCTTCGTACGAACCCAGTTATTGTTCATACAATCCCAGAGTTTACTGATTCATACGAACTCAGCATACTAGCTTCGTACGAATAGAGGTTTGTTTGTTTAAAATTTCAAATTTGATCAAAGTGTTTGATTGTGTTTGCAGGTAATCATGGCTGAAGAATTTTACAACGAGTTTTACAACGCATTCACTTCAGAGTCGTCATCTGAAACAACATCTGTTGAACCAAAAAGCATTTCTAAAGCTATAACTGAGAATATAAATCATGATAATTTTTATAGAACTAACTCAAAACCACCAAAAATTGATAGTATTGAAGATTATACTTGGTGGAAAGAAAGATTTATTAACCGGGCAAAAGCTTATGCTCATGAGAGTTGGTTTTGTATGGAATTCGGGTATAGCAGGCTAGTAAATGATAAAAATGAAGAAATTCCACTTAAAAGCATATCAAATGATGATAAAAAGACATTTTCTCATGAACAAAGAATGATTGCATTAATATAACAATCGATCATAGATGACATTTTTGCATTGCTTAATCACGACGGGTCATCAAAATCTGTGTGGGAAGCATTACGAGTGAAAGCTGAGGGTGGAAAGCAGATTAAAAAGAACAAAATATCATTACTTAAAAAGGAATTCAATCTGTTTGATTGTATAAAAGGTGAAACTGTGAGACAAATGATCGATAGATTTTGTCACCTTAAAATCGAACTTGACAGGTTTGGGATAACAAAAACCCGTGAAGAAATCATTGACAAAATCATTGAAGCTTTACCCTTTTGAAAATGATGTATTTTTTGATACAGTTACTTTGGATACTTTGATTGAAAATATTGAGAGTCATGAGCTTGAGTTGCAAAAACAGAGCAAAATGAGCATCTCTTCTTATCAGCAAAATATGGGTCTTTATTACAGGGGAAACGTACCTTCGACTATTTAGTCACCAAATATTGGTACAACTTTCAGTGTTGAAAAATCAAAAGATTCACAGAAAAGCTCATCAATTTACAATCCAGGTTATCATTCATCTTCAACAACATCAAACTCAGAAGAACCCGATGAGATTCACTGCAACATTGCTCTAAAATTGAAAAATTCTCCAACAATGAGTATCAATGCTGCTAAACAACAAATGACTTTCTTAGCATCGATTCTGGAATCGTATGAGAGTCTGGTAGCAGGGAGAATAGGGAATCCCGAGTTGACAAAAGAAGATGATGACCATATAGATCCAGAGGAGATGGAACTGATTGATATCAGATGGTGTTTAGCAAGCGGTATTAGAAGGGCACAACGGTTTATGGAGATAACAGGAAGACAGAAACTGGGATGGTTGTTAAGCACAAAGCTCGGGTTTGACAAGTCAAAAATGACATGTTTCTGATGTAAACAGAAGGGTCATTTCAAAAGGGAGTGTGTTAACCGAGAAGTAGCTGATCATGGTAATCCATTCCACGATAACTATTACAAAAAGGAAATTTATCATAAAACCAGTGAGCATACGCCCGAAGAAAGTCTAAAGCGAATTGCTGGAGGTTCATCAATAGAGAAATCACAAGCTTTAGTTTCGGTGCATGATCATGCCAAACACATGATTATTCATGATGACGAAGGGTTTAACCAGGGTGATTATATAAGTGATGATGGAAGTGCTTTGGTTGCTGAGGTGAAAGAGAGAACGAAAGAAGATATTCTACAAGAGAAAACGTACAGAGAAAGATGTATTGTAGATTACAGAATAGAAGAAATGCAGAAAGAGTACAAGGAAGCTTGGAGTTGTAGAAGATGGGACAAGAAACAAGAATGTTATGTCAATCACAAAAGAGATCCGGTTGTCCATCCAAGCCAAGTGGTGTATAATGACGTACTTGCAGTAATTCCTCTGTCCGACGAATACTATTCAAAGATCGAAAAAGATAAAGATTATGTTAAAAAGCTGGATAAGATAATCATAGATGTCATGAAAGCAAGTTTGAGATAGATAGATCAAGAAAGAATGAAGAAGAATATTGAAAATTTGGTAGATGAATTGAAAAAGGTTGCTAGAAGAAGAAGATGAAGAGATGAAGAAAGAAGAAGTGGCTAATGACGAAAGTCAGAAAACAGTTGATGAAAGTCTGAAGAAGTTCGCAAAAGAAGTGACTATTGAAAAACAACAAAATGATGAGAATTTGAAGAACAAAGAAGAAGAAACAGGAGGAAGCTGATGAGAAGTTTAAAGAGTCGGTTGGTGAAGCTGAAGCTGGTGAAGCTGTTGCTAAGGAACAGCAGAAGAAGGAAGAAGATCAGAAACAGACGAAAGAAAAAGCTGAGGTGCCAACTATTGAGGTAAATACTTCAACTGAATCTTCTGAAGTTTTAAATAAAATTGTTGAGCAGTGCAAGAAATGCATGGAAACGTGCAGTGCTTGTACTGAAAAAGATGAAAAGTTCAGAACAAGAGACATGGAATTTATTAAAATTGAAAAAGTTTTCAATGATAAATGCAAAGAAATGTTTGAAAAAGAAAAGGTTTTGTTAGATAATGATGAACAGCTGACATAAAAATGCAAGATTTTAGAAAAACAAAATGAGATTTTGAAAGAAAAGTGTTCAGCAATGATTGAAGAATGTTTGCAAAAAGAAAATGCGGTTCAAGAAATGAAAAAAGAGTATGATTCAATAAAACTTGCATATCATATTACAAAAGAATCATATGAAGATGTGAAAAGCCAAACGAAACTTGTTCAATTGAGATTGAAATATTGTTTTGAAACGTCAGAAACGCTTAAAAACATTATGAAATAAAACAACAAGTTGTAAATTCATATATTGAAGAGGTTGCTGAGCTTAAACGTAAAATGGCTGATTTAGAACAAAATAATAACAAGTTGCATAGTTATCACGCTTCATCATTTGTTCTTGAACGTATTTTCAACATAAAACCGGATGATAACGATTCTGAGAAAAACAAGAAAGGAATTGGCTCAGAATATCATTAGGTTCCACCACCGTTTGAGGAAAAAAATCACATTCTATGATGACGAGAAGGTAGAAAAGGCTTTCAACATGGTTGATCAATTCCCAGAAAATATTGACGTAACCTATTCCAAATCTGATGATACTGGTGATTCAGAGGTGGTAGGTAAGGTCTTTGAAAGTGTTTTGCAAGATGATTCTACCAAAACAGATAAGTCCGAGTCACATAATGAAAATGAGGGAAGTTTTCTTAAGAGTTATCTTAAAAATTCAAAATCTGAGAAAGATGCGAATGATGATCCAATAGGATTGGCTTATACCATGATTGGATCGGACAAATTATTCTCAGATATTGATGTCCCGATTCAGAATGTGATTTCGGAAAAGATTGACAAAGTTTTCAAACTGGTAGAAATTGAGAAGTCTGAAATTGATAAATTTGTTGGAAAGAGCAAGAAAACTTTTTATAATAAACCTAGTTACAAAAAGAAGAACATGAAGGCTGGGTTGGGTTTTAAAAAGAATCAAAACCAAAAGAAACGTTTTGAAAAGACAAACTTTCAGAAAATGACGAACTTTGTTCATGGAACAAGTTCTGAGGAAGAGAAAGAACTCCAATTTAGGCGACAGTCTAATGAAGAGTTCTATGCTCAGAAAAGGCAACAACAACAGGTTAAAGATGTTTAAAAGAAAACATGTTTCAAATGTGATCAAACTAGACATGTTGGTCGCAAATGTCTGAATCTGAAACCTGTTGGTGTTAAATAAAAGAGACAGCAAAATGTAGCTGTCAAACAGAAGTCTACCAAGTTTGCATCACAACAAACTTGGAAACCAAAGCTAAAGACACACCAATATGAATCAAATCAACCTTGGAAACCAGTGACACCCAGATTTAGGACAACACAAAGCTAGAAAACAACGGTTGATGCAACAAAATCAAACCAGTTTTGGAACCCAAAAGTTGTTGCTCAAAATCAAAACATTCAAAATGATTCAAGGTTTTATCGTAGGAATGTTTCAAAAGGTCAAATCCGGGTGGTCAAACAACAAAAGGTTTCTGTTGATGAGAAAATTCAAGAAAATGTTTTTTAAAAGAATGAACGAAACTATCCAGTGTTACCAGGAAATTTACATATTCAGCTACCTGAGTCAAAGCAGGCTTGGGTTGCTTTGTTCAAGTAATTGAGTTGTTTAGATGTGAAGGTGCTCCCGAAGATGAATGAATGTCAACAAGAGGAGTATCGGAGCAGCATGACACGAGAGGAGGCTGATCCCTACAACTTAAAACAGGGAGTTTTGCTTGTTTCTTTACATAAATAAACTGTATTTAAAAACCCTAAAAATAGAAAAATAAAAAAAAACAAAAATATTTTTTTATTTTGTCAAAAATTGAAAAATGAAAAAAGTATGTTTGTTTTAAAAAAAATTGTCAAAAATAAAAAAATTTCAAAAATATGCTGATTGAATATGCCAAAACCCTCGCGGCTGATCAAAATGATTATTTCACAAGTGATTAAATGGTTTTAACATTGTTAAAAATCAATGTGTTGTAAATCATAGGGGTACTTTCTACAAAACAGAGCATGTGAAGCAGAAAATGCATGGTGAGATGAAGTTATCTGCATCGAGTCGTCAAATTTTCTTTAAATATTTTGAATTTTATGGGGAAGGGGAGTAAGAATTTTGAAAATACAAAAACATTAGAAAATTTAAAAATGACAAAAACAATAGAAAATTAAAAAGAGTTTTTGTGTAAAAAGAGGAAATGAAAGTAGATCAGTAGACAATCACAGTACGCTAAAGAAATGGAAAGTTAAAATGTGATAAACGGTCTCACTGATGTTGTGCCAGTAGATTTTTACACGCTTAGTAGATTGATTTCGAGATATAAACCTAAATATCAATAACTTTCTTATCTCGTGGAGAACATCTCTCAGATATATGGATAACCTCTTAAATCTCGTTTGAGAGGTTGCCTGATTCTGAGATACTAGGTCTTTATACTGTTTGATATCTTGGGTATTATACTTGGTCTTCTGATTTTGCGTCAGCTATGGCCTAGACCTCGTATATACTTTAAGCGCTTTATTAAAGCTTTCCCTCTACATAAAAATTGAAAAGTATCAAAAGATATGAATCAAGTGCAGTTGTAAAGAAGATTCCTAAGTGGGACACACCTCAAAGTTGAGCCTTCATCTCTTTGACTGAACGGTAGTTCATACCTGAGCTCTCACGGTCTCGCACTAACCCAAAGTACAGATATCAATATAGTATACTCACCTGTAACACTGAATCTAGGGAATCTTGATACGGGAGTATATTCTAAGGTCGGACACGCGAATAAGTTAAGTACTTAAAATACTAAATCTCGTATATCGAATCAGTTGAACTTTGTGTGAAAATTGAAGTGGATCAGTATACTGACAATCTAAGTGAATTGTTTAGAACTTAAAGTGTTTATAGCTTAACGGTACTAGTGATTTGTCATAAACTGATATGATCCTCTGACACGAACTCAAACAAAAATATTGTCTGTAAATATTTCTTTACTGCATTTATATTTCAGAAAAATACAAAAAGATTTTTGACAACCGATGTTTGAGAGCTGAGTTTCAAAATCTAAGTATGCAGAACATGTTTCTGAAAAATAAACAAGTTCATTAATTTGAAACTTGAGTTTTATATGAAAAATAAAAAATAGTTTGTGAATCTCCAAGATCATTAAGTTGGACTTGGAAGATAATCTTTTTAAAACCTCACTGTTAATCATCTGAGAAAGGTTTTGGATTCTTAAATTGTCAAAATTCATGAGGTTATTTGATAAGGGAAGAGAGTCAGGAAATCCTGGGAAATAACATACTGTTACATTTTTACTTAGAGCCAGGTTACTGATTTTGATTTCTGTGTTTGAGAGCCAGGCCATTTTTCCTGGGAAAACCTAAATAGCTTTAATTGTTAAACATTTGTGTTTAGAGTTAGGTTTTCAATTTTGAACTTCAATTGTTAAATTTCTTACAAATGGTTTGAGATTTTTTCAGACGGAAAAGCCAGATTACGATCCCGATAGCTGAGACTAAGGGGGAGACTGAAGACAAGCTCAGAGCAAGGGGTGTGCTTTCAAAGAGCCAGATATCTATCTTGGAGGAGCTTGTACCAGGTGTCGATCCTAGTAGCTGAAAGCACATAAGCTTAAAGCAAGGGGGAGCCTGAGTTGAACGACAGGGGGAGCAGATAGAGCTGTTAGAATAAAAGGAAGAGTCTATGGTGCTGATGATGTCAACACTTCATGAAGACTCAGAGAGAGACAAAAAGCTACGAGATTGACTGCAGCAATATCCAAGGGGGAGTATGTGAGTGCATATGTCTATCGCTTACGTCAATCACATATCGCAGCTTGAACATATGAAACAAGACTGGTGCTGAACAGAGCTAAGTATGAAGATCATGTGTGAAAAGGCATCTTCGTACGAAGGGACTTTGATTTTGTTCTAATTAGAGGTTCTAGCTTCGCACAAAGGCACCACATGACTTTTTACGAAGACATCAGGTCTATATATAGGAGCTTAGGTCTTGTTCATTTGTATCTTTTGGGTATTCTTGAGGCGAAGCACTGCCCGTTTGTTTTCATGGATCTGTTATTTTCATATATCAATAGAAAACAAGTTATAATTACATCTTTGTGTTCTCATCCACACACGTGATTGGATTCCGCACATATCACGTGTTCGTACGCATTCAACGGTTGAAGATTCGATCCTCGAAGCGAATTCACAGTCTGTACCACTATTGTATTCATCAGGAGACGCTACACTCCCCATTTACCACCCGATCCCTCCTTCACTTACTGGATCATCACATTTCACTTTGGGTAGTACTTCTCAGCCAGTCGAGCACCTACCACCATATCCTTTTATTGGATCCTTTCCGGCTACTGTTCCATCGACTCTCAGTTCTTGTCAGGACCCGTTTACTGCAGGGCCATCATACGTTCCACACAGTCACCCTACTGTGCTGATTCACTTGTTCCGCCACCCCCGGGCCACCCGATTCCCATGCCACTTACCACCACCGAGTACAGAGTCATGTCCACTGAGATACAACTCGGTATTTTGTTTAGACGTTTTGATGTAGTGTGTGTTACGAAAATGAAGATCAAACACGTTGATTCTGCGAATACCCGTGTAGTTCTTCCCCAACCCCAAAATTCAACCCAAAGGGCACGAAATTTAAAGTGAAATATGAGTTATCTCAAAATTCAAGTTTGATTGTTCAAATTACTAGAGAAACACATAAATAGGGACAGAAATTCGAAATAGGCCTCAAAAAGATAAAGGGCCAAACACAAGCCCAAAAACAAAATGCACAAAATACTTCAAAAAACATAAAAAGGTAAATAACTAGTAGGAATAAGCGTTTGCAGCAAGATGGAGCTCGTTCTCCCGTTCGTTTCGCCTGGTCGCACGCCCAAAACGGACCCCCGTAGACCAAGTTAGAGCCATTTTAGTGAAGCCTCTTTTGTTACACGATCTTGGGCCCCCAAATACAAGATGGCCCGCTCCTCCACACTTGGGCCCGCATCACGTTTTCATGAGCTTAGTGCTCAGGTTTCTACTCTTCGAGCATCTTAGAGTGCTCCATCATCATCATCATCTCAGCCACCATTACCCACATCGTCCCTCCATCACTACCACCACTATCGATATCTCCTCCGCCATCTTCATCAGTACCTTCACTTCCACCACCTCAGGTTACTCCTTCATCCCATTAGGAGCGCATCCGCGCTCTTGAGGAGGAGATCGCGTAGATCCCAACTCAGTTATTTGCCGATAATAATTCGAACTGGTCCACTTTTGGCCGATAACAGTCCGCCGTTAAAAATAGCTTAACGAAGTTAAGTTTTTTTCCGAATTACAAACCGATGTTTTAGTGATTTTGATCAGAACGAGGATATGGGTCGATTTATGTAAAACTTACCTCGAAACGGTGCTCCAAACGACTTGATTTTTGTTAATTGAAAGTTTAAACACCCGAATTGAAGCACCGTTTTCGTCTTTTGGAGCAGTATTTTGAGGTAAATTTTACATTATTCAACTCGTATCGTCGTTCTAATCAAAAGCTCTAAAACATCAGTTTGTAATAGTTTGTAATACAGAAAAAAAACTTAACTTCGTTAAACTATTTTTAACGCAGACTATTATCGGGTAAAAGTAGATCAGTTTAGATTATTATTGGCAAATAACTAAGTTGTAATTATAATCGGCTAAATTGAGAAAATTAGGATTATTTAAATTCAATTTCCATTAAATAAGTTATCTTCTTGACTTGAATATATACGTAAAATTTATATGCCTACCGAATTCAAGGATGATTTGACAACTTGTAAGTTGACTCCAAACTATATGACAAAACATGACATATGAAAGGATATGAAATCTATAATAACTAAATAAATAAATGATTTCATAAAAAAAAACTCAAATTGAAACAAAGAAATCGTCAGATGACGTATGAGTAATTTAGACATTTAGCATAAAATCACTGAATAAGATTTAGTCGTTGGCTAATCAATCAATAACCATTATATACAAAATGATAAAAAAAAAAAAAAACTGTTTGGTTTATAAAATAGAAATTGTTGGTAATTGGATGCTTGATAATCGATTAATTAACGTTTCTATTGAGGCACGATTTAAAGAGTTGCTTTTGACAAAAAAAAAAAAAAGAAGATTTTTAATGTATTTGGTGCAGTAACTTGTATGTTTTTTGGTGTGCTGTTTTTTGGCTTTGAATGTTTGGATTGTAGCTCCTTGCTAATTTAATAAGATTTATGTTGGCTGTTAAAAAAAAAATATTAGTTCAAGAATCGCGGTATTTAAATTGCGGAAATTAAATATGAAGTTTTGAAATTGCGGAAATCAATTTTTAGAGAAATGTTTCATTGAATAATTATTTGAGAAATAACTAGTGGGAACCTGCGCGTTGCGGCCGGATCCATAATTTACACCGGCAAAGATTTATAAGAAACAATTTACACCGGATATATACAATATACACATCGACGACCCTATTGTTTATATGATACAATTCGAAGTGTATATACACATTAATGACTTCATTGTTTAAAAAGTAACAAATATTCCCTATTGCATCAAACATTAGTACCATATCCAAAAGGTTAATAACAAAAATCACCTTTTTTTCTAATTTTTGTGGAATTATCAGACTAAACTTATCATTTTTTTTCTCTTTTTTGTGGAATTATTAGATTAAACTTGGGTAGCCAAGTCTAAGTAAGTATTACCATGAAAATCAAGAATTCAAGACCACATATTATTAGAAAACTTAATATATATGATTAATAAGTTCATAACAAGTTTTGAAACTCACTAAATTTGACAAGTATGATAGTTTATTGATGTAGACGACTAATGATTTTGAAGCAAATCGGTTAAAATGGCTATAGATAATAAATTTACTTTTTAAATATCTTATAAAATACAGGTGTAAATGAGTTAAGCTACTTAAATTTGCCTCACTAAACTCGAGTCACGCCAAGTTTTGAAGCTCATGTGAGCTCTGAGTACAGGCTTCATATGGCTGGGGCTTATGTTTTTTTTTTATCTTTACCAAAAGTTATATTTCACTCAAAAGAAAAAAAAACACATGAACTCACTCAAACCAAATTAAGGCCTGCTGTACAGTCTTAATAACATTGACGAAAACAAAAAAAATGTTAGATTGACAAGTCCAGTCGCAGCACGCGACCACCCTACTAAGTTGTACAATAACCTCCCATGGCATCATCACTCCACTGACTATTCATTGCCTGATGCATATCATGTTCCAGTTGCATAATGCACTTGGTCACATATATCGCGTCTTGAAGCGCAGCTGGAACAAATTGAAGATAAGATGAACTAGATCAGGAATAAACAACAAAAATGTTAGCGTTTAACCGGTTTACATGTTCAGATTTGGCTAGCTGGAGAGTCCTTGATGAAGAGAGAAAGTGTAGTTGGGAAATGAAATATGAATTTCTTCACTTTTGCTGAAAATGAGGAGTGGTTTTGAACTTTAACCATTTTAACTGATTGAACCCATTTGACGCGTTTCATTGAAGCACACATCACCCATTTAAGTAGTCTATTTAAAATACCCAGGCGTCAAGGAAGCAATATATGGTGACAAATTATTACTTGAACTCAAGTTAATCTCTTTGTTAGAAGTTGTAGTTGTCTTCTAACATTATAAACATAAAATTAAACACAAAGCAATTATATTTCTCCACCGTCTACTTCATATTGCCCCGAGAAAATGAGCGTGATGCTGCTCTAGAATTCCTGCAAATTTGGAACAAATGTATAAGATTAGTGTCGTTCCATTTTGTCCAAAAGGCCTATATATTATTATTTATTTTTTATTATTTAAAAAGCTGTAAAAGAGGTTTTAAGTAGAGGTGCAAACGAGCCGAGGGGAGCCCAAGCCTTACCTTAATCGAGCTCGGCTCGTTGGGACTTTATAAATCTCGAGCTCGGCTCGATTCGAGCCTTGGATTTTGGGCGCGAGCTCAGCTCGCTAGTAAAATTTAAAACTCGAGCTCGGCTCGAGAGCTCGGTCTAAGTATCTATGGCGCGAGTATAAACAAGCTAAAGCCCGGCTTGAGTTCGTTTTTGGCTGTTAATGAACCGAGGCTCGACTCGGCTCGATAGTTTTGGAACTCAAATAAAAGGAAAATAAAAACACATTTAGACCATTCAAAATGTAGAATATTGTTTAAACCCTAAAGTATACTAAACTCGATAAGGCTCGACGAGCCTAAATGAGCTAAACATACAAGGGTCGAGCTCGGACATGATATCTAATTGATCATTATTTCAAGCTCGGACTCGAGCTCGGTATCGATAAGGCTCGGCTCGTTCGAGCTTTTTATCGATTCGATCTTGAGGAGCTTGCGAGCCACTCGGCTCGTTTGCACCCCTAGTTTTAAGCATCTGAAACACTTTGGATGACATTCAACCTGACTGTTTAGCCCAGGTCTCAAAATTTTACCAGTAAATAAAATATGACCCAAAATGACAAAGCTCTTTAACACTCTTGGCGGGTTCAAAGATTTCACCTCAACTTTTGATATTATACGGGTTTATAATCTGATAAGAAAATCACAAACGCCTATAACAAACTGATTATCACATAAATTATTAAATAAGAGTCTAAAATGGAAAACAATGGTCTTATATATGTAAGGTAGTCTTACATCAAATTGCATGTTGAATGTGAATAGTTGGGATTCAAAAATCACAATTGTAAACATACTTTGCTTTCTGCATCGTGATTTCTGTAAGGGGTTTATGCCTTCAGTAATAATCAAGTGAGAGTTTCACTAACTCCATTACAAACGCGCACCATGATGGTGAAAATTTAATCAGCTTAAACATAAAAAATATGTCGTGCGCTTAAATGCAATTGGTTGCGCGCTAGTGAAACTTCTAATCTTATTGCAGGTAAATAATTGCTCATCAATCATCAAGATATTGGAAAGATTAAGCAGTGAATCAAAGCAAGCATGAGTAGAAACTTTGACAGACTCTGTTCCAGTCATATATTTTAGGAAATTTTTACAAGGGTAAAACAGTAATTCAGCTTAAAAGCCTTGTTTAAAAGAACAAGAATGTAACAAGCTTACAGCAGCAAAAGTTCATGTATGCTGTGATGAACTCTAGGCCTGGATCCATGTCAGGGTTCCCATTAACAAGAATTTGCTAGGTAGTTCTCCACCTTAAGGTGCAAGATATGTGATTTTCTTCCTGAAATGGTGAATAAGCGAAAATTAAGCGTTTTGTGATGGTTTTAGGAGTTTTTTTTTTTTTAACAAAAATGGTTATGGTAAACCTCTTTGTTTGATAAAATCAACCAGTGAACAACAACAATGGTTTCAGTCTAAACTTCTATACTACTATCCGACACAACTACGCCTGTTTTAACTGAAAATTTTTTGTTTTTTGTTTTTGTTTTTCTTTTTTGAATAAAGTTCGTCTTTGCAAATTACAACTGTAACCAAAGTTGCATTCTAGCCCTTGCACTTTTCATAAAGGGTAAAAAACTGAATAACAAACCAAATGGTCTAAATCATAACTAAAAGGTAAAAACACTAAAGAGTTTAGATTAGAGGTGTTAAAAAACAGGTTTTAGGATTAACCGAAAAAAAAAAAAAAAAACAAAAGCCAGTTTCTTTTAACCGGTTTTTTAAAAAATCGGTTCCAACCCGAACTAAATCGGCGGTTTGTAAACTGGTTAGTCTTCTTGATCTTCGAAATCGGTTTAAAAACCGAATCCGGTTTAAAAAACCAATTCTGTTTCCTATTTTTTGTAGCAGTTATTAACCAAATAACTAATGTAACTAACTCTTTATTCTAACCACGGTCTCATTACGCTCAACAATGCGCAAGAAATTTGGTTCTTTACTAACACAAAGTATATGTGGGAAAAAGCATATAATGTGTTGGTTGTTTTCTTTACTTACATATAAAATAAGTGTAATGTTGTGTAGACTCATGACTGTGGATATAGATCATTACCCACACATAAGTTATATGTAGGCATATAGCAAGCTATACCTACACATATATGTGTGGCTAAAAGCCATTTATATGTGTTGTTAAAAGTACAACAATTTGTTTAGAAGACATCTGACGTGGCAACTGACGTGGAATCCGACGTGGCAACTGACGTGGCATCCGACGTCGCAGTTGACATGGCATCCGACATGGCAGTTGACGTGGCATGAATATATGTGTGGGTAGAAGTAATCTTATGTGTAGGTAAAAGTAATATTATGTGTAGGTAAATGTTGAAGATGTGTAGGTATTGATTTTAATTGGTGTTGAAAAAAAAAACATTGATGTGGAAACATACGTGAACAAATTAAGATTCTTAATTAAACTAATAAACATGAATCTTACAAACAAACAACCAAATAAAAGTACTAGTTCTATACAGTCCGGTGGACGGGTACTTTGCCATAATAATATGAAAAATAAAACTCTGAATTGCACACTTCTAATTGTCAATTTCTCTCCACTTGATGTGATAAACTCCCAAATAACTTTTCTAGATTTGGAGAATGGTGGCAGCTGGCGATGATCATGTTTTGCTTCGCTCGTGAAGTCGGTGGCTCCTGGACGTGTCTCTCATCACCATTCTAATTGGTCCCTGCGATTGAGTTTTTCACATCAAACAAAATCAATTAAACAACATTAATAGAAATTTGCGGCTTATTACCTCTTCATAACTTTTCGATATGGGTCAAAACAGAATAGCTTGGTTACCGAATACAAATTTTGACGAATTAAAACGGAAAGTAGATTGTATGCTTCAATCCATTTAACCCATTTAGCATGTTAGGGATAAAACCCATAGAATCAACATACATTTCAGTAAGTAAATGGTATTAAAAGCCACCTCTAGGACTGCTGGTCTTCTAAGTTTTGACATAAATGAACATATCAAACGGAAGTGTAGGTGTTAGTTTAACTTGATGCTTTTGAAGTAAATCATTTGTTATGTAGAGTTCCATTTCTACTATAGAGTGTAAAATTCTAATAATGTGGCGATGTTCTAACTTATAAAAAAAACTGAGATCATCTAGTATTTGTAGGCACAATGAATAAACTAAAATATAAAAAAAAAAAATATAATCTTACCATGAGGAATCCAAATGCCAGTCTAGTTCCCATCACAACCCTGTGTAGGTAGTTTCCAGTTAAATTAGATAGAAACACGCAATCCTTAAAGAAACAATAAATGCTTAACTAGAGCTCAACTGTCTAAAACACCCTTCAACCTAGGGATGAGCAAATGGTACCCGGTACCGAACCGGCAACGATACCGAATTTACCGAACCGGGTACCGATTCGGTACCGACTATTGACATTTTCGGTACCGGTTTTTACCCTCAAATACTGGTACCAAACCGTATCGTACCGGGTATATTCGGTATCGGTACCTACTTTTGAGGATTTTCGGTTCCGGTACCGGTCGGTACCGAGCTCATCCATACTTCAATCTGTTTAGTTTTTTTTTGACCCGTTGAATAGAAGTTGATGCATACCAGAGAATAACAACTCCTAGTAGCACGCAAAATGGGACAAGCCAGCAAAAAATGATGATGTAACAACCAGTAAGTCTCTTAAAGAAAAAAGGCAATACATATGAGAATGCTTATTACCATAATCATCATCTGCCCCGACTGGTAACCAAAACCTATATCTTCTAAGTGTACTCGACTGCACACTCTTTTAGAAAAAATCACTATTTAGGTTAGAAACCACAGGAGGGACTCCAACATTTGGGCCAACATTATCACCCTTTAAATGAGGTTTATTAATCGATTACGGGTTGTAAACCAACCTGCTAACAATCTTTCAGCATCTATTATTGAGGTTTAATAATCGATTACGGGTTGTAAACATCATCAACATAAAGACAATTCAGCAAAAAACACAAATATCATTTGACAATTACACCATTTATTTAGAAAACCAAACCAAAATTCTATTAAAGTGCATATACTTACTCAACCATGGTCTATAATTAGTCCAAAGGTGCAGCACATTGGTTGAGTTCAACAAATCATCCTGGCCTGCATTGCAAAAAAAAGAAAATCCAATTTAAAACTATGCTAATTTAACATTATCCATTTCCAAACATGTAAAACAGAATCTGAACCAACAATTCGTTACTTCAAAAACCTATGCATTTGTGGTGTTCGTGTTTAAATTTTTGAAACAAAACTTAATAACTGAAGCGATTAGAAACTAACCATGCTCTTTTCGGAAATTTTTGTTGCCGACCGTAAGTGTTGAGCCCTAATATGTGTGCATGATATTGCCTACAAAAATCATCATATTGTGAGGCTTAAATCACGTTAAAAACAGAAAGAACGAAATTGATTTAATCGAAAAACGCGTGAATCACCCTGTTTCTTTTTCAACTTTGCGAATGTAGCAGCAATGAATAAGGAAAAAGAGGAAAATGTGGGAGTAAATAGGGCTGGTTTTTTTAGGCAGTTCTATGTAGAAATTGATGCTTAAAATTCACTAAACAAATTCATATAAAACACTATAGTTAACCAAAGGAAGCTAATCATCTGATACAAACTTGCAAAGAAAAACTTACTTTGGACTCCTTTCCAATAAGACCAATGCCTTCAAGAACATTTGTTATATCATATATTCGTCTCTTCTTCACCTGTAACATTATAACTTCTTTCAACAAAAAAAAACATAAGTTACCTAAAGATCTTTTATATCATAAGTTAGTTAAAATTAACTGCTACAGGGAAATTCCTACCGAATGTTGTTATCATAAGTTACCTAGATATCTTTTATATGGGCTGGTGTGAGGAGGTGAATCCGATTTTCACACCTTTTCAACATTATGGACTGAGAAAAGAGAGCATGGTCCCATTGAGTGGTGGACTGGTTCAAGGAAGGCAGAACCTTCAACCGCTGCTTAAGGATTCTCCTCTTTATTGAATCTGAACAACTTGCAACCATCTGACGAACCTATGCGCATCCTTATTCTAAGACTACTCAATCCAATTATAAACTACTTAGGGAGCCTAACAATTGATTAAAATTGGATTAGAAGAATATAAGAAATTAAAAAATAATTAACAAATGAATGGAAATACACAAAATCTGAAAGCTACCTTATTGACGGTTGTAGTGGCCACACCATGAAGCTATGATCAACGAAAGAGAGATATTGTGGAGTCGATCGCCGGTTGGAAGACATTGGGGGCATATCTCCGAACTCCTCATCATCTTCCATTTGGTTATCATGATAGATTGTATGTGGAGGGAGGCACGTGGGGAGGAAAAAGGGGAGGCGCTAACTGCAGTCTTGGAGGAGAGTAACTGCTGCTTCAAGAAGAAAAAAGTAGAATTTAGATGGTGAGGATCAAAAGTTAGAGACTTTGAATGGTTAAGATTAATCCAAAAAGCAGTTGGAATTTTTCATCAGCTTTATGGAACTAGTTCTATACCCGTCCGGTGGACTGGTATATGATCATGACAAAAATAGATTTTTTATATGAATTGTAAACAAAAACATTATTTTTTTTAAAGAGAGCCAAAATGTGTGGAACGTTTCACTAAAAGAGTTATTATTTACATGTATCTTATGGCTAAAAACCGTGCAAAGCAATGTTGAAGGCAATTTCAATGGAATCTGATTGCATTTAGTCTTTAATTAAGCCAATGCAAATGCAGCTTCTACCTGGACAGGAACCTTTATATGCAATAGCAGAGTATTGTAAGCGCGCTTCCTTCCTTTGTTTTTTCCATTGATGGTTACTATTTCTAATTTCTCTTGTAAGCGTGCCTCCTTCCTTTTTCGTTTTTGGGTAAAGAGGAGAGGAGTTACCTCCGGAAAGTATATAATTTAATAAAAAATAGTTACAATCAAACGAAAGTTTTAAAATTCTGGGCCAAACCCCCAAAGAATGAGCTAACAACCAATGGCTACCTATACGGACCCTAAACGATTGGTCTTTTAACCTGGTCCATATTCTAAAGTTATTACATTCACTTTGCCTTGTGGATCTACTTTGTTTAATGGCGCTTATGGGCCTGAGGTGCACATAAAAAACCCGTACTCGTACCCGAAAAAAACCCGGAAGCGACTATTTTTGTACTCGGGTATTTTATACCCATAACTAAACCCGACCCTACCATCTAAAAGGAACTTTTTAGAATATCAACGATCAATTATGTTCAAGATCTCATTTAACCTACTTGATACGGTCAAAATAACTTGTTATAGAACTTATTATTTAGTACTGCAAGAATACCTTATATAGTGAGGTGGCCTTTACAAACAAAGGGCATCTGACATGAGATTGGTTCTTGTTGGCACACATATATTGCTTTGTTAGACATGATTTATGTCATATCCCTGTAATCATAACGAATTCGGTTCATTAATGCCATATAATGAGATATAATGAAAGGAAAGAAACCACAAGATGAGTTACATTGCAAATTGGAATGTTATGTATTTTAGAACATCAAGTAGCTGTGTATTTTTCATACTTTGAGTATAGCTTATGAGATGCAGCAACCATGACAAGCAATTAAACACGATGACTTCTATCCACACCTTATATGCTATTAGCATATACAATCTAAATTCCCAACCAACACCAAAAGTTCTAAATAATTCAATTTCAAAAAGTTAGTTAGTTTTCATTATTCAGCCATAGATAAAAAGAAAAAAAAATAGGAGAGGAGAGGAGCAGATTTGAACCAAAATCAAATGCGAAGGCCATAAACGGCGGTATCTACTAATCGAATCCCTAAATTAATTAAGACGACGCACACGTTTATATATGACGAAAAAAGACGAAAGAATTCAAATTACATACCCTTTCGTTCGGTCTCGATCACATCACCGGAGTGACGGGCGGCATTTTAGAGGTGTGCAGAATTCGTTTCGAATTCGAAAAATTCGAAATTCGTTTAAATTCGATTCGATTATCAAGAATTCGTTTCGATTATAAGAATTCGAATTCGATTCAATTCAAGTCAAGTAAATCGAATACGAATCGAATACAAATTTATAATTTCAAATTCGATTCGATTCGAAATTCGAATAAAAAATATACATTTTTATTTATTATTTTTATATATAATACATATATAACTTTGATTAGGCTATACTATAAATTATTTTCAAATTTTTTCCAAGTATTAAAATTAACCATTACCAAACCCACTACATGGCCCATAACTAAAAACTAAGTAACAAATCTATCAATAGATTTTTAAGCGTAAAAATATTAACTTGTAATGTGGAGTGGTTATTTCCGACTTCTCATTTTAAATTTTAGACTTGTGGTACTTTATTTGTAACTTTTTAATGTGATATCGTGCTTTATGGCTGCTTTAAAATTTATGTTTCATTATGAAAGTTTTTACATGTATTTAAAGAATGTGAATTAAATCGAATTCATTTCGAATTCGAATTTTTAATCGAATACGAATTGGGTTTTTTATTCGAATACGAATTCGAATCGAATTCGGTAGGTTTTAATCGAATTCGAATCGAATACGAATTCAAGGAAAAATAAAAATTATTCGAACAATTCGATTCGAATAATTCAAAAATTCGATATTCGATTCGATGAACACCCCTACGGCATTTACGGATTTCTCGTCCTTACGAGCGGTGGCGGTGGGAGCTTTCTTACACATATCACAACGTTTGTGCAAAAGAGAGAAAGAGACCAGCAGGACATTTGAGGTGATTTCTAGAAAAAGAGGAGTGTTGTAACCTCCCCCAACCACTCCTTCAAGAAGAATTTTAGTAATTTGAATGGTTAGGAATAAAGTTGAACACTTTTAATGGCTGAGATCACACCAAAAAACAGTTGAGTTTAAGGGGAATATAAATATATATATAATTTTCTACTCCTTGAGATCTGATTAAAAAAATTAAAACAAGCTGGGTTTAAATGAGATCGAGTCTAAAAATAAGTTTTTTGGTCTTGAGCTGGCTTGTGAGTCTTTTTATTTATAAAGATTTTATTTAGAGTTAAATGCCATTTTAGTCTCTATGGTTTGGGTCATTTTGCCAATTTAGCAATGTTTTCAGAACCGGACCGGAGGTCGACCCGGTCACCTTACGGGGTCAAAGGTCGGACCGGTCCGACCGGATTTAAAAACCGGATTACGTCATAAATTATATAAAAATATATATAAAACATAGAAAAAATAGATAAAATTCCAAATAGTTAAGGAACTAAAAACACAACCATTAGTCATCCAAAAACATTCAAAAGTACCAAATCTTGCAACTAACTATTAAACATAGTGTCAAATCTTGTTTTGAGTTTTTTAGATTAGGTTTTGAAGTGATTTATTCCATATTTAATTAAAAAAAACCATGACCGGCCTGACCCTATGCGACCCGCCGGCCCGACCACCGGCCTGATGTTGGTCCGGTTTGATGGCATGAACCGGCCCGGATGAAGTCCCGGTTCCCGGCCGGACCGGTCCGACCGGCCGGCCCGGTCCGGTTTTCAAAACATTGCAATTTAGTCCAAATATTTCATTTTCCACATGTGGGTTCAAAAAGTTTTCACCGTTGCCATTTTAGTCAACTGGGTTAACTTCATCCATTTTTCTGTTAACGAGAATGGCAATTCAGTAATTTTTCATGTAATTCTGTTAACTTGAAGGGCAATTCGGCCATATAAAAGGACCGAATTGTCCTTCTCATTAATAGAATAATGGATAAAGTTAACTTAGTGGACAAAAATGGCAACGGTGAAACCTTTTTGGACCCATAGAAAAAAAATGAAACCTTTGGACTAAACTAACAAAATGACCCAAACCATAGAGACTAAATTGACATTGAACTCTTTTACTTAATATATATATATATATATATATATATATATTATTTATCAAACTAAACTATATATGTATACATATTATGTTAAATACGAGCCGAGTCGGAGTTTGAAAAACTACCAACCAACCGAGCTTGAGCTTTTGATGGAGCTCGGAGCCCTCATAATTTATTTTTTATGTATCCAATATCTACAGATATTGTACATTTCTAAATATGTGTAGGTATTTTTTTGCCACGTCATCTAAAAAAAATTAATTATTTATTTTATACGTATTCAATATTAACACATATTCTATATTTTTAAATATGTGTAGATATTTGTTTTACCACATCATCTAAAAAATATATATTTACTTACTTTATAGGTATTTATATCTACACATATTGTACATTTTTAATCATGTGTAGGTATTTAATTTGCCACGTCATTTTCAAAAAACAAAAGTATATATTAACTTAGTTTATCTACATATTTGTTTGAGTAAAATGCACGGATAGTCCCTGTGGTTTGGTGAAATTTCACCTTTAGTCCCCAACTTTTCAGAATTACACTCTTAGGGGGTGTTTGTATTTTCTTCAAACATCTTCAAGGGGCTTATGTCTGCAGGCGCGCAGACGTTACCCTTGAAGACTGTTTTTTTTTTCTAAACAGATCTGAACTCATCTTCTATTGTCTTAAAAAAAAACCTAAGAACACCCTTCTTTTTTCATCTTCACAATTTGTTCTCCTTTCTACTACACATCCCCGTTCACATCCACATCCACCTTAAACCTGCTCATAACATTCACCTCCACATCTCTCCATCATTCTCCCCTCAAAACACACAACCCCGTCCGTCGCCAATCGCCTGAACCACCGCCAACAACTCCGATCTGATATCCGATCTGAACACCTACTGAAACACCGCCTAAAAACCTGCTCATATGGTGGCTGACGGCGGAGGGAGGTGGCGGAGGTGGTGTATCTGTGGTGTGAGTGGTCGACGGCGGAGGTGGCAGTGATGGTGACCGAAATCGATGAAGGTGGAAGTCGCGTTCGATGGGTTTAAGTGGCGGAAGTGGTGGTTGTAGGTGAATGGCAGAGGTGGTGTATGGTGGCCGGCCGAAATCGATGAAGGTGGTGAGGGAGGTGGAAGTGGCGGAGGTGGGGGTGCTCTGTGGAGGTGTTTGATTGGTGGAAGGTTATGAGGGAGATGACCCAATTTGGGGGTTTTATTTTCTTTTAAGCTGATGCACAGTAGGTTTTTAGAATTATCTTCAAAAACAAACAGTCTTATATTTTCAGCTTGCAGAGCTTCAGACCACATCTTCAGTTGCAGACATGAAAACAAATGAAATCAGCTTACAGACAGTTTATGTCTGCAAAAACAAACAGCACCTTAGTCCCTGTGGTTTGACAAGTTGTTACTCGGATAGTCCCTAAAGCGGATGAAGGTTACTCGGATAGTCCCTGTGGTTTCAAGTTGTTACTCGGATAGTCCCTGTGGTTTGACAAGTTGTTACTCGGATAGTCCTTGTCATTTCACACCCACTTAACCAGAAAAACTTACCTCCATCCGCTTTGGGGACTATCCGAGTAACAACTTGTCAAACCACAGGGACTAAGAGTGTAATTTTGAAAAGTTGGGGACTAAAGGTGAAATTTCACCAAACCACAGGGACTATCCGTGCATTTTACTCTATTTGTTTTTAAATTCTTATTTGTTGGTAAACATAATCATTTACCTACATATATATTAGTTTTTTACGTATGTGTAGATAATTTAGCTACACATGATGAAAATTTGCTACATATGTAGGCAATTTTGGGGGGGAATTTTTCCCACCAACACTAAGTGTGGCTAAAATGTATTACCAACATATATTAAGTGTTAATAATTATGAAAATATATCATCAACTATTACCTACACATATACAAACATGTGTAGGTAAATACCCACACATTTACATGTGTAGGTAAATTATGTGTGGGTAAACACCCCAATTTCTTGTAGTGAGCAAACGAAAGAAATCGGTCTCTAAAGACTGTTGCAAGCTAGTAAACACCACCATTGTTCAACTAAACGAAACCTTAATCGGGCTCAAAACGCGTAAAATCTCCGACTTCGTTGCTCAGACATGGCTCAGCTCCGCACTGACCAATCTCCAAGTCTGTTTCTTCGGCTCAAGCGAGCTGAATTTAATCGAATTTGTATCGCCAATCAAGAAGAGTAACTTAACCAAGATGATAAGCAATACTTTGGCTATCAATGATGAGTTTATCTTGAAAAACACACAAGTTTCTGATCATAATGAGGAGTTTCCGATATGGGTCACGAAGAAAGATAGAAAACTGATGGTCTCTGAGTCTGTTTACTCTAAGGCGAATGTGTCTGTATCGCAGGCGCAAGGGAGCAAGTTCAGGACGATTCAATCGGCTCTTGATTACGCGGTGAGTATTAACCGAGGGGATGGGAGGTTTATTGTATATTAATATATTAAACGAGGTGTGTATCGAGTGAACGTTGAGATTGGACACGATCTTAAAAACATCATGTTTCTAGGGGACGGATTGCGCTACACGATTATTACCAGTAATCGGAGTGTCGCCAGAGGTTTCACGACCTATAGCACCGTCACCGTTGGTAAGATTTCTCAGTTCTGTAAAATTGGTTAAAAACCGAACCAAGTCAGAATCACACACCTAAATCTCATGGACGAATGGCAGAAGAGAAGAGCAAAACTCAAACCTGATAATTGGGAAATCAAGTAGGACCTTTGTGGCTGATTTCAATGGTCAACTTCTTAATATGAGGGGTTAACAAAAACGGACAGGGCCATTGAAGGAAAGACGATTGAACTGCTCGAATTGATAATCGCATGTGAGTGTAGGGTTCAATTGAATGCGCTGAAGGGAGGGGCAGTTTCACAATTGATAAACTAATCAATCAATTTCGACATTCAATATAGCTTCAAATGAAGGGTTTCACAATCAATTGTAACATTAATATACGTTTCATTTACGTCTTCAATTCTTCCAACTTTGAAGCAATCATTGAGACGACAATAAATGGAGGGCAAATTTGGGAGCTGAGATGAAAAATTAGGGAGACAAGCCACGGTGTTGATATGGCGTTTTAAAAATAAGGGTGGAAAGAACATCTTAGTCCTGGTGAAATGTTTTATATAGTATTATAGATTACGGTTCAATCATATAGGGAGACAACCAATGGGATTATGGTATTTATAGTTTGATTGTTAAATAATATTAGCTTTATCTATAATACCTTATTAAGATAACTGAGTTTTCTATTATTTTCGTAATTTTGCCATAGGTATAAATCTTGAAGCACAATGTACAAATGAAGCAAGCCATTTTAGAGGGGGAAACTTGGACATTGTCCAAAGTTTTACTCTTTAAGGGCATTTAGTGATTTTGGCACAACATGCCCTAATTATGGCCTCATCAATTCACACTTATATCAGAGCACGGGTTTAAGATGCCTAACAGTCTAAACGTTCCCTTCATTTACAATAGTTGCTTCAGATTCCCTTCACTCTAAGGGGGACGGAGTCATAACGGGGAATCGGGGAGTGGGGTTGCCGCACGGGGACTTTTCCCTTCGGTGACATACAATCGGTGAATGGTGAGGGACTTGATCGGTGAGTATTCACCGAATGTTTGAAGAGGAGAGAGGTGGGAGAGTGAGGGAATTAATGGTGGGTCCCAACCCCTTCCAACCAATTACAAATTTATATTCTTTTGAAAAAAATTGTTTACCACTCTCCATGTGTTTGACCATTGCCAGTGATTGAGTGCAAAATGGGGAGTAGAATGTGGACTTGACATGACATGATATTATTGGCTAGAAAATAACTCAAACACCCTAATAGTGATTGACCACTCCCTCCACCCCAATCAATTTAAGCCATTGAATGCCATAATTAACCATCTTTTTTTTTGAACGGCAAATTAGGATCACTGACGGACCACTGGAGTATCATCGTGCCACCTGCAGAACCACCCGATCATATCCATCTCCACTAGGTTATAACGCCTATACACCAATTCAGGAGGAAACCCAATAAATCTGGGAAAAACCCCCCTTTGTGAGAGTCGAACCCAGGACATAATGGTCCCAAAGCTTTATCCCACCCCAAAGATGCCACTAGGCTATAATGCCATGGCCATAATTAACCATCTTGAATGCTAGAATCAACCATTGTTACTTCAATTTCTCTTCACTGGTATCGATTCTTATCATTTTGATGTTATAAAGGAGAGTGAGTTGTTAGAGCTTCATCACTACTCTATACTTGCTTGTATATTAAAACATAGTTGAAATTTGATAATCTCACATATACTTAGTTTAATCAGTTCTGCAAATGTATTTTAAACCTTGTGAAGTTGTGATAGAATTATAAAGTCTTTAAAAGTTATTTTTATATGTTTTATAAATTCTAAAACATTTTTGATTAATGAATTAACTATCTAATTCAGATACCTTTTACAAGTACAAATAAAAAACATGTTACATAAATTAAATCACGCTACTTGTAAAAGTGTATTTATATTACATGTTGTTAACCCTATCTAAAAAAATTGTTAT
Source organism: Helianthus tuberosus (assembly GCA_030545235.1). Taxonomy (NCBI): domain Eukaryota; kingdom Viridiplantae; phylum Streptophyta; class Magnoliopsida; order Asterales; family Asteraceae; genus Helianthus; species Helianthus tuberosus. Next base: position 140,243,949 of record CM060411.1, on the reverse strand, counting down.
CATTGGAATATTTAAAGTCTTTGTTATTAAACATAAATAACTAAAAAAAAGTCACAAAAGTAGATGATTCACACTACATAGTAGGAATTGTTCTGATGAGTCACAAAAGTCATGGGGGTAGGGGTGGACGACTCGAAAGTGAGAGAAGTTGCTAAGTTGTTAAAATGCGGAGTAGGAACTCTCCCTTTCGTGTACTTGCGACTGCCTATAGGTGCCGATAAGAAGAGAATCAAGTTTTGGGAACCCGTTAGCAAGAGATTCTAATCTAAGCTTAATGCTTGGAAAGCTAAAATGCTAAGTTTTGCGGGACATGTCACCCTCGCAAAAGCAGTTTTGGACAGTTTGCCATCGTTTTTGGGAGTATTTAGAGCTCCCAAAGCGGTCCTAAATTGCTAGAGGGGATGCGGAGGTCGTTTGTATAGGGAAAGGTGGGGCAAAGGAATAAAATGGTTTGTGTTAAATGGTGCAAAATGACGAAACCAAAGTAACATGGCCGAATTGGGATCGACGATTTGGAAAGTTTCAACTTAGCCCTCCTAGCTAAGTGGTGGTGGCGCATAAAAGAAGGTGGTTCTCGCATGAATCTTACCCTATATATATGTGTGTTTATAATACACGCATCTACGTTTATGAAAAAAAAAATTGTGGTGCTCAAAACTACACACAAGATATTTTGAATATTGCATTTTGAATATTGGCAATGTAAAAAGTAGTGTATTACAGATGATATTGTAAATTAAAGTACAATTGTCTATTACTGATAACGTATTACGGAATTTATTGAAGTAATATATATATATATATATAGGATAAGGATCATGTGAGAAGTAGTAGGCTATTTGAGAAACTTGAGAAGCATTCTGGACCATACATTTTCCCTAAGCAAAAAAATGCAAAAAAAAAAAATGTAAAAAAATGCAATTTTTTTTTTTTGGAAAAATCGCAGCTTTTTTTTAAGGATTTAATTGTTTATTATCTTTTTTTTAATTTTTTTTTTTTGAGATTTATACATATGTGTATATTGTTAATCTTCTGACTATACATATATGTATATTGTCAATTATACATATATGTATATACATGTTTAAAATTGAAAAATAAGTGTTATTTAGGGTTTAGCATTAGTATTTAGGGTTTAGCATTAGGGTTTAGCTTTATGGTTTAGGGTTTAGCATTAGCGTTTAGTAATAGTAATTAGGGTTTAGCATTAGGGTTTAGCTTTTGAGTTTAGCATTAGGGTTTAGCTTTAACTTTTGGGTTTAGCTATATCTTTAGGGTTTGCATTAGGGTTTAGCATTAAGGGTTTAGCTTTAGGGTTTAGCATTAGGGTTTAGAATTAGAGTTTAGCTTTAGGGTTTAGCTTTAGGGTTTAGAATTAGGGTTTTGCTTTAGGGTTTAGCATTAAGGTTTAGCTTTAGTGTTTATTGTATAAGGTTTAGGATTTATAACACATATTTTTTCAATTTTAAACATGTATATACATATATGTATAATTGACAATATACATATATGTATAGTTAAAAGATTAACAATATACACATGTGTATAAATCCCAAAAAAATTAAAAAAAAAATAAAAATAAAAAAATTTAATCCTTAAAGAAAAAGCTGCGATTTTTCAAAAAAAAAAATTGCATTTTTTTTTTTACCTTTTTTTGCATTTTTTTGCTTAAGGAAAATGTGTGGTCCAGATTGCTTCTCAAGTTTCTCAAATAGAGTGGACTTCTCTTAGGATCCCTACCCTATATATATATATATATATAGATAGGGAGCCGCTAGAATGAGAACCACCTCCAGTTGTAAGAACCGCGAGAACCACTTTCAACCAATGAGAGTTTGCCACTCAAAAGGTTATTTTGGTCTTTTAACACCAAATGCCATTTTTCACACCCTCTATCCTCAATTATATTTGTCAGACCACCTTTCTTTATCTCTCACCTTTTTAAATCCACCTCTCTCTCTCTCCTGATGTTCATCTCTCCAAACAAAAATCCCAGCCCCGGCGAAACCCAGAGCCCCTCCGCCACACCCCCCACTCCGGCGGTTACAGTCGATGTTGAAGCCCCTCATCCGCCGCCACACCCCCACTTAGAATCTCTCTTTCTCTCTCTTATGCGGCACTCTCTCCCACTTTTCTCCATTTTTCTGTGTTTGTAGGGGAAATCGGGATGGAAGGAGTGTGCAGATGTAGGATCAGTGGGTGTTTAGGGTTTTTCTAAGAAAGAATGAATGAGCAGGGGCGGAAGGCGGTGGTGGGGGCGGCGGAAGGCGGTGGTGGCGGCGGTGGTTTGGTGGGAGTTGTGCAGAGGCGGAGGCGGTGGTGGTTTAGTTGGTTCAAGGCTGGTGGTGGTGGTTCGATGGCTGGGTGGTGGGCCGGCGGCAGTGCCGCCGTGAGCGGCGGAGGTCCCGGTCTCCTCCTGTGTTGTTGATTCTTGATGATTTGCCCAAAGGTTTGATTTGTTTCTGTTTTGATTTTGATTCAAAAATTTTGGGTTTTTTTCTGCTTGAAATTTGGTGGGTTTTGATTATTTTGGTGGGTTTGTAAAAAACAGTGGTCTATTCATTTTGGTGGGTTTGATTCTGTTGAATGATGTTCATTATTGTTGCTATGGTTTTATTTGATTTGATTTTTGGGTATGTACAGCATGTATGGTTGTTATTGTTGCTGGGTTTTCTTTGATTCTGTTGAATATGGTGATTTATGAATCTGTTGAATCTGTTTGAATCTGTTGAATGTGTTTTGAATGATGTTCATCAGGTGCTTTTGAATGTTTGAATATGTGGGTTTTGATCCGTTTTGGGTTTGGGGCGATGATGATGCAAAAAGAAAAAAAAAACTCGCATATTTTGATGACGAGGGCGCGGCAAGGATGGTGGAGGGTAGGTTTTTGAACCCGCAACCCCACTTTGCAGCCTCTGATGTTCGAAAAATCTGAGCCAAGACTTCTTTTTTTTTTCCAGAATCCACGCATTCTTTTTGATTTTTGTTTGTTGGGTTTTTTATATTTTTTTTGAGGCGTCGATGATGATAGCAAACTATCTGAGACACCTACCGAGTAACGATTTTCTGGGTGCGTTTGTTTTTGTGTAAAAAGGTTTTGTAAAAGAAAAGAAACTTAAACCGTAAACTTTTTTACGTAAAACATAAAAAGTTTTACGTAAAACGTAAACCGTAAAAAGTTTTACGTCAAACGTAAAACATAAAACTTTTTAACGTAAACCGTAAAATGTTTTAACCCAAAACGTAAAAAGTTTTACGTAAAACGTAAAACGTAAATTTTTTTTTAGTAAAACGTAAAAAGTTTTACGTAAAACGTAAAAAAACGGCACGTAAAACGTAAAAAAACGTTAACGTAAAAAACCGGGGCGTAAAACGTAAAAAAACGGCGCGTAAAAACGTAAAAAACCTTAACCTAAAAAAACCGGCGCGTAAAACGTAAAAAAAACGTTAACGTAAAAAACCGTCGCGTAAATCGTAAATAACGTTAACGTAAAAAACCGGCGCGTAAAACATAAAAAAACGTTAACATAAAAAACCGGGGCGTGAACGTATAAAACCGACGCGCAAAACGTAAAAAACCGACGCGTAAAACGTAAAAAATCGGGGTGTAAAACGTAAAAACCGACGCGTTGAAAAAACGATGCGTGAGAAAGCCGGGCGTAAAAACGGCGCGTCAAAAAACGAGGCGTGAAAAGGCCGGGCGTAAAAACGTAAAACGTTAAACGTAAAAATATGTAAATAAATCTGAATTTGAAAATGTTTAATAAAAAAACTAAGTTTAAAAAATAAAAATGTAATATAATAAAAATCTGAATTTGAAAATGTTTAATAAAAAAAAATCTGTTTTATAAATAAAAAACAATTAAATAAAAAATGTAATTAATGAATATGACAAAAAGGTAATTTAAAATTATTAATATATATAAAAGAGTTAATTACTATTTCAGTCCCTGAGGTTTGTCAAAAATAACGGTTTCAGTCCATTAGTTTAAAAATTGCTATTTCAGTCCATTAGTTTCATTTTCATAACCATTTCAGTCCACCAACTTAACTCCCATCCATTTATTCTGTTAACTTTGGGTCAAATGACCAAATTGCCCCTGCTAACTTAACAAATTGTAATAAAAAAATTCTAAAAAATCTAAAAATCAAAAAAATCCAAAAAATTCAAAAAAATTCCAAAAAAATCTAAAAATAAAAAAATTTTTAAAAATCATAAAAATTCTAAAAAATCCAAAAAATTCTAAAAAATCTAAAAATCAAAAAAATTCAAAAAAATTCCAAAATATTCAAAAAAATCTAAAAATAAAAAAAATATAAAAATAAAAAAAATTTAAAAAATCATAAAAATTCTAAAAAATCCAAAAAAATTCTAAAAAATCTAAAAATAAAAAAAAATCAAAAAAATTCCAAAATATTAAAAAAATATCTAAAAATAAAAAAAAATTTAAAAAATCATAAAAATTCTAAAAAATCCAAAAAAAATCCAAAAAAATAAAAAAAACAAAAAAATTCCAAAATATTCAAAAAAATCAAAAATTTTTTTAAAAATCATAAAAATTCTAAAAAATCCAAAAAAAATCTAAAAAATCCAAAATGTTTCATTAAATGTTTCGAACCCGAACCGTTTAGAGCTGAACCATTTCGACGCGAACCGTTTCGACCCGTACCGTTTCGACGCGAACCGTTTCGACCCGTACCGTTTCGAGCCGAACCGTTTCGAGCTGAACGGTACGGGTCGAAACGGTTCGGCTCGAAACGGTACGGGTCGAAAGGGTTCGCGTCGAAACGGTTCGGCTCGAAACGGTACGGGTCGAAACGGTTCGCGTCGAAACTGTTCGCGTCGAAACGGTTCGGCTCGAAACGGTACGGGTCGAAACGGTTCGCGTCGAAACGGTTCAGCTCTAAACGGTTCGGGTTCGAAACATTTAATGAAACATTTTAGATTTTTTAGAATTTTTTTAGATTTTTTAGAATTTTTATGATTTTTTAAATTTTTTTTGATTTTTAGATTTTTTTGAATTTTTTGGAATTTTTTTGATTTTTTTGGAATTTTTTTGATTTTTTTGATTTTTAGATTTTTTAGATTTTTTTTGGATTTTTTAGAATTTTTATGATTTTTTAATTTTTTTTTATTTTTAGATTTTTTTGATTTTTTTGGAATTTTTTTGATTTTTAGATTTTTTAGAATTTTTTCGGATTTTTTGAATTTTTATGATTTTTTAATTTTTTTTTTATTTTTAGATTTTTAGATTTTTTTGAATTTTTTGGATTTTTTTTGATTTCTTTTGATTTTTTTTGATTTTTAGATTATTTAGAATTTTTTTTATTACAATTTTTAAGTTAGCAGGGGCAATTTGGTCATTTCACCCAAAGTTAACAGAATAAATGGATGGGAGTTAAGTTGGTGGACTGAAATGGTTATGAAAATGAAACTAATGGACTGAAATAGCAATTTTTAAACTAATGGACTGAAACCGTTATTTTTGACAAAACTCAGGGACTGAAATAGTAATTAACTCTATATAAAAAGACAAAAAAAGACAATTTTACTTATATACCCTTAAAGAATAAAATATTAAAAACATAATAAGACAAAAAATACTTAATATTATCTTTTAATACTTTTAATCTCATCCATTCATCCATCTACTTGATCTAATGGCCAGAAAGTGGTTCTCGCGGTTCTTACAACTGGAGGTGATTCTCATTCTAGCGGTCCCCTATATATATATATATATATATAAACATGTGCATGGATAACTGTTACTCGAAAAAAAAAGGTTTTTTTTTTTAACTAAATATAACGATTTTTGTTAAAAAAATATTAAAAAAAATTCAATTTTAGTTTTTTTTTGTTTTTTTTTTATTTTATTTTGCGTTTACATTGGTTCTCACGGTTCTCGAAATAAGTGTGGTTCTCGCATGAACTAAAAGTAGCGATGTTAACATAAAAAATATTAAAAAAATTAGATTTTTTTGTGATTTTTTTAGGTTTTTTGGGGGTTTAGTTTTTAGCATTTTAGCTTGGGGGGAGTTAGGTTTTTTTTTTTTTTGGGGGGGGGGGGGGGAGGGTGGGGTGGGGTAGGGGGGTTAGGTTTTTTTAGGCTTTTTGGGGGTTTTAGTTTTTAGCATTTAGCTTGGGGGGGGGGGGGGGTTAGGTTTTTTTTTGGGTGGGTGGGGGTTAGGTTTTTTTAGCTATTTTTAGGTTGTGTTCACATTGGTTCCCGCGGTTCTCGCAATAAAGGTGGTTCTCGCATGAACCTTACCCTATATACATATATATATATATGCATATATATATATATTTATACTTACATATATATAGGGAGAAGATCATGGGAGAACCAACTCTTATTGCGAGAACCGCGAGAACCAATGTGAACACAACCAAAAATGCCTAAGAATAGCTAAAAATCACACAAATTTTTTTTTTGAGTAAATTGCAGTTTTACTCCCTAAGGTTAGGGGCCATTGGCACTCTTACCCCCCCTAAGGAAATAAATGCAAAATTACCCCCTACTGTTACCTCTTATGTCGCACAATTACCCCCCGGCTTGAAAGTCAATGACAGATCTGTTGACTCTTAGTTGAAATGACTATATTACCCTTCCATTTTACCCCCCAACATTTCTGTTAAGTCGCACAATTACCCCCCATTGGGAAATTACTAATTTGTCCTTCCTTATTACCCCCTGTACTTTGAGTTAAGATACAACATTACCCCCTGCAACTTCCAAAAACCTTCCCGCCAAAATCAAAAACCTGATCTAGGATTCTATAATCATAAATCTTAACCTGTTCTATGATCTGAAACCTAATTCTGAATCAATTCACATGTAATGTGCTTCTGAATCATATAAACACCTAATTTTGAAAGTGTTTCACATGTAATCTGTTTTATTTCTTCAATCATCAAGCATACCTCAAGCATACCTGTTGCATACATGTAATCTGCTTCTGAATCATATAAACACCTAATTCTGAATCAAGCATACCTGTTGCATACATGTAATCTGCTTCTGAATCATATAAACACCTAATTCTGAATAAAGCATACCTGTTGCATACATGTAATCTGCTTCTGAATCATATAAACACCTAATTCTGAATCAAGCATACCTGTTGCATACATGTAATCTGCTTCTGAATCATATAAACACCTATTAACCACTGATTAAGCATACCTGCTGCACATTTTGACTATTAACCAGACTAGAATATGTGGTGACTATTAATCACCATAGAAGCTGTTATGACTACTAACAATGTATCAAACCACTGTTATGATTGCTAACAGCTTGTTGATCAAATGCACAAAATGTATATCCTAATCAAACTATCAAATGCACATTTTGATCATGTAAGATCATCTAACTGCCATAACCATGTTCTTACATCTGTTGATACACCTGTTGATACAAACCAGGTTCACTGTCAGCAAAAAATGGTTCACATGTCCAACTAGGTTCACTGTCAATTCAAAAACCATGAAGAACCTTCAGCATTTGAATTCCATAAGCCAAACTTCACATACACCTATTGATACACCTATTGACCTTGGCAGTCATTGTACAAACCTGTATATGCATTGTAGAAGCCTATTTGATCTTCAACATACACCTATTGACCTATTTGACTTTCATAAGTCAAACTGCATATCCATATTACCCATATGCCTGTTTGACTTTCATAATACACCTATTGACCCATGCACATTTGTACATTATGAAATATAACCCACATTTGTACAAGTCAAGCTTCATATACCAACATTAACAGTCAGTCTATGATCAAGCATACCAAAAACCAACATTAACAGTCAGTCTATGATCAAGCATACCAAAAGATCCTAATATATAACCCACATTAACAGTCAACTACACTACATATTAACCCAAAACATCCTAATATATTAGAGTTCATAAGTAAACTACACAACCATTTCCTGCTGCGGAGGAAACTGGAAGTGCAAGAAAGGGCGGCCCCGCATTTTCACCACCATGGAAACCACAATCGAGCGGAGTGAAAAACGAACCCTCATGTCCACTGCAAACAAAGAAAGATGGTGTTTCAATAACCCCCTGTTTCTAACTTCTTCACAAAGATCGATTTTATACCTGACAGCAGAGATAAAAAGGATGATCGGTCGCTGGGAACCAGCTGCGTCGGCGGAGGTATGCTCGCCATTGTGGTCGCCGGAGGTGGAGGTGGAAGGATGGGGTTCTCTGATTCACTCATGGTTAAGTGGTCGCCGGTTGTGGAGGTGAAGGTGGAAGCCGGTGGTGGAGGTGGAAGCCGGTTGTGGCAGTGGTGGATGGATCGCCGGTTGATAGCCGGTGGTGGATTGATCGGAGATGGAGGTGGAGGTGGAAGTGAAGAACCTTAGGGGGTAAGATTGTGAAATAGTGTTGAGTTTAAGGGTTATTATACTATATAAGATACTAATGAACGTGAAATTACCTATTTACCCTTTGACTCTTATTGACCGGTCAACAGATTTGAGCCCGGGGGGGGGGGGGGTAATTGTGCGACATAAGAGGTAACAGTAGGGGGTAATTTTGCATTTATTTCCTTAGGGGGGGTAAGAGTGCCAATGGCCCCTAACCTCAGGGGGTAAAACTGCAATTTACTCTTTTTTTTTTAAATATTTTTAATATTTTTTTTTGCCACTAAAAGTAGCGATTTGAGCATAAAAAATATTAAAAAAAAATTTAGATTTTTTTTTGATTTTTTTAGGTTTTTTGGGGGTTTAGTTTTTAGCATTTTAGCTTGGTGGGGTGGGGGGGGGGGTTTAGGTTTTTGGGGGGTGAGGGAGTGGGGTTTAGGTTTTTTTTTTTTTTTTTTTTTGGGGGGGGGGGGGGGCTAGGTTTTTTTTTTTTTTGGGAGGGGGGGGGGTGGGTGGGTTTAGGTTTTTTTTGGGAGGGGGGGGGGTGGGGGGGTTTAGGTTTTTTTTTTGTGGGGGGGGGGGGGTGGGGGTTGGGTTTTTTAGCTATTTTAGGTTGTGTTCACATTGGTTCTCGCGGTTCTCGCAATAAGGGTGGTTCTCGCATGATCTCCTCCCCATATATATATATATATATATATACATATATATATATATATATAGATATACATATATATATACATATAGGGGTCCGCTAAAATGAAAACCACTTCCAGTTGTAAGAACTGGGGAACTACACCGTACGGAGCGAGTTGGACCAAATTTTTTTTTCATAAACGTAGATGCGTGTATTATAAACACATTTGTAAAAAAAATTCAAAAAAAAATGTCGTGTGTGTAGTTTTGAGCACCACAAGTTTGCGTACAAAAAGTTTGTGATTTTGAATGGAGAAGTAGGCCCATATACATGTTTTTTGGTTAGTTATATCTAGTGGTTGATGGTTTGGCTATAGTTGTTACTTTATGATGTAATATGATGATTGGAGGATATAAATGGTGTTGATATACATGTAATAAAGTCAAAATATTGGTAATGGTATTGTATTATGGATGGTAGGAGGTAATGATATTGTATTATGGATGGTAGGAGGTAATGGTAGTGTATTTTGGATGGTATGATATATAAAAGGGAAAGTGTATTCAAAGTAGTGTACCAAAACACCTTATTTCATGTTGATACATATAGATGCACATGTGCATTTCTAATATTGGTAATGTAGAAAGTAGTGTATTACATATGGTAGTGTAAATGAAAGTACAATTGTCTAATATTTGTAATGAGTTACGAAATTTGTCAAAGAAATGATACATATGCACATATGCATGTTTGTGTATTATGGATGGAATGATAGATGAAAGAGAAAGTGTATTAAAAGTAGTGTACTAAAACACCTTATTTCATGTTGATACATATAGATGCACATGTGCATTTCTAATATTGTTAACGTAAAAAATAGTGTATTACACGTGTTGTGTAAATGAAAGTGCAATTGACTAATATTTGTAATGAATTACGGAATTTGACAAAGAAATGATACATATGCGCATGTGCATGGATAACTCTTATTCGATTTTTTTTTAATTTTTAAATTTTTTTATGAACAAAATATAGCGATTTTTCCAAAAAAAATAGTAAAAAAAAAATTGGGTGTTTTTTAGATTTTTTAGGAATTACTGTTTGTGTTCACACTGGTTGTCGCGGTTCTCGCAATAAAGGGTGGTTCCCAACGGATCTTTGTCCTATATATATATAGGGTAGGGATAGTGTACAAAGTGTCTAAAGTGTGAGAAGTGTAAAAAGTGTTTTAAACCATCAGATATTTCATCTAATGGTTGAAATCAATAGGGACCAATTATAAATTGTGTTTTAATTATATGGACTGATTTGAAAATTGTAGGGGTAGTAATGTCTTTGTATATGTTTCAAATTAGGTAACCTCTCCTAAATTCTAGTGATTCACTCCTAAATTCTAGCGATTCAAATTTAACTGCTAAATTCTATCGATCCTAAATTCTAAAAATACAGAAATATGTAACTGCTACAAGAAATGTATAACACTATACATCCATCATATAACACTATACATCCATCATATAACACTATATAACACCATATAACACTATGTAACACCATATAACATCATGTAACACTATGTAAAACTATATAACACTATACATCCATCATAGACATGCTACCAGAAAATATATAACACTATATAACACTATGCATTTATCATATAACACTATATAACACCATATAACACCATGTAACACTACATAACACTATATAAAAATATATAACACTATACAGTTCTGAATTATGGTTGCAGTACAGAATTAATAATTGATGGTGTTATATAGTGTTTTTTGATGGTTGCACTACAGGATTATACAACACTACAGAATTATATAACACCAAAAACCGTTATATAACACCATATAACACTATGTAACACTATATAAAAATATATAACACTATACAGTTCTGAATGGGGGTTGCAGTACAGAATTATATAACACTACAGAATTAATAACCGGTAAACGAGATGACACAAATTCGTAGATTAATTCTTAAATTCGAATTCCTATAATAAAGGGTGGCGGTAATTTTGGGCAGTTATCTTTTAATCAATTAATTGAAAGAAATAGAAAATTACTAATTCATCCTTTTGAATTAATTTAGATATAGGACACTTGTCATCACCACATTATTTCTCACCCTTCTCACAATATTAGATTAATGTACAGGATCCTCTACCTATATATATATATATATATACATACATATATATATATATATATGGTCAAGATTTAGAGAAAACGGTGAAAAGTGTGAGAACGGTGAGAATACTTATGGATCGTCCGATCAAAACAATGTATGGACTAGATTGCACGGTGGCGTTTTCGTAAATAACATCAATATTATTAGAGTTAACTTCCATTTTGCTCCCTGTGATTTCGTCATTTTAACGGTTTTGCCCCAATAGTTTAAAAGTAGCCATTTTCATCCCTGATTTTTCTAATTTATCGTCATTTTGCTCCCCACCTCTAACTCCATCCAAAAAATCCATTAACTAGAAGGGTATTATGGTAATTTTATAGATATAAGCAAGGGCATGTAAGTCTTTTCACCTAAATAAACCTATAACTTGTTTATTTACATGTATATAAGTAATTCTTTTCTGATCCCCCATCTTTCCAACCACTCTTTCTACCGGCCACCACCATCCACAACCATCCACCACCACCTACAACTACCACCTGGCGACCACGACTACCGCGACTTTTAACTAAACGTTTTAATTGAGTTAGATCCAGGGACTAAACTATCGAAATACCCCTACTTTTAGTTGAACGTTTTAACTGAGTTAGAGCCAGGGAGCAAACTGGCGACAAATCGAAAGATCAGGAAGGAAAATGACTATTTTTAAACTATTGGAGCAAAATCGTTAAAATGACCAAACCATAGGGAGCAGAACAAAAGTTAAGTCATATTATTATGTGGGACGCGCTTCATTAAGGGTAAAAGGGTCTTTTACCGCTCATATTTAAAACGCCATCAAATGATAAAACGCCAAACAAAAAAATAAAACGCCATTAAAAAAAAACACCAAAAATTAGTAATAAAACGCGTTGAATATTACAGGAAGATGAAACAACACAAATAACTGAATTTCAGTTATTAACATTTATTAGAAGAAATTCCCTCCTAAATTACGCGCCAAAAACATAATTATATAAACAAACGTAAAACATAACTTCCATAATCACTTCAATCTATCCATTTTCTGCAAAAAAATCGTTAACCAAAAACACCAACTTAAACAAAAAGCCAAAAATGGCAACAATCGTTTCGTGGAGATACACTATGGCAATCAGGCGATACGTCCTCCATTTTGACAACAGAAGGAGGGTGTATGTTAAGACGGTCAGGGTAATTCTGAAGATGGAAGAAGAGATACAGAGGGAAATCTTATCCATTGGCATCGCTCTAGACAACAAATGCCATGAAACGCATATGCTTATGAAAGCATTAACCAGCAAATTTGGACCAATCAAAGGAGATGTGAAGCCAGACCCTGTCATGACATCATGGCATTTTGATGATGAAACAGACATGGTGACGGTTACATACGACAGCGGAGAGCAGGAAGTCTACTGGCTAGAGAAGATCATGACAAAGCAGCGACTGGGTTTCATGGAAGGATTGCATAACACCACTTGTACCAACACAGAAATAGACTCAAAATTGGAGTTAATGCAAGACATGTTCATGTGGAGGCTTCAGAATCTTCAGGAACAAGAAGCTGATGAAGGTGAATGTGATGACATGGATGAAGATCAAGATGAAGACTCAGAGGAGGAAGAAGATGACACAAGTGATGGATACTATTCGGATAAAGTACCTTCTGACGAAGGATTTTAATTTTTTTCCTCTTTTTTTTCTTCTATGTAATCTTTTTTTTTTAAGATAATTAAATGATCTATTTCTATCTTTGTTAGCAAAACGCCAAAATAATACTAAAAATGGTTAACCCTAACAAAACACCAAAAATAATAAAAAATATTTTTCCTGCTTAATATTTTATTTAACCCGTTATTGTATTTTGTCATGTTGGTCTGCATAAGGCCATTTAAAAAAAACGTCTGAAGTCCGTTCATTTCTTGGACTAGCGGGCTATTATCGTCGATTTATCGAAGGATTCTCAAAAATCGTTGTGCCGCTTACCGCTCTCACGCATAAAGACAAGCCTTTTGTTTGGGGAATCGAACAAGAGTCTGCTTTCCAAACCCTCAAGCACATGCTTTGCAATGCTCCCGTCCTCACTTTACCCGACGGAAACGAAGACTTTATTGTCTATTGTGATGCCTCGAACCTCGGTCTTGGTTGTGTTCTCATGCAACGGGACAAGGTCATTGCTTACGCATCTCGTCAGCTGAAAATCCACGAGAAGAACTATACAACCCATGATCTTGAGCTAGGCGCAGTTGTTTTTGCATTAAAGATTTGGCGACACTACCTGTATGGTACCAAGTGTACGATCTTCACCGATCATAGGAGCCTACAACATATCTTTGATCAGAAAGAACTTAATATGCGTCAACGCCGATGGGTAGAACTTCTCAACGATTACAACTGTGAGATTCGTTATCACCCAGGCAAAGCAAATGTCGTTGCCGACGTTCTCAGTAGACGGAGCTATCTGCTCAGCATTCGTGATATCCAAACCCAATACGATCTCGAAACCCTCATCCGTGAAGCCTAGCATGCCTGTTTTAATGAACGCACTCTGAAGAAGGAAATAATCTATCACAATGGAGCCCAGCTTGTGAATAAGTCGAATGGGATATTCCACTTTCTGGACCAGATTTGGATCCCTAAGCGGACCAATTTATGACCGATATTGGTGGACGAAGCCCACAAATCCCGGTATTCTATTCATCCCAGTGCCGATAAAATGTACCAGGACCTTCACTACAAGTACTAGTGGCCGGGCATGAAAAGGGATATCGCTCTCTACATCGAAAAGTGCCTGACTTGCTCGAAAGTCAAGGCTAAACACCAAAGACCCGCTGGCTTACTCGAACAACCCCGATCCCTATTGTAACACCCCGTGTCTCGAAAGTCAAAGTTAAAGTCAAGATTGAAGTCAAAGGGAGACAAGATTGCTAATTGTGATCTGTCACTCCTTGCTCAATTCCTGTTTTGACTTCTTTGACTTGTAGTTAGTCTATTTTATGTCTTACATTAGTTGTATTATATGGAGTACTTATTAATAATCGAGGTTTATTCGATATTTATCGCATGTTTTATCGATTTATCGCTATTGCAATCGCACTCACAACTCGAATTATGCATTCTGGATATGGTTATATGTGTGTGTGCGCCTTGTGTATTACTTGTGCATGTTTATTTACGTTTTGTTGTGGTGATTAATCAAAACGCAATCGAAACTCAATCGCAATCGAATCGCACACTCTAAACGAATACGAAATAAGGATGATTGTATGTTGATATAGTAGTTGGGATTAGAAGTAATTTGATTAGGAAACTCTATCGCATCACAACACTGGCATTCGTAATCGAAACGACAAAACTCGACTCACCGAACACTCAAACCAAGTGACTGATCGACCAGGTGACCAGCCGTTCGATCGAGCTGCCGCTCGATCGGCCAGCCACTCGATCGGGCTGCCACTCGATCGGCCAGCCCTTTCCACTTTGGGAAACCCTATAAATACCCGTTGTCCACATCAAACTTACCACTTTTGCACACTCCTGTCCAACCAGCGCTCTAATCCCACTTTTCCTTCGATTTCTCACGATTCCGGTAAGATTTCAACCTAAATCTTGTACTTTCTTAATCTACACGCACTCCTACACCTTTCTATCTTTTGAATCTTAACTTTTAACCGTGAAATCAATAGATTTGAGGTGTTCTAGGATGATGTCATCATGGTGTTCTTGAGAACTTCATGTTTTGACCTCAATCCACCAAGAACAACTTAGATCTGAACGAATTCCATACAAATAAACAAAGATCTTTCATAGATCTAAACATATTCAAGGTGAAAAAGGATTTAAAAATGGTTTCTAACTTTCTTTCAACTCTTTTACACTCAATGCCTCAAAACCGATAGAATCGGAGCTTGTTCTAACCTTCTACTCCTTCTTGTTGATGTGTTGGTTCAAGATCTGGATTCTATCCACGAGATTACCGATTTCGGGTTAAACATGGAACACCGTCTCGAACAGTTGGCGGATCGATTTGGGTGATTCCTGTCCGATCAGGAGTACCAAGTATTGACGAGGTTTCTGTTGCTTAACACGTTGTCAAAACATCTTGATAAATCGACAAACTATCAAAACAACCAAGTGTGGGGAGATCAGAATGACCAGGACGGAATGCCATCCGATCGGACTGACATCCGATCGGACTGACATCTGATCGGACTGACATCCGATCGGACTGACATCCGATCGGGTTGTCACCCGAGCGACTCGCACCTTGGCCTCACATTTAGTTTTCAAATTAAACTTCAAGAGTTTTGGAACACCGAACGGATTGCCGTCCGATCGAGTTACCACCCGATCGACCGACCATCCGACTATGTGATGTTTTGGAACTTCAACACTTAAACAAATTTTCAATATGTTCAATCGATCAGGTCGTTGAAGTGTCCAACCAATCGGATGGCCTCCCGATCAGGTCGTTCGATCGACCGACCGACCTGAAAGGTAGAGATACTTCTAAGTTTTCAAAATGCTATGACGAAAACTTCAAAAGTCAAACCATCATACACAAACACATCCTTCACAAAGGAAGAAACAATCCACTCGAAAGGTCACCCGATCGGATGACCATCCGAGCGGACTGTCACCCGAATGACCGGCTATCCGATCGGACTGCCAACCGATCGAACATCTGTTCGACCCACTGTCACTTGTTTCATTTACGCGTCGCTTATCGTTATGCTATCGTTCTGATCAGGCTAACCCTACTCTCTAGCGCTCCCTTCAATCCATCAATCGCTGTGAGTATACTCGATCCCTTTTTTCTTTACACATTTTTGGGTGTTACATACGTTACTTATTCTAAATCACATCGAACACACTACACAATACTTTAAACGCTAACCGTTACCGCATGTTATACGTGACTTAATGAATGCTTGTTTGTTATGTTTACACATGAATGATGTCTACCTGCCTTAGCAACAATAGTACTATTTGTTTGGACTCAGCACCTATTCACTCAGGGGTTGTTAAGGACAATTAATTACATGGGTCACGGTGGTGATCATGCAATACGAACTGCCGTATTGATAGGTTCATGTCAATAACTAACATGCCTCATTTTACACTGTGTATGTGCTGGTTATGCGTAACAATTTCGAACTCTATTATATCTATTAAACTTGTATGCTCACCTTTACACTATGTGTATTGACCTTTACTTTAACGTATGTGACAGGTGCTTAGGATGCTTATTTGCTTAGCTTGCTGTGAAATCGAGGCTAGGAATGACCTAGGTCAAACAATTGTCTGTAATAAAATTCTGAGTTGTCGGAACAGAACAATTTGACTAGATATTTTCTGTAATAATTGTATTATCTTTTATGACATGGTATGGGACGTGTTGCTTTAAATAATTGGTAATTATAGTTGTTATGGAAACTTCTGGACAATCTGTTTCACTCAGTGCCACGCCCCGATGTTTCCGCCATCGGTTAGGGTGTGACACCTATGTGGAAGTGAGAGAGTATAGCTATGGACTTCATAACGAAACTCTCGCGCACGCCATCAAGTCACGACAGCATTTGGGTTGTTGTTGACCGTTTGACCAAATCTGCTCACTTTTTACCAATACGGGAAGACTACAAGGTAGAAAGATTAGCCCGAATCTACACCGATGAGATCATTTGTCAACATGGGACGCCCCGCGACATCATCTCTGATCGTGATGCTCGGTTTACCTCGTGTCTGTGGGAAACGTTTCAAGCGGCTCTCGGTACTACGCTTAATCTAAGTACCGTATTCCACCCTCAAACCGACGGTCAGACTGAGAGAACGATCCGTACCCTTGAAGACATGCTCCGTTCGTGTGTCATAGATTTCGGTGGTAATTGGGACGCTTACCTGCCGTTAGTCGAATTCTCGTATAATAACAGTTATCATTCCAGCATTTAAATGGCACCGTTTGAGGCTTTATACGGAAGAAAATGTCGATCGCCTATTGTATGGCACGAGATCGGGCACTCGCAATTAACCGGTCCCGAGCTATTGCAAGAGACGACTGACAAAGTCCTCCAAATTCGAGACAACCTGCTAAAAGCTCGGAGTCGACAGAAAAGTTACGCCGATAGACGACGCAAGCCCCTTGAATTTGACGTTGGCGACTACGTACTCCTAAAGGTATCACCTTGGAAGGGCGTGGTCATATTCGGCAAGAAAGGGAAACTAGCGCCTCGATATGTTGGACCTTTTAAGATTCTGGAAAGAATTGGAAAAGTAGCCTACAGACTCGAACTACCGGAGGAACTTGATAACGTCCACCCGACTTTCCATGTTTCAAACCTCCGAAAGTGCGTGGCTGGGCATGATTTAATTGTACCTCTTTATGATCTCCAAATAAACGAAACACTACACTTCGTGTAGAATCCTGTCGAAATCATGGATCGCCAAACCAAGCAGGTCAGCCGCTCGCGGATTCTTGTTGTGAAAGTCTGATGGGAAGGCAAACGAGGCGCAGAGTTCACTTGGGAACTCGAAAGCGACATGAAGGTGAAGTACACGCAGTTGTTTGTTACGGGCTTCAGCCTAATTTTGGGACGAAATTCCCTCAACTAGGGGAGGCTGTAACACCCCGTGTTTCGAAAATCAAAGTCAAAGTCAAGATTGAAGTCAAAGGGAGACAAGATTGCTAATTGCGATCTGTCACTCCTTGCTCAACTCTTGTTTTGACTTCTTTGACTTTTAGTTAGTCTATTTTATGCGTTACGTTAGTTGTATTATGTGGAGTAATTATTAATAATCGAGGTTTATTCGATATTTATCGCATGTTTTATCGCTCTATCGCAATCGCACTCGCAACTCGAATTACGCACTCTGGATATTGTTCTATGTGTGTGTGCCTTATGTGTTACTTGTGCACGTTTAATTATGTTATGTGTGGTGGTTAATCGAAACGCAATAAAAACTCAATCGCAATCGAATCGCAAACGCTAAACGAACACGAAATAAGAATGATTGTATGTTGATATAGTAGTTAGGATTAAAAGTAATTTGACTAGGAAACTCTATCGCATCGCAACGCTCGCAATCGCAATCAAAACAACAAAACTCGTCGCACCGAACACTCGAATAAAGTGGCTAATCAACCAAGTGACCAGCCGATCGACCAGCTGCTCGATCGAGCTACAACTCGATCGACTAGCCATTCAATTGGGCTGCCACTCGATCGACCATCCCCTCTCCTCCCCTTTCCTTTTTGGGAGACCCTATAAATACCCCTGTCAACATCACAACTTACCACTTTCACACTCTCCTGTCCGACCAGCGCTCCAATCTTACCTTTTCTTTGATTTCTCGCGATTCCGATAAGATCTCAATCTAAATCTTGTACTTTCTTATTCTACATGCACTCCTACACCTTTCTATTTTTTGAATCTTAACTTTTAACCGTTAAGTCACTAGATTTGAGGTGTTCTAGGATGATGTCATCATGTTGATCTTATGAACTTCATGATTTGGCTTTAATCCGTCAAGAACAACTTAGATCTGAACGATTTCCACATAAATAAACAAAGATCTTTCATAGACCTAAACATAACCAAGGTGAAAAGGATTGAAAGATGGTTTTCCAACTTTCTTTCAACCCTTTTACACTCAATGCACTCAAAACCGATAGAATCGGAGCTTGTCCTGATCTTCTACTCATTCTTGTGGTTGTGTTGGTTCAAGATCTGGATTCTATCCACGAGATTACTGATTTCGGTTTAAACATGGAACACCGTCTGGAACCGTTAACTGGTTAGATTTGGGTGATTCCTGTCTGATCAGGTTACTAAGTCGTGATGAGGTTTCTGTTGTCTAACACGTTATCAAATCATCTCGATAAAACGACAGACTATCAAAATGACCAAGGAGGAAGACGATCAGGCCGACCAGGTTGGAGTGCCGCCCGATCGGACTACTGTTCGATCGGATTGTCACCCGATCGGGTTGCCACCCGATCGGCTTGCACCTTGGCCCCACATTTGACTTTTAATACAAACTTCAGAAGTTTTGAACACCGAACGGATTGACGTCCGATCGGGTTGCCACCCGATCGACCGACCATCCAATCATATGATGTTTTGAAACGCGCAAGGGTTGCCACCCGATCGGATTGCCATCCGATCGAGTGACCGTCCTGGTGTGAATTTGTTCTCAACTTGAGAAGACTCGCCAATCGGATTGCTGTCCGATTGGACTACCGTCCGATCGACCGACCTGAAAGGTAGAAATACTCCCCTGTTTTCAAAATGCTACAACAAAAACTTCAAAAGTTAAGCCATTATACACAAACACATCCTTCACAAAGGAAGAAACATTCCACTCGAAAGGTCACCCGATCGGATGACCATCCGAGCGGATTGTCACCCGATCGACCGGCTACCCGATCGGATTGCCATCCGATCGGAGTACCATCCGATCCACTGACACTTCACTCTGTTTTACGAATCGCTTATCGTTATGCTATCGTTCTGATCAGGATAATCTCACTCTAAGCGGTCCCTTCAATCCACCAGTCGCTGTGAGTATACTCGATCCCTTTTTACTTTACGCACTTTTGGGTGTTACATACGTTACTTATTCTAAATCACATTGAACACACTACGCAATACTTTAAACGATAACCGATTGCCGCATGTTATACGTGACTTAATGAATGCTTGTTTGTTATGTTTACACATGGAATGCTGTCTACCTTCCTTAGCAACGATAGTACTATTTGTTTGGACACAGCACCTGTTTACTCAGGGGTTGTTAAGGACAATTTGTTACATGGCTCACAGTGGTGAGTGTGTATTACGAACTGCCTTGGTCAGTCAACCCGCAGTCATTGGTATCGATAGGTTCATGTCGATAACTAACATGCCTCATTTTACACTGTGTACGTGCTGGTTATGCGTAACAATTTCGAACTCTATTATATCTATTAAACTTGTGTGCTCACCTTTACACTATGTGTATTGACTTTTACTTTAACGTATGTGACATGTGCTTAGGATGCTTATTTGCTTAGCTTGCTATGAAATCGAGGCTATGAAAGACCTAGAACAATAAATAAATTGTCTGTAATAAAAATCTGAGTTGTCGGAACAGAACAATTTGGCTAGATCTTGTTTGTAATAATTATGTTTCCTTTTATGACATGGTATGGGACATGTTGCTTTAAATAATTGGTAATTATAGTTGTTATGGAAACTTCTGGACAATCTGTTTCGCTCAGTGCCACGCCCCGATGTTTCCGCCATCGGTTGGGGTGTGACAGATTGGTATCAGAGCCATAACTATAGGGAATTAGGCAAGACTCGACCCAGTCTGGCTCGATGTCTTAGAAACGACCTAGTCTATAGTTAGGAACCAACATACCGACTTGTGCATATCCGGTAGGGATTATGTCACTATTCTCGCCTACGTTACACTATCACTACACTTTAGTTTTCAAAAATGAACGAGCGATTAGGCCGAGATTAGGTGTGAAAACCATAAAATCTCGACTAAATTGCTTGTTCGACCAGCATTTTTATCTATAAACACGAGAATTTGCGTTGAATCAGGAGTGAAATCCATACTTTGACGCATAATTCCCCTTTATTTTATCAAAACAGGAACAAAGCTGTTAAGTCAGGGGTGAAACCCGAACCTTGACGACTTGTTCCGACCTTTACTTGGTTTCACAAAACTCTCACCAAAGTCTTGACGGACTCCAACGACTTGAAGTCACGATATGACTAGAAAGGATGTGTGCCGATGGCCCAGATTCGAGGCGAGAACATAGTCCCGAAGGTCAAAGTGTGTACCAAGAGTCCTTGTGAATAGTCGAATCACTCTGGTTTAGTCGATGTCTAAATAGCCGCAGACAATCTATTTCTCGATTTTTACGTGTTCGATTATGAGCTCGCTACTTCCGACTCTGATATTTGTCGGTTTTAAGTGGATTTTATGTGTTTTATGTGACTTTATCTGTTATGTGTTACGATTTTTGGGGGATTTATTCGCTTCTCGCTTTCGCTTTGATTGACACACACGACTCGCACTGGACCTCTATCTCAAAACGTTAACAAATCGCTACCCTTGGGAACGACCTTACGCCATATTGTTTGCTATGTTAATCGATATTACTACACTACTCGCTATGATAATCGCGGACGCCATTTCTCGAACGCGCGTAGACTTTGAATAATAGGTTTCTGTATTTTGACTGCTCCCATGTGCTTCTAGGTGAATTACGTGTTTATATGCTTCTGTGCTTTTTGTGCTTCTGTGCTTATGTGAATCTGTGGTTATGTGCATACGTGATTACATGATCGTATTCCTGAGCTTTAGTAGTATTAGACGTGTGAGGTGAGATTTGATTATGTTGTGATTGAGCCATATGGCGATGTCTGATGCAGACAATGTCGTCAACTGGAACCCGTCACCCACGAATTTCTCGTCAGGAATAGTGAGACAAATGCCTTGCTGCCATCGTCACTAAGCAGGTGGCAAAGGTTGTTCCCCAGATCGTGAGTGAAATATACGAGAATGTGAGCAAATCGTCTGAAGAGTCCAGAACCGAAGCTCACAAAGCTACACCTAAAGCTGCTTTCAGCTTCAAACAGTTCAAGGCATGCGGACCGAAAGAGTTCACTGGCGAAGATGGCCCTACCGCCTTGTTTCAATTGTTCGACTCGATCGAAGTCACCCTACGACAGAGCGGATGTCCTAACAATCTCCGCACACTGAATGCTACCAGCGTCTTCTAGTCCCGTGCACTAGACTGGTGGACGGCTGAGAGAAACAAGCGCGGAACTGATGCAGCCTATGGTCTGTCATGGGACGAGTTGAAGAACGTTATGCTCGAAGAGTTCTGCCCTCCCCATGAGCGCCAAAAGCTGGAGGATGAATTCTGGCATCTGAAGCAGAAAGATGGTGACAACGCTGCCCTGACTGCTCGCTTCAAGCAGCTCAGTATCATCTGCCCCGATCAAGTCAAGACTACCGACATGACAATCAAGAAGTACATTCGAGCTCTGCCAGACTGTGTTCAAGATTTTGTGCATGCCGCAAAGCCAGCAACAATCGAAGAGACTTACTTGCTTGCCGCTGAAATCAACGACAAGCGAGTCAAGGATGGCTTCTGGGATAAAGCTACCAAGAACTTGCATCAAGCTACTGCCGCACCATCCACTGAAACCGCCGCCGCTCAATCATCAAAGTCCTCACGCCGCAAGAAGAAGAGCAACAACAGCAGCTCCAGCAACAAGAACTGTGCTGTCACTACATGTGCTGCTCCACTTCAAGCCGTGCCGGCTCAGCAGCAATCTTAGCATCGATCAGCTCTAGTTATCTATGCACCACCAGCAAAGCGTGCATACACTGGTCCCCACCCTGCCTTCCCAACGTGTACTTATCATCACCCGGTGGGTATCGCCTGCCGATTTTGCGTGCACTGCAATATGTACGGCCACTTCACTGCTAACTGCCGTACTGGTCCTCGCTAAGCATCAGCTCAAACCATTGCTCATCAAGCTCTGCTTCCAGCTCCTCAAGGCCAACAAGCAGCTTAGGCACCCGCGGTCAACGCCAGACTCTGCTTCGCTTGTGGTGATCCCAACCACTTCGCGAACATGTGCCCGAACAGGGTTGTGAAACAAGAGCCCCAGCAGCAGCAGCCTCAGCAACAGCAACAACATTAGCCTCAACAGCAACAGCAACATGCCGCCCGCGCCAGAACCTTCAACATCAATGCGCACCAAGCCCAGGCCGACAACAATGTGGTTAATGGTACGTTTCTCATGAACGGTATTTATGCTTCGTGTTTGTTTGATACTGGAGCCGATAACTGTTTTGTGTCGTTTGAATTCAAGAAACTCCTTAATCGTAAGCACTCCCATCTCCCCTCGATGTTCGATGTCGAAGTAGCCACCGGAAGAACTGTCGCCATCAATTCTGTTCTTCATGATTGTACTCTTGAGCTCAACAATCACATCTTTCCGATTGATCTCATTCCGATGCAGCTCGGAAGTTTTGACATCATAGTAGGCATGGACTTTCTTCGTGAAAACCATGCTGAAGTTGTGAGCTTTGATTAGATGATTCGATTCGTGCTCGCTAACGGTGATATATTGTGTGTTTATGGTGAAACTCTCTCAAAAGGTCTTAAACTTATGTCGTGTGTCCAAGTTAGCAAGTATCTCCGCAAGGAATACAGAGCTTTCTTGGCTAACATTGTAGTGGCGGAGAAGGATAAGAAAAGAAGACCAGGTGTAAATGACGTTCCAGTGGTTCGAGAATTTCCTAACATTTTTCCTGAGGATCTTCCCGGACTACCGCCAAGTCGTGATATCGACTTTCGCATCGACCTCATTCCTAGAGCAAACCCTATTGCTAGAGCTCCTTATCGACTCGCCCCATCCGAAATGCGTGAACTCTCGAGTCGGCTCCAGGAACTACTTGATAAAGGCTTCATTCGCCCGAGCACCTCTCCATGGGGCGCATCAGTCCTTTTCGTCAAAAAGAAGGATGAGTCGTTTCGGATGTGCATCGACTATCGGGAATTGAATAAGTTGACAATCAAGAATCGCTATCCCCTGCCTCGCATTGACGATTTATTTGATCAGCTACAAGGTGCTACATGTTTCTCCAAGATCGATCTACGCTCAGGCTATCACCAGTTACGCATTCAAGAGGAAGATATACCCAAAACCGCTTTTCGCACTCGATACGACCACTATGAGTTCGTTGTTATGCCTTTTGGTTTAACCAACGCACCCGCGGTTTTCATGGATCTGATGAATCACGTGTGTAAACCTTATCTCGACCGCTTCGTCATCGTGTTCATCGATGATGTCTTGATCTATTCCAAGTTGAAAGCCGAACACGCGCAACATCTATGTTTGCTTCTCGAGCTACTCCAAGGGAATAGACTCTATGCCAAGTTCTCCAAGTGCGAATTTTGGCTGGGGGAGGTTCAATTCCTCGGTCACATTGTCAATAGTCAAGGTATTCACGTCGATCCTACGAATATTGAAGCAGTTAAGAGTTGGATTACACCGAAGAACCCGTCTGAAGTCCGTTCATTTCTTGGACTAGAAGGCTATTATCGTCGATTTATTGAAGGATTCTCAAAAATCGCTGTGCCGCTTACCGCTCTCACGCATAAAGACAAGCCTTTTGTTTGGGGAACCGAACAAGAGTCTGCTTTCCAAACCCTCAAGCAAATGCTTTGCAATGCTCCCATCCTCACTTTACCCGACGGAAACGACGACTTTATTGTCTATTGTGATGCCTCGAATCTCGGTCTTGGTTGTGTTCTCATGCAACGGGACAAGGTCATTTCTTACGCATCTCGTCAGCTCAAAATCCACGAGAAGAACTATAAACCCCATGATCTCGAGCTAGGCGCAGTTGTTTTTGCGTTAAAGATTTGGCGACACTACCTGTATGGTACCAAGTGTACGATATTCACCGATCATAGGAGCCTACAACATATCTTTGATCAGAAAGAACTTAATATACGTCAACGCCAATGGGTAGAACTTCTCAACGATTACGACTGTGAGATTCGTTATCACCCAGGCAAAGCCAATGTCGTTGCCGACGCTCTCAGTAGACGGAGCTATCTGCTCAGCATTCGTGATATCCAAGCCCAATACGATCTCGAAACCGTCATCCGTGAAGCCCAGCATGCCTGTTTTAATGAACGCACTCTGAAGAAGGAAAGAATCTATCACGATGGAGCCCAGCCTGTGAATAAGTCGAATGGGATATTCCATTTTCTGGACCGGATTTGGATCCCTAAGCGGACCAATTTACGACAGATATTGATGGATGAAGCCCACAAATCCCGGTATTCTATTCATCCTGGTGCCGATAAAATGTACTAGGACCTTTGCTACAAGTACTGGGGGCCGGGCATGAAAAGGGATATCGCTTTCTACGTCGGAAAGTGCCTGACTTGCTCGAAAGTCAAGGCTGAACACCAAAGACCCTCTGGCTTACTCGAACAATGACGTGATGTCGTGGTCACAATCAAATTTAATCCAAATACAACTAATTAGCTAGCGGTAAGTGGGTATCGAACACAGGGAGTTTGTGGAATATGTGCTATTTGAGAATTTATCTATATTAACTAAATTAGACTAATTGCAAGAAAATAAAATTCAAGAGTTGATTTGAGTGAATTGGTTTAAGAACTAAATTTAACTAAATAAATTGCAAAAGTGGAGTGTTGGTTGTAATCAAATTAGAGACAAATGACCATCCTAGATTTCCGGTTTGTTTCGACATTCATATTATCATTTCACTAGAAAGAACTACATAGACATAGCTCATGTGTGATTACTTGCAGTGATGAAAGAGAACTAAGTATTCAGATTCCTAGAACGTGAGGTTGTTACCCGATGATCAATCAACCCTTACCCAAGCCTAACTATACCCATGATATCTCGATTGCCAACGGCACCAAGAACGTATGGTTTCTAATTAGTTCAACATAAGGATTAACAAGTTACTAACAAACAATCACACACCATAACAACAAATCATAATGATAAAGATTGTTATTCTAGAAATTAGAGAAATCAAACATGAAATGTCTCAACCAAACCTTCAATCCAGGACAATCATCACGTGTTTAGCCACTCATGGCTTGAAGCAACATTATAACCAAAATTCTATTGTTCATAAAGATCAAAACACATAAACTAATGATTAGACAAGTGTTCTTCACCCAAAATCTTCAACCAAGCTCCAAAAATCGTTCACCTCCAGATAGTAACCGAAAACCAATGATAAGTCCCCATAAAACCTCATGAAAATGACATTTAATAGAGGAGTTACAAGTGTGGGCAAGATCGGTGCCGTAACCTACGGCCCTCTGCCGTAGGTTACGGCAATCAGTACATCAGCACAAAGCATAAGGCGTCGTAACCTACGGCGCCCCACCGTAGGTTACGGCAATCAGAGGTTCTTTACGGCTGTTCACTTCTGATCTACGGCAATGCAATGTGTCAATTGTGAGGGTGCCGTAGCCTACAGCCAGGTGCCGTAGGTTACGGCACTGAGTGACGTATTACTTTATTTTCTTCTCCTAATTCACCGTTTCTTCAATTCTTGCACCGCCACTTTCTAACATCCGTCTATGCTCCCTAAAACTTGCATCTTGGGTACTTTAATACCTGCACATCAAATCATCTAGTGGTTACCAAGTTCAAGCAAATAACCGGGCAAAGTATGGAATTTTATTCTATTTAAAGGCTTTAAGGGTTGACCTATAGATCACCCGTCACATCCCCACACTTACCTGTTGCTTGTCCCAAGCAACCCATTCAACAACTATTCACAACCACAAGCGATCAATTATGCAAACCAAGCTAAATGTGCCGTCCTTTTACTAACTTCCAATCATACCACAAGACACTCCCTTCACAAAAATCTCTCGGTAACAAGAATTATTAGCATAATGCTAAACCACTCAATGCGCGTGTGTGATTGTGCGACAATAAGCTTGTATACAAATCAAATCTCCTCCTATCAAATATTTAGCATGCTTATGAATCAAAAGGACATCCGGGTTGGAACGGGGCTATGTGTAAAGGTAGGAAATAGTGGGAATGTGAAAGTAGCTCATTGATTCGACCCGGTTTTTATTTCTACTACTAAACAAAGCAAACATCAACTATATACACAACTTCATCAACATTTTCAACTACTATTACAACTAAATCCTTCTTTTTGTATTTTTCTCATATTTTTTTCTCTTTTTTTTTCTTTCTTTTTTTTAAGCATAGAACTCAAAAATATATACAAGTACATCAACAATCACAAACTAAATTCCTAAACCGGGTCATATCCATAGGTAAAGTTTTTGTAAGAAGTAGGTTTGGGTTACAACCGAATGGTATAAGGCTCAAACATGGCTTTCTAAAGACCAAACCCCCACCCCTCACAATACCAAGCTCATATATGTAACGTATGAGGTCCAACCCCCAATTCCCACACTCTCACACATCTAGACGAGGCTACCTAAAAGTCCCCTATCATTTTCACAAGCATGCTAATCCTAGGCTTCAACAAGAATTCGTACACAAGTTCTATTAACACAATACACACACCGCCACTCACCATGAAATGACTAGAAAGGGGTGTCGGTGTGTCATGCGGAACAATGTCAAGTGTTCAAATTCCAACAACTTTTCGTTTGGTTTCACAAATTTTTCAAAAATTCTCAAAATTTTCCCTTCATCCCCACACTTGGGATACATTGTCCCATTGTATGGTTTTGAAGGGAATATCGCTTTCAACTAAAACACCAACATTTGCTTATACTCTCAAACACCAAATTTCTTTTTGTATTTTTTTTATTTTTTAAACAAAATCAAACAAACTAACTACCAATATTTCAAAGCTAAAGAACAAATCAAGACTAAGGAAAGAGTACATGACCTGGTGAAGTTTGACAAAACAGATGTTGTAGATTATCCGACTTTCTATCACCACCTTCACACAAATATCCGTACATCCTCCCCACACTTGAAAGTTGCCATGGCCCTGAAACATAGAAAAATAACGAAATAGCAAGATAAGTGTAAAACCCCGGGTTGCCTCCCGAGCAGCGCTAAGTTTTCAGGTCTTCAGCCAGACCGTGCCACCCCCATTTAGGGTGGCTCAAAGAAACGGTTCCTGCCAACTCCATCACTTCCTCGTGCCATTGACCAAAATGCATCCGTCTCGTTTCGACTCGGTGGGTAATCAAATACACTCTTGCTTGAACCCATGTGCTTTTCTTCACGATTCGGTGGGTGCTTTTTTCTCATTCTTTGAAACACATTTTTCATACAATCACTAGACTCACCACCCTTCCCCTCAATGAACTCATTACTAATCACTCTAGTTTGAACATCAAAGGACATCTTACGCTTCTTTTCGATCATGGTAATAATCCCGTCTCTACAATTAATTTAAGCATTAGCTGTGTATAGAAACGGTCTACCTAAAATTACCCTTTGTTGTGCTGCCATTTTGGTAAAAGCATAGTCTAGAACTAGAAAATCCACCAGGTATTCAAACTCTCCCAACTGAATCTTAACATTCCTAACCATTCCCCGTGGACGCCTCCAACTTTCATCCGCCAAGCTCACCATGGTGTCTATATCTTCAAGCGGACCAAAGTCGTACATATCGTATAGATCGCCTGGTAGCACACTCATACTCGCCCCATAATCCAATAATGCATAGAGAATTTTTAATTTTCCCACTCGGATCGGCACAAGTGGTGCTCCATGCTCTTTGTCCGTTTCAAACTTGGCATCCCTTCCTATACCTGCACTCACTTGACAAGAAGATGTTAAAAATGTTTCATTGAATTCACTATTAGGAACGGTGCTTACCACATTGATATTAACACTTTTAATGTTTTTGGGATTTATCACCGTGTCACTTGGTAGCTGGCCTTTTGCTTTCTTCAATATCGCCACTTCACTTGCAAGTTGACCCATTTGGGTGGTCAAAGTTTGAATCGCTTTATCACGGGCCTCGTCCTTTTGCATCCGAACCTTATCACGTTGATTCATTCGTTGCATTTCAACTTGCATCGCCTTCAACATCTCCATTACTTCGTTTCCACCCGAAGAGCTTTGACCCGTTTGATATTACCTTTGAAATCCTTGGTTTCCTTGGAAATTCGGGTTAGCTTGATTTGAAGGGTTCCCATACCGAAAGTTTGGGTGGTTTCTTAAACCGGGGTGGTAAGTATTAGAATTCATATTGTTGTAATTTCTACCACCCCCTCCTTGACCTTGTACTGCATGAACTTCTTAATATTGCCCTTCCACCATTCCTTGGTAATTTTCAGCCGCATGACCTATTTCATTGCAAATAGCACAAACATCATAAATTTGATTAGAGCTTTGAACATTACCATCGTCAACCGCATGCATTTGTGTTCGGGTAACGGCCTGTCGTGCTCTCCTTGATGCTTGAGCTTTCCTCTTTGATGTAATTTCCATTTGCTCCAAAGACTCCCAATCGTCTTACTCATAGTTCGTACCAAAAGTGCCACCGGTAATAGACATTAAGTCTCGAGCATCTTCGGCACTCAACCCCTCATGAAAAGCGTTCATCAATTCCCAAAGTTCAATCCCATGGTGAGGGCAATTCTTGATCATCATATTGAAACGCTCAAAGGCCTCATGAAACATTTCGCCTTGTTGTTGTTGAAAACTCCTCAACCCCTTCCTAGCATCGTTGGTCTTTTGAGCGGTGTAAAACTCGTCTAGGAAAATTTGTTGCATTTCCGCCCAAGTATAAATAGATGCCGAAGGCAAAGTATAGAACCACTTCTTTGCCTTATCCTCCAATGAAAATTGAAACAAGACTAACTTGACATCATCAGCCGAAAAACCTTGACTCCCAAGAGTATTGCAAATTGAGTCATAGGCCTCCAAATGGAAATAAGGCTCCTCCGTTGCTAGCCCCTTATATTTCGGCAAACTTTGTAAGGAATTAGTCCTTACTTCAAAAGTTATTCTTTCATTGTTGTGAGGGAAAACTACCGGTGAAGGGTTGTGAGTAATTATCGGCCTAAAATGTGCTTCAATACCCCTCGCATGTTCTCTAAGATGCCTTCTTGGTACACCCAACCGACCCCTTGGACGAATAGGACCCATTGGTCTTGGTATATGCCCTTGTGGTACGAATGGTTGTTGAAATTGTTGTTGTGGCATTGGTGGGTGTTGAATTGGCCTTTGGAATTGTGGTTGTGCATGTTGTGGTTGAACTTGTTGCAATGGTATAGGGCGTTGCATTGGTGGCCCTTGTGGCCTTGGCCTAATGTGTTGTGGTATGAGTTGTTGTTATTGTGTCATTCCACCAACACTTGCCATTCCTTGAGAATGGCCTTGCACATAACCAAAGTCTCCTTGGTCCCCATCACCCATATATGCATATCCTTCTTCTTCGTCACCCTCAAAATCCTCATACCCTTCTTCGTATTCGTCTCCCCCAATACCCGATGATTGCCCAAATGGAAGAGTCGAATATTGAAAACCCGACTGGTTTGATGGTCTAAATGTAGACGTAGCATGAACTAACCTTGTGGTAATATAGGTGGAGGATGATTTACCTGCAACTGGGAAGAAATGAGTGAATGGTGGAATTGTAGTAGAAGGGTTAAAGGAAAGTGAAGGTTCTTCTTGAGTGGTAATGGGTTGGGTGGTGTTAGTTGGTGTTGCATCATGAGGTGAAATAGGATTGGTAGTGGTGTTTGGTATGGTAGTGTTTGGTGAAGGTTGAGTGGATGATGGTATGAAAGGTGGTATAAGTTCACCCGTAGTGGGTGGTGGTGGTGGATCCATGTATCGAATTGGTGTGATTGGTGTAGTTGTTGTTGGTGGTGAACCACTGATTCTGTTCTCTCTTAGCAAAATTCTGTTTCCTCTTAATGTTCGCTCAATCTTCGGATCAAATGCCAATGGTGAAAGCTTATGAGAGCTCTTAGTACGCATGCACCTGTAAGTACCTGCACACTAACACACCCAGCGTAAACCAAAAAAATAACAAACTAAAAAGGATAAAAAATAACACACGTTGCGCACTACTCCCCGGAAACGGCGCCAAAATTTGACGTGATGTCGTGGTCACAATCAAATTTAATCCAAATACAACTAATTAGCTAGCAGTAAGTGGGTATCGAACACAGGGAGTTTGTGGAATATGTGCTATTTGAGAATTTATCTAGATTAACTAAATTAGACTAATTGCAAGAAAATAAAATTCAAGAATTGATTTGAGTGAATTGGTTTAAGAACTAAATTTAACTAAATAAATTGCAAAAGAGGAGTGTTGGTTGTAATCAAATTAGAGACAAATGACCATCCTAGATTTCCGGTTTGTTTTGACATTCATATTATCATTTCACTAGAAAGAACTACATAGACGTAGCTCATGTGTGATTACTTGCAGTGATGAAAGAGAACTAAGTACTCAGATTCCTAGAACGTGAGGTTGTTACCCGATGATCAATCAACCCTTACCCAAGCCTAACTATACCCATGATATCTCGATTGCCAACGACACCAAGAACGTATGGTTTCTAATTAGTTCAACATAAGGATTAACAAGTTACTAACAAACAATCACACACCATAACAACAAATCATAACGATAAAGATTGTTATTCTGGAAATTAGAGAAATCAAACATGAAATGTCTCAACCAAACCTTCAATCCAGGACAATCATCACGTGTTTAGCCACTCATGGCTTGAAGCAACATTATAACCAAAATTCTATTGTTCATAAAGATCAAAACACATAAACTAATGATTAGACAAGTGTTCTTCACCCAAAATCTCTAACCAAGCTCCAAAAATCGTTCACCTCCAGATAGTAACCGAAAACCAATGATAAGTCCCCATAAAACATCATGAAAATGACATTTAATAGAGGAGTTACAAATGTGGGAAAGATCGGTGCCGTAACCTACAGCCCTCTGCCGTAGGTTACGACAATCAGTACATCAGCACAAAGCATAAGGCGCCGTAACCTACGGCGCCCCACCGTAGGTTACGGCAATCAGTGGTTCTTTACGGCTGTTCACTTCTGATCTACGACAATGCAATGTGTTAAATGTGAGGGTGCCGTAGCCTACGGCCAGGTGCCATAGGTTACGGCACTGAGTGACGTATTACTTTATTATCTTCTCTTAATTCACCATTTCTTCAATTCTTGCACCGCCACTTTCTAACATCCGTCTATGCTCCCTAAAACTTGCATCTTGGGTACCTTAATACCTGCACATCAAATCATCTAGTGGTTACCAAGTTCAAGCAAATAACCGGGTAAAGTATGGAATTTTATTCCATTTAAAGGCTTTAAGGGTTGTCCTATAGACCACCTGTCAAACAACCCCCGATCCCTATGTGGAAGTGGGAGAGTATAGCTATGGACTTCATAACGAAATTCCCACGCACGCCATCAAGTCACGATAGCATTTGGGTTGTTGTTGACCGTTTGACCAATTCTGCTCACTTTTGCCAATACGGGAAGACTACAAGGTAGAAAGATTAGCCCGAATCTACACCGATGAGATCATTTGTCGACATGGGACACCCCGCGACATCATCTGTGACTGTGATGCTCGGTTTACCTTGCGTCTGTGGGAAACATTTCAAGCGGCTCTCGGTACTACGCTTAATCTAAGTACCACATTCCACCCTCAAACCGAGGGTTAGACTGAGAGAACGATTCATACCCTTGAAGACATGCTCCGTTCATGTGTCATAGATTTCAGTGGTAATTGGGACGCCTACCTGCCGTTAGTCGAATTCTCGTATAATAACAATTATTATTCCAGCATTCAAATGGCACCGTTTGAGGCTTTATATGGAAGAAAATGTGGATCACCTATTGTATGGCACAAGATCGGGCACTCGCAATTAACCGGTCCTGAGCTATTGCAAGAGACGACTAACAAAGTCCTCCAAATTCGAGACAATCTGTTGAAAGCTTGGAGTGGACAGAAAAGTTACGCCGATAGACGACGCAAGCCCCTTGAATTTGACGTTGGCGACTACGTACTCCTAAAGGTATCACCTTGGAAGGGTGTGGTAAGATTCGAAAAGAAAGGGAAACTAGCACCTCGATATGTTGGACCTTTTAAGATTCTGGAAAGAATTGGAAAAGTCGCCTACAGACTCGAACTACCGGAGGAACTTAATAACGTCCACCCGACTTTCCATGTTTCAAACCTCTGAAAGTGCCTGGCTGGGCATGATTTAATTCTACCTCTTGTTGATCTCCAAATAAACGAAAACTACACTTCGTGGAGAAACCTGTCGAAATCATGGATCGCCAAACCAAGCAGCTCAGACGCTCGTGCATTCCTATTGTGAAAGTCTTATGGGAAGGAAAAACGAGGTGCAGAGTTCACTTGGGAACTCGAAAGCGACATGAAGGCGAAGTACCCACAGTTGTTTGCTACGGCTTCGACCTAATTTCGGGACGAAATTCCCTCAACTAGGGGAGGCTGTAACACCCCGTGTTTCGAAAGTCAAAGTCAAAGTCAAGATTGAAGTCAAAGGGAGACAAGATTACTAATTGCGATCTGTCACTCCTTGCTCAACTCTTGTTTTGACTTCTTTGACTTGTAGTTAGTCTATTTTATGCATTACGTTAGTTGTGTTATGTGGAGTAATTATTAATAGTCGAGGTTTATTCGATATTTATCGCATGTTTTATCGCTCTATCGCAATCGCACTCGCAACTCGAATTACGCGCTTTGGATATTGTTCTATGTGTGTGTGTGCCTTATGTGTTACTTGTGCATGTTTAATTATGTTATGTGTGGTAGTTAATCGAAACACAATCTAAACTCAATCGCAATCGAATCTCAAACGCTAAACGAACACGAAATAAGGATGATTGTATGTTGATATAGTAGTTGGGATTAAAAGTAATTTGACTAGGAAACTCTATCGCATCGCAACGTTCACAATTGCAATCGAAACAGAAAAACTCGTCGCACCAAACACTCGAATCAAGTGGCTAATCAACAAAGTGACCAGCTGATCGACCAGCTGCTCGATCGAGCTACCACTCGATCGACCAGCCATTCGATCGGGCTGCCACTCGATCGACCAGCCCCTCTCCTCCCCTTTCCTTTTTGGGAAACCCTATAAATACCCATGTCAACATCACAACTTACCACTTTTGCACTCTCCTGTCCGACCAGCGCTCTAATCTTACCTTTTCTTTGATTTCTCGTGATTCCGGTAAGATCTCAATCTAAATCTTGTACTTTCTTAATCTACACGCACTCCTACACCTTTCTATCTTTTGAATCTTAACTTTTAACCGTGAAATCACTAGATTTGAGGTGTTCTAGGATGATGTCATCATGTTGATCTTATGAACTTCATGATTTGACTTTAATCCTTCAAGAACAACTTAGATCTGAATGATTTCCACATAAATAAACAAAGATCTTTCATAGACCTAAACATAATCAAGGTGAAAACGATTGAAAGATGGTTTTCCAACTTTCTTTCAACTCTTTTACACTCAATGCACTCAAAACCGATAGAATCGGAGCTTGTACTGATCTTCTACTCATTCTTGTGGTTGTGTTGGTTCAAGATCTGGATTCTATCCACGAGATTACCGATTTCGGGTTAAACATGGAACACCGTCTTGAACCGTTAACTGGTCTGATTTGGGTGATTCCTGTCCGATTAGGTTACTAAGTCGTGATGAGGTTTCTGTTGTCTAACACGTTATCAAATCTTCTCGATAAAATGACAAACTATCAAAATGACCAAGGAGGAAGACGATCAGGCCGACCAGGTTGGAGTGTCGCCCGATCGGACTACTGTCCGATCGGATTGTCACCCGATCGGGTTGCCACCCGATCGGCTTGCACCTTGGCCCCACATTTGACTTTTAATACAAACTTCAGAAGTTTTAAACACCGAACGGATTGACGTCCGATTGGGTTGCCACCCGATCGACCGACCATCCTATCATATGATGTTTTGAAACTTCAAAATACTTAAACGAATTCCAACATGTTCAAAGCGCAAGGGTTGCCACCCGATCGGATTGCCATCCGATCGAGTGACCGTCCTGCTGTGAATTTGTTCTCAACTTGAGAAGACTCGCCAATCGGATTGCTGTCCGATCGGACTACCTTCCGATCGACCGACCTGAAAGGTAGAAATATGTCATGGCCCTCGTCCCGGTTTTACCCGGTCCAGAAGCCGCAGGTCAGAAAACCCGTGGTATTTATTAATTGAGTTGACAGCGGAAGATTTAAACATGATCTTTTTAAAACTTGAAATGCCCGATTATTTTATTTCATAATTCGGGATAAACCCCGTAATTTATAATAGAGGAATTTCTCAAGGGAATTCCCTGATTTACAAAACATGTTTATTTATTTATTTATTTGAGCCACTACTTCTAGCTTTGTTAGTGCTCCGTAGCACTTTTCCTTGGTTCACAGTAGTCACCTGAAACATGTTTTGAAAATATTTTATCAGCGGGGAAATACTGGCAAGTCACTCAAATTTGATAAAACGACACATAGTTATAAATTACAGCATAAGAGCGATTACAATGGCTTCTATCTTATTTTTATCTGGCACCGTATCACCTCTTGGTGACGATGGTATGCCACTATTGGGTCCTTTCACCCAAGTAGTGATGATTATCACTGTTAGGATTTATTAGCCTAACCGTGAGAAATTAGTAATGTGCACAATACCCCACTAGCCAGTGATTAAGATAACCATGACTTAATCCCTGTAATTATAACCTTTGAAAATAACTTGGAGTATGGTAAAACATTATTGATAAAAAGAGAATGACTCACATTGCAGAATTAAACGGGCAGAGTTTAGCCTACTAATTAGCCTTGTAACCTAATTTAAATAACAATGCACACAAACTAGGTCAGTAACTAATTCAACATTTACGATAACTCACGAGATTAAACCCTCACAACGAATGACAAAGTGCAATACATAAACATCCATCGAATTCACGACCAATGACAAAGTATGACCCTAATGTGGGCAGCACTTAAACATCCATTGGATAGTTTTAATCGATCGGACATTGAATCGTAGCAGCGATCGAGTTAATACCCTGTATGGTAGCAGCGCCTCCCTAATGAAAATTATGTTTTTGAGCAGTGTATCTTCGTTTTTATGAAAAGATTTTGACACCAGATGAAAGCCCCATGCATGGGCTATTTATAGCCTGATTTTGGGTTTACGCGGCCTGCGTAAACCCATACTCAACTCTTACGCGGCCCGCGTGGCCACCTAGTCTACGTGTAGGTCTGATGGATCATGAGTAGTGTCGCCATGTGGATGATACGTGGTCCGGATGCTTATCCGGTCAAACTTCAAGTTGACGCGGCCCGCGTAAGGGCCTTCTTGTGCTTTACGTGGCCCGCGAGAGGACCAAAAATATGATTTTCTTGATTTTTGATATGGATTAGGGCTTCAGGGGTCCGGGTTTTCACTTACGGGTCGTTTTACGACATTTTTGAAGGTCCTTACATCCTCCCCACCTTATTTAGAATCTCGTCCTCGAGATTTTCTGGAATAAGTGAGGATATTTTCGCTTCATTTCCGATTCTAGCTCCCAAGTGTATTCGGGTCCTCTTTTTGAATCCCACTTGACTTTGACTAGTACCAGTCTTTTGTGTTTGAGAAATTTAATCTTTTTGTCTTCTATTTGCAGTGGCTTCTCAACAAATTTTAACTTCTCATTTACCTCTACATCTTGAAGAGGTACTATTAAGGATTCGTCAGATAGACATTTCTTGAGATTGGATACATGAAATATGTCATGTACTCCAGCTAGCTCTTCTGGTAATTGCAAGCGATAGGCAACTGGTCCTATTCGCTGTATTACTGGGAATGGTCCTATGTACCTTGGACTTAGCTTTCCTTTCTTACCGAACCGAACTACTCCTTTCCAAGGAGAAACTTTCAAGAGTACCTTGTCTCCAACTTGAAATTCTAGTGGCTTGCGTCGATTATCGGCATAATTTTTCTGGAGATCTCTAGCCGTTTTCAGTCTTTCCTTGATTTGAGTGATCTTTTCGGTGGTCTCTTGCACAATTTCAGGACCTGATAGTTGACTTTCTCCTATCTCTGCCCAGCAGACTGGAGTTCTGCATTTTCGTCCATATAGTGCTTTGAATGGGGCAGCTTCAATGCTTGAATGATAACTATTATTATAGGAGAATTCGATTAAGGGTAGGTGGTCATCCCAATTTCCACCAAAATCTATCACACATGCCCTAAGCATGTCTTCCAGGGTTTGGATCGTCCTTTCACTTTGTCCGTCTGTTTGAGGATGATATGCAGTGCTTAGATTTAGTCGGGTTACCATTGCTTCCTGGAAACTTATCCAGAAGTGGGAAGTGAAACGACTATCCCTATCCGATACAATAGAGAGTGGGACTCCATGTAAGGATACTACCTCGTCTACATACAACTTTGCTAACCTATCCATGCTGAAGGTTTCTTTCATGGGTAGAAAATGAGCTGATTTGGTTAATCGATCCACAATTACCCAAATCGCATCATTACCTTTTCTGGTTTTGGGCAACTTAGTAACAAAATCCATTGTTATGAGTTCCCATTTCCATACAGGAATTTCTAATTGTTGTAGTAGACCTGAGGGTTTCTGGTGTTATGCCTTAACTTGTGAACAAGTAAGACACTTAGATACATATCTAGCTATGTCTTTTTTCATTCCTATCCATCAGAAATTATTTCTTAAATCTTGGTACATTTTATTGTTACCAGGATGCATGGTATACCTAGATTTATGGGCTTCCTCTAAAATTTTATTTCTTAAGTCTCCTTGCTTAGGTACCCAAATTCTTCTTTCATGGAATCTCCAAATTCCATCACTTCCTTGTTCCAATTCTTTTATTCTTCCTTTCATTCCTTCAGCATCATCCTTGATTGCTGTTTCTTGAATGTTCTTCAGTTGTTCCATTAAATCTAACTGTAGATTTAATCTAAGAGCACGAACTCGCCTTTGCTTTTCATGATACTTACGACTTAAGTCATCTGCAACTACGTTTGCTTTTCCTTCGTGATATTGAATATCACAGTCGTAATCACTTAGGATTTACATCCATATTCTTTGCCTCATGTTTAATTCTTTTTGCCCAAATATGTATCTTAAGCTCTTATGATCAGTATAAACAGTAAACTTACTTCCATACAGATAGTGTCTCCAAATCTTTAGGGCAAAAATTATAGCTCCTAATTCTAAGTCATGAGTAGTATAATTTTCTTCGTGCTTCTTCAATTGTCTCGAGGCATATGCAATTACTTTCTTGCGTTGCATTAGCACACATCCTAATCCTAGCTTAGAAGCATCACAGTAAACTTTAAAGTCCTCTGTTCCTTCTGGCATGGCGAGAATTGGGGTGTTTGTTAGCTTTTGCTTCAAAATCCTAAAGGCCTCTTCTTGTCTAGGTCCCCATTCAAACTTAACTGCTTTACAGGTTAGCTTAGTTAATGGTACAGCTATTTTGGAAAAATCCTTAATGAATCGTCTATAGTAACCAGCTAGCCCTAGAAAGCTTCTAATTTCCATAGCTGATTACGGGACCTTCCATTTGGTGATTGCCTCTATTTTGGAGGGATCTACGTGAATACCTTCATGATTCACCATGTGTCCTAAAAATTGCACTTTCTGCAGCCCAAATTCACACTTCGAGAATTTGGCGTAAAGCTTCTCTTTTCTTAACAAAGTTAAGAGTGGATGCAGGTGCTGACAGTGCTCATCCCGGCTTTTGGAATAAATAAGTATATCGTCTATGAAGACAATTACAAATTTATCCAAGTACGGTTTACAGATTTTATTCATCATTTCCATAAATGCTGCAGGAGCATTTGTTAATCCAAAGGGCATGACTGTAAACTCGTAATGACCATACCTAGTTCTGAAAGCAGTTTTAGGTATGTCTTCTTCTTGTACCTTCAACTGATGGTATCCTGAGCGTAAATCTATCTTAGAAAAGTATCTAGCTCCTTGCAATTGATCAAAAGATCATCAATCCTATGTAATGGATATCGATTCTTAATTGTAACCTTATTTAATTCCATATAATCGATACACATTCTCATTGAACCATCTTTCTTCTTTACAAACAACACTGGAGCTCCCCACGGAGAGGAACTAGGTTGTATAAATCCTTTGCTTAGTAATTCATCTAACTGCTTTTTCAATTCTAGCATTTCGGTGGGTGCTAACCGATAAGCTGCCTTGGCTATCGGTGTAGTTCCAGGAATTAGATGAATTCTAAATTCGACTTCCCTATTGGGTGGTAATCCTGGTAGTTCTTCTGGGAATACATCTGGGTATTCTGCTACTACAGGAATTTCTTTAAGTTCCTTACCTTTCGTGTTAATGATTACCGAAATCATATACACTACTTCTCGTTTTCTTGAATAACTGGCCAACATCATTACTGAAATGAATTTCAACGGATTTCGTGGCTTATCTCCTGTAATCACCACTAATTCTCCTGAGGGTGTATGAATTTCTATGGAATTTTTATCACAAAGAATTCGAGCATGGTTGGCTACTAACCAATCCATTCCTAATACGACATCAAATCCAGCTAGAGTCATAGGTAACAGGTTTGTAGAAAATTTATGACCTAAGAGTTTTATCTTTTCTTCTCGCAAAACCTTATCTATGTTAACAGCATTCCCATCTGCTGTTTCGACTATAAAAATCTGCCTAAGGTTGGTTAAGGGTAAGTTAAGAGCTTGGTAGAATGAAGTATTTATAAAACTTTGGTTTGGACCAGAGTCAAATAATACTTTTGCATAAACATTGTGAACTAGGAACGTACCAGCTATCACGTCAGGGATTAGTTCTGCTTCCTGAGTAGTCAACTGGAAGGCTCTTGCGTTTTTCTTGGTAGTTCCTTCTGCAGGTTTGGCTTTGTTATCAGCTGATTTGACTAGTTTCGGGCAGTCTGGCCTAAAGTGTCTAGCTTCTCCGCAATTATAGCAGATTGTTGCTTTCTTCTTCCTGCAATCTTCCTCTTGATGCCCCGGAATTTTACAAAAATTGCAATACCCTTTGCATCTTCCAAAATGCTTTCGTTTACACGCATTGCAAAATGGAACAGTGGAGGATTGCCCAGTTCCTTTTTTCTTGAAATTACCACGGTTACCCATGCGGAATCCCTGGGTAATCTTTTGGGCTACTTCCTTCTTTCTATTTTCTTCTCGTGTACGTACCAGTCCGTCCGTCAAAGTGTTGGCTAATTCCACAGCATCGTCAATAGTGCGAGGTCTCGCAGCTTTAACGATATCACGGATTTCGCCAATCAATCCCCATATATAGCGGGAAATAAGTACTAGTTCTGGCGAAGTCAGGGTTGGTACAACTCTAGCATACTCGAAGAATGTCGAAGTATACCCTCGACAGTCTACATCCACCATCCGGTGGCTCAGAAATTTATTCGCCATTTGTTCTTTCTCATATTTGGGACAAAATTTTCTTTCCATTAACCGCTTAAATTTTTCCCAACTCATGGCATAGGCCACGTCGCTTCCCTTGGCTTGAAGTACCGTATTCCACCATTCTAGCGCCCCTTCTTTGAAAAGATGCGACGTGTACATGACCTTGTCTTCCTCTGTACATTTACTTATTTTAATCACTGCCTCGGTTTTCTCTAACCAACGCAGTGCAGCAGTCGCCCCTTCGTTGCCTGCAAATTCAACCGGTTTACAGGCAAGAAGCTCCTTGTAAGTGCAACCAGGCGTTGCAGCTTTCATTTTCTTAAGGAGTGGGGCATGCATCCCATCGTTGTTGTTATTAGTATGGTTGCCGCCTCCGTTTACACTATTACTGAAATTTTCGCCGTGTGTACGTTTGCTAGGAATAATTTGTTGAGGTTCAACTGGATTTCGAGCAGCAACAAGAATTGCTGGAATAGCATTGGCTATTCCCTGAGCAACGATATTCTCGATATCTTGCCTATTCAGAAATTGATCTTCATGATTTTGTTTAGATTGGTTAACGTCGTTAACGGGTTCATTACCAGCGTGTTCCATCTGGTAATTAATATATATAAGTGATTAGCAGAAATAATCAATCAACCCAACATAATAGAACAATCGCACATAATCATGTCAACAAGTATAGCCAAAATTATCGATTTTTCGACTTCCATTTTTATATATTATAATATGCTTTCGTACACACCTGTTATCTTACAAAAGTTTTATTGTTTAAGTTATTTTACATGCTTATATTTTGATTATTATATTATTATTAAACACATGCTTCCACCACCACATACTATCCCATCAGCTGACATTTTCAGAAATGATGTTCCCTCTCGTCGTACTTCTAGGAGATCTGTTCTCCCACCTCCCGGATTCGATTCCCTACATCCATCAGCTCCTCGCCAAAATGGCGGAGTTCAGCCAAGTTCTCATTGCTCATCGGCGGGTTTGGTGCAGGTTCTGGGTCAAACTGAGGGAAAAAGGTATAAGGGTTATTTAAGAGATTCTGGAACTACCAATCATTGGTC
The DNA here is from genome assembly GCA_030545235.1 of Helianthus tuberosus. NCBI lineage: Eukaryota > Viridiplantae > Streptophyta > Magnoliopsida > Asterales > Asteraceae > Helianthus > Helianthus tuberosus. Next base: position 140,202,658 of record CM060411.1, on the reverse strand, counting down.
CACCATTCTTCCATTTCTCCTAAAGGTCGGGTGTTGAAAAGGGGATCTGGGATGGCCGGTTCCAAATTCATTGGGAGTTGGGTTTCAACAGGATAAGTAAAAAGGTTTTCATTGACAGGTTTAAGGATATCGCAGTCTGCCAGTTTGCGGTCTAACTCTTCCCACAAGGGCATTTCCTCGGCTTGCTTGGAACTTTCACCAATCTCTATTCCCTTCCCTTTATCCATTGGGTCTTTTGTCTTGGCAACTTTCCGAGTTACTGGTTTCCTTTTGCGCACACGCCTCCAGCCTACAATTCTTCTTCTTTTCTTTGGCTTGGGTTTCTCCGGAGGTTGGGTTTGAAATTCCATAGGTTCCTCCACGTCGGCACAATAACCGGTAAAGTCTCTGGAAACTTCCACATTCACAGGATAGAGATTGAGACTCTGAAGAGCTTCAGACAACTCATTCATGCTATTATCAGATATGAAGAAACACACAAAATTCTAGGTTAAAATTTTGTAAATTGAATTTTCACATAATCACAAAAAGGTAATCAGAAAAAGTAAATTACAATACTTATACTAACAGATTGATTCAAACAAAATATTGCGATTTATATATATATATTTATTACAATGGAAATTTAAAATATACCAGAGATTGTGCATTCATAATTTATTTTAGTCTATCTTTTCTTACTAAGTTGTTTATTTGATGGGCAAGTTTCTGGCTTATGGATGATATAAGTGCTAGTACTGGGTCAGCGATTCAATTATAAGTTAACATTTACTGCTACAGTGGCTAACATGTAGAGGTTTGCCCATTCTTCATCTAACTCATCTTCCCATGGTGGGTTATCATCTGTTCCCTGAGTTTCTTTATTAATCATTACTCCTTTTGGTTGTGACTTCTTTATTTTCTCTTGACTTTTTCTAATAATCCAACTTCTTTTATTAGGGGTAAGTGGTTTCTCAAACTGTGCCTTACGGACAAATATTCCTTCCTCAGTATCTGCTGAGTATCTTGAGGAATTTGATTGGGACGAGGTTCCCTTATCTTTTGGTGTACTATCTAGTTGACGATAGATGTCCGAAATTCTTTGCTTACCCATACTGTAACTAACAAGTAGTCAGTTAACAAAACACAAAATCACAAGATGGTAATCAGGAAAATTAAGTATTTATAAATACTTAATTGACTTAAATCAGTGGCTCCGATACCACCTTTTTCTGTCACGGCCCCCGTCCCGGTTTTACCCGGTCCAGAAGCCGCAGGACAGAAAACCCGTGGTATTTATTAATTGAGTTGACAGCGGAAGATTTAAACAGAATCTTTTTAAAACTTGAAATGCCCGATTATTTTATTTCATAATTCGGGATAAACCCCGTAATTTATATTAGAGGAATTTCTCAAGGGAATTCCCTGATTTACAAAACATGTTTATTTATTTATTTGAGCCACTACTTCAAGCTTTGTTAGTGCTCCGTAGCACTTTTCCTTGGTTCACAGTAGTCACCTGAAACATGTTTTGAAAATATTTTATCAGCGGGGAAATACTGTCGAGTCACTCAAATTTGATAAAACGACACATAGATATAAATTACAGCATAAGAGCGATTACAATGGCTTCTATCTTATTTTTATCCGGCGCCGTGTCACCTCCTGGTGACGATGGTCATACCACTATTGGGTCCTTTCACCCAAGTAGTGATGATTATCATTGTTAGGATTTATTAGCCTAACCGTGAGAAATTAGTAATGTGCACAATACCCCACTCGCCAGTGATTAAGATAACCATGACTTAATCCCTGTAATTATAACCTTTGAAAATAACTTGGAGTATTATAAAACATTATTGATAAAAAGAGAATGACTCACATTGCAGAATTAAACGTGCAGAGTTTAGCCTACAGATTCGCCTTGTAACCTAATTTAAATAACAATGCACACGAACTAGGTCAGTAACTAATTCAGCATTTACGATATCTCACGAGATTAAACCCTCACAACGAATGACAAAGTATGGCCCTATTGTGGGCAGCACTTAAACATCCATTGGATGGTTTTTATCGATCGGACATTGAATCGTAGCAGCGATCGAGTTAATACCCTGTATCGTAGCAGCGCCTCCCTAATGAAAATTATGTTTTTGAGCAGTGTATCTTCGTTTTTATGAAAAGATTTCGACACCAGATGAAAGCCCCATGCATGGGCTATTTATAGCTTGATTTTGGGTTTTACGCGGCCCGCGTAAACCCATACACAACTCTTACGCGGCCCGCGTGGCCACCTAGTCTACGTGTAGGTCTGATGGATCACGAGTAGTGTAACACTCCCATTTTTATCATATAAGAATTATAGGGTTGTTTAAATTTATTACCCACTAGTAACTAGTTTATTTTTGATATAATTATTCGACCCATATAGTTTTACAAACTATTTTATATATAGTTGGTTGGAATATTATACCAATTAATTGGCTTGTATATGGGCGACATTTCTATCAAAATAAAAGTATATAAAAACTTATATTATTAGATAGGTAGATTACGGGTAAGTTGAAAATTAGAAATATGAAGTATTTAGACGGACCCATGAACCGTCTAATAATTAAATTCTAAAAATACATGATATTTGAACCTACTCCGTTTTTAAAGAAACTTGGTTCAAAATGTAGACAAAAATATTCTCGTTCTAAAGACATCTTCATTATTTTATAAAACGTCATATTTTAGAAGTTATACGCGCCAAAATAAGTAAAATATATAAAATAATAATATAAATAACAGTTAAATCATTCCATTTAAATTGAATTTTTAATGTATACGTGTGAGTATACTATGAAATGAAAATAAAATATAAAACTAAAATATAATATGACAAATTGAAAGGAATGCATGAAAGCATCCATGGCTACGTGGAAGATAATCTAAAATTTTTGACATTTAAGGCAACATGGTTATGTGTATCCATAGGTGTGTACGTGTAGTACTTTGGTGCACTCCAACAATTGTGAAATAGTATAAATACATCTTGAACTACAATAGTCAGTGTCCATTTCTTTTCCTTCTTTTGTCTCCGATCTCTTTAGTAATTCATCCAAAGCCATGCCTCGTTTTAAGTGTTTTAACTCCCGATCACCGCTACCCTATCCAATTGATCTGAGCCCATAACACATGTCAAGGCTCTGCCTGACTAAGTTCGTTGGGGTTCTGTCTCGTGACATAGGGACAATGTTGAATTAGGGGTATTATACTTAACAAGAGTACAAATATATATATATATATTTTAAATAGCTCAGAAGTTATACCCAAAATTTATACCAGGAGGCTTCCTAGTTGAACCCTAAAGTTACAAAGTGGGTCCATTCTCTTTTCTCACTATTTTATTCCTTTTTTCTTTGTGATATAATTATATTAAAAAATGTCCCAAGTTGATCCATAAGTAAAAACCTGGACCCCCGAAATCCTACTGTGCATGGAAAATTAAGAAATCAAGAATTTTGATCTTCAGGCGGGCCGCGTAAGGATAAGTCGAGGCTTACGCGGGCCACGACAGCAAAGCAATTACCGGATAAGCTTAAGGGACGCGTGGCATGACACGTGTCGCGACCACCGGTGACTCAGCAACCTCCGATCTGATCCACACTTCCACGCGGGCCGCGTAAGGTTTGGCCGGAGGCTTACGTGGGCCATGAGAGAACCCAGTTTCAGCTATAAATAGCTTGGCTCCTGCGCTGTTCGATGGTGTCGACGAAACTTTCAAACTCTTTATAAATTCTGTTCGTATATTACTCTCAAATTAGTGAGGCGCTGCTACGATACAGGGTATTAACTCGATCGCTGCTACGATTCAATATCCGATCAATTGAAACTATCCGACATGATGTTTAAATGCTATACTTTGTCATTAGTCGTGATTCCGACAGGATGTTTGAGTACCACCCGAACTCGGGGAATACTCTGTCATTCGTTGTGAGGGTTTTAATCTCGTGAGTTATCGTAAATGTTGTATTAGTTACTGACCTAGTTCGTATGCATTATTATTTAATTAGGGTGCAGTCATCTGTCGTCTTCGTCTTATGTCGAGTTTCAGTTGCGGTGCGAATCTGATCAAGGCATGATGTCATCATCTTTGATGATGACATCACACAAATGACATCATCTCATACATCATGTTGCAACTTCATGTGAAATAGCATGTTTACATGGGATCAGAATGTCATCATCTCACTAAAAGACAAAGCAACTTGATCAAAATGTGATATTTCGCTTCAAGACAAGACAAGCATGTGAATTTCGCTTCAAAGGTTTCGCTTGAAAGCTTCAAGTGAAATCATATGTACTATATATAGAGGTTATGTCTTGTCATTTGTAACAGTTAGAGATTTTGGATACCGAAGTGCTGCCGGTTTATCCAGTGTTTGTAAACAATGTTAGATCAATACAATCAGTATTAAAGTGATACGCAAGCTGTTTCGACACCCGTTTCTTAGTTTCCGCCTCTGAAACGGAGTAAATCTCTTCTGAACGACTCGTTCGGGTCGCAAACCGATCCTACAATTGGTATCAGAGCTCAGGAGGAAGAGATTTCGCCAAAACAGCTCGTTTTTGTCACTTTTTCTGATTTTCTACACCTTCTTTCAAAATCGAACAAATTTTTACGGTTAAAATCGGCTCAAATTCACACATCTTATGCGTAATCATGTTTAAATGAATCCTGGAAAGTTTCAGCACTAAAATCAACGTAAAAACCAGTTAAAATCAGCTGCTCGCTTGAAAGTTGTTCGTGTTTGCTGACGTCATCATTGCTTAAACACCCTTTCGCTTGAAATATGATGTTTGTTTGAAGCGAAACACTGGTTCTCGCTTGAAATTTGTGCTGAGTTAACTTGAAACACTCTTTCGCTTGAGTGTGTACATCGAGTTGTGTGAAAATATTAAAAGTGATCATGTGATAGGTGTCAGTCCCAGGTCTCGTAAATTGTGATATTGCATGTGATCGAGATATTGAAACATTAAAAAGAGGTTGTCTTGAACTTACAAATCACGTGAACTGATATATCGATTCATTCTTTTTATCGAAAATTGTTGTTGAATATTAAATGTTGTCGGTTAAATCAGGTTACATGTGAAAGTATTGCTCACCTACATCGACTGAATACAAACATCAACTGAATTCAAACATGAGTCAACAATTCACGTGATATACTTGTTTAGATAAGTTCAAGACCAAGCGGCCCAATGATATTGTTTGTCTATTAAAGATGTTGGCCATGTTATAAGTGAGGTCCAATTAAAATCAAAAGATGTTGTCTGCCAAATAATTGTTGTCGTGACTTGTGAACTCAAAGTTATAAAAACATATAATAGGGTCAAAAGTCAAAAGTGTTGTAATTAGCCCAATCGATTTATTACATATTGAGTTTGTTGGTTTAGTGGATTTAGTGGCCAAATCATTTTGTTTCATCACGTGAACTTCTGTTTCAATTGAATTAAATTGAACGCCACAATCAGAATTGTCGTGACTTGAAATTGTTGACTTAGTGGAATTAAAAGTTGTCAGGCTTTATCATGTGATCAGATTTAAAATTTGGCCCAATCATTATTTTAAGTCCTTATTCAGCCCATTTATTAACAAAAGTTTTTGGCCCAATCGATGTGTTGTTTGATTCAAGTCTTGAGATTAAAACAGTTTGGAAGTAATTCAGATTGTGTTGGGAATTTTTTTTGGTGATTTGACTAGGTAAATCAGTTCGTGTGAAAGCTTGTTTGATAAATTCTTCGATTCCGAATCATGGATATCAATTTCTTTAAAATGACAAGAGAAACTATTGATAGAATAAATGTACTAAATAAAGAATTTGATTCATTTTCACGTTGTCCAGGAGAAAGTACAAAGAGTATTATTGAGAGGTATAGCCATCTTGTTCGCTCAATGTCTGAGACGGGTATTAAAAAGGAATCAGAAGAATGGGTTGAAAAATTTGTCAGTGCTTTACCTCAAGAAGAATGGGAAAATTATATCTTAAACTTGAAAATTTCTAGAGAATTTTCCCAACTGACAATTTGTCCACTCATTAAAAAGATTGAAGAACAGATGGTGATCAATGCTGAGAAGAAGAAAAGTCAAAGTGGAAAATCAATATTAAAGAAGAGCAAAAGTAAAGGTGTCCAAGTGGGAGAGGAACAAACTGAAGAGATTTCAGTGGTGAAGAATGAAAAGAAATCTGCTGATAAACAGATTCTTGTTTTGCAGGAAAATTGTGAGAGGTTGAAATCTGAAAATGACAAACTGTTAAACGATTTGAACAGTTTAACATTAGAAAACAAGGTTTTGAAAGAGAAAGAACAAGATTTTGAAAGTAAAAAGAAATCTTCAGAAGATGAAGATTTCTGGATAAAATTGGAGAACAAAAATCTGAAAGTGAATGAAACAAAATTTCAAGAACAGTTAAAAGTTTTGGAAAATGAAAAATCTGTTCTTGAAAACCTTAAAATTGAAAACGAAAAAACAATCAAGTCTCATCTTGAACGAATTTCTCAGCTTGAAAATGAAGCTGAGAATTCAAGGAACAAAATAGATGAACTTGAAATGAAATTGAAAGGTTTTGTGACTTCATCTGAGTTTCCTTGTCCAAAACCTATCAATTCCGTTCCAATAAGTGACAATGTCACAAACTTTGATAAAGTCAAAGTTGAAGATTGTGATGAGAAATCTGATGATGAAAATAAAAAATTCGAAAAACAAAAATTGTTTTTGAAATTAAAAGAAAAATTTCAAGAAACTGCTCCACAATCAACTGAAAAGGGAGAATGCTCTAAGCAAAAACCTTTGAAGAAGAAAGTGGAACAAAAACAAAAAGCTAAAATTTTGAAAAATATTCAAAAAGAAAATAAAAGTTCATCAGATCGATCATCCAATCGCAATCAAAAACCACAAAAAGTAAAAAATGAAAATTCAAAATTTGTTGGTAATAAGTGGTGCAGGTCGGACCACAGTGCTCAAAAGTCAAATCCAGCAAACATGAGGAAGGAATATCACCAATCCAAACAATGCTATGATCTGAGCATCTGGTGTGAAAATGGTGATTGGTACGATAACAGAGTGTGTTACAGATGCGGTTATCAAGGACACATTGCTGTTAACTGCCAGAGTTGGAGGTTTGAGTCAAGAAGATGTTTTAACTGCAACATCATTGGCCACATAGCTAGAGATTGCTCAATGAGATCAATGAGAAGATCGAGGGCTGAATCTCAGAAGCAGGTGAAGAAACCAGTCAATGTCAAGCCCAAAGAATAGAAGGTTCAAGAACCTAAAGTTCAAGAAAAGAAAGTGAAGCTTTCACAGGGGCAAAAAGACAGACTGAGAAAGAAGAGGAAAAAGGCGAGAGAGTATCTGGAGAAGATATTGTCCTCGGATACAACTGGTAAAACAGATAAAAGTTCTGATAAATCGTTTTGCTATCCAAAGAATGACAAATCAAGCGAAACGAATTCATCAGATACAAATCTGAGGACAGAAAAGAGAGTAAAGAAAGAGAAAGTTGGTGGTGATGAATTTGTTTATCTGAAAACAAAGGAGCCACATGTCGGCAATGAATCTGGCTCATCAAAGTCAGACAAGCCACATTCAGGCAATGAATCTGGTGTGGTAAAGCCAGAAGAGCCAGTTGTTGAGGTAAAGACTGAGAATTCTAGTTTAACAATGGATGATGAAAATTTTCCATCGTTGTTGAACAAGAATTCAAAATCACCCAAGAACGGTCAGGCTTGGGTGAATCTGTTTAAATGAAAAACCTGACTTGCCGGAACTCCCAGGTTGGTAAGTGTGGAGTAGGAATCGGCACATTTCTTGAGAAATTCACGAAAGTGATATTTCGAACTTACAAGTGGTAAATCAGGGACATTAAGTTGTACTTGATTTTCTACAAGTGATGGTTGAGGATTGATCTTAAAAATGTTAGTTTTTACAAATGATTGAAGGAAAACAAAGTGATGAAAGATCCCCGTATTTGTGAAAAGACACACAAAACTTATTTTCCGGAAAAACCATTTGATTAAAACAAACTTAAGTGTTTTGAGATCATAATGGGAAAATGTTTTGTTGTGAGGGGGAGTTCTGATTGTTTATGCCAAGTGAATGGAGAATTGAAGTAATTCTCATCAGTTGTCAAGGTTGTGTACAGTTTATTTTCAAATTTCCTAAAATGTGTTTGCATTTTAGGGGGAGTAAGAAATTTTAGAAAATCCAAAAACATTTGAAAATTTGAAAATGTCAAAAACATTGAAAAATTTAAAAATGAGTTTTGCTGAAACAAGAGGAAATGATAGAAAATCAGTTGGACTGTCACAGCATGCTAAAGATATGTAAAGCCTAAAAAGTGATAAACGGTCTCACTAAAGATGCGACGATAGGCTCAGCTAGACTAGTAGATTTGCGAAAACGATACAAACCTAAAGCAAAAAGCCTAGTTCTAGTGGGAAACACGGTTGAAAGTGTAGTACTTGGTTTTGTCCTTCTTGACTGTGTGCCTACTCGGTAATCGCTGATTGTCGAAAGACATAAAACTGGTTAAGTTTGTGAACTTTCACAACTTTGCTAAAAAGTCGCTGTGATTGTGCATTTTATTTTGCAAAGACTTAAACTTGTTTTATTTCTTTATTTTGTTTAAGCATCGGACATCCTCTGCGTATACGTGAGTATCGACCTGGATGTTGTTGCCTAAACGTTCTGCTTTATTTTCTTTGGTGTTTCGTTTAAGCTTTGGATCACCTCTGCGTATACGGGAGTATCGACCTGGTGGTTAAAGCCTAAATAACTTCAACTTGTTTTATTTTTCTTATTTTGTTTAAACATTGGACTTTCTCTGCGTATACGGAAGTATCGACCTGATTGTTAATGTTTAAACATTCTGCTTTGTTTTCGCACAAATCACAGTTGATAAAAGTTTAAAGGCATTACTTGAGTTAGTGTATTGCATGATGAGGGGATATGCTGAGATCGTGGGGTCCATAAGAATTTAGTGCTATCTAAATATACCTTAACATATCGGTAAGCATTTCGAAAGTTTTTAGATTGAGTTTAAGTGGACAACAATATCGTCAATCAATGTGAATCGTTTAGAACTTAAAATGAAATGAAGCTTAACGGTGTTGGTGATTTGTCTTTATAACTGATATGATCCTCTTACACAAACTCACAAAAATATTGTCTGTAAATATTTCATTTTTGCATTTAATTTCTGTTTTTGCATTTGTGTTTTATATTTTTTGAAAAATACAAAAAGATTTTCAACAACTGATGATTGAAAAGCTGATTTTCAAAATTCCAAGTGCTAAACAAGATGAACTGGTTTGGGAGTGTGTATTTAAAAGAAGAAACTGATTTTGAAAAAGAAAAGTTTGATTAGTTAATCAAGGTCATTAATTTGAACTTGATGGAACTATTTCTAATAAGTTTTTCTTATTGTTTTAAGTAAAAACTTATGAGTTTGTGAGAAGATTGTGCAGGAGTTGAGCTGAACAAAATTAAAGCCAGGGTTTGATCTCAAGGTGATAGCTAATTCCAGACAGCGATCCCATTATGATGAGAGGGGAAGTCTGACGAAGTTAGAGCCAAAGAGAAGATCTTGGTATATGCGAAGAAAGTGAACAGACCGATAAAGACTGAAGATTGAAGAATACTCGACATTTAAGACTAGTCAACATCTGAGGGGGAGTCTGTTGGTGCAGTCATCTGTCGTCTTCGTCTTATGTCGAGTTTCAGTTGCGGTGCGAATCTGATCAAGGCATGATGTCATCATCTTTGATGATGACATCACACAAATGACATCATCTCATACATCATGTTGCAACTTCATGTGAAATAGCATGTTTACATGGGATCAGAATGTCATCATCTCACTAAAAGACAAAGCAACTTGATCAAAATGTGATATTTCGCTTCAAGACAAGACAAGCATGTGAATTTCGCTTCAAAGGTTTCGCTTGAAAGCTTCAAGCGAAATCATATGTACTATATATAGAGGTTATGTCTTGTCATTTGTAACAGTTAGAGATTTTGGATACCGAAGTGCTGCCGGTTTATCCAGTGTTTGTAAACAACGTTAGATCAATACAATCAGTATTAAAGTGATACGCAAGCTGTTTCGACACCCGTTTCTTAGTTTCCGCCTCTGAAACGGAGTAAATCTCTTCTGAACGACTCGTTCGGGTCGCAAACCGATCCTACAAGCTCTGCCCATATAAATCTGCAATGTGAGTCATTCTCTTTTTATCATCTGTTTTGCAATACCTCAAATTATATTCAAATGTTATAATTACAGGGAGTAAGTCGTGGTAATCTTAATCAATGGCTAGTGGGGTATTGTGCATATTACTAATTTCTCATGGGGTTAGGCAAATAAGCCCTAACAGTGATAATCATCACTACTTGGGTGATAGGACCCAATAGTGGTATGACCATCATCACCATTGTGACATGGAGCCATATAACAATAAGATATAATCCATTGTAATCGCTCTTATGCTGTAATTTATAACTAAGGGTCATTTTATAAAACCTGAATGAACTCACCAGTATTTCCTGCTGACCAAATCTTTTTAAAACGCGTTTCAGGTAATTACAGTAGATCAGGAATTAGAGTTGGATGCGGCACCAACAAGGCTTACAGAAGTGGCTTATTTTATCAATTAAATTAAATTAAGAAAAGTTGTTTTATGTATTCGAATTTATCCTATATTAAAGCTACCTTTTGACACATGGTTTTATCCCAACTATTTAATAAATAAAAATCCGGTGTTTTCTAAATTCTGATAATTTTTCCTAACTCACGGTTCTGACGAAATTTCCGCTGCACTATTTTCAAAATAACCACCGGTACCACTTGGCTGCTCGTGGCTCTCGATTCCATCCAGGGTGGGGTCGGGGGTCGTGACAGAAGGTGGTATCAGAGCCACTGATCTAAGCCAATAGGTGTTGTGATAATAATGCCTAAGCTTGTATAAAAGAGTTAGGAGATTGCTATTAACAGGGAGCACACATGATAACATTTAGACTTGAACTTAAGAAAAGATGCCTTAGTATAAGCTTCAAGATAAGCTAAACATTTGTGTAAATAAATTGTGAGGGGTTTTGGTATGCCATGAGAATAATAACTGGAAAGTTGCAAGTATAATAAATAAGTAATAACACTTGACCAGTGTTATTCTTATTTATTAGTACTACTTTGTTCTAGAATATGATCAGTTAGGTGAATATTAACTTCCTGACTCGTTGTTGAAAGTCATAATGCACTTTCCAAATCATGATTTAAATACTATTTACGGGAAATATAAATTTCTTCTCCGACAAGACTGGGTATGGTGTAGCAGACTCTCCAGCTTGTCCGGTTATACTGGGGTTACCTCTCCGGCCTAGAACCGGGTAAGCAGGTATATAATATGTCAAACAAGTGACAAGATTTCCCTAAATAGTAACATGATCTGATATCTAACTTGTTTTTTTTTTTTTAAATAAGAATCTGTTAAATACATTGACCTTATGACGGGTATGTATATTACAGCATGTGAAATATATGATTATATAGATATGTATATCTATAAGGAAATCCAAAAACCATAAGGATTGACAATTTGGAATAAAGCATAAGCATATGTGTCTAGATTTCTTTATCAGGAATCTCTTGCGTATATCTATAATTTCGATATCAAACATTATTTCGTTTGATCATCTACCTCGTAACTCGTACGACAATATAAACAATGGAAAACCCTTTATGTTGGGACACCATCAAACGTATAAAAATTTCCAATGCATTACCATAAACCATTAACGCAAGTAAGAAGCGTGTAAAGTTGTGCTAGTGCACAAGAAAACACATGAAACGTAAATTATACGTCTATAGACGTTGAAGTATATCACACACGACTTTCAAAGCAAGGCCTTTTGAAAATATGATTGGGCACGACGAATCCAATGCTAATCCCGTTAATGGTAGAACTACTGATCAAAAAACGGCACTTTGCCATGTGATCCTACAAATGACATGAATCTCGCTGAGGTACGTTGGAACAAGATTTCACAACCATCGGTGCACAGTCTAATTAGAGTCATAATTATTATCACTCCAAAAGGAGTCACATACCTTTGCAATTCCCCTATTTCATTATTCGACATTCCCGGGTAATGTCACTTAACAACGGTTATCACACGAAATTCCAGATAAAGTTCTTATATTTATTTCGTTGAAATTCTGACTTCTACATATAATAAGTTGACTTTCGCGTTTCTACTTCCCCTAATGGTCATCATACCATAAGGATTTCTTTCATAGTAGCGAATATTGATCTATTTCATCTCTTGGTAAATCCACACGTTACACATGCACTGTTTGTTGCGCATGTGGTTCGTTTGATCTATGAAGACCACTGGAGGGCTTCATTCTAATTTGTTGTTTTATCAAAACTCAAATATTATTTCGCTATACTTGATTTTTGGCACTATGAATCCGCTTTGTTGGTTTATCCTATAAAAGCAATCTTAACACAATTGTGTGCTAAGATAATGATACACAAATTTATGTCATATTTCAGTGTATCTCTTAATGGTTCTTACAGCATCAATCGAGCCTTTCGTGATAATTATTGCTTTATCATCTTCAATCGAAAAACAGTATATAAATTTAATTAAGGAAAATTGGTATTTAATAAACCAACATTTGCCCAGTTGGTAAATAATAATCCAACCTACAGAATTGGTATATAATAATCCTACCTATCAAGATGTTGGTATTCAATGAACCTCCGTTAGTTTTTTTTAACTGAAGTTAGTTTTTAAGTTTTATTTATTACACAAACAGTCCCTGTAGTTGTAATTTACTAGTTTTAACTATGACTTAATAGCCAAAATGGTCCCTGAGGTTAATAGCCACAGCACCGCTACCACCACCACCACCACCACCGCCACCACCACCACCGCCACAGTACCACCAGCACCACCACCACCACCGCACCGCCACCACCACCACCACCACCATCGCCACAGCACCTCCACCACCGTAACCATCGCCACAGCACCACCACCACCATCACCACCACTGCACCTCCCAAACATTTTATTTTTATCCTTGTTGGAAACTGAAACTTTTACATGATCATTCTTTGTAACTGAATTGAACACACTGAACACAATAAAGATGAAGATCCATCATCCATACACAACTAGTAACTTCAATTTCAGAAATGATGCAATCAACTAACAAAAAAAGGTAAATAAACGAATGTTCTAAGTTCTAACCTGACGGAGACAAATTCTTTCAGATCTGAACCAGCATTTGGTTTGAATTCTGAAGGTTCATTAGCAGAAAACGCGAATGGCGACACCTTTACCGAAGCAACGTTTTCTAGTTGTGAGGTTGAGTTTGTAAGCACACTTGTCTGTGCCGTTGTAACTGATGGAGACAACGGAGATGAAATAGGTTTATTATCGTTTTCAGCTTCTTTTAACTCAACCTGTTCTGGAACTTTAGAAGCCGCAGGAAACAACACGGCTTTATTATACTCGACTAATTCAGAAGTTTTGGAAACTTCAACTAGTGTAGGGGTTTTGATGATGTCGGCAGCAGAGGTCTCAGGTTTATTATTTTCTACCAATGGCAACGACACATGCCCGTTATCATGAACATCATCATCATCATCATCATCTATCTCAAAGTAATCCTCAGGTGCACTCATCTGAAAAGCATGTTTCTTTTGAGGCTCTTCTGTATTCGAAGGTAAATAAGTAAATTCAACAACCGGTGTTTTGTTTTTCAAAGTATCTGGCATATCATTATCACCATTAAAATGGTGGTGGCGGTGTTGTGGTGGTGGCGGTGGCGGTGGCGGTGGCGGTGGTGCTGTGGCGATGGTTACGGTGGTGGAGGTGCTGTGGCGATGGTGGTGGTGGTGGTGGTGGTGGCGGTGCGGTGCGGTGGTGGTGGTGGTGGCGGTGATGTGGCTATTAACCTCAGGGACCATTTTGGCTATTAACTCATAGTTAAAACTAGTAAATTACAACTACAGGGATTGTTTGTGTAATAAATAAAACTTAAAAACTAACTTCAGTTAAAAAAAACTAACGGAGGTTCATTGAGTACCAACATATTGATAGGTAGGATTATTATATACCAATTATGTAGGTTGGATTATTATTTACCAACTGGGCAAATGTTGGTTTATTAAATACCAATTTTCCTTTAATTAATTATATATAGAAACTTACATAAATAATTACCTAATTTACAATATAGTATTACTATATTTAAAAAAATTCTTGTTAAACCATTGAGGTGAAAAAAATTTATATTTTTATATATATGTATAAAATTATGTTTGAAGTATACTCTCATTTAAGTTTATGTTTAGTTATTTATTATTGGTAATTAATATTAGTTTTATTATTAGTAATAATATATTAATAGTAGTAGTGTTAGTATTATTTTTAGGTACTAGATTTATTGTCAGGGACAGGTATTGGATAGCCTAGCCTTAGTTAGGCATGGACTGATCACCCATGCTTAAACAAGGCAGCTCTAACCAATATCCAACCATGATAATGACTAGTTAATATATATAAATTAAGTCATCATACTTATTTAGTAAATTTTAATTATATGTAAAAATATTTTATATATATATATAAATATATATACTTTGTACTGTAAGGAGAAGACATATTTTCATAAAACAATACAAGAATTAGAGGGACGAATAAAATTATCTAAATAACTGTCCAAGTATTCATGGACAAGACATTTTATACTTATAAGTAATTGTTCATCTTGTTTAAATATTCCACAACTATTAAATACTTATAGAAGTATTATGTATCAAGATCGACAAAAGAGTTATGCAGATCAGGGACGTAAACCCCTAGAATTTTTATTAAAAGCTTTCAGTTGATTACACGGTGAATTTGTTCGATCACCATAATTATTGAACTATTTCAATCATTACGACACCTTGCAATATTGGTATAAACTTATAGCTTGGGCTAATCACAATCATTCGAATCATTCAAAACCACATCTGTCTTTCAACTCATCAATTAAAAAAAAATCGTGTTAATGCAATTATGTATTAAGACAATAATACATTAACTCTATTGTCTTTTCGTGTATCCTTGCAATTCACTCATCTCAGCACATTGATTTTCTCATATCATAATTCAATATTTGACAAATCATTTTCATGCTTTTATTTCATTTTTAACCTGTCGATTATAAGTCTTCCTCAGTTGCCAATCAAAGTAAGCTTTCTTTTAACAAAGAATTTTCTTGATTCTAAAAGTCCTTCACATTCATTTTAAATATCTATTGATCATATATCTTTTGGCTTGAACCTAATCACCTTGGAAATTATATCATTTCATCTTATTCGTTTGTCATCGATTTCTCGAACTAATTCAGTTGAACCATTGAATCCTACTTATTGTACAACTCGTATTCACAAAATTTGATCTTTTAATTTTGTGTCATCTACCTTAATAATGTTTTTATTAACTAAAATATGACATAAGTCTAAAAGAAATATCGTAACCCAAATCTCGAGGACGAGATTTAAAACAAGGTGGGGAGGATGTAACATTCCCATTTTTATCATATAAGAATTATAGGGTTGTTTAAATTTATTACCCACTAGTAACTAGTTTATTTTTTATATAATTATTCGACCCATATAGTTTTACAAACTATTTTATATATAGTTGGTTGGAATATTATACCAATTAATTGGCTTGTATATGGGTGACATTTCTATTAAAATAAAAGTATATAAAAACTTATATTATTAGATAGGTAGATTACGGGTAAGTTGAAAATTAGAAATATGAAGTATTTAGACGGACCCATGAACCGTCTAATAATTAAATTATAAAAATACATGATATTTGAACCTACTCCGTTTTTAAAGAAACTTGGTTCAAAATGTAGACAAAAATATTCTCGTTCTAAAGACATATTCATTATTTTATAAAGCGTCATATTTTAGAAGTTATACGCGCCAAAATAAGTAAAATATATAAAATAATAATATAAATAAAAGTTAAATCATTCCATTTAAATTGAATTTGTAATGTATACGTGTGAGTATACTATGAAATGAAAATGAAAATAAAATATAAAACTAAAATATAATATGACAAATTGAAAGGAATTTATGAAAGCATCCATGGCTACGTGGAAGATAATCTCAAAATTTTGACATTTAAGGCAACATGGTTATGTGTATCCATAGGTGTGTACGTGTAGTACTTTGGTGCACTCCAACAATTGTGAAATAGTATAAATACATCTTGAACTACAATAGTCAGTGTCCATTTCTTTTCCTTCTTTTGTCTCCGATCTCTTTAGTAATTCATCCAAAGCCATGCCTCGTTTTAAGTGTTTTAACTCCCAATCACCGCTACCCTTTCCGATTGATCTGAGCCCATAACACATGTCAAGGCTCTGCCTGACTAAGTTCGTTGAGGTTCTGTCTCGTGACATAGGGACAAGGTTGAATTAGGGTATTATACTTAACACGAGTACAAAAATAAATAAATATATATATATATATATATATATATATTATATATATATATTAAATAGCTCAGAAGTTATACCCAAAATTTATACCAGGAGGCTTCCTAGTTGAACCCTAAAGTTACAAAGTGGGTCCATTCTTTTTTCTCACTATTTTATTCCTTTTTTCTTTGTGATATAGTTATATTCAAAAATGTCCCAAATTGATCCATAAGTAAAAACCTGGACCCCTGAAATCCTACTGTGCATGGAAAATTAAGAAATCAAGAATTTTGATCTTCAGGCGGGCCGCGTAAGGATAAGCCGAGGCTTACGCGGGCCGCGACAGCAAGGCAATTACCGGATAAGCTTAAGGGACGCGTGGCATGACACGTGTCGCGACCACTGGTGACTCAACAACCTCCGATCTGATCCCCACTTCCACGCGGTCCGCGTAAGGTTTGGCCAGAGGCTTACACGGGCTGCGAGAGCTATAAATAGCTTGGCTCCTGAGCAGTTCGATGGTGTCGACGAAACTTTCAAACTCTTTATAAATTATGTTCCTATATTACTCTGAAATTAGTGAGGCGTTGCTACGATGCAGGGTATTAACTCGATCGCTACTACGATTCAATATCCGATCAACTGAAACTATCCGACAGGATGTTGAAATGTTATACTTTGTCATTAGTCGTGATTCCGACAGGATGTTTGAGTACCACCCGAACTCGGGGAATACTCTGTCATTCGTTGTGAATCCGATGGATGTTTAAGTGATTGCACTTTGTCATTCGTTGTGAGGGTTTTAATCTCGTGAGTTATCGTAAATGCTGTATTAGTTACTGACCTAGTTCGTATGCATTATTATTTAATTAGGGTACAAGGCTAATCAGTAGGCTAGGCCCATATAAATCTGCATTGTGAGTCATTCTCTTTTTATCAACTGTTTTACAATACGTCAAATTATTTTCAAATGTTATAATTACAGGGAGTAATTCATGGTAATCTTAATCAATGGCTAGTGGAGTATTGTGCACATTACTAATTTCTCACTGGGTTAGGCAAAAAAGCCCTAACAGTGATAATCATCACTACTTGGGTGACAGGACCCAATAGTGGTATGACCATCGTCACCATTGTGACACGGAGCCATATAACATTAAGATATAATCCATTGTAATCGCTATTATGCTGTAATTTATAACTAAGGGTCATTTTATAAAACGTGAATGAACTCACCAGTATTTCCTGCTGACCAAATCTTTTTAAAACGCGTTTCAAGTAATTACAGTAGATCAGGAATTAGAGTTGGATGCGGCACCAACAAGGCTTACAGAAGTGGCTTATTTTATCAATTAAATTAAATTAAGAAAAGTTGTTTTATGTATTCGAATTTATCCTATATTAAAGCTACCTTTTGACACATGGTTTTATCCCATCTATTTAATAAATAAAAATCCGGTGTTTTCTAAACTCTGATAATTTTTCCTAACTCACGGTTCTGATGAAATTTCCGCTGCACTATTTTCAAAATAACCAAATGTACCACTTGGCTGCTCGCGGCTCTCGATTCCATCCAGGGTGGGGTCGGGGGTCGTGACAATTAGGGTCGCCATGTGGATGATACGTGGTCCGGATGCTTATCCGGTCAAACTTCAAGTTGACGCGGCCCGCGTAAGGTCATTCTTGTGCTTTATGCGGCCCGCGAGAGGACCAAAAATATGATTTTCTTGATTTTTGATATGGATTAGGGCTTCAGGGGTCCAGGTTTTCACTTACGGGTCATTTTAGGACATTTTTGAAGGTCCTTAGAAAATACTCCTCTGTTTTCAAAATGCTACAACAAAAACTTCAAAAGTCAAGCCATCATACACAAACACATCCTTCACAAAGGAAGAAATAATCCACTCGAAAGGTCACCCGATCGGATGACCATCCGAGCGGATTGTCACCCGATCGACAGGCTACCCGATCGGATTGCCATCCGACCGGAGTACTATCTGATCCACTAACACTTCACTCTGTTTTACGAATCGCTTATCGTTATGCTGTCGTTCTGATCGGGCTAATCTCACTCTAAGCGCTCCCTTCAATCCACCAATCGCTGTGAGTATACTTGATCCCTTTTTGCTTTACGCACT
This sequence comes from Helianthus tuberosus, assembly GCA_030545235.1. Lineage (NCBI taxonomy): Eukaryota > Viridiplantae > Streptophyta > Magnoliopsida > Asterales > Asteraceae > Helianthus > Helianthus tuberosus. The sequence goes on along the minus strand of CM060411.1, from coordinate 140,183,991 downwards.
TTTGGGTGTTACATACGTTACTTATTCTAAATCACATCGAACACACTACGCAATACTTTAAACGCTAACCGATTATCGCATGTTATACGTGACTTAATGAATGCTTGTTTGTTGTGTTTACACATGGAATGCTGTCTACCTGCCTTAGCAACGATAGTACTATTTGTTTGGACTCAGCACCTGTTTACTCATGGGTTGTTAAGGAAAATTTGTTACATGGCTCACAGTGGTGAGTGTGTATTACGAACTGCCTTTTGCAGTTAACCTGCAATCATTGGTATCAATAGGTTCATGTCGATAACTAACATGCCTCATTTTACACTGTGTACGTGCTGGTTATGCGTAACAATTTCGAACTCTATTATATCTATTAAACTTGTATGCTCACCTTTACACTATGTGTATTGACTTTTACTTTAACGTATGTGACAGGTGCTTAGGATGCTTATTTGCTTAGCTTGCTGTGAAATCGAGGCTAGGAAAGACCTAGAACAATAAACAATTGTCTGTAATAAAAATCTGAGTTGTCGGAACCGAATAATTTGACTAGATCTTGTCTGTAATAATTATGTTTCCTTTTATGACTTGGTATGGGACATGTTGCTTTAAATAATTTGTAATTATAGTTGTTATGGAAACTTTCTGACAATCTGTTTCGCTCAGTGCCATGCCCCGATGTTTCCGCCATCGGTTGGCGTATGACATCTTGAATGCTAGAATCAACCATTGTTACTTCAATTTCTCTTCACTGGTAACTATTCTTATCATTTTGATGTTATAAATGAGAGTGAGTTGTTAGAGCTTCATCACTACTGTATACTTGCTTGTATATTAAAACAAAGTTGAAATTTGATAATCTCACATAACCTAGTTTAATCAGTTTTGCAAATGTATTTTAAACCTTGTGAAGTTGTGATAGAATTATAAAGTCTTTAAAAGTTATTTTTATATGTTTTATAAATTTTAAAACATTTTTTATTAATGAATTAACTATCTAATTCAGATACCTTTTACAAGTACAAATAAAAAACATGTTACATAAATTAAATCACGCTACTTGTAAAAGTGTATTTATATTACATGTTGTTAACCCTATCTAAAAAAATTATTATCATAGGAATATTTAAAGTCTTTGTTATTAAACATAAATAACTAAAAAAAAGTCACAAAAGTAGATGATTCACACTACATAGTAGGAATTGTTCTGATGAGTCACAAAGGTCATGGGGGTAGGGGTGGACGACTCGGAAGTGAGAAAAGTTGCTAAGTTGTTAAAATGCGGAGTAGGAACTCTCCCTTTCGTGTACTTGCGACTGCCTATAGGTGCCGATAAGAAGAGAATCAAGTTTTGGGAACCCGTCAGCAAGAGATTCCAATCTAAGCTTAATGCTTGGAAAGCCAAAATGCTAAGTTTTGCGGGACATGTCACCCTCGCAAAAGCAGTTTTGGACAGTTTGCCATCGTTTTGGGAGTATTTAGAGCTCCCAAAGCGGTCCTAAATTGCTAAAGGGGATGCGGAGGTCGTTTGTATAGGGAAAGGTGGGGCAAAGGAATAAAATGGTTTGGGTTAAATGGTGCAAAATGACGAAACCAAAGTAACAAGGCCGAATTGGGATCGACGATTTGGAAAGTTTCAAGTTAGCCCTCCTAGCTAAGTGGTGGTGGCGTATAAAAGAAGACCCAGAGCAGTTGTGGGCACAAGTTATTACCGCCATTCATGGTCCTAATAAAGGGCTGCAACTCATTCAAGTTAAGCAATCGGTGCCGGGGTGGTGGAAAAATATAGCAAATATTGACACCAGCCTTGCAAAAATGGGAATAAATGTGAAAGACAAGTTGAAAGTTCAGGTTAGAGATGGCAGAAGTATCCTCTTTTCGCATGATAACTGGACAAGGCATGGTCCTTTAAAGATTAGTTTCCCTCACGCTTAAAGGTTATCGGCTAACAAAAAGGAATCCATTTCTTCATGTTGTTCAATGGAGTTGGGGTTGGCTGAAAAATCCGAGCTCAGATACAGAGTGGATTGAAGTCGGAAATCTGATTATAGTACTGTTTACGCTTTCTATAAAATCGATTTTTATTTCAATACATAAACACCCGCAGCAATGCACGGACATACCCACCAGTATTTATCTTATATTTATTAAACTATAAGGTAGGTTTGCAATTACCTGTTAATTACAAGGTAAGAGGATGAAAATTTGGTGGGGGATCTGAATATGATTAGCACTCGTATAGATATAAGGATTATGGTAAAAACTAATGACATTTTTGTGAATCAAAGAAACCTGATCACACGCAAACACCAACACCCCACTAGGGTTGTTCAAACTGCTCGACGATCGCTCGAAAAATGCTCGTTCGATTCCAGCTTAGTATGTAAATGAGTCGCTCGGCTCGGTTCGATTTGAAAATGAGCCAAGCATGAGCAAAGGTCCACTCGCTTGTCGATCGCTCGGTTTCTCTCGAATTATTTTTATTAAATAATTAATATATATATATATATATATATATATATATAGGGTGGAGTTATTGTAAAAAAGACCAAAAGTGTGAGAAAGGTAAGAAAGAATCTCAACCATTAGATCTAAATTAATTGAAAAGGGTATAATTGTAAATGCATTAACAAATTCAAATATGGTAATCCTTGATTTAAGGATTTGGAGAGAGAAAATCCTTGATTTAAGGACTTATAACCATCCATAAATATAACACCATTCAGAGCATGTTCATACATGGTGTTTTAAGTATAACACCATTCAGAAAATATAACACCATTCAGCACAAAATATAACACCGTTCAGCCCAAAAAAAACACCATTCACACAAAAATAACATCATTCAGCACAAACATAACATCATTCAGCACAAAAAAAAACACCATTCACACAAAAATAACATCATTCAGCACAAAATATAACACCATTCAGCACAAAAAAAAACACCATTCACACAAAAAATAACATCATTCAGCACAAAATATAACACCATTCAGCACAAAAAATAACATCATTCAGCACAAAAATAACACCATTCAGCACAAAAAAAACACCATTCAGCAGTAAATAAAATAAACACCATTCAGTACAAGAATATAACACCATTCAGTAAAAGAAATATAACACCATTCAGAAAAAGAAAAAAAAAAACACCATTCAGAAAAGAAAAAAACACCATTAAGAAAAGAAAAATAACACCATTCAGAAAAGAAAAAAACACCATTAACAAAGGAAAATAACACCATTAATGAAAAGAAAAATAACACCATTCAATAATCCTTACATCTTTGTATCGTCTTCTTCTCCGATTGGAATGTCTCCTGCGGATCCTTCTCGTAGCGGTTGAAATGGGCCACCGTCATCAGATTATTTTCAAAACCTCTACACCTTTTCTCGAAACCTACTTACCGATGTCAACGGACTCCACAAACGCGACGGCGAATCATGAATATATTACTGTCGCCGGTTAGAAAAACCTCCATCAATGACGGTACGAACTTATCTACACCGACGTGGTTGTCAATTGCACCTTTCCGTTTCCCGTTGGAGACAACAGAACTAGTCGACGATTAGTCATTCACGTGTCCACTTCCGGCAGTGGCGATCTGACCTAGACTTCACCGACGCCATGTTTTTTTTACGTTTCCGATTACATATTGTTTGCAGGGATTCTGTTCTGAATATGGAAGAAGAAAGAGAGAGAAAGAGAGAAATTAGGAACGTATGATTGATAGAGAGAGAATGAAATTGCAGGGATTTTGATTTACAAAATGAAGATAAAAAGACACAATTGCCCCTAGATATTTCAATTCAATCCAAATTAATAAAAATATTATACATTTTGGTCCCTATTGATCTCAACCATTAGATCAAAAGATCTAAAGGCTGAGATTCTTTCTTACCTTTCTCACACTTTGGGCATTTTTTTTACAGGATCCTAACTCTATATATATATATATATATATATATATATGTATATATATATACATATATATATATATAGGGTAAGTTTCATTTGAGAACCACCTTTATTGTGAGAACCATGAGAACTAATGTGAACACACTAAAAAAACCTAAAAAACCTAACCTCCACCTCCCCCCCCCCCCCAAAAAAAAATACCTAACCCCCCCCCCCCCCAGCTAAATGCTAAAAACTAAACCCCCCTAAAAAACCTAACCCTCCACCCCCAAAAACCTAAACCCCACCCCCCACCTAAGCTAAAATGCTAAAAACTAAACCCCCTTAAAAATCTAAAAATCACACAAATTTTTTTAATATTTTTTACATTAAAATATTTACTTTTAGTAGCCAATTTTTTTTTTAAATTAATTTTTTTGGGTAACGAAATATAGAGATTTTTTTTATAAAAAATATTAAAAAAAATTATGTGTTTTTTAGCTATTTTTAAATTTTTTTTGTTTTTTTTCACATTGGTTCTCACGATTATCGCAATAAAGGTGGTTCTCGCATGAACCTTACCATATATATATATAGGGTAAGGTTCATGCGAGAACCACCTTTATTGCGATAATCGCGAGAACCAATGTGAACACAACATAAAATAGCTAAAAAAAAACCTAAAAAACCCTAACTCCCACCCCCCCCCCCCCCAAAAAAAAAAAAAAACCTAAACCCCCCTCACCCACCCCCCAAAAACCTAAACCCCCTCCCCCCAAAGCTAGAATGCTAAAAACTAAACCCCCAATAAACCTAAAAAATAAAAAATAAATTTTTTTTTTTTTAATATTTTTATGTTAAAATCTCTACTTTTAGTAGAAAAAAATATTAAAAAAAAAAAACAAAAAAAAAATTTTTTTTTGGCTACTAAAAGTAGCTATTTTTTATTAAAAATTATTTAATTTTTTTTTGGTGTTTTTTAGCTATTTTTAGGCATTTTTGGTTGTGTTCACATTGGTTCTCGCAATAAAGGGTGGTTCCTAACGGATCTTTGTCCTATATATATATATATATATATATATATATATATAGGTAGGAATAGTGTAAAAAGTGTCTAAAGTGTGAGAAATGTAAAAAATGTTTTATACAATTAGATCTTTCATCTAATGGTTGAGATCAATAGGGACCAAATTATAAATTGTGTTTTAATTATATGGACTCTTTTGAAAATTGTAGGGGTAATAATGTCTTTGTATATGTTTCAAATTAGGTAACCTCTCCTAAATTCTAGTGATTCACTCCTAAATTCTAGCGATTCAAATTTAACTGCTAAATTCTATCGATCCTAAATTCTAAAAATACAGAAATATGTAACTACTACAAGAAATGTATAACACTATACATCCATCCATCATATAACACTATATAACACCAAATAATACTATGTAACACCATATAACACCATGTAACACTATGTAATACTATATAACACTATATACCACTATGCATCCATCATAGACATGCTACCAGAAAAATATAACACTATATAACACTATGCATTTATCATATTACACTATATAAACCAAAGAACACTATATAACACCATGTAACACTATATAACAATATATAAAAATATATAACACTATACATTTTTGAATTATGGTTGCACTACAGAATTAATAATTGATGGTGTTATATAGTGTTTTTTGATGGTTGCACTACAGAATTATGTAACACTATTATATAACACCAAAAACCGTTATGTAACACTATATAAAAATATATAACACTATACAGTTCTGAATGAGGGTTGCACTACAGAATTATATAAAACTACAGAATTAATAACCGGTAAACGAGATGACACAAATTCGTAGATTAATTCTTAAATTCGAATTCCTATAATAAAGGGTGGCGGTAATTTTGGACAGTTATCTTTTAATCAATTAATTGAAAGAAATAGAAAATTACTAATTCATCATTTTGAATTAATTTAGATATAGGACACTTGTCATCACCACAGTATTTCTCACCCTTCTCACAATATTAGATTAATGTAAAGGATCCTATATATATATATATACATATATATATATATATAGGGTCGGGATTTAGAGAAAACGGTGAAAAGTGTGAGAACGGTGAGAACACTTATGGATTGTCCGATCAAAACAATCCATGTACTAGATTGCACGGTGGCGTTTTCGTATATAACATCAATATTATTAGAGTTAACTTCCATTATACTCCCTGTGATTTCGTCATTTTAACGGTTTTGCCCCAATAGTTTAAAAATAGCCATTTTCCTCCCTGATTTTTCTAATTTATCGTCATTTTGCTCCCCACCTCTAACTCCATCCAAAAAATCCATTAACTAGAAGGGTATTATGGTAATTTTATAGATATAAGCAAGGGCATGTAAGTCTTTTCACCTAAATAAACCTATAACTTGTTTATTTACATGTATATAAGTAATTCTTTTCTGATCCCCCATCTTTCCAACCACTCTTTCTACCGGCCACCACCATCCACAACCATCCACCACCACCTGCAACTACCACCTGCCGACCACGACTACCGTGACTTTTAACTAAACGTTTTAATTGAGTTAGAGCCAGGGACTAAACTATCGAAATACCCCTACTTTTAGTTGAACATTTTAACTGAGTTAGAGCTAGGGAGCAAACTGGCGACAAACTCGAAAGATCAGGGAGGAAAATGGCAATTTTTAACTATTGGAGCAAAACCGTTAAAATGACCAAACCACAGGGAGTAAAAGAAAAGTTAACTCATATTATTATGTGGGACGCGCTTCATTAAGGGTAAAAGGGTCTTTAACGCTCATATTCAAAACACCATCAATGATAAAACGCCAAACAAAAAAATAAAACGCCATTAAAAACAAAACGCCAAAAATTAGTAATAAAATGCGTTGAATATTACAGGAAGATGAAACAACACAAATAACTGAATTTCAGTTATTAACATTTATTAGAAGAAATTCCCTCCTAAATTACGCGCCAAAAACATCATTATATAAACAAACGTAAAACATAGCTTCCATAATCACTTCAATCTATCCATTTTCTGCAAAAAAAAATCGTTAACCAAAAACGCCAACTTAAACAAAACGCCAAAAATGGCAACAATCATTTCGTGGAGATACACTATGGGAATCAGGCGATACGTCCTCCATTTTGACAACAGAAGGAGGGTGTATGTTAAGACGGTCAGTGTAATTCTGAAGATGGAAGAAGAGATATAGAGGCAAATCTTATCCATTGGCATCGCTCTAGACAACGAATGCCATGAAATGCATATGCTTATGAAAGCATTAACTAACAAATTTAGACCAATCAAAGGAGATGTGAAGCCAGACCCTCCCATGACATCATGGCGTTTTGATGATGAAACTGACATGGTGATGGTTACATACGACAGCGGAGAGCAAGAAGTCTACTGGCTAGAGAACATCATGACAAAGCAGCGACTGGGTTTCATGGAATGATTGCATAACGCCACTTGTACCAACACAGAAATAGACTCAAAATTGGAGTTAATGCAAGACATGTTCAGGTGGAGGCTTCAGAATCTTCAAGAACAAGAAGCTGATGAAGGTGAATGTGATGACATGGATGAAGATCAAGATGAAGACTCAGAGGAGGAAGAAGATGACACAAGTGATGGATACTATTCGGATAAAGTACCTTCTAATGAAGGATTTTAATTTTTTTCCTTTTTTTTTCTTTTATGTAATCTTCTTTTTTTAAAGATAATTAAATGATCTATTTCTATCTTTGTTAGCAAAACGCCAAAATAATACTAAAAATGGTTAACCCTAACAAAACGCCAAAAATAACAAAAAATATTTTTCCTGCTTAATATTTTATTTACTCCGTTATTGTATTTTGTCATGTTGATCTGCATAAGGCCATTTAAAAAAAACGCCAAACTTAGAAGATGGGACGTCTATAACCTATAAAACTGATAAAAGCTGATCAACACAGTAAATACAAAAACAGTAACTCAAAAGACAGTTACTTTATTACTATCATTTATTACAATAAAAGGTCCCACCTAAACTACGCGCCAAAAAACTCCTACAAGAGAGGGGTCTATACACAATGAAATTAATCGCACCCAGAAAAACACAAAAATACCATATCATCTAGAAACCACTCCCTTTAAAATGCCACAGATGGCAAAGCTTTCACTGAAATTGATCCTTTTTCTGAGGGGGTTAACTCAAGAATATTTTGCTGAATGAGGTGGACAAATATTCAAGAAAAAGAGACTAATGACAGTGATATGCCATCATGTTAGCTTTGTTCTTGATGATTATAGGCATGGAATAAAGGGATCAACACAAGTGTAAAATGCTATTTTGGACTCCATTATTACAAATAGCATCAACCAAGAGTTGATCTTTAATGACATGCCACCAAACAAGAATATCACACCAAAAAACAGGATGCCACTAAGCAGCTTCTTCTGAAAAAGACGGGGTTTATGAAGGAAAGTTGGCATCTAGCTAAAGTATTCAAAAAAGGTTCAAAATGCCAAAAACAACCTAGTGATGAGGGCAACATTCCGGCTGCTATCCTCTGGTAAAGGTCGCCGAAATGGGAAGAAACCAAGTTCAAAGTAAGTCCAGTTTATATATCGCCTAAATTTCACCGAGAATTTTATTGTTTGTTTTTTTTGGGGAAAGTTTTTTGTGATTATTGTTTGCTTCAGAATCTTCTGAAGTTTAAATATATATATTTTTTTTATAACTGTGAACATTAGTTATTAGGTGTCATTTGGTTTGGATTCTCTAGTTTATTTTTTTCAGTCTTACTTAATTTGTGATTATTGTTTGTTTAGGACTGTTCAAATGTTATTTTTTCTCTGTTTAAGTGGTTTGGTTTGGTAATGTTGTTAGATTTAGTATTGAGATTGGGGTTTTAGTGTCGAATTACCTGAATGTGGGCATTCTTTGTTAAAATGTGAAGGCTGTTGGATCTGAGTTTGATTCTGATTGTATTTTGTGTTTGTAATTAAAATGAAAATGGATGAGTGTGCAGCGGAATTATGATGAAAACAAACTTTGCATACAATCAAACGAGAGTAATACTTTGATCAAACATCTTTTCTCAATGAATCGGAAGATTGAATTTATTTCAATAACGATTACAATGATTGATGAATGAATGCAAACTCCCCCTCAGCCAGAGCTCAGTGTTTGTTCGTGCAAAGAAGACGATGATGCAAAAGAGCTAATAGAACAGTACAAAATACTGAGCTATTTATAGGCACTTGCAAACCACTGAGCATCTTAGCTGACGTCACCATGAAAGTGACATCTAACCTCCTAACAAACTCTAACCTCTGATCTATACAAACACTGCTATGCTAACTACTGCTATTTCATTTCATTACAAAAGACACTTAAACAGCTGATGCATCCTTCCACTGCTGTGAACCCAACAGTGCTTGTCCGGATCAGCAGTACTTGACTCAAGACAGTAGATTGAGCAGCAGAGCTTTAGTCTTCTATCAATCTTTACAAGAGCAACAGTTGTAGGTCAGCAGTTTGCATGATCAGCAGATAGGAGGTCAGCAGATGTTGAAATCACTTTCAAGGGGAGAGACTTGTATGTAAACATCTGCTTATTCTGGATCCACTGCTCTGATCCAGTTTTAGCTTTAATTATCTGCTCCTCTGATAGGGTTCGATCCCAACAATCTCCCCCTGGAATAGATAATGCCAAAACTCTTCATTATTGTGGAATTCTTTATTGCCTCATCAACAGTTCCCTTATCTGACCTTTAAATTGTAGTTCAAAGTCTAGGGCATCTGTGTCTTCATCATCCCTGCTAAGTGGAAGATCAAGGAGATCCTGCAAATCTTCAAGACTCAGGCCAAGAGCTTGTTCCCTTGATATTTTCTCCACTTCTCCACCAGACCTGAGCAAAGTCAATACGCAGGTTTGTTTGTCAGTTTCCCACTTTTGTATTTTTGAGCCTGGTGGGTTTCTTGGGAGATGTTTATTTGCAGAGGTATTTGGTGAGGCTGGCCTATTCATGACTGGCTGAGCAGTACTTGCAGATTGTTCCAATTCAAGATCTTCTTTTATCATTAATTTAAGGCCTGCTTTTACAATAGCATTTCCAGCTTTGAGATCTTGAATTGTTTCAACACTTGACTGGTTTTGGCTCCTTCTATTGTAGATGTCAGCACCAGCTGGAGCAGTGGTTCTTTTGATTTGCAGCTTTGGTGGTCTTTTTGAGACCTCTGCTTTGGAGTAGTCAGGCTTTTGTGGAACTTTTGGATCTTTCTTTCTAAGTTCCTCTAAGCTTTTGTAGGTTGCCCTGACCCTATCTTCTCCCCACTTTGTCACCGAGTTCTTTGACCCATAGTCAGCTGCAATCAGCTCCTCTTTCATTCTCCGCAACTCTAAGATCTTATCAGCTTCAAATTGTTTGAATTTTTCAGGAGGAGTCTGCTTGACCTTATTTTTTATCATGTCTTGAATCCTAGCTGCTTCTTTTTCAAGCTCAGGAATGGTCCAGTTTTTGTACATGTGTTTCTCCCCCTTGTATTTCTTGTAGGTCATGATGTTCTCAATGTAGGCATTTCTCAAGGACTCATCTGCCCTTTCTGAGAGTTGTCGACATACATTTTTGGCAAATTGCTCCATTGCACTGACCTGTGTAAGTAGAAACTGATAGCTTTGCTGAAATTCTCTATCAGATTTCCCTTTTCTATTTTTGATCGCGATATCCTCTGCTTGCTTGGCCTTGAGCTTCAAGTATTCTTCGATATTGTTAGGCCTGGGATATCCTGCAATTGATGGCAAACTCCTTTTAACTGGGTCATCCTCAAAGTAGAAAGATTTGATTTCTTCCCTAACTGCAATGAGTTCCAGAGGAAATGAGACACCAACAGGAGGTAATGGCTTTATAATTTGAGCTGAAGAGAGAGGTATGGGTTTAGGAATTGTGACAAGTGATAAAGATTTTGAAGATGTTGGTGGTGGAGATGTGTCATCATCTTTTAGAATTAGCCTTCTTCTTTTTGGTTTAGGAGGGACTGATGATGTTTTAGGTGAAGCAGTGGTGGTAGATTTAGTGGCAGTGGTTTGTGATTGACTAACAGCTGTTGAAACAACTGGTGTTTCAACCACTGTTGTCATTACAACAGATGTTATAACATCTGTTGTCTTCTGCTTTTTGTCAGCAGGTGAAAATGGTGGTGAGATTGTTTTTGGTGGTGACAGTGGTGGTGGTAAAGTAGTGATTGTGGTGTGTGTTGAGGTGGTGTGTGGTGAAGTGAGAACAAATGTTGAAACCACTGAAGTACCAGCAGTAGTTGGTACAACAGGAGTTATAACAGCTGTTTGGGTGGAGCTTTGATGCTGATGGCTTTTGGATGGTGGTTTTGGAATATGCTTTGGAATTCTAGATGAGATGGACTTAGGTTTCCTTTTTGTCTTAGGATTTTTAGTATCCTTTGACCCAGAACAACCCTGCTCATACAGCTCCATGAAAGCTCTTTTCTCCTCATTCCACCTTGAAATATCCTTTGCCATTGTATCTCTTTTTACACTTGCTACTCCTTCATCAAGTGCTTCTTGAGTAGCATCAACCTTTTTACTACCATCTGGCACAGGAATTTTTCTGGTCATAGCATCCCTTTCAGGTTCAATGTAAAGACCATCATCTATTCCTTTCTTCTTCCACTCCTGAATTTTCTCCCCCTTTTTGGCATTATCTTCTGGGAGTTGATCAATGAAAAGTACTGTTGGAGGAGCAGTGCCAGTGGTTTCCAATAAATGGGCCTTGATTGTCTTAATATCTGCTTGAGTGTTCTTGTACCTAGACTCCATAATGTTTCTCAGCTTTTGGACATGAAGTTCATGTTGCTGATCAGCCATTTCTTTTTGTTGTTGGAGAAAAGATTGGAAAAGGTTCCAGAGCTCATTTGTAGCAAAAGCTTGTGGTGGAGCAGGTGCTTGAGGTGGAACAACAGTGGATTGCATCTTTGGATTTTCAACACCTGCTGTAGCATGTTTTTAAGATCTGCAACAGATGTATCCAATTTTTCAACTCGATTCGTCAAATCCTGATATTTTAAATCATCACCCAATTTAATGGGATCATCTGATTTCCCACTAACAGTGGTTTTATCAATGGTTGAGGTAGGAAGTGTACTCCAAACACTAACCACTGATGCCCCTTTTTCTTGGTACTGGGGTCTTCTTCCTTCAACACTTGACAACCTTTTGATGTTGCCAATAGGATAAATAAATCCACTGGTGGTTGGCAGAGGTGCTATGTAAGGAATTTCCTCCAAGGAAGTCTTATTAATGTAACCACTGTCCAACTGTAAACCAGTGGGTTCAACAGTTGTAGTGGCTGCTTCACTTGGACTACCACCAAGAGTTACGTGTAACTCAAGGGGTGTAACCTCCTCAGGTTGTGTTGGTGGGTTAGCAAGGATTGATACAGCAGACACAGTCATTTGTTGAGTTGTATTCTCATTGATGGGTGATTGAGAAGGACTGTTTAGGGCCTGGTTCAAATCAATTGCATCCAACAGCAGTTTAGTTGGTGATGGAATTTTGGATGTGAGGTTTGGTGTAGAAATAGGATTTGCTCCGGGCATTGAGCTGTGGATGATGAAACCAAGTGGTTTCAGAGCATCATGATGTGGTGGCCCTATGTGTACAACCTGTTCTTTTTGTGAAGAAGCTGGAGGAGTTTCGGTTATGGGTTGAGATATTTGTACCAACTGTTGTGAGGAAGTAGCAGCAGTGGTTTCTTGTGACATCTGTGTTGTCACAGGCAGTAGCTCTGGTATCTCATCCTCCAGAGTTGCCTTTTTGATGGGTTTTGGGGGTTTTTAAGTTTTTCTTTTTGGCTTTTTGGTGATTTTAGGTGTGGGTTTCAAAGCAGTTGTGCTGCCACTTTGATCACCTTGAGCAGTGGGCTCAGCAGCAGATACCTGAGGAGCAGTGGTAGCTGCTAAAATCTGCTCAGGCACCTCTGCTTGTGTTTTGCAAGGTGTTAACATTCTTGAAAAAGTTTCAGTTGTTAAACTGTTTATTTGAGTATAATCACCTTGGTTTATTGCAGCTAAATCATCCTTACTGAATTTCTTTTCAAAATAGTAACTTAAAAACCTTGGAAACAGTAAGAATGATTTTGTTTCAATATTATTAACCAAATCTTTAAAGATTTCCCGAGAATAGTTAAAATTTTCTTTTTGAAGAATTGCATATCCCAGATTTTGAATCTTTAAAGGGATTTCATTGAAAGAAGTGGTTTTGTTTGAAACACATAGTAGGAGGGTATGAAATAGAAATCTGGTTGCAGAAGGAAAATAACCTTTTTGTAAGGTAAGTTTCTTCATCATTGTGGTTTCATACCCTCTTTCAATGAAGTCAGTTTGTAACTCGTTTTTAGTGAAAGAAGTTTTACCTTCCTGATCATCGAGTTGAAAGACCTCTGAAATGGATTGTGGAGTGATTTGGACAGCTTTACCCTTTATTGAAGAGTGTATGGTGGTTGCAGTGTCTCCTTGTTTTTCAAGGGTTGCATTCTTCCAGAACTCTCTTTGGGTCTCCAAATAGATTGGTGCATCGACGATGAACAAAGTTTTGTACTTTGATTTTGCCATGGTGTCAATGATGGAATCGAAAACATTGGTGGTTCCTGGTTTTGTGAGAAGACCCAAGAGATTGTGAGATGGTTTATGTGGGATTTCAGTGGAGATTGCCTTTTGAGAGGCTGTTTTCGATGATGATTTGGAAATGGGTTTTGCAGATGGCTTCGATTTTGTCATTTTTGAAGATGATGATCGAAGAAATTTGTGAAGAATGAGATGAAAAACTGCTTTGAGAAGAGAATTTTTAAGAATTCAATTCGACAGTAAAACCCTGTTTTGGTGGTGAGTGGGGGTTTTTATAGGGAAGAAAGTGAATGCTGACGTGGCAGCCGTTACAAAAGGTCTGACCGCTATGTACTTCCCACGTGACAACCCCTGGTGAAAGTGAAGGACAATACTTTTATGAAAGTGACTGATGAAGGCGGTGGTATTAAAGCAGTGGATGATTTTCACTATCAGTGGATAAGACACAGCTTTTGAACAACAGAGTTTATCAAAGAAATGAGAGAACAGGGGTTGACTTTCAGCAGTGGACATATTTTTGAAGTAGAGCAGACTTTTGAACAATCAGTGGTTATGGCAGACTTTTAAGGATTTCAATGAAAAATTCATTGTTAGCTATTTTTAAGGATGGATTTTTGATTTCTGAAAACATTTTGTTGCTTTTATTCATAGAAAAACAAGATGTTGCTTGTTATTCCATGTTCAGCATCCCAATCCTAGAGACCAAGCTTTCAAAAGTGGCTGTATCAAGTGCTTTTGTGAGCACATCTGCCAGCTGGTCTTTAGTTGGGAGATAATGCAGAGAAATCAAACCTTTTTCATAGCAATCCCTCACAAAGTGATGTCTGATGTCAATGTGTTTGGTGGTAGAATGTGAAACTGGATTTTTGATGATATTTTCTGCTGCCTGGCTGTCCAACATGAGTGGTGTCTTTAAGGCAGTGATACCAAAATCCAGTAACTGATTCTGAAGCCACAGGAGTTGGGTTGTACAGCTTGCAGCAGCAATGTATTCAGCCTCAGCAGTGGATGTTGAAACTGCTGCTTGCTTTTTGCTTTGCCAAGAAACCAAGCAATCACCTAGAAACTAGCACCCTCCTGAAGTGGACTTCCTTGTGGTGTGACATCCAGCAAAGTCACTGTCTGAAAAACCTGAAAGCTTGATGTTCCCATTAGCTGGATACCAGATACCAAGTGTGGGAGCACCTTTTATGTATCTGAAGATCCTTTTTACAGCAATGAGATTTGATTTTCTGGGAGCTGATTGACTTCTTGCATAGACACATGTTGCAAACATGATGTCTGGTCTAGATGCAGTTAGGTACAATAAAGACCCAATCATGCTTCTATAAAGTGTTTGGTCAATCAGCTCATCTTTTTCATCAGACATGACCAGCTTATTTGTTGCCATGGGTGTGCTGCATGGTTTACAATCATTCATATCAAATTTGGTCAAAAGTTCTTTAGCATATTTTCTTTGATGAATGAAAGTTCCATTTTGCATTTGCTGTACTTGGAGACCAAGAAAGCATTGCAGCTCACCCATTGCACTCATTTCAAACTCAGCTGTCATGAGTTCTCTAAACTCTTCACACATTTTGTTACATGTGCTTGTTTCAAGCCATACAAGGCTTTGTTTAGCCTGTAGACATGATCTGGATAAAATGGATCCTCAAAACCTAGAGGTTGACAAACATATACCTCTTCTTGAATTGTACCATAGAGGAAAGCACTTTTGATATCCATTTGAAACACCTTCATGTTGTGGTTGACAGCAAAGGACAGGAACAGTCTAATGGCTTCCAATCTTGCAACAGGGGCAAATGTTTCATCATAATCAATCCCCTCTTCCTGTCTGTAACCTTGAACCACAAGCCTGGCTTTATTCTTGACAACAATACCCCTTTCATCAGTTTTGTTCTTGAAGACCCACTTTGTGCCAATGGGACTAACCTCTTCTGGCAGTGGTACAAGCTCCCATACTTGTTGTCTTTTAAACTATTGGAGCTCCTCTTGCATGGCTTCTACCCAGCTATTGTCTTTCAGTGCCTCTTGGTACTTGACTGGCTGATGGAGTGATAGAAAACCAGCAAAAAGACAAATGTTTTGGGTTTGGCTTCTTGTGAGCACCCCTTCATTGATGTTGCCAATGATTTGATCAGGTGGATGAGATCTCAAGAAGATTAAATCCCCATGGTATGGTTTGATGGCATTTGTTGGTGAAGGCTGCAAATGTGTATCATCTGAGCTAACCACTGCTGGTGACTTTGACGACCCAGCAGTGGCTTCAAAAGGTGGTGGAATAGGAGGTAATGAAATGGACACCTGCTGACTTTTATCCACTGTTTGGGGACTTTTGTCAGCAGTGTTTGAGGATGTGGAAGCAGTGGTTGATGGGCTACTTTGGTCAACAACTGTTGAGGTAGCAGTGGTTGAGCTTTGACAGCTGTTTTGAACAACTGATGCTTTTCCCATTGTGACAGACCTTTGAGGGATGATGACTTCATACCCATAGTCTGGTGTTGAATCCTCTGATGGACCTGCACTGTTAGTCTTGACAGCAGTGTTTTCAAAAGTAAAATTTTCAAGATCAAACAGATCTGCAGGATTTGCTGGGATTTTCATTGATGAAAGTTCATTGAACTTTACATTCAAAGTCTCCTCCACTACCTTGGTCCGTGTATTGAATACTTTGTAGGCCTTGGCAGTGGTTGAGTATCCCAGATGATAACCACAATCAATTTTGGCTGCAAATTTTGAAATGGAATCTTTTAAGTTTAAAATAAAGCATGGGTAGCCAAATACCTTAAAGTAAGAGATCAGTGGATTGATTTTATACATAATTTCATAAGCAGTCTTTTTGTGCCTGGGGTTTATTAAAACTTTGTTCTGGACATAGCAAGCAGTGTTTACTGCCTCTGCCCAGAAAGTTAATGGCAAACCTGAATCAGCAAGCATGGTTCTGGCAGCCTCAATCAAAGTTCTGTTCTTCCTTTCCACTACCCCATTCTGCTCTGGTGTTCTAGGGATACTGTACTGCCTTACAATCCCTTTCTTCACACAGAAGGCATCCAACTCCTTATTCTTGAATTCTGTGCCATTGTCACTCCTGAAGCTTTTCACTGGAAGGTCAAATTGCTTTTCAACCTGTGTCACAAAGTCTTGCAAAATGCCTGCAGTCTCATCTTTTGAGTGTAAAAAGAAAGTCCATGTAAACCTAGAAAAGTCATCAACAATAACCAAACAATATCTTTTCTTCTTGAGGCTCATGACTTGAACTGGGCCAAACAAATCCATGTGTAGCATTTGCAAACATTGGGTTGTTTTGGACTCTTCAATGGACTTATAAGAACTTTTATGCTATTTTCCTTTTAAACAGGAAATGCAATGTTCAGGACATGAAAACAATTTTTGTGGTAGGCCTCTCACCAAACCATTTTTTGAAATTTCAGTGATTGCCTTAAGATTTGTGTGCCCCAGCCTTCTGTGCCAAAGTTTTGTCTCTTTTTTAGAGGCAGCTGAGAACAGACAGGCATCAGCTCTGGGACACTCTTTTGACATATCAACAACATAAACATTGCCACTTCTTTGAGCAACAAGTTTAGTTTGACCAGTTTTGATTATTGCTTCAATCTTTTTGACCATTTCTGGTCCAACAATCCTACAACAATCTTTTGTGAAGAATGAACCAAATGCTCTGTCACTCATTTGGGACACACTCAGAAGATTGAATTTTAGATTGTCTATTAGATTGACATTTTCAAATTTTACATTTCCAGACTGCACTGTACCAGACCCCAGAACTTTCCCTTTACTATTATTCCCAAAGGATATATCACCCCCTCCATGGATTTTAAAGTCTTTGAGGAGAGCTTTACATCCTGTCATGTGCCTGGAGCCTCCACTATCTACATACCAAAGACTATCAAAGCATGCAGAAGCTCCCTGCACATGAAGTAAAAGGATTAGTTCATTAGTGTCTCCAAAGCCAGCAAGGCTTTGGATGGGGTCTCAACAGTGTCTGGGATGGATGCAGAATGATGGACAGTGGTTAGGTCAGGGGTTTGGACAATTTTAGTACTGTTTCTTGCTAACCACTGTTTGGGGTCTTGACCAATCACCTGTTGGTAACCAAAAGGATGCCTGTTCACTTTAGGTTTAGAGGGCCTTTTGTAGGCCTCATAAATGTGTGGAATCCTTTGGTAAGATTGTTTTTCCTTGCCTTTTCTGAATAGATTGGCAGGGGGTGCATCAGTAACCTGAACATCTCTTTTGACAGATGTTTGGTTCAGCTGTTTTGTGACAGCTGTTTGAACTGGCACAAACAGTGGTTGTTTCTTGGTGAATTTGACAGATGTTGATGATGATGATGGACTCAAGGATGTTTTAGCAATGTACTCATTCTTTTTCACATCAAAGTTTTTGAGATACACACATGCTTGAGTTTTGTGGTTTGTTTTACCACAAACAATGCAACTTTCAGCTGAAACAATGACACTTGTTCTGTTTAAATCATAAGCTTTTAAGTGGAAACAGTCTTTTGTTATATGATTCCTTTTCTCACAGAATTCACAAAACAAGTTATCAATTTTTTCTTTCTTCTTTCTCTTTTCAGACTCCTTTGCAGCAGAGGTTTTAACCACTGTTGGGATGTCCTTGAGAGGTATGACTTTAGCTTTTGGAGCTTTAACACCATCAGTTGATGTAAAGTCCATTGGCTTGAAATTTTCAAGAATATCACACTCATCAGACCATTTTGGTTTAAACTGATAATCTTCAAGCTCCTCAAAAGTAGAGGATCCCATTGGTCTGTCAAGTGTGATTTTGTTACCAAGTTTGTCAGTGATTTTCACTTCTTGGCCATTCTTGTTTGTGGGGATGAACTCAGTGGTTACATCAGTAGTTTGAACAGATTTTCCTAAAGCAGTGTTTTCATCATCATGTTTTCTATAACCAACACCAAATTTCACATTGCTCTTTATCTGTTTTTCAAGCATAACCTGATACCCTTTGCATGATTCCACCCATCTTTCACAGGTGATCTGGGTGGACTCCAACTCCTTTTTGCAAACTTGGTATTTTTCTACCATAGTTTGGAGTTGAGTTTTGGTTATGCTTTGTTCTTCTTTCAGACTGCTGATCTCTTTTTCTTTTCAGTCAATTTGTTTTTAAGTTCTTTTAAAGACCTTTCAAGTTTGACTTCATCAGTTAAGATTTTATCCCTAAGGTTTTCATTTACCTCTTTGATGTTAGCAAAAGCAATAATGCAATTGTCGAACACAGTTTTTCAAGAACTTGAGGTGATACCTTGGCAGCAGCCATCATTGCACAATCACATTGAGGATTTTCTTCATCATCAGCTCTTTCTTCTTTCTCACCTACTTTTTCTTCTTTCTTTTCTTCCTTGTTCTCTTCGGACCATGGGTCTGTCAGTGGTTCAATCAGGGTTTCTGAATTTTCTCCCAGCAGTAGTTCACCAGCCATAGCAGTAACCACTCCTTCAGTCACCTCATCCACTGTTTCATCACTTAGCTGTTCACCTTCAGTTTCAACCCCCTCTCGTATTGACTCTAATGCCATCAAACAAAATTCATCATTAGAAGGTTCATTAAAAGCATAGAGTGCAAAATTTTCATCACCAAGCTCATCAGGCATGCTGCTCCAGTCAACAAAGCCTTGAGTGAAGAAGCTTTGCTAATCTGGTTGTACCACTGCTGGAGCAGCAGTTTGAGGTGCAGGTTGCACTTGTGCCTGGGGGACAGGGGTTTGAACATATTGAATCTGTGGAACAGTGGTTTGGACATAATGCACAGGCACAGGGGCAGCAGCATAATGAGCAGTGTTAACATGTGCTGCAGGGGTATATTGGGTATAATGCACAGTGCTTTGATTTTGAGGTCTAGGGTTTGAACTAGGATGATTGATTATAGGACCACTTGTTTGACTCCTGCATTCCCTAGCGAAATGACCTAGCCTATTGCACTTATAACATTTGATTTTCGATTTATCCAACCCAACCCTTAGATTTCCATGTAGCCCTGGGAACTTTCTCCCTGTTCTTTTATAGAATTTGCTTGTTCTCACACTAAGCAAAGCCAGCTGATGCAAAATGTCCATCTCCTCTAAGTCAGTGGGATCAAAATGTTGCAAATCATTGAGTTCAAAACACAAATTATCTGACATCTGGTTTTCAGTGTTTGCAGTGAAAGCATAATTTGCAGAGTGAGGATCAGGGTTGGTAAAGTTACCACCAGCAGTTATATCAATGAAATGATCATAACCCTGTTCCTTACTGCTGCTACCAGATTCTTCCTGACCAAGAAGAGCTGTGCTACCGAATGAATAATCATCAGTGGCTTTTCCAGACTCTTGCAACTTCTTTTTCTGGTTCAACTCCCTTTCATAAGTCAGGAATCTACCATGAAGTTGGGTCAGGGTCAGATCTTTGAACTCAATAGAGTTTCTAGTCACAAATGCAATTGTGTCCCATTTATCAGGAAGTGATCTAAGAAACCTGCTATTTTGGGTTGATTTTGGGAATTTAACCTTAACAAGTCTTAGCTCACTGATGAGACAGCTGAACCGTTCAAATTGTTGGGTCAATGTTTCACCCTTAATGTGACAAATGGTTTCATACTGCTGATTCAGAATTTCCCGATTGTTTTCAATAACTTCTTCAGTACCCCCAAACTGTTCCTTCAATGCATCCCATAGCTCTTTAGCACTGTTGCAATGCAACAGTCCAGCATAGATCTCATTTGGTAATGCAGATGCTATGATGCTAAATGCTTTGGCATCCAGTTCGAACTTTTGAAAATCAGTTTCAGTATAGTTTTCATAGGGTTTTGGTACGTTCTTCTTTGGATCCTCAGCACTTGGCACCATAGGAACATGGGGACCAAAAACAACAGACCTCCAACATCCAGTGTTCTGTTGAGCAAGGATGTGACCCATCCTTCTCTCCCAGATGTTGTATTCATTACGTTTAAGCATAGGTGGTTTGAAAAGCGAGCCAACCCCATTCTTATCATCTTGTGATTGTGACGTCATCTTGGTTGTTTTACAGGCACTGATTAATCAACTTTAATGGTGATTAAACCTTACTCTGTTTTTCAACAAACCAAACAAACTATCGATATCAACGATTTTGAGCTGAACTATTTATGTCAAAATGATTGTTAAATCAAATTTGACTGTCCAAGCTCTGATACCAATTGTTGGATCTGAGTTTGATTCTGATTGTATTTTGTGTTTGTAATTAAAATGAAAATGGATGAGTGTGCAGCGGAATTATGATGAAAACAAACTTTGCATACAATCAAACGAGAGTAATACTTTGATTAAACATCTTTTCTCAATGAATCGGAAGATTGAATTTATTTCAATAACGATTACAATGATTGATGAATGAATGCAAACTCCCCCTCAGCCAGAGCTCAGTGTTTGTTCGTGCAAAGAAGACGATGATGCAAAAGAGCTAATAGAACAGTACAAAGTATTGAGCTATTTATAGGCACTTGCAAACCACTAAGCATCTTAGCTGACGTCACCATGAAAGTGACATCTAACCTCCTAACAAACTCAAACCTCTGATCTATACAAACACTGCTATGCTAACTACTGCTATTTAATTTCATTACAAAAGACACTTAAACAGCTGATGCATCCTTCCACTGCTGTGAACCCAGCAGTGCTTGTCCGGATCAGCAGTACTTGACTCAAGACAGTAGATTGAGCAGCAGAGCTTTAGTCTTCTATCAATCTTTACAAGAGCAGCAGTTGTAGGTCAGCAGTTTGCATAGGCGGTCAGCAGATGTTGAAATCACTTTCAAGGGGAGAGACTTGTATGTAAACATCTGCTTATTCTGGATCCACTGCTCTGATCCAGTTTTAGCTTTAATTATCTGTTCCTCTGATAGGGTTCGATCCCAACAAAGGCGTAGGGTGGAAAGATGTGTGCAGAAAAAATGCAGCGTCCCGAGTGCATCAGAGAGTGTGATCGTGTTGGATGACACCGGCGGAAATTCTAAAATGGAAGAGGAGGTGGAGGGGGTTGGGGCGATCGCACAAACCGTAGGCGAGTGCTATGTTTTGATTCGTAAAATGCCAATGAATATACCTTTGGAATTATTATATTTTGATTGATATATTAAGAGCATATTGCAGATTTGGATGACTGGGATTCAGACACACCAATCGCCGAAATTCAAAGGAGGAAGAATGGTTTGACCTTTTACTAGTTGTGGCTGTTTTTATAATATATATTTTTTTAGAAAGTAACATGTGTAACTTTTCTAATTTATATATAGGCATGGTGCCAATCGATCTAAGCAGCACAAGGACCCAGCGTAAAACACCGAATGGTGTGTATTTTTTTTATTGTATTGAATATAGTAGGCTCGCTCGCTATAATGTGTGTAACATTTGGGTTTTTTCTATTTATAGTGAAAGAGACAATTGTAGTGGGCAGTAAAAGCGTAAAAACTCGAAAGCGAAGAGGTATGCGTATGATTTTGACGCGTCGGACCAACAAAAACCCAAAACAGTCATACTAACATGTGATAAAACGATTTATAACACTTTGTAGCGAGGGCGTTGCTTGACGAAAAGAAGATACGTGTTGACGATTGTGTAGTTTCGGTGCAGAATACAGTTTCAGGTAACATGTGTTACCTATCTCGTACCTGTTTGTTGTGTTAAATAACTCTAGAAATATTACTTGGCTATTATGTATTTACTGTAACACCCCGAAAACGGGTTTGGTAATCAAACTACGTTAATACTAAAAGACGGGTAAATTACCGTTAGTGGTAAAAAGTAACCCAGTGAATATTGAAATTCTAAATAAATAAGCCTGTTATTATTTAAAAGCTGAAAGAAAGCTTTTAAGAAAGTAAAGTATATAGAAGCCTGAGTTAACGGGACTCAAAATAAAACAAGTGGTATCTCCCCGAACCCGCTAAGTAAACTAGGAATGTTTAACATAGTTAAAAGGGGTAAATATTATTGAAAGTAAGTAGGTTGTGGCCTACTTAATAACTAACCAAACATGAGGGACCAAAGTTGGATAACTAGAAACATGTATTATAAAAATAAAATTATAACAAAACACACACATAGAGTGTGTGTGTGTGGATCGACCAGGAAGAGCTCTAGGGAGCTCAAACCCTAACATCAACAAAATCAACAAATTGAAGATCAATTCAAGGCCAAAATCGATGCATGAATACATAGAAACGATCACCTAGTCGTGGGGATCATAAGGTATATCAAATTTTGATGATTCGTGAAGTTGTAAAAATTTGGATAATCATCCTAATCGTGAATTAGGCATGGATTAGAGAAGCTACGGCTAGATTAGTGATGTATATTTTCTTAGGAACAAAACCCTGAGCGAAAATCAAACATAACATGCTATGAATTGAAGGATTTAATGAATTACCACACTAGGTTAAGTGGGTTTTAATCATATGACGAAATTGATGATATAACTATGATTAGAATCATCATACGTGATTATAATAAGGAAATACTTGAAGAAATTGTGTGTTTGAGTACATAATCATACTTGCTAGGAAACGGTTTTGTATGATAAAATGAAAGTGATTATACATTCTTGATTGGAATGATGTTTGATATCATCACGTGTTAAAATGATAGAACCGGTAACATAAGAATGACGTTATCGGATAATGGACTAAGTAATTAAGCGAGTAGTAGAGCTACATCGGGTAATTATTAACGTTGATAGGCTGTTGACTTTAAAAAGTTAAACCGACCAAGTATATGATTGAATGATAAATTCAACATAAGAACCGTATGATGGAATAGTCGTAAATGAAGGAAAAAACTAGGTGAAAGCTTGGGGAAGGAAGCGGGTCAAACGAATCAAGAATGAAGGAAAAAGCATAATTCGGATGCAAGGTAAGTATAGCGTACACTAGTCTTATACTTTAAAATATTCTCTTATTGTATTAGTTACAAATAAGACAAATACATAATTGAGGTATGATGTTCCGGCGTGTAGACGTACGGAACAAGATAGTCGAGCATGACAAGAAACCATGTTGATGGTTTAAAAGGAGTTAAATCGGTAATTCGATCATTTTATGACAAATGGAAAAAAAATGAACTTTTAAATGGTTACCTTATAGGGTATACCAAAATAAACAATAAGGGTAAAACGGTAAATTGGTCACGCGTCGACCATAACTATTGATTTTAAAAGACACTTATGAAATAAGCCTTAATAGGCCGAAAAGTGTTAAGAAATGAATTATAAGTAAAACGACCGCACGATGTAAATCGGAGCGAGTCATATAGTCGAGATGAAAATACATGTTAATCGCTAATATAATCGGTCATTTAGACCAGACGGGTCAAAGGGTGAAGATACCACCTTTTGATAATAGCGACTAATGATTCTTGTCGAGTTATATGAATTCAGGAATAAATCTAGAAATGATATTTGCATCGCTATTATTTAGCGAATATTATAGCAAGGCATTAAAACAGGTCAATACATTGACCCGAGCCAGGTATGTGTAATAGAGTAATTATTCATTTAGAACGTAAGGTTCAATGAGCATTAAATGAAGTCTTAGATAGACAATGGGTTACTTATATGGGTAAACCAAATGTTTTAAAAGAGGGTAGTGGCGCTTCGAAAAACATAATGACTTTTCGAACAAGATCATAACTCAAAAGAAGAATTATGGGTCAAACATGCTCTCAAAAGACCTTGTCGTAATTGAAAGACTAAAAAGGACCAAAACGCCCTTGTTAGCTAATTCGAACAAACAACCTTTAAAGGTTGTTTGGAAACGAGTTTTATGATTAGGTAAATACTTAGAATAAGTATAGAAGCTGAAAGAGGTATTATATTAGTCAAATGGCACTATTTGAGTTTTTGCCGTAAAATAATGATTCGAGAGGTAAAATTTGGTTTATATAGATCACCACATTAAACCCACCATAAATACAGTTGTGGTGGGAGATTATAGGATAAGAAATGTGGTGATGGAATGCTAGAAGCAATCGAAAGCGATTTTAGGCTCGAAAGTGCTTAAATACCCTTAACGGGTCAAAATAAGCATACGAGTGAAAACGGGTTTAAATTGTGTAATAAACCTATTATTAGAACCTAAAATGGTAGATAACATTAATTTGAAGAAGTGTATGTGATATAGGAATCAAACAAATATGTTTGTTTGATAAAATGCGTAAACGGATCAAAATTTTGTAAAAAGGTAATAAGCCGAAGCCATAAAAGTTTCAAAATTTATTAAGCCGGATGTCGGATTTTAACTCCATATGATGGAGAATCAAATTACAATCACGTAGGAAGAAACGGTAGGTCAAACGGACAAGCGTATTGAAAGATACGAAAGTTTTCGTGTCAAAAACGGCAAAATGGAAGAATCTGATACAGGGGCCACCGTAACTTACGGTTCCCACCGTAAGTTACAGTGGGGCCTGAAAACGTTACTCCAGTTCTCTACTGACTTACGGTGGGAACATAATAAAACAGGGGCTACCGTAAATTACGGTATGGTGGACCCTGTATAAAAATGTATTTTAATCAGTTTTGTTTCCGGACTCGTTTAGATACGTTTTAAACCCCGTATGACTAAAGCATTTCATGTTTATGAAATGTAGGTACTCTTTGGATGTCGGAAGACGATAAAGCTCAACGAAGAACCGAACACGATAAAGATACATGCTTCCGCACATTGCATCGTCATAAATTTTAAACGACGAATCTGATCACGTTATGTCGAATAACTTATGATTTGTAAAAGTTTTAACAAATCCATATTTTTATAGTATGTGTAGTCTTAACTACACATCTAATTGATGGTATTTACATGTAAATCCGTTAAATAGAAACTAGGGTGTTACAAGTTGGTATCAGAGCCCTGGTTTAAGAGATTCGAGTATGGTGGGAAAACTATGCTTTGACTTAAACCTTATGCTCTTAATAAAGATTGGTGTTCGGTTCGAGGCTTGATCGCAAATCCGGTATGTTAATGATTTAGCATGCTAAAGTGTTGTAAACAACACATAGGGTTATCGTGTAATACACGTTACCCCAATTAAATGATAGAAATAGCTAACAAATTTTTGTGCGTTGACACCTGTAGTAGAAAAGCCTTGTATTATGATACAGGCATTTAGTAAAGTTGACATTACTAACTTTTGTGAATGTTTTAGTTGAAGGACACTCACATATGAAGATAGCGAGAGCCTAACAAATTACGGATTTGACAGAGGAACGGTCCAAAGAGTATGCTCATCAAGGACCTAAATCGCGTAGCGACCGCGAACAAGGCTAATGGCAAGAGAAGCCCGTTAGGGCAAGCATTACCAGGTGCACATTTTAAATTTAATTGCACAAATAGTAATATGCAACAAATACGTAGAGATTGAAAGTTGCATATGTAGATTAAAAACTTGAAAAAACCCGGATAGAAAATCTATCCGGGATATTGTTTCCAAGAGAAATAAATAAAGGTGTTACTTACATGGGGCGTGATGTGAAAGTTATAAAAGGGTCATGTATGTCATGTGTTGATCGCCTACTCTGGCCAAGTAGGTAGTGAACACATGATGCCATGAACTTTTTATGATGGACACGCTTACACCCGATGTAGTAAGGACGGGGTGAGTGGGACAAATTAAAAAGTACCCAAATGAATCAGATAAGCAAAATATTTGATCATAATGTAAACGCACAGCCGAGTGACGAAAGCGTATTATATTAGGATAATGAGCCCGAGAGAAGGGACAAAGAAACATGTAAAATGATTAAGGTACGCATTGGGAGGGGGTGTACTTACACTCGAACCCGGAAAATGCGAATATGTCTCTAAACGGGTCATTTTTGTAAAACGTCAAACTCGAGGACAAAGTCGGAATATAAAAATGAAACGAGGTCTTAATGCATACCGGGAGGGTTGCGATAATAACGACTTCGGTAAAACACCCGGTTGATGGGTGAAGGGGTAAGGTCCCAAAAACCTCATAATAAGTATTTGAGACGATACCACAACCTGGCCTTTTAACCTTTTAACCTTGCGCGGCCGCGCACTGGTCTTACAAAAGGAAGAAAGTAATCAGCAATCTATAGTCGCGCGCCCAAAGGAAATCATAAATCCTTGCGCCTTCTCCCATTAGCAAAGGATAAAAATCCTGAGATCAATACTTCCGCCTAAGTATCCAGAGTTGGATATTATTCTACCCAGATTTGTTATTCAGTGGTCTCCACACGATAAAATACCACACTAGATTACAGCAGTAATCTTCTAGAAGAAATACAATCGTGCACCACTCAGACGGTTATAACCATCTGGACACGTGTCATTACCACAGGCACCCCTAAAAAACACAACAAAGGCATGAAATTGGAGAGTAATCTCCACTTGATCACATTACACGTGGCAAATCCCCAGCCTTTGATCTAGACCACGATCCGTGTGCTCTCACATCGGATCAAAGAACTTAAACGGAAGGAAATGTAACCGCTTACGGGGTTAGCATCTTCCATTAACTTTTCACTAACGGGTTTTCCCGCCTAAACGACTCCCGGCTATAAAAATGAGAAACAACCCAGGTATGAATTCAAGTTACACACATTTCTCAAATACATCTTCTTCTTCATTACCAATACTTATTCTCACACCGGAGTCGGGTCAAGGAGAGAACCCTTTTCTCCCCTTGGCGAGGCTAACGGTGCTCTTTTTTGCAGAACTTTTGGAGAAGAAGATCAGCTGCAACTGAATCAATCGAGAGAGAACTAACCTTTTTATGCGGATTCAAACCCCCTAGATATCTCGGTTCCGACCATTTATTTAGTGTTTCTTCATTGGCGCCCACCGTTTAGTTACGTTTTAAACCCCGTATGACTAAAGCATTTCTTGTTTATGAAATGTAGGTACTCTTTGGATGTCGGAAGACGATCAAGCTCAACGAAGAACCGAACACGATAAAGATACATGCTTCCGCACATTGCATCGTCATAAATTTTAAACGACGAATCTGATCACGTTATGTCGAATAAATTATGATTTGTAAAAGTTTTAACAAATCCATATTTTTATAGTATGTGTAGTCTTAACTACACATCTAATTGATGGTATTTACATGTAAATCCGTTAAATAGAAACTAGGGTGTTACATTTACTATGGCGGTTGTATTTGCAGGAGTGAGGAGAATGACCAGGTCCATGACGGGTAGGCTGGCTAATAAGCGAAAGCAGAACGATAAAGAAACAGACGAAGAATGGGATGAGGATGATGAGGAAAGTGCAGGAAATGTGGTTGGTAGGGTGAGGAAGAGGGCAAAGAAGGATAATTGGCCAGGCATTAGAACCAGATCGTCGCCAATGCAACTTGCGAGATGCATTAATGTGCTGTCGTTAGAACAAAGAATAGCAGTCAAGAGGATGGGATTCGGACGTTTGCTTAAGTTCAAGGTAGATGGGCTTCCGGCGAAGCTGGCAAATTATGTGGTTGAGAGGTTTAATCCTTTAGATATGGAGATAAATTTCCGTGTGGGAAGATCAAGGTAGACGCTAAGGCTATTCATAAGTTAATTGGCATACCACGTGGTGGTGTGCATTTAAGTTCTCTGCCTAAAGTTGAGCCGAAGGATGAAGCAGTTACAAAGTGGAGAGACAGGTTCTTAGGACGCTATGTTCCACCCACGAAAATGGTCGACATGATTGAGACGTCGGATGGGGAAGACAGCTTTAATTTCCGGATGGACTTCCTGATGTGTTTTGTTACCTTGATGATCGATTGCCACAAACAAGGATGCCTTCGGTCCTGGATATTAGACCACATAACGAGTGACATGGACTTTTCAAAAGTCGATTGGTGCTAGTTGGTGTTAGAGAAGTTAAAGAAGTGCAAGAATGGATGGAAAAGCAATGACCCGAATAGGCCGTTCACCGGAGCGTTGACAATCCTAGTTGTAAGTGTTTGTGTGATGTACATTTGTACTAGTGTATTTGTATGTAATACGTTCATTTGAATTCCTAACATATGTAACTATTCTGGGTGAAAATTGAAGCTGCTGTACGTGGACAGAGTGAGGTGCCAGGGTATGGATGTAGATTACAGTATCTATCCCGTTACGTTCTGGACGAAGCAAAAGCTTAAGCAAAGGGAAGAGTTGGAGATTAGAAAGGGTGCTTTTGGGACTGGAAAGTTAAAAGCTCAGACAGTTTGTAAAGAAATTTCGGAATATGATGAAACAACTGTACATGTATGTGCAAAAGTAAATGGCCATAAAAGTTAAACGTTAGTTAGATATCGTTGTGTGGATATTGCTTGTTTTATTAACAGTGTATACATTATGTGGAAAATGTAGGAGGCGCTACAGTTGGTGGATAATTTAATAAATGTTGTGGAGAGAACAAAGCGAAGAATCGAAGACATGTTGGGCCAAATGTGTACTAAGCGCCCAGAAGATGTAGAAGTGCAAACGTTAAAAGCTCGGTATGAGAGCCAGATTGATCGAAAAGCAACATGGTTTGAAAATGAGAGAAAGGGGGCTGCAAAGGCAACAAAAGAGATTAATACTGTTTTAGCGGAATTGGCGATGGCTGACGAGACTATTAATGATTCCGCGTGTGAAGGTAATAGAGAAAACTAACATGTCATATTGTTTGTTAAATTTAAAACGTTTCTAATGTCTGATAAGTCAAATAGATGAAAGAGTTGTGGAGCTTGCGAGTCCTGCTGTTATAAGTCCAGTAGTTGCAAGCTTGTATCGGAAAATGCTTGTTAAGCAAGATAGGTTGAAAAGTAAAGCAAAATGTAAGGTTAAAAGTAGGATTAATTCAAATCAATTAAGTGGAGAGGTATGTCCATTAGTAACCTATATTTAAGTACAGAAGTAGTTTTTTGAAGCAAAAACTTTTAACATGTGTAAAAACATCTCTTTGCAGTGTACCGAAGACATCCTAAGTGATACCGCAATGGAGACCTCAATGGAGCCAACCAATGAAGCGCAGAAAGGTAAAAAACTGGACAATCTCTGTTCCTTATACACAAAAGAAAAGATGTGTAACATATGATATAGTTGATATTTGTTTTGACGGTTGAAAAGGTGTTCCTTCGCTAGGTTGCAACGAGGTTGCAAGAAATGATATGACAGATGTTGAATCCCCGAAGATGATACAGAACGTTGAGGAAACGACGAGAAATCTAACAGTGGAATTCGAAGAGGCTGTCTCTGATGGCGGTGAGCATCATGCTATACGTGATGGGCTTTTAAAAATAGATAGCACAGTAGATGGATGTGAGGCTGGCAAAGTCGAAGAAGTTGGGAGTAGGGAAGATGATGTTGTTAGGGGTGTTTCACCGAGTTTAAACGACAAAGATATAGGTAGGTGTATTTATAACTAGGGACATAGATAAAAGTAACATATGTAACGGCCACCGTCGCCTATAAAATGATCTTGAAACAACACTGCCACCTGATAAAGTGTAGAGTTTTGAAAAATTTCCCCCCCAAATTTTTAATTTTTTTTGTAGGAGGCACAATAGAGGTTTGTGATGCAGTGGTAGAGCGTGATGAGGTAGTGGCAATAGAAAGTGAACACTTTGAGGCCGCCCAAGATGAAGAAGTTCATAGTAGGGCTGCTGATGCTGATGCGGGTGTTGTAACGAGTTGTAACGAAAAGGATATTGGTTTGTGTATTAAGATTTAGAGACATAGTAAAAGTAACACGTGTAACGGCCATAGCCGCCTGAAAATCAATGTATTAACATAATTTGGTATATGGGAATTGTTTTACATTAACTAAATTGTTTTTATTCTTTGATCAGGAGGTAGAAGGCTAAATGAGAAGCCAGCAGATGACATCAATATGGTGCTTGCGCAGGAACTTCCGAAGGTAGAATGTTCAGCTAGCGGACAGGAATTGGCAGCAGGTGAAACTAATGATGATCAGGTTGCACATATAAGGGGAAGCTGTGATATTGGTATGTGTGTTTCAGGAAAAACTGAATGTTTCATAATAAAGTACGTAATAAGAAATATTAACTGTTGGGCTAATTTATGTAACTTGTTGATTCTCACAGCCCCGAAACCAATAGTGAAAGATGCGGCTTTCTGCCGCGTGTTTGATGTGGGAACAGGTTCTGATTGTGAACCTCATGGAAATATGGCCCCTTTGCCGGATAATGTTGAAGAAGGGAAGGCTACCAAAGAGACCATTGATTCAAAAAATGATGTTGGGAATGAGGATGTTGGAAAAGATATCTTGCAGATAGCTGTTTATGATGGCCCTAACTGGAGCCTTGGTTTGACCCAGTTGACCCAAGTGGGAGATGATAGGGGTAACAATAGTACAGGTACGTGTTCTCTATGACTGTCACTGTTAGTTTTCAAAACAAAAATGTAACTTATGTTATCCTTGGCAGCTGGTACAAACCGTGATGAGCAGGCTAAAGCACAGGATGGGGGCACGAGTAATTAAAAACCATTTGGTAGGTGTCATAAAGCATTGTTGTTTTTCATGGTTGTCGGTGAGGCATGACATGTGTTGCCGAATATCTAACACGTGTAACATGTGTAACACATTGATGGTCTATGTGTCATTTCTTCGTGTTAGGTTCCATACCCGAAAAAGTGACTGGTACGTCAGGCACCGTGCATATGTCTGTTGAGCCAATGATGGTAGACCCCGTTAGCATCTTTGATGGGACGAGTCTCGTAGAGAATTTGGGATTTTACACAGAAGAGACAATAATGGCAAACAAGGAAAGGGTTTTAGCAGAGTTGGAAGCGGGGTGACGAAACCCAACAAGAGATAAGACGATAGCATATGTTAACAGATCTCCTTACTTCCGAAGGGGGGTTGACATTAATGAAGAAATAAGTAAAGTTGATAAGCGTGTTTGGGAGTACATCCGCAATGATGAAACCACATATTATAACCTGCATGGTGATTCGAGTAGAAGAGAAGTAATGAAAGTCAATCTGTAAGTGCCCCTATACCATTGTAAATAGTTTTTGTTTTCCTTTCTATGTTGAGTAACAGGCGATAATGCGATGTGATAGGAGAGAGCGAGGACAGGCGTGGGCTGAGGGGTTTACCAATGAGGAATATAGAGCTAACCCTAGAGCAGAGTAAGATAAATTTGTTAGTTTATATGGTAACATGAGTAGAACACGTGTTGGTTTAACTGTGTTTTGTGTTATAGGGAGCTGTTATACCATAGTAGTGCCTATGTAGAGGCAACTCGAAGGCAGTTGAAGACTTTGTCGACAGGGGCTCTCGTGGTTGATCAGATAATTGATTGCTGGTCTGAGGTGTTGAACTATGAAGAACGGTTCAAAGCACCAGGGTCGCTTAGCCCTTTGTTCATGGGAACAAGGGTGGTTGTAAGTTTTCTTATTTATTTATATTCATGATTGCTTTATGGGAGCATAAGTAAATATTAATCACTGGTAATTGAATTGTGCTTCAGTTTGAGTGGATGCTGATGGATTAAGAAATGCAAAATGAAAAACGTATGGACCGGTTTAGGAAGAATACGCATACGGGAGTGTATGGCAACCAAAAGTTGTTTGACCTGCGAAGTTTCGATATCGTGTTGTTTCCGGTATTAGAGGCGGGACACTTCTATCTTCTTGCTTTTGAGTTGAAAAACCCAGCTATTACATTGATTGACAACGGTGCTGAAAACTACACACGTCGTGTTTTGGATAGCGATTCATACATCAACAAATCAGTACCCTATAAATATGTAAGTATGAAATGCTTGTATTTTGAGTGTGCATTAGTAGAATATTATTTGACTGTGATTGCTGTTATATGTTAACAGAAGGAGATGTTTGTACATTATTTGGAGGAGGTAAACCATTCGAAGGCTGCGTTGATCAAAAGCTTGGAAATAAAGCGACGAAAGTTGGAGTGGGTGACAAATGGGAATAGCACAGACTGCGGTGTCTTCTTGATGCGGCATATGGAAAAGTACATGGGCAGCCACACGCCATTTGATGTTGGGTTTAGTTTGAATGGTAGCAGCAAAATGAAAGATGTGAGACACCTACGGATGAAGTATGGCACTCATATTTTGTTGTCACCGTCAAACACTTTGAAAGGTAAGATAGAAGGCGCCACGTCTAGGGCGTAGAATGTTAAATTGAACATTTTGGTGTGGTCCACCTGACAAGTAGTTTTTGGATTTGACTGGTTACGCAAACCATTTTGTTTATTGTCGTCATGTCGCGCGCATCCAACTGTTGGTGGTTTTTGTAGTTATCATGGACACCACATATGTTGTTTATCTAAAGTTATGTAGTTTTTGATTTAGGGTCATGACGAACAGATACAATATGAACCTTATTGGTGTCGATTCGTAAACACTTGTTTGTACCAAAACAAATGGTGAAATGTAATCGTTGGATGTAAGATTGGTATCTAAAGTGGAACTATGTAACATGTGGTACATGTGTGTCTATGTTAAAGTTCCCTAACATTAGTTACATTGATGGATTAATACAAAATGACATGCGTTCAAATCTAACAAGTGTATCACGAGTGCCTCGCAAAAAAAAGCGTCTGAAAAACAAGCATAAGTATGTAACATAGTTTGTAACGTGTGTTACTCCTCAACATTGAACCTGGTCTTGATGGTTGGCGTGTTATGATGAATTGTAAGAAGTTTACCATGATTGCCCTCGCAAAGTGGTTTGCGTTAAGTGACTCAGCTCTAGGACTTAGTATGTGAGTACCTTATGGTGATATACTCAGTTTCCCGGTAAACATAGCTCTATCACATTTACCCGTTCGTGCAATTAAGGTTAGTGGTTCGCAGTGGGTGGTATTCAACTGGTTACCGGTGAACTCCAAGCATTCGCTAAATGCACACCAACAACTACACATTGATAAAGGGGGGGGGGGGGGAGGGGTGAGTGACCACGTGTTACATTTAAGTACTTTGCTAATGAGAAGTGGTAACACGTGTTACATTGTATGTTCAAGGTGCACAAGAGTTCAACAAGGTAACAAAATAAAAGATAAAACATGGCACATGTTTTGGACTGCATTCACAAATATGTTGTTCAAACCCTGGATTAATTAACATAAGCTAAGGGCAACCATGCCATTGTCATATTACAAACCAAAATACATGCTGCATGAAAGCAGGAGATGTTATAAATTAACATAGGGACAACACACCGAGGAGCGCGATAATAATGTAAGTTGTGGAAAGTTTGTTAAGTCAACAAAAACAACTATCAGATAATGCGTGTTACATACGTAACCGTTTGTTGTAGCACATAGATGCGCCTATACAAACTGTTACACGTCCGTAACACGTCTCAAAAACTTGAAACCTGTGCGGTGTGTTTCCATGGCTAGCAAATAAATCTAAGGGGTGTATGACGGCCCCGCGTCATTGGGGTTGGCGGGCTGGTTGATAACCTCTAGATTTGTGAATTTTTTGCAGTTACGGGAATCATGGTTGGTAACATACTTCATGCAAGTTCGGCACAGTCGAGGGGCCTTTTGCGGAGTTGGTGCTGGTTGTTCGCTACCACTGGTAATTCGACGCTGTTTACCACAACCCTTGTTGCGCGCCACATCAGGATTATTCACAACCACTGTGCCCTATCTTGAAGGGCCAATCAGTTCTTCAAATACATCCTTTGTTGACACTTGGTCTGGCATCAAAATAGATCCCCTGGTTAACATATTCAGTTTGATCACTTTTAGCTGTTCAAGTAATGTTGAAAGCGATTCAGTATCATTTCTAACAACGTCCACACAGTCGGTGATCACATCGATAATCTCATTGCGCATAACAGCCTGCGGTTGCGTATCCACACCGTAGCGACTATCAATTGAAAACACCCTCTTAGGCAAAACATCACGCCTCCATCTGTTGGCAATGTATTTGGATGGGATGGCGTCCACATGTTGTAGGCGATAAACACAGAAAACATGGTGACACAGGTAGCCTATTCGGGTACAGCCACGACATGAGCATTCAGCTGTGTTATCCACGCTGTTAAACTTTACCTACAATTTTTAGGTGCATGGGTTAGAGGCTAAGCGATTGCGAAAAAAGATGTAACATGTGTTAGACATTCTTGTGGAACAGAGAAAACAATTTTTATGTAATCTAACAATGAATAGATTGTCTTCGTGCTGGACAGAGAAAACAGTCATGCCAGCTTCTGACGTTTGGTTTGTAATGTAGCAACAAAACTTGCCCTTGATGATTTCCTTTCGAACCACATGGAAAACGGAATGAGAGTAAACACTGAAAGCATGTTGTTCAATGGGCAGATTACTTTTCCCCTTGTACACGATTGACGAAGATTTAAATTCAGAAACTCTTTGGCGATAACATTGGCTGTCAATCCATGCCTCATAACATAGCATAAATTGAACAAGTGTATTTGAACTGGTGGAGTTAACTTTAAAAGATGCATTTGAGCTTTCAGATCGTGAAGTTGTCTTCATCAAGCAGCACATGAGGATGTCCCTAAAGAATGCCGGAACCCAACGTTCCCTGATTTCGTACATTTTATTGGACCATTGGTGGTCCTGCAGTGAAAATTTTTCCAGCAATGCTGCCCATCGTTCTTCAAAGGAAGAAGGCTTTATGTAGACATTCCAAACGAGTCGGTGAAAGCAAGACCTCAAGTCCGTGTTTTGCAATACGTCGCCCGTTATCTGTTATAGCCATAAGTTAGAAATGAGACGGTTTACGTTAGTGTAAGCAAATAAAAAAATACAGAATAATACCTTGGTTGGCAGTTTTTTCATGATATGCCACATACAAAGTCTGTGGCGGGTAGTGGTGAAAACTTGTTGGATAGCTTGTTTCATCGACGGGTCCTGATCGCTTAAGATCAACCGGGGTTCGGTCTGATGTGCCTTCATGAATGCTTGGAGTAACCATTTGTAAGATTCAACCGTCTCATTTAAAAGCAACCCCGCGCCAAAGGTGACACAATGCATGTGGTTGTCGACACCAGTGAAAGGTACAAATATCATGTTGTACCTATAAACAGTTAAACAAGACACATATGTAAGAATATAAAAAATCCGGTTAACAAAGATATTGTTACATATGTTATGTGCGGGTGTTACGTATGTAACACATCTACTAACTTGTTTGTCTGATAGGTGGCATCGAATGCTAGAACATCGCCAAACGCTTTATAGTTTACGTTGGAAATCTCGTCAGCCCAAAACACGGCTTTCAATTTCCCTTCGGATACAACAAAGTCGTAACAGAAGTTTGATAGATTCTCTCTTCGATCGCGTAGACGTTCCACGAACAGTTGAGCATCTCGGTCACCTATGAAAATCCTCAATTATTGGCTGCAGTTTTTAAAGTCATCGGGGGTGCTACGCACGTTGTGATGGCCGCCTTTGACGCTAACCAGGAAACGGTGGGTCTTCACTGGACCAATGCGATTAAGGCTCATTTGGTGAATAAACTGTTGGGTTGCAAACGGGAGTTTCCTTGAAAATTTTGATAAGTCGCTGTTGAAGGTGTAAATAAGCGGATGATTATGCACATCACTCCAGCTATGCACAACAAAGTGTATAGGGTCTTGAGTTATTACAATAAGAATCCGGGCCTTACAATCAGTGAGTGTAAATGTACTGTTCCAGCTGCACATGGCCGAAGACTCACAGAAAGTGTCAAACGTCCTTTTATTTTGCGGTTTAGCAGCCTTCGAGCACCTGAGGTATTTATGCGTGGGGCATCCGTTACGAACCTTTGTTTGAGCCTTTTTAACGTTAAACCTAGCTTCATATCCGTACACCTTATACATTGCAACTACTTCTTCGAAAGTCTCATATGATTTTCCAAGAACAGGAAGGAACTCCTTGTCCACAATAGGAGTCTAGAATTTGGTTCCTTCTAGGGTCTGAGTTACGTAGTAACGGGGTGTTCCCTGTTGATCATCTATAAAAAGAAGAAAAGCAAGTTACATACGGACACCATGTAAACATGTGTTACCCACTAGCTTTTTGAATTTATATTTTTTGTTACTGTGCTACATAAATTGTGCAAGTCGGCACAAGAAAAACATGGGACACGTGTTATGTTATAGCTATACTTCCACCATTGTAACCCATGTTGCAACTATATGTTCTTTGAAAAGTTCATATCTAGCATTGGAGACAATTCAATGGGGGTAAAACCTTGTAACACGGGGCCTATATGTGACAAACACAAACCTTGTAACACGTAAACCTTTACATTGTATGTTTACCTAAACCTTTGTAACACGTGTTACAACTCTGTGGTTTTTTAAAATTCTTTTGTTACTTATTTTTTTGAATTGGAAACCTAATGTTTTACTTTATTATTGTGTTACATAAATTTTATACAATTTTGAACCCCGGTAGTGAACCTTTAAGGCACCACTAGGTCATATGGTTTAACGTGCAACACGTGTTACATTGGATATATAATTATTTTCTTTATTAATTGTTTTTGTGAACTCATGATAACATTATTGAGTAAAAAGTTAGTATGTTATGAAGTTTGTTTTTATATTGATCCATCATTGTAACACGTGTTACTACTGCATGTTCTTAAAGTTTATTTTTATGTAACACAGTACCCAACTCAGGCGTTGCATGTGTTACACAGGGGCATACATGTAACAAATGAACGTTTTGTAAACCTCTACGTAGCCATCTGGTAAACCTTTATAACCTCTGATCTAGTAAACCTCTATGCAGCCATCTGGTAAACCTCTACGTAGCCATCTGGTAAACCTTTACACAGGGGCATACATGTAACAAATGAACGTTGTAAACGTAAACCGTAACCACGTAAACCTTTATAACCACTGATCTAGTAATTTTTTAAATAAGTATTTTTTTTAAAACTGATCTAGTGGTTGAGAAACCACTGTAGGTTTAAATAAGTATTTTTTTAAAAACATCGTAAATAACACGTGTTACAACGGTTGTTTTAAGTACTTTCAAATAAGTTAGAAGTGTTACAAGGTGGATGTTTTTTTAAATTTTTTTATAATGAACATACTAGAGACGTGCAAGTAGGTAAAAACCTTTTGTAACACGTGAAAAATCTAACACGTGTTGCGTTGGATGTATCTTCAAGATGAAGATGGAATTATAAAAAGGAAAATGCACAACTTTAAAACGTTGTAACACGTGTTACAACTGTTGTTTTAAGAAGTTTCAAATAAACAAGTGTTGCAAAAGTGGATGTTTTTGAATAACTGTTTTAATCAACGCAACAGAGATGTGTAAGTAGGTAATTTCCTTTGGTAACACGTGAAAAATCTAACACGTGTTACATTGGATGTATCTTTATGTTGAGGATGGGATTATAAAAAAGAAAATGCACAGCTGAGTAAAAAGTTGTAACACGTGCTACAACGGTTGTTTTAAGAACTTTCAAATAAACAAGTGTTACAAAGTGGATGTTTTTACCTACAAAGTAGGTAAAAACCTGCTGTAACACGTGTTACATTTGATGTATCTTTACGTTGAGGGGGGGGGGGATTATAAAAAGAAAATGCACGACCGAGTAAAAAGTTGTAACACGTCTTACAACGGTTGTTTACAGAACTTTCAAATAAGTGACAAGCCTGACGATTGCCAGTGGTACAAAATGGATGTTTTTTATGCTAGCCTTTTTTTTAAATCTTAATTGTTGTACAAATGAGATTCCATTTGTAACACGTGTTACAGGTGGATGTTTTTTTAAAATTTTTTATAATGAACATAATAGAGACGTGTAAGTAGGTAAAAACCTTTTGTAACACGTGAAAAATCTAACACGTGAGGAAAATGCACAACTTTAAAAAGTTGTAACACGTGTTACAACGGTTGTTTTAAGAACTTTCAAATAAACAAGTGTTGCAAAAGTGGATGTTTTTAAATAACTGTTTTAATCAACGCAACAGAGACGTGTAAGTAGGTAATTTCCTTTGGTAACACGTGAAAAATCTAACACATGTTACATTGGATGTATCTTTACGTTGAGGATGGGATTTTATAAAAAGAAAATGCACAGCTGAGTAAAAAGTTGTAACACATGCTACAACGATTGTTTTAAGAACTTTCAAATAAACAAGTGTTACAAAAGTGGGTGTTTTTAAAAAGTTGTTTTAATCAACGTAATAGAGACGTGTAAGTAGGTAAAAACCTGCTGTAACACGTGTTACATTTGATGTATCTTTACGTTGAGGGGGGGGGATTATAAAAAGAAAATGCACAACCGAGTAAAAAGTTGTAACACGTGTTACAACGGTTGTTTAGAGAACTTTCAAATAAGTGACAAGCCTGACGATAGCCAGTGATACAAAATGGATGTTTTTTTTATGGTAGCAGTTTTTTTAGATCTTAATTGTTGAACAAATGAGATTCCATTTGTAACACGTGTTACAGATGGATGTTTTTTAAAATTCTTAGGAAACCATATGTGACAGGTGTTACAAGTTAAGCCTTGTAACATGTGTCACACTGAGTAACCCGCTTAAGACATGTTGCACTACACGCTTCCCCAAACTTTTTTTTAATTTCCAAAAATAAATTCATGTGATATAACATGTTGCAAGTGTCAGGGTACTATGTTAGGTAGAAGACAAAGCTGAGTGGTGTAACTTGTGAAAAAATAGACCTGAGTATGAAATATATACAACGTTGCATACCAGACAGAATTAAAACGCCAACTGTTACCTTCGTGGGTATCAGGAATGATTAGCGGTGATTTTCCTGTGTCATTAGTGCATGCTGGTCCCAGCGGCTCCTCACCGGACTCATCACTACTCCACATATCTACAAAAAAAAAAAAAGAGTTTTCCAAACATTCGTTAAAAAAACAAAAAAATGACACATCAGCAAACATTTATGGGTGAATGTAGAACCTTCTTCAGTTGGTGAATAGATTTGAAAGTGTGTGGGTGATGCAGCTACGTCTGATCGGATGTTTTTACCTCCTACAGATCTAACACCTGGTTATGATTAGAAAAATAATAAGATGAAAGTTAGGGAGGTACCACGTGTTCAAACAAATCAACAATTCAACCAGGGGGGGAACAAATTCATATAAACAGTGAAAGAAACAACAAAAACAAAATCATATAAACACATAGTGTCCCTAAACACATATTCAAAAACAAATCAACATAAAACCTATTCAAAAAATCAAAACATAAAGTTCAAATGAGAAAAAGATCAAAAAATTGTAATTGTTATGCTTGGAGATAACAAACAAACAAACAAACAAACTAAGGAAACCATATAAACATCCATTAAAAAAAACAAAGTAAGTAAACCATTAAAACAGACTATGCTTGAACATGTTTATGCTTGAACAAAAAAAAAAGAAACAAACTAAGGAAACCTTTATACATGTTTATGCTTGAAATAAAACAAAGAAACAGACTAAGTAAACCATTAAAACACATTACACACAAAGAAAACACACACTACACACCTGAAGAAGATGAACCACCGTGAGTCGAAGATTCATCAAGGATAAAGCGGTTCGGGATAACATTGGTGGGAGAGTATGCAGGAAGATCTTGCATTATTTGGTGTGGATCTCCCATTCACGCAGAGAAAATTGAAGAAAGAACAATGGAGTTTCTAAGAAGTTAAAGAAGTACAAAAAGGTGATGGATGATGGGTTGGGGAATACTCGAGTGGGGATGGTGGGGAAATGTGTTGGTTGGTGAAAAGTAGAAAGCACAATCTTCAAAGAAAAGAACCAAAAGACCAAAATACCCTTAAAGCATGGGTTTGGATGAGGTGATGTGGATGAATGTGGTCCATATATTCTAGTTTGCTAAGTTTTCTCAATAAAATTGGTTTTCTCCATATACTTACACTCTCTCTCTCTATATATATATATATAAGTAGCCCAAGAAACATACTAGCCCAACTTAATACCAAAACCTAACCCTAATTCCTAAAAATTCAAATCAGCACCTAATCTCCTGCTACATACCTCCTGCCACATACCTCGCTGCTGCTCAAGTTCAACTTATACGGATACGGTACAATCTCCTACCTCGCCAGCTACTTCAAATCAGCAGAGGTACAATCTCCTACCTGTTGGTACACTTTATGTGGACGCAACTCGGTTCGGTTCGATTCGGTTCAGGTCGACTCAGTTAGGTCCGGCTCAAGCCCGAAGACACGACATTCCTCCGTCGTGCGCCCCAGAGTTCGACACGCGAAGCACGGAGCGCCACGAACCAAGACAAGGTGACACATCACCATGACATCATCTCTGTGATGTCATGATGATGTCACTGTGTTGAAATTACAATTTCAATTGACTGAAACATGAAGCTGGGCCGTAACCTCAACACATATGGGCTTCAACTTTAGAATTGGGCTGTAATACTTGTAATGGGCTTTGACTTCATTTGGGCTTCCAACGAAAATAGGGACCAAACAGCATGTGACGAAATCCCTTTTGATTTCGTCGAATATATTGAGTTTTCGTCATGTTGTCTGATTTCGTCCATGTGTTTTCGTCTGGGACTGGATTTCATCACTGTGTTACTATATATACACAGACATTAGACAGAAACGAAAGAGAAGTCTGAATAGATTTCACTGAGCGAACACATTGTAACACACACTGAGAGTTTACAGAGACCATTTGTAAACACCGCATTGTAACTGTTTTCTAGCATTAATACATTGAGTGTTAATCGTTGAATATTGTGTCTTACGTGTTCGTAACTTGGTTTAACTTACCCGTTTGGATTCCGCACTTTCGGGTTTGTCGGAAAACAGGGAATAGAGGTTACTCGATCCTCCGGGTGGACCTACAATTGGTATCAGAGCATTGGCTCGATTCCTTGTTAAAACCAAGTTGATTTTCTTGTGTTTTTCTTGATTTTGAGCTTTGAAAAATCATACATTTTCTGGAAAAACCTTTAAAAACCTTGAAAATCTTTATTGTTTTGCTTATAGTTCATATAAAACCTTGTTATAACTCTTGTATACATGTTAGTTTTGGGTTTTTATTGAACTTTATTTGCAAAAGTGTGTTTGAAAATTTTCATGTAACTTAATCTTCATCCAGTTCATCAAAGCTTCAAACTGTTCTTGATAATATTCATGTTTGATCTGTATTGGTGTATGAATTATTGTGTTTGTAATTGATTATTAAAACAATTTTTGACTATTGCATACATAAAATGATGATGTTTACTTGAAAATAGTGTTGCCGAAAGTAAGGTTTGGTTTGACAATTGTGTATTGTGTCAGAAAGATAAGAAGATAAGCTTTTGGGCAGAAAGCATGCTTGTTTGAAAAAGGAGTGTTGTTGTCAGAAGATAAGCTTTTGGAAAATATTTAATAGCTGGTAGCTTTGTCAAGGAAATCTGTCTTCTAGAAGAAATCAACTTATTTCAACGAAATCCTTGGTCAACAATATCAAGCTGCTGAGACACACTTGCTAGGCGAAATCACCACCCTCCTGGACGAAAACCCATGCTCCAGGAAATAACCTGGCCGAAATCACTTATGATCATTATAACTTGGCCGAAATCACTCCTCACTCCAAACACCCTCCACGAAATCACTCCTCACTCCAAACACCCCACGAAAACACCTTGTACCACTTCTCAGCCGAAATCCCTTTCACCATAAAGCTGGACGAAATCCCTTTCACCATAATTGCTGGACGAAATCTGCTCTTTGTTTTCGTCAAACATCAGCTCTCATCAGCCGAAATCATTCCCTAGCCGAAATCATTTGTGTTTGTCTTGTCTTGGACGAAAACTCTTCTGGGCGAAATCACCAACATCACAGCAACGAAATCACTTTAATCCATCTGATTTCGTCAACTTGTTACTGGACTTGTGTTATTTTTTTTAAAACAGAAGGTTTGCAAAAGTGTGATAACAGTCTGTTTTCAAGAGAGTGATCAGGTTTTCACTTACATACATCAAATATGAGTTGTTCTAGCCCTTGGGATTGGAGTACGGAAACACAACCATCTCAAAAACAGATGTCGTTGGCCGAATATATGACGAGTACCATACCTAAACAACAACAGTCAATAAGTTCAAGTCAATGGGCAATGGTGTCGAATCAAAATCAGAGCATTCAAAATATTTTGCTTAGTGAGAATGAGACGGGTAGCAACAATCGCCCGCCAAAGCTGAATCACATGAACGACTATCCATCATGGAAGGGTCGTTTCCATAATTACGTTCAAGGTCAAAACACAGAATTATGGACGTGCTTCACCTCTGCATTTAGTGAAGCTCTTGAAGAAGCAGGGTCAAATGCGACAACTTTCAATAATATGCAAGAAGCCGACAAAAAGGCATATGATCTGGAGAAGAAGGTATATGCTATTCTTACTCAAGCACTTCACAGAGACATCTTTCATCAATTATCTTATTGTAAGAACACGAAAGGTTTATGGGATGCATTGGTAGCGAGGGGAGAAGGAAATGCGGCCACACGGAAGACGCGTCAGGATTTACTAAAGAGGGAGTTTGAAGGGTTTGTGTTTTTGCAGACTGAAACATTGAATGAGATGACAACTCATTTTTATCATTTAATTAGTGAACTGATTTCTTACAAGGTTGTTGTATCTTCACAGGAAATAGTCGCACGGTTTGCTGATGCTCTACCACCAAAGTGGAGCCCATTCATTGAGTTGTTAAAGCATACAAGTGTATTGGATACTGTCAGTATCTATGAGTTTGTTCAAAAGCTGGAGAACAAGGATGCAGAAGAAATCAAAAAAGCTAAACTAATTCCTGTCCCTCAAAATCCAGAGATGTACTTTGGAGGGATTGCTCCTGCTGCTAGTACAAGCCAGCAACCAAAGATACAAACAGCTTATGTGTCAAATGCTTTCGACCCAAGATCCTATTTTGGAGGAGTAGCCACACCTCAACCCCAGTTTGACATAAATGCCTATCTTCCGAAACCTCAAGTTGCACCACCCCAACCCCAATTTGATCCAGCTGCCTATTTTTCTAAACCTCAAGTTGCCACACCTCAACCCTAATTTGATATAAATGCCTATCTTCCAAAACCTCAAATTGACACACCTCAACCCCAATTTGATCCAACTGCCTATTTTTCTAACCCCCCCCCCCCCACAAGCCCAACCACAACAAGCCTTTTATGGTAACAAACCTGATACTTCAAATCTTTCCAAAGTGAGTGTAGAAGCTGCACGGGATCACATTGAAATTCTTA
Organism: Helianthus tuberosus; assembly: GCA_030545235.1. Taxonomy (NCBI): domain Eukaryota; kingdom Viridiplantae; phylum Streptophyta; class Magnoliopsida; order Asterales; family Asteraceae; genus Helianthus; species Helianthus tuberosus. The sequence continues at coordinate 140,140,223 of CM060411.1, read as the reverse complement.
CCACTATGGTTAATGCCTACAGCGGATTAGTCGCAAGTCAAATTGGCAACATTAATTTGACAAACGAAGACTATCAGCAGATAGACAGGGACGAAATGGAGTTAATGGATATCAAGTGGGCGTTTGCTAGCGTTGTTAGAAGGGCAAAGGATTATATGAGCAGAACGGGGAGAACCAGCTTGGAAAGCAAAAGGGATACCAAGTACGGGTTTGACAAGGGTGCTGTCACATGCTTTAATTGCGGTGAAAAGGGTCACTTCAAACGTGAATGCACGTGACCGAGCAAACATGGCAACCAACAAGGCAACCAAAATCCCTTCCAAAATCAAACAAGTACTTCAAATCAAGCTAACAACGAAAGAGGGATAGTAGCTGCTAACAACCAAACCAACCAGTCAGGGCCTTCAAACCCCAACCGGGCATTGATAGTTCAAGCCGATGAAGGATGTGATTGGTCCGTACAGTTAGGAGGAGGAAATGCATGCTATGCGAAGATCATCAGTCACATCAAGCATGTGTACAAAGAAGAATTTTCTGAATCAGATGATAGTTCGGGTTATAGCGGGAGTTCAGATGAAGAAAGCTCGAATGCGGGAGATTATCATTCTGAAGATGGATCTTTTTCTTATCAGACTGCCTTTATGGCAAATGTCTCGGCCTCGACAAGTCAGGTAAATTCTGATCCTCCTACTCCTAGTGTTTGTAATTCTTGTACTGAATTGAAGCTTGAATCTGAAACGGTTCATAGTCACAATCAGAGTTTGGTTATTGAACTGTCAAAGTGCAAAGAGGCAAACATGGCCTTAGCTCGAAATGAAAAGGAGTTTAAAACAGTTATTGAAACCCAAAAGAAAAGTGTTTCCGAATTAACAAAAACTGTTTTCAACAAACAAATTGGTATTAATAACTACATTAATATCATTGAGGAAACCAAGAAAGAGCTAGCCGTGGCCAAGTGTGAATATGAAGCGATCAAGCTCAAATTGGATAGTTATTCTAACTCCCGATATGTGCTTGATCACATCATTGACGTTCAGAAACTAAAGGGAAACGTTAAAGGCGTTGGTTATAGGAAGTGTCCACCCCCTTTGAGACACGACTATACCAAGTCGCCCGATGAAGAGGCGTTGGTACGAACCCAGTGTGCCTCTTGATTATGAGGAAGTTACTACTGGCCTAGGGTTCAAACCGGACAATTCATCGGAGGGCTTATCTGATAACAAAGAAAAGTCATCATGTGCCTCAAATCAAAGTCCTCCAACCATTGAGGACTATGATTCGTCAGATGATGAACCAGATGTAAGTGATGAGGATAAATCTCTTGAGAAGAACAAAGGAGTAGAAGTTCCTTTTGAGAATCACATTCTGTGTGATCCTCCTACTCCTGTTGTGCAATCAACTGGTGCTAAACAAGAGATAGATCCTATCACTGTGACAGTGTCTACCATTAAAAGTGATAACGTGTTGTATACTTTAGTCGGTGATGACAAAATTTATTCAAACACAGCTTTTCCAATTAAAAATGTCAATCAATCCTTGATTGATAAAGTGTTTGAAGATACTACAAGTAAGTTTTTGGAAAAGGGGATCCCGAGAGTTTCAGTAACCCAGTGTGATCCGATTCCAAAAGCTGAAGTTAGAAGAAAACTTGGAAATCAAAAATCACCAACGAAGCAACAACCTATCGCTTTTAAGGGTAAACAGCAACAGCAGCGAGCTCAAAATTCTAAAGGTTCACAACCGAAGGTTGAGACCAAAGGAGCTCGTTTCAAGAAGAAAAACAATGATGTTAAATTTGTAGCATCCAAGGGTACTGATAAAATTGAGACTTTTGAAAACAAATCAAACACCGATTTTGTCCAACAAGTCAAGATTTTAAAACGTAACGCTCAAAACAATTACACCCAACACACAAACGGGTGTGATAAAGGAACAAGTACCTCTGGGTCTACAGGTTCAACACATGAAAGTCGAACCGGTTCTCCTAAGTTTGTTGAAAGGAGAACTTGTTTCAAATGTGGGAAGGTTGGGCACATCATTAAAGACTGCAAAAAGTCGCCCAAACCAAATTTTGTTGAAAGAGCCCCCTCTGAACAAGGTCACTCACAACGTCGTCCTGTTTCTCCAAAACATGATAAACGCACTGTTAAAGAACAAGAAACAAAACAACGACGTCAAAACGTCAAAGAAGTTGAAAAGGCGTTAAAACCGGAGGTTGTCCAAACAAATTCTGTTAAGTTAGAAATTAAAAATGAAAAACAAAAACAGATTTCGAAACCAAAATCGGTAACTGTTTCAGGGGAAGCTCAATCCATTCCGAATCATCAGGAAATCGAAGTCACAATCCTCGATGATGAAGGACGACCCAAGTCTGTGAAGGCTTGGGTCCCCCTCTCCATCTAATCTCTGAGTGAGTGTGCAGGATGTTCCAGGAGGAACTATCGATAGTCATTGGATTGTTGATAGTGGAGTGTCCATGCACAAGATTGGCGACAAAGAAGTTGTTGCCTTTGGTGGAGAGAAAAAGAAAAGATGACAAAATTGTCTGTCGAAAGAAATTGAAAACCTTCGACAAAATGAAAATCATACCAAAGTTTGATTGTTCAAAGCTTTGATCGGGTCCCCAGGATAGATTCAATCAAAATGTACGCACCTGCAGCACGCCTGAAGATTCATAATCCACAATATGAACGTGCAGTGTACATTTCTTCGCGGTGTGATTGAAGAAAATGTGTTTGTTGAATAAACCAACCGGGTGTGCGGATGCCTTGTTTTGGATTGAACAACCGCACACTACTTTTCAAAGAGAAAGTCAAAGACCTTCGCTGGTTCAATGTGGAAGACCAGCCGGACCCAAAGGTTTATAATCTTGTTGCTGTGAAGAGATTTCTCAGTAGCTACAAAATCGACTTTGAAATCCACACCGGGTGGATATCCAGTTTGGGAGAGCACTCAGATTCCTTGCAATGCATGAAACAGTTTCAGGATACGGTTTTGATTTTCTAATCTCTCCTTTACTTGTCGATATTTAAGTTGCTTTATGAATTATTATCATCTCGTACATCACTCTTTGACCTGACACGTTGAACTCGAATATCACCTCACACGTGATTGTTTCACTATGAAACCCGTCAATGTTGTCATGGTCCGCACCGCTTACCGACGTGCAACTGATTTTTCCAAAATTCGATAAATCATTTCTGATTAAAACTTATTTTTGGTAAACGGCATTGAGGTAAAACATGAGTTAACCGACATCGGGAAATCATTTTTGTAAATATCTTTGTGTTTTTAAAATTTATTTTAAGTTTGTTGATTTTAGGGGGAGTAAATCCAAATTTGAAAAATTCAATAACAGTGAAAAATTTCAAAACCCAAAAACAATAGAAAAACAAAAATGAGTTTCCTGGCGAGAAAAAGAGAAAATGATAGTAAATCAGTGGTCTGTTGAAACCTTTTCAAACTGAAATGCAAAATGAAAAATGTTAAGCAGCTCTATATAAGATGTATCGGTAGGCTCACAATCATTTTAAGTGTGCAGGGTGATATAAATCTTAAATCGACTGAAGACCAGGTGGGAACCGCACATTGGCATATGGTCTTAGTACCGAAATTTTGTTTGAGAGATTGCCGAGGTTCTGAGATATTCGGTCTTTATGCTGCTTATCATCTAGGTATCATGGTTGTATCAAACTGTAAAAATAACGGAGACGAAGTCTAGATCTTCCATGATACTATACATACGTGTACATATTGCATTCGACCTCAATAAGTGATCAACAATCACATGTCCACAAAATAAGTGATAATATATCACATTTATCCGAGAGTCAAGTTCGTCTCTCTGCTGTACGAAAGTACTGACCTGTTCACGGACTTGCTTTTGTGCCCTTCATGCATCTGAAAATCAAGTTCCTCATCAATAAGTGATTCTATCACATAGGGCTTGTTTTCAAATCAAAATAAGTGAGTTTCTCACATCTTTTATACGGTCAAACAGATGATAAACAGTATACTCACCGGTAAGATGAACTCTCGTGCATACCTTATACGGAAATGTGTCGTGTGTGGATGAACACCGGTCGGTAAGTATAAATCATACCTTAACGTATCCCCTCGCCATTATTACATCTGATAAGTTGAGCTTATGTGGACAACAATACCGATAATTGTTATAGGATGCTTATCTTAATGTTAACTAATTGAACAAAAGAGCGTTTTGGCGTGACCGTACACTGATATGATTCTCTTACCCTCGAAACTCGCAAAAAGAATGTCTGTAAATATTTATTTACTGTATTTCGTTTCTGCATCGCTGTATATATTTATTTATTGCTTTCCGTCTTTACATTTGAAAAATTAAAAATTAAAAAAAAAAAAAGATTTTAGGTATGTTTTAATATAAACTTTATAAAAGCCAAAAAAAAGATTGTATGTGCATATGCGACATCAGAATCAGCTAAAGGCGAAGAGAACGTGTCAGATGACTAGCCGTAAAGTGAAGACACGCGTTGATGCAATCAGAAGATCAAGATGATCGGGTTGCAGTTGATCACTCATCAACACCTCAAGGATCTAAAGAATTGAAGATCAAAAGATTCACGAGCATAACTCAAAGGAGAGTTTATTTTAAGGGGGAGTTTGTTAACACACTTCTTAAATGAAAAGGGAGTTTGTTGATACACTTGTACTTACGACGCGTGAAGACTTTGAAGATCCTCCGACATGAAAGACAAGAAAGACAAGAAAGACGAACCTCACGAGTAGCGTCCAAGGGGGAGTTTGTTGGTACACTTTATGTGGACGCGACTCGGTTCGGTTCGATTCGATTCGGTTCAGGTCGACTCAGTTAGGTCCGGCTCAAGCCCGAAGACACGACATTCCTCCGTCGTGCGCCCCAGAGTTCGACACGCGAAGCACGAAGCGCCACGAACCAAGACAAGGTGACACAACACTGTGACATCATCTCTGTTATGTCATGATGATGTCATTGTGTTGAAATTACAATTTCAAATGACTAAAACATGAAGCTGGGCCGTAACCTCAACACATATGGGCTTCAACTTTAGAATTGGGCTGTAATACTTGTAATGGGCTTTGACTTCATTTGGGCTTCCAACGAAAATAGGGACCAAACAGCATGTGACGAAATCCCTTTTGATTTCGTCGAATATATTGAGTTTTCGTCATGTTGTCTGATTTCGTCCATGTGTTTTCGTCTGGGACTGGATTTCATCACTGTGTTACTATATATACACAGACATTAGACAGAAACGGAAGAGAAGTCTGAATAGATTTCACTGAGCGAACACATTGTAACACACACTGAGAGTTTACAGCGACCATTTGTAAACACCGCATTGTAACCGTTTTCTAGCATTAATACATTGAGTGTTAATCGTTGAATATTGTGTCTTACGTGTTCGTAACTTGGTTTAACTTTCCCGTTTGGATTCCGCACTTTCGGGTTTGTCGGAAAACAGGGAATAGAGGTTACTCGATCCTCCGGGTGGACCTACACTACCTCCTGCCACATACCTCGTTGTTGCTCATGTTCAATTTATAGGATCCATATTTGTGCTTTTTGATATTGTTATGAACATTTTTAGGATCATGATTGTAGTTATGTATTGCTTTTGTTAGTAAGGTGTTAGACATGTTTTAATTAAGTTAGGATTTGTTTTTGTTGAATGCAGCCTTGTAATAGTCTTGATTTCAGTTTTTTTTGTGTTGCTACACATATTTTAATTTCGGTGCCGAGAAAAACCGAGCGAAAACGAACCGCTCGATTCAAATTCAATCCGAGCACGAGCATCACTTTTTTGTGTTACATCCCACCCTCGACCCACATTTTCCATCGAATTCCCGTATGCTGCCGACCGTCTCTGACCCTGCAATTTGACACCACCACCCAACGCCGCACCTGATCCTACGGCGCCAGTTGAACCCACTGGCCTGACGCCACAAGCCGTCACCACGCGCCGCCAATTTCTGTCTCACACACCGTTTTGTGTTACCGGTTTTAGCTTCTCGTGTCAAGAGTTGATTCGGGAGATTTTCGGGTACGTAAAGTTACCAGCAGGGTGTTTGTAGATCCATCGTGTGTGCTTTTCGGTTCGGTCAAGGTATTGATTTTTGAATACCCTATAGCTAATGAGAAGTGGTAACACGTGTTACATTGTATGTTCAAGGTGCACAAGAGTTCAACAAGGTAACAAAATAAAAGATAAAACATGGCACATGTTTTAGACTGCATTCACAAATATGTTGTTCAAACCCTGGATTAATTAACATAAGCTAAGGGCAACCATGCCATTGTCATATTACAAACCAAAATACATGCTGCATGAAAGCAGGAGATGTTATAAATTAACATAGGGACAACACACCGAGGAGCGCGATAATAATGTAAGTTGTGGAAAGTTTGTTAAGTCAACAAAAACAACTATCAGATAATGCGTGTTACATACGTAACCGTTTGTTGTAGCACATAGATGCGCCTATACAAACTATTACACGTCCGTAACACGTCTCAAAAACTTGAAACCTGTGCGGTGTGTTTCCACGGCTAGCAAATAAATCTAAGGGGCGTATGACGGCCCCGCGTCATTGGGGTTGGCGGGCTGGTTGATAACCTCTAGATTTGTGAATTTTTTGCAGTTACGGGAATCATGGTTGGTAACATACTTCATGCAAGTTCGGCACAGTCGAGGGGCCTTTTGCGGAGTTGGTGCTGGTTGTTCGCTACCACTGGTAATTCGACGCTGTTTACCACAACCCTTGTTGCGCGCCACATCAGGATTATTCACAACCACTGTGCCCTCTCTTGAAGGGCCAATCAGTTCTTCAAATACATCCTTTGTTGACACTTGGTCTGGTATCAAAATAGATCCCCTGGTTAACATATTCAGTTTGATCACTTTTAGCTGTTCAAGTAATGTTGAAAGCGATTCAGTATCATTTCTAACAACGTCCACACAGTCGGTGATCACATCGATAATCTCATTGCGCATAACAGCCTGCGGTTGCGTATCCACACTGTAGCGACTATCAATTGAAAACACCCTCTTAGGCAAAACATCACGCCTCCATCTGTTGGCAATGTATTTGGATGGGATGGCGTCCACATGTTGTAGGCGATAAATGCAGAAGACATGGCGACACTGGTAGCCTATTCGGGTACAGCCACGACATGAGCATTCAGCTGTGTTATCCACGTTGTTAAACTTTACCTACAATTTTTAGGTGCATGGGTTAGAGGCTAAGCGATTGCGAAAAAAAGATGTAACATGTGTTAGACATTCTTGTGGAACAGAGAAAACAATTTTTATGTAATCTAACTATGAATAGATTGTCTTCGTGCTGGACAGAGAAAACAGTCATGCCAGCTTCTGACGTTTGGTTTGTAATGTAGCAACAAAACTTGCCCTTGATGATTTCCTTCCGAACCACATGGAAAACGGAATGAGAGTAAACACTGAAAGCATGTTGTTCAATGGGCAGATTACTTTTCCCCTTGTACACGATTGACGAAGATTTAAATTCAGAAACTCTTTGGCGATAACGTTGGCTGTCAATCCGTGCCTCATAACATAGCATAAATTGAACAAGTGTATTTGAACTGGTGGAGTTAACTTTAAAAGATGCATTTGAGCTTTCAGATCGTGAAGTTGTCTTCATCAAGCAGCACATGAGGATGTCCCTAAAGAATGCCGGAACCCAACGTTCCCCGATTTCGTACATTTTATTGGGCCATTGGTGGTCCTGCAGTGAAAATTTTTCCAGCAATGCTGCCCATCGTTCTTCAAAGGAAGAAGGCTTTATGTAGACATTCCAAACGAGTCGGTGAAAGCAAGACCTCAAGTCCGTGTTTTGCAATACGTCGCCCGTTATCTGTTATAGCCATAAGTTAGAAATGAGACGGTTTACGTTAGTGTAAGCAAATAAAAAATACAGAATAATACCTTGGTTGGCAGTTTTTTCATGATATGCCACATACAAAGTCTGTGGCGGGCAGTGGTGAAAACTTGTTGGATAGCTTGTTTCATCGACGGGTCCTGATCGCTTAAGATCAACCGGGGTTCGGTCTGATGTGCCTTCATGAATGCTTGGAGTAACCATTTGTAAGATTCAACCGCCTCATTTAAAAGCAACCCCGCGCCAAAGGTGACACAATGCATGTGGTTGTCGACACCAGTGAAAGGTACAAATATCATGTTGTACCTATAAACAGTTAAACAAGACACATATGTAAGAATATAAAAAATCCGGTTAACAAAGATATTGTTACATATGTTATGTGCGGGTGTTACGTATGTAACACATCTACTAACTTGTTTGTCTAATAGGTGGCATCGAATGCTAGAACATCGCCAAACGCTTTATAGTTTACGTTGGAAATCTCGTCAGCCCAAAACACGGCTTTCAATTTCCCTTCGGATACAACAAAGTCGAAATAGAAGTTTGCTAGATTCTCTCTTCGATCGCGTAGACGTTCCACGAACAGTTGAGCATCTCGGTCGCCTATGAAAATCCTCAATTGTTGGCTACAGTTTTTAAAGTCATCGGGGGTGCCACGCACGTTGTGATGGCCGCCTTTGACGCTAACCAGGAAACGGTGGGTCTTCACTGGACCAATGCGATTAAGGCTCATTTGGTGAATAAACTGTTGGGTTGCAAACGGGAGTTTCCTTGAAAATTTTGATAAGTCGCTGTTGAAGGTGTAAATAAGCGGATGATTATGCACATCACTCCAGCTATGCACAACAAAGTGTATAGGGTCTTGAGTTACTACAATAAGAATCCGGGCCTTACAATCAGTGAGTGTAAATGTACTGTTCCTGCTGCACATGGCCGAAGACTCACAGAAAGTGACAAACGTCCTTTTATTTTGCGGTTTAGCAGCCTTCGAGCACCTGAGGTATTTATGCGTGGGGCATCCGTTACGAACCTTTGTTTGAGCCTTTTTAACGTTAAACCTAGCTTCATATCCGTACACCTTATACATTGCAACTACTTCTTCGAAAGTCTCATATGATTTTCCAAGAAAAGGAAGGAACTCCTTGTCCACAATAGGAGTCCAGAATTTGGTTCCTTCTAGGGTCTGAGTTACGTAGTAACGGGGTGTTCCCTGTTGATCATCTATAAAAAGAAGAAAAGCAAGTTACATACGGACACCATGTAAACATGTGTTACCCACTAGCTTTTTGAATTTATATTTTTTGTTACTGTGCTACATAAATTGTGCAAGTCGGCACAAGAAAAACATGGGACACGTGTTATGTTATAGCTATACTTCCACCATTGTAACCCATGTTGCAACTATATGTTCTTTGAAAAGTTTATATCTAGCATTGGAGACAATTCAATGGGGGTAAAACCTTGTAACACAGGGCCTATATGTGACAAACACAAACCTTGTAACACGTAAACCTTTACATTGTATGTTTACCTAAACCTTTGTAACACGTGTTACAACTCTGTGGTTTTTTAAAATTCTTTTGTTACTTATTTTTTTGAATTGGAAACCTAATGTTTTACTTTATTATTGTGTTACGTAAATTGTATACAATTTTGAACCCCGGTAGTGAACCTTTAAGGCACCACTAGGTCATATGGTTTAACATGCAACACGTGTTACATTGGATATATAATTATTTTCTTTATTAATTGTTTTGGTGAACTCATGATAACATTATTGAGTAAAAAGTTAGTATGTTATGAAGTTTGTTTTTATATTGATCCATCATTGTAACACGTGTTACTACTGCATGTTCTTAAAGTTTATTTTTATGTAACATTGTACCCAACTCAGGCGTTGCATGTGTTACACAGGGGCATACATGTAACAAATGAACGTTTTGTAAACCTCTACGTAGCCATCTGGTAAACCTTTATAACCACTGATCTAGTAAACCTCTATGCAGCCATCTGGTAAACCTCTACGTAGCCATCTGGTAAACCTTTACACAGGGGCATACATGTAACAAATGAACGTTGTAAACGTAAACCGTAACCACGTAAACCTTTATAACCACTGATCTAGTAATTTTTTAAATAAGTATTTTTTTTTAAACTGATCTAGTGGTTGAGAAACCACTGTAGGTTTAAATAAGTAATTTTTTTAAAAAACATCGTAAATAACACGTGTTACAACGGTTGTTTTAAGTACTTTCAAATAAGTTAGAAGTGTTACAAGGTGGATGTTGTTTTTAAATTTTTTATAATGAACATACTAGAGACGTGTAAGTAGGTAAAAACCTTTTGTAACACGTGAAAAATCTAACACGTGTTGCGTTGGATGTATCTTCAAGATGAAGATGGGATTATAAAAAGGAAAATGCACAACTTTAAAACGTTGTAACACGTGTTACAACGGTTGTTTTAAGAAGTTTCAAATAAACAAGTGTTGCAAAAGTGGATGTTTTTAAATAACTATTTTAATCAACGCAACAGAGATGTGTAAGTAGGTAATTTCCTTTGGTAACACGTGAAAAATCTAACACGTGTTACATTGGATGTATCTTTACGTTGAGGATGGGATTATAAAAAAGAAAATGCACAGCTGAGTAAAAAGTTGTAACACGTGCTACAACGGTTGTTTTAAGAACTTTTAAATAAACAAGTGTTACAAAGTGGATGTTTTTACCTACAAAGTAGGTAAAAACCTGCTGTAACACGTGTTACATTTGATGTATCTTTACGTTGAGGGGGGGGGGGGATTATAAAAAAAAATGCACGACCGAGTAAAAAGTTGTAACACGTGTTACAACGGTTGTTTACAGAACATTCAAATAAGTGACAAGCCTGACGATTGCCAGTGGTACAAAATGGATGTTTTTTATGCTAGCTGTTTTTTTAAATCTTAATTGTTGTACAAATGAGATTCCATTTGTAACACGTGTTACAGGTGGATGTTTTTTTAAAATTTTTTATAATGAACATAATAGAGACGTGTAAGTAGGTAAAAACCTTTTGTAACACGTGAAAAATCTAACACGTGAGGAAAATGCACAACTTTAAAAAGTTGTAACACGTGTTACAAAGGTTGTTTTAAGAACTTTCAAATAAACAAGTATTGCAAAAGTGGATGTTTTTAAATAACTGTTTTAATCAACGCAACAGAGACGTGTAAGTAGGTAATTTCCTTTGGTAACACGTGAAAAATCTAACACATGTTACATTGGATGTATCTTTACGTTGAGGATGGGATTTTATAAAAAGAAAATGCACAGCTGAGTAAAAAGTTGTAACACATGCTACAACGATTGTTTTAAGAACTTTCAAATAAACAAGTGTTACAAAAGTGGATGTTTTTAAAAAGCTATTTTAATCAACGTAATAGAGACATGTAAGTAGGTAAAAACCTGCTGTAACACGTGTTACATTTGATGTATCTTTACGTTTGTAAAAAGTTGTAACACGTGTTACAACGGTTGTTTAGAGAACTTTCAAATAAGTGACAAGCCTGACGATAGCCAGTGATACAAAATGGATGTTTTTTATGGTAGCAGTTTTTTTAGATCTTAATTGTTGAACAAATGAGATTCCATTTGTAACACGTGTTACAGATGGATGTTTTTTAAAATTCTTAGGAAACCATATGTGACAGGTGTTACAAGTTAAGCCTTGTAACATGTGTCACACTGAGTAACCCGCTTAAGACATGTTGCACTACACGCTTCCCCAAACCTTTTCAAACTGAAATGCAAAATGAAAAATGTTAAGCAGCTCTATATAAGATGTAACGGTAGGCTCACAATCATTTTAAGTGTGCAGGGTGATATAAATCTTAAATCGACTGAAGACCAGGTGGGAACCGCACATTGGCATATGGACTTAGTACCGAAATTTCGTTTGAGAGATTGTCGAGGTTCGAAGATATTCGGTCTTTATGCTGCTTATCATCTGGGTATCATGGTTGTATCAAACTGTAAAAATAACGGAGACGAAGTCTAGATCTTCCATGATACTATACATACGTGTACATATTGCATTCGACCTCAATAAGTGATCAACAATCACATGTCCACAAAATAAGTGATAATATATCACATTTATCCGGGAGTCAAGTTCGTCTCTCTGCTGTACGAAAGTACTGACCTGTTCACGGACTTGCTCTTGTGCCCTTCTTGCATCTGAAAATCAAGTTCCTCATCAATAAGTGATTCTATCACATAGGGCTTGTTTTCAAATCAAAATAAGTGAGTTTCTCACATCTTTTATACGGTTAAACAGATGATAAATAGTATACTCACCGGTAAGATGAACTCTCGTGCATACCTTGATACGGGAATGTGTCGTGTGTGGATGAACACCGGTCGATAAGTATAAATCATACCTTAACGTATCCCCTCGCCATTATTACATCTGATAAGTTGAGCTTATGTGGACAACAATACCGATAATTGTTATAGGATGCTTATCTTAATGTTAACTAATTGAACAAAAAGAGCGTTTTGGCGTGACCGTACACTGATATGATTCTCTTACCCTCGAAACTCGCAAAAAGAATCTCTGTAAATATTTATTTACTGTATTTCGTTTCTGCATCGCTGTATATATTTATTTATTGCTTTCCGTCTTTACATTTGAAAAATTAAAAATTCCAAAAAAAAAAAAAGATTTATTTATGTTTTAATATAAACTTTATAAAAGCAAAAAAGATTTTGCTTATAGTTTATTTTTTATTGACCGATGTTGGAACTCGAGTCTATCATACCCAAAATCCTGATCGTAAGCCGGAAAACAATTGCATCTTCATAAACTGTCGAAGTTAACAAGTTTTGAAAGTTATAGGATTAAAATTGATCATTTTCTAAAACTTTCAAACTGTTGTCGGTCGGTGTTTGATTGAGATTTGATCTCATATGTGTCGTTTGTTTAATTTGTCTATATTCTAAGCGGTTGTTCTCATTACGTGTTTAGCTTTCTTGTATGTGCATATGCGACATCAGAATCAGCTAAAGGCGAAGAGAACGTGTCAGATGACTAGCCGTAAAGTGAAGACACGCGTTGATGCAATCAGAAGATCAAGATGATCGGGTTGCAGTTGATCACTCATCAACACCTCAAGGATCTAAAGAATTGAAGATCAAAAGATTCACGAGTATAACTCAAAGGAGAGTTTATTTTAAGGGGGAGTTTGTTAACACACTTTCTTAAATGAAAAGGGAGTTTGTTGATACACTTCTACTTACGACGCGTGAAGACTTTGAAGATCCTCCGGCATGAAAGACAAGAAAGACGAACCTCACGAGTAGCGTCCAAGGGGGAGTTTGTTGGTACACTTTATGTGGACGCGACTCGGTTCGGTTCGATTCGGTTCAGGTCGACTCGGTTAGGTCCGGCTCAAGCCCGGAGACACGACATTCCTCCGTCGTGCGCCCCAGAGTTCGACACGCGAAGCACGGAGCGCCACGAACCAAGACAAGGTGACACATCACCATGACATCATCTCTGTGATGTCATGATGATGTCATTGTGTTGAAATTACAATTTCAATTGACTGAAACATGAAGCTGGGCCGTAACCTCAACACATATGGGCTTCAACTTTAGAATTGGGCTGTAATACTTGTAATGGGCTTTGACTTCATTTGGGCTTCCAACGAAAATAGGGACCAAACAGCATGTGACGAAATCCCTTTTGATTTCGTCGAATATATTGAGTTTTCGTCATGTTGTCTGATTTCGTCCATGTGTTTTCGTCTGGGACTGGATTTCGTCACTGTGTTACTATATATACACAGACATTAGACAGAAACGGAAGAGAAGTCAGAATAGATTTCACTGAGCGAACACATTGTAACACACACTGAGAGTTTACAGAGACCATTTGTAAACACCGCACTGTAACCGTTTTCTAGCATTAATACATTGAGTGTTAATCGTTGAATATTGTGTCTTACGTGTTCGTAACTTGGTTTAACTTACCCGTTTGGATTCCGCACTTTCGGGTTTGTCGGAAAACAGGGAATAGAGGTTACTCGATCCTCCGGGTGGACCTACACTACCTCCTGCCACATACCTCGTTGTTGCTCATGTTCAATTTTTAGGATCCATATTTGTGCTTTTTGATATTGTCATGAACATTTTTAGGATCATGATTGTAGTTATGTATTGCTTTTGTTAGTAAGGTGTTAGACATGTTTTAATTAAGTTAGGATTTGTTTTTGTTGAATGCAGCCTTGTAATAGTCTTGATTTCAGTTTTTTTTTGTGTTGCTACACATATTTTAATTTCGGTGCCCAGAAAAACCGAGCGAAAACGAACCGCTCGATTCAAATTCAATCCGAGCACCAGCATCACTTTTTTGTGTTACATCCCACCCTCGACCCACCTTTTCCATCGAATTCCCGTATGCTGCCGACCGTCTCTGACCCTTCAATTTGACACCACCACCCGACGCCGCACCTGATCCTACGGCGCCACTTGAACCCACTGGCCTGACGCCACAAGCCGTCACCACGCGCCGCCAATTTCTGTGTGTGCTTTTCGGTTCGGTCAAGGTATTGATTTTTGAATACCCTATAGTTGTGTATTTATTTAACGCGAATGTAACTAGACTCCTGGGGGATATTTTATGATTAAAATTGTCCAGCTCAATTAATAAGAATTATTAATTAATCAAATAAATGGTTTTTAATTTACGGTACACCGATTCTCAACAATCGTCCCTAACATGGCCGGATAACAAGGTTTTCATCTTGATCTTTTTACAAACTCATCGTTGTTCTTCATAATTAATCAAATAAATGGTTTTTAATTTAGGTTTTTTTTGGTGAGGTATAGTTTTTATTTGGTTTTTTTTTGCGCGGGGGGGGGGGGGGGGGGGGGGTTTAGGTTTTTGGGTGGTGGTGGTGGGGGTGGGTGTTTAGGTTTTTGGTGGTGATGTAGTGGGTTTAGTTTTAGGTTATTGGACACTTGTCACTATATAAATCCTTCTTACATTTCTTACAATTAGAAGAATTTGTAGAATAACTTGACCCTTCTTTTTACAATTCAAAGTAAGTTTAACTAAGGTACCGGCTGCTTGTTCTTCTGTTTTTGAATCATGGAATTCTCTGTTCGGATTCTGTTTCATGTCAACTGAACCCTGGAATTTTCTCATTTGGTATCATTGACTTGCACATCTCAAAACATTGTTCATTGTATGCTTATGATTTATGAAAATAAAGTGGACCTTTGGCCGTAAGTTATAATATTAGTTCTCTTTTTTGTCAGGTTCAGTGGACCTTTGGTAATAGGTTGGTTGTGTGACGATAAATAAAATTGGTCTTGTCCATGTCTGATTCGTTTATATATTAGTTAAAAAAAGTTGTGGATTTGTAGAGAATTAAGGAAACTTGTGGGTTGTTGTTGTGTATAGATTTCAACACAACCGTGTATTACTCGAAATAGTACAATAACGACTTGATTTCAATGGAATTAAAGGATAAATTACAATAGGAAGAAACTAACAAATAGAAAATATACAAGGATAAGGGAATCATATCATAATAGAATTGAGATGGGAAGAGAAAAACCGATTTGCCTAACCTTCATCATATTCGTTATCCCTTGTTCACTCTCTACCGCTTTGTTATATCCGAGACATTCGTTAATTCCTTTCAATATGTTGGGCCCGTTAGGATAACTGGGTTGGGCTGGGCTTTGACAACAATACTCCCCCCTTTCAGATTCCCCTTGCCCTCAAGGTGTAGGTTTGTAAAAGTATGTGGTAAACTAGCAATATTATCCCATGTAACTCCCTGCTTGGCCTTTATCGGTTGTGGGCTAACAGTAAAATACTTGTGAAAAATATGAATATAAAAGTGGGATGTTAAATTAGCATTGCTGATTGAGTCACGGATAGAACAAGTTATATCTGTTGGTGTATGTCCATAAAGAGCCTCAAACGATTGTATAGCCAGCACCACTCTAACGAATATATGTATTGTGAAGTATAGGTAAGGAAGGTGGCAGTGCATACAGGTAGTTGTAGGGGCTGATCCATACACTTTCCTAAGAGGTGGAGTAGCAACGTAAGGAGTCACGTGCATAAGGATCCGCTAGCAGCAAAAGCAGTTGCAATTTGCACCCCTTAAAAATGGTTGTGAAAGGGGTTTAGATAGCCATCCGAGACGGTGCCGAGAATGGCATTAGCAGCAAAAGCAGTTGCAATTTGCCCGATATTCGAAATATATTGTACCACTACCCCACAAACTTCGTTTAATATCAGATCACCCATGAAAATGAAGCGGACAAAGTGAATTTGTTCAAAGTCAACTGTGTATCACGATTAACACCCGCAACCGACTTCACAATCCAAGCATGTGCAAGGACATGAGATGCAGCAGGGCGGGCATTTAGGAGGAACATGTATCTTATAGGAGTTGCCCTAAATTTTCTGAATGCACCATATATGGCTAACCCGATTTCCAATAGGAGTTGCCCTAAATTTTCTGAATGCACCATATGACTAACCCGATTTCCAAACAAATTTTAGAATATCTAGTGAATGTCCAATCCAGTCATCAATGTGTGCAATGTGAAGATCCAAACAGGGAATATTTATCTGCTAAAAGAAATACATTCTCGACTTGTTGGCTGAGACAGGAATGGTTGACTGTAAGCCTGCTGATACCGCTATGATCGTTAATCATAAACTTCAAATTGTAGAGGGAGCAGAACTAATAAATAATGACATATATCAACGAATGGTGGGCAAACTAATATATCTTTCACATACTTGTCCAAGTATTGCTTATGTCGTTGGGGTAGTAAGTCAATTCAGGCACCAACCCAGACCTCTCGTATGGAAGCAGTTCTAAGAATCATCAGATATCTCAAAGGTATAGCCCGATATGGAGTTTTGTTTAGATCAAATGGAAATTTGGATATCCAAGCATATACAGATGCAAATTGGGCAGGAGACCAAGGGAGCCTGGTTACATGGAGGAGCAAAAAACAAAATGTAGTTACCCTCTCAAGTGCTGAGGCTAAATTCAGAGGTATAGCAAGAGGCTTGACAGAAGTGTTATGGATAAAGAAACTTCTGACTAAGACTGGTTTTCCTCCAAAAGAGACAAGCAAGATCATGTGCGATAATAAAGCAGCAATCAAAATCTCAGAAAATCCGGTGCAACATGATCGAACAAAACATGTGGAAGTTGATCGACACTTTATTAAAGAAAAACTAGAAGCAAGAATTATCGAAATCCCATTTGTTCGATCAGAAGACCAACCGGAAGATATTTTAACAAAAGCCACAAGTGGGAGAATCTTCAACGACTGCTTAGCCAAGTTAAATATTGGAAATCCCACTATTTAACTTGAGGGGGAATTTTAAAGAAAAGATATTTGTGGGATCAGTTACACATCATTTCCCAATTTACCCAAGATTGTGTCTAGCAACCAGATTCGATTCCCGTAACAACAGCTCCCAAATTAGTACCATTGCCTTTTTAGTTATGATTTTTGTTGTATTTAGGCCATGCGTAATGGGCATTATAGGGGCATGAAAGAGTTTGATAATGCCCCTAGCACCATCCCCTTGGGCATTATAGGGGCATAAAAAGGGAGGGGCATTTCTAGAATAATGCCCACAGAGGAGGAAAAAATGGTAAGTATTGAATGAAATGAGCATTAATCATTACACATTTTTTTGTAGGGGCGTTATAATGTTGATGTGGCAAAAAATGCCCCTTAGGGGGATTAACCATTACACATGGTCTTATAGTGGCTCTCTTCTTGTAATTCATATACAGAAAATACCATCATATTCAAAACATTCATTTCTCTTGTTATCAACAATCTAATGTTTTGACCGAAAAGATTTAGGAGGCTCTATGCATAAAAATGACACTTAAGACTCCTTTCGATTTTTAAACTCATTTGACTCATTTTCTTTTAAGAAATTTTCTTGCTACACTTCGAACTACTAAAACAATACGGGTCTATTGATAAATAACTCATAACATAAAGTATACAAAAGATACTGTTTTTATTGTTATTTATCTAGTGTTGTGGTGTTACCCAGATTACTCTTTAGGGCATACGGGGCGCATGCGGGGAGTGGTGCGGTGAAGAGGTTTGCCGTAAGGGGGCACACCGCCGCCAACACCAATCATCGCGCGGGGATGAGTCCAAATCGGTGGGCATTCACCGCTCGAGGAAGATGACCGTTGGAACAAGAAAAGATCCACAGGACATGTTTAAATGGCTATAATGTGTCAACTGTCAAATTTGCATGCATTCGTACAATTATTAGACAATGATTAATGCTTAATGACTGTGCTGATCCACAATTTATGACATGAATTGCTTTCTGATTTCTTTTGTTGTACATACATGTGCATCCTATATTACAAATGATAGAACATTATTACATGCAAACCGTATTGATTCAAATGATGCACGAAACAAAGATAGCACAGTTATCAGACAAATCAGAGAAATACTGACGGAGTTCAGTACATAGACAGACATGGTATTGAGATACAGAATGGGCCAGAAACCAAGAGTTACGCTAGTATTGAGACAGACATGAATAATTTTTCTAAGTAATATTTCTCAAAATATATATCTCAGAAATATATATTGATGTATTTTTATTAAAGATATTACTCCAGACAAAGTTGATACAAAAATTAAGTATAAGAATACTTAATAAACACAATAAAAAATGCGTATTCTCGTAAGTATAAATACACACCAGAATACGACACCGATACATGGCAAAAATATACAAGTATAAGAATACGAATCCAATTACACCCATCCTTGGGAAGGATATACATGTACAAATATACTTATGTGTCAAGTTAAAATATATTATTTTAACAATTATTCCAAAATGTAATAAATGTAATTTAAGTTAAAACATTTATTATTTTGACAATTAATTATATACTTGGAACAACATTGGCGACACAAAGAAAATTAACTCAAAAATACTAAATAAGACCAAGGTCAAGGCACGACCCACCCGTCTAATGGACCGTAGTACGCATGTAGGTAGTCGTGTGTTCTAGAGGAAGCTTTGAGTTACATTGGATACGAAGAACGCAAAACTGTGAGTTCATGTCCCCCCTTTTCTTTTAACTGTTTTCAGTTTTACAACTTCGGGGGTGAAATACATGTTACAAATGTTTTGATGATTACAAATGGTATGGTTAGCTAAGGAATGAACTGCTAGATCATGTGAATGGGTAGGCGATTAACTTAAGACCATTAATCCTTGTATAAGGACCGAGGGGCATGAGTGATAGATCTATTGGGTGTTGTGAGCCCCACCCATGGGCCTGCGAGTTGGCCGCATGTGGTGACTATGTCGTTCCGCCGGAGGGCCCGGTACGAAATACGCATAAAGGGTTGAGTGCTTCCTATACCATGTCACATATATTAATGTATTAGGTACACATTAATTGATCTGTTTCCTTGTTGCTTCATACCAGTTTACAAGTACATACATACATACTTACAAAATTTTTCAAGGTTGTTCGCGCACACATACAAAACACATGAACTCGCTTAACTTTTGTTGATGTTTTCAAATTACATGTATTTCAAGAAATTAAGTATGGATCTGGCGGGCGTTGAAGTTACAAGTCATGTCTCTAATAAAAGGTGTCATCCGAAGTCGAAGGGTTTGGGTTATGTATTTTATCTTGGATAAGATACATGGCTCGAAACCTAGTTTGTTTGTGTCTTTTGTGAAGTCCTTATGGATCTAAAACTTGCTGGTATTGTAGTTTGAACATGAAATTTGTGTTTTGGGTTTTGAAAAACAATGTTGCTTGTAACGTTTTAAAACTATCTATGGATGAACATCTTGGTTTTATCATATAGTCGTTTTTTTATGGTTGAATGCAATGATATTAAGCAAGTCACACATAATCACGCTTCCGCAAAAGTCAAGGTGTGACATATAATGCCATTACATTTAAAAAAATCAATTAAAGGCCTTTATAAATTCATGTTATTACATTCCATTTTTTCACCCCATTCACAAAATCTCAAAGAAAGTCATCGGATTCGTGTAAATATCAAGCGGGTGCACCAAATATCGAATTTACTAGTGATATACTCGACATAAATGTAGACCCCTCTCCAAGAAGGCAAAAAAAGAAAGACAAACGACCTGTAACGTCGAGCGAAAGGTCAATTGGTATGTCCGACAAGCTCCAAGAATACAAGTTTATGAAACAAGAATTGGTGGACATTAAAAATAAACGAGAAGGAAAAATTTATGGAGTTGGCGGATGAACATCGAGAGACTTTGAGATCGATTAGGTTTTATAAGGATCTCAAGATGTTTAATAGGCCGCACAACAATGTTCCACCGGAGATGTTGGAAATCACACTAGCACGAAAACGGGAGATCGCCAAAAAATATAATTGGCCATATAGTTTCTAAATATTTTATGTTTTTATTTTTTAGTAGGTTTAATTTTATGGAATGTTTTTTTTTACTTTTTTAGTTAATGTAATTTTAGTTAGTTTTATTTAATGTAATGTTTTTTAAGTAATTTTAGTTAGTTTTTTAATTTAATGTACTTTTATTTTGTTAAAATTGTGTTTTATTTATTAGTTAATAGTTTATAAAAAGAATGAAAAAATAGTTCCCCCATCTCATGAGATGTGCAACCCTTAGGGTGAACGGGGCACCATGCGGGGAGGCATGCGGTGACCCAAGTCCCCTAGCGGGAACACCGCCGCCATCAACGCGGGGATGGGGAGCGGGGAGGGGGAGCGGTGAGAGGTTACCGCATGAAGGAGGGAGGGAGATGGTGGGCCACCCTCTTTTCAACCAATCAAAACATTTTCTTTTTTTTTCTTTTTTTTCTTTTTGAATAAAAAACAAGTCCCCCAAGAGAGGAGTGCCGCCATCAAATTGAGGGTATGAGGGGAGTTAAGAGGGGAGTTGACGTGGCGCGTGCTGATTGGTCATGCGTAAGAGAGGGGACTCCCCTAAGAGGGGAGTGCCCCCCTCACCCTTATGTTTTGGGGCAAGAGGGGAGTTAGAGAGAGGAAATGGCATGGCAATATATGATTGGGTTGGTGGAAATCCCCCCCTCCCTCCCCCCTCATGAGGGGTGCACCCCTTTCACCTTAGAGTTTGTATAAAAGATATTTTATACAAGGGTTATTAGATTTTAATAATCTTAACTTTCATCCATAGGGCGACATTAATCACAACTTAAAAAAAAATCTGACAATCCTAGCTTGTAAGAATTTGGCCCCCATCCATCATTTTCTATCTGGATTAGTTTTTTGCTGAAGTGGTGTTACACCCTATTTCTTAACTGACTAAAGTCCCAGCGGAAAAACGTACCATAAATTTTTTTTTCTACTTTATAAACATCTTGACGCACTTAAATTCATTTTTAAGATTAATTCTTTCACAATAACTACATTTATTATACTCATTTACAATAAGAAACCATAACCTAGCTTCACTCAATTACGTACTCAACACTCCCGTACAATCTATCTTGTGACTCGATCCTCGATCTCCAATCCTTGGATATCCTCATGAACTGGTACTACCTGCGCTCCCCACATAAAATTCACAACATTAGTACAGATTATAAACGTACAAGGTTTGTTCACGTTTATTTCTTGTTTCGTTAACTCTTCACATCCCAGCTTTCCCATCCTGTCATACCATCCGTGGTGAGACTTCTTTGCCACTCCTGCATTTCACTTATAACTCCAGGTACACGGATAAACAACGTAAACACTTAATCGTATTGAATGGCCTACATACATACCTAAACTTCATACATACTATTTCCATATATACATACGTACACACATGCATACATACTCACACACATAGATACCAACCTACATGCATACTTACATATAAACACATCTACATCATTATATACGTATCTACAAGTACACACACCTACATCAGTACGTACACTCATGACATTATACATGTATACATACATACATACATCCCTACTTGCATCATACCAAACTCATACTTACCTACTCTCATACATACCATCATAAATCCACGTACTTGCTCGCATACTTATAAACATACATACATACCTATCTACATAAGTGCATACACTTAAGCTCATAAAAACGTAAGTTAAATTAGTCAAACGTAACTTGAAACGCGTTTAAACAAGTTCCCAAGACAAAACTGAGCAAACGAGCAATTTTCGCCAACAAAGGGGGGCCTCGCGTGACGCCAAGGGCCTTGGCGTCACGCTAAGCCCCTGTTTTCACAGAACAGGTGCAGCTGGTTGCTGCATATTCCCAGCACGATCCGGTTTCATGGAAACAAGCATAACTCTCTCGTTTTTGACCCGTTTTACCCGATTCTTTTTCCTACACGTCCGTAATTTAATTCTCCATCTAATGGAATTAAAATCCAACATCCGACATAATAAAATTTCAGACTTTTAACTCTTCGGCTTATTACCCTCTTACCAAATTTCGACCCGTTCATGCATACATCAACGTAACTTGTTTGTTTTATCATTACCTCTTATAAACCTAATAATATCAGTGACGTCTATCATAAATTACTAAATTCTTGGATGTCTTGCATCCTCTTAACACATTATCGTTCATATGCTTATTTTGACCCGTTAAGGGTATTCGCGCATTAATTGGTCTATGACTAACCAAACCATACTCCCCACTTCCATACTTGTCCGAAACATTACACTAACCGAATAACTTGTTTCTAAACTACTTTTAAGATCGTTTGCCCCAAAATACCCATCAAGGGCATTTTGGTCAACTTTAATCCCATCATTTACGACGAAAGACTTCAACACATATTTGACCTCAAACATCATGTTTAATTAATTAAAACACTTTATTACTTGATCGAACTAAGAAGTGATTACGGAAATCACTTACCTTATGCGTCCGTGCTCGTATCCGATTCCTCGCATTTTCTTGACCCGTTAACACCTCATACTTGAGCCCGTCTCGTCGTGATTCCTATACTTTCATTTCATCGAAATCACGTTCTTATTAGCATGCTCATTTGTACATGTTAACAATCATATCAATCGCATATTTCACACTTAACTTTCCTTAGTCATTTCTAACAAGAATAAAACATATAATCAACTTCATATCCTTTCCAACACATGTACATCATCATGTAATCACAATTAACGCATATTAACATAACATGCCCAAACGACTTCCTATAATCCTGCTTTTACCACAACGAGATAAATCATGTTTCTTATACTTGTTGACTTTCAAAAGTCAACTATTAACCATATGTAACTATCGACTTATCAACATATACCCGTAACATCATAATCGACTATACGGACGACACTATATACATTTTATCATACGCTCGATGTACGTACTACCTTTTAAGCATAACGTACAACTAATTCATGTATAAATCTTCTAAATTCATACATAACCCATCAAAACCTACTACTAACCATCATGGATCATTCCCAAATAAACATCAAACATATCATCATCATATTTCTCCTAATTCATCTAACAAGGATTCATCATACCCACATAATACATCAATCTTTCAACAAGGCTTGGACATAGGTGGTGATTCTAGTTATCATCTTCACCATAACTAACGGGTTTCACCTCTAATCGTCAAATTAACACAAATCATACGTAACCCGTGTTCTATACGAGGTTTCTAACCCTCGTACATGATCAATGTCATATTAACTCACGGATTAGAACATAACCCACTTCACCCATGATCACCAATCTTAGATTTAAGACATACCTTATGATCCCCTCGTGATGGTGATCACTAATTCATGTTCGGTTATGAATTTGAGCCTTGATTCATTCTTCAATTTGAAGCTTTTGAAGAACTAGGGTTTTGGGGCTTTTGAGAGCCCCTGCTCGATCCATCCATAACACACACGAAGATGTGTGTGTGTGTGTGTGTGTGTGTGTGATCTTTTTCTTTTAATAACTCAACTTCCATCTTGTTCCACTTTAACCCTTCGGGTTTGCCTTTAAAACATAACCGACACTACGTTCATCATTTAATACTTTTGACCATATCCTTAACTAGGTTAAATAGCCTAGTTATTAATTTCATGACGTGTCATATAGGAACACACTACAAATATTAACATTCAGATTTTGGGGCGTTACAAGTGGCAGCTCACGTGGCACAAATCTAGTTATTCGCCGATGAAGTTGCTTATGTGGCACAAAATTAGTTATTGGATTTTAATAGTTCGAACCTATGTAGCACGGGAACGGGTATGGGACTGGGGTTCGGGGACGATACGGGTACGGAGAAGGGCAAAACTGAAAAATCCAAGATACGGGTACGAGAACGATACAGGTACGGAGAACGGCAAAACTGAAAAATCAAAGATACGGGTACGGTAAAGGTACGGCAAAAAATATAAAAAATAAAAAGATTTTAAAAAAAGTCCAAAATATATTAAACAAAGACCATATAATGTGGTACGATCTTAAACTTTATGCTATTTTTATAAACTTAAAAGTTTAGGGACCAAATGTAAAATAGTCAAGATAGAGGGTTAAATGGAAAAAAGCTAACTTTTTACTAAACTTTTCTTTAAAAGATAGTGCTAAGAGTGTAATAAAAGAAAGCTAGAGGGTGTAAAGTGACAAAAAGACAAAATTTATTTAAAACTCTATAAAAATGAGAGCACCGACCCTTTTTTTCTCATCGTCCAACATTTGTGGCTACCTTACCAATACAGAACTACCATTCCGGCGGGATTCTTTAGTAGTAGAATGACCAGAGTTGCGGTTTCTCCGGCGAGATAATCCGGCAACAATGGATACGTTTGGTTGTCGTCCCCGAAACGTTTGGTTCCGTCCCCCGATTTCAGGATACGTTTTGGAAACGTCCCCAGTCATCCCAGCGGCGTTTCCATCCCCGGGACGGGTACTAGAGGCTTAGAGCTGTGCCCGTGCTTCATAGGTCCCAACTTTCCCCACCACCATCACCCACCACTACCATCAGCCGCCACTCACGCACCATCACCAACAGCTGCCACAGTGGGTGGCGGCTAATGGTGGTGGTGGCGGCGATGGTGGTGGTGGTGATGTGTGATGATAGTGGTGGTTGTTAATGGTGGTGGTTGTTGATGGTAGTGGTTGTTGATAGTGGTGGCGGCGGCGGATAATGGCGGTGGTGAGAGTTGAGATTTTAAAATCCAATAACTAAGTTTGTGCCACATAATTAAGCAGCCATATCAGCCATTAAATAGGTTTGTGACACGTAAGTTGTCACGTCAGAAAAAACTAAGTCAATTAGAAAATGATCGATGGGGGCCAAATTCTTTGGCAAATGAGTGAAAGTTAAGATTATTAAAATACAATAATCATTTTTTCAAAGTAAAAAAGCCTTTACCAAAATAAAAATATAATGATAAAAATAAAAATGAAGATGTTATAAATTAATGACCAAGATCCTATATTGGATGCCTTTTAGACCACCCATAGTGGTGTTTTTGGGCGTTTTTTCCCTAAAAAACGCCCATCAACAGTCCCTCAGGGCGTTTTTTTCAAAAAAAGAAAAAAATGCAAATGACGTCCTTTTTTCCACGCCCATGTTAAAAATCTTTGGCCTATCACAGGTTTTCTTCTTTTTGGTTGGCCAATACCCTTTTTTGATGTTTTTTTATTTAATTTTTTACACCCCTTTTAACATAATGCCCCACAATGCCCACATCCCCAGTACACTCATTTATTCAAAACGCTCAACAATGCCCATTGGATGACTGGACTGCCACGTGTCGAATAATGCCCAAGGGTGGGGCCATTATTCATGTGTACCACTACCACTACAAGAAACCCCAACAGTACCGACGACACCAATAGGGGTGACGCCGTGCAATAGCGGTGGCGTCGCCGCTATTGGTGTTGTCGGTAATAGATCGATCCGTGTGCTGCAATCCAGATTCACTCATGGCCCTTGATGAATACATGATCAAAGGGCTGGTGTTCTTCCCAAACAAGCACACACTTCATATTCAAAACCTTTTCATTTTCCTCGAAACATTCACTACTAGAAAACTGTTATTATTCCCACGTCAATTTCCGTGGGAAATCCGTGGGTAACTGCGTTTACCCACGGATTTCCCACCAAAATGGGCTGTGAAAATTTTGCCCGTGGGTAATTTTTTTCTGACGCATTTCCTACAAATTCTCCTACTCATTTCCCACACAAATGTTTCGTTAGAATTCTCCTACACATTTCTCACGGAATTAATTTTCTTAATTTTTGAACACATTTCCCACCAAACATTACTTTTTAAAATTTTGTGTTTAAATCAATTATATTTATTTTTATTATATATATTTTATATATTTTAATTTTCTTACACCATTCCTACAGATTTTTTTTCTTCCTACACAATTCCAATGGAATGTATTCGTTTTTCCTACATAGTTCCTACGGAAATATTTTTCTCCTACACAGTTCTAACGAAATATGTTCTTAATTCCTACACAATTCCAACAAAATGTATTATTTTTCCCACACATTTCATACGAATTTATCTTTGTTTCCTACACAATTCTAACGAAACATGTGTATTCTTTTTCCTACATGTTTCCTAAGGATACACACTAGACGGGGTTTCTAACCCCGTCTTAAAATACCACGTCTTAAAATACCGGCCAACATTTAGCGGCGACCCTTTAGCGGAGACATCTGTCGCCCTGTTGCCTCGTTTTCCTGTAGTGACACATGGTCTTAGAACCATTTAGTTTTGATTTAACCCAGTTTGGAATCCTTGAGAATTATACTAATCTTCATTATGTTATTTTTTTAACATGTTATGTTATGTTTTTAACATGTTGGACATTTAGATAACTGGTGTTATGGCTCTAGAGGTAAACCAATTTTCCTTTAATTGGGTTGACTTGGGCTATGTTTTCCCATATAGTACCTTCACCTTAATTCAATAGCTTGAGTCTTTTTTCATAACAGGTACAAAGTTAATTCTCAAAGGCTGGAGATATTTGGACACCCATCGCGCCTATTTTCACACCTTTTGTGCCCTAGACGCCTTGTATAGGTCTATACGAGGCGTCTAAGCACTGAATTCAAGGGGGTCCTGAGAGGGTGTCAGGCACAAAGTTTAAGGAACCCTAGACGCCTCGTACAGACCTATACGAGGCGTCTAGGTTTGGGTTTTTTTTTTGGCTGAAATGAGGGGTGTTTTGGTGGGTTTTTGTATGGTTTTTTTGATAGTTTATGAAGATGTGTTTTTTGGTTGAAAATTTTTTTGGTTTTTAAAAATGTTTTGTTTTTTAAAAATCAACTATTTTAAAAATCGTCTCTTTAAATATATTATATCGATTAAATATTGTTTCCGATTAAATCGGCTCTTTAATGTTTTTAACATTTTACTTTTTTATTCTTCCCATTAAAATTTTATCTCGTTCAAATATTGTTTCCGTATTATATTCAAAACATATTTTGTTTCCGTATTATCTCAATTTAAGACAACAATCATTAGGTAACCGAATAACTGAAAACAAACATAAATATATCATATATAAGATAACTTTGTACATCCATAACAAAAATATTTAAGATAAGTTTGTACATCCATAATAAAAATAAAAACAACAACAGGTCTATGCATCCAAATCCGAATCTGAATCTGGATGTGGCTGCTGCGGCTGCTGCTGCTGATGTGGTGCTCGAGCCGGTGGAAGCGGTATCGGGGGCCATCCCTCTCTCTCTCTCTCGTCTATCCTGCTCGCATTGTACCAGCCAACCTACCAAATCGTTGAGCCTGTCAAGCTCGGCTCGTACATCCGGATGTAACGCAGCTCCTGGGGCACGACCTGGAATAGCGTGACGTGGAAACTGAGGCGCCCCGGCAGGTGCCGGTGGCTGTGGCACCGCTGCACCGTCTACATCCTCCGGAGGCTCCTCCACAGGCACTACATCAGCAGGATCTACAGGAGGATAAACGGGCTCGAAATGCTCTGGTAGTGCCTCCTCTGTCCATATGCCCCCGGTCTCGCGGTTTTTAAACTGCGGGCCAACTGCGAACCTCTTGATTACCTTCATCCCCCACAGCGACTGCATGCCCATCCGCGTCGGCATGACTGGCGGCGTCCGTAGATGTGGGTCCTCGTGCAGTACGAGGTCAAATGAACGGGCAATGACGGTCACGTACGCCCCGCCGTACAAAAATTTGCGCTCCTACCGGTGATGGGCGGAGGCGTAGTACTGGGCAACCCACAGCTGTGCCACATGATTAATGGAAATATATCACACAAGTGTTGTACGTTTAACAATTATTACCTTCAAGAATGTACTTTTCTATCCTACAAGCACAGGGCAACCCACAGCTGTGCCACATTTGGCAACCACATGATGAATGAAAGCGCTCCAAGACATCTACCTTCCTAATTGCCTCGCCCCTCAACAAGTCAAGGGCTGTATGGGATACTTTTCCAAGTAGGTGTTGAAACAACGGGTGTTTGTGGTGGGTCATTATTTTTTCGATGCTATCTCGAAAAGTCTTCCTTATTTCACCGAACTGTGTCTCAACTATATCATGGACACAACCAACTACACGGTCCAGCGAGCTCCTATCTTCAACGTATCTCTTTAAGTTGGCGTGTTGGCTCTCAACTCTGTTTGTGGTACGATTACCAAAGTTGTGCCTCTTATCAGTCCACGCAAAGACGAACATCTCCTTATAGTCTTTTAGCCAGTTATCGTACACGTATTTGAAGTCTCCTAAAACGTAAAAATAATTTAATAAAATTTGCATATGTGAGTCGTATGTTATTATAAAAATTTACTAGAACGTTTGCATGATGTGCGGTAAAGTGTCGTATATTTTAGGTGTATATTTTAAGCCCTTTTTAACACTTATTTTAGCCAAGTTTTAAATTTATAAAACACGATATTTCACTAACACTAAACACACATATGGGCAAGTGCACCCATCGTTGAGCGTAGTATAGCGTTGGTAAGATACCGAGGTCGTCCAAGGACACAAGAGCTTTTAATACCGGTTTATCCTCAACGTCTAACCAAAATAAAAGTTTAGAAAAATGTTTTAAACTAAGAAAAATAAAAACTAACTAAAATGCTGAAAATAAAAATAAAATAAAAACAGATAGACAAGATGAATCACTTGGTTCCGACTCGTATCTAGTATAACCTTTGATTACTTCCGCGCTTTTGCACATAATTAAGAGATTATCTTAGTTATTGTAGTAGGCCCCTCTTTTGAAGGTGACGTTACCCTCACCCCAGTAGTTTGAGTCAGCAGGGATACAATCCTAAAGGGGTGGATTATTGGAAGATAATGAATTAAGTTATTAATGCAGTATTGTGGTAGGCCCCGCTTTTGGCGGTGACGTTACCCTCGACTAAGTAGTCTGAGTCAGCAGGGATACAGTCCTAAATAGCCGGGTTATAGTATTAATAGTAGTTAACTTATGAGGGGATCAAAGAGTTTGGACCCCCGCCATCCAATACCGTGAAGTATTGAAGGAGGTCCTACTAAATTTGACCCAGGTCCATTGCAGGACCTCTAAACGCTGAACAATGGCAAGACCTTTACCAAACCGTTCCCTTAACCCCCTACCAGGTAGCCAACATACCTCCATATAGACCGTGGAGATATGAATGGTGAAAATCCTTTATTTTATATAGACAGTAAAATAATGCCAAGACACCACGGACAAACGATAAGGAAAGATCACCTTCAACATAAGTAACTAGTTATTAAAGTCATTAATACAAAACCAAATAAAAAGTGCAAAATATTAGAAATAAAAAGTATTATACTAGACACTTTGTCTTCACCAAGTGATGTAAGAGACTTAGGCAAACATGGCCTTGATTGTCAAGAACTCTTACGATCAATCTTGGATCCCGAGACGACTCACACACTCTATGATGGACAATGGATGATGGTGGTGGATGATGGTGTTGTGATGGTGGTGGGTGGTGGGTGGTGGATGAAGTGTGACAGAGGTGGTGTGCCAAGGGATGAGATGAAATGAATCCAAGCACTCCTATTTATAGGCTGAACAGAGAGCTGGACACGGCCCCGTGTCCGCTGGACACGGCCCCGTGCCCGTCTGACACTCTCTCTCCTCATTAATTGTAATTCGCAATTACAATAAATGCGCCTGCTGTACTTTCGACACGCCCCCGTGTACGCTGAGCACGGCCCGTGGTGGGCAATAGAAGCTTCTATAGGTTTGTCTTTTCTGCTGCTTCTTGGGCACGGCCCCGTGCTGGCTGAGCACGGGGCGTGTTCAGCCTTCTGTTTTCTCTATTTTGCTTTGGAAGGTGCCGTTGAGGGTTCGGGCAATCCACTAATGTTCCTTTTCTTGTATTTATGTTGGGTTTAGCTGTCTTTTTGCTTCTTTTGTGTTTTTGAGCTCATTTAATCCTGAAAATACAAAAGGAAGACAAAAACACTCTTTTTCCAATATTAGTACTAAAAAAGGGTTAGTTTTATGCCTCATTTGATGTAATTTATATGTTGCATTTTACACACATCAAATACCCCCACACTTGAACTTTTGCTTGTCCTCAAGCAAAACTCTTTAATATTTGGCTTACACTCCCAAATGGAATAGGTAGAAGAGAAGGTTTTGGGCTTGTCATAGAGTGTCGGGATTTCCAAGATCTTTTTGGGGTTTTATTTTTATTTATTTACACTCCAATTCGTAATGATTTATTTAGAACTGTTCATAAAAGAAATTACTTATTTGGGCATAACATGCCTTTTTAAAATTCTATTTATATACAAGTTCATATACCTCACGGGGAAATCACTCACACTCGGCCGAAGGTGTATTTTTAGTGAATCACTCGAGAGCGGTCCTGGAACTTATTCCTACCATAGGCTTGCCAAGAAATCAATCCTCCTCCTTTTTAACTTTTATACCTTTGTAGATATCAAGAGGACTTTGTGGGTTAAGGGTTGGCTAGGGTTAAAGGTAGGTGGTTGGGTTAGTGGTTAGTAGAAAAAGGGCTTAAAAAGCGTAACAAGTGTCGGTTCTCGTATTTTTGCAACTTTTTATTTTTGATGAAGCTTTTATTCAAACAAAGTTATTTTTGATTACTTTGTTTGTTTATTTTCTTTTTGCTTCATTTTTTTTTTCGAAGAACCGAACTTGTTACTAAAATAAAGGGTTAAAAATAAAAAAGGTTTTGGTGGGTGAAAGGGTTTTTTTTTTTTTTTTTTTTTTTTTTTTTTTTTTTTTTTGTTTTGGGTGATGAAACGAAAAGGTTTAGGCTCAAAGGGGCTAACTAGGGGGATTTTTGGGTAGGTGGTAAAAGAAAAAGAAAAATAATGGTGTAGAAATGAAAAAGGTTAGTCCTAATGCCTCTATCATTTACTTACTCGGGTTTAAGTTGATAAGGACCGGGAATGTATTGTCATGGCAAGTTCTAGAGTCGTAAGAACCAAGCGGCTATTCACACAAGAAACGAAAAATGAGCATTTAGTCAAATGATATGAAATTGTGTGCTCAATAAAGGCTCAAAACTCACTTTTGTGGAAATGGGTTTTTATGTGATCAAGTATATATAATCAAATTTTAAATAAGTTTGTCATGCCTTTTCATAATTTTCTTATGTTGGTTCTTTTTATCACTACGCTATCGGTTGTAAATTTGTAAAAATATAACCTTTTTGAGAGCTTGATTTCCCGAGTTAAACCTAGACAAGTAAAAAAAATTGAAATTTTTGAAAAAATTTGGGGTGATTAGCGGTTCCAATAGAGTTTTGTGTAAGGCTTGTATTTAGGACTTGCAAAATTCAAGGTTTTAGCATCCCCCCCACACTTAAATTACACATTGTCCTCAATGTGTCCCAAAAATAAATTTTTAGGTTGATTAGATGTGTAAATTAGTGTTTAAAAAGCAAAATTTTGTGTTACTGGGTACTGAACACGGCCCCGTGTTATCCGGGCACGGCCCCGTGTTCAAGTGCCAGTAAAAATATTGAAATAAGAGAAACAGAAGTCTGGACACGGGGGCGTGTTGGGTGAACACGGCCCGTGTCCAGTTACCTGTACTGGGCGTTTTCTGCAGGTGGTTCGACACGGGGCCGTGTTGGTTGGGCACGGCCCGTGTTGAACCTTCTGAAAGGGAGAAAATTGTCGGGTTGCCTCGTCCTTGTGCATGGGATCATTTTTCTCGTTTCCCTTTTCATCCTTTACCACCATGAGTGTGTTTTATTCATTACAAACCATCCAAACATTAGAACCATCATTTCATTTCATCATAGAGAGAACTTACATAATCCTAAATTAAACTAGATAAAAGAAATAACAAACCATGGAGTCCTAGCCTTTACTTTATTTTATTTTAGCAAAATTTCCAAGAAACACTCAATCTTGGTTAAACAAGGCCTTAGTGAACTCCTTCTTCCGAGTGCGGTTCTCCTCAAATGTCGGCGAGCCATTCTTCTATCTCCCTTGGAAGGAGAAAAGAAGGCTCGTTGGCATTAGTTTGAGGAGTTTCAACTTCCACCGGGATCTCTTGTTGGTGTTCCATGGGAGGTTCCGCCGGAAAGTCTTCCCACCCGGTAGGGTTGTTGATTCCGAGAGCCAGGTTCCAATCCTGCTGAGGAAGGACTGGTTCCATTGGAGGTGCTACAAGAATATTTAACCTCTGGTGCAAGAGGTTAATTTCTTGGAAGCTGCTTTCAAGTCCCATCGTAAGATCGTTAATACGGTCGATAAGGACCTCCTCCACTGAAGTCATTTCGTCGAGAGCCTCCCTTAATGCTATCACATAGTGAACAAGTGTAGCTTCAATGGAGGGTCTTCTTCCTCTTCGGTTGTTTGACGAATGCACAGAAGATGTATCGCTGTTTTCACTCGACATCCTACGAAAAATAAACTCAAAATAGCTTATTTAATGAAACAGTAACCGGACACGGCCCCGTGCTCACTGAGCACGGCCCCGTGTCCATCTTTCTGCAGAGTTTTGGAACAAGGAAACTTGTATTTTTAAGTTATTTTCTGAATGTTGTAGGCCCTTTTTGGCTACTAATAACTTAAAACCATGTTTCATAACATGTTTTTTCCAAGATTCTTTGAACAAAACTCATTTATCCCTACCATGGAGTTGGAGGAATTCCAAATTTTCAATGGTAGTTCTTGGAGAAAGATGAAGAAGAAGGAAATTACTAAAAGAGGAAGGGACAAGATGGGTTGTTGGAACCTTCTTTTAGACTTACCTAGGATAGTTTGAGAGAAGATTCCTGCAAATCTCTGCCCCAAGTTGGTCCAAATGTGCAGAATTCTTGGCTGCATTTATAGAAAATGACAGCAACCTGGACACGGCCCCGTGTTCAGTGGACACGGCCCCGTGTGCAGGTGGAGTTCTGACACAGTTTGTCCGTATTCTGACGTACTGATCAGAAAGGAATCTTTCGATGGACACGGGGGCGTGTTGGCTGGGCACGGCCCCGTGTCTACGGACTGTTTTATGAAGTTGTCTAGTTTTTTAAGGAACTTGTTTGTATCGGGTGGTTCCTGACTGGTTGGAACAACCCCAAAGTGCCTAATATACCTTAATTGTCCTAGACTAAGGCGAGAACGCAAGAGGTTGTCGGTGAGGGTAATTCCTATTTTCATTCTAGGTGGACAAGTCCAACCCTTTTCCGGGCTCTTGTTAAAGAAGGTATATGCCGAATCGCTCAGGTCTATGTATGCACCGAACGAAGTCGATGGAGAGTCCTTCACGGCACAATCGACACAGGGACGACTATCGTCCAAGTCTTTGCTAGGTACGAAGGTATTTTCGGGAGCAACGAGGTTGTCGGAATGCGGTTCCAACATTTCTTCATGGGTATCGTCTTGGGGTGGATTAATAAAATCCTTCCTAAGCTCTTCTATCCATTTCAGAATTAGCTCTTCTAGTTGAAATAATTCGCTAAGGAACATTTCCCCTAGAATATCTGGCTGGGCGCATTCGAGGGAGAAATAGTGCTTATTTTTACTTTCGCCCCTCTTAAGGTTGTGAAAAGATCGTGGGTCCATGTAGTGGGGCCTATAATTTAGGAAGTAGCATTTTACTTCTTCATGCTCGCCACCACATAATTGACACCACGTACCATAAGAGTGCCGAAAGTAAAAATAATTACTATCACTCATGTTTATGTCAGAAATTACCAACCGTCTGGATCTAACGGTTCTGTTTTCAGTAACTGAAACTTGGGCACGGGGGCCTGTTGAGTGGACACGGCCTCGTGTTCAGCTTACTGTCTGATGTAAAACAGGATTGCCAGTTCCAATGATTGAGCACGTGGGCGTGTTCAGCGGGCACGGCCCGTGCTGAGCTCTGCAGAAGCTGAAAAACTAAGAAAATCCTAAAAAATAAAAAGAAAAATAAAAGATGATTAGGCCGTTGATTCCTAACTTTCTTAAAATCCTTGTGTCCCCGGCAACGGCGCCAAAAACTTGATGTGCGGTAAAGTGTCGTATATTTTAGGTGTATATTTTAAGCCCTTTTTAACACTTATTTTAGCCAAGTTTTAAATTTATAAAACACGATATTTCACTAACACTAAACACACATATGGGCAAGTGCACCCATCGTTGAGCGTAGTATAGCGTTGGTAAGATACCGAGGTCGTCCAAGGACACAAGAGCTTTTAATACCGGTTTATCCTCAACGTCTAACCAAAATAAAAGTTTAGAAAAATGTTTTAAACTAAGAAAAATAAAAACTAACTAAAATGCTGAAAATAAAAATAAAATAAAAACAGATAGACAAGATGAATCACTTGGTTCCGACTCGTATCTAGTATAACCTTTGATTACTTCCGCGCTTTTGCACATAATTAAGAGATTATCTTAGTTATTGTAGTAGGCCCCTCTTTTGAAGGTGACGTTACCCTCACCCCAGTAGTTTGAGTCAGCAGGGATACAATCCTA
Source organism: Helianthus tuberosus (assembly GCA_030545235.1). Classification (NCBI taxonomy): domain Eukaryota; kingdom Viridiplantae; phylum Streptophyta; class Magnoliopsida; order Asterales; family Asteraceae; genus Helianthus; species Helianthus tuberosus. Next base: position 140,105,326 of record CM060411.1, on the reverse strand, counting down.
AAGGGGTGGATTATTGGAAGATAATGAATTAAGTTATTAATGCAGTATTGTGGTAGGCCCCGCTTTTGGCGGTGACGTTACCCTCGACTAAGTAGTCTGAGTCAGCAGGGATACAGTCCTAAATAGCCGGGTTATAGTATTAATAGTAGTTAACTTATGAGGGGATCAAAGAGTTTGGACCCCCGCCATCCAATACCGTGAAGTATTGAAGGAGGTCCTACTAAATTTGACCCAGGTCCATTGCAGGACCTCTAAACGCTGAACAATGGCAAGACCTTTACCAAACCGTTCCCTTAACCCCCTACCAGGTAGCCAACATACCTCCATATAGACCGTGGAGATATGAATGGTGAAAATCCTTTATTTTATATAGACAGTAAAATAATGCCAAGACACCACGGACAAACGATAAGGAAAGATCACCTTCAACATAAGTAACTAGTTATTAAAGTCATTAATACAAAACCAAATAAAAAGTGCAAAAGATTAGAAATAAAAAGTATTATACTAGACACTTTGTCTTCACCAAGTGATGTAAGAGACTTAGGCAAACATGGCCTTGATTGTCAAGAAATCTTACGATCAATCTTGGATCCCGAGACGACTCACACACTCTATGATGGACAATGGATGATGGTGGTGGATGATGGTGTTGTGATGGTGGTGGGTGGTGGGTGGTGGATGAAGTGTGAGAGAGGTGGTGTGCCAAGGGATGAGATGAAATGAATCCAAGCACTCCTATTTATAGGCTGAACAGAGAGCTGGACACGGCCCCGTGTCCGCTGGACACGGCCCCGTGCCCGTCTGACACTCTCTCTCCTCATTAATTGTAATTCGCAATTACAATAAATGCGCTTGCTGTACTTTCGACACGCCCCCGTGTCCGCTGAGCACGGCCCGTGGTGGGCAATAGAAGCTTCTATAGGTTTGTCTTTTCTGCTGCTTCTTGGGCACGGCCCCGTGCTGGCTGAGCACGGGGCGTGTTCAGCCTTCTGTTTTCTCTATTTTGCTTTGGAAGGTGCCGTTGAGGGTTCGGGCAATCCACTAATGTTCCTTTTCTTGTATTTATGTTGGGTTTAGCTGTCTTTTTGCTTCTTTTGTGTTTTTGAGCTCATTTAATCCTGAAAATACAAAAGGAAGACAAAAACACTCTTTTTCCAATATTAGTACTAAAAAAGGGTTAGTTTTATGCCTCATTTGATGTAATTTATATGTTGCATTTTACACACATCATTGCACTCCACAAGTCGTTGTCGCATGTTGCGCAAGTGGTACTCGTAGATGAGTATGGATGGAGACTCAATCAATGTCCCCCAGAATGACAAAAATTTCTTCCAGTCTGTCTGTGAAGGAACCCTTGCAGTGCTTCATAACATTCTGTTGTATGTGCCACCTGCAAAAAAGCCTTGAAGCGTTTGGAAATACTTTAGCACACGCGCCCATAAGGGCTAGGTCTCTATCGGTTAAAATCACACGTGGCTCCATGCATTCATCCAACATTGACTTGACCCTCTCAAGCACCCACACAAAGTTATCACCCCGTTCTTTACTAACAACGGCATGCGCGATAATAAACGATTTGTTGGTAGGCATCATACCAACAATCTGGATAAAGGGCATATTGTATATGTTTGTCTTGTACGTCGCATCGATCAGCATGACGTGGGGGAATGCACGCCACATGCATCTCGAGTCCCGATGAAGAAAGAAGATCTCTGTTACGATCTCTGTTCCGGGTTCCTCCCGTGTCTCGTAAATAATGTCGTTGTTTATCAGCTTGTTTTCTAGTTACTGCATGGGAGTCAATCCTTGTCTTTGTTCGGCTCTAATCTTCGCCACAACGTTTTGAACGTCTTTCAAAACATGAAACCTGTCGGGGTCCTACTTCCTTATCGTTTGAAATATTTTGCGCGACTCTGTGTTTTGAGCTGTTAGCTGCTCGATCAGTTTCATTTCGCTTGGAGTAAACCTTCGCACAAATGCGTGGGCCGACAGGTCCTCACAAAGTTCGTGGTTACGTTCAATTTTCCGTCTTTAATCTCCCAGATTTCATACGGGTGGTTTCGCACAGCCAGCAGGTAAAACGGGCAACCGGTTTTTTTGCTTCCGGCTTTTCTAAGTGTTGCTGTAGTCTGGTGCTCACCACCACGATCACATTCAAGCCATACCCTCCCGATTCTTCCACCGGTTTTCTTTGATCGACGGGTGACAATAACGAAACCATCCGCGTTTGCTATTTCTTGTATCCGATTCTTTAGTTCATCTAAAGAGTTGAAAACCTGTAACATCGACAATAATAATAAATAATTTTAATAAATAAATAAATAATAATAATAATAATAATACTAATAATAATACTAATAATAATAAAAATAATTAAATAATACAAAAATAGTAATTAATACCTGCTTTTTTAAGTACGGACTGTCCTGGATGGGAGGTGTCTCACCACTATATCTACCATATCCACCATAACCACCGTCTCCTCCGTATCCACTGTATCCACCATCTCCTCTGTAACCACCGTCTCCTCCGTATCCACCGTCTCCTCCGTATCCACCGTCTCCTCCGTATCCACCGTCTCCTCCGTATTCACACCCGTATCTATAATCCGGATACCCTTGTTGCGTCGGATAACTTGGTTGACAAGCATGGTATGAGTCATCTACAGGGGCTGTTTCATCAACAGGGGGATGATTGTTCAAATCTAGAAACGGTTTGTTTTGTTCTCCTTGTATACTAGACACAACCTCCTCTTGCTCATTAGAATCGGGAACGCAAGACTCCTCCAAAATAAAGAACCGTATCATCATTAGTAAATAATAAACTAAAACAAAAACTAATTAAAACATTTAAGTACCTGTACTGTTACCGGATCGCTTTCGGGCACCCAGTTCTCGCTATAATACTGCCCGAAGACATAGTTGCCGTCCCAGTATGATGACATTTCAACACTTCGGGATGATAAGAACACAAATGCAAAGCAGAATGAAAGAAGAAGAAGAAGCAGTAGAATGAAAGAAGAAGAAGAAGCAGACAGAATTAAATGTTGAATGCTCGGGGGTGGACAAAGCATACACTGTATGTTGCACTTTTTCATAAGTCTTAGACGCCTCGTATAGCTCTAGACCCCTCGTATAGCTTTAAGTCACTTGTCAAATGTATAGTAAATCAGTCACTGAAGACGCCTCATATAGGCCTATACGAGGCGTCTTAGTGCCTCGTATCCATCCCTCGTACAGACCTAGACTCCCCGTCTGATGTGACTGATTTGACATTGTGCTTTGGTGCAGAGCTGGTCGGAAAAGTAACCCTATACGCCTCGTATAGGTCTATACGAGACGTCCTGAAGGGTGTCAAAATAGGCATTAAGGTGTGTAAATATGTAGACCCTTCTCAAAAGCATTTGAGAAGGGAATTCATGAATCCACTTGTGTATCATCTGATAGTTATATTTGTTGCTGATTTCATAAATCCAGGAGAACGAACATCTTTTCACACACCTTGATACTAGACTACAAAAGCCCTTTGGTACTCATGCGTAAATTACCAACCCTTTGTTCAAGCTCCATAACCATTTCTTCCATTTTCATCAATCTCCTTGTATAAAAAGAACAAAGTCTTTTTCTATAAAGGAAACCTATAAGAATGAAACTGCAAACGAATCTGAAATGGTTAAGGAGATTGAACAAAGGGTTTGTAGTTTAGAGACTCTCTTCGTGATTTGAAGATTCTGGAGTTGTATCTCATGACCTTGAGGATTGGGATATTGTTTGTACTTATTGTTTGGGATATTGAGACTCTCTTCCAGCATTGTAGGTTTCTTCTGGTAGTCGTTGTTGGGTGTTTTTGACATGCGAATGAAGTAACGTCTGACTTACTTAATTTGGTGAACCAACACGTGAGAAGTAGTTTTAGTTGTCGTCAGAGTTGTTTGGGGGAGGGGCAATATGGTGAATCTATAGAGATGATGAAGGTTACTTTCTGTATGAAGCATCATAACTCCATGGGTTCACCCATATTAACTCTCCCTCTCAAACATTATCCCCTAAAGAGTCGCATCACTAAACGACTTTTAAATAGAAGAAAACGAAGATCGAAAATAAAGTTTTACAGGTGTTTGTTAGCGAAATACATGTAGCAAACATATAACCGATTCAAGTTTTTTTAAACAAAGTATACTCTATTGATTTTCTAATTGAAGTCTTGGGTTAATTATTTTCCCCAACAGTAATACTTGAATTAATTTCAATAAAAAAATGATGTAAAATTATTATATGCATCTACACCCTTGTATAGACACTTTCTAATATTCTATACATTTCCCGAGTCTCATTTAACAGGGGAATGGGAGGGAAAAGAAATGAAAATATGAAAAACCATGTTCCCGAGTTTCATTTAACAGGGGGAGGGGAGGGAAAAGGGAAGAAAATATGATCAAATATTCATTCTCTCAAATTAGAAAGATTAGGAGAGAAAATTTTCCTTCCTCTCACCTCCCCTCACCTCCCCCTGTTAAATGACTCGGGAACATAGTGTTTATTTTCTGGAAATTTATAAAACCATGACCGGAAATATTTGGAAACGCTGTTGTTAAATGGAAAACATCTACCAATTAGTTTTAAGTGATCGTTTTGTATATTCATGCAGCAAAAAACTAAGGTAGTGTTTGGTATGCAGGAATGAGAGGTGGAATGGAATGAGTGATTACGGGGGAATGAAGAAAAGAGTGTTTGGTTGGTCAATGGAATGGAATCACCCATTCCAAAAGGCATTCCATTCCCTCAAAATCATTCCTTCCACCTCCCATGTTTTTTTCCCATTCCATCCCCTCTTGCACCATTCATCAACAACACCACAACCCACGACCTTCGCCACAACCCACCACCACCACCACCCACCACCGACGCCATCGCCGCCACCCGCCACCACCGCACCCCGATAGCCACCGCCGCCGCTGCCACCCACTCGCCACCGTTATCATCCACAGCTGCGACCAACCGCCAACGCGACTCGCCTCCGCCACCGCCGCCCACCACCACCAATCGCCGCCGCCAGTAACCCTACCTTTGCTGCCACCCACCACCAACGACCACCTTGTCGCCACCACCACTCGTCGTCACCGCCGCACCGACACTCGCTGCCACCACCACCACCCATCGCCTCCGTCGACACCCACCACCGCCACCTATAACCACCCACAATCACTACCACCGACCACCACAACCACTCACCGCTAATTTTATTACTCCGTTTTTTCTTGCCTACCGAACAATAGACAATAATAATTCATTCCGTTCGCATGGTAACCAAACAAGACATGGAATGGTAATGATCCATTGCATTCCCTCGTCCATTCCATTACCTCATCCATTCCATTCCTTCGTCCATTCCATTGCCCCATACCAAACGGACCCTAAGATCATTGTTTGATGAAATTCCGGAGCAATTTTTATAAACATTTGCACACTCCAAAACCGTATTCAGTTGTGTTTTGTTTCGAATCAAATCACACCCGAGGGAAAGGTATGGTGAAGTTGCATAGAACAATATGTAGTATGGGGCAAATAAAATAGACTTACCTCGCGATTGATATTCGTCCATTGACGAACTACTGAAAAATGCATAGTTGTTGAGGATGCCTTCCTTTATATACAAATTGCAAATTTATGATTAATGGATTGTCTGTTTGGATGAGTTTTTTCGCATAGTAGGGTTAGTGGAAAAAATATTTATCAAAATGGTGTTATTAGAAAACTATTTACCAAAATGGTGTTTTTAAAAATTTATTTGTTTCTCACTCCTAACCTCATTCGATATCCAATCCATTCAAAAAGTACTAATTTAATAATGTTACTTGTATGAATCTTAAAAAAAACTACTTTTTTTTTTTATAAAACCTATTTTCAAAGAAAAAAAAATAATTTAAGTAACTAAAAAAAGGGTATTTGGTAAAAAAAAAAAAAACACAAAGATACGTGTATTTCTATCAACTTTTATTATACCCTCATATTTATGTTATATAATAAAAAAATGAAAATTTACTCAAATCGGTCATTGATATAATTCCTTTGACTTATGTTTTTTCTACATAAATAACACAATATAGTATATTTTTTTTAAATTAACTAAACTAAAGATATTTTAACATTTTAAGAATGTGCCTTATAATTATTTGATGTATTGTTATATTAATTTAAAACGTAGTTTATTAATTAAACTTGTAAAAATATTTAAAGTTCATATTTTTTTAATCACTCGTTCCATTTGTTATTTTTTTAAAATCAAATTCTCAAGGTTTGAGTTAGACGGATTTAAATCCTTGTTAGTAAATCAATAAAAATAAAATTTAAGGTAACTAGCAATTAAAATATGCTTTTCTTTATAATTAGTTTTTACAAAAAAAAAAAAGCAAAAAAAAAAAAAACTAAAAGTCTAAATCGCATTTTAAGTAAATTTTATATCTTTTTTAATATATTATTTTTAGTTCAATATAACAAGATATAAATCTGAACTAAAAAATGAGTTAATAATATTAATCTGAACTAAAAAATGAGTTAATAATATTAATCTGAACTATAAAATAGGTTAATAACAGAATAGGTGACTAAAAAGATCTAAAGTATAATTTTTTTTTATGTTTTTTAATATATTATATATTTTTTTGATATTAATATAGCAAGATATAAATAATTATGGGTTCATTCTCAAAGTGTTGACTATATTTTTAACTAATGTAGTTGGTAAAAAACGAAATATATCCTATATTGTCTGGTTTATAAAAACGAGTCACAGGAATTATAACAATAAACCATATACACATTTGATTAAACTTTTCAGTTTTTTTAATTAAATACATAATTACGAGGGTATAACTACACTTATTAGAATCACATGTACGTTTTTCTGTTATTCAAAATAGGTATTATAAAAAAATAGATTATTTTTAAGATTCCTTAAAAAAAGTAAGTTAGGTGAAAGACACAATACTATGATTTAATCAATACAATTATTTAATAAATAAGATTTATCCAATAAGGTTGAGAGTGAGAAACAAATAAATTTTTAAAAACACCATTTTGGTAAATACTTTTCCAACAACACCATTTTGGTAAATATTTTTACCACCAACACCATTATGAAAAAAAAAACTTCTGTTTGGATATGTTATTTTAAAAGAAAACAATTATATCTTTGATAAATTTACCTAATTTATCGATCTGTTTGGATATCTATACTGTATTATAATACATGAGGGAAGGATTCCCAAAAGTTAAGAACTTCTTCCCCAATTATTTATAAATAAACCCCTAGAATGAGGGTAAAGTGGTATTTTAAACCATAATTATTTTTAGTCCCTCAATCTATTACATTTAAATCCTTAACATTTAACATAATTATGGGTAATTAGTTACACCCCCCCTCTTTAATTCTTTAATGTATTCCTGCGATATCTTACAACCCGTAATGTTTTAAAAAAATCCGACGGTACTATGACGATCGGCACATTTTTTTAAACGTTTCGATAGTTTTTTTTTTGTTTCGCCGTGCGTTCATAAAGTACAAATAGCCGATGCGTAAATGTACAATTGATTAAAGCCAACATTTGTTTTTTACCCAAGCCAGCTTTGACCATTACCTAGCTACCGTGCATTTACATTTGTTTTTTACCCAAGTTTTTTGTTTTGAACGGCATTAATAAACTAAAATATTCCCTAATTTTACTTGTACAGAGTCAGTTTGTTGTGGCATGTTTAATATAGTATAGATAAAACTCACAACAAACTTCCTATTAAACATGTCACAACAAACTAAACAGGATATGTGCATCTTATTTTAAAAACTTAAAACTCACAACAAACTTCCTAAATAAATGGATGACCAATCTAAAACTAAACCCTAATGGACTACTATAAATACTTAGCAAACACTCACAATTCTACATTTCTATTGCTAAACAGATTTAAAATATGGAGCCAGTTCTGAATTCACTTGATGCGAAAAACAAGCATGCGATATTGAAAAATCTAAGGTCGGTTCTATGATAAGTTTTGTTATATCGCAATAATGTATAATTGTTTTCTTTTGTTTACTTTTATGTGAATACTAACTTATTTGATTTTTCAGATTCAACACACCAATTTAAACACCCCAATTGTCGAACAAGCTTTAGTTAGCTTTTAAGTAATATTTTCGCTTATAATCTTTCATATTAACAAGTTCGTTATGTTATTATTTGGTGTTTTATTGTAGGATGATGGTGATAATAGTGTTGAAATTATTTCTTATGGTGCAATGTTCAGTCCATACAAGTCTAATCTTCAACGTCAATTTAGTAAAGAGGTCATTTTAAAATTTATTTAATCTTTTTTAAATTTTTTAATCAATATTTGTTCTTTTATAAAATTTATTTAATCATTTTTTAACTTTTTAATTAAATTTTTGTTTTTTTAAGGATCGGAAGTATGAGAATCAAAAGAAAAGATATAAGAGACTCTCTGAATGGAAATGGGTCGATGTTATAAATTTAGATGATTCTGAGGACGATGAGAAAGAAGATGAATTAGATGATACTGCTGATTCGAGCACAAACAAGAAAAACTGATCAAAAAAGAAGAGAAATTAGATGAAATATATCAAGTGTTTTTATGTTTTTTTTTTCATTTTCAGTTGTTTTTGTTTGATCTAGACTATCCCATGAATAATAAAGTTTATTTTATATTTGAAGTTTATGTTTTGTGTTATTTTATTGCACTTATAATTTACATCTCGATTGAACTAATATACTTTAGTACTTAATCATGTTCGTATTATATAATTTACATGTTCGTACTTGATCATTTCCAAAGAGATAAATTCGATTGAACTATTTTTTACTTTTTACTTTTTCAAAAACGAAAATTTTAAAATTAAAGTTTATTAGATGAGTATGATGTGGATATTTAAAAAAGTTATGGACTTTAAATAATAAAATTATAAACTTTATCATTTCACCAACAAAATAAACTTACTTTATAACGATAACAACTTATCTTTTATTTTGTCATTTGTTTAGTATTTTTTATTAACAAACGAATCTTTACATGTTTAAAACAGTTTTTCTATACTTTATTTATTATTAATTTTTATAACAAAACAAAACTTTGATATTTAGTAGATAGAAGATAAACTATGTTCAAAAATTTTAGGAATTATTTAATACTAATTTACGATATTAGTAGATAGATAGTAAACTATATCCCAAAATTTTAGGAATTATTTAATACTAATTTACGATATTTAGTAGATAAATAGTAAACTATGTCCCAAAATTTTAGGAATTATAAGTCAACTAATTAGGTCCTCCAAGTTAATTATATGGGATGAGGCATCGATGGCGAAACGGTCAGGCGATAGAGGCAGTTGATCGAACATTGCAAGACATTATAGGTGTTAGGCTCTCATGTGTAACACTTATGACATATATCCACCACAACAATGTTATCATATACAAATAAGAAAACTACCAGCAACGAGTGCCGCAATCCAAAGTGTCGCCCCGGCCGCATCGCGCGGGCACCCTACTAGTGTTATTTTGAAAGAAAACAGTTATTTATATTTATCGTTCATAAATACCTAATTTATCGAATATCACTTCTTTGAAAGACATTAAAAATTTAAATCACGTATTGATAAGCGTTGAATGCTCATAAATACCCAATTTATTGAATATCACTTCTTTGAAAGACATTAAAATTATCACATCTTGATAAGCATTGAATATTTTTTTAATCAATTCTTCGACTAGAACCCAAGACCCCCTGCTAAACAAAGTTTTACCTTTGCCAATGGATCATCACCGGTTCACAAGCGCATTAAATTTATATATTACCGCTCATAAAATGGCTGTCATACCTATTTAGAGAAACTAATATAAAAAAATGACTATGACGGAAAAAATGGATATATCAAGTTTTAATTTATCCGCTGGTGACATATATTCTAGAGGCGTACAAAAAAACTGGTTTTAGAACCGAAACCGGAAAAAAAAAAACCAAAACCGGTTTTTTTAACCGCCGGTTTTTATACCGGTTGCTATTCTTGACTTCAAAAACCGGTTATTAACCGAACCGGTTATTAAAAAACCGGTTAAAACCGTTTTTTTTGGGAAAAACCGGTTAAAAACCGGTCCCAACCGGTTATACCGGTTATTGTTTTGGACTTCAAAAACCAGTTAGTAACCGGAACCGGTTGTAAAAAAAACGGTTTTTATTTTGGGTGAAAAAACCGAAACCGGTTAATAACCGAAACCGGTTTTTGAAAAAAAAACGATTTGTACACATCTACGATATTCCATCAGCGATTCAAATTTGTGGTTAAAAAAATCAAATTTTATTATAATAAGTATTCGCTTAATATATTCAGTTTTTTTTTTAATTATAAGATTTATTAGTAATAGATATCCAATTATAGGAAATACTAATAATAGATATCCAGATTTATATTTAGAAAAATTCTACAAGATTAAGAATACTCACTTTTAAAAAGTGCATATATAGATATAAACATCTAAATTTAGAAACGGCAAAGACAAAACGTTTAAACACCTGAATTGTTTAAGATGCAAGTGGCCCCACATGCTCACCCTCTCATGCCCGCTAATGGCGGAGGCCTTCAATGGCGCCCCTTTGGTTATGGCGGGGTGGTCTTTGGGACGCCATTATGCATATGTAACGAGGGGCGCTTCACTCCACGGGGTAGCCTTACTAAAACCCAATGGACACCCTTAACGAACTATAAACAAATTAAATGGGTAAACACATACCATATGAAGAAATCATTTTGAAATCGTTGTGAAGTTTCCTCTAACCTCATGTCAATGCTCTAAATGGAAAAAAGATAATAATAAACCAGTGACTTTCTTTTTGAGGCTATTAGAATATATATTTCTCCAAGCTTCCTACCGATTGTTGTCAAAATAGAGGTAGTGTTCGTTTTACATAATATAGAAGATAAAAGATTCTCGATGGAATGTAATATACATTTCATCCCTTATGTTGTGTGTCTCAACAAAAGAATGAATTGAAATTAAATCTAAATCCCTTGAAATGCTTCAAGTTGTGAGATTTAAAATCTTTCGAAAGTTAAGTGGAATGTTTTAAATATCTAAGGAATTCATGTTAATTTACCAAAATAACCCTATAACTCTAGAAAAAAGGTCCCTAATTGTTCCGGTTGTTCTAAATCGTACTCCTCCGTCTCTACATATTGCAACTCCGATTCGTCGCCACTACTTTCAATCTAGTCTAGTCTGGCCTGAGGTTCAAATTGTTGTCATGCTACGTCGTCGCTATCGTCTTTCACCACGTCTGTAATGCACAAACCTTTTAAGATCAAATCGAACCTTACTTGTAACATCCCACATTGGTTGTGAAGGGGAACGAAGGCCTCCTTATAAGGGGCTTGATACCTTCACCATCATGACGTGTTTTAAATCCGTGAGGAGATGGTGGTTCGTCCCGACCATAGCGGACAATATCATGTTGCGGTTACGCTGGGCTGTTACAGATGGTATCAGAGCTAGGGACCGGACTCGAGTGCCAGCGAGGACGTTGGGCCCCGTAAGGAGGGTGGATTGTAACATCCCACATTGGTTGTGAAGAGGAACAAAGGCTTCCATATAAGGGGCTTGATACTTTCACCGTCATGACTCGTTTTAAATCCGTGAGGCGATGATGGTTCATCCCGGCCATAGCGGACAATATCATGGTGCAGTTATGCTAGGCTGTTACATTACTAATGAAGAAAAAGGGTTCCAATTTCAAACTTTTTCAACAAGGTTAACAATATCATCAATAGAATTCGAGTTTAATATGTCCAAGACTAGTTAGTTACAAACATGATACCCATAACATACCTTACAAAAACAAGTTTATAAGGTTCTTCAAACATCAACAAAAGACCTTGACGAAAATATTTTCATATACAAGAAAATGGTTGTTGTTGCTGCCAAATCTACCACCAACAACAAGCAGCTTGCTAAACCACCCTCTCCCCAGGAGCGTTAGTGCTTTGAATGCAACCAAATGGGGCACTAGAAAAGGAACTGCCCGTAGTATCTAGCCAATCTAAAGGCGAACAAGGCCAATAACATTGGCACTTCTTCAGGTATTCTCATTTATATTACTGAACTTTTTAGTGTTTCCAGCAACACATGGGTATTTGATAACGGGTGTGGTTGCCACATCACTAATGTTTTGCAAGAGCCTGAAAAGTGGAGGAAGCTGAAACAAGGCGACATGGAACTCATTATTGGTGATGGGAAAAGAGTGCCAGTTCTTGCAACCGGCACATTTCATTTTTCATGTCCTTCTGGCCTTGTAGTTAATTTAAACAATTGTTTGCTTGCACCCGGTATAACCAGAAACATTATTTTGGTTTCCCTTTTGTTTGAACAAGGTTTCATGTACGTTTTTAATGGTATTTCTATTTCTGCCTAGTTGACTGATGTCTTTTATTTTGAGGCTAAAACTCGAGATGGTATTTATGAGATTGATGTTCAAACATGTAATAACATATATCATCTTTCTAAGCGTAACGAAGCTAGTATTAATGAAACCTTTCTATGGCATTGTAGACTTGGCCACATAAGTAAGGCACACATAAAATGGCTCCAATCCGAGGGGATTCTTGAATCCACTGGACATGACACCTTTAATGATTACGAAGCTTTCTTAGCTAGTAAACACATAAAGCGTCCCTTCACTAGTGTTGGTGAACGGACCAATGGTCTGCTAGGACTCATTCACACTGATGTATGTGGCCCTTTCAGAACCATGAGAAGAAACCATGAAATATACTTCGTTACTTTCATCGACGATTGTAATCGATATGCTTATGTCTCTCTTATGAAGCATGTAACACCCCCAAAAAAATGTGTAATTTAATTATTTTTCCTAAATGTTCTAAGTATGTAATGTCATGACCTTAGTTGACTAAGTTAAAAAAATGTGAATGTTAGTATAGAAAGAATGACAGTGTTTGTGCATTAATAAATAACAACTAGATTGAAGTGCTAAAGTTGCATATTTGAATGATAAGTTTATTTATAACAAATAAAAGATAAAAACACACAATGTGTGTGTTCTGGAGTCGACCAAAAGAAAGGAAGAACAAGGAAAACCCTTGTTTTAATCATCAAGATTAGAAGGAGAATCAAAGCCAAAACATATGCATGAACCTAAATCTCAAACAATCTAAGCTTGTTCTTCAAAGTGGTAAGTCAAATTTCATAAATTGATGAATTTTAGAAAGTGGGTTTCGACCCAATCATGAATCCAAGTAGAAATTTGTGTACTTGTGAGTTAGGATTACGCAATAGAATAACAATTTTGTTTTAATTTGGCTATTTGAATGATTTGAAGCATATACCCATTTGATGTAAAAAGTATGATGCTCATGAAGGCAAAATTTGATGTAATGTTGATGTATGTAGTTACATGTATTGAGTATTTGTTGAATGAATTAGATGTAGAATGAAAGACATGTGAGTTTTGTTGAATTTTTATGATCCATGACATGAACTAGTAGGAATAGGCATAGAATAATTGTACTATATGCTTAGTGTGTTGTATCCACTCCAAGTGTTTGATTAAATGTCTAGGTAAAGTTAGAATGTGAGATTATTAGAAAGGATTTGATAAAACTAAATATGTCCAGAAAGTTACAACCGACTTTAATCAGTTGTAACCGGGTCAAATCTTGTAAGAAACTGATGTTTATTGAGTTTGAGATGAACTTCCAGGAAAAACCTTTCAAACCCAACTGGAATTGCATTTTAAACGTTTTATGAATTTTTCCCTATCGAAAATTCAGGCTGCGTTTTCTGGCAAGATTTGCAGCCCATTACGATTGTCATAACTCAATTTAGGAATTGAGTTATGATTTCAAATTTTTAGTGTAGGTAGCTTCAGGAGTTATGAAAATCTCCAACTGGATTTATGTCAATTGGATAATCGAGAATTTTAAAGGAATTTTTCCGTGGGTTGCAGTCAGAAAATGACGAATCTGATTGCTGCTTAGTAAATGATTTTTTATAAATTTTTGGTAGAGAGTTAGACTCTAAAAATTTAACAAAAGGATAACCCCTCCGAGGGGCACATCACATAAAAAGATCGCAATTTTTGCAAGCTCGTAAGTACAGTAAACTGACGTCCCAAAACAGCCAATTTCAGTGAACTGAGCTATGCATGTTAGTGAATGAATTGACTAATGAAAGTCAAAGGTGGAATATGAATTTGATATGATCGTTAATATATACAATCATGTATACTAACAAGAATGTGAATGCGATGACATGAAAGTATAGGGATCATGTCAAGATGGATGCACGCATGGAAGGCTAAAAGGGTAAAAAGGAAGCAATGAAACGGATACAAATGCGGACGTCTAAGGTAAGTGATTTCTGGAATCACTTCGTATTTAGTTACATGAATATACATATATTTGAATATTTGAGATCAAGGTGGAACATACAAAATAAATGAGAAAAGCTAAGGTAAGATTCGTTTAAATGGTCGGTATGATATAAAACTGGTAAAACCTCATTATAGGGGTTAATGGGTCAAAACTTATAATCGAAAGATTTTATGACAGTAAGTATAGGGATGTGGTAATGTTAAGGGAAGTGTTGGATAGAAGGAAAATCAACTAAGATATTAGTTAAATGCGTGTTGGGACGTATCAGGGCTGGTTTAATCGAAAAATATGTGAAACGAGTCAAAAGAAGTTGCAAATGATGAAATCCATATGTAAGAATGAATGGTATGAGCATGAATGTAGGTTGTATGTATAAGACCTATACATATATATATTTATGGATGTTCGTCTTTAAGATTTTGTAGTATGTTCATATGGCATATGAAAGGTATATGAGAGTTTGGATATGGATGTATGTATGTGTATAAATATATGTATATATGAAGTGGGATTGAATGTATACGAAAGAATAGAACATGTATATATATACATAGTTTTAATTAGCTTGAAAGTTAACGTTACTAATCATGTGTCTTGAGAATGAAATGAAAGTGCAGGTACGCTCATGTTGACCTTACGAAGATTTGACGTTGGGATGCAAGATTTTAGTTAGGAAGTTAATTCGAAAGGATTAGTATGAATAGAATGAATCCGATGTGGTCATCTAATTACATATTCTTAGATTATGAATGATGTCACCAAATATTAATGATGTGCATGAATGTGGTGATTGCAGGTTGCACGGTTTTAACATCATTATGAAGTCTAAAAGGTTGAAGATCGAGTCAAAGAGTGCGGATTGTACGGGAGGAGTAGTAACATAGCTTGTATTTGTATGATGTTTTCGATACGTCAATTAATAACGAATGGTGTCCTTCTTTGATAAGAGTCATTTTAAATGATGTTCAAGAATGTTAGAGCATTGTTGTGAAAGAAATTTTATGTTTCGTATTTCCGCTGCGTCTTTTTGGTTAAAACGTGTTAGGGTCTTACAAAGCATAAGCATGAAACTTTTGAAAAGTTCATAGAGTTTCAAAATGAAGTAGAAAACCAACTTACTAGAAAGATAATGTTGGTGCAGTTGTCTGTCGACTACATCTTAGTTCGAGTCTTAGGTTAGGTAGGGTTTATTGTATGAGAAAACAGGAGATTGTATGTGTTTAGTGTATTAGGTTCGCTCATATGGTCATAAGCTTGGAGGTCCGCTTATTTGAACATTAGTGAGGAGATCCGCTTATGTGTCAATGATGTAGGTCCGCTTATATGGACATGTCCATATAAGCGAACCACCCTGGCCTATATATAGGTGACATATGAGCGGAACTAGTAGCAGTTAGATGGTATTATGGCGAAGCCCTGCCAGTTTGTCTCCAGAGCTTGTATATTGTTAGAAGATCAATAAATGAGACGTTAAATAGTGAAATCAAGCTAAACAAAGACTGAACCAATGAATTCCGCCTCTGATTCAGTCTGAGCACTATTCTGATCGACTCATCAGGTCGCATAACGTTCCTACAAGTGGTATCAGAGCTCAGGAGGAAGAGTTCTTAACGTTTAGCTCGTTTTCGCTGAAGTATTCTGTTTTCTACACCTTCTTTCATCAGTTCAGGGAGTTTTACCGGTCAAAATTGGCTCAAAAGTTCACAGATTGTGTATTATAAGTCATTAACAAACCCTGGAACATTTTGGACCAAAATACGGACTAAAAATGACCTAAAATTGCTCGTGATTAGGTTCCGCTTTTATGTCACTATAGAGGTTCGCTTTTTAGGTCCGCTTATAAGATCAGGTTTGTTGGAGTTCTGCTCTAGAGGTCCGCTCATAGGGACTTGATTGTTGAAGGTTCGCTCTAGAGGTTCGCTTTTAGGGACAAATTGCGTGTAAGGTCCGCTTCAGTGAACAACAAACAGATCCGCTCTTGTGATCATCCAGTGGTTCACTTATCCGTACTTAGTTGGTCCGTTTGTTTGAACAACAAGTAGGTCCGCTTCAGTGAACAACAAACAGATCCGCTCTTGTGTCACCAAATCAGAGGTTTCGCTTATTCGACCATTATAAGGTTTCGCTCCTGTGAACAGTGTGATTCAGTTTTTCATGTGATATTATCGAAAGTACATTGAGTAGTGTGAACCGATTTAGTGCATACATCGAGTTGTGTATAACATTTTACGAGGTGTTTTGGGAAAATAGATCATGTGAATTAAGTCGGATATATGTGAATATCTTAGTTGTTGTCGGCACATGATTTAATCGAAATTGAGATTGCATGTGAAACATATCACAGAACCATGTGCTTTGATTAAATGAGTTGTGCTACCCAATGAGAAGCTCATGTGATATAGCAGTGTTTTAAAACCATTGGCACAATCATATTAGTTTGTCAATCAAAGGTGTGGCCCAATCACAATTATCTCATTGTTTGTTTGTCGGATAAGTGAATTAGAGGTCCAATAACAATCGTGTATAATTGAGTGGTGTCAGCCCATCACATGACCCAATCACATTGAAGAAGTTGTTGTCGGTTAATCAATTTGATCATATCAGCGTTTATCCTACAATTCAAGTGAAAGTGTTCAGCCCATGTGATTGGTCCATATCAGCGGCCCAATCATATTATCTCGATACTATTTGTTGTCGGCTTGTTATTTTCATCGATCAAAGGCCCAAGTTTCATTATCATTGACCAAATCAGTGAAGGCCCTATCAGATTGTTTAAAATGGAAGTGGTTTTTGATGAGACGGAAAACCATTATCTTGAAAGGATAAATGATTGGTATCGAGGATATTTCAGTAGTCATTATCAAGATTTGTCCAAGAATGTTTGGGCTAAACGGTACGAATGTTTTCTGTGTAAGAAAGATGAGAAATTAGTTGATTTGGAGAAGATATTTGACTGTTTGATTGATCATTTGAAAGAAAACCAGATAATGATATTAGAAGCTGAAAGAGTATCAAAGTTTGCTAATGGATTACCAGCTGAATGGAATGATTTTTTGGAAAATCTAAGAAAGAATTCTAGTTTTTCAAAATTATCTTTAAGTAAATTCATTAGTAAACTTACAACACATAGATATGATAATGAAGAGAAAAAGAAAGAATTGTTGAATAGGATAGAAAATAATTTGAAAAAATTAAGTTTTGATGTGGTTGTAGAACTGAACAAAAGAGTCTGTGTGTGTCTTAGTGCAAAAGATGTTATGAAATACGATATGAAGAGGGGTTGTTATATTGATGAGAATATGAATCCTCTTGAATTCGTTAAAATCTTTTGTGCAGGAACACACAAGATGAAGACAGAGCAAGTTCAAATGAATGAAGAATCTGTCGAGATTGATTCCTCAAGTTCTGACTCAGTGTGCTCCAAATGTGACAACTTTAAGACTGACAATGACAAACTCTTGAAGGATGCGGAAAGTTTGAAATCGGAAGTCGAGAAGTTGAAAGATGAGAAGCAAACTGATGTAAAAAATATTCTGGATTTACAGGGAAATTGTGAAAAGCTGAAAGCTGAAAATGTTATACTGTTAAATGACTTGAACAGTTTGACATCAGAAAACAAAATTTTTGAAGAAAAAATTAAAAGTTTTGAAAATGAAAAATCAAAGATTGAGAAAGATTTTCAAAGTCAAATAAAAATTTTAGAAGATGAGAGAGATTTGTTTAGTAAAAACAATCTTGAAAAACAAATTGCAATCAATTTTCATCTTGAAAAGATTATTCGACTTGAAAAAGAGGCAGAATGTGCTCAAAAGAAAATCAATGAATGGGAAGAAAAGTTGAAGGTGTTTGTAAATACTTCAACTATTCCTTGCCCAAAACCTTTAAATTCTGTTCCAATAAGTGACGATGTCACAAACTTTGACAAAGTCAAATTTGAAGATTGTGATGAGAAATCTGATGATGAAAATGAAAAAATGAAGAAAAAGAATTTATTTTTGAAATTAAAAGAAAAGTTTCAAGAAATTGTTCCACAATCAACTAAAAAGGGAGAATGCTCTAAGCAAAAACCTTTGAAGAAGAAAGTGGAACAAAAACAAAAAGAGAAAATTTTGAAAAATGTACAAAAAGATAATAAAAGCTCATCAGATCGATCATCCAATCGCAATGAAAAATTACAAAAATCGAAAAATGAAAACTCTAAAATTGTTGGCAATAAGTGGTGCAGGTCGGACCACAGTGCTCAAAAGTCAAATCCAGCAATCAAAAGGAAAAAGGAATATCACCAAGTCAAACAGTGCTTTGATTTGAGCATTTGGGTTGAAAATGGTGATTGGTATGATAACAGAGTGTGTTACCGATGTGGTTATCAGGGACACATTGCTGTTAACTGCCAAGGTTTGAATTATGAGATGAGAAGATGCTTTAATTGCAACATCACAGGTTACATTGCCAGAGATTGCCCAAGGAGATCAAATGAAAGATTGAGGGTTAATTCTCAGAAGATGGCAAAGAAATCAGTCACTGTCAAGCCCAAAGAACAGAAGGTTCAAGAACCTAAAGTTCAAGAAACGAAAGTGAAACTTTCTCAGGGGCAGAAAGACAGACTGAGGAAGAAAAGAAAGAAGGCTAGAGAGTATCTAGAGAAGATCTTGTCCTCGGGTTCACCGGATAGATCGAATAAGAGTTCTGATGAATCAACTCTTTCGACTGCAAAGTCAAGCAAGACAAATTCATCAGATACAAATCTGAGGACGAAAGAGGGAAAGAAGAAGAAGAAAGTTTGTGGCAATGAATCTGTTTCTTCGGAAACAAAGGAGCCACATGTCAGCGATGAATCTGGCTCCTCAAAGTTAGACAAGCCACATTCAGGCAATGAATCTGGTATGGTAAAACCAGAAGAGCCATGTGTTGAGGTAAAAGTTGAGAATTCTGGTCTAACGATGGATGATGAAAATTTTCCACCATTGTTAAACAAGAATTCAAAATCACCCAAGGACCGTCAGGCTTGGGTGAATCTGTTCAAATGAAAAACCCGACTTGCCGGAGTTCCCAGGTTGGTAAGCGTGGAACATGAATCGACACATTTCTTGAGAAATTTCACTCTGGTGATTTTTCGCCTTACTAGTGGTTAATCAGGGACATTAAGTTGTACTTGATTTTCTACAAGTGATGTTTGAGGATTGATCTTAAAAATGTTAGTTTTTACAAGTGGTTGAAAGAAACAAAGTGATGAAAGATCCCCGAATTTGTGAAAAGACACATAAAACTTATTTTCCGGAAAAACCATTTTGATTAAAACAAACTTAAGTGTTTTGAAATCACCATGGGAAAATAGTTTGTTGTGAGGGGAGTTCTGATTGTTTAAGCCAAGTGAATGGAGAATTGAAGTGATTCTCATCATGTTGTCACATTTCTTGTACAGCTTGTTTTCAAATTTTCCCAGAAAATCAAAATTGAGACATATTTTGATTTTAGGGGGAGTAAAATTTAAAAAAAAATTAGAAAATTTGAAAATGTCAAAAACATTGAAAAATTCAAAAATGAGTTTTGTTGAAAAAAGAGGAAATGATAGTAGATCAGTTGGACTGTCACAGCATGCTAAAGAAATGGAGAGATAAAATGTGATAAGCGATCTCACTAAAGATGTGACGATAGGCTCAGCTAGACTAGTAGATTTGCGATAACGATACAAACCTAAATGAAAAAGCCTAGTTCTAGTGGGAAACATGGTTGAAAGCATAGTACTTAGTTTTGTCCTTCTTGATTGTGTGCCTACTCAGTAATCGCTGATTTTCGAAAGACATAAAACTGGTTAAGTTTGTGAACTTTCACAACTTTGCTGAAAAGTCGCTGTGATTGTGCATTTAATTTTGCAAAGATTTAAACTTGTTTTATTTCTTTATTTTGTTTAAGCATCGGACATCCTCTGCGTATACATGAGTATCGACCTGGATGTTGTTGCCAAAACGTTCTGCTTTATTTTCTTTGGTGTTTCGTTTAAGCTTTGGATCACCTCTGCGTATACGGGAGTATCGACCTGGTGGTTAAAGCCTAAACAACTTCAACTTGTTTTATTTTTTCTTATTTTGTTTAAACATTGGACTTTCTCTGCGTATACGGAAGTATCGACCTGATTGTTAATGTTTAAACATTCTGCTTTGTTTTCGCACAAATCACAGTCGATAAAAGTTTAAAGGCATTACTTGAGTTAGTGTATTGCATGATGAGGGGATATGCTGAGATCGTGGGGTCCATAAGAATTTAGTGCTATCTAAATATACTTTAAACGTATCAGTAAGCATTTCGAAAGTTTTTAGATTGAGCTTAAGTGGACAACAATATCATCAATCCATGTGAATCATTTAGAGCTTAAAATGTTTAAAGCTTAACGGTGCTTGTGTTTTGTCTAAAAACTGATATGATCCTCTTTAGCAAACTCACAAAAATAGTGTTTGTACATATTTCATTTCTGCATTTAATTTCTGTTATTGCATTTATGTTTCATTAGTTTGAAAAATCCAAAAAGATTTTTGACAACTGATGTTGAAAAGCTGATATTCAAAATCTCAAAGGCTAAACAAGATGAACAGTTGGGTTGGTTAAATGGTTTGAAATGTTTAAGTTGATTCATTAAGTTGAATCACAACATTGTTTGGTTTGTAATAGAATGTTGAGATGTGTAGGTTTCTGATCCTGTTGCTACGAAAGCCAGGAGATTAATCAGAACCTGAGGAGTGCTTAAACTTTTAAAACCAGGATTTGATTTCAATGGTGATAACAAATCCAGACGGCGATCCCAGCTTGATGATAGGGGGAGTCTGACGAGAATTAGAGCCAGAGAAAGATCCGGGTTCATGATTCCAGGAAGAGTTCCTGAAGAAGACCGATCGAGATTGAAGAGTTGTCATGTTGAAGACTCTCACTGAAGATTCTGTCAACATTCAAGGGCGAGTCTGTTGGTGCAGTTGTCTGTCGACTACATCTTAGTTCGAGTCTTAGGTTAGGTAGGGTTTATTGTATGAGAAAACAGGAGATTGTATGTGTTTAGTGTATTAGGTTCGCTCATATGGTCATAAGCTTGGAGGTCCGCTTATTTGAACATTAGTGAGGAGATCCGCTTATGTGTCAATGATGTAGGTCCGCTTATATGGACATGTCCATATAAGCGAACCACCCTGGCCTATATATAGGTGACATATGAGCGGAACTAGTAGCAGTTAGATGGTATTATGGCGAAGCCCTGCCAGTTTGTCTCCAGAGCTTGTATATTGTTAGAAGATCAATAAATGAGACATTAAATAGTGAAATCAAGCTAAACAAAGACTGAACCAATGAATTCCGCCTCTGATTCAGTCTGAGCACTCTTCTGATCGATTCGTCAGGTCGCATAACGTTCCTACAGATAAAAGTACTTCAATCGGATCGAGGTGGATAATACCTCAGCTTAGAGTTCCTCAATCATATGAAGGAGTGTGGAATAATTTTAGAACCCACTCCACCTGGCACACCCCAACTTAATGGCATGAGCGAAAGGAGAAACCGAACCCTACTTAATATGGTTCGATCGATGATGTGTAGAACTAAATTGCCTCACTCCTTTTGGGGTCATGCTCTTATGACTGCTGCCCGCATTGTCAATCTGGCTCCGACTAAAAAGGTAAACAAAATTCCACATGAGATATGGCATGGGCGTAAACCCGATTTGGAATACCTAAGAGTATGGGGATGTGATGCATACATCACAAGTGATGCTAATGATAAGCTCGACCCACGAGGCGGAAAGGTTTTTTTCGTCGGATACTATAAAAGAAGCTGATATTATTTCTACCATCCTGATGCAAATGTTATTTCCATCAAGTATGCTATCCCAGATCCTGAATCTTCGAAATGGCTGGAAGCCATGAACGCTGAGATGTAATCTATGCATGATAATCAAGTCTGGGACCTGGTTGAGCTACCCCCCGAATCTCGGGAAGTAGGGAGCAAATGGATTTTCAAGAGAAAAACCGAAATACATGGAAATGTACACACCTATAAAGCATGGCTATTTATGAAGGGTTTCACTCAAACTCAAGGTATTGACTATGATGAAACCTTCTCGCCAGTTGCTATGATCAAATCGATCAGGATATTGCTTGTCATAAATGTGTACTATGACTACGAGATATGGCAAATGGATGCCAAAACTGCTTTTCTTAGTGGGCATCTCTCTGAAGATGTCTATATGGTTCAGCCAGATGGTTTTGTTGATCCAAAATATCCTAATAGGGCGTGCATGCTGAATAAGTCCATTTATGGACTCTAGCAGGTGTCTCGTAGCTGGAATCTTCGCTTTGACCAAAAGATCAAATAATTTGGTTTTGTCAAAAATGAAGATGAGCCTTGTGTTTATAGAAAGGCTAGTAGGAGCACTATATCATTCCTCATCTTGTATGTGGATGATATACTGATCATTGGAAACAACGTCCCTATGCTTAACGAAGTTAAACACTCTTTTGGAAATTATTTCGCAGTGAAAGTACTTGGTGAAGTAGCTTATATTCTAGGAATCAAGATCTACAGGGATAGATCTATGTAGCTTCTTGGGCTAAGTCAAAGTACACACATAGACAAAATGATGACACGCTTTAAGATGGAAAACTCTAAGAAAGGAGGTGTTCCTATGACTAAAGGGACTGTGTTTACAAATCGCAATCTCCTTCAACGGACACTGAAACTAAGCAAATGGAAGCAGTTCCATATGCTTCAGCGATTAGTTCTATCATGTATGCTATGTTATGTACTAGACCATACGTCTAGTATGCTTTATGGCATCACCCATTGGATTGTTGTCAAGAACATTCTGAAGTATCTGAGAAGAAATAAAGATATGTTCTTAGTATTTGGAGGAGTAGAAGAAGAGCTTACTGTAAGATGTTACACTGATGCTAGTTTTCAAACTGATCGAGATAACTCTCGCTCACAACCAGTTTTTGTATTCACTCTAAATGGAGGAGCTAACTCATGGAAGAGCTCCAAGCAGAGTGTGGTGGCGGATTCAACCACCGAATCTGAATATATAGCCGCATCAGATGCTTTAAAGGAGGCTGCTTGGATGAAGAAATTCATAACCGACCTCGATTTGGTTCCAAGAATTAAGAAACCAATCGAGATATTCTGTGATAACACAGGTGCTATTGCTCAAGCCAAAGATCCCAGATCTCATCATAGGACCAGGCATATTATAAGAAAGTTCCACTACATACGGGAAATTGTGAAATGTGGAGACATCGTGATACGCGAAGTGAACATAGATCAAAACCTAGCAGACCCATTTTCTAAGCCAATGACTTGGACAAGTATGATCAGCACATGGATGCTATCGAGCATAGATTAGCTAGCTGTATGTTTTGATTTAGTATTTGGATGTACGCACTTTTAACAGTTGTACTTTTGAATTCATTTTTGATTTACTGGTTAAATGCAATTTTGAATCTTATAACTTTGTTCGATTGTAATACGTTTAATCCGTGAATCTTGCATTCTAAACTATCCGTAGTCGGTCAGACTTGTGGGAACGATTCTGAATTAAGACTATTTTGAATTTGAACTCAAGTAGTTGACTTCCAAATTCATAGACCTCATTGAGAATGACGTTGGATGTAACTCGCATCAAATGATCTTCATGGATCTTAGTCATAAGATGCTTTGATATCGGTATACTCATTTAGTATCCTTTGACTTGAGATACATATTAGAACTTACGTTTACCAAGGATTATTCTTTGATTACTATCAACCGCTGTCGCGTAACTGCCAGTCATAAAGGCTTTAATTGGGAATGGTTCTGACGTTCAGTGGGAGTTGTTTGTAGTCGATAAGGGATTACGTACTCTTACATGACATGTAACAGTTAGACATTGTGGCACCCTCATTGATTCAAACTGGTGAAGTGTAGGGCCTTACCCAAACTTACTGTGTGTTTGTTCAGAACATTTGACTCTTGATCAAGAACAATAATAATAGAACAGCATATGAGAATGAACTTAATCCATGTCTCATTGATTCAATTTATGTCTTTTATAGAAAGGATGAATGATAACGATTACCATAAGTCTATTGTCTTGCAATACTAAGTTGTTACTAATGGCAAGGTGTTTTGGTTAATGGCTTTAAAGTGCCGTACCTTGTTGGGGGCAGCCATGTTCAGCTAGAGCGCTGCTGACTATCTGCGTTGAGGATTTTATCGAAGGTCGTCCAAGTGGGAAATTGTTGGATTTATATGTACGAGTTTGATAAGTCAAAGCTGTTGACCGAGCTATGACCCGTAAGATTTACACCTTGGGCAATGAACATTAAATCTAGTTAACTCAATTAACTGGTGAGCACGAACAACTAACGAGATGAAACATATAATTATTTATACTGGTTATAAATAATTTTATCGTTTAATTATTTGATTAATTAAACTATATTATTTGGGCTTCGTACCGCGTCTGGGCTTGTACTAAGCATGTTGGGCTTTGGGGGCCCGGGAAATAATTAGCAAATGATTAATATGGGTTATGAGACCTAAACCTAGTTAATAATATATATATCAAACTAAGAAGGTGCTTGGGATTGAGTTTTGAAGGAGTTTTTTAGATTATTGAGTTTTGAAATCGTAAATAATCAGTTTTGAGTGTTTGGGTAAAAAATTAAAAAAATGGTTATTTGCGTTTAGAAAGTTACAAAAAGCATTTTTCCGAAAGCAGCTCCCCCCTACTGCAACAAAACGCCGTTTTCCAAAAATTAATTATATGCGTTTTAAAAAGGATTTTCACTTGTTTATTTATTTAAATATATATTTGCCAAACACTCAAAAAGATGATTATCTGATTATTGTGATATCAAGCAACATAATCAAATCCAAACACTATCTTTCAACATCATGTTTTGTTACAGTTAATTATATGATTCTGATTATTCAAAACGCATAATCTATATTCAAAACTCAACCCCAAACACCCTCTGTAGGATCGGTTTGCGACCCGAACGAGTCGTTCAGAAGAGACTTTATTAGTTTCAGAGGCGGAAACTAAGAAACCGATTGCGAAACAGCTTGTGTATCACTTTAACTACTGATTGTATTAATATGACGTTGTTTACAATCAAATCTCACACCGGCAGCACCTCGGTGTGGAATCTCTGAACTGTTCCAAATGAAATCTACACAAGCCTATTTATAACCTTCAGATTTCGCTTGGAAATACTTCAAGCGAAATCCACTATGATTACATTCAAGAGAAATCTACAATCTAACTTTTCAAGCGAAACCGACAACCTATAAACATGTAACATTCTGTTTTGTCTCATGTGTAAACTAGCAATGATGTCATAGATGATGTCACAATTATGATGTCATCTTTAAACATAATGACATCATGCTTGATCAATTTCGCAACGAACCAGAGACTCGACATAAGACGAAGACGACAGATGAATGCACCAACACCCTCTAATTATCCCAACCATATAACCCTTCCCAGCCGTAGAAAACCAAAAGTTTTTTTTCTCTTTTGCTTTATAATACAACAATCACAACATCTGCATCCAAAAAGGGTGTTGTACATCCTTTTGATTTCCTTTTGTGATTTTGACAAAACAACAGTTGCCCGCTGCTGTAGTTTACAGTCCCACCGGCCACCATCAAGATCCATGCTTGTGTAGTTCGTGTTCGTGTTCTAGCACTAGCTCATTGTACCTCGGTATCTCACACGGTTAATTATTAACCATAAGGTCAGTAAACGTTGCAAGGACCCACTATAGTATGCACCAATATAAATCCTCAGTTTACAGAGAAATGCTAACCCCGAATTAGTTGAAGGCAACACTCTTTTTGTTTTCTCTCCTTTCTGCCCTTTCGCTTTCTGATTGCCGCCGGTGGCTCGACGGTGAGATCTAGTGCCGGTTAGTGTGCGAGGTCGCCTGGTTTTTAGCTTGACCTTTCTCCCTAACCAGTTTCTTTCGTCTCACCCACTCGTTGTCCGGGGTTTCGATTGTTTTCTTTCTTCTTTTTCGGTTCGGTTCTCTCATTCTCGTCGGAACTTTGTCACGATTGCTTAGTAGGTCTGATACTAGTCGCGGCTATTTTTATAGTTTAGCTAGACCGGTTCTAATCCTATTAACCTCTCATTGACTGGTTTCTTGGCCTGGTGAGCCTGTTTTGGTTTCAATGGAGTATGAGAATACATGGGGGATGATGTGGACGGTGACGGAAGACCGTGGTCGGAGGTTCAGTATGGTAAAAAGAGGACGAGTAGAGGGGATGGTGTGGAGATAACATTCCTAGTGCAGAATCTTCCTGATCGTTCAACAAAAGAAATTTTATGGTGAGCATTTCAACCTTATGGGTTCATTACCGATGCATATGTGGCACGTAAGAAAGACAAGCGGGGGAATAGTTTCGGATTCATCCGTTATGTGGGGGTAGAAGATGTAGGAGAAACAGTGACAATGACAGATTTTTGAAGCTAAGGTAATGGTTTCACTTGCAAAGTACGATAAAAATCATAAGAAATTTATGTATACTTCTAAGGTATTGGGTGAAAAAGTATGGAAGCCAAAAGACACTGTCCTTAGAAGCCAACAAGGATATGGTGAGAAACCTCCCGGGAGTGCAAAAATTCGGGAAGGTTAGTCTTTTGCGAGTTTATTTCGGACAGAAAGTAATGCTTCAAACTCTGGTTCTAAGAAGATTGCGGTGGATGGTAATGGATCCAAGTATCCGTTACATTGTAGGGGTCGCTTGATTCATGGTATAGCAAAAGACCTGGCTACTCTGAATAACTTGCAAAGTATTTTAAATAATGGTGGACTGGATAACTATGGCCTGTCGTATGTGGGGGGACTTAATGTATTGCTTACTTTAGGCAATCCAGGAATTGTGAGAGATGTCAGAAGTGTTTAGTAGGTTTAATGTATGGAATGGTGAGGACCTTCCATTGGATAGGGTGAAAACTCTCCGAGTCACCGGTGTGCCAGTACTTGTTTGGTAGGGTGGTCCAGGAATCTAAGTTTTCCTGGCCTGTGTCGGATATTTCCGATAGTTAAGTTAAAGTCCTGGTCCCTCCCGGAAAATGTATAGACGAATCGGTGGTTTTTCAATGGAAGGAGAGGAGATTTGTTGTGTGGGTCACTGAAACTTTGGAGTTGTGGTAACCTGATTTAGAATACGGGTCATCTTCGGAGGACTCGGGTTCGGATTCGGATAATAAAGATGATGAGGATCCTGAGTTAGATAAGGTTGAAGAAGGGGAAATCCAGTCAGTTGTTCCGGCGGGCGGTTACCAGGTTGACAACAGCAACAAAGAATCTCGAGAAGTTGAAAAGTCTTCCAGCACCATTC
This sequence comes from Helianthus tuberosus, assembly GCA_030545235.1. Classification (NCBI taxonomy): domain Eukaryota; kingdom Viridiplantae; phylum Streptophyta; class Magnoliopsida; order Asterales; family Asteraceae; genus Helianthus; species Helianthus tuberosus. The sequence goes on along the minus strand of CM060411.1, from coordinate 140,077,504 downwards.
CTGAGGTAGGTACGCATCAAGAGCATGATGGAGTGAATGTAGCGGCTGACGTTCTGATGTTCGACGAGGTAAATGTCGATATATTCTTGGATAATGGTGGTAATAATTACGACGGGAAAGAGAATATGGGAAATCAAAAGGCTACAGATGTCAGGGATAATTCTTTGCATGGGGAAATATTTATGGATTCTAGAAATTTGGAAAGTGCCCATGTGGATGTGTCCGGTTTTGCACAGGATAATAATTTTAGGAGTGGGCCTCACTCGGATCTGGATCCACGTGTTCCATCACATAATGGGCCTATTAACTCTCCTGGGCCATGTGTTCATCCTTCTATTGGTAAACGGACTAGAGATCAAAGGAGCCCACCTTCTGTGGGCTCAACTCAAGGGCCTCATATTAGAATCAGGCATGTGGGAGTCAATACAGAGAGATCTTCGCTGGATCTTAATCGCGCTACTGAACAATTATACCCTGGTGATGATGGGGTATCTTCCTGTCCCCAGGATCAGCCCTCGTGTGTAGAAACAAGGGATCGACAGTTTTGTGCTCAGAATGAGGATCCTCAGGATGTCAAGTCTCCGATTGCGAAAGACGTTGAAGCAACGGTGGCGATTGGGGAATTTATGGGTGTCAATCTGCAGGGATTTGAAGCGGAGATTCATGCGACCATCATCGGTGAAGGTGCTAATACTCGTTTCCAATGAATTTTCTATCAATTAACTTACGGGGGTCCGAGACTTTCGGAAATCAGATTGGATTCGTGGTCTTAAGACAAGTCATGGGGTTCAGTTTTTAAGCGTACAGGAGACAAAATTGAGCGAATCGGCCGGGTTTGCTTTTAATTAGATGTGGGGTAGGTCAGTGTATAATATGGCAGTAGTGGATTCATGTGGGAGGTCCGGTGGTTTAGGGTCCATTTGGGACCCATCTGTTTTCTCTGGTAGGGATGTAATCAAGCATAGATTTTTCTTGTGTGTTTGCGGTGAGTTAATTCCGAGTGGCAAGAAGCTGAATGTGGTAAATATTTATGCCCCGAATGATGAGTCGGCTCGGAGAACTCTTTGGTTAGAACTGGTGAACCTTAGGAACTCAAGACAAGGTGAAGAAACACGGAATTAATCTTAAGGTTAATTAACTTGGTTTATGTCTCTACCATAGTGGTTAATCTTCTTATGGCTTTCGGAGCTTCTTGATTATCCGTAATCCTGTAAAACAGAACACCGTTAGCTCGTTAAGAGGGGAATATGGGGGTTTCCCTCTTAACCAGGCTCCGGCATGAGAATAAGCGACTGTTTTGAGGAGATAAATGTGTCTTAAGAGTGAAAGTAGAGGGAATTGAATGTTTAACCTATGAACTGAGGTCTCTATTTATAGCCAGAGAGGTGTAAGAGGATGTGGGCTGATGGGCCTTGGGCCAGAAGGCGAAAACATAGAGGATATGCTCCTTGTCTCACTGGTGTCGACCATTAGTGGCTTCTAGAAGTTATCCAGTGCTTGCGTACCGTGATTGGAGCCACGTGTCACAGTTGTCGGCCTGGCCGTCCTTCTACCATCAGCAGGTAAGTGCAGATCGAGGGGCAGGTGTCTCTGCCCCGTGATTGGTGCCACATAGGCGTCCTTGTGTACTCTCTGTCTCCTGCACGTCAGACGATCGTGCAGCACGATTGAGCACAGCATGGAGGACGCGGATTGGCTCCTTTCTTCTACCACTTGTACCTTTCATACCATCTGAAGTGGCCTTGCGCTATAGTTCCTGTGCGACCCTTGCTGGGCACGTAACTAGCCCGCGTAGGATTATAGGAGCTGGAGGCTCTTATTCAGAATGCTAAGTGTTAGAGTTCAGGGTGCTTTATTGGTAAGAAATGTCGTTGATGGCAACGTTTGAGTTGACTGCTGACACGGCCGTCATCAAGTTGTCCCTGACGGTTCCGCTTTCCGTCAGGAGAGTGTGGCCCACGCGTGCGTGGTAACCGTCACTCCGGGATTTGCGATAGATGTGGCAGCTGTTGATTGGATACGCGCGCGGTGAATCTGGCACGTCTACTCATCGCATTAAATTCGATGAGTATATATAGTCGTGGAAACGTGAGAGGAGAACATCATCTCTTCCGCTGTTCTCCTTTTTCTCTCTATTCCTTCTTCAAATCTTCAAATCTTCAAGTGATCAGTAGCAGATCTTCAGGATCTTTACCAAATCTTCAAGTTTTTCCAGAATATTCAAAGTTTCTACTCAGTATCCATGGCTGAAGAACATCAAGAAGCAAATCCTGGTGAAGAAGGTCCCGTTCCTGTCCTTAAATGGGACTTAGGCTTGTTTGAGCAGATTACACGAGGATTCTGGTTTCCACCGGAATGGGATGCACGATACCCCGGTCAGAATCAAACGACCGCCGATGCACCGCCAGGGTATATCACCTTGTTTGATGACTTCTTTTTGCAAGGAAACTTCCGGTTGCCAGCGATGGAGTTCTTGGCCCGTATCCTCCATTATTATGGGTTTCACATTTCTCAAATGAGTCCACCCGGTATGGTAAGGGTGCGACACTTCGAGTTCTTATGCCGAGCCCATGACATAGAGCCTACAGTTGAAAGGTTCAAGGTATTTTACCAGTTAATTCGAAATATGGGTTTTTACTCCTTTGGTAGCCGGGGTCTGCTAAAAAGATCCTCCTGAACCCACCGAAGAGTTTCCATGACTGGAAACATAAATTTTTCTTTATTCGGGAGGAGGTTATCCCGATTGCTATGAACTTCCGTGCGACGGATGTTATTGAGAAGGAGGAGCTGGCAATTCCGAAGAAGGAAGACTGGTATGTGAAGCTTACCGCCACCCCAAATCGAGCGTTTGGTGAAAATGTTCTGGTCGCGGCGCAGATGAGTGACCAGTGGCCACAGGATAGCGAAGAGGTGCCAGTATTGAAGTTTCAGGATAGAGGTTAGCTGCTTCCTTGATTATTTCTGTTTAATTTCGCTGCATTTAACTGTTGAATTTTGAATGTAGAGGTACACCTTTACCAAGCTGCTTTCCCCACTTTTGGTGGATCAATGGGCGTGCGCCCACTGAGGTCAGGGGAGCAGTTCTTGTCTGATACGATCAAGGCGCGTTTCATGTACCCTGTTATTGGAGCTTTCGCCAATCCTCCTACCGCAACTGAAGGTGCGCATCTTCCCAATCCCCGACCCTTGCGAGCTGTGACCTCCGCTGGGAAAGAGATTCTTTATCTTTCCAGTGAGGAGTCTGTAGGGTCTTCAAATGGGGAGCTAAGTTCGTGGTCTAACATCTTTGCAGGTGTGTTGAGCGACCTGGGATTGACCCTAAAGAGAAGAAGAAGAAATCCAACAAGCGGAAGAAGGTGATTACCCTAGACGTTGAAGTGACTAGCAAGAAGGGCGGGAGTAGCCGCGCGACTGCTGGTGCTGCTGATAAAGGTACTCTACGCTTTCGTCAAAGTAACTTGGAGGATTACATTATTATCAGTGACTCACTTGAAGGTTTGTCACGTATAGGCGAGAAGAAGACCGGAGCTGCTGGTTCAAAGAGCTCAGGGAGCGCGGGTTCTCGAAACCCAGATGCTGGAGCCACTCTGTCTTTCATCGCGCTTGATGAGGAGGAGGAGGAGGAAGAAGAAGAACCTGCTGAAAAGTTGGTAAGCATGAAGATGAGTAGGGAAGAGACCACAACTGGTGCGTCTGTTGCACAAAAAGCTGGTGGAGTCCCTTTAATTGGAAAACAGAGCAACCTTCGCCCTCTTTATAAATTTTCTCCTGGTTAGTTTCTTTGATTGCCTTGCTTCCTTTGTTGTTACCTCTTTTTGACACTTGCAGAGGCCAAAAAGAAAACCCCTGAAAAGAAGGGTGTTGTATTTAAAGATCCTCAAGAGCCGGCGCTGAAGAAGACCAAAGTTATATTTAAGCCTTCCAAGACTGCTGGCGTAGAGTCTAAGAAGGAGAGGAAGAAGGCTGTTGAGAAGGTTGTTGAGAAGGAGAAAGAGAGAGAGAGAGAGAAAAAGAAGGTTTCTGAAAAGCCTGTTGGTGATGAACCTAAGGAGACCGGGGCCGCTACTACAACTGCCCATGAAAAAACGCAGGGTCCGGAGGTCGTCCATATCACGGGGCTTGACCAGCCCCTTCATGAGAAAAGGAAAGAACCTGAGGTTGAGATGCCGACCAAACCTGTGCAACCTGATGCCCTTCTTCAAACTGTTAAAACTTCTACTACTGGGCGATCGGGTTCTACTATACATAGGGAAAAAACCGCTGCTGCGGGTGGCGCGGGCTCTGGTGGCGCTGGAGGTTTTATACCACAATCTGCCATCGGCCCTAACGATACTGTGGGAGATATATATATTATAAGACCTATACGGAGGAGGCTCGCGGCGATGCTCCCCACCGAGCTCCATGGGATTTGAAGCAGAAGGATACTTTCATGGAGTTTAGTGCATGTCGTGATTGGTTCCTGAACTCCTTTCCTCCTGGTGAGGTCAACCGTCAAAGGGTGCGGACTCACGATGGGCTATACCAAGCCTATGTGGTTGCGGAGGCCAATACTCGCGCCGCCAATCACCAAATCGTACGTGAGTGACGTACGATGGTTAAGGAGCGGGCTGATTGGGAGAAGTATCATGAGCACCTTGTGGGGCAAGCTAAGGAGTTCGAGAAGGCTAATGCTGCTTTTGCTGAAGAAAAGGCTAAGTTCGAGTCCGATAAGAAATCGAAGGAATGGGGCCGTGAGGGCCTTAGGGGCAAGCTTCGCGCTGCTGAGGAGCTATTGTCAAAAGAACGTGCTGAGTTTAAGAAGATATGCAAAAAAGATAATCAGCGCGCGTATGCAGCTCGCAACAAGATTACCGACCTTGAAGCCCAGAATTCTGCATTGTCAAAGAAGGTTGAGGATCTTGTAGCTGATAAGGAGCGCGCTGAGGTTCAACAAGTTCAACTCCTTTTTTCCATGTTGCTTTTCATTTATTAAAATTCTAAGTCTGTTTTTCCTTTGTAGGCTGAGCTGAAAACACAGGTATCCAGCAAGGATAAGGACCTGGCGGCTAAGGACGTCGAGATTGCAGAGTTAAAACGTTGTTTGCAAGAGCAAACTGACAAAAGCGAGTCATTAAAGATCGATCTTGAGGCTGAGAGGGTCAAGGCTGCTACTGCTGAGGAGGCCAAGAAAAAGGCTGAGGAGGCGCGGGACGTGAGTACAGCAGCCCTCAACGTAGCGCAAAATAACTACTCCGAGGTTCAGGGCATCGTTGATACTCTGGCTTCTGAGGCTGAGTGGATGCGTGGTAGGGGAGTAGTTCTGGTATGGTTCTCTTTTTAACTTAGGCTGTATTTGCTAAAGACTATCTCTTATCTATTGCATTTGTTGTAGATGGCCAACTCTATCTTGAATGCTTCCGAACTTGACGGAGCTGTTGCTACTCTCATAGATGCCTCGCGCGCGGTTGGTCACTGTGGAGGTTATCTAGAGTGTGCGCAGCATGTTGAAGAGGCGTTAGGTCAAGCGTTTGATGTTAGTCACTGCTCAGTGACCGATCAGGCTGAAGTTGAGTTAGCCCACGCTGAAAAGGCTTATGATCATCTATCACTGCCTGTGATGGATCTGGTCGCAAAGGCATTGGAGCATGATGACTGGTGCCAACGGTTAAAGTAGATTCTCGACCCACCAGTGACCGTTGATCTGTCTGATGAAGAAGAAACAGCTGGTGATGATGGTGGCGATGGTGATGGAAATGATGATGATGATGGAGGTGATGGTTATGAATAGTGAGCGTTGATAGGCTTCGTGCCTTGTAATTTTCTTTTCGTGTTGAATGTAACTAGATGCGTGGTCGTGCTATTTTGCAATGAATCAATGATGTTTGTTTATTTCTTATGTGCTCTTTTCGCGGTGCGCCTTTTATTATATAGCATTGTGTTTGCTATTAATTTTGAAGTTACAATTATTGCATTGTTGTTAGAAACTTTGGTTAAATTAGTGCGAATGAATGTAAGTGTGGCTCTTGTGCGATCGTAACTGCCCGGCCTCGCGCTATACTCGCAGAGGACCTTGGAAGCATAACTCAAGAGCTCGTAATTTACTGAAGTGTTTTCGTGCTAATCAAAAGTTTAACATGCATTTGTAACGTAGAAATCATCCTGACAAGAAAGCATAAGGCATATGCTTTCATTAAGTAGGAAGCGGGCGCTCAGGCCAACATACATCGTGGAAATAAAATAAGGGGCGTATAGCCAACATAGGAATTCAAGAAAGGAGCATGACCAACATAAGTAGATAAAGGCGCAAGGCCAAGAGCAGTCACATATAACACTTGCGCAATTGTTGCACGTTCCACGTACGCGGGATGATGTGTCCATCCAGAGTGCGCAATTTATATGCCCCTTTTCCCTAGCACCTCATGTATTAAGTATGGGCCTTCTCATTTGGGTGCTAGCTTTCTGGGACGTTGCTCATTTGAAGCTTCATTGTCTCTGAAGACATATTCTCCTGGAGTAAAGGTACAAATGCGTACTCTTGCATTGTAGTACCTCTCCAATTGTGTCTTATACTTGGCCTCCTTGATTCACGCTATTTCGCGCCTCTCTTCGAGTAAATCCAAGTCAAGATGGCGCTCTGCCTCGTTGTCAATTGTGTTGACTGCCGTCAAGCGCGGTGAGGGGAGGCCAACTTCAGCTAGGATAACCGCCTCAGAGCCATAAACTAGGCTAAAAGGGGTTTCGCCAGTGCTTGTTTTCGGCATGGTCCGATGAGCCTATAGGATGCTTGGGAGCTCATCTACCCAGCCTCTTCTCTTTGTGCCCAGTTGGGCTTTTATCCCGTCGACAATACTTTTGTTTACACTTTCAACTTGGCTGTTGCCTTGAGGGTGCGCAACGGAAGAGAAAGTGTGTTTGATCTTCATTTCTTTCATCCACTTTTGAAGGTCGTCAGACGCAAAATTGGTGCCATTGTTGGTTACAATCTTGAGTGGGAGGCCAAACCTGCAAATGATGTGTTCCCATATAAACTTGCGCACCATCATTGCAGTGGTTGAGGCGAGAGCTTTGGCCTCCACCCATTTAGTGAAATAATCGACGGCCACGATTATGAACTTGATGGCACCGGGAGCTTCGGGGAAAGGTCCCACCATATCAATCCTCCACTGCTGGAAAGGCCAAGCGGTGGATACGGGGATAAGATCGTTTTTTGGGTGGAGGGTTTTCGGGGAGTGCCTTTGATAGGAGTCGCATTTGCACAACTCCTTTAGAGTGTCTACGTGCATCCATGGCCAATAGTATCCAACATTCATTACTTTCGCAACGACCATGCGCGGGCCTGCATGGATGTCGCATATACCCTCGTGAATCTCCCTGATCAAGTAGTTTGCATCTTGGGGGTCCACACAGCGCAGGAGTGGCCCCAAGAATGATTTTTGGTACCGGATTCTACCATTCATCTCATAGAACAAAGCCTTGTTCTGTATCTTTTTAGCTTCCGCTTTGTTTTCAGGGAGAATTCCCTCTTGAAGATATTGTATGATAGGAGTCATCCATGATGGGGACCCTATCTCGATTACATTCACTTACCACAACAAAACAGACGGGTTTTTTAGAACTTCGATTCTGACGTCTTTGACGAGATACTGGAAGGCAGTTGAAGCAAGTTTGCTCAGCGCGTTTGCTGGCTTGTTCTCAGACCGATTGATATGAACGAATTTGTACGATTTGAATTGTTGGAGCAACTCCTTCGCCTGCTCCAAGTACAAAGCCATAACTTCACCCTTCGCGTCATAAACCCCATTGATTTGGCTTGCGATTAGCAAAGAGTCAACATGTACTTGTAAGTTTTGAGCTCCCATTTGGATGGCGAGGTGCAGGCCTGCCAAAAATGCTTCATATTCCGCCTCATTGTTGGTATTCTTAAAGTCGAACTTGATGGCGTATGTAAATTCATGCTTCTCAGGGCTAGCAAGGCGCAATCCAGCCCCTGCACCATCTTCGTTTGAGGCCCCATCAGTGTATAGTAACCACAGTCCTTTTGAAGTATCCTTGATAGGAGTCTCCACAACTTCACAATCCTTGATTTTATCTTCTGGGACCTCTGTGATGAAGTCCGCTAGAACTTAACCTTTTATGGCTGGGCGCGGCCTGTAGAGAATATCGTGGCCCCCCAGTTTGATTGCCCACTTCGCTAGACGTCCTGACATCTCTGGCTTTTGTAATATGGTGCTGATGTGAAAGTTGGTGAGTACCGTGATCACGTGCCCTGTAGAATATCTGCGCAGCCTTCTGGAGGCATGTAACAGTGCAATTACCAACTTTTCCATTGTTGAATATCTCGTTTCTATATCAGTAAGCACCCTACTGAAGTAATAAATTGGAGTCTAAACTCCATCTCTCCACTAATAATACCGACCCGACTGCCTTGTGTGAAGAGGACAAGTACAGGATGAGTGGTTCCTTTTCAAATGGCGCGGTCAGGGTAGGGAGCCTTATCAAACATTCTTTCATTTGCTGGAATTCCGTTTCTATTTTTGGCGTCCATTTGAATTCTTGTTTCTTTACACAGTTGCGCAGAGTACTTATAAAAGGATATGATTTTGCGGCGTGGTTTGACAGAAATCGATTAAGCACGGCTAGGCGGCCGGCCAATCATTGCATTTCTTTGATTATTCTAGGTGATGGCATCCGCTCTATGGCTTGAACTTTCTCTGAGTTAACTTTAAAGCTGCCATTTGTGACCACGAAGCCCAAGAATTTTCCCTCTTCCATACCAAAGGAACATTTGGCTGGATTCAATTTCATATTTACGCTTCGCAAAGAGTGGAAAGTTTTTTCTATATCCTTTAACATCTGGTCCTCCTCAGGACTTTTGATTACGAGATCATCAATGTACACCTTGATATGTTTCCCAATATCTTCAGCAAAGATTTTATCCATCAGACGCTGGTATGTTGCGCCAGCGTTTTTGAGGCCGAACGGCATCTTTGTGTAACAGAAAATTCCGAGATCGGTTCTAAAAGCTGTCTTGGCTTAATCCTCCAACTTCATCTGGACTTGGTGATAACCTTTGTAACAGTCCAGAAAACATTTCCACCTGTATGGTGCGAGAGAGTCTATCTTTTTGTCGATCTCTGGCAGTGAATAACAGTCTTTCGGGCATGCCTTGTTGAGATCTGTGTAATCGACACACATTCGCCATCCTGCATTTTACTTCTCGACCATGACAGGGTTCGCGACCCAGCTTTGATAGTGCACCTCTCTCAAGATTCCTGCTTTTAACAGCTCACACACTTGCTCATTCATCGCTTTAGTCTTATCCGCCCCCAAGCTGCGCCTTCTTTGCACTTTTGGTTCAAGAGAGGGATAAGTGTTTAGACAATGTTCAGTAACGTCGCGCGGGACACCGGTCATGTCTGCCGGAGTCCAGGCGAATATGTCCATGTTCCTGAACGGAAGTTCTTTGAGGTGCGTTCTGATGTTTGGTGAGATTGCGTGGCCTATTGTCACCGTTTGCTCTGGGTATCTGCGGTTTAAAACCCACTTTTCTGGTTCAGTTGTTGAAACTTTTGCCGCTTTGGTCGGGCACATATCCTCTACCAACATTACCTCTTTCTTTGCATATATAATCGCCACCCCCGTCTCGGTTGGGAACCCGATTGCTGAGTAGGGTGTGGAGGTTACCTTGTTTAGTTCACCTTGGGTTTCACTCCCGATCAGAACATCATGCCTTAATTTGACAGGCATCAGCATGAAGTTGACAGTTGTGGTTCTTGAATGCTTCCCGTCAGATAGCGTGACGGGGAAGCTGATTTGGACTAGTGGGAAGACCATTTCGTTGCAGAATCCTGACAGAGGATAATCGACCGGCTCGAGTCTCGCTTTATCTTCATCGTCAAACTGATTAAAGCAATGCTCGTAGATGATATCGGCTGTACTTCGCGGGTCAATGAATATGTATTTTGTTTCGTAATGACCGAGAATACCGGTGATGACGGCGGGGCGTGTGGCGCGAGGACCCCCGCGTACTACTGGGAAGATGACCTGTTGCTCTTGCCATGCAGGCTCGTAAAGGCGCTTGCCTTTATCTCTTGCGCTGTATCTTGGTCTGTTGACCATATGAGTTTCCAGGCGCCTAACCTTCTTTTGGTTCCCATCATCATGGCGCTGGATCTGGCGTGTTTCTTTGCGCACGTTCTTCACCAAGTGGCTCAACTTTCCGCTTTTTAGCGCTTTCTCGATCTCTTGTCGTAAGCTGATACAGTCATCTATCAGATGACCTGTATCCTTGTGAAAATCGCAGTACAAGTTCGGGTCTTGTCCCTTTTTGTTTATCATAGGCCTTGGAGTCCTGAAGTCGTGGTTTTTCGTCATTAGCACCTCTTTTGGTGTTTTTATGAGCGGAGTACAGTGCTTTTCTCGGTTATCATCCCTGACTGCCTTTCGATACCCAATTCTATCAATTGTTTCTCACGCGTCCTCTTTGTAGCGCGATCTTTCCTCATAACCACTTGGTTTTCCAGATTTCCAATCATGACTTTTACCCTTGTTGCGCTTGCCATAGTAGCGCGAGCTTTCTTGGAAAAATGATCTTCAGAGTATGAGCTCTTGGCTCCAGCTAGCGATTCCTCAGTTTACGCTACTATTTTTGCGGCTTCCATCAGCTTACTCCATTCCTTAGGTATACCATCTTTTCCGGTGATAGTTCTGATGAGACTATCACACCGAATAGCTTTCTTAAAGTGAGCGCGCATGAGCTGTTCGCTCACACTGCTGATTTCTAGACATTCTTTGTTGAAGCGCGTGATGAAGTCTTCCAAACCTTCATTCTTTCTTCGCCAGATATCTGTTACTTCAGACGTATCTCGTTGATAGCGCCTTTGCTGGCTGAAGTGATTCACAAACTGTGTTCTGAAATCAACCCATGAACTGATTTTTCTAGGCGGGAGGTTGTCGAACCAAGCACGAGCAGCCCAAGTAAGCGTCTGGATAAACAAATGACACCACATTGGCATATTCCATCCTCCCATACAACCAACGCTTGTAAATACTCTGACATGGTCATCAGGATCAGTTAAACCATTGAATTTTCCCACTTTTGGGGGTTGTTTTTCTTTTGAAAGAGGTGCCAAAGCAATCTTTGGGATAAACTTTGAGTGTTCTGCAGCTTCAGGTGGTCTATAGGCGAGGCTGAAGTCTCGTTCTGCTTCTTCGCTGTATGCAATGCGCTGCCTTGGCTTGTAATTTTCGTGATTTCGCTGCAGACGGTTGAAGACTGAGGATCCTTCATCATCTTGCCAAGTTGGGTCGTTTGGGTCTGTGTTATCCTACTCGTTATTCATATTGCACGGCCCGAGCCGGCTATGAATTGGACCCCTCTGGACGTTTGACGGATGGTCATAATAGCTTTCAGTCTCTCCCCGTGTGTCGCGCGTGTCGTGCGCGCTTGGTCTCCTTAGGGGAGGAGGCCTGTTAACTCTTCCGAGAAGGTTTTGTTGTGGGGGTATCTGGCGCACCCCCTGACTGGGACCCGTAGGTGTAAGCAAAGATGGTTCTGCCTGTAAGACTTCTTGTTGTGCACTCAAAGATTGATATGCCGCATTGTTGGTAGCAATTTGTTTGGCGTACCAGGAGGCTGGAGTTTCACCTTCTGGCAGCCCTAATAGCGCCGAAATGTTCTGAGGTGGTACTGGGTTTGATGGACCAGTGAGGTGACTTACTGGAGTTACCATTTGGGTGATGCGAGTGGCACTCGCGCGGGGTCCCCAGTATTGGTTACGTCGATTTCACCGATTTCCTCTACATGTTGGACTTGGACATTTTGATTGTCCTCCCCCAACACTGCGTTAGAGTTTGTTCCAAAACCAAAATCGGCAATGATTCCTTGACCAGCCATGATCGAAGGAAAAACACTTAGAAAACTCAGAAAAAGAAGATGAAAGTGATTTGCAAAAAATTGGTGGGCGCCAATGTAGAAACACGAAACTAATCTTAAGGTTAATTAGCTTGTTTTATGTCTCTACCATAGTGGTTAATCTTCTTATGGCTTTCTGAGCTTCTTAATGATCCGTAATCCTGCAAAACAAAACACTGTTAGCTTGTTAAGAGGGGAATATGGGGGTTTCCCTCTTAACCAGGCTACGGAGTGAGAATAAGCTATTGTTTTGAGGAGATAAATGTGTGTTAAGAGTGAAAGTAGAGGGAATAGAATGTTTAACATGTGAACTGAGGTCTCTATTTATAGCCGGAGAGGTGTAAGAGGATGTGGGCTGATGGGCCTTGGGTCGGAAGGCAACAACATAGAGGATATGCTCCTTGTCTCACTGGTGTCGACCGTTAGTGGCTTCTAGAAGTTCTCCGGTGCTGACGTACGGTGATTGGAGCCACGTGTCACAGTTGTCGGCCTGGCCGTCCTTCTGCCATCCGCAGGTAAGTGGAGATCGTGGGGCAGGTGTCTCTGCCCCGTGATTGGTGCCACAAAGGCGTCCTTGTGTACTCTATGTCTCCTGCACATCAGACGATCGTCGAGCACGATTGAGCACAACATGGAGGACGCGGATTGGCTCCTTTCTTCTGCCACTTATACCTTTCGTACCTTCTGAAGTGGCCTTGCGCTATAGTTCCTGTGCGACCCTTGCTGGGCACGTAACTAGCCCGCATAGGATTATAGGAGCTGGAGGCTCTTATTCAGAATGCTAAGTGTTAGAGTTCAGGGTGCTTTATTGTCCAGACCCCGCGCGAGATTAATACTTGGTGAGGTAACCCGCGCGAGGTTGAGATTAAACATCTTGATGAATAAGGAGTATGGTCCCGTGCGCGACCTAAATGAAGGTCTGCGCGGCTTTTTGGGACCATACCCCTTCACAAGGTTTGTGGGTTTTTATGGGGGATTTCAACGATGTTAGGCAGGCGGATGAAAGGCTAAATTTGGAATTTGTGGTGGCGAATGCAGATGCATTTATTGATTTCATCTTATCGGCAGCTTTACAAGAGTACGATATGGGTGGTGCAAAATGCACTTACATATCGGACCACGGGGATAAGCTAAGTAAATTGGATCGGTTCTTGGTGTGTATCGGCTTCATGGAAAATTGGCTGGGGCGGCGTTGACTGCTCTTGACAGGTTATATTCCGATCACAGACCTCTTTTATTGTCTACAAATCCTTGTGATTTTGGTCATATTCCCTTCCGTTTTTATAATTCGTGGCTTGAGATGCAAGGTTTTGTGGATTTTGTTTTGTTCAAGTGTAATCAGTTTACTTTTAATGGTCCGGGGGACCTAGCGCTTGCCACTAAACTTAGATGGTTGAAAGGTAAGATCAAAGAAAGGATTCGAGTGGAAAAAGAAGGGGTGAGGATCCTTATACCTCACACAAGAAAACGTTGGCTGATTTGGAACTATTGGCTGAGGAGAGGAACCGCTATGCTTCTGAGCTGGATTTGAGGAGCGATTGTAGGAATTTTATGTTGGAGTTCGATAAACAAAGGTATGTGGATACTCGTCAGAAATCTAGAATTAGGTGGCCATGTAACAGGGATGAAAACACTAGCTTCTTTCATTCAGTGGTCAACTCCAATCTTAGTTCTAACCACATCAATGGGGTTTTGGTTGGTGATGAGTGGGTTACGAACCCAGTTATTATTAAGCAACAATTCTTTGATTTCTATTCTCATTTATTTTCTAAGCCGATGAGTAATCGGCCAAAGCTTGTATGTCCGCATCTAAATGTTTTGTCGACAGGAGAAAGTGAGGATTTAATTCGGCCTTTTACTCTTTTGGAAATTAAAGAAGCGATTTGGGAATGTGATGGTGACCGTGCTCCCGGGCTGGATGGCTTTAATATCTCTTTTTTGAAGCCATGATGGGTTGGTTTGCAAGGTAATTTTATAAAATTGTTTGACGATTTTTATAGGCAGGCGTCTTTGAGTACGTGTTGCTCCTCATCTTTTATTTCCTTGATACCTAAGGTAAAAGATCCGATGCGGCCCTCGGATTTCCGCCCCATTAGCCTTATTGGATGTATCAATAAAGTTCTATCTAAGGTCCTGGTTAATCGCCTGAAAAAAGTAATTGGGTGGCTTATTTCGGTGGAGCAATCAGCTTTTCTAGCTGGTAGGAATATTGTGGAATGGCCGTTGATGTTAAATGAAATTTTAGCTTGGATGAAACAGTCTAAAAGAGTTGGTGTGATGTTTAAAGTGGACATACACAAGGCTTATGATTCTCTTAGTTGGTCTTTTCTCGTATCGATTTTAGAGCAAATGGGTTTTCCTACCAGATGGCGTCAATGGATAATGGCATTACTCAAATCCGCCCGAGCTTCGGTGTTGGTTAATGGGTCTCCGACTATGGAGTTTGAGTGCTCGAGGGGTCTACGCCAAGGGGATCCGTTATCCCCGTTTCTACTTCTCATTGCTATGGAAGCCCTCTCTAGTATGATGAAGAAGGCTTCAAAAGTCGGTTTATTTCGTGGTATTAGCATTAGTAATGGGTTTACGCTTTCTTATCTACTGTACGCTGACGATGCGATTTTCTTGGGAGAATGGTCAGATTCTAATATCCGTAATTTACACCGTATTCTGAGGTGTTTCCACATGTCTTCTAGTCTTAAAGTTAATCTTTTCAAGTGCAGTTTGTATGGTATAGGAGTGGAGGATCATGAGGTGGCCAGAATGCCAAATTTTCTAAACTGTAAAGTTGTTTCATTTCCATTCAAGTACCTGGGTTTGTATCTGGGCGCAAACATGAACCTTGTGTGGAATTGGAAGCCTATAGTAGATCTTTTTAAAGGTAGGTTGTCCATTTGGAAGGCGAAGACCTTGTCGTACGGAGGGATAATTACGTTAATAAAATCGGTTTTGTCCTCATTACCGACTTATTTTTTCTCCTTGTATCGTGCTCCGGCTCAGGTTTTGAATCAGCTTGAAAGTCTTCGTAGAGTGTTTTTCTAGGGTGGAACTTAGGAGGTATCAAAAATGGCATGGATGGCGTGGGAAAATGTGGTCGCTCGGTTAGAATATGGCGGTTTGGGTTTCGGGTCACTAAGAGACACTAATTTGGCTATGCTAGCAAAGTGGTGGTGCCGATTCAAGACATAGCAGGACGATTTATGGAGGAAAGTGTGACAACCCGAGTTTTCAAGGTCTCTATCCGACTTAACTTTGTATTTATTTGCAAAGTGTGTTTTAGATTTATTTAGGGTGCAATATAAGTGTTATTAGTGATGTGTATATTACGTGGGTATAATTATTACAATGGAACCTCTAGCAAAAAACACCCCCTACGAAAACACCCCATAACGAAAACACCTCATGTGTTTTCGTCCACCGTGAGGCCAACGAAAACCAGAAATGGGCTTTGGCCCAGTGACAGTTTGTTTAGTTGTCACACCCCGACCACGTAAAACAACAAAGCGTGGCGGAATCGTCGGGGAGGGTTGTAACAGAATCATTGTTTCATAACACATGGAAAATTGAAATAATGTTTTATTGATTAAAAGAGTTACAATGTCTTAACAAACAAAGAAGTATAACAAAATTAACTAGTCTTGCATCTTTTATTGTCACTAAGGCCCAAGTCCGCCTAAGTGTATCTTGATCAATCCTATGCATCATTTCCTGAAACACATGTGAAAATAGGTACGCCAGCATAAAAATGCCGGCGAGTACATAGGTTTTGTGAAAATAGGATTCATGACTTATAAGTTTAGGAAAAAGGTTGTTTAACAAAAGTCAGTCATGATCCTTGTAAAGTGTTTTGTTTTGTAAGTCATTTGAAAAGCGATGATAAAGTAGATGATATGTAAAAGAATAATGTAAGATTAAATGAATAACCAAGTTAAATGAGTTTGTATAAGATAAGTTGTTTGTAAAACAATGTCTTGTGAAAAATATGTTATTTGTATGAAAATGTTATATGTCTAAACTGAAATGATTTAAATAACGCTACGATATGTAATATCATACAAACACTTATATATATGAAGTACCAGCGGCGTATCCACCATGCTTGTATCATATTACACACGCCTCGTTACTTAAATCACTTACCCAAACAAACCACCAATGTAAATTGCCCATGTCTAAACCATTTGTCAAATGTCTTTGTGTAAACCATGTCAAAATGTTTATGTCAAATATAGTCCATTAAATGTGTATATCAATATCAAAATGTCTATGTCAAATGTCTTTGTGTAAACCATGTCAAAATGTCCTTGTGTAAACAATGTCAAAATGTTTATGTCAAAATACAGTCTATGAAATATGTATATCAATGTCAAAATGTCTATGTCAAGTGTCAATTATGTAATGTATAAACAAAATGTCATGTATGGCAAGTGAAATATATATATAAACATATATCCACTAAGCCATAGGTAAAAATGCACAAAACAATGTATTGAAGTAAAACGTGGTTTAAATCAATGCTATGCTTTGTGGAAATGCATGCTATACTGAATACAAACATTTATGCGGTATGGTAAAAATGCATACATTCAAGCCTTGTGACTGTGGTGATAAACCCTTAAACAAATGAAAGGACTATCTGTCTTATGTTTTAATCGAATTCGGTCATTCCATCCATCCAAACAAACCTAGGACTTTAGGAACGGGAGTTGTCAATTCCTATGGTACCATTACCTACTAACGAGCGGCGTGGCTAATGTTAATCAATGTATATGGACCCATTTAAACAAACCAAATGTCATATCAAAATGTAAGCATGTGATGAAAATAATGTACCTAGTATGCTAAGTAAGCATACAAGGTAGAGATGTAAAATAATGAGTCCATATGTTACGGGAACATATGCAACAGAGATGCAATGTAAAATAAATGTACTAAGTATGATGAACATACATAGCATGAAATGTCATGTAAAACGATGTACTAAGTATGAACTAAATGAACATACATAGCATAAAATGTCATGTAAAATGACGTACTAAGTATGAACTAAATGAACATACATAGCATAAAATGTCATGTAAAACGATGTACTAAGTATGAACTAAATGAACATACATAGCATAAAATGTCATGTAAAACGATGTACTAAGTATGAACTAAATGAACATACATAGCATAAAATGTCATGTAAAACGATGTATTAAGTATGAACTAAATGAACATACATAGCATAAAATGTCATGTAAAACGATGTACTAATAATGTACTAATGATCATAGCAAGTATATGATATGAAAGCATGGAAAGCATGAAAATAACAAGTAGGCACATGTGTTTCACCCCAAAATGTTTGAAAAACAGTAAAAGAGGGGTCTATGTACTCACTTGAGGGTGCTTAGAAGTCTTGAACAACAACCAAGCAAAGCTAGAGGGATCACAGAATCAAACGGCACCCTATATAGATAACTACATAAATAACCGGACCTAAATCGGGAGATTGGGTAGTATGAGGTTTCGTAAACGAAACGAGTATTGGAACTCATATGATATGGTTTAACAAAGCCTACATACTAAAATGAAACCTAGCCTAAGTGCTTTTGACCCATTACGACCCATCTAGGTAGCTTATGTTACTTTAACGCGTCGTCCGCGTAAAACGCGTTTGGAACGCCTAACTAGCCCTATGACAAGTAAGATATGCCTTAACATGTTTAATATTGTTACTAAATCAGTTTAGATACCAAAAATTAGGTTACATAGGCTTAAAATGAATTTTAACATAAAAAGGGCATTTTGGTAATTTGCCTAAGGCATAAGAACTACTTATCATACAACTACTCAAACAATGTGACCATAAGGTATAACCTCGGGAGGTTATTCCCTATACTACTATGGTCACCTAAAGTGTTTGGTCGGATCCTAATGATCGACCAAATGGGTCGGGTTTGAAAGCATAAGCGATTTATTAGATCGCTTACCCTTACGACCCTAAACAAGCACAAATATAAAAGTGACGAGCTAAACATGCTAGAACATGTTTAGTTAATTTAGAAAACAGGTTTTGATATCAAAACAAACGGTTTTGATACCCTAGAGTAGTTTGGTTACAAAATACGCGAGAACACACATTTTGCCCGAAACTACGACCATCGTGATTACGCTCACGTTATGAAGTTCAAACGAACTTCGCATTGACCATAAACTGGTCAATGTAGAAAGTCAAACGCAGTTTGACTTTTGAGCTAAAAACGCATAAAAAGAACGAAGGAACACTTACAGAGGGTCCCCGAAAGATTGATTATCCAAGTATTTCTCAGGTATGAAGTGTTGCACACTTCAACTTAGAGAAAATCTCAGATATCAAGTGGGTTGCAAGTGAAATGGGTGAGGGGTATTTATAGGAAAACTAGAACCGTTAGGATCATTTATCGGGAAACGAGCTTCGATCTAGGCCGTCCAAGTGTGCCCCTTGTTTTACAAAACCATTAGAGCCCATAGAAATGACCCATGGTGTTGCAAAAACCGTTTGCAAGTGGAGAATGAAGGTACAACAGCTGGAACAGGTTGTTTACAACAATTCTGCACATCTGGGAGACCTCGCGGGCCGCGTAAGAGGCAACAGAAACTTTACGCGGGCCGCCTGAGTGTTACAGTTCAGAAACAAGTTTGCAGAATTACAGTTTCAGTCCCTGTTGTGTTTTAAGGCCATTTCCGACACTTCTAAGGCCTGTTAAGCCAACTTTAAGGCCCTAAAATGATGCCTAAACATTGTGGATATGAAACATGCCCAAAAATATGCCGGATGTCGGTTCGTTTGGTCGTACGATCGCGATGTTTGCTCAATTACGACGAAATGCGCATAAGCGCGAAAAACGATCCAAATTACGCGACGAATGGATTTTTCTCATGCCAAACACTAAAATAAAATATTTTAATGCTTACATAAATTTTTGGATGTCCTGATGTATTCAGAACGTAAGTTATGCGCGAAAATGCAAACTTATGCACTTTTTGACGCTTTTAGTCCCTGAATGAACATAAAGTTTATTTTAGCACACCGAACCCCTCAAAGCTTATTTCTAAGCTATGTAAAGGATATTTAGGGTGTGTTTAACTTATGGACATGTTCCGGAATGTCCGTTACAATACGAATCAACATACTTTCACAGTTTGTCGAATTTAGTCCCTGTAAGTGAATAAACTTGATTTCGGCATACCAAACCTTCCAAAAATTATTTCTAAGTTATGTAAAGGTTATTTAAGGTACGTTAAGCCTATGTCACTATTCCAGAGTGTTGGTTATATTTACGTATCAGTGCGCGTATAACCTTCCAGAAAGTGATTTAAAGCCCGAAATCGAACAAGAATTGGTATGTGCAAATGATACACATATTTATGCAAATCCCAAGTATGAAATACAATATTTCATTAGTTTGGTATTTGTTTAATGGCCGTGGAGGCACATGTGTCACAGTCTCCCCTACTTCAGGAAATTTCGTCCCGAAATTTATTTTAGAGGAAACTTGTGAGAGCTTGAAACATGAAGTTGAAAGATCAAACAATACTGGTCAGAGTTCTGAACTTCTAGTAACTTTAAATAACATCATGCTT
The DNA here is from genome assembly GCA_030545235.1 of Helianthus tuberosus. NCBI lineage: Eukaryota > Viridiplantae > Streptophyta > Magnoliopsida > Asterales > Asteraceae > Helianthus > Helianthus tuberosus. Next base: position 140,058,003 of record CM060411.1, on the reverse strand, counting down.
GCAATGTGAGAGGGACACTTATATACAAGTATATAAAGCGTTATTGGTGCGTCCACCGTACCTCTATTACATTGTTCACATTCCGTTATGGTTGCCACTATCGGTTCTTACACATAATAAGTCTTACTGTGGTTTCCGTGCACTGAACTTCGTAATTATGTATACATCCATAATTACGTCATTCCTTGCATAGTCACGTAGTGCATCTTATAATGTGTAGGGAAAGAAAACAATGAACCTGTGATGATTGTGACTAGACCACCCTAGGGTCCTTTTTAATTAAATCAATAAATGATTTAAATAGACTACCAAGGCGTCTGTTCAGCTATATCACCACGTGTCGTTCTTAACCAGATTCTGAATCAATATTTTTGACTAGACCACTAAAAGGGTCTCAAATGAATCATGGAGCGGTACTATATAATCCAAGGGTCTTAAGTATCATGTAGAAGCCCAATATGGATTTAAGGTTTTACCTCTTTTTTTTTGTTTTTGAATATCCTACTACGAATCCTTCATATGAAGATATGAAAGATTCTACGAGGATTTGGATAACGAATATCCAGAGTATACAAAAACACAAAAATACATAAAAGAAAACACATAATGCATAAACACATAGTCACATAACCACAAAATTGTTTTAACTTGATTTGTTATCATTTAGATAATTTGTTCTGCTAACTGTGCACATATATTCAAAGCACACCAGGTATCCAATCAGTGGATTGTGCTTTAAATATTTCCAAGAATCTAACTATAAAGATAGAAAGATTTTAAAGAGAAAATTCGATTTCGATTATAAGGAACCGAAATGTTCGAATTAAGGACTCTGATTTGAATGATAATTATCCACAAGGATCTAACTGTAGGGATAAAAGATCCCATATGGATTTTAAAAGTTGAAGATGTTTTGAAACCTTGCACTGGATGTGCTTAAGTCAAAACATGAAGTAAAATGCTTATGAAGTTGAGATGCTGGATATGTCAAGGCGACATATGAAGCAGAATTTGAAGGTTAAGTCAATGTATGAAAAAAATGTTTTTGAAAACTATGCATGGGGTCTCTTAAAAAAAATGTGTTCAATGTTTTTGAAACCTTATGTAAAATACTTTTGAAATCATAAAGTAGGTGTATTAGGTAAGTCTATATAAAAAAATTGTTTTAAAACCATGAGATAAATTTTGAAATTATGTATAAGGTTTTTGAAAATATGAATGATGCTTTTGAAATCATGCACTTGCTATAAGTAATTATACTGTGTTAATTTTGTTTTTAAACTATATGAAACATTTTGAAATCATGGAGGTTGTTTTGAAAACATAGACAATGCTTTTGAAATCAGGGAGGTTGTTTTTTTTTTTTTTGAAATGTAGACAATGCTTTTGAAATCATGAAGGTTGTTTTTGAAAACTTATGTTATGCATGTTGAAAAAATCAAAATGTAATGGGTATGAGATTTGAAAATATCCTTAGTTATCTAACCAAGGATTCAAAGGCACAGATGTGCGAAAAGCACGATTACTCATAATGTCACTTCATTTCATGTACCATGTTTCTTAGAATGAAACAAGTACTTAAAATTTTTCGAGGAAATCATGAGCGATCATTTGAAAGAGAGAATCACAAGAGTAGTTTGTAAAGAACATAGTTCCTTAATGCAGGTATTATAGGGAAATGCCATACACATATGTAACTATACTTGTATATCAGAATTGTGAACAACAATTTATTTATAAACAGAATTGATTGTATCATATTACAAGAAAAACAAAGAAATAAAAGCATAAGATTAAAACAACAACATCTTATACTCTGCCAAATGCTCATCCGTGGGTCAGATTTGCATTGACAATCTTTGTTCACTTGTTCCTGAAATAGCTCGTCTCGCCGTAGTTGTACCAAGTACCAGATGGTAAACGAGCTGGAGCGGGGTTGACTTGGGGTTGGTTTGGACCACCTTGGATTGTATTGAAAAGACAAGAATTTGCCAAGTGACCGAGTCGTCCACATGAAGCACACAGACGACACTGCAGGTAAGCTTTATGAGGTACATAACACTTGTTGCACATCAGTGCAGTACCGGCATAAGGTTTCCTAGCAGGAGGTTGAGCCGCAACAAGGTTTATAACAACTTTGTTTTGGATAGCAAAGCGGCATATGTTAACCAAATGTCCCTGCCGTCCACAGTAGGTACATTTGGAGCAGGGCATGAGGTTTGAATGATGACGGTTGCATCGTTTGCACCAAGGAGCAGTTCCTAAGTACGGCTTCCTAGCTGGTGGCGTTGCCACTTGGCTAGGTCCTGCTTGATTAGGTGTAACTGCTGCGGGTTTCCTTGAAGCCTTACGCTTCCTTGATTTTTGGTGCAGGCTTGACTTCTGCTTCCTTCGGTGACTCTTAAGTGGCTTCATTGTTGAGACGAGACACGGCAATGCCTAAATCCACAGTCTTCAGAATCACTTCGCCTATTTGCTTGGCAAATTTGGCTGTTTTCTCGGACATTTGACCGTTGTTGTGAAGAAGAGACATTCTAGAAAAAAAATGAAAAACATAGGAAGAAACAAGTGAAATGTTACCGGATAAACAAAACAGAACGGCAACGCATAAAAAAAATTGTGATCATTTGTTTGTTACCTAAGGCAAAAAAATGAGACGAAGACTAATCAAAGTAAGCGGGTCATAATAATGTATTGCTGAAGACATGCTTGCCTATAAGTGAACACTCACCCCAAGAGTTCCCAGGTAAGAGTGACTGGTCCGATACTGTGGATTTGTACGAACACTCTAGCCTTCGACAGAAAACTCAGGGTACAGGCGTTCACTCTTCCAGTTTGCACGTGTTCACATTATAAGACCCAAACTTTGACGAGATTTTGAAAATTCAAAAGGGGTTCAAAACCTTATAACAGAGGGTTCAAAACCTTATAACTGAGGGTTCAAAACCTTATAATCAATCATCCTAGAACAGATGATTAGTTTTCAAAGCGGTTTTGAAACTTGTGTTCTTGTTGTGGTTGTCGCCTAAGGATAGGTGACGGTATTGCTTTATGACTAAACGCAAGTAAACTCGCGTTAGGGTCCTAGGAAGGTTATATACTAGGTCAAAGCATTACTAATAACCTAATTCCCTATAACCATGAGCTTTGATACCAACTTTTCTGTCACACCCCGACCACGTAAAACAACAAAGCGTGGCGGAATCGTCGGGGAGGGTTGTAACAGAATCATTGTTTCATAACACATGGAAAATTGAAATAATGTTTTATTGATTAAAAGAGTTACAATGTCTTAACAAACAAAGAAGTATAACAAAATTAACTAGTCTTGCATCTTTTATTGTCACTAAGGCCCAAGTCCGCCTAAGTGTATCTTGATCAATCCTATGCATCATTTCCTGAAACACATGTGAAAATAGGTACGTCAGCATAAAAATGCCGGCGAGTACATAGGTTTTGTGAAAATAGGATTCATGACTTATAAGTTTAGGAAAAAGGTTGTTTAACAAAAGTCAGTCATGATCCTTGTAAAGTGTTTTGTTTTGTAAATCATTTGAAAAGCGATGATAAAGTAGATGATATGTAAAAGAATAACGTAAGATTAAATGAATAACCAAGTAAAATGAGTTTGTATAAGATAAGTTGTTTGTAAAACAATGTCTTGTGAAAAATATGTTATTTGTATGAAAATGTTATATGTCTAAACTGAAATGATTTAAATAACGCTACGATATGTAATATCATACAAACACTTATATATAGGAAGTACCAGCGGCGTATCCACCATGCTTGTATCATATTACACACGCCTCGTTACTTAAATCACTTACCCAAACAAACCACCAATGTAAATTGCCCATGTCTAAACCATTTGTCAAATGTCTTTGTGTAAACCATGTCAAAATATTTATGTCAAATATAGTCCATTAAATGTGCATATCAATATCAAAATGTCTATGTCAAATGTCTTTGTGTAAACCATGTCAAAATGTCCTTGTGTAAACAATGTCAAAATGTTTATGTCAAAATACAGTCTATGAAATATGTATATCAATGTCAAAATGTCTATGTCAAATGTCAATTATGTAATGTATAAACAAAATGTCATGTATGGCAAGTGAAATATATATATAAGCATATATCCAATGAGCCATAGGTAAAAATGCACAAAACAATGTATTGAAGTAAAACGTGGTTTAAATCAATGATATGCTTTGTGGAAATGCATGCTATACTGAATACAAACATTTATGCGGTATGGTAAAAATGCATACATTCAAGCCTTGTGACTGTGGTGATAAACCCTTAAACAAATGAAAGGACTATCTGTCTTATGTTTTAATCGAATTCGGTCATTCCATCCATCCAAACAAACCTAGGACTTTAGGAACGGGAGTTGTCAATTCCTATGGTACCATTACCTACTAACGAGCGGCGTAGCTAATTTTAATGAATGTATATGGACCCATTTAAACAAACCAAATGTCATATCAAAATGTAAGCATGTGATGAAAATAATGTACCTAGTATGCTAAGTAAGCATACAAGGTAGAGATGTAAAATAATGTGTCCATATGTTACGGGAACATATGCAACAGAGATGCAATGTAAAATAAATGTACTAAGTATGATGAACATACATAGCATGAAATGTCATGTAACGTTACTAAGTATGAACTAAATGAACATACATAGCATAAAATGTCATGTAAAACGATGTATTAAGTATGAACTAAATGAACATACATAGCATAAAATGTCATGTAAAACGATGTACTAATAATGTACTAATGATCATAGCAAGTATATGATATGAAAGCATGGAAAACATGAAAATAACAAGTAGGCACATGTGTTTCACCCCAAAATGTTTGAAAAACAGTAAAAGAGGGGTCTATGTACTCACTTGAGGGTGCTTAGAAGTCTAGAACAACAACCAAGCAAAGCTAGAGGGTCCCCGCAAGTTTGATTATCCAAGTATTTCTCAGGTATGAAGTGTTGCACACTTCAACTTAGAGAAAATCTCAGATATCAAGTGGGTTGCAAGTGAAATGGGTGAGGGGTATTTATAGAAAAACTAGAACCGTTAGGATCGTTTATCGGGAAATGAGCTTCGATCTAGGCCGTCCAAGTGCGCCCCTTGATTTACAAAACCATTAGAGCCCATAGAAATGGCCCATGGTGTTGCAAAAACCGTTTGCAAGTGGAGAATGAAGGTACAACAGCTGGAACAGGCTGTCTACAGCAATTTTGCACATCTGGGAGGCCTCGCGGGCCGCGTAAGAGGCAACATAAACTTTACGCGGGCCGCCTGAGTGTTACAGTTTAGAAACAAGTTTGCAGAATTACAGTTTCAGTCCCTGTTGTGTTTTAAGGCCATTTCCGACACTTCTAAGGCCTGTTAAGCCAACTTTAAGGCCCTAAAATGATGCCTAAACATTGTGGATATGAAACATGCCCAAAAATATGCCGGATGTCGGTTCGTTTGGTCGTACGATCGCGATGTTTGCTCAATTACGACGAAATGCGCATAAGCGCGAAAAACGATCCAAATTGCGCGACGAATGGATTTTTCTCATGCCAAACACTAAAATAAAATATTTTAATGCTTCCATAAATTTTTGGATGTCCGGATGTATTCAGAACGTAAGTTATGCGCAAAAAATGCAAACTTATGCACTTTTTGACGCTTTTAGTCCCTGAATGAACATAAAGTTTATTTTAGCACACCGAACCCCTCAAAGCTTATTTCTAAGCTATGTAAAGGATATTTAGGGGGTGTTTAACTTATGTCCATGTTCTGGAATGTCCGTTACAATACGAATCGACATACTTTCATAGTTTGTCGAATTTAGTCCCTGTAAGTGAATAAACTTGATTTCGGCATACCAAACCTTCCAAAACTTATTTCTAAGTTATGTAAAGGTTATTTAAGGTATGTTAAGCATATGTCACTATTCTGGAGTGTTTGTTGTATTAAACTGGTTATATTTACGTATCAGTGCGCGTATAACCTTCCAGAAAGCGATTTAAAGCCCGAAATTGAACAAGAATTGATATGTGCAAATGATACACATATTTATGCAAATCCCAAGTATGAAATACAATATTTCATTAGTTTGGTATTTGTTTAATGGCCGTGGAGGCACAGGTGTCACATTAGTGTTTTAACTCCCAATCTTTACGTGAACTGTTAATTGGCAAACCCTAATCATATATCCTCTCTCTCTCTCTCACTACCCATGAACCCGACGTTAATCTCTAAGTTCTTTGGGAATCCTTGCTAGCCTCTTGTCATAACTGGTTAGTATATTATCTTGGTGATTGATTGTTGTAATGATTGTTATATAATTTCTGCAAATTGTATGTATCTTAGATGACGTGCATGTAAGATGATCGGCTGAGATATGATGTTTGGGGATTTATTCGAACTGTATGATTAGGGATTCTGGTAATGATAATCTGATGTTATGATTGTTTGTGCTATGCCTGTTCATGATTGATCTGATGATTTGTACGATCTAATCTGATTGAATGATGATGTTGTAAATCGTTCGTGTTAGATCTGATGGTTGTATTACTGCTCATGATCGACTGGGTTATATATTTATATATGTACATCTAAAGGTTAAGTTGAATGATATTTCTGTTTATATGCTACTCGGATGATAACTTTTATTGCACTGATAATTGAGAAAATCATGTGATGATATTAATTATTTGGGTTGAACGATTGTTGGTGGAAACCGTCAAAACTGTTAGAGTTGTTTAGGGTTATTGTTGAACATAATTGTTGTTGATGAGGATGATGTAACCGGCGAAAACCACCACCCAAGAAATCAGTACACGACGGAATCAAGAGCAGACGAAAACACCCAGTGATTTCGTCAAAACCCAAGTCTGACGAAATCACTTTGGGATTTCGTCACCCTAGTGATTTCGCCAATAAGTCTTTTCGCTAAATAGGGTTTTCGGCTAATGATCTGTGACTAGTATGTTAAATCTATTACTTGGTTAACTCTGTTAGTTGTTAAATCCATTAGTTTGTTAACTTTGTTAGTTTATTAATTCTATTCAGTATGTAACTCTGTTAAGCTTGTTAACTTTGTTAATTCTGTTAAATATATAACATTACTAGTTATTAACTCTGTTAAGTTAAGTTGATTAATTCTGTTAATCAATTAACTCTGTTAACTCTATTTACTCAGTTAAGTTATGTAACCCCATTAAGTATGTCAACTTTGCTACGTATGTTAACTCTGTTAATTCTGATTAACGCTGTTAACACTGTTAAGCATGCCATGACTGTTAATGAATAATCTTGTTAGTGTAGACTGGGAAATCTACTATGTGAAGCGTGAATTATGTGAACTTGATTAACTGTTTATGCGTTACGTGATGTTAACCATCCAGTACACTTAGTGACCTAGATTGCATGTGAAACTTTACCAACATGTACATATTGTATATACGTGCATACTATAGGACTTGATTGATTACTTGCGAGCACATAGTTTAGCATACCGAGCAAACCAAGGTGAGTTCACACTCTTTCCAAGGCATGGGATTCCCAAGGGTTGGGAATGGGTTAATGATTCAAACGGTAACTACAACCATCCTCCGTGGGTAGGATGCCAAGATTACACAATGGACCAAACCTCTATCATTGAAGTCCCTCATTTATATCGACTTAATCGCCGAGGCCTATGGCGAGCGGGTCATTTGTTAATAGCGCTATTAGGTTTAACAAACCTCACACCGTGCCAGTCGGACGGGCGTGTACTAATGGACTATGGGCAAAGGGTCAATGCTGATAGACATTGACTTAGGGCACCACTTACATTTTCGTAGTAGTCGATACGCACGGTCTAGTAACACATGGGAAGCCCCCACTAATCTTCGCAAACATGTCTGGGAGACCGCGATACGAATCAATACGATACATGGTTTACAAAACGAACATATGATTTACGAAACGAATGCTATAACTAAACAATCAACTTTGAACTCGCTCAACTTTGTTGTTAACTCGTTGTTACATGCCTTGCAGGTCGTTAGGTACTCATGGAGCTTGCACAGGGAGGCGCAGTTGTTGTGGGATATGGCAGTGTGTGCCATGTTAAAAACATTGCTTTATTTCGTAGTTACTACTTACATTGGGTTTTTCAATTATGCTTCCGCTAAACACTTAACTACGTTTTTTATTTGAAACACCTTTCATATTGTTTGGTTGAATTTTACTTATTACTTGTTATGTTCAATATGATTGGTGGCTTGATCCTGGTCAAGTCACGCCTCTAAGCGGTGATACTCCGCGTGTGGATTTTGGGGGTGTGACATATTGGTATCAGAGCCATTTGTTATAGTGAACTTGGTTTTAATAAGGGAAAAAGTTTTGTTAAAACCAGACTATAACCTGAACAGTGCTCAACGATCCACAACGACGCTTCACTCCACGTGCAAGACTCGACATTCTAGGTAATATGATTTATGTTTACATTGCCTACTTGCTAGTTACATAGGACTTTGCTCATGGTATGCTTAGATAAACGTAACAACTATTGTTTGAAAACACTTGTGTGCTTACTCTCTTCTGTCATCGCACTTTCGCAAACTTTTCTCAGTCATGTTTCCTTTGATATGAAGATCATGAGTGGACGCGTTAACCTAACTCAAGTCCAGTTGGCGGCTTTGATCACTGAACAAGTTACTACAGCACTCGCAGCTGCCCAGGCAGGAGGTATAGCCTGCCATCACAACTTACTCTAGGATCCTTAGATCCTACTTTCGTAAACCAACACTTGTGCTTCATTTTGTTTACTCTTATGCACACGACAAGTCTACACGCTCAGCCTCCTGTGTGTACTTTCAAGACCTTTATGGACTGTCGTCCTAGTACTTTCAGTGGTACTGAAGGGGCCGTTGGACTCCTCCACTGGTTCAAGAAGCTCGAATCGGTCTTCAAAATGTGTGAATGCCCTGAGGCTCGTAGGGTGAAGTACGCCACTGGTACTCTCGAAGGCACTGCGCTAACTTGGTGGAACGCGCAAGTTCAGATGATGGGGCTGGCAGCTACTAATGCCACCCCATGGAATGATTTTAAAGAACTGATCAAATGGGAATACTGTAGTCGTGATGACATCCACAAACTGGAAGTGGAGTTCTTTAACCTGAAGATGACGGGGTCAGAGATAGAGGCGTATACGAAGCGATCTAATGAACTGGCAGTGTTATGTCCAACTATGGTGGACCCTCCCATCAAACGTATCGAGCTGTACCTCTAAGGTTTAGTACCAGAGATTCAAAGCCATGTGACTTTTGCTAACCTTGCTACTATTCAAGATGTTACTCGTCTTGCTCATCGTCTCACAGACCAGGCAGTGGAACAGAACAAGCTGCCTAAGCGTATTGGTGCTGTTACTACTGTTACTACTTCTGCTATTCCCAGTGACAATAATAGAAAGTGGGATGGAACCTCCAGCAAGGGTTCAACTTCAGTTTAGTCCCAAGCACAGCAGCGAAAGATTGATGATTATCAGAGCCCTGGTCAGCAATCTTCTGGTAGTCAAAGGCAGGGTGGGTATCGAGGAAACTTCCCGAAGTGTAACACATGCAACAGACACTACAATGGTCGGTGCAACAGGGGTCGTTGCCAGAGGTGTCTCAAGATGGGTCATGAAGCTAAGGATTGCAGGAGCACATGACCTGCGAATCAGAACCAACAACAACAACCACCAGCTCCACAGAACCAGCAGCGACAGCGAGGTAACAAGGGATGCTTTCAGTGTGGTGTTGAAGGCCACTTCAAGCGGGACTGCCCCCGGTTAAATCAAAATCCGAACAAAAACAACAATAATCAGGGCAATGGGAACAACAACGGGGGAAACAATGATGGAAACAATGGTGCCAGGGGTCGAGTGTTCGTGCTAGGTCAAGGTGACGCAAGGAATGATCCTAACGTAGTGATGGGTAAGTTCCTTCTCGACGACTTTTATGTTACTCTCTTATTTGTTTCGGGTGCCGATACCAGTTATGTGTCTCTAAAAGTTAGTCAAATGCTCAAGCGCACACCAACAGTTTTTAAAAACCAAGCACGTCGTAGAGTTAGCAAACGGTAAAAGTCTAGAGGCCACACACATAGTTCAGGGTTGTACTCTTATCCTCGCTGGTCAGACTTTCTCTATCGATCTCATTCCTATAGTTCTGGGTAGTTTCGACATCGTCATTGGGATGGATTGGTTATCCCAACAGCAAGCAGAGATCCTATGCAAGGAGAAGATTGTTCGTATTCCCTGTTCTGGCAAAGAACCTCTCGAAATTCAAGGCGACAAGAATGGTGCTGTAGTGGGCATCATCTCCTTCCTTAAGGCCCAGAAGTGTTTGCGAAAGGGCCACACTGCTATCTTAGCACTTGTTACTGACGCATCAACGAGAGAGAAGAGAATAGAGGATATTCCAGTAGTACGCGACTTTCCTCAAGTGTTTCCTGAAGATTTACCTGGGCTACCGCCTCATCGCCGGGTCGAATTTCAGATCGAGCTAGCTCCTGGTGCAGCACCCATAGCTCGAGCACCTTATCGCTTAGCTCCAACCGAACTGGAAGAACTGTCCAAACAGTTGCAAGAACTCTTGGATAAGGGTTTCATTCGTCCTAGCTCTTCGCCCTGGGGAGCTCCCGTGTTATTCGTAAAGAAGAAATACGGTACCTTCAGAATGTGCATCGACTACCGCGAACTCAACAAGGTGACCGTAAAGAATTGCTATCCTCTTCCACGCATTGATGATTTGTTCGACCAGCTGCAAGGGTCGAGCTACTATTCAAAGATTGATATGAGGTCAGGCTACCATCAACTGAGAGTCCGGGATGAGGACGTCTCCAAAACAGCATTCAGAACACGCTACGGCCATTACGAGTTTCTGGTCATGCCATTCGGGCTAACAAATGCGCCTACAGTCTTCATGGATCTTATGAACAGAGTGTGCAAGCCTTACTTCGATAAGTTCGTGATTGTATTCATCGACGACATTCTGATCTACTCTAAGAGTCGGGAGGAACACGAGCAGCATTTACGACTCATTTTGGAACTCCTTCGAGCAGAACAGTTGTACGCCAAGTTTTCAAAATGCGACTTCTGGCATCGTGAAGTCCACTTTCTAGGCCACGTTGTAAACAAGGATGGGATTCACGTTGATCCATCTAAGGTAGACTCGATTAAGAACTGACCCATACCCTGTACGCCAACAGAAATCCGCCAATTCTTGGGTTTGGCGGGCTACTACAGAAGGTTATCAAAGACTTCTCCAAGATTGCACAACCCCTCACCTCACTAACTCAGAAAGGCGTTATGTATGGGTGGAGTAATGCTCAGGAATCAGCATTTCAGCACTTAAAGGATAGGCTCTGCAGCGCACCTATTCTCTCATTGCCAGAGGGCACAGACGATTTTGTGGTCTATTGCGACGCATCCATTCAGGGTCTTGGATGTGTGTTGATGCAACGTGACAAGGTCATAGCCTACGCATCGCGCCAACTTAAGATTCATGAAAGAAATTACACTACACACGATTTGGAGCTGGGAGCTGTTATCTTCGCACTCAAGATATGGAGACATTACCTGTACGGTACCAAGTGCACTATCTACACCGATCACAGAAGTCTCGAGCATATCTTCAAACCGAAGGAATTAAACATGCGTCAGCGTCGATGGGTCGAGCTTTTAAACGATTACAAATGTGCCATCAAGTACCATCCAGGCAAAGCCAATGTCGTGGCTGACGCCCTCAGTCGAAAAGATACCACACCTAGGCGTGTGCGAGCACTACAACTCACCATCCAATCTAGTCTTCCTTCACAGATACGAGATGCTCAGGTAGAAGCATTGAAACCCGAAAATGTCAGGGCTGAAGCTCTACGCGGCTCAAGGAAACGATTAGAACAAAAGGAAGACAGCACCTATTACGTAACAGGACGCATCTGGGTCCCACACTATGGAAGCTTACGCGAACTTGTAATGGATGAAGCACATAAGTCTCGATACTCGGTACATCCTGGTTCAGATAAGATGTACCACGATCTCAGAACTACGTATTGGTGGCCTAGCGTGAAAGCTCACATAGCAACCTACGTTAGCAAATGTTTGACTTGTGCGTGAGTCAAGACTGAATATCAGAAACCGTCGGGCCTACTCCAACAACCAGAGATACCACAATGGAAATGGGAGCAAATTTCCATGGATTTCGTTACTGGCTTGCCTAGATCTCAACGTGGAAATGATACTATTTGGGTGATCGTGGATCGACTCACAAAATCTTCACACTTTTTGGCTATTAAGGAAACGGATAAGTTCTCCACTCTAGCAAACGTCTACCTTAAGGAAGTTGTCTCGAGGCATGGGGTGCCAACCTCTATTATTTCCGATCGTGATGCACGTTTTACTTCTGAACTGTGGCAAGCAATGCACAAGTCCTTTGGCTCACGATTAGATATGAGCACAGCTTACCACCCGCAAACGGATGGGCAGTCTGAACACACCATCCAAACCCTAGAAGACATGCTGCGGGCATGTGTAATCGATTTCAGCAACGGCTGGGAAAAACATCTTCCGTTAGTGGAGTTTTCGTATAACAGCAGTTACCACACCAACATTCAAGCTGCTCCGTTTGAGGCATTGTATCGGCGTAAATGTCGATCACCTCTTTGTTGGGCAGAGGTGGGTGATAGTCAGATCACGGGTCCAGAACTTGTAGTAGACGCAACGGAAAGGATTGCTCAGATACGACAATGAATTGCGGCAACTCGCGACCGTTAGAAAGCCTACGCAAACAAGCGCAGGAAACCACTCGAATTTCAGGTTGGGGATCGAGTGCTACTCAAAGTTTCACCCTGGAAGGGTGTGGTTCGCTTTGGAAAAAGGGGCAAACTTAATCCGCGTTACGTTGGATCGTTTGAAATCATAGAGAAGATAGGTAAGGTGGCCTACAAACTAAACCTACCCGCAGAACTCAGTGCAGTTCACAACGTTTTTCATGTTTCGAATCTGAAGAAGTGTCTGTCAGATGAGACCCTCATAGTTCCTTTGAAGGAGCTCACTATCGACGATCAGTTGCGATTCGTCGAGGAACCAGTTGAAATCATGGACCGGGACGTTAAGGTCCCCAAGCACACCAGAATACCTCTTGTTCGAGTTCGTTGGAACTCCCGTCGTGGCCCAGAGTTTACCTGGGACCGAGAAGATCAAATGAAACTCAAGTATCCCCAGTTGTTCGGAAACGGTGCAACCACTACTGAGGCTGAAGCTACTACAGAATTCCAAATCAACGGGGGGATGATGTGACACCCAGGAAAACCAGGAAACAACAAAACACAACTAGCTTCCTCAGTAACCACGTGCTAAATTTCGGGACGAAATTTCTTTCAAGTTGGGGATAATGTGACAACCCGAGTTTTCAAGGTCTCTATCTGACTTAACTTTGTGTTTATTTGCAAAGTGTGTTTTAGATTTATTTGAGGTGCAATATAAGTGTTATTAGTGATGTGTATATTATGTGGGTATAATTATTAAAATGGAACCTCTAGCCAAAAACACCCCCTACGAAAACACCCCATGACCGAAAACACCTCATGTGTTTTCGTCAACCATGAGGCCAACGAAAACCAGAAATGGGCTTTGGCCCAGTGACGGTTTGTTTAGTGTTTTAACTCCCAATCTTTACGTGAACTGTTAATTGGCAAACCCTAATCATATCTCCTCTCTCTCTCTCTCACTACCCTTGAACCCGACGGTAATCTCTAAGCTCTTTGGGAATCCTTGCTAGCCTCTTGTCATAACTGGTTAGTATATTATCTTGGTGATTGATTGTTGTAATGATTGTTATATAATTTCTGCAAATTGTTATGTATATTAGATGACGTGCATGTAAGATGATCGGCTGAGATATGATGTTTGGGGATTTATTCGAACTGTATGATTAGGGATTCTGGTAATGATAATATGATGTTATGATTGTTTGTGCTATGCCTGTTCATGATTGATCTGATGATTTGTACGATCTAATCTGATTGAATGATGATGTTGTAAATCGTTCGTGTTGGATCTGATGGTTGTATTACTGCTCATGATCGACTGGGTTATATATTTATATATGTACGTCTAAAGGTTGAGTTGAATGATATTTCTGTTTATATGCTACTCGGATGATAACTTTTATTGCACTGATAATTGAGAAAATCATGTGATGATATTAATTATTTGGGTTGAACGATTGTTGGTGGAAACCGTCAAAACTGTTAGAGTTGTTTAGGGTTGTTGTTGAACATAACTGTTGTTGATGAGGATGATGTAACCGGGGAAAACCACCACCCACGAAATCAGTACACGACGGAATCAAGAGCAGACGAAAACACCCAGTGTTTTCGTCAAAACCCAAGTCTGACGAAATCACTTTGGGATTTCGTCACCCTAGTGATTTCGCCAATAAGTATTTTCGCTAAATAGGGTTTTCGGCTAATGATCTGTGACTAGTATGTTAAATCTGTTACTTGGTTAACTCTGTTAGTTGTTAAATCCATTAGTTTGTTAACTTTGTTAGTTTATTAATTCTATTCAGTATGTAACTCTGAGCTTGTTAACTTTGTTAATTCTGTTAAATATATAACATTACTAGTTATTAACTCTGTTAAGTTAAGTTGATTAATTATGTTAATCAATTAACTTTGTTAACTCTATTTACTCAGTTAAGTTATGTAACCCCGTTAAGTATGTCAACCTTGCTACATATGTTAACTCTGTTAATTCTCATTAACGCTGTTAACACTGTTAAGCTTGCCATGACTGTTAATGAATAATCTTGTTAGTGTAGACTGGGAAATCTACTATGTGAAGTTTGAATTATGTGAACTTGATTAACTGTTTATGCGTTACGTGATGTTAACCATCCAGTACACTTAGTGACCTAGATTGCATGTGAAACTTTACCAACATGTACTGATTGTATATACGTGCATACTATAGGACTTGATTGATTACTTGCGAGCACATAGTTTATCATACCGAGCCAACCAAGGTGAGTTCACACTCTTTCCAAGGCATGGGATTCCCAAGGGTTGGGAATGGGTTAATGATTCAAACGGTAACTACAACCATCCTCCGTGGGTAGGATGCCAAGATTACACAATGGACCAAACCTCTATCATTGAAGTCCCTCATTTATATCGACTTAATCGCCGAGGCCTATGGTGAGGGGGTCATTAGTTTATAGCGCTATTAGGTTTAACAAACCTCACACCGTGCCAGTCGGGCGGGCGTGTACTAATGGACTATGGGCAAAGGGTCAATGCTGATAGACATTGACTTAGGGTACCACTTACATTTTCGTAGTAGTCGATACGCACGGTCTAGTAACACATGGGAAGCCCCCACTAATCTTCGCAAACATGGCTGGGAGACCACGATACGAATCAATACGATACATGGTTTACAAAACGAACATATGATTTATGAAACGAATGCTATAACTAAACAATCAACTATGAACTCGCTCAACTTTGTTGTTGACTCGTTGTTACATGCCTTGCAGGTCGTTAGGTACTCATGG
Source organism: Helianthus tuberosus (assembly GCA_030545235.1). Classification (NCBI taxonomy): domain Eukaryota; kingdom Viridiplantae; phylum Streptophyta; class Magnoliopsida; order Asterales; family Asteraceae; genus Helianthus; species Helianthus tuberosus. The sequence continues at coordinate 140,042,409 of CM060411.1, read as the reverse complement.
AGCTTGCACAGGGAGGCGCAGTCGTTGTGGGACATGGCAGTGTGTGCCATATTAAAAACATTGCTTTATTTCGTACTTACTACTTACATTGGGTTTTTCAATTATGCTTCCGCTAAACACTTAACTACGTTTTTGATTTGAAACACCTTTCATATTGTGTGGTTGAATTTTACTTATTACTTGTTATGTTCAATATGATTGGTGGCTTGATCCTGGTCAAGTCACGCCTCCAAGCGGTGATACTCCGCGTGTGGATTATGGGGGTGTGACATCTGGGCCATTTATTTTAACTCTTGGTCATGGAACGCGATTCCTACCAAGCTTTCTATTACAGGGCCTTGGAAACAAATTTCTGCTATTTCTTCTAGATTGTCGCCTTTGGGGATCGATATTAATAATTCTTTAATAGGGACTCTTAGAGGTGGGGAGGAGATTGCATTTTGGTTGGATGTCTGGGCTACGCCGCAACCTTTTCAGGTTCTTTTTCCTTCTCTTTTTTCGTTAGAAAAGTATAAATGGTCTTCAGTAGCCGACAAATTTCGATCTGATCCAATGGGTGCCACTTGAGTTTGGTCTTGGAAATGGAATCTGTTGAGTCCAGATGAAGTCAGCGAGTTCTCGCTGCTGTTAAATATTGTGCAGTCCTGCTCGGTCTCTTCCGGCCCGGACTCTTGGTCCTGGAGTCTAGATCCTTCTGGCCAGTTCAGCGTTCGTAGTACTCGGACATCATTAGCTACGTTTAATCGGGTTCGGCCAGACTATGTGGTTAAGTGAAATAATTGGGTTCCCAAAAAAGTCGGTTTGGATGCTTGGAGAGCTCACAAGGAAAGGTTGCCGACTAGAGAGGCACTACATAGGAGAGGTATTCTGGTTCAAAATTCGGAGTGTATTTATGTCGAGAATATGCCGAAACATGTGACCACTTGTTAGTTTCCTGTGGTTTTGTTCAAATAATATGGCAAGTGGTGTGTCAGTGGTGTAAGAGGGAACCGATGATCGCCTTTAGTATTCGAGACATCCTTGATGCACACAAGTTTTTTGGTGGCTCGGTTAAGAAGAAGAAAGCTTTTCACGCGGTGTGCTTAGTAACTTTATGGAGCATTTGGATATCTGGAAATGAAATAATGTTTGAAGGGAAAGTAAAGACTATCGCGGCCGTTGTAGAGGAGATTAAGGCGAAAAGTTTTGTTTGGGTAAAGTACCGATCGAAGGAACAGGTTATGACCTGGGAGCATTGGAAAAGCTTTGATGTTTTTTGATTTCCAATTACATTAGGGCTGTTTGGTTTTTATTTAGTTGTAGTATTTCGGAGTGTATTTATGTCGAGAATATGCCGAAACATGTGACCACTTGTTAGTTTCCTGTGGTTTTGTTCAAATAATATGGCAAGTGGTGTGTCAGTGGTGTAAGACGGAACCGATGATCACCTTTAGTATTCGAGACATCCTTGATGCACACAAGTTTTTTGGTGGCTCGATTAAGAAGAAGAAAGCTTTTCACGCGGTGTGCTTAGTAACTTTATGGAGCATTTGGATATCTGGAAAAGAAATAATGTTTGAAGGGAAAGTAAAGACTATCGCGGCCGTTGTAGAGGAGATTAAGGCGAAAATTTTTGTTTGGGTGAAGCACCGATCGAAGGAACAGGTTATGACCTGGGAGCATTGGAAAAGCTTTGATGTTTTTTGATTTCCAATTACATTAGGGCTGTTTGGTTTTTATTTGGTTGTAGTATTGGAGATTTGGTGTATGTAAACTTTGGTGTTAGCCGCTGGCTAAGTTTTAATAAACGTTTTTGTTGGCTGTTCAAAAAAAATTAACCATAAGGTATATTTAATCTCATCAGTAGATCAATAAATGTTGTTTATTGTATTTGCATGTTTGTAACCAAGTGTTCGGTTCACTTTTGGTGCTGATTATTTATATTTATTCCGCTGCGTTTTATATTAATTATATATCTAGTTAATAAAATTTGTCAAATTCGTTTTAATAAAAAATAAAATTGGCACCACTGAATTTAAAAGTACCTTCTGTTGGGACTAATCTTGTCATAACTCAAAAGTTGGATGGTGCTAAGTGTTTTAGTTTATTTTATTTAGGTTTCCTAATTCTTATCTAGTTTGTTTTCTTGGGCATCAAGGTTTATTAGATAGGTTTATCTAGTTTGTTTATTTATTTTATTAATAGAGTTTGAGTCGGGTTAGGACTAGAATAAGTTTAGTATAAATAGATGGTTAGGGTCATTGTAACTAGTGTGCTTTTATTGATAAATTTATAAAAGAGTCGAACCAGTTCGTGCATCTGGTGTTTGTGTGTTCGATCAAGGGCCTGATTTCCAACAATTGGTATCAGAGCTCGTTAGCGGTTTTGAGAGTCGTTTTCCGGAAAGGGGGAGCTGCCCCTCACGGGCTTGCAACGACAGTTTTGAGGAATTTTTGGCAATGTGAGAAAACGGAAGAAGCGGCTGGCTTGTTTTCTTTGTTGGTGGAGAGCCTCTTGAACGAAGGTGATCGGAAAAAGGTAAAGAATGAAGAAAACACGATGTAACATATGGCGTTGGTGTTCAAATCGGGTGACTCAGATGCGACCGGGTAGAGGTCGTTGATCCGTGATGAGTCAAGATGTTAGTGAACGTTTCCAGCGTGATGCCATGTGAGATGTTACAAGTGTAGTGAGTTTTTTGGTTGGGTTGAACCTAGAAGACTTTGGAGGTGATCGAGGCGAAGATCGTGGGTCCGGGAGAGGTCGAGATGGTAATGAGCGGTTCCGGGATTAAAATCACGTGAAATGTTATAAGTGCGGAGAATATGGTCATTATAACAACGAGTGTCCGAAGTTGAAAGATGAAGAGGTGAACTAGACCCGATATGAGGATGATGAACCGGCTCTAATGTGAAGAAAGTTAGTGACAAGATTAGGAGGGTGATTGTTGGGACTAATCTTGTCATAACTCAAAAGTTGGAGGGTGCTAAGTGTTTTAGTTTATTTTATTTAGGTTTCCTAATTCTTATCTAGTTTGTTTTCTTGGGCATCAAGGTTTATTAGATAGGTTTATCTAGTTTGTTTATTTATTTTATTAATAGAGTTTGAGTCGGGTTAGGACTAGAATAAGTTTAGTATAAATAGATGGTTAGGGTCATTGTAACTAGTGTGCTTTTATTGATAAATTTATAAAAGAGTCGAACCAGTTCATTCATCTGGTGTTTGTGTGTTCGATCAAGGGTCTGATTTCCAACAATTACCTTCACCGTAATTCAATAGCTTGAGTCTTTTTTCATAACAGGTACAAAGTTAATTCTCAAAAGCATTTAAGAAGGGAATTCATGAATCCAGCTGTGTATCATCTGATGGTTATATTTGTTGCTGATTTCATAAATCCAAGGAGAACGAACATCTTTTCACACACCTTGATGCTAGACTACAAAAGCCTGTTGGTACTCATGCGTAAATTACCAATCCTATGTTCAAGCTCCATAACCATTTCTTCCATTTTCATCGATCTCCTTGTATAAAAAGAACAAAGTCTTTTTCTACAAAGGAAACCTATAAGAATGAAACTACAAACGAGTCTGAAAGGGTTTGTAGTTTAGAGACTCTCTTCGTGATTTGAAGATTCCGGAGTTGTATTTCATGACCTTGAGGATTGGGATATTGTTTACTTATTGTTTGGGATATTGAGACTGTTACTATCAGAATATTATAGGGACCATTTTGTAATAATAAGAAGTTGTAATAAGGTCTGGGGGGGTTTATTGTACTGTTGTGATAGTAGGGGGTTATATTGTAAATGACTGATTAGGATTAGTTGGTCGTTAGGGTTGTTAGTTAACAGTAGTGTGTACTTAAAGAGATTAGTTGAATGAGACGGTTACGCTTGGTTTGATCGAATATTCCTCTCTGGCATTCTTGTTCAATCGTATCAAGTGGTATCAGAGCTGTTCAATCCTTGGACACTCTTGATTCGAAACCCTAATTCGCAAAATTCTTTGATAAATCGTTCAATTCAGCTTCAATTTGGTTGGAATTTGGTATAATCGTTTCATTTCAGTAGAAATTGATCAATTGCTCGTTCAATTTCGGTTCAATTCAATTCAATTTGATCATTTTTCGATTAAATTCAATCAACAATGGCTACTCGAAGTCAGTCATTAGAACAGAGACTTGCAGATCATGATGTAGTTCTGCAAAGGTTGGAGACAGTCACTTGCATGAATTTGACGCAGTTAGAGGCCATTAAGACAACAATGAATGTTGAAATCGATACGGTAAAGAATCAGTTAAATCAGACTTCATTGCAATTATCGGCACAAATGGAAGAAATCCTTAAGAGTCTACAGACTATGGGACCTAATCAAGGACCAGGAGGGAGTGGTTCTAACCATCAACACAATCTTGTCAACATGAATCAGCAGGGAGACCAGAGGTATCATTTTGGTAGATTAACTAAAATAGAATTCCCTAAATTCAATGGAACCAATGTAGAAGGCTGGCTTTGTAGGGTAGAACATTTTTTCTCTATTGATGCTACCCCTGAGAATGTTAAGGTGCAGTATGTTATCATACATCTTGAGGATATTGCCTTGTTATGGCATCAGTCATTTGTTAAGTCAAGAGGGGGTTCTATTGAAGGTATGTCTTGGGCTGAGTACAAGGGTTTTATTTCGACTAGATTTGCTTTAGTGATGGATCAAAATGCTATGGCTGCTTTAGCTTCTATTAGGCAAACGGGTTCATTAGTGGATTTGTGTCAGGAATTTGATTTGGCCCTAACCAGAGTTTCAATTTGTGATGAGTATGCTGTAAGTTTGTTTTTGAATGCTCTTAATCCAGAAATAGGAAACCCATTGAAGCTATTGAGGCCTAAAAATTTACCTGAGGCTTATATGTTGGCAAGACAACAGGCTGCCAATTTGGCTTCATTATCCTATAAACAACCATACAGGCCATCATACAAGTATAGTGAAGCTTATTCTAAACCCACTCCTGTATCTTCTGCAAATATTCCTTTATTACCCTCACCATCTTTTAAACCAAGAAACCCAATTACTAAGAATCTAACTGCCAAAGAAATAGCTGATAAAAGAGCAAGAGGTGAGTGTTTTGGCTGCACTGAGAAGTTTTCATCCACACACAAATGTAAAAATAAGCAATTATTTTCTATAGAAGTATGGGAAGATGAGGGTGAGGAAGAATTGTTTGAGCCAATTGTTAATGATAATCTTGAGCCTCAGATATCATTAAATGCAATTATGGGTGTACCATCATATTCCACAATGCAAGTTACTGGATCAATTGGTACTAGGCCATTGCATATACTGATAGATTCCGGGTCAACTCACAATTTTCTGGATGTTAAAATTGCTAGTAGGATGAAGTGTCCCATTAAACAGATGTTACCTATGAACATTACTGTCGCGGATGGTAATGTAATGAGCTGTCAAGAAATGTGCGAGAATGTACAATGGGTAATGCAAGGCATTTGGTTCAAAACTGATGTCATGTTGATTCCCTTATCCAACTACGATATGGTCTTAGGAATTCAGTGGTTACAAAGTTTGGCAGACATTACATGGAATTTCAAAGATTTAACTATGAAGTTCAAAGTCAATGATAGGGTATTTGAACTGAAGGGTAATAAAGAGAAAAATGTGAGCTTGTGTACTAGTGAGGTCATGAAGGGCATTTTGGGAAAGCCAACACAGTTAGCTCAGGGTCACTTATTCAGTATTCAAATGTTACCTGTTAATCAGACGGAAGCTCCTATTCCTGTTAATATTGTGCAAGAAGCTGCAAATCAAGTTGCTATTGAGCCACTTTTGCAGAAGTATGCTAGTGTATTTGATGTTCCTTCTTCCTTACCACCAAAAAGGGATTGTGATCATCAAATTATATTGAAGGATGGGGTAACAGTTATTGCTCAGAAACCTTATAGGTATCCTGCTGCCCAGAAAGATGTTATTGAGCAGATGACCCAAGATTTGTTGGATATGGGCATTATTAGAGAAAGTACCAGTGCTTTTGCCTCTCCTGTGGTATTAGTTAAAAAGAAGGACGGCACATGGAGAATGTGCATTGACTATAGGAAATTAAATGAGGCCACTGTGAAGAACAGTTTTCCTATTCCATTGATAGATGAGTTACTGGATGAGTTAGGTGGTTCAACTGTTTTTTCGAAATTGGATCTGAGGTCTGGGTATCACCAAGTTCGAATGCATGAACCAGACATTCATAAAACAGCTTTTAAAACTCACCAGGGGCATTTTGAGTTTTTGGTATTACCATTTGGTCTCACTAATGCACCTGCTACCTTTCAAGCTTTGATGAACACCACATTCAAGCCTCTTCTAAGAAAATGTGCTTTAGTCTTTTTTGATGATATCTTAGTATACAGCTCTTCTTTGGAACAACATTTAGTAGATTTGGAAGCTGTTTTGCAACTTTTCAAATCTAATTCTCTATTGGCCAAAAGAAGTAAATGTATCTTTGCAGGGGCAAAAGTGGAATATCTTGGTCATGTTATTACTAAGGAGGGTGTGAGTACTGATCCTACTAAAATAGATGCAATCAGGAGTTGGCCACAGCCCACAACAGTTAAACAATTGCGAGGATTTTTGGGGTTAGCAGGTTATTACAGGAGGTTTATCCAAGCTTTTGGGGGAATTGCTAGACCACTCAATGATTTGTTGAGGAAAGATGCTTTTCAATGGGGAAGTGAAGCTCAAAAAGCATTTGAACAACTTAAGCATGCTTTAACTACTGCACCAGTTCTAGCATTACCAGATTTCTCGAAAGTTTTTATAGTTGAGACTGATGCTTCTTCTAAGGGGTTGGGGGCAGTGCTGATGCAAGAAGGGCATCCACTGGCATTTATTAGTAAGGGTATTTCCACTCTACAGCAAGCTATGTCAGTCTATGAAAAGGAACTGTTAGCTATTCTAATGGCAGTCAAACATTGGCACCATTACCTTATAGTTAAACATTTTGTTATAAGAACTGATCAGAAAAGTCTTAAGTATCTGTTGGATCAAAAGGTTAGTACTCCTTTACAGCAGAAGTGGTTGGCAAAACTGTTAGGGTATGATTATGAAATAGTTTACAAAAAGGGTAAAGAGAATTTGGTGGCTGATGCTCTGTCTAGGGTGGAAGGGTTAGCATTATTTCAGATAGCTATGAGTTCTATTGACCCTTGTTTGTGGCCAAGAATAAAAAACAGTTGGGTGCATGATGGTAAAATACAAGAGCTGTTGTACAAATTACAACATCAGTCTGAGGTTAAACATTATTCTTGGGATGGGACTGTTTTAAAAAGAAAGAACAAGGTGGTAATTGGAGAAGATATGCAGTTGAGACAGGATATTTTACAAATTTGTCATTCTTCTCCCGTTGGAGGGCATTCTGGGTATTTACCAACATTACAAAGGCTTAAACAGATGTTTTATTGGAAGAGGTGTGACAGGGATGTAAAACAATGGGTTAAAGAATGCACTATATGCCATAAAGCTAAGTATGAAAGGGTAGCACTTCCTGGATTACTACAGCCTCTACCAGTTCCCACTTCAGTTTTTTCTGATATAGCGATGGATTTTATTACTGGTCTACCTAAAGCTGCTGGTAAAAATGCTATTTTGGTCGTTGTTGATAGACTCACCAAGTATGGCCATTTCATTGCTCTTTCTCATCCCTATACTGCTGCCACTATAGCCCAACTTGTGTTCGATAATATCTTCAAATTACATGGCTGTCCTAGTACTATTGTGACTGACAGGGATTCCTTATTTTTGAGCCAATTTTGGAGAGATTTTATGAAATTGCAGGGTGTTCAGCTAAATTTCTCAACTGCTTACCATCCGCAAACAGATGGCCAAACGGAAGTGCTTAATAGATGTCTTGAAACCTATCTTCGATGTATGGTTATGGATGATCCTTTGTTATGGCCAAAATGGTTGACTTTAGCTGAATGGTGGTACAACACTACTACACATTCTGCTACTGGCATGTCTCCTTTTGAAGCCTTATACGGTTTACCACCTCCTCTACATATTCCTTATATTCCAAATGACACTAAGATTGCTTCTGTGGAGGAATGGTTTCGTACACGAGAGGAAAAAATAGTTGCTTTGAAAGCTAATCTGGCAACGGCCAGGAATCGAATGAAGCAGTTTGCTGATAATAAGCGATCAGAAAGGCGATTTAATGTAGGTGATTGGGTCTTTGTAAAGCTGCAGCCGTATGTTCAAACATCTATCAAGAAGCATGGTCATCAAAAGCTCGGGCCTAAGTATTATGGACCCTATTTGATTGTAGAGAAAGTGGGTATGGTTGCTTATAAGTTGGATTTACCACCTGAATCTCAAATTCATCCAACATTTCATGTTTCGTTGTTGAAAGCTGCTCCGGGTCCAGCTCCTGTTATTTCCCCTTTGCCAGCACAACATAAAATGGTCGTTCAACCTCGAGCTATATTAGATCGGAAAATCATCAAGAAAAACAATCGGGTGGGCGTTCAAGTTTTGGTTCATTGGGAAAATATGCCTGTCACTGAGGCTACTTGGGAGGATTTGGAACATTTGCAACTGCAATTTCCTTCCTTTCAATCTTGAGGACAAGATTGTTGTTGAACGGGGGAGTATTGTTACTATCAGAATATTATAGGGACCATTTTGTAATAATAAGAAGTAATAAGGTCTGGGGGGTTTATTGTACTGTTGTGATAGTAGGGGGTTATATTGTAAATGACTGATTAGGATTAGTTGGTCGTTAGGGTTGTTAGTTAACAATAGTGTGTACTTAAAGAGATTAGTTGAATGAGACGGTTACGCTTGGTTTGATCGAATATTCCTCTCTGGCATTCTTGTTCAATCGTATCAGAGACTCTCTTCCAGCATTGTAGGTTTCTTCTCGTAATCGTTGTTGGGTCTTTTTGACATGCGAATGAAGTAACGTCTTACTTACTTTGGTGAAACAACACGTGAGAAGTTGGAGTTGTTTGGGGGAGGGGCAATATGGTGAATCCATAGAGATGACCAACTGACCAAGGTTACTTGCTGTATGAAGCATCATAAAATCCATGGGTTCACCCATATTACCTCTCCCTCTCAAACATTATCGCGTAAAGAGTCGCATCAATAAACGACTTTGAAATAGAAGAATACGAAGATCGAAATTAAACTTTTTCACGTGTTTGTTAGCGAAATACATGTAGCAAACATATACCTGATTCAAGTTTTTTTAAACAAAGTATACTCTATTGATTTTCTAATTGAAGTATTGGGTAATTAATTATTTTCCCCAACAGTAATACTTGAATTAATTTCAATCAAAAAATGATGTAAAATTACTATATGCATCTACACCCTTGTATAGACACTTTCTAATATTCTATGCATTTAGTATTTTCTACAAGTTTATAAAATCATGACCGGAAATATTTGGAAACGCTGTTGTTAAATCGAAAATATCTACCAATTGTTTGATGAAATTACCGTATTCAGTTGTGTTTTGTTTCGAATCAAATCACACCCGAGAGAAAGGTGTTCTAGGAATGGTGAAGTTGCATTGAATAATATGTACTATGGGGTATAGAGTTACCTCATGATTGATATTTCGTCCATTGACGAACTACTGAAAAATGCAGAGTTGTTGAGGATGCCTTCATTTATATACAAGAGTATATAATTTGAAATACAAATTGCAAATTTATGATTGATGGATTGTCTGTTTGGATATGTTATATTAAAAGAAAACAATTATTTATATTTATCGTTCATAAATACCTAATTTATCGATCTGTTTGGATATGTTATTTTGAAAGAAAACAGTTATTTATATTAATCGTTCATAAATACCTAATTTATCGAATATCACGTTTAAAATTTAAATAACGTCTTGATAGGCGTTGAATGTTCATAAATACCCAATTTATCGAATATCACTTCTTTGAAAGACATTAATTAAAAATTATCACATTATGATTAGCCTTGAATATTTTTTTAAGAGTTAAATGCCATTTTAATCCCTGTGTTTTATGCCATTTTGTCAGTTTAGTCTAAAGATTTGAAACGTTGTCATTGTAGTCCAAATAGTTTCAAACGTTGTCATTTTAGTTCATTAGGTTAACTAAATTCATTTTTTTTGTTAGCTAGAAGGGTAATTCGATCATTTTATACGGTCGCATTGCCCTTCTAGTTAACAGAACTACATATAAAATTACCGAAATGCCCTTTTAATTAACATAATAAATGGATAAAGTTAACTCAGTGGATTAAAATGACAATGTTTGAAACTATTTAGACTAAGATTACAACGTTTCAAACCTTTGGACTAAATTGGTAAAATGACACAAACCATAGGGACTAAAATGACGTTTAACTTCTTTTTTAATCATATCGTGGACTTGAACCCAAGACCTACCCATCCTATACAAAGCTTTATCTTTGTTAATGGACCATCACCCATTCATAAGCGCGTTGAATATGTTATATTAACCTTTACTTTTAGTTCATAAGCGCTTTGAATATGTTATATTAACCTTTACTTTTAGTTAGTTTTTTTAGTTTATATATTACCAATCATAAAATGGCTATGACAGAAAATTAAATATATCAAGTTTTAATTTATCTGCTGGTGATACGATAACGCGTGAATCAAATTTATTGTTAAAAAAATCAAGTTTTATTATAATAAATGTTCATTTAATATATTCAGTTTTTTTAATTAATAATAGATATCCAGATTTATATTTAGAAAAATTCTACAAGATTAAGAATATTCACTTTTAAAAAGTACATATATAGATATAAGCATCTAAATTTAGAACAAAGACAAAGCGTTTAAACACCAAGATTGGTTAAGATGCAAGTGGCCCCACATGCTCATCCTCTCATGCCCGCTATCCCAATGGCGGAGGCCTTCAATGGCGCCCCTCTAGTTATGGCGGGGTGGTCTTTGGAACGCCATTATGCATATGTAACGAGGGGCGCTTCCCTCCACGAGGTGGCCTTACTAAAACCCCAATGGATAACCTTAACGAACTATAAAAGAATCAAATGGGTAAACACATACCATTTGAATTGAAGAAATCGTTTTGATTTCTTAATTGTTGTGACTTTCTTTTTGAGACTATTAGAATATATATTTCTCTAAGCTTCCTCCGATTTTTGTCAAAACTTAGGTAGTATTCGTTTTATAGAACAAAACATAACGGATTCTGGATGGAATGTAATATAGATTTCATCCCTTATGTTGTGCACCTAATTGAAATTGAATCTAAATCCCTTGGAATGCTTCAAGTTGTGAGATTTAGAATACTTCAAAAGATAAGTGGAATGTTTTACATATCTTAGGAATTCATGTTAATTTACCAAAATAACCCTATAACTCTAGAAAAAAGTCCCTTATTGTTCTGGTTGTTCTAAATCCTTCTCCTCCGTCTCTACATGTTGCAACTCCGATTCGTCGCCACTACCTTCAGTCTAGTCTGATCTGAGGTTCAAACTGCTGTCATGATACGTCGTTGCTATCGTCTTTCATCTTGTCTATAATGCCCAAACTTTATAAGATCAAATCGAACCTTACTAATGAAGAAAAATGGTCCCAATTCAAACTTTTTCAAAAGGGTTAACAATATCATCAATAGAATTCGAGTTTAAAATGTCCAAGACTAGTTAGTTACAAACATGGTATCCACAGCATACCTTACTTACAAAAACAAGTTTATAAGGTACTTCAAACATCAACAAAAGACCTTGACCAAAATATTTTCATATACAGATGTTTGACTCGTTTGAACATCTTAGCATCGCGGAAGCACATATGCGAGTGTGTTCATTCCAAGCTCGACACGACCCTATGCCAAAGATTTACCTAGAACATTTCAACAAGAATTAGTACTAATATATTCCTACAAACAAAATTCATTTCATCTTTCTATCTTGATGACTAATGATCAATCTTCTAAATTTTCATTCTTTAACATACTAGGTTACTACGATAGTTTAGTGTCTTCTTGACCCACTTCGTTCTTTTCATTCTAGACATACAAGAGGTCCAATTTATTTCACCCAACAATATCCAAGATCTACATCTTGGTTTTCATTCCTTTTTCATTCTTTACCCAAATTGACACGTTTCAACGGGTCACCTTTATACCACTTTATTACCACTTAAAAGTCAATATTTCACATAAAACTTTGACTTAATAGACACTACTACCTACCAATAAACTAACTTGTAAGCTAGAAGAGGCATTCCTTTTTGCCTTGTATTGCTTGATCCTCCTTCTTTCACTCCTACACTAAATGAATTCATACTTAGTTTTCATGAATCCATTTCATTACATACTTATACAACCTAGATTCTATCAAAGGTGCTGTTTGTTTTTTGATAAAACGTCTGCGCAGGCTCTTCTGTCTGCGCAGCGCTGACCACGCGCAGACATTGCCACGCGCAAACTGTTTTTTTTTTTCCGAAGACGTTTCATTAAAAAAGGTCTGCGTGAGGTCTTCTTGGTGCAGACTTGGTCCAACCACTTCTAAGATCTTCTAAGGTGTGCAGAGGGTTAAACATCACCACCCACCACCACCACCCACCACCCACCACCCACCACCACCGACCACCATCGTCCACCACCCACCACCATCGGCCACAACCCACCACCACCGGCCACCACCCACCACCCACCACCATCGTCCACCACCCACCACCACCGTCCACCACCACGACCACCACCATCCACCACCACCGGCCACCACCCACCACCACCACCATCGTCTACCACCACCATCGTCCACCACCCACCACCCACCACCACCGTCCACCTACCATCACCACCACCACCACCACCGTCACCACCCACCACCACCGTCTACCACAACCATCCACCACCACCACCACTACCGTCTTCCATCCACCACCCACCACCACCGTCCACCACCATCACCTTCCACCACCCACCACCGTCACCTCCACCAATTTATTTTAGAAGTCTACATATGTTAAAAAACAAACAGTCTTCTTCTTGCAGACTGCAGACATTTGGTCCACCTCTTCTTCAACAGATATCTGCAGATGTGGTCCGCAGACTGCAGACATTTTACCTCTTAAAAAACAACCAGCACCAAAATCACTACATACAAGGATTCTTACATTCTAATCATGAACATCACAAGTGGTTGTCATAATATCAGATAAATATACAATCAAGCATTTCATCAAACACTTGGTGGGTATCTATATTAACATTCATTCAAGTTGCCTATTTACTAGCAAATTGCCATGTTTCCACTAGATATTATATTTCTTTCATCATAATAACATTAAATCATCATATCTCCATATTGTATTTAACTAACATCACAAATTCTAACCTGAAACGCCATTTCACGATCATGTCTAAAACCCACTACACCTTACATGAGAGTTTTCACATATAACAAGCACATACAAAATTTCTACACATACTTTCATTCATATGGTGATTCTAAACGAAATTCCTACCTAAATTTAGGACATACTTATTAAAACGCATTTCAATTTTATGCTTTTAACTTTCTCATCATACTTGAACTTCATCAAAAGACAAATTGTAACTTACCTAGTGTTTCGTAGATTTAGATAGTCAAGAATCAAGGCTCATGCATGAACAAAATCACCAATTTCCTTCCCAATTTGCTTAGTTTTGTCAATCAACATTCAAGTGAGTGTGTCCTTTCTTCTCTCTTGATCTCGTTAGACACGCACACACTTGCACATTTTTTACCTTCTTTTATCAATTTATCTTTCTATATGTGCATATCCAACCCCTCTTGTTTTATTAGTTAACTTGTTTAACCACTACAACATACTTACTACTATAAGTTAGCATTACATTTGACTAGGTTAAGTGTCACTAGTTACCCAACATCATGCTAGAATATTGTTGGTGCATTCATCTGTCGTCTTCGTCTTATGTCGAGTCTCGGGTTCGTTGCGGATCTAAACAAGCATGACATCACAAGTGACATCACATACATGACATCACCTATTGCATCATGGTCACAAGAAGACAAAACAGATTGTAGATTATATGTTGACCGTTTGAATATTAGGTGACCGTTTGAAGTTTGTATTAGGTTGAATATGTGTGACCGTTTGAAAGGCTGTCTGTTTGAAAGGTGGTGTGTCACCTTCAAACGGTCAGGGTTAGCCTATAAATACCTTCAAACTGTCATCATTTGTAACATTCTGAATTCCGACGGCGAAGCCCTGTCGAAGTGTCTCTGTACTGTAAACTGTTCAAGATCAATAAACAAGACATTTAATAGTGAATACAAGCTGAACGAAGACCGAATCAATGAATTCCGCCTCTGATTCTGTCTGAGCACTCTTCTGATCGACTCCTTAGGTTGTTTCACGATCCTACAAGTGGTATCAGAGCTCAGGAGGAAGAGTTCTTACCGTTTAGCTCGTTTTCGCTAGCAAATTCTGATTTTCTACACCTTCTTTCATAAAATTGATATTTTTCATGGATAAAATCGGCTAAAATTTTCACAATATGTGCGTAATTGTATTTTAACAAACCCTTGAGAGTTTCAGCTCAAAATTCGAAGAAAAAATGGTAAAAATGGACTGAAAATTGCTGACCGTTTGAACGAGACTTGGCTGTCAGTTTGAAATTGGACATGACTGTTTGAATCTGAACCTGACCGTTTGAAAATACATACCTGTCCGTTTGAAAATTGACTTAACAGTTTGAAGCAAGCACCTGTTCGTTTGAAACGTGACATGACAGTTTGAAAGTTGCCATCGTGACCGTTTGAAACTGGTCTGACCGTTTGAAATCTACACATGACCGTTTGAATCATAACTTCTGTTGGTGCATACATATGTCGTCTTCGTCTTATGTCGAGTCTCGGGTTCGTTGCGGATCTAAACAAGCATGACATCACAAGTGACATCACATAGGTGACATCACAAGTGACATCACATACATGACATCACCTATTGCATCATGGACACACAAGAAGACAAAACAGATTGTAGATTATATGTTGACCGTTTGAATATTAGGTGACCGTTTGAAGTTTGTATTAGGTTGAATATGTGTGACCGTTTGAAAGGCTGTCCGTTTGAAAGGTGGTGTGTAACCTTCAAACGGTCAGGGTTAGCCTATAAATACCTTCAAACTGTCATCATTTGTAACATTCTGAATTCCGACGGCGAAGCCCTGTCAAAGTGTCTCTGTACTGTAAACTGTTCAAGATCAATAGTGAATACAAGCTGAACGAAGATCGAATCAATGAATTCCGCCTCTGATTCTGTCTGAGCACTCTTCTGATCGACTCGTTAGGTCGTTTCACGATCCTACAAATATTTAACTACACATAATAGTCAAAATAGAGATTTTTGGGTCGTTACAAGTCTACCCCCCTTAAAGAAGGTTGGATACGTACCGAAAAGAATTTGGTAGTGTTCCCGCATTTCTTCCTCTGATTCCCACGTTAGATCTGATCATTTTTGGTATTGCCATTATACCAAGACTTGTCTAATGGTCTTGTTACAAAGGTGCTTTACCTTGTAATCTTTTATTGCTACCGGTCTCTCTACATAATTAATTTTTGTCATCCATTTCAATGTCCTCAAGAGGTATGAATGTCGTCTCATCCACAAGACACTTTCGTAGTTTTAACAAATGGAAAGTGTTACAAATTCCATCCAGTGCCGGTGATAATTCCAACCGGTACGCTACTTTCCCAACTCGAGCTAAAATTTTGAATGGTCCAATATATCGAGGGCCCAACTTCCCTCGTTTACAAAATTGTATTATGCCCATGGAGAGACCTTTAACAACATGCGGTCCCCCACCTGGAATTCAATGAGGCGTCTTCTTCGGTCTGCATAAGGTTTTTGTCGGTCTTAAGACTCTTTCAGACAGGCTCGAATGAGATCAATCTTTTCACTTGTCTTTGCCACTTCATACTTGGGCGCAATTTCTCTTTGTCTCACTTCTCCCCAATATACGGGGGTTCTACATTTCCTTTCATACAACATCTCGTACGGTGCCATTTAAATGTTATTATGATAGCTATTATTGTACAAAAATTCTACCAATGCCAAGTGGTCATCCTAGTTTCCCCCAAAATCCAAAACACATGCTCTAAGCATGTCTATGAGTGTTTGAATGGTTCTATCAGATAGGCCATCAGTTTAGGGGTGATAAGTGGTGCTTAAGTGCAATTGGGTACCTTTTCCTTCACGAAATTCCCACCAATACCGGGAAGTAAATTTGGTATCCTGATCCGAAACAAAGGATACGGGAACCCCATGACGAGATATTATCTGGTTTACGTAAATTTCCGCCATTTTCTCCGAAGAGTAGGTTTCCCGAATGGGCAAGAAATGAGCTCTCTTAGTAGGCGATCGACAACAATACAGATGGCGTCATGCCCTTTCTTTGTTTTGGGAAGCTTGGTTAGAAGGTCCATTGTTACATTCTCCCACTTCCACACCAGTATTTCCAACAATTGTAACTTCTCATACGGTTTTCAGTGTTCAGCTTTCAAATATGAGCATGTTAGGCACCTTGCCACATACTTAACAAGGTCACGTTTCATTCCCAGCCACCAATACTTCTATTTCAAGTCTTGGTACATATTTGTGGCTCCCGTGTGAACCGAGTATCGGGAATTATAAGCTTTCTCAAGTAACAAGGCCTTTACATCACAACACTAAGGTATCCAAATCCGGGCTTACCTTGTCTTGACTCTGTTTATATTCTCTTCTAACTTTTCTTCGATTCCTTTTGTTATTTCTTTCTTTGGATCTTCTGCATTCAACGATTTAACTTGGGCTTCCCGTACTTTCTCAAGAAGGTGAGGCGTAACTATCAATCTCATGGACTTCACCCGAATCGGAGATGGATAGTCCTTTTGGTTCAAGGCATCCGCTACAGCATTAGTTTTACCCGGATGATTAACTCTAACCACCTTCGTCACCTCATGTTAAGATCTTTCTGTTCGAAAAAGTATTTAAGGCTCTTGTGATCTGAGTAAATAGTACGCTTCATCCCATGCAAGTAATGCCTCCATATATTTAAGGCGAACACCACCATCGCCAATTTCAATTCGTGAGTTGGGTAATTACCTTCATGAGGTTTAAGTTATCTTGAAGCATAGGCAATGACCTTACCCCTATGAATTAAGACACATCCTAACCCTTGATGTGAAGAATCTGTATCACAACTAAGTCTTCTATTCCATCCGGTAAGGACAACACCGGAGAACTTGACAATCTTTCTTTCAAGGTTTGAAAGGCTTTCTTTTGATCTAATCCCCAAATGAACTTCTAATTCTTCTTTGTTAACTTGGTCATAGGTAGGGCTGCTTTCGAGAAATCTTGAATAAACCTTCTATAGTAGCCGACTAAGACTAGGAAGCTTCTTACTTCACTCGGGTTCTTAGGGGAACCCATTTCATCACAGCTTCTACCTTGGAGGGGTCTACCAAAATATCGTCCACAATAATTATTTGACCTAAAAATTGCATCTCCCTATGCGAAAAAGGCACATTTGGAAAATTTGTATATAGTTTCTCTTTCCGAAGAGTTTCAAGTACTCCCCGCAAGTGATGAACATGCTCGGACTCGCATATGGAGTACACCAAGATGTCATCTATAAATAATATCACGAACCTATCCAACATGGTTCGGCATACCTGATTCATCAAATCCATGAACGCGGTTGGGGCATTAGTCAACTCAAAGGACATTACTAAAAACTCATAATGTCCATAACGAGTTCTAAACGCGATTATACCCACGTCCTCTTCCCGCTTCCGCAATTAGTGATAACCTGATCGCAAGTCAATTTTCGAGAACCAACTTGCCCTTTGTATTTGATCAAAAAGATCATTGATTCTGGGCAAGGGATAACAGTTTTTCACCGTTAGTTTATTTAGTTCCCGATAATCGATGCACATACGCATCGAACCATCCTTCTTTTTCACAAATAGAACTGGTGCTCCCAAAGGTGACATGCTAGGGCGTATAAACCCATGTCGAGCAATTCTTGCAATTGCGTCATCAACTCCTGCTTCTAGGTGGGATCAAATCTATAGGGTTCCTTAGCTACCGGAGGATTCAGTTCAATATGAAATTCGACTTTACGTTTGGGTGGGAGCCCCGGTAGTTCATCTGGGAACACATCTGGATATTCGTTAACAACTTTCAAATCTTCCATTTTTAGCGTATCTTGGGTGGTATCCACTAGGTAGGCTAGATACGCCTTACCCCTGTAATGAACATACTTAACCTCTCGACAATAGTGCATAGCTTCGTCTCAACTTTCTTCTCCCCGTAAATGCTTGCCACGCTTTCCACTTGGTGACAGTACATGAATGATCTTACTTTCACACTGAATTTCTACACAATATCGTGTTACCAATCAATGCCCACTGCTACCTTGAACTCTCCCAAAACCATGGGAATAAGATCAATCTCAAACTCTTCATCCTCTATAGTAGTCTTACAATTTCTACGAACATCATGCAATTGATAACTCTTGCTATCGGCTATTTCTACTTCTAGCGGTACTGACATCTTTTGAAAAAGGAAAGATGGATGGTGCATAATTTTGTTCGAAACAAACACCCTACTAGCCTCGGTTTCAAACAACACGTATATGGGCATAGAATTGAATAGGGATATACCTGACACAACGTTCGGTAGGGTTTCGGCTTCCTCAAATGTATTTGGAACATTTTTCCCCGGGCCTTAGAGGTTCTTCTTTCTTTCCTTCCTTACCCATCCCCTGCTTAAGTTTTGGGCATACCGCCTTGACATGACCCGGCATGTAACAGTTGTAGCAAAGCTTTGATAGACTAGGGCATTTGTAAAACGAATGTCCTACTTGCCGACAGTTATAACAAGCTTTTTGGACCAATAAGCACTCCCCCGTGCGGGGCCTCCCACAAGTCTTGCAACGAGGAGCCCTGCTTTTTGAACCTTCTTTCTTGCCATGGTCATGAGACCTTGGTGTTTTTGATGGGCTTTGAGTTATGTCTTTTTCTATCGACCTCTTCTCTCCCCGTTCCTCTTGTTACTTCAACTCGATCTCCCTATCTCTTTCCTATTTTATAAGTTCATTCAAGGTTTCACACTTCGAGGGAGTGATAAACTCCCTAAGTCAGCGCTCAATATATCATAATAACGATTTATCCTCTCTGTTCTTGTTAATTCTTGGCAAAACTTCATCTTATTAAGAAAAATGTTGATGATCTCATTATTTGTCTCTGCTTTTTATCAAAGATGTAAGTAGTCCAATTGAATCCAGTCTATGGTCGATTATGGGCAATGGTACTTCAAGAAAGGTTCTTTAAATTCTTGCCATGTTAGGGTTTGGAGTTTATCCTCACCCGATTCCTTACTATAAGCATCCCACCAATCTTTTGCTTAGTGCTGAAGCTGACCCATAGATAACATAACTTGGTCTTCCTTCTCACAACGACTTCGAATGAACACCCCTTCTTCATTAGAGATCCACCTTTGATATTCTATGTGATCTATCTCTCCATTGTATGGTGATGGGTTACATGCCATGAATTCTCTATATGTACACTGACGTGCTCCTTTCTTGTTTTGAACTTCTCCTACCAAGTCCTTCAACTCATCCACCTTTCTTATCATCGTATGTCACACCCCAAACGATATGGTGCAAACATCAGAGTGAGACGAAAACAAGATTGCTCGAGACTTCATAACAACTAATTGTGAAAGTAATTTAAGTAACAAGATTTCATGTCATTTCTATTCAATAGTACAACATTGGAAGGAAAATACAACAACTTGTCCAAAATAAAAACAAAATCAAACAATGGAAATACAAAATATAGAAATTCGATGCTTTTCTAATCTACCCTAAGTAGATTTCTCCGAGTATCATCATGCATTCCCTACTACATGTATTAAAATAAAATCAACACAGAGGTTGGCGAGCATACAAGTTTGATTACATAGCATACGCATAAAAGTTTGTCCCAAATCCAACATGGCATTTTGTATACTAAGTTAAATTACATACTAGCATGCACAACCTAATTGTCAAACCAAATATTCCACGAGCGTAATCTTGTCATCGCAATGAATAAGACCGTTATACAATTGAATACTTAACAATGACCCAACAAATGGCGTGGTGTGCTACTCCTATAGCGCCATACATGTTAAGGTAGGCTAGTGAAGTTAATGACAAATAGGTTGCATGTATGAATGATTGAATATCTAGCATTGTAAGTCCCGTTAAATGGATCTTTCAATGATATCAAACCTAATCTTGTGAGAGTGCGGAAACCAAACACAAAACGATTCAAGATAAACCGAAAAATATGAAAAACAAGAACACCGAAATAACTTTTAACTCACACACGTTTCGATTACTTTAACAAGCAAAAACGTCTGGTATGAGTACACCATAATCGAATCGCCTCCACTCTAGCTTCTCTAGGAAATTGTGTAACCAGGAGGTTCCAAATGTTTAAACCCTAAAACAAGTTTTTAACTTGTTTATATACTAACTCAAGCCCACTTCCCTACATGGGCTCCCCTTGGGCCTGCTTGGCCCACATGGCCTAAAGCTTGGCCCAAGTGACCTATAAAGGTCCAAAACCTAATATAAACTAACCCAGTAAAGCCCAGTTTGTAACCATCGCTCGTTGTATTAATTTGATGCGTCAGTCTCACACTTTAGGGCCTAACAATCTCCCCCTAGACTAATGCCATCAAATTGTCTTCATAGCATGAATTCAGCAACGTCTTCAACGTAGTCTAAGGTTGTCACTATGCTGCAGATGTTGTGGAAGTTCTTGACTTCTGAACTCTCAGCACTGGGTCTCTTTCTTCAGCTCTTGTGGTTAGCTTCATATCAGGATCACGATCAGCTTTTGCTTGAAAGTCTGTGTTAAAAAAATGTGAGAGGAGGATTCTCAACAACTCTTTTCTTCTTCAGTCTTTCTCTTTCAAGCAGGTTCACGACACTTCTTCAAATGTACTTTCATTATCAGACGGCGTTTCGTATCCGGTTCTTCTGACTCAGGTACATCTTGTTGTTGTGCTGCTTCAGGCTTCTTCAGCAACTAATAGCATCTCAGTCTTCTTCAACCCCTGTTCTTGATTGAAATCAAGTTCTGCACATGCTCACAAACTTATAAGCAAACATTTCTTATACAACAGGGAGAGTACCATATGAACACCAGGTACATCCAAGTACTTGCACTCAGATTTCACAATTTAAATTCTTTCAACTTTTGATGATCAATCAAATCTTCAAGAACGGTTATATTTTTTATTTTTTTAAGAAAACAAATAAACACTCTATTTTTGGTTTTTGGTTTTATAGAAAAACAAGACACTATTTTTGTATTTTTGAAGTTTTCTATTTTTTTTAAGAACTAGAAACAAATAAAACTTCAAAATATAAACAACTACCATAATATACAATTACAATTGCAATGGAATCAAAATTCGTTCTCATGCAGACTAAAGAACACTTTTCAGTACGAGCCTAATCAAACTGGTCTATGCGATTGCCAATATGTTTGTCCACTTAAACTTTAACGCTCAACTTTCAATTTTTTTTCAACTTCATGATATGCTTAAGGTAATATTATATCAAACCCTTTAATTTAAGGATTTCTTTGATTATTTTAATTAAAAACAAAAATCCTTTAGAGAATCAGTTATAACTTTAATAACCCAATTGCTTAGGGATCAAATCACGAGGTTTCGGGCTTGACTTCACTTATCAACACTGATCTACTACCAAATGATCTAGACGATTGCCAGTATATTTGTCCACCTAAACTCATCTCCCTAGACCTTTTCCATATAACTGCTTGTAACAAATTTTATCATGTTTTGATTTCTTAACAATGAACACCCAAACAAATACTAATCAAATCCCGGAAATATAAACAGCACACTCTATCATGCAAGTAGCTTCCCTACCACATATTTCACAAGTCCAATCCAAATCTCTGAAATCTTAACTGGGAATAGATTGAGAAGAGAACAGAATAGATCTGAAGCAGAGATGGTATAATATACAGATCAAATGAGTTTTTCTCAGTTTGATATAGGTTTCTTGGGTTTCTTTTGGGCACTTGAGGGCCTCTTTCGGGTGTTTAATTGGTCTATAGAGCAACAACGTACAGCTAGGTCAGCATATATCTGGATGCAGCAGAAGCTGACGTTGCCTAGCACCTCTAGGTCTTTGCTTCCGCAAAACAGAGGAGATACACGACTTTTTCAGAGAAGATTTCAGAGTCAGACCAAAATTGTGTGTATCGGGACAACATACAGACATTCAAATAGAAATGAGCTAATTCCAAGTGATTTTCTTTCCTGAGGTCATGTACTAATTTAGTTCTGAACAGAAACAACCAATGTTTCCAGTCTTTAAGGATAGAGCCTACCAACACATCGTGTTAAAGTCAGACAGTTTCAATACTGGTCTTACATGAGTCAGCCGTTCACCATAGTGTGAAAATTCATACGCCGTTGGTATGTTACCCACATGGTACATAGTTTGTTATGTTTATATCGCTTAGTATCTTTTATCATTTTGAGCGTCAAGCCTATCAACATATCGTAGTAGATCCTAGTCTTTTCAGCTATGGCACCTTACATGTGTTAGTCAAACCCTTTAACACGAACATTTATTTCACTTCCCATATAATGCAATTTTTCTTTTTGGCTTTTTCATTTTTCAAATGTTTTTGTATTTTTCTCATTTTCTCCCCCTAAAACAATGCATATATACAACAAACTCTTTTTGTATTTTTCCGAGTTTTCTCCTCCTAAACTCTATATCTATCTATATGTTCCTCCCCCCCCCCTAAATTTGTGCATAAATCTTGTATTTTTGCGCAAATTTACCATTTACTAGAGAAAGGACAATTTATATACAAAGTAATGAACCAAGAAAGAGAAAAATATTTTTGCTTAACCGTTCTGTCATTAGATTGAAGACTAATCAAATTCAAATCAAAGTACTGAATTTAAATGGTACCTTTTGCTGATCTTATCTTACTTCTCTAATCTCCTCCAAAGGAAACATATCATCTGTAAAAAAAAAAAATTGAACTTTTTGCAACAGTTAAATGTTACCCGTTTTTAACATTTTTCCGTTTTTCTCCAAAGGAAACAATCGCTGGAACAACCGCTATCAACATTCCAGAGATTGTCAACAGCTCCTCCTTGGTTGTTCCTGAAAGGTAAGGAGATTAGTAAGACATGGGTACCCAGGCCATCGTGGTCCTGGGATTTCCTGAAGCATCAAAATAAGACACTTCTTTTAAACATAGGTCCCCTTTGGTTTCAAGGATTGGAAACATTGCTGCTTTGGATTTGGGTTTCCAAATCTGTTTCGGTTTAACAAACGTGTTCGTTGCCTTCAGTTGAGCAACTTTAGCTGATTCAGTTTTAGAAAGACGTTTTTGTTCTTGAACAACCTTGCGTTTGTTTTTAGCAGCGTTCCAATCCCCATCAGAAGGTTTAACCTTAGGTGATGATACCTTCATCGGCTTGAAATGATTGTTATCATTTGGTGTAACCCTCTGATTTCGCATATAATAGGGTACATGGGGACGCCGTGTGCAGTTTCTAGCAATATGACCTGCAATGCCACAGTTGTAGCAAGTTTGACTTTTCATCGGAAAGACATTTTGAGCAGCTTGATTCGCTCTAGCAGGTCCTGAAGGACAAACCGATCCTTTTTGCGTTGGATGCGCCTGCACTTTACTTTCAGATGAAGACGAATTTGGGTGCTTGTATGTGCTGGTTGCGGAAGTCTTGTTGCTTTGAGCACCATTCTTCGTCTTTTCTCCCTGATTGGAGCTTTCAATCACCTTGTCATGAGCCTTATGGGATCGTGATTGTCCTTGATGAGCAGACTTTTTATATCCTCGACTTTGATCTGCTCGTTTTAGCTCCTTTTGTGTGTTGTGAACCGGCTCACAAACACCAGCACAAGAGTGAGTGTTGACTTTTGGACGATGAACACAATTTCTAGCAATGTGTCCAGGAATTCCACAGTTGAAACATGTATGTCGTTTCAATGTATGGAGATTCTGAGAGCAAGCAGCATTAGCCGATCTGATTGGTCTAGATGACAGAGCTTGCTTAGGTTGCTTTGGTTGTGTTCCGTGTGCCTTTTCTGAATTCTTCTGTACCTGTTGATCAGATTTAGCACAAGCATGAGATTCAGACAGATGATGTTTTTCGTCTTTTATAATTTTATCAGGATCATTTTGAAAAGACGATTCAGTTTCTGTTTTAATTTCCTTTTCAGAAACATTTTCTTGTGACTTTTCATTTAATGTGACCACCTCTTCTTTTTCAAAATCTGGTTCAGTTTTAATTTCAGAAGATGCAGAAGTTTCATCAGCACGTGTTTCATCAATGCACGTATCATGTGAATCTATTTGTGGTTTACTTTCAGCTACAGTTTCCAATGGGGTCCCACTAGATTCAACATTAGGGACGTCCACTGAGACCGATTCAGAAGAAGAATCAGGACATTCTTGATTTTCTTGAGAAGGAGTTTCAGTGGTTTCACTGAATGTGTGATGCAGGCCCAAGTGTGGAGGAACGGGCTATTTTGTATTTGGAGGCCCAAGACCGCGTAACAAAAGGGGCTTCACTAAAATGGCTCTAACTTGGGCTACAGGGGTCCGTTTTAGGCGTGTGACCAGGCGAAACGACCGTGTGAAAGTATGAGCCCTTGTGCTGTTCCTGCTTTATTGACTCCAAAAAAAGATGGCCTATGGCGGTTTGGGTCATCGTCCGACTGAAAAAACGCTTATTTCTATTACTTATTTGCATTTTTATGATTTTTGGACTATTTTGGGCATTTTCTTTTAGGCCGTGTGTTTGGCCCGTTATCTTTTTAGGCCCATTTCGAATTTCGGTTTCTATTTATATGTCCCTCTAGTAATATGAATGATCAGAATTGATTTTTGAAATTATTGAAATTTTCACTTCAAATTCCGTGGCCTTTGGGTTGCAATTTGGGGGTTGGGAAGAACACACGGGTATTCTTAGAATCAACGTGTTTGATCTTCGTTTCCGTATCACGCGCTACATCAGTTGGTATCAGAGCCGAATTCCTGGCTCAAAATGCCTCCGAGGAGAAACAACAACAGGCCTCTTGATGAAGTGTATGAACGAGAGTTGGAGCAGCGACTTATGGCGAGGATGGATGAACGGTTGGATCAAGTGGTGAATCAGTTGACTGATCGGATGGCCAATTTGATCAATCGTAGGAGGCAGGGACCCAACGACGGGTATGGTTCTGATTTTAGTAACACATTTGGTGATGGTTCGGCTTCCGAAGACGAACAGGAAGGGCGACCAAGGGGTGAACGTGGAGGGGGTAACAGGCGTTGGGATTCTGGGATAAGAGTTGATATTCCAGAATTTGATGGGTCTAATTTGAATCCGGAGGGGTTCATCGATTGGTTGGCTACCGTGGAGGAGGTGTTTGAGTACAAGGAGGTGCCTGAAAATAAGCGGGTGGCCTTGATCGCTACCAGGTTGCGTGGTAGGGCCTCTGCGTGGTGGCAGCAATTGAAGTTAACACGAAACAGGCTCGGAAAGTCAAGGATCGTGACATGGGCCAAGATGAGGAAGTGCTTGCGGTCCAACTTTTTGCCTCATAATTTTCAAAGGTTGATGTACCAACGTCTGCAGAATTTAAAACAGGGGGCGAAGTCTGTTGATGATTATACAACGGAGTTTTATCAATTGATTGCGAGGAATGATATTCAAGAACCGGAGGAACAACTTGTTTCTCGGTATATTGGGGGTCTAAGTGTTCAAATCATGGAGTCCGTTAATCTTTTTGATCCGTTAACCATTCCAGAGGCACACCAACGGGCATTGGCCTTTGAGAAGCAAAACCGTCGGGTGGGCGGTTCATTTACTCCTGCTGGGGGAAACGTTGGGTCGGCCAGTGGGGCACCTCGTGGTGGGCCAAGTCAGCAAAAACCAGGGGTTAACAATACTGGGTCTTCTTCTAAGGGGGCTAGTAGTAGTGGTCCGAGATGTTTCAGTTGTGGTGAGACGGGCCATCGTCAAGCTGAGTGCAAGAAGGCTGGTAAACGACACTTGTTTGCTGAGTCTGAGGATGAACAGTATGAAGAATATGAAGATAACCCAGTGTACGATGAAGAAAATGAATATGAAGAGGAGGTTGTGACCGGTGATGTTGGGGTGAACTTGGTGGTTAGACGTTCTTGCTATACACCAAAGGCAGATGGGGATGATTGGCTGAAGCATAACATCTTCCACTCAACATGTACCATTTTGGGAAAGGTTTGCACGTTTGTCATTGATTTGGGGAGTTGTGACAATCTGATTTCTGAAGAGGCAGTTCAAAAGTTGGCCTTGAAGACAGAGAGTCACCCGAAACCGTACAAGCTTCAATGGCTTAAAAAGGGAGGTGAAGTGACGGTATCTAAAAGGGCACTTGTTTCTATTTCTATTGGGTCAACGTACAAAGATGATGTTGTGTGTGATGTGGTCCCTATGGACGCGTGTCACTTATTGTTGGGTAGACCTTGGAAATATGAACGTAATATAGAGCATCACGGGCGGTCCAATACTTATAGCTTTATGTTTGGTGGTGTGAAGATCACTCTTGTCCCTAGCAAGCCTAAACAGTTAGCCACAAAACAGTCGGGTAATTTGTTGACCATCAGTCAGTTTCAAGATGAATTGGAGGACACAGACAGTGTTTTTGTTTTGATAGGGATGGCAGTGCCCGAGGAAGTCGAAATTCCTGATGCTATGGTTCCTTTGCTTGAGGAATTTTCTGATGTGTTTCCTGTTGAATTGCCCGATGGATTGCCACCTTTGCGTGACATCCAACATCATATTGATTTGGAGCCTGGGTCACAGTTACCCAATAGACCACATTACAGGATGAGCCCTGGTGAGCATGAAGAGTTGCGAAGGCAGGTTGAGGAATTGATTTCTAAGGGGCATGTTCGTGAAAGTATGAGCCCTTGTGCTGTTCCTGCTTTATTGACTCCAAAAAAAGATGGCCTATGGCGGTTTGGGTCATCGTCCGACTGAAAAAACGCTTATTTCTATTACTTATTTGCATTTTTATGATTTTTGGACTATTTTGGGCATTTTCTTTTAGGCCGTGTGTTTGGCCCGTTATCTTTTTAGGCCCATTTCGAATTTCGGTTTCTATTTATATGTCCCTCTAGTAATATGAATGATCAGAATTGATTTTTGAAATTATTGAAATTTTCACTTCAAATTTCGTGGCCTTTGGGTTGCAATTTGGGGGTTGGGAAGAACACACGGGTATTCTTAGAATCAACGTGTTTGATCTTCGTTTCCGTATCACGCGCTACATCAGTTGGTATCAGAGCCGAATTCCTGGCTCAAAATGCCTCCGAGGAGAAACAACAACAGGCCTCTTGATGAAGTGTATGAACGAGAGTTGGAGCAGCGACTTATGGCGAGGATGGATGAACGGTTGGATCAAGTGGTGAATCAGTTGACTGATCGGATGGCCGATTTGATCAATCGTAGGAGGCAGGGACCCAACGACGGGTATGGTTCTGATTTTAGTAACCCATTTGGTGATGGTTCGGCTTCCGAAGACGAACAGGAAGGGCGACCAAGGGGTGAACGTGGAGGGGGTAACAGGCGTTGGGATTCTGGGATAAGAGTTGATATTCCAGAATTTGATGGGTCTAATTTGAATCCGGAGGGGTTCATCGATTGGTTGGCTACCGTGGAGGAGGTGTTTGAGTACAAGGAGGTGCCTGAAAATAAGCGGGTGGCCTTGATCGCTACCAGGTTGCGTGGTAGGGCCTCTGCGTGGTGGCAGCAATTGAAGTTAACACGAAACAGGCTCGGAAAGTCAAGGATCGTGACATGGGCCAAGATGAGGAAGTGCTTGCGGTCCAACTTTTTGCCTCATAATTTTCAAAGGTTGATGTACCAACGTCTGCAGAATTTAAAACAGGGGGCGAAGTCTGTTGATGATTATACAACGGAGTTTTATCAATTGATTGCGAGGAATGATATTCAAGAACCGGAGGAACAACTTGTTTCTCGGTATATTGGGGGTCTAAGGGTTCATATCATGGAGTCCGTTAATCTTTTTGATCCGTTAACCATTCCAGAGGCACACCAACGGGCGTTGGCCTTTGAGAAGCAAAACCGTCGGGTGGGCGGTTCATTTACTCCTGCTGGGGGAAACGTTGGGTCGGCCAGTGGGGCACCTCGTGGTGGGCCAAGTCAGCAAAAACCAGGGGTTAACAATACTGGGTCTTCTTCTAAGGGGGCTAGTAGTAGTGGTCCGAGATGTTTCAGTTGTGGGGAGACGGGCCATCGTCAAGCTGAGTGCAAGAAGGCTGGTAAACGACACTTGTTTGCTGAGTCTGAGGATGAACAGTATGAAGAATATGAAGATAACCCAGTGTACGATGAAGAAAATGAATATGAAGAGGAGGTTGTGACCGGTGATGTTGGGGTGAACTTGGTGGTTAGACGTTCTTGCTATACACCAAAGGCAGATGGGGATGATTGGCTGAAGCATAACATCTTCCACTCAACATGTACCATTTTGGGAAAGGTTTGCACGTTTGTCATTGATTCGGGGAGTTGTGACAATCTGATTTCTGAAGAGGCAGTTCAAAAGTTGGCCTTGAAGACAGAGAGTCACCCGAAACCGTACAAGCTTCACTGGCTTAAAAAGGGAGGTGAAGTGACGGTATCTAAAAGGGCACTTGTTTCTATTTCTATTGGGTCAACGTACAAAGATGATGTTGTGTGTGATGTGGTCCCTATGGACGCGTGTCACTTATTGTTGGGTAGACCTTGGGAATATGAACGTAATATAGAGCATCACGGGCGGTCCAATACTTATAGCTTTATGTTTGGTGGTGTGAAGATCACTCTTGTCCCTAGCAAGCCTAAACAGTTAGCCACAAAACAGTCGGGTAATTTGTTGACCATCAGTCAGTTTCAAGATGAATTGGAGGACACAGACAGTGTTTTTGTTTTGATAGGGAAGGCAGTGCCCGAGGAAGTCGAAATTCCTGATGCTATGGTTCCTTTGCTTGAGGAATTTTCTGATGTGTTTCCTGTTGAATTGCCCGATGGATTGCCACCTTTGCGTGACATCCAACATCATATTGATTTGGAGCCTGGGTCACAGTTACCCAATAGACCACATTACAGGATGAGCCCTGGTGAGCATGAAGAGTTGCGAAGGCAGGTTGAGGAATTGATTTCTAAGGGGCATGTTCGTGAAAGTATGAGCCCTTGTGCTGTTCCTGCTTTATTGACTCCAACAAAAGATGGCCTATGGCGGTTTGGGTCATCGTCCGACTGAAAAAACGCTTATTTCTATTACTTATTTGCATTTTTATGATTTTTGGACTATTTTGGGCATTTTCTTTTAGGCCGTGTGTTTGGCCCGTTATCTTTTTAGGCCCATTTCGAATTTCGGTTTCTATTTATATGTCCCTCTAGTAATATGAATGATCAGAATTGATTTTTGAAATTATTGAAATTTTCACTTCAAATTCCGTGGCCTTTGGGTTGCAATTTGGGGGTTGGGAAGAACACACGGGTATTCTTAGAATCAACGTGTTTGATCTTCATTTCCGTATCACGCGCTACATCAGTTGGTATCAGAGCCGAATTCCTGGCTCAAAATGCCTCCGAGGAGAAACAACAACAGGCCTCTTGATGAAGTGTATGAACGAGAGTTGGAGCAGCGACTTATGAGCGAGGATGGATAAACGGTTGGATCAAGTGGTGAATCAGTTGACTGATCGGATGGCCGATTTGATCAATCGTAGGAGGCAGGGACCCAACGACGGGTATGGTTCTGATTTTAGTAACCCATTTGGTGATGGTTCGGCTTCCGAAGACGAACAGGAAGGGCGACCAAGGGGTGAACGTGGAGGGGGTAACAGGCGTTGGGATTCTGGGATAAGAGTTGATATTCCAGAATTTGATGGGTCTAATTTGAATCCGGAGGGGTTCATCGATTGGTTGGCTACCGTGGAGGAGGTGTTTGAGTACAAGGAGGTGCCTGAAAATAAGCGGGTGGCCTTGATCGCTACCAGGTTGCGTAGTAGGGCCTCTACGTGGTGGCAGCAATTGAAGTTAACACGAAACAGGCTCGGAAAGTCAAGGATCGT
Source organism: Helianthus tuberosus (assembly GCA_030545235.1). Lineage (NCBI taxonomy): Eukaryota > Viridiplantae > Streptophyta > Magnoliopsida > Asterales > Asteraceae > Helianthus > Helianthus tuberosus. The sequence continues at coordinate 140,012,209 of CM060411.1, read as the reverse complement.
GACATGGGCCAAGATGAGGAAGTGCTTGAGGTCCAACTTTTTGCCTCATAATTTTCAAAGGTTGATGTACCAACGTCTGCAGAATTTAAAACAGGGGGCGAAGTCTGTTGATGATTATACAACGAAGTTTTATCAATTGATTGCGAGGAATGATATTCAAGAACCGGAGGAACAACTTGTTTCTCGGTATATTGGGGGTCTAAGGGTTCAAATCATGGAGTCCGTTAATCTTTTTGATCCGTTAACCATTCCAGAGGCACACCAACGGGCGTTGGCCTTTGAGAAGCAAAACCGTCGGGTGGGCGGTTCATTTACTCCTGCTGGGGGAAACGTTGGGTCGGCCAGTGGGGCACCTCGTGGTGGGCCAAGTCAGCAAAAACCAGGGGTTAACAATACTGGGTCTTCTTCTAAGGGGGCTAGTAGTAGTGGTCCGAGATGTTTCAGTTGTGGTGAGACGGGCCATCGTCAAGCTGAGTGCAAGAAGGCTGGTAAACGACACTTGTTTGCTGAGTCTGAGGATGAACAGTATGAAGAATATGAAGATAACCCAGTGTACGATGAAGAAAATGAATATGAAGAGGAGGTTGTGACCGGTGATGTTGGGGTGAACTTGGTGGTTAGACGTTCTTGCTATACACCAAAGGCAGATGGGGATGATTGGCTGAAGCATAACATCTTCCACTCAACATGTACCATTTTGGGAAAGGTTTGCACGTTTGTCATTGATTCGGGGAGTTGTGACAATCTGATTTCTGAAGAGGCAGTTCAAAAGTTGGCCTTGAAGACAGAGAGTCACCCGAAACCGTACAAGCTTCAATGGCTTAAAAAGGGAGGTGAAGTGACGGTATCTAAAAGGGCACTTGTTTCTATTTCTATTGGGTCAACGTACAAAGATGATGTTGTGTGTGATGTGGTCCCTATGGACGCGTGTCACTTATTGTTGGGTAGACCTTGGGAATATGAACGTAATATAGAGCATCACGGGCGGTCCAATACTTATAGCTTTATGTTTGGTGGTGTGAAGATCACTCTTGTCCCTAGCAAGCCTAAACAGTTAGCCACAAAACAGTCGGGTAATTTGTTGACCATCAGTCAGTTTCAAGATGAATTGGAGGACACAGACAGTGTTTTTGTTTTGATAGGGAAGGCAGTGCCCGAGGAAGTCGAAATTCCTGATGCTATGGTTCCTCTGCTTGAGGAAATTTCTGATGTGTTTCCTGTTGAATTGCCCGATGGATTGCCACCTTTGCGTGACATCCAACATCATATTGATTTGGAGCCTGGGTCACAGTTACCCAATAGACCACATTACAGGATGAGCCCTGGTGAGCATGAAGAGTTGCGAAGGCAGGTTGAGGAATTGATTTCTAAGGGGCATGTTCGTGAAAGTATGAGCCCTTGTGCTGTTCCTGCTTTATTGACTCCAAAAAAAGATGGCCTATGGCGGTTTGGGTCATCGTCCGACTGAAAAAACGCTTATTTCTATTACTTATTTGCATTTTTATGATTTTTGGACTATTTTGGGCATTTTCTTTTAGGCCGTGTGTTTGGCCCGTTATCTTTTTTAGGCCCATTTCGAATTTCGGTTTCTATTTATATGTCCCTCTAGTAATATGAATGATCAGAATTGATTTTTGAAATTATTGGAATTTTCACTTCAAATTCCGTGGCCTTTGGGTTGCAATTTGGGGGTTGGGAAGAACACACGGGTATTCTTAGAATCAACGTGTTTGATCTTCGTTTCCGTATCACGCGCTACATCAGTTGGTATCAGAGCCGAATTCCTGGCTCAAAATGCCTCCGAGGAGAAACAACAACAGGCCTCTTGATGAAGTGTATGAACGAGAGTTGGAGCAGCGACTTATGGCGAGGATGGATGAACGGTTGGATCAAGTGGTGAATCAGTTGACTGATCGGATGGCCGATTTGATCAATCGTAGGAGGCAGGGACCCAACGACGGGTATGGTTCTGATTTTAGTAACCCATTTGGTGATGGTTCGGCTTCCGAAGACGAACAGGAAGGGCGACCAAGGGGTGAACGTGGAGGGGGTAACAGGCGTTGGGATTCTGGGATAAGAGTTGATATTCCAGAATTTGATGGGTCTAATTTGAATCCGGAGGGGTTCATCGATTGGTTGGCTACCGTGGAGGAGGTGTTTGAGTACAAGGAGGTGCCTGAAAATAAGCGGGTGGCCTTGATCGCTACCAGGTTGCGTGGTAGGGCCTCTGCGTGGTGGCAGCAATTGAAGTTAACACGAAACAGGATCGGAAAGTCAAGGATCGTGACATGGGCCAAGATGAGGAAGTGCTTGCGGTCCAACTTTTTGCCTCATAATTTTCAAAGGTTGATGTACCAACGTCTGCAGAATTTAAAACAGGGGGCGAAGTCTGTTGATGATTATACAACGGAGTTTTATCAATTGATTGCGAGGAATGATATTCAAGAACCGGAGGAACAACTTGTTTCTCGGTATATTGGGGGTCTAAGGGTTCAAATCATGGAGTCCGTTAATCTTTTTGATCCGTTAACCATTCCAGAGGCACACCAACGGGCGTTGGCCTTTGAGAAGCAAAACCGTCGGGTGGGCGGTTCATTTACTCCTGCTGGGGGAAACGTTGGGTCGGCCAGTGGGGCACCTCGTGGTGGGCCAAGTCAGCAAAAACCAGGGGTTAACAATACTGGGTCTTCTTCTAAGGGGGCTAGTAGTAGTGGTCCGAGATGTTTCAGTTGTGGTGAGACGGGCCATCGTCAAGCTGAGTGCAAGAAGGCTGGTAAACGACACTTGTTTGCTGAGTCTGAGGATGAACAGTATGAAGAATATGAAGATAACCCAGTGTACGATGAAGAAAATGAATATGAAGAGGAGGTTGTGACCGGTGATGTTGGGGTGAACTTGGTGGTTAGACGTTCTTGCTATACACCAAAGGCAGATGGGGATGATTGGCTGAAGCATAACATCTTCCACTCAACATGTACCATTTTGGGAAAGGTTTGCACGTTTGTCATTGATTCGGGGAGTTGTGACAATCTGATTTCTGAAGAGGCAGTTCAAAAGTTGGCCTTGAAGACAGAGAGTCACCCGAAACCGTACAAGCTTCAATGGCTTAAAAAGGGAGGTGAAGTGACGGTATCTAAAAGGGCACTTGTTTCTATTTCTATTGGGTCAACGTACAAAGATGATGTTGTGTGTGATGTGGTCCCTATGGACGCGTGTCACTTATTGTTGGGTAGACCTTGGGAATATGAACGTAATATAGAGCATCACGGGCGGTCCAATACTTATAGCTTTATGTTTGGTGGTGTGAAGATCACTCTTGTCCCTAGCAAGCCTAAACAGTTAGCCACAAAACAGTCGGGTAATTTGTTGACCATCAGTCAGTTTCAAGATGAATTGGAGGACACAGACAGTGTTTTTGTTTTGATAGGGAAGGCAGTGCCCGAGGAAGTCGAAATTCCTGATGCTATGGTTCCTTTGCTTGAGGAATTTTCTGATGTGTTTCCTGTTGAATTGCCCGATGGATTGCCACCTTTGCGTGACATCCAACATCATATTGATTTGGAGCCTGGGTCACAGTTACCCAATAGACCACATTACAGGATGAGCCCTGGTGAGCATGAAGAGTTGCGAAGGCAGGTTGAGGAATTGATTTCTAAGGGGCATGTTCGTGAAAGTATGAGCCCTTGTGCTGTTCCTGCTTTATTGACTCCAAAAAAAGATGGCCTATGGCGGTTTGGGTCATCGTCCGACTGAAAAAACGCTTATTTCTATTACTTATTTGCATTTTTATGATTTTTGGACTATTTTGGGCATTTTCTTTTAGGCCGTGTGTTTGGCCCGTTATCTTTTTTAGGCCCATTTCGAATTTCGGTTTCTATTTATATGTCCCTCTAGTAATATGAATGATCAGAATTGATTTTTGAAATTATTGGAATTTTCACTTCAAATTCCGTGGCCTTTGGGTTGCAATTTGGGGGTTGGGAAGAACACACGGGTATTCTTAGAATCAACGTGTTTGATCTTCGTTTCCATATCACGCGCTACATCAGTTGGTATCAGAGCCGAATTCCTGGCTCAAAATGCCTCCGAGGAGAAACAACAACAGGCCTCTTGATGAAGTGTATGAACGAGAGTTGGAGCAGCGACTTATGGCGAGGATGGATGAACGGTTGGATCAAGTGGTGAATCAGTTGACTGATCGGATGGCCGATTTGATCAATCGTAGGAGGCAGGGACCCAACGACGGGTATGGTTCTGATTTTAGTAATCCATTTGGTGATGGTTCGGCTTCCGAAGACGAACAGGAAGGGCGACCAAGGGGTGAACGTGGAGGGGGTAACAGGCGTTGGGATTCTGGGATAAGAGTTGATATTCCAGAATTTGATGGGTCTAATTTGAATCCGGAGGGGTTCATCGATTGGTTGGCTACCGTGGAGGAGGTGTTTGAGTACAAGGAGGTGCCTGAAAATAAGCGGGTGGCCTTGATCGCTACCAGGTTGCGTGGTAGGGCCTCTGCGTGGTGGCAGCAATTGAAGTTAACACGAAACAGGCTCGGAAAGTCAAGGATCGTGACATGGGCCAAGATGAGGAAGTGCTTGCGGTCCAACTTTTTGCCTCATAATTTTCAAAGGTTGATGTACCAACGTCTGCAGAATTTAAAACAGGGGGCGAAGTCTGTTGATGATTATACAACGGAGTTTTATCAATTGATTGCGAGGAATGATATTCAAGAACCGGAGGAACAACTTGTTTCTCGGTATATTGGGGGTCTAAGGGTTCAAATCATGGAGTCCGTTAATCTTTTTGATCCGTTAACCATTCCAGAGGCACACCAACGGGCGTTGGCCTTTGAGAAGCAAAACCGTCGGGTGGGCGGTTCATTTACTCCTGCTGGGGGAAACGTTGGGTCGGCCAGTGGGGCACCTCGTGGTGGGCCAAGTCAGCAAAAACCAGGGGTTAACAATACTGGGTCTTCTTCTAAGGGGGCTAGTAGTAGTGGTCCGAGATGTTTCAGTTGTGGTGAGACGGGCCATCGTCAAGCTGAGTGCAAGAAGGCTGGTAAACGACACTTGTTTGCTGAGTCTGAGGATGAACAGTATGAAGAATATGAAGATAACCCAGTGTACGATGAAGAAAATGAATATGAAGAGGAGGTTGTGACCGGTGATGTTGGGGTGAACTTGGTGGTTAGACGTTCTTGCTATACACCAAAGGCAGATGGGGATGATTGGCTGAAGCATAACATCTTCCACTCAACATGTACCATTTTGGGAAAGGTTTGCACGTTTGTCATTGATTCGGGGAGTTGTGACAATCTGATTTCTGAAGAGGCAGTTCAAAAGTTGGCCTTGAAGACAGAGAGTCACCCGAAACCGTACAAGCTTCAATGGCTTAAAAAGGGAGGTGAAGTGACGGTATCTAAAAGGGCACTTGTTTCTATTTCTATTGGGTCAACGTACAAAGATGATGTTGTGTGTGATGTGGTCCCTATGGACGCGTGTCACTTATTGTTGGGTAGACCTTGGGAATATGAACGTAATATAGAGCATCACGGGCGGTCCAATACTTATAGCTTTATGTTTGGTGGTGTGAAGATCACTCTTGTCCCTAGCAAGCCTAAACAGTTAGCCACAAAACAGTCGGGTAATTTGTTGACCATCAGTCAGTTTCAAGATGAATTGGAGGACACAGACAGTGTTTTTGTTTTGATAGGGAAGGCAGTGCCCGAGGAAGTCGAAATTCCTGATGCTATGGTTCCTTTGCTTGAGGAATTTTCTGATGTGTTTCCTGTTGAATTGCCCGATGGATTGCCACCTTTGCGTGACATCCAACATCATATTGATTTGGAGCCTGGGTCACAGTTACCCAATAGACCACATTACAGGATGAGCCCTGGTGAGCATGAAGAGTTGCGAAGGCAGGTTGAGGAATTGATTTCTAAGGGGCATGTTCGTGAAAGTATGAGCCCTTGTGCTGTTCCTGCTTTATTGACTCCAAAAAAAGATGGCCTATGGCGGTTTGGGTCATCGTCCGACTGAAAAAACGCTTATTTCTATTACTTATTTGCATTTTTATGATTTTTGGACAATTTTGGGCATTTTCTTTTAGGCCGTGTGTTTGGCCCGTTATCTTTTTTAGGCCCATTTCGAATTTCGGTTTCTATTTATATGTCCCTCTAGTAATATGAATGATCAGAATTGATTTTTGAAATTATTGAAATTTTCACTTCAAATTCCGTGGCCTTTGGGTTGCAATTTGGGGGTTGGGAAGAACACACGGGTATTCTTAGAATCAACGTGTTTGATCTTCGTTTCCGTATCACGCGCTACATCAGTTGGTATCAGAGCCGAATTCCTGGCTCAAAATGCCTCCGAGGAGAAACAACAACAGGCCTCTTGATGAAGTGTATGAACGAGAGTTCGAGCAGCGACTTATGGCGAGGATGGATGAACGGTTGGATCAAGTGGTGAATCAGTTGACTGATCGGATGGCCGATTTGATCAATCGTAGGAGGCAGGGACCCAACGACGGGTATGGTTCTGATTTTAGTAACCCATTTGGTGATGGTTCGGCTTCCGAAGACGAACAGGAAGGGCGACCAAGGGGTGAACGTGGAGGGGGTAACAGGCGTTGGGATTCTGGGATAAGAGTTGATATTCCAGAATTTGATGGGTCTAATTTGAATCCGGAGGGGTTCATCGATTGGTTGGCTACCGTGGAGGAGGTGTTTGAGTACAAGGAGGTGCCTGAAAATAAGCGGGTGGCCTTGATCGCTACCAGGTTGCGTGGTAGGGCCTCTGCGTGGTGGCAGCAATTGAAGTTAACACGAAACAGGCTCGGAAAGTCAAGGATCGTGACATGGGCCAAGATGAGGAAGTGCTTGCGGTCCAACTTTTTGCCTCATAATTTTCAAAGGTTGATGTACCAACGTCTGCATAATTTAAAACAGGGGGCGAAGTCTGTTGATGATTATACAACGGAGTTTTATCAATTGATTGCGAGGAATGATATTCAAGAACTGGAGGAACAACTTGTTTCTCGGTATATTGGGGGTCTAAGGGTTCAAATCATGGAGTCCGTTAATCTTTTTGATCCGTTAACCATTCCAGAGGCACACCAACGGGCGTTGGCCTTTGAGAAGCAAAACCGTCGGGTGGGCGGTTCATTTACTCCTGCTGGGGGAAACGTTGGGTCGGCCAGTGGGGCACCTCGTGGTGGGCCAAGTCAGCAAAAACCAGGGGTTAACAATACAGGGTCTTCTTCTAAGGGGGCTAGTAGTAGTGGTCCGAGATGTTTCAGTTGTGGTGAGACGGGCCATCGTCAAGCTGAGTGCAAGAAGGCTGGTAAACGACACTTGTTTGCTGAGTCTGAGGATGAACAGTATGAAGAATATGAAGATAACCCAGTGTACGATGAAGAAAATGAATATGAAGAGGAGGTTGTGACCGGTGATGTTGGGGTGAACTTGGTGGTTAGACGTTCTTGCTATACACCAAAGGCAGATGGGGATGATTGGCTGAAGCATAACATCTTCCACTCAACATGTACCATTTTGGGAAAGGTTTGCACGTTTGTCATTGATTCGGGGAGTTGTGACAATCTGATTTCTGAAGAGGCAGTTCAAAAGTTGGCCTTGAAGACAGAGAGTCACCCGAAACCGTACAAGCTTCAATGGCTTAAAAAGGGAGGTGAAGTGACGGTATCTAAAAGGGCACTTGTTTCTATTTCTATTGGGTCAACGTACAAAGATGATGTTGTGTGTGATGTGGTCCCTATGGACGCGTGTCACTTATTGTTGGGTAGACCTTGGGAATATGAACGTAATATAGAGCATCACGGGCGGTCCAATACTTATAGCTTTATGTTTGGTGGTGTGAAGATCACTCTTGTCCCTAGCAAGCCTAAACAGTTAGCCACAAAACAGTCGGGTAATTTGTTGACCATCAGTCAGTTTCAAGATGAATTGGAGGACACAGACAGTGTTTTTGTTTTGATAGGGAAGGCAGTGCCCGAGGAAGTCGAAATTCCTGATGCTATGGTTCCTTTGCTTGAGGAATTTTCTGATGTGTTTCCTGTTGAATTGCCCGATGGATTGCCACCTTTGCATGACATCCAACATCATATTGATTTGGAGCCTGGGTCACAGTTACCCAATAGACCACATTACAGGATGAGCCCTGGTGAGCATGAAGAGTTGCGAAGGCAGGTTGAGGAATTGATTTCTAAGGGGCATGTTCGTGAAAGTATGAGCCCTTGTGCTGTTCCTGCTTTATTGACTCCAAAAAAAGATGGCCTATGGCGGTTTGGGTCATCGTCCGACTGAAAAAACGCTTATTTCTATTACTTATTTGCATTTTTATGATTTTTGGACTATTTTGGGCATTTTCTTTTAGGCCGTGTGTTTGGCCCGTTATCTTTTTTAGGCCCATTTCGAATTTCGGTTTCTATTTATATGTCCCTCTAGTAATATGAATGATCAGAATTGATTTTTGAAATTATTGAAATTTTCACTTCAAATTCCGTGGCCTTTGGGTTGCAATTTGGGGGTTGGGAAGAACACACGGGTATTCTTAGAATCAACGTGTTTGATCTTCGTTTCCGTATCACGCGCTACATCAGTTGGTATCAGAGCCGAATTCCTGGCTCAAAATGCCTCCGAGGAGAAACAACAACAGGCCTCTTGATGAAGTGTATGAACGAGAGTTGGAGCAGCGACTTATGGCGAGGATGGATGAACGGTTGGATCAAGTGGTGAATCAGTTGACTGATCGGATGGCCGATTTGATCAATCGTAGGAGGCAGGGACCCAACGACGGGTATGGTTCTGATTTTAGTAACCCATTTGGTGATGGTTCGGCTTCCGAAGACGAACAGGAAGGGCGACCAAGGGGTGAACGTGGAGGGGGTAACAGGCGTTGGGATTCTGGGATAAGAGTTGATATTCCAGAATATGATGGGTCTAATTTGAATCCGGAGGGGTTCATCGATTGGTTGGCTACCGTGGAGGAGGTGTTTGAGTACAAGGAGGTGCCTGAAAATAAGCGGGTGGCCTTGATCGCTACCAGGTTGCGTGGTAGGGCCTCTGCGTGGTGGCAGCAATTGAAGTTAACACGAAACAGGCTCGGAAAGTCAAGGATCGTGACATGGGCCAAGATGAGGAAGTGCTTGCGGTCCAACTTTTTACCTCATAATTTTCAAAGGTTGATGTACCAACGTCTGCAGAATTTAAAACAGGGGGCGAAGTCTGTTGATGATTATACAACGGAGTTTTATCAATTGATTGCGAGGAATGATATTCAAGAACCGGAGGAACAACTTGTTTCTCGGTATATTGGGGGTCTAAGGGTTCAAATCATGGAGTCCGTTAATCTTTTTGATCCGTTAACCATTCCAGAGGCACACCAACGGGCGTTGGCCTTTGAGAAGCAAAACCGTCGGGTGGGCGGTTCATTTACTCCTGCTGGGGGAAACGTTGGGTCGGCCAGTGGGGCACCTCGTGGTGGGCCAAGTCAGCAAAAACCAGGGGTTAACAATACTGGGTCTTCTTCTAAGGGGGCTAGTAGTAGTGGTCCGAGATGTTTCAGTTGTGGTGAGACGGGCCATCGTCAAGCTGAGTGCAAGAAGGCTGGTAAACGACACTTGTTTGCTGAGTCTGAGGATGAACAGTATGAAGAATATGAAGATAACCCAGTGTACGATGAAGAAAATGAATATGAAGAGGAGGTTGTGACCGGTGATGTTGGGGTGAACTTGGTGGTTAGACGTTCTTGCTATACACCAAAGGCAGATGGGGATGATTGGCTGAAGCATAACATCTTCCACTCAACATGTACCATTTTGGGAAAGGTTTGCACGTTTGTCATTGATTCGGGGAGTTGTGACAATCTGATTTCTGAAGAGGCAGTTCAAAAGTTGGCCTTGAAGACAGAGAGTCACCCGAAACCGTACAAGCTTCAATGGCTTAAAAAGGGAGGTGAAGTGACGGTATCTAAAAGGGCACTTGTTTCTATTTCTATTGGGTCAACGTACAAAGATGATGTTGTGTGTGATGTGGTCCCTATGGACGCGTGTCACTTATTGTTGGGTAGACCTTGGGAATATGAACGTAATATAGAGCATCACGGGCGGTCCAATACTTATAGCTTTATGTTTGGTGGTGTGAAGATCACTCTTGTCCCTAGCAAGCCTAAACAGTTAGCCACAAAACAGTCGGGTAATTTGTTGACCATCAGTCAGTTTCAAGATGAATTGGAGGACACAGACAGTGTTTTTGTTTTGATAGGGAAGGCAGTGCCCGAGGAAGTCGAAATTCCTGATGCTATGGTTCCTTTGCTTGAGGAATTTTCTGATGTGTTTCCTGTTGAATTGCCCGATGGATTGCCACCTTTGCATGACATCCAACATCATATTGATTTGGAGCCTGGGTCACAGTTACCCAATAGACCACATTACAGGATGAGCCCTGGTGAGCATGAAGAGTTGCGAAGGCAGGTTGAGGAATTGATTTCTAAGGGGCATGTTCGTGAAAGTATGAGCCCTTGTGCTGTTCCTGCTTTATTGACTCCAAAAAAAGATGGCCTATGGCGGTTTGGGTCATCGTCCGACTGAAAAAACGCTTATTTCTATTACTTATTTGCATTTTTATGATTTTTGGACTATTTTGGGCATTTTCTTTTAGGCCGTGTGTTTGGCCCGTTATCTTTTTTAGGCCCATTTCGAATTTCGGTTTCTATTTATATGTCCCTCTAGTAATATGAATGATCAGAATTGATTTTTGAAATTATTGAAATTTTCACTTCAAATTCCGTGGCCTTTGGGTTGCAATTTGGGGGTTGGGAAGAACACACGGGTATTCTTAGAATCAACGTGTTTGATCTTCGTTTCCGTATCACGCGCTACATCAGTTGGTATCAGAGCCGAATTCCTGGCTCAAAATGCCTCCGAGGAGAAACAACAACAGGCCTCTTGATGAAGTGTATGAACGAGAGTTGGAGCAGCGACTTATGGCGAGGATGGATGAACGGTTGGATCAAGTGGTGAATCAGTTGACTGATCGGATGGCCGATTTGATCAATCGTAGGAGGCAGGGACCCAACGACGGGTATGGTTCTGATTTTAGTAACCCATTTGGTGATGGTTCGGCTTCCGAAGACGAACAGGAAGGGCGACCAAGGGGTGAACGTGGAGGGGGTAACAGGCGTTGGGATTCTGGGATAAGAGTTGATATTCCAGAATTTGATGGGTCTAATTTGAATCCGGAGGGGTTCATCGATTGGTTGGCTACCGTGGAGGAGGTGTTTGAGTACAAGGAGGTGCCTGAAAATAAGCGGGTGGCCTTGATCGCTACCAGGTTGCGTGGTAGGGCCTCTGCGTGGTGGCAGCAATTGAAGTTAACACGAAACAGGCTCGGAAAGTCAAGGATCGTGACATGGGCCAAGATGAGGAAGTGCTTGCGGTCCAACTTTTTGCCTCATAATTTTCAAAGGTTGATGTACCAACGTCTGCAGAATTTAAAACAGGGGGCGAAGTCTGTTGATGATTATACAACGGAGTTTTATCAATTGATTGCGAGGAATGATATTCAAGAACCGGAGGAACAACTTGTTTCTCGGTATATTGGGGGTCTAAGGGTTCAAATCATGGAGTCCGTTAATCTTTTTGATCCGTTAACCATTCCAGAGGCACACCAACGGGCGTTGGCCTTTGAGAAGCAAAACCGTCGGGTGGGCGGTTCATTTACTCCTGCTGGGGGAAACGTTGGGTCGGCCAGTGGGGCACCTCGTGGTGGGCCAAGTCAGCAAAAACCAGGGGTTAACAATACTGGGTCTTCTTCTAAGGGGGCTAGTAGTAGTGGTCCGAGATGTTTCAGTTGTGGTGAGACGGGACATCGTCAAGCTGAGTGCAAGAAGGCTGGTAAACGACACTTGTTTGCTGAGTCTGAGGATGAACAGTATGAAGAATATGAAGATAACCCAGTGTACGATGAAGAAAATGAATATGAAGAGGAGGTTGTGACCGGTGATGTTGGGGTGAACTTGGTGGTTAGACGTTCTTGCTATACACCAAAGGCAGATGGGGATGATTGGCTGAAGCATAACATCTTCCACTCAACATGTACCATTTTGGGAAAGGTTTGCACGTTTGTCATTGATTCGGGGAGTTGTGACAATCTGATTTATGAAGAGGCAGTTCAAAAGTTGGCCTTGAAGACAGAGAGTCACCCGAAACCGTACAAGCTTCAATGGCTTAAAAAGGGAGGTGAAGTGACGGTATCTAAAAGGGCACTTGTTTCTATTTCTATTGGGTCAACGTACAAAGATGATGTTGTGTGTGATGTGGTCCCTATGGACGCGTGTCACTTATTGTTGGGTAGACCTTGGGAATATGAACGTAATATAGAGCATCACGGGCGGTCCAATACTTATAGCTTTATGTTTGGTGGTGTGAAGATCACTCTTGTCCCTAGCAAGCCTAAACAGTTAGCCACAAAACAGTCGGGTAATTTGTTGACCATCAGTCAGTTTCAAGATGAATTGGAGGACACAGACAGTGTTTTTGTTTTGATAGGGAAGGCAGTGCCCGAGGAAGTCGAAATTCCTGATGCTATGGTTCCTTTGCTTGAGGAATTTTCTGATGTGTTTCCTGTTGAATTGCCCGATGGATTGCCACCTTTGCGTGACATCCAACATCATATTGATTTGGAGCCTGGGTCACAGTTACCCAATAAACCACATTACAGGATGAGCCCTGGTGAGCATGAAGAGTTGCGAAGGCAGGTTGAGGAATTGATTTCTAAGGGGCATGTTCGTGAAAGTATGAGCCCTTGTGCTGTTCCTGCTTTATTGACTCCAAAAAAAGATGGCCTATGGCGGTTTGGGTCATCGTCCGACTGAAAAAACGCTTATTTCTATTACTTATTTGCATTTTTATGATTTTTGGACTATTTTGGGCATTTTCTTTTAGGCCGTGTGTTTGGCCCGTTATCTTTTTTAGGCCCATTTCGAATTTCGGTTTCTATTTATATGTCCCTCTAGTAATATGAATGATCAGAATTGATTTTTGAAATTATTGAAATTTTCACTTCAAATTCCGTGGCCTTTGGGTTGCAATTTGGGGGTTGGGAAGAACACACGGGTATTCTTAGAATCAACGTGTTTGATCTTCGTTTCCGTATCACGCGCTACATCAGTTGGTATCAGAGCCGAATTCCTGGCTCAAAATGCCTCCGAGGAGAAACAACAACAGGCCTCTTGATGAAGTGTATGAACGAGAGTTGGAGCAGCGACTTATGGCGAGGATGGATGAATGGTTGGATCAAGTGGTGAATCAGTTGACTGATCGGATGGCCGATTTGATCAATCGTAGGAGGCAGGGACCCAACGACGGGTATGGTTCTGATTTTAGTAACCCATTTGGTGATGGTTTGGCTTCCGAAGACGAACAGGAAGGGCGACCAAGGGGTGAACGTGGAGGGGGTAACAGGCGTTGGAATTCTGGGATAAGAGTTGATATTCCAGAATTTGATGGGTCTAATTTGAATCTGGAGGGGTTCATCGATTGGTTGGCTACCGTGGAGGAGGTGTTTGAGTACAAGGAGGTGCCTGAAAATAAGCGGGTGGCCTTGATCGCTACCAGGTTGCGTGGTAGGGCCTCTGCGTGGTGGCAGCAATTGAAGTTAACACGAAACAGGCTCGGAAAGTCAAGGATCGTGACATGGGCCAAGATGAGGAAGTGCTTGCGGTCCAACTTTTTGCCTCATAATTTTCAAAGGTTGATGTACCAACGTCTGCAGAATTTAAAACAGGGGGCGAAGTCTGTTGATGATTATACAACGGAGTTTTATCAATTGATTGCGAGGAATGATATTCAAGAACCGGAGGAACAACTTGTTTCTCGGTATATTGGGGGTCTAAGGGTTCAAATCATGGAGTCCGTTAATCTTTTTGATCCGTTAACCATTCCAGAGGCACACCAACGGGCGTTGGCCTTTGAGAAGCAAAACCGTCGGGTGGGCGGTTCATTTACTCCTGCTGGGGGAAACGTTGGGTCGGCCAGTGGGGCACCTCGTGGTGGGCCAAGTAAGCAAAAACCAGGGGTTAACAATACTGGGTCTTCTTCTAAGGGGGCTAGTAGTAGTGGTCCGAGATGTTTCAGTTGTGGTGAGACGGGCCATCGTCATGCTGAGTGCAAGAAGGCTGGTAAACGACACTTGTTTGCTGAGTCTGAGGATGAACAGTATGAAGAATATGAAGATAACCCAGTGTACGATGAAGAAAATGAATATGAAGAGGAGGTTGTGACCGGTGATGTTGGGGTGAACTTGGTGGTTAGACGTTCTTGCTATACACCAAAGGCAGATGGGGATGATTGGCTGAAGCATAACATCTTCCACTCAACATGTACCATTTTGGGAAAGGTTTGCACGTTTGTCATTGATTCGGGGAGTTGTGACAATCTGATTTCTGAAGAGGCAGTTCAAAAGTTGGCCTTGAAGACAGAGAGTCACCCGAAACCGTACAAGCTTCAATGGCTTAAAAAGGGAGGTGAAGTGACGGTATCTAAAAGGGCACTTGTTTCTATTTCTATTGGGTCAACGTACAAAGATGATGTTGTGTGTGATGTGGTCCCTATGGACGCGTGTCACTTATTGTTGGGTAGACCTTGGGAATATGAACGTAATATAGAGCATCACGGGCGGTCCAATACTTATAGCTTTATGTTTGGTGGTGTGAAGATCACTCTTGTCCCTAGCAAGCCTAAACAGTTAGCCACAAAACAGTCGGGTAATTTGTTGACCATCAGTCAGTTTCAAGATGAATTGGAGGACACAGACAGTGTTTTTGTTTTGATAGGGAAGGCAGTGCCCGAGGAAGTCGAAATTCCTGATGCTTTGGTTCCTTTGCTTGAGGAATTTTCTGATGTGTTTCCTGTTGAATTGCCCGATGGATTGCCACCTTTGCGTGACATCCAACATCATATTGATTTGGAGCCTGGGTCACAGTTACCCAATAGACCACATTACAGGATGAGCCCTGGTGAGCATGAAGAGTTGCGAAGGCAGGTTGAGGAATTGATTTCTAAGGGGCATGTTCGTGAAAGTATGAGCCCTTGTGCTGTTCCTGCTTTATTGACTCCAAAAAAAGATGGCCTATGGCGGTTTGGGTCATCGTCCGACTGAAAAAACGCTTATTTCTATTACTTATTTGCATTTTTATGATTTTTGGACTATTTTGGGCATTTTCTTTTAGGCCGTGTGTTTGGCCCGTTATCTTTTTTAGGCCCCTTTCGAATTTTGGTTTCTATTTATATGTCCCTCTAGTAATATGAATGATCAGAATTGATTTTTGAAATTATTGAAATTTTCACTTCAAATTCCGTGGCCTTTGGGTTGCAATTTGGGGGTTGGGAAGAACACACGGGTATTCTTAGAATCAACGTGTTTGATCTTCGTTTCCGTATCACGCGCTACATCAGTTGGTATCAGAGCCGAATTCCTGGCTCAAAATGCCTCCGAGGAGAAACAACAACAGGCCTCTTGATGAAGTGTATGAACGAGAGTTGGAGCAGCGACTTATGGCGAGGATGGATGAACGGTTGGATCAAGTGGTGAATCAGTTGACTGATCGGATGGCCGATTTGATCAATCGTAGGAGGCAGGGACCCAACGACGGGTATGGTTCTGATTTTAGTAACCCATTTGGTGATGGTTCGGCTTCCGAAGACGAACAGGAAGGGCGACCAAGGGGTGAACGTGGAGGGGGTAACAGGCGTTGGGATTCTGGGATAAGAGTTGATATTCCAGAATTTGATGGGTCTAATTTGAATCCGGAGGGGTTCATCGATTGGTTGGCTACCGTGGAGGAGGTGTTTGAGTACAAGGAGGTGCCTGAAAATAAGCGGGTGGCCTTGATCGCTACCAGGTTGCGTGGTAGGGCCTCTGCGTGGTGGCAGCAATTGAAGTTAACACGAAACAGGCTCGGAAAGTCAAGGATCGTGACATGGGCCAAGATGAGGAAGTGCTTGCGGTCCAACTTTTTGCCTCATAATTTTCAAAGGTTGATGTACCAACGTCTGCAGAATTTAAAACAGGGGGCGAAGTCTGTTGATGATTATACAACGGAGTTTTATCAATTTATTGTGAGGAATGATATTCAAGAACCGGAGGAACAACTTGTTTCTCGGTATATTGGGGGTCTAAGGGTTCAAATCATGGAGTCCGTTAATCTTTTTGATCCGTTAACCATTCCAGAGGCACACCAACGGGCGTTGGCCTTTGAGAAGCAAAACCGTCGGGTGGGCGGTTCATTTACTCCTGCTGGGGGAAACGTTGGGTCGGCCAGTGGGGCACCTCGTGGTGGGCCAAGTCAGCAAAAACCAGGGGTTAACAATACTGGGTCTTCTTCTAAGGGGGCTAGTAGTAGTGGTCCGAGATGTTTCAGTTGTGGTGAGACGGGACATCGTCAAGCTGAGTGCAAGAAGGCTGGTAAACGACACTTGTTTGCTGAGTCTGAGGATGAACAGTATGAAGAATATGAAGATAACCCAGTGTACGATGAAGAAAATGAATATGAAGAGGAGGTTGTGACCGGTGATGTTGGGGTGAACTTGGTGGTTAGACGTTCTTGCTATACACCAAAGGCAGATGGGGATGATTGGCTGAAGCATAACATCTTCCACTCAACATGTACCATTTTGGGAAAGGTTTGCACGTTTGTCATTGATTCGGGGAGTTGTGACAATCTGATTTATGAAGAGGCAGTTCAAAAGTTGGCCTTGAAGACAGAGAGTCACCCGAAACCGTACAAGCTTCAATGGCTTAAAAAGGGAGGTGAAGTGACGGTATCTAAAAGGGCACTTGTTTCTATTTCTATTGGGTCAACGTACAAAGATGATGTTGTGTGTGATGTGGTCCCTATGGACGCGTGTCACTTATTGTTGGGTAGACCTTGGGAATATGAACGTAATATAGAGCATCACGGGCGGTCCAATACTTATAGCTTTATGTTTGGTGGTGTGAAGATCACTCTTGTCCCTAGCAAGCCTAAACAGTTAGCCACAAAACAGTCGGGTAATTTGTTGACCATCAGTCAGTTTCAAGATGAATTGGAGGACACAGACAGTGTTTTTGTTTTGATAGGGAAGGCAGTGCCCGAGGAAGTCGAAATTCCTGATGCTTTGGTTCCTTTGCTTGAGGAATTTTCTGATGTGTTTTCTGTTGAATTGCCCGATGGATTGCCACCTTTGCGTGACATCCAACATCATATTGATTTGGAGCCTGGGTCACAGTTACCCAATAGACCACATTACAGGATGAGCCCTGGTGAGCATGAAGAGTTGCGAAGGCAGGTTGAGGAATTGATTTCTAAGGGGCATGTTCGTGAAAGTATGAGCCCTTGTGCTGTTCCTGCTTTATTGACTCCAAAAAAAGATGGCCTATGGCGGTTTGGGTCATCGTCCGACTGAAAAAACGCTTATTTCTATTACTTATTTGCATTTTTATGATTTTTGGACTATTTTGGGCATTTTCTTTTAGGCCGTGTGTTTGGCCCGTTATCTTTTTTAGGCCCCTTTCGAATTTCGGTTTCTATTTATATGTCCCTCTAGTAATATGAATGATCAGAATTGATTTTTGAAATTATTGAAATTTTCACTTCAAATTCCGTGGCCTTTGGGTTGCAATTTGGGGGTTGGGAAGAACACACGGGTATTATTAGAATCAACGTGTTTGATCTTCGTTTCCGTATCACGCGCTACATCAGTTGGTATCAGAGCCGAATTCCTGGCTCAAAATGCCTCCGAGGAGAAACAACAACAGGCCTCTTGATGAAGTGTATGAACGAGAGTTGGAGCAGCGACTTATGGCGAGGATGGATGAACGGTTGGATCAAGTGGTGAATCAGTTGACTGATCGGATGGCCGATTTGATCAATCGTAGGAGGCAGGGACCCAACGACGGGTATGGTTCTGATTTTAGTAACCCATTTGGTGATGGTTCGGCTTCCGAAGACGAACAGGAAGGGCGACCAAGGGGTGAACGTGGAGGGGGTAACAGGCGTTGGGATTCTGGGATAAGAGTTGATATTCCAGAATTTGATGGGTCTAATTTGAATCCGGAGGGGTTCATCGATTGGTTGGCTACCGTGGAGGAGGTGTTTGAGTACAAGGAGGTGCCTGAAAATAAGCGGGTGGCCTTGATCGCTACCAGGTTGCGTGGTAGGGCCTCTGCGTGGTGGCAGCAATTGAAGTTAACACGAAACAGGCTCGGAAAGTCAAGGATCGTGACATGGGCCAAGATGAGGAAGTGCTTGCGGTCCAACTTTTTGCCTCATAATTTTCAAAGGTTGATGTACCAACGTCTGCAGAATTTAAAACAGGGGGCGAAGTCTGTTGATGATTATACAACGGAGTTTTATCAATTGATTGCGAGGAATGATATTCAAGAACCGGAGGAACAACTTGTTTCTCGGTATATTGGGGGTCTAAGGGTTCAAATCATGGAGTCCGTTAATCTTTTTGATCCGTTAACCATTCCAGAGGCACACCAACGGGCGTTGGCCTTTGAGAAGCAAAACCGTCGGGTGGGCGGTTCATTTACTCCTGCTGGGGGAAACGTTGGGTCGGCCAGTGGGGCACCTCGTGGTGGGCCAAGTAAGCAAAAACCAGGGGTTAACAATACTGGGTCTTCTTCTAAGGGGGCTAGTAGTAGTGGTCCGAGATGTTTCAGTTGTGGTGAGACGGGCCATCGTCAAGCTGAGTGCAAGAAGGCTGGTAAACGACACTTGTTTGCTGAGTCTGAGGATGAACAGTATGAAGAATATGAAGATAACCCAGTGTACGATGAAGAAAATGAATATGAAGAGGAGGTTGTGACCGGTGATGTTGGGGTGAACTTGGTGGTTAGACGTTCTTGCTATACACCAAAGGCAGATGGGGATGATTGGCTGAAGCATAACATCTTCCACTCAACATGTACCATTTTGGGAAAGGTTTGCACGTTTGTCATTGATTCGGGGAGTTGTGACAATCTGATTTCTGAAGAGGCAGTTCAAAAGTTGGCCTTGAAGACAGAGAGTCACCCGAAACCGTACAAGCTTCAATGGCTTAAAAAGGGAGGTGAAGTGACGGTATCTAAAAGGGCACTTGTTTCTATTTCTATTGGGTCAACGTACAAAGATGATGTTGTGTGTGATGTGGTCCCTATGGACGCGTGTCACTTATTGTTGGGTAGACCTTGGGAATATGAACGTAATATAGAGCATCACGGGCGGTCCAATACTTATAGCTTTATGTTTGGTGGTGTGAAGATCACTCTTGTCCCTAGCAAGCCTAAACAGTTAGCCACAAAACAGTCGGGTAATTTGTTGACCATCAGTCAGTTTCAAGATGAATTGGAGGACACAGACAGTGTTTTTGTTTTGATAGGGAAGGCAGTGCCCGAGGAAGTCGAAATTCCTGATGCTATGGTTCCTTTGCTTGAGGAATTTTCTGATGTGTTTCCTGTTGAATTGCCCGATGGATTGCCACCTTTGCGTGACATCCAACATCATATTGATTTGGAGCCTGGGTCACAGTTACCCAATAGACCACATTACAGGATGAGCCCTGGTGAGCATGAAGAGTTGCGAAGGCAGGTTGAGGAATTGATTTCTAAGGGGCATGTTCGTGAAAGTATGAGCCCTGGTGCTGTTCCTGCTTTATTGACTCCAAAAAAAGATGGCCTATGGCGGTTTGGGTCATCGTCCGACTGAAAAAACGCTTATTTCTATTACTTATTTGCATTTTTATGATTTTTGGACTATTTTGGGCATTTTCTTTTAGGCCGTGTGTTTGGCCCGTTATCTTTTTTAGGCCCCTTTCGAATTTCGGTTTCTATTTATATGTCCCTCTAGTAATATGAATGATCAGAATTGATTTTTGAAATTATTGAAATTTTCACTTCAAATTCCGTGGCCTTTGGGTTGCAATTTGGGGGTTGGGAAGAACACACGGGTATTCTTAGAATCAACGTGTTTGATCTTCGTTTCCGTATCACGCGCTACATCAGTTGGTATCAGAGCCGAATTCCTGGCTCAAAATGCCTCCGAGGAGAAACAACAACAGGCCTCTTGATGAAGTGTATGAACGAGAGTTGGAGCAGCGACTTATGGCGAGGATGGATGAACGGTTGGATCAAGTGGTGAATCAGTTGACTGATCGGATGGCCGATTTGATCAATCGTAGGAGGCAGGGACCCAACGACGGGTATGGTTCTGATTTTAGTAACCCATTTGGTGATGGTTCGGCTTCCGAAGACGAACAGGAAGGGCGACCAAGGGGTGAACGTGGAGGGGGTAACAGGCGTTGGGATTCTGGGATAAGAGTTGATATTCCAGAATTTGATGGGTCTAATTTGAATCCGGAGGGGTTCATCGATTGGTTGGCTACCGTGGAGGAGGTGTTTGAGTACAAGGAGGTGCCTGAAAATAAGCGGGTGGCCTTGATCGCTACCAGGTTGCGTGGTAGGGCCTCTGCGTGGTGGCAGCAATTGAAGTTAACACGAAACAGGCTCGGAAAGTCAAGGATCGTGACATGGGCCAAGATGAGGAAGTGCTTGCGGTCCAACTTTTTGCCTCATAATTTTCAAAGGTTGATGTACCAACGTCTGCAGAATTTAAAACAGGGGGCGAAGTCTGTTGATGATTATACAACGGAGTTTTATCAATTGATTGCGAGGAATGATATTCAAGAACCGGAGGAACAACTTGTTTCTCGGTATATTGGGGGTCTAAGGGTTCAAATCATGGAGTCCGTTAATCTTTTTGATCCGTTAACCATTCCAGAGGCACACCAACGGGCGTTGGCCTTTGAGAAGCAAAACCGTCGGGTGGGCGGTTCATTTACTCCTGCTGGGGGAAACGTTGGGTCGGCCAGTGGGGCACCTCGTGGTGGGCCAAGTAAGCAAAAACCAGGGGTTAACAATACTGGGTCTTCTTCTAAGGGGGCTAGTAGTAGTGGTCCGAGATGTTTCAGTTGTGGTGAGACGGGCCATCGTCAAGCTGAGTGCAAGAAGGCTGGTAAACGACACTTGTTTGCTGAGTCTGAGGATGAACAGTATGAAGAATATGAAGATAACCCAGTGTACGATGAAGAAAATGAATATGAAGAGGAGGTTGTGACCGGTGATGTTGGGGTGAACTTGGTGGTTAGACGTTCTTGCTATACACCAAAGGCAGATGGGGATGATTGGCTGAAGCATAACATCTTCCACTCAACATGTACCATTTTGGGAAAGGTTTGCACGTTTGTCATTGATTCGGGGAGTTGTGACAATCTGATTTCTGAAGAGGCAGTTCAAAAGTTGTCCTTGAAGACAGAGAGTCACCCGAAACCGTACAAGCTTCAATGGCTTAAAAAGGGAGGTGAAGTGACGGTATCTAAAAGGGCACTTGTTTCTATTTCTATTGGGTCAACGTACAAAGATGATGTTGTGTGTGATGTGGTCCCTATGGACGCGTGTCACTTATTGTTGGGTAGACCTTGGGAATATGAACGTAATATAGAGTATCACGGGCGGTCCAATACTTATAGCTTTATGTTTGGTGGTGTGAAGATCACTCTTGTCCCTAGCAAGCCTAAACAGTTAGCCACAAAACAGTCGGGTAATTTGTTGACCATCAGTCAGTTTCAAGATGAATTGGAGGACGCAGACAGTGTTTTTGTTTTGATAGGGAAGGCAGTGCCCGAGGAAGTCGAAATTCCTGATGTTATGGTTCCTTTGCTTGAGGAATTTTCTGATGTGTTTCCTGTTGAATTGCCCGATGGATTGCCACCTTTGCGTGACATCCAACATCATATTGATTTGGAGCCTGGGTCACAGTTACCCAATAGACCACATTACAGGATGAGCCCTGGTGAGCATGAAGAGTTGCGAAGGCAGGTTGAGGAATTGATTTCTAAGGGGCATGTTCGTGAAAGTATGAGCCCTTGTGCTGTTCCTGCTTTATTGACTCCAAAAAAAGATGGCCTATGGCGGTTTGGGTCATCGTCCGACTGAAAAAACGCTTATTTCTATTACTTATTTGCATTTTTATGATTTTTGGACTATTTTGGGCATTTTCTTTTAGGCCGTGTGTTTGGCCCGTTATCTTTTTTAGGCCCATTTCGAATTTCGGTTTCTATTTATATGTCCCTCTAGTAATATGAATGATCAGAATTGATTTTTGAAATTATTGAAATTTTCACTTCAAATTCCGTGGCCTTTGGGTTGCAATTTGGGGGTTGGGAAGAACACACGGGTATTCTTAGAATCAACGTGTTTGATCTTCGTTTCCGTATCACGCGCTACATCAGTTGGTATCAGAGCCGAATTCCTGGCTCAAAATGCCTCCGAGGAGAAACAACAACAGGCCTCTTGATGAAGTGTATGAACGGGAGTTGGAGTAGCGACTTATGGCGAGAATGGATGAACGGTTGGATCAAGTGGTGAATCAGTTGACTGATCGGATGGCCGATTTGATCAATCGTAGGAGGCAGGGACCCAACGACGGGTATGGTTCTGATTTTAGTAACCCATTTGGTGATGGTTCGGCTTCCGAAGACGAACAGGAAGGGCGACCAAGGGGTGAACGTGGAGGGGGTAACAGGCGTTGGGATTCTAGGATAAGAGTTGATATTCCAGAATTTGATGTGTCTAATTTGAATCCGGAGGGGTTCATCGATTGGTTGGCCACCGTGGAGGAGGTGTTTGAGTACAAGGAGGTGCCTGAAAATAAGCGGGTGGCCTTGATCGCTACCAGGTTGCGTGGTAGGGCCTCTGCGTGGTGGCAGCAATTGAAGTTAACAGGAAACAGGCTCGGAAAGTCAAGGATCGTGACATGGGCCAAGATGAGGAAGTGCTTGCGGTCCAACTTTTTGCCTCATAATTTTCAAAGGTTGATGTACCAACGTCTGCAAAATTTAAAACAGGGGGCGAAGTCTGTTGATGATTATACAACGGAGTTTTATCAATTGATTGCGAGGAATGATATTCAAGAACCGGAGGAACAACTTGTTTCTCGGTATATTGGGGGTCTAAGGGTTCAAATCATGGAGTCCGTTAATCTTTTTGATCCGTTAACCATTCCAGAGGCACACCAACGGGCGTTGGCCTTTGAGAAGAAAAACCGTCGGGTGGGCGGTTCATTTACTCCTGCTGGGGGAAACGTTGGGTCGGCCAGTGGGGCACCTCGTGGTGGGCCAAGTCAGCAAAAACCAGGGGTTAACAATACTGGGTCTTCTTCTAAGGGGGCTAGTAGTAGTGGTCCGAGATGTTTCAGTTGTGGTGAGACGGGCCATCGTCAAGCTGAGTGCAAGAAGGCTGGTAAACGACACTTGTTTGCTGAGTCTGAGGATGAACAGTATGAAGAATATGAAGATAACCCAGTGTACGATGAAGAAAATGAATATGAAGAGGAGGTTGTGACCGGTGACGTTGGGGTGAACTTGGTGGTTAGACGTTCTTTGCTATACACCAAAGGCAGATGGGGATGATTGGCTGAAGCATAACATCTTCCACTCAACATGTACCATTTTGGGAAAGGTTTGCACGTTTGTCATTGATTCGAGGAGTTGTGACAATCTGAATTCTGAAGAGGCAGTTCAAAAGTTGGCCTTGAAGACAGAGAGTCACCCGAAACCGTACAAGCTTCAATGGCTTAAAAAGGGAGGTGAAGTGACGGTATCTAAAAGGGCACTTGTTTCTATTTTTATTGGGTCAACGTACAAAGATGATGTTGTGTGTGATGTGGTCCCTATGGACGCGTGTCACTTATTGTTGGGTAGACCTTGGGAATATGAACGTAATATAGAGCATCACGGGCGGTCCAATACTTATAGCTTTATGTTTGGTGGTGTGAAGATCACTCTTGTCCCTAGGAAGCCTAAACAGTTAGCCACAAAACAGTCGGGTAATTTGTTGACCATCAGTCAGTTTCAAGATGAATTGGAGGACACAGACAGTGTTTTTGTTTTGATAGGGAAGGCAGTGCCCGAGGAAGTCGAAATTCCTGATGATATGGTTCCTTTGCTTGAGGAATTTTCTGATGTGTTTCCTGTTGAATTGCCCGATGGATTGCCACCTTTGCGTGACATCCAACATCATATTGATTTGGAGCCTGGGTCACAGTTACCCAATAGACCACATTACAGGATGAGCCCTGGTGAGCATGAAGAGTTGCGAAGGCAGGTTGAGGAATTGATTTCTAAGGGGCATGTTCATGAAAGTATGAGCCCTTGTGCTGTTCCTGCTTTATTGACTCCAAAAAAAGATGGCCTATGGCGGTTTGGGTCATCGTCCGACTGAAAAAACGCTTATTTCCATTACTTATTTGCATTTTTATGATTTTTGGACTATTTTGGGCATTTTCTTTTAGGCCGTGTGTTTGGCCCGTTATCTTTTTTAAGCCCATTTCGAATTTCGGTTTCTATTTATATGTCCCTCTAGTAATATGAATGATCAGAATTGATTTTTGAAATTATTGAAATTTTCACTTCAAATTCCGTGGCCTTTGGGTTGCAATTTGGGGGTTGGGAAGAACACACGGGTATTCTTAGAATCAACGTGTTTGATCTTCGTTTCCGTATCACGCGCTACATCAGTTGGTATCAGAGCCGAATTCCTGGCTCAAAATGCCTCCGAGGAGAAACAACAACAGGCCTCTTGATGAAGTGTATGAACGAGAGTTGGAGCAGCGACTTATGGCGAGGATGGATGAATGGTTGGATCAAGTGGTGAATCAGTTGACTGATCGGATGGCCGATTTGATCAATCGTAGGAGGCAGGGACCCAACGACGGGTATGGTTCTGATTTTAGTAACCCATTTGGTGATGGTTCGGCTTCCGAAGACGAACAGGAAGGGCGACCAAGGGGTGAACGTGGAGGGGGTAACAGGCGTTGGGATTCTGGGATACGAGTTGATATTCCAGAATTTGATGGGTCTAATTTGAATCCGGAGGGGTTCATCGATTGGTTGGCTACCGTGGAGGAGGTGTTTGAGTACAAGGAGGTGCCTGAAAATAAGCGGGTGGCCTTGATCGCTACCAGGTTGCGTGGTAGGGCCTCTGCGTGGTGGCAGCAATTGAAGTTAACACGAAACAAGCTCGGAAAGTCAAGGATCGTGACATGGGCCAAGATGAGGAAGTGCTTGCGGTCCAACTTTTTGCCTCATAATTTTCAAAGGTTGATGTACCAACGTCTGCAGAATTTAAAACTGGGGGCGAAGTCTGTTGATGATTATACAACGGAGTTTTATCAATTGTTTGCGAGGAATGATATTCAAGAACCGGAGGAACAACTTGTTTCTCGGTATATTGGGGGTCTAAGGGTTCAAATCATGGAGTCCGTTAATCTTTTTGATCCGTTAACCATTCCAGAGGCACACCAACGGGCGTTGGCCTTTGAGAAGCAAAACCGTCGGGTGGGCGGTTCATTTACTCCTGCTGGGGGAAACGTTGGGTCGGCCAGTAGGGCACCTCGTGGTGGGCCAAGTCAGCAAAAACCAGGGGTTAACAATACTGGGTCTTCTTCTAAGGGGGCTAGTAGTAGTGGTCCGAGATGTTTCAGTTGTGGTGAGACGGGCCATCGTCAAGCTGAGTGCAAGAAGGCTGGTAAACGACACTTGTTTGCTGAGTCTGAGGATGAACAGTATGAAGAATATGAAGATAACCCAGTGTACGATGAAGAAAATGAATATGAAGAGGAGGTTGTGACCGGTGATGTTGGGGTGAACTTGGTGGTTAGACGTTCTTGCTATACACCAAAGGCAGATGGGGATGATTGGCTGAAGCATAACATCTTCCACTCAACATGTACCATTTTGGGAAAGGTTTGCACGTTTGTCATTGATTCGGGGAGTTGTGACAATCTGATTTCTGAAGAGGCAGTTCAAAAGTTGGCCTTGAAGACAGAGAGTCACCCGAAACCGTACAAGCTTCAATGGCTTAAAAAGGGAGGTGAAGTGACGGTATCTAAAAGGGCACTTGTTTCTATTTCTAGTGGGTCAACGTACAAAAATGATGTTGTGTGTGATGTGGTCCCTATGGACGCGTGTCACTTATTGTTGGGTAGACCTTAGGAATATGAACGTAATATAGAGCATCACGGGCGGTCCAATACTTATAGCTTTATGTTTGGTGGTGTGAAGATCACTCTTGTCCCTAGCAAGCCTAAACAGTTAGCCACAAAACAGTCGGGTAATTTGTTGACCATCAGTCAGTTTCAAGATGAATTGGAGGACACAGACAGTGTTTTTGTTTTGATAGGGAAGGCAGTGCCCGAGGAAGTCGAAATTCCTGATGCTATGGTTCCTTTGCTTGAGGAATTTTCTGATGTGTTTCCTGTTGAATTGCCCGATGGATTGCCACCTTTGCGTGACATCCAACATCATATTGATTTGGAGCCTGGGTCACAGTTACCCAATAGACCACATTACAGGATGAGCCCTAGTGAGCATGAAGAGTTGCGAAGGCAGGTTGAGGAATTGATTTCTAAGGGGCATGTTCGTGAAAGTATGAGCCCTTGTGCTGTTCCTGCTTTATTGACTCCAAAAAAAGATGGCCTATGGCGGTTTGGGTCATCGTCCGACTGAAAAAACGCTTATTTCTATTACTTATTTGCATTTTTATGATTTTTGGACTATTTTGGGCATTTTCTTTTAGGCCGTGTGTTTGGCCCGTTATCTTTTTTAGGCCCATTTCGAATTTCGGTTTCTATTTATATGTCCCTCTAGTAATATGAATGATCAGAATTGATTTTTGAAATTATTGAAATTTTCACTTCAAATTCCGTGGCCTTTTGGTTGCAATTTGGGGGTTGGGAAGAACACACGGGTATTCTTAGAATCAACGTGTTTGATCTTCGTTTCCGTATCACGCGCTACATCAGTTGGTATCAGAGCCGAATTCCTGGCTCAAAATGCCTCCGAGGAGAAACAACAACAGGCCTCTTGATGAAGTGTATGAACGAGAGTTGGAGCAGCGACTTATGGCGAGGATGGATGAACGGTTGGATCAAGTGGTGAATCAGTTGACTGATCGGATGGCCGATTTGATCAATCGTAGGAGGCAGGGACCCAACGACAGGTATGGTTCTGATTTTAGTAACCCATTTAGTGATGGTTCGGCTTCCGAAGACGAACAGGAAGGGCGACCAAGGGGTGAACGTGGAGGGGGTAACAGGCGTTGGGATTCTGGGATAAGAGTTGATATTCCAGAATTTGATGGGTCTAATTTGAATCCGGAGGGGTTCATCGATTGGTTGGCTACCGTGGAGGAGGTGTTTGAGTACAAGGAGGTGCCTGAAAATAAGCGGGTGGCCTTGATCGCTACCAGGTTGCGTGGTAGGGCCTCTGCGTGGTGGCAGCAATTGAAGTTAACACGAAACAGGCTCGGAAAGTCAAGGATCGCGACATGGGCCAAGATGAGGAAGTGCTTGCGGTCCAACTTTTTGCCTCATAATTTTCAAAGGTTGATGTACCAACGTCTGCAGAATTTAAAACAGGGGGCGAAGTCTGTTGATGATTATACAACGGAGTTTTATCAATTGATTGCGAGGAATGATATTCAAGAACCGGAGGAACAACTTGTTTCTCGGTATATTGGGGGTCTAAGGGTTCAAATCATGGAGTCCGTTAATCTTTTTGATCCGTTAACCATTCCAGAGGCACACCAACGGGCGTTGGCCTTTGAGAAGCAAAACCGTCGGGTGGGCGGTTCATTTACTCCTGCTGGGGAAACGTTGGGTCGGCCATTGGGGCACCTCGTGGTGGGCCAAGTCAGCAAAAACCATGGGTTAACAATACTGGGTCTTCTTCTAAGGGGGCTAGTAGTAGTGGTCCGAGATGTTTCAGTTGTGGTGAGACGGGCCATCGTCAAGCTGAGTGCAAGAAGGCTGGTAAACGACACTTGTTTGCTGAGTCTGAGGATGAACAGTATGAAGAATATGAAGATAACCCAGTGTACGATGAAGAAAATGAATATGAAGAGGAGGTTGTGACCGGTGATGTTGGGGTGAACTTGGTGGTTAGACGTTCTTGCTATACACCAAAGGCAGATGGGGATGATTGGCTGAAGCATAACATCTTCCACTCAACATGTACCATTTTGGGAAAGGTTTGCACGTTTGTCATTGATTCGGGGAGTTGTGACAATCTGATTTCTGAAGAGGCAGTTCAAAAGTTGGCCTTGAAGACAGAGAGTCACCCGAAACCGTACAAGCTTCAATGGCTTAAAAAGGGAGGTGAAGTGACGGTATCTAAAAGGGCACTTGTTTCTATTTCTATTGGGTCAACGTACAAAGATGATGTTGTGTGTGATGTGGTCCCTATGGATGCGTGTCACTTATTGTTGGGTAGACCTTGGGAATATGAACGTAATATAGAGCATCACGGGCGGTCCAATACATATAGCTTTATGTTTGGTGGTGTGAAGATCACTCTTGTCCCTAGCAAGCCTAAACAGTTAGCCACAAAACAGTCGGGTAATTTGTTGACCATCAGTCAGTTTCAAGATGAATTGGAGGACACAGACAGTGTTTTTGTTTTGATAGGGAAGGCAGTGCCCGAGGAAGTCGAAATTCCTGATGCTATGGTTCCTTTGCTTGAGGAATTTTCTGATGTGTTTCCTGTTGAATTGCCCGATGGATTGCCACCTTTGCGTGACATCCAACATCATATTGATTTGGAGCCTGGGTCACAGTTACCCAATAGACCACATTACAGGATGAGCCCTGGTGAGCATGAAGAGTTGCGAAGGCAGGTTGAGGAATTGATTTCTAAGGGGCATGTTCGTGAAAGTATGAGCCCTTGTACTGTTCCTGCTTTATTGACTCCAAAAAAAGATGGCCTATGGCGGTTTGGGTCATCGTCCGACTGAAAAAACGCTTATTTCTATTACTTATTTGCATTTTTATGATTTTTGGACTATTTTGGGCATTTTCTTTTAGGCCGTGTGTTTGGCCCGTTATCTTTTTTAGGCCCATTTCGAATTTCGGTTTCTATTTATATGTCCCTCTAGTAATATGAATGATCAGAATTGATTTTTGAAATTATTGAAATTTTCACTTCAAATTCCGTGGCCTTTGGGTTGCAATTTGGGGGTTGGGAAGAACACACGGGTATTCTTAGAATCAACGTGTTTGATCTTCGTTTCCGTATCACGCGCTACATCAGTTGGTATCAGAGCCGAATTCCTGGCTCAAAATGCCTCCGAGGAGAAACAACAACAGGCCTCTTGATGAAGTGTATGAACGAGAGTTGGAGCAGCGACTTATGGCGAGGATGGATGAACGGTTGGATCAAGTGGTGAATCAGTTGACTGATCGGATGGCCGATTTGATCAATCGTAGGAGGCAGGGACCCAACGACGGGTATGGTTCTGATTTTAGTAACCCATTTGGTGATGGTTCCGCTTCCGAAGACGAACAGGTAGGGCGACCAAGGGGTGAACGTGGAGGGGGTAACAGGCGTTGGGATTCTGGGATAAGAGTTGATATTCCAGAATTTGATGGGTCTAATTTGAATCCGGAGGGGTTCATCGATTGGTTGGCTACCGTGGAGGAGGTGTTTGAGTACAAGGAGGTGCCTGAAAATAAGCGGGTTGCCTTGATCGCTACCAGGTTGCGTGGTAGGGCCTCTGCGTGGTGGCAGCAATTGAAGTTAACACGAAACAGGCTCGGAAAGTCAAGGATCGTGACATGGGCCAAGATGAGGAAGTGCTTGCGGTCCAACTTTTTGCCTCATAATTTTCAAAGGTTGATGTACCAACGTCTGCAGAATTTAAAACAGGGGGCGAAGTCTGTTGATGATTATACAACGGAGTTTTATCAATTGATTGCGAGGAATGATATTCAAGAACCGGAGGAACAACTTGTTTCTCGGTATATTGGGGGTCTAAGGGTTCAAATCATGGAGTCCGTTAATCTTTTTGATCCGTTAACCATTCCAGAGGCACACCAACGGGCGTTGGCCTTTGAGAAGCAAAACCGTCGGGTGGGCGGTTCATTTACTCCTGCTGGGGGAAACGTTGGGTCAGCCAGTGGGGCACCTCGTGGTGGGCCAAGTCAGCAAAAACCAGGGGTTAACAATACTGGGTCTTCTTCTAAGGGGGCTAGTAGTAGTGGTCCGAGATGTTTCAGTTGTGGTGAGACGGGCCATCGTCAAGCTGAGTGCAAGAAGGCTGGTAAACGACACTTGTTTGCTGAGTCTGAGGATGAACAGTATGAAGAATATGAACATAACCCAGTGTACGATGAAGAAAATGAATATGAAGAGGAGGTTGTGACCGGTGATGTTGGGGTGAACTTGGTGGTTAGACGTTCTTGCTATACACCAAAGGCAGATGGGGATGATTGGCTGAAGCATAACATCTTCCACTCAACATGTACCATTTTGGGAAAGGTTTGCACGTTTGTCATTGATTCGGGGAGTTGTGACAATCTGATTTCTGAAGAGGCAGTTCAAAAGTTGGCCTTGAAGACAGAGAGTCACCCGAAACCGTACAAGCTTCAATGGCTTAAAAAGGGAGGTGAAGTGACGGTATCTAAAAGGGCACTTGTTTCTATTTCTATTGGGTCAATGTACAAAGATGATGTTGTGTGTGATGTGGTCCCTATGGATGCGTGTCACTTATTGTTGGGTAGACCTTGGGAATATGAACGTAATATAGAGCATCACGGGCGGTCCAATACATATAGCTTTATGTTTGGTGGTGTGAAGATCACTCTTGTCCCTAGCAAGCCTAAACAGTTAGCCATAAAACAGTCGGGTAATTTGTTGACCATCAGTCAGTTTCAAGATGAATTGGAGGACACAGACAGTGTTTTTGTTTTGATAGGGAAGGCAGTGCCCGAGGAAGTCGAAATTCCTGATGCTATGGTTCCTTTGCTTGAGGAATTTTCTGATGTGTTTCCTGTTGAATTGCCCGATGGATTGCCACCTTTGCGTGACATCTAACATCATATTGATTTGGAGCCTGGGTCACAGTTACCCAATAGACCACATTACAGGATGAGCCCTGGTGAGCATGAAGAGTTGCGAAGGCAGGTTGAGGAATTGATTTCTAAGGGGCATGTTCGTGAAAGTA
Organism: Helianthus tuberosus; assembly: GCA_030545235.1. Classification (NCBI taxonomy): domain Eukaryota; kingdom Viridiplantae; phylum Streptophyta; class Magnoliopsida; order Asterales; family Asteraceae; genus Helianthus; species Helianthus tuberosus. The sequence continues at coordinate 139,981,113 of CM060411.1, read as the reverse complement.
TGAGCCCTTGTGCTGTTCCTGCTTTATTGACTCCAAAAAAAGATGGCCTATGGCGGTTTGGGTCATCGTCCGACTGAAAAAACGCTTATTTCTATTACTTATTTGCATTTTTATGATTTTTGGACTATTTTGGGCATTTTCTTTTAGGCCGTGTGTTTGGCCCGTTATCTTTTTTAGGCCCATTTCGAATTTCGGTTTCTATTTATATGTCCCTCTAGTAATATGAATGATCAGAATTGATTTTTGAAATTATTGAAATTTTCACTTCAAATTCCGTGGCCTTTGGGTTGCAATTTGGGGGTTGGGAAGAACACACGGGTATTCTTAGAATCAACGTGTTTGATCTTCGTTTCCGTATCACGCGCTACATCAGTTGGTATCAGAGCCGAATTCCTGGCTCAAAATGTCTCCGAGGAGAAACAACAACAGGCCTCTTGATGAAGTGTATGAACGAGAGTTGGAGCAGCGACTTATGGCGAGGATGGATGAACGGTTGGATCAAGTGGTGAATCAGTTGACTGATCGGATGGCCGATTTGATCAATCGTAGGAGGCAGGGACCCAACGACGGGTATGGTTCTGATTTTAGTAACCCATTTGGTGATGGTTCGGCTTCCGAAGACGAACAGGTAGGGCGACCAAGGGGTGAACGTGGAGGGGGTAACAGGCGTTGGGATTCTGGGATAAGAGTTGATATTCCAGAATTTGATGGGTCTAATTTGAATCCGGAGGGGTTCATCGATTGGTTGGCTACCGTGGAGGAGGTGTTTGAGTACAAGGAGGTGCCTGAAAATAAGCGGGTCGCCTTGATCGCTACCAGGTTGCGTGGTAGGGCCTCTGCGTGGTGGCAGCAATTGAAGTTAACACGAAACAGGCTCGGAAAGTCAAGGATCGTGACATGGGCCAAGATGAGGAAGTGCTTGCGGTCCAACTTTTTGCCTCATAATTTTCAAAGGTTGATGTACCAACGTCTGCAGAATTTAAAACAGGGGGCGAAGTCTGTTGATGATTATACAACGGAGTTTTATCAATTGATTGCGAGGAATGATATTCAAGAACCGGAGGAACAACTTGTTTCTCGGTATATTGGGGGTCTAAGGGTTCAAATCATGGAGTTCGTTAATCTTTTTGATCCGTTAACCATTCCAGAGGCACACCAACGGGCGTTGGCCTTTGAGAAGAAAAACCGTCGGGTGGGCGGTTCATTTACTCCTGCTGGGGGAAACGTTGGGTCGGCCAGTGGGGCACCTCGTGGTGGGCCAAGTCAGCAAAAACCAGGGGTTAACAATACTGGGTCTTCTTCTAAGGGGGCTAGTAGTAGTGGTCCGAGATGTTTCAGTTGTGGTGAGACGGGCCATCGTCAAGCTGAGTGCAAGAAGGCTGGTAAACGAAACTTGTTTGCTGAGTCTGAGGATGAACATTATGAAGAATATGAAGATAACCCAGTGTACGATGAAGAAAATGAATATGAAGAGGAGGTTGTGACCGGTGATGTTGGGGTGAACTTGGTGGTTAGACGTTCTTGCTATACACCAAAGGCAGATGGGGATGATTGGCTGAAGCATAACATCTTCCACTCAACATGTACCATTTTGGGAAAGGTTTGCACGTTTGTCATTGATTTGGGGAGTTGTGACAATCTGATTTCTGAAGAGGCAGTTCAAAAGTTGGCCTTGAAGACAGAGAGTCACCCGAAACCGTACAAGCTTCAATGGCTTAAAAAGGGAGGTGAAGTGACGGTATCTAAAAGGGCACTTGTTTCTATTTCTATTGGGTCAACGTACAAAGATGATGTTGTGTGTGATGTGGTCCCTATGGACGCGTGTCACTTATTGTTGGGTAGACCTTGGGAATATGAACGTAATATAGAGCATCACGGGCGGTCCAATACTTATAGCTTTATGTTTGGTGGTGTGAAGATCACTCTTGTCCCTAGCAAGCCTAAACAGTTAGCCACAAAACAGTCGGGTAATTTGTTGACCATCAGTCAGTTTCAAGATGAATTGGAGGACACAGACAGTGTTTTTGTTTTGATAGGGAAGGCAGTGCCCGAGGAAGTCGAAATTCTTGATGCTATGGTTCCTTTGCTTGAGGAATTTTCTGATGTGTTTCCTGTTGAATTGCCCGATGGATTGCCACCTTTGCGTGACATCCAACATCATATTGATTTGGAGCCTGGGTCACAGTTACCCAATAGACCACATTACAGGATGAGCCCTGGTGAGCATGAAGAGTTGCGAAGGCAGGTTGAGGAATTGATTTCTAAGGGGCATGTTCGTGAAAGTATGAGCCCTTGTGCTGTTCCTGCTTTATTGACTCCAAAAAAAGATGGCCTATGGCGGTTTGGGTCATCGTCCGACTGAAAAAACGCTTATTTCTATTACTTATTTGCATTTTTATGATTTTTGGACTATTTTGGGCATTTTCTTTTAGGCCGTGTGTTTGGCCCGTTATCTTTTTTAGGCCCATTTCGAATTTCGGTTTCTATTTATATGTCCCTCTAGTAATATGAATGATCAGAATTGATTTTTGAAATTATTGAAATTTTCACTTCAAATTCCGTGGCCTTTGGGTTGCAATTTGGGGGTTGGGAAGAACACACGGGTATTCTTAGAATCAACGTGTTTGATCTTCGTTTCCGTATCACGCGCTACATCAGTTGGTATCAGAGCCGAATTCCTGGCTCAAAATGCCTCCGAGGAGAAACAACAACAGGCCTCTTGATGAAGTGTATGAACGAGAGTTGGAGCAGCGACTTATGGCGAGGATGGATGAACGGTTGGATCAAGTGGTGAATCAGTTGACTGATCGGATGGCCGATTTGATCAATCGTAGGAGGCAGGGACCCAACGACGGGTATGGTTCTGATTTTAGTAACCCATTTGGTGATGGTTCGGCTTCCGAAGACGAACAGGTAGGGCGACCAAGGGGTGAACGTGGAGGGGGTAACAGGCGTTGGGATTCTGGGATAAGAGTTGATATTCCAGAATTTGATGGGTCTAATTTGAATCCGGAGGGGTTCATCGATTGGTTGGCTACCGTGGAGGAGGTGTTTGAGTACAAGGAGGTGCCTGAAAATAAGCGGGTGGCCTTGATCGCTACCAGGTTGCGTGGTAGGGCCTCTGCGTGGTGGCAGCAATTGAAGTTAACACGAAACAGGCTCGGAAAGTCAAGGATCGTGACATGGGCCAAGATGAGGAAGTGCTTGCGGTCCAACTTTTTGCCTCATAATTTTCAAAGGTTGATGTACCAACGTCTGCAGAATTTAAAACAGGGGGCGAAGTCTGTTGATGATTATACAACGGAGTTTTATCAATTGATTGCGAGGAATGATATTCAAGAACCGGAGGAACAACTTGTTTCTCGGTATATTGGGGGTCTAAGGGTTCAAATCATGGAGTCCGTTAATCTTTTTGATCCGTTAACCATTCCAGAGGCACACCAACGGGCGTTGGCCTTTGAGAAGAAAAACCGTCGGGTGGGCGGTTCATTTACTCCTGCTGGGGGAAACGTTGGGTCGGCCAGTGGGGCACCTCGTGGTGGGCCAAGTCAGCAAAAACCAGGGGTTAACAATACTGGGTCTTCTTCTAAGGGGGCTAGTAGTAGTGGTCCGAGATGTTTCAGTTGTGGTGAGACGGGCCATCGTCAAGCTGAGTGCAAGAAGGCTGGTAAACGACACTTGTTTGCTGAGTCTGAGGATGAACAGTATGAAGAATATGAAGATAACCCAGTGTACGATGAAGAAAATGAATATGAAGAGGAGGTTGTGACCGGTGACGTTGGGGTGAACTTGGTGGTTAGACGTTCTTTGCTATACACCAAAGGCAGATGGGGATGATTGGCTGAAGCATAACATCTTCCACTCAACATGTACCATTTTGGGAAAGGTTTGCACGTTTGTCATTGATTCGAGGAGTTGTGACAATCTGATTTCTGAAGAGGCAGTTCAAAAGTTGGCCTTGAAGACAGAGAGTCACCCGAAACCGTACAAGCTTCAATGGCTTAAAAAGGGAGGTGAAGTGACGGTATCTAAAAGGGCACTTGTTTCTATTTCTATTGGGTCAACGTACAAAGATGATGTTGTGTGTGATGTGGTCCCTATGGACGCGTGTCACTTATTGTTGGGTAGACCTTGGGAATATGAACGTAATATAGAGCATCACGGGCGGTCCAATACTTATAGCTTTATGTTTGGTGGTGTGAAGATCACTCTTGTCCCTAGCAAGCCTAAACAGTTAGCCACAAAACAGTCGGGTAATTTGTTGACCATCAGTCAGTTTCAAGATGAATTGGAGGACACAGACAGTGTTTTTGTTTTGATAGGGAAGGCAGTGCCCGAGGAAGTCGAAATTCCTGATGATATGGTTCCTTTGCTTGAGGAATTTTCTGATGTGTTTCCTGTTGAATTGCCCGATGGATTGCCACCTTTGCGTGACATCCAACATCATATTGATTTGGAGCCTGGGTCACAGTTACCCAATAGACCACATTACAGGATGAGCCCTGGTGAGCATGAAGAGTTGCGAAGGCAGGTTGAGGAATTGATTTCTAAGGGGCATGTTCATGAAAGTATGAGCCCTTGTGCTGTTCCTGCTTTATGGACTCCAAAAAAAGATGGCCAATGGCGGTTTGGGTCATCGTCCGACTGAAAAAACGCTTATTTCCATTACTTATTTGCATTTTTATGATTTTTGGACTATTTTGGGCATTTTCTTTTAGGCCGTGTGTTTGGCCCGTTATCTTTTTTAAGCCCATTTCGAATTTCGGTTTCTATTTATATGTCCCTCTAGTAATATGAATGATCAGAATTGATTTTTGAAATTATTGAAATTTTCACTTCAAATTCCGTGGCCTTTGGGTTGCAATTTGGGGGTTGGGAAGAACACACGGGTATTCTTAGAATCAACGTGTTTGATCTTCGTTTCCGTATCACGCGCTACATCAGTTGGTATCAGAGCCGAATTCCTGGCTCAAAATGCCTCCGAGGAGAAACAACAACAGGCCTCTTGATGAAGTGTATGAACGAGAGTTGGAGCAGCGACTTATGGCGAGGATGGATGAATGGTTGGATCAAGTGGTGAATCAGTTGACTGATCGGATGGCCGATTTGATCAATCGTAGGAGGCAGGGACCCAACGACGGGTATGGTTCTGATTTTAGTAACCCATTTGGTGATGGTTCGGCTTCCGAAGACGAACAGGAAGGGCGACCAAGGGGTGAACGTGGAGGGGGTAACAGGCGTTGGGATTCTGGGATAAGAGTTGATATTCCAGAATTTGATGGGTCTAATTTGAATCCGGAGGGGTTCATCGATTGGTTGGCTACCGTGGAGGAGGTGTTTGAGTACAAGGAGGTGCCTGAAAATAAGCGGGTGGCCTTGATCGCTACCAGGTTGCGTGGTAGGGCCTCTGCGTGGTGGCAGCAATTGAAGTTAACACGAAACAGGCTCGGAAAGTCAAGGATCGTGACATGGGCCAAGATGAGGAAGTGCTTGCGGTCCAACTTTTTGCCTCATAATTTTCAAAGGTTGATGTACCAACGTCTGCAGAATTTAAAACAGGGGGCGAAGTCTGTTGATGATTATACAACGGAGTTTTATCAATTGATTGCGAGGAATGATATTCAAGAACCGGAGGAACAACTTGTTTCTCGGTATATTGGGGGTCTAAGGGTTCAAATCATGGAGTCCGTTAATCTTTTTGATCCGTTAACCATTCCAGAGGCACACCAACGGGCGTTGGCCTTTGAGAAGCAAAACCGTCGGGTGGGCGGTTCATTTACTCCTGCTGGGGGAAACGTTGGGTCGGCCAGTGGGGCACCTCGTGGTGGGCCAAGTCAGCAAAAACCAGGGGTTAACAATACTGGGTCTTCTTCTAAGGGGGCTAGTAGTAGTGGTCCGAGATGTTTCAGTTGTGGTGAGACGGGCCATCGTCAAGCTGAGTGCAAGAAGGCTGGTAAACGACACTTGTTTGCTGAGTCTGAGGATGAACAGTATGAATAATATGAAGATAACCCAGTGTACGATGAATAAAATGAATATGAAGAGGAGGTTGTGACCGGTGATGTTGGGGTGAACTTGGTGGTTAGACGTTCTTGCTATACACCAAAGGCAGATGGGGATGATTGGCTGAAGCATAACATCTTCCACTCAACATGTACCATTTTGGGAAAGGTTTGCACGTTTGTCATTGATTCGGGGAGTTGTGACAATCTGATTTCTGAAGAGGCAGTTCAAAAGTTGGCCTTGAAGACAGAGAGTCACCCGAAACCGTACAAGCTTCAATGGCTTAAAAAGGGAGGTGAAGTGACGGTATCTAAAAGGGCACTTGTTTCTATTTCTAGTGGGTCAACGTACAAAAATGATGTTGTGTGTGATGTGGTCCCTATGGACGCGTGTCACTTATTGTTGGGTAGACCTTAGGAATATGAACGTAATATAGAGCATCACGGGCGGTCCAATACTTATAGCTTTATGTTTGGTGGTGTGAAGATCACTCTTGTCCCTAGCAAGCCTAAACAGTTAGCCACAAAACAGTCGGGTATTTTGTTGACCATCAGTCAGTTTCAAGATGAATTGGAGGACACAGACAGTGTTTTTGTTTTGATAGGGAAGGCAGTGCCCGAGGAAGTCGAAATTCCTGATGCTATGGTTCCTTTGCTTGAGGAATTTTCTGATGTGTTTCCTGTTGAATTGCCCGATGGATTGCCACCTTTGCGTGACATCCAACATCATATTGATTTGGAGCCTGGGTCACAGTTACCCAATAGACCACATTACAGGATGAGCCCTGGTGAGCATGAAGAGTTGCGAAGGCAGGTTGAGGAATTGATTTCTAAGGGGCATGTTCGTGAAAGTATGAGCCCTTGTGCTGTTCCTGCTTTATTGACTCCAAAAAAAGATGGCCTATGGCGGTTTGGGTCATCGTCCGACTGAAAAAACGCTTATTTCTATTACTTATTTGCATTTTTATGATTTTTGGACTATTTTGGGCATTTTCTTTTAGGCCGTGTGTTTGGCCCGTTATCTTTTTTAGGCCCATTTCGAATTTCGGTTTCTATTTATATGTCCCTCTAGTAATATGAATGATCAGAATTGATTTTTGAAATTATTGAAATTTTCACTTCAAATTCCGTGGCCTTTTGGTTGCAATTTGGGGGTTGGGAAGAACACACGGGTATTCTTAGAATCAACGTGTTTGATCTTCGTTTCCGTATCACGCGCTACATCAGTTGGTATCAGAGCCGAATTCCTGGCTCAAAATGCCTCCGAGGAGAAACAACAACAGGCCTCTTGATGAAGTGTATGAACGAGAGTTGGAGCAGCGACTTATGGCGAGGATGGATGAACGGTTGGATCAAGTGGTGAATCAGTTGACTGATCGGATGGCCGATTTGATCAATCGTAGGAGGCAGGGACCCAACGACGGGTATGGTTCTGATTTTAGTAACCCATTTGGTGATGGTTCGGCTTCCGAAGACGAACAGGAAGGGCGACCAAGGGGTGAACGTGGAGGGGGTAACAGGCGTTGGGATTCTGGGATAAGAGTTGATATTCCAGAATTTGATGGGTCTAATTTGAATCCGGAGGGGTTCATCGATTGGTTGGCTACCGTGGAGGAGGTGTTTGAGTACAAGGAGGTGCCTGAAAATAAGCGGGTGGCCTTGATCGCTACCAGGTTGCGTGGTAGGGCCTCTGCGTGGTGGCAGCAATTGAAGTTAACACGAAACAGGCTCGGAAAGTCAAGGATCGTGACATGGGCCAAGATGAGGAAGTGCTTGCGGTCCAACTTTTTGCCTCATAATTTTCAAAGGTTGATGTACCAACGTCTGCAGAATTTAAAACAGGGGGCGAAGTCTGTTGATGATTATACAACGGAGTTTTATCAATTGATTGCGAGGAATGATATTCAAGAACCGGAGGAACAACTTGTTTCTCGGTATATTGGGGGTCTAAGGGTTCAAATCATGGAGCCCGTTAATCTTTTTGATCCGTTAACCATTCCAGAGGCACACCAACGGGCGTTGGCCTTTGAGAAGCAAAACCGTCGGGTGGGCGGTTCATTTACTCCTGCTGGGGGAAACGTTGGGTCGGCCAGTGGGGCACCTCGTGGTGGGCCAAGTCAGCAAAAACCAGGGGTTAACAATACTGGGTCTTCTTCTAAGGGGGCTAGTAGTAGTGGTCCGAGATGTTTCAGTTGTGGTGAGACGGGCCATCGTCAAGCTGAGTGCAAGAAGGCTGGTAAACGACACTTGTTTGCCGAGTCTGAGGATGAACAGTATGAAGAATATGAAGATAACCCAGTGTACGATAAAGAAAATGAATATGAAGAGGAGGTTGTGACCGGTGATGTTGGGGTGAACTTGGTGGTTAGACGTTCTTGCTATACACCAAAGGCAGATGGGGATGATTGGCTGAAGCATAACATCTTCCACTCAACATGTACCATTTTGGGAAAGGTTTGCACGTTTGTCATTGATTCGGGGAGTTGTGACAATCTGATTTCTGAAGAGGCAGTTCAAAAGTTGGCCTTGAAGACAGAGAGTCACCCGAAACCGTACAAGCTTCAATGGCTTAAAAAGGGAGGTGAAGTGACGGTATCTAAAAGGGAACTTGTTTCTATTTCTATTGGGTCAACGTACAAAGATGATGTTGTGTGTGATGTGGTCCCTATGGACGCGTGTCACTTATTGTTGGGTAGACCTTGGGAATATGAACGTAATATAGAGCATCACGGGCGGTCCACTACTTATAGCTTTATGTTTGGTGAAGATCACTCTTGTCCCTAGCAAGCCTAAATAGTTAGCCACAAAACAGTCGGGTAATTTGTTGACCATCAGTCAGTTTCAAGATGAATTGGAGGACACAGACAGTGTTTTTGTTTTGATAGGGAAGGCAGTGCCCGAGGAAGTCGAAATTCCTGATGCTATGGTTCCTTTGCTTGAGGAATTTTCTGATGTGTTTCCTGTTGAATTTCCCGATGGATTGCCACCTTTGCGTGACATCCAACATCATATTGATTTGGAGCCTGGGTCACAGTTACCCAATAGACCACATTACAGGATGAGCCCTGGTGAGCATGAAGAGTTGCGAAGGCAGGTTGAGGAATTGATTTCTAAGGGGCATGTTCGTGAAAGTATGAGCCCTTGTGCTGTTCCTGCTTTATTGACTCCAAAAAAAGATGGCCTATGGCGGTTTGGGTCATCGTCCGACTGAAAAAACGCTTATTTCTATTACTTATTTGCATTTTTATGATTTTTGGACTATTTTGGGCATTTTCTTTTAGGCCGTGTGTTTGGCCCGTTATCTTTTTTAGGCCCATTTCGAATTTCGGTTTCTATTTATATGTCCCTCTAGTAATATGAATGATCAGAATTGATTTTTGAAATTATTGAAATTTTCACTTCAAATTCCGTGGCCTTTGGGTTGCAATTTGGGGGTTGGGAAGAACACACGGGTATTCTTAGAATCAAACTGTTTGATCTTCGTTTCCGTATCACACGCTACATCAGTTGGTATCAGAGCCGAATTCCTGGCTCAAAATGCCTCCGAGGAGAAACAACAACAGGCCTCTTGATGAAGTGTATGAACGAGAGTTGGAGCAGCGACTTATGGCGAGGATGGATGAACGGTTGGATCAAGTGGTGAATCAGTTGACTGATCGGATGGCCGATTTGATCAATCGTAGGAGGCAGGGACCCAACGACGGGTATGGTTCTGATTTTAGTAACCCATTTGGTGATGGTTCGGCTTCCGAAGACGAACAGGAAGGGCGACCAAGGGGTGAACGTGGAGGGGGTAACAGGCGTTGGGATTCTGGGATAAGAGTTGATATTCCAGAATTTGATGGGTCTAATTTGAATCCGGAGGGGTTCATCGATTGGTTGGCTACCGTGGAGGAGGTGTTTGAGTACAAGGAGGTGCCTGAAAATAAGCGGGTGGCCTTGATCGCTACCAGGTTGCGTGGTAGGGCCTCTGCGTGGTGGCAGCAATTGAAGTTAACACGAAACAGGCTCGGAAAGTCAAGGATCGTGACATGGGCCAAGATGAGGAAGTGCTTGCGGTCCAACTTTTTGCCTCATAATTTTCAAAGGTTGATGTACCAACGTCTGCAGAATTTAAAACAGGGGGCGAAGTCTGTTGATGATTATACAACGGAGTTTTATCAATTGATTGCGAGGAATGATATTCAAGAACCGGAGGAACAACTTGTTTCTCGGTATATTGGGGGTCTAAGGGTTCAAATCATGGAGCCCGTTAATCTTTTTGATCCGTTAACCATTCCAGAGGCACACCAACGGGCGTTGGCCTTTGAGAAGCAAAACCGTCGGGTGGGCGGTTCATTTACTCCTGCTGGGGGAAACGTTGGGTCGGCCAGTGGGGCACCTCGTGGTGGGCCAAGTCAGCAAAAACCAGGGGTTAACAATACTGGGTCTTCTTCTAAGGGGGCTAGTAGTAGTGGTCCGAGATGTTTCAGTTGTGGTGAGACGGGCCATCGTCAAGCTGAGTGCAAGAAGGCTGGTAAACGACACTTGTTTGCCGAGTCTGAGGATGAACAGTATGAAGAATATGAAGATAACCCAGTGTACGATAAAGAAAATGAATATGAAGAGGAGGTTGTGACCGGTGATGTTGGGGTGAACTTGGTGGTTAGACGTTCTTGCTATACACCAAAGGCAGATGGGGATGATTGGCTGAAGCATAACATCTTCCACTCAACATGTACCATTTTGGGAAAGGTTTGCACGTTTGTCATTGATTCGGGGAGTTGTGACAATCTGATTTCTGAAGAGGCAGTTCAAAAGTTGGCCTTGAAGACAGAGAGTCACCCGAAACCGTACAAGCTTCAATGGCTTAAAAAGGGAGGTGAAGTGACGGTATCTAAAAGGGCACTTGTTTCTATTTCTATTGGGTCAACGTACAAAGATGATGTTGTGTGTGATGTGGTCCCTATGGACGCGTGTCACTTATTGTTGGGTAGACCTTGGGAATATGAACGTAATATAGAGCATCACGGGCGGTCCAATACTTATAGCTTTATGTTTGGTGAAGATCACTCTTGTCCCTAGCAAGCCTAAATAGTTAGCCACAAAACAGTCGGGTAATTTGTTGACCATCAGTCAGTTTCAAGATGAATTGGAGGACACAGACAGTGTTTTTGTTTTGATAGGGAAGGCAGTGCCCGAGGAAGTCGAAATTCCTGATGCTATGGTTCCTTTGCTTGAGGAATTTTCTGATGTGTTTCCTGTTGAATTTCCCGATGGATTGCCACCTTTGCGTGACATCCAACATCATATTGATTTGGAGCCTGGGTCACAGTTACCCAATAGACCACATTACAGGATGAGCCCTGGTGAGCATGAAGAGTTGCGAAGGCAGGTTGAGGAATTGATTTCTAAGGGGCATGTTCGTGAAAGTATGAGCCCTTGTGCTGTTCCTGCTTTATTGACTCCAAAAAAAGATGGCCTATGGCGGTTTGGGTCATCGTCCGACTGAAAAAACGCTTATTTCTATTACTTATTTGCATTTTTATGATTTTTGGACTATTTTGGGCATTTTCTTTTAGGCCGTGTGTTTGGCCCGTTATCTTTTTTAGGCCCATTTCGAATTTCGGTTTCTATTTATATGACCCTCTAGTAATATGAATGATCAGAATTGATTTTTGAAATTATTGAAATTTTCACTTCAAATTCCGTGGCCTTTGGGTTGCAATTTGGGGGTTGGGAAGAACACACGGGTATTCTTAGAATCAAACTATTTGATCTTCGTTTCCGTATCACACGCTACATCAGTTGGTATCAGAGCCGAATTCCTGGCTCAAAATGCCTCCGAGGAGAAACAACAACAGGCCTCTTGATGAAGTGTATGAACGAGAGTTGGAGCAGCGACTTATGGCGAGGATGGATGAACGGTTGGATCAAGTGGTGAATCAGTTGACTGATCGGATGGCCGATTTGATCAATCGTAGGAGGCAGGGACCCAACGACGGGTATGGTTCTGATTTTAGTAACCCATTTGGTGATGGTTCGGCTTCCGAAGACGAACAGGAAGGGCGACCAAGGGGTGAACGTGGAGGGGGTAACAGGCGTTGGGATTCTGGGATAAGAGTTGATATTCCAGAATTTGATGGGTCTAATTTGAATCCGGAGGGGTTCATCGATTGGTTGGCTACCGTGGAGGAGGTGTTTGAGTACAAGGAGGTTCCTGAAAATAAGCGGGTGGCCTTGATCGCTACCAGGTTGCGTGGTAGGGCCTCTGCGTGGTGGCAGCAATTGAAGTTAACACGAAACAGGCTCGGAAAGTCAAGGATCGTGACATAGGCCAAGATGAGGAAGTGCTTGCGGTCCAACTTTTTGCCTCATAATTTTCAAAGGTTGATGTACCAACGTCTGCAGAATTTAAAACAGGGGGCGAAGTCTGTTGATGATTATACAACGGAGTTTTATCAATTGATTACGAGGAATGATATTCAAGAACCGGAGGAACAACTTGTTTCTCGGTATATTGGGGGTCTAAGGGTTCAAATCATGGAGTCCGTTAATCTTTTTGATCCGTTAACCATTCCAGAGGCACACCAACGGGCGTTGGCCTTTGAGAAGCAAAACCGTCGGGTGGGCGGTTCATTTACTCCTGCTGGGGGAAACGTTGGGTCGGCCAGTGGGGCACCTCGTGGTGGGCCAAGTCAGCAAAAACCAGGGGTTAACAATACTGGGTCTTCTTCTAAGGGGGCTAGTAGTAGTGGTCCGAGATGTTTCAGTTGTGGTGAGACGGGCCATCGTCAAGCTGAGTGCAAGAAGGCTGGTAAACGACACTTGTTTGCCGAGTCTGAGGATGAACAGTATGAAGAATATGAAGATAACCCAGTGTACGATGAAGAAAATGAATATGAAGAGGAGGTTGTGACCGGTGATGTTGGGGTGAACTTGGTGGTTAGACGTTCTTGCTATACACCAAAGGCAGATGGGGATGATTGGCTGAAGCATAACATCTTCCACTCAACATGTACCATTTTGGGAAAGGTTTGCACGTTTGTCATTGATTCGGGGAGTTGTGACAATCTGATTTCTGAAGAGGCAGTTCAAAAGTTGGCCTTGAAGACAGAGAGTCACCCGAAACCGTACAAGCTTCAATGGCTTAAAAAGGGATGTGAAGTGACGGTATCTAAAAGGGCACTTGTTTCTATTTCTATTGGGTCAACGTACAAAGATGATGTTGTGTGTGATGTGGTCCCTATGGACGCGTGTCACTTATTGTTGGGTAGACCTTGGGAATATGAACGTAATATAGAGCATCACGGGCGGTCCAATACTTATAGCTTTATGTTTGGTGGTGTGAAGATCACTCTTGTCCCTAGCAAGCCTAAACAGTTAGCCACAAAACAGTCGGGTAATTTGTTGACCATCAGTCAGTTTCAAGATGAATTGGAGGACACAGACAGTGTTTTTGTTTTGATAGGGAAGGCAGTGCCCGAGGAAGTCGAAATTCCTGATGCTATGGTTCCTTTGCTTGAGGAATTTTCTGATGTGTTTCCTGTTGAATTGCCCGATGGATTGCCACCTTTGCGTGACATCCAACATCATATTGATTTGGAGCCTGGGTCACAGTTACCCAATAGACCACATTACAGGATGAGCCCTGGTGAGCATGAAGAGTTGCGAAGGCAGGTTGAGGAATTGATTTCTAAGGGGTATGTTCGTGAAAGTATGAGCCCTTGTGCTGTTCCTGCTTTATTGACTCCAAAAAAAGATGGCCTATGGCGGTTTGGGTCATCGTCCGACTGAAAAAACGCTTATTTCTATTACTTATTTGCATTTTTATGATTTTTGGACTATTTTGGGCATTTTCTTTTAGGCCGTGTGTTTGGCCCGTTATCTTTTTTAGGCCCATTTCGAATTTCGGTTTCTATTTATATGTCCCTCTAGTAATATGAATGATCAGAATTGATTTTTGAAATTATTGAAATTTTCACTTCAAATTCCGTGGCCTTTGGGTTGCAATTTGGGGGTTGGGAAGAACACACGGGTATTCTTAGAATCAACGTGTTTGATCTTCGTTTCCGTATCACGCGCTACATCAGTTGGTATCAGAGCCGAATTCCTGGCTCAAAATGCCTCCGAGGAGAAACAACAACAGGCCTCTTGATGAAGTGTATGAACGAGAGTTGGAGCAGCGACTTATGGCGAGGATGGATGAACGGTTGGATCAAGTGGTGAATCAGTTGACTGATCGGATGGCCGATTTGATCAATCGTAGGAGGCAGGGACCCAACGACGGGTATGGTTCTGATTTTAGTAACCCATTTGGTGATGGTTCGGCTTCCGAAGACGAACAGGAAGGGCGACCAAGGGGTGAACGTGGAGGGGGTAACAGGTGTTGGGATTCTGGGATAAGAGTTGATATTCCAGAATTTGATGGGTCTAATTTGAATCCGGAGGGGTTCATCGATTGGTTGGCTACCGTGGAGGAGGTGTTTGAGTACAAGGAGGTGCCTGAAAATAAGCGGGTGGCCTTGATCGCTACCAGGTTGCGTGGTAGGGCCTCTGCGTGGTGGCAGCAATTGAAGTTAACACGAAACAGGCTCGGAAAGTCAAGGATCGTGACATGGGCCAAGATGAGGAAGTGCTTGCGGTCCAACTTTTTGCCTCATAATTTTCAAAGGTTGATGTACCAACGTCTGCAGAATTTAAAACAGGGGGCGAAGTCTGTTGATGATTATACAACGGAGTTTTATCAATTGATTGCGAGGAATGATATTCAAGAACCGGAGGAACAACTTGTTTCTCGGTATATTGGGGGTCTAAGGGTTCAAATCATGGAGTCCGTTAATCTTTTTGATCCGTTAACCATTCCAGAGGCACACCAACGGGCGTTGGCCTTTGAGAAGCAAAACCGTCGGGTGGGCGGTTCATTTACTCCTGCTGGGGGAAACGTTGGGTCGGCCAGTGGGGCACCTCGTGGTGGGCCAAGTCAGCAAAAACCAGGGGTTAACAATACTGGGTCTTCTTCTAAGGGGGCTAGTAGTAGTGGTCCGAGATGTTTCAGTTGTGGTGAGACGGGCCATCGTCAAGCTGAGTGCAAGAAGGCTGGTAAACGACACTTGTTTGCTGAGTCTGAGGATGAACAGTATGAATAATATGAAGATAACCCAGTGTACGATGAAGAAAATGAATATGAAGAGGAGGTTGTGACCGGTGATGTTGGGGTGAACTTGGTGGTTAGACGTTCTTGCTATACACCAAAGGCAGATGGGGATGATTGGCTGAAGCATAACATCTTCCACTCAACATGTACCATTTTGGGAAAGGTTTGCACGTTTGTCATTGATTCGGGGAGTTGTGACAATCTGATTTCTGAAGAGGCAGTTCAAAAGTTGGCCTTGAAGACAGAGAGTCACCCGAAACCGTACAAGCTTCAATGGCTTAAAAAGGGAGGTGAAGTGACGGTATCTAAAAGGGCACTTGTTTCTATTTCTATTGGGTCAACGTACAAAGATGATGTTGTGTGTGATGTGGTCCCTATGGACGCGTGTCACTTATTGTTGGGTAGACCTTGGGAATATGAACGTAATATAGAGCATCACGGGCGGTCCAATACTTATAGCTTTATGTTTGGTGGTGTGAAGATCACTCTTGTCCCTAGCAAGCCTAAACAGTTAGCCACAAAACAGTCGGGTAATTTGTTGACCATCAGTCAGTTTCAAGATGAATTGGAGGACACAGACAGTGTTTTTGTTTTGATAGGGAAGGCAGTGCCCGAGGAAGTCGAAATTCCTGATGCTATGGTTCCTTTGCTTGAGGAATTTTCTGATGTGTTTCCTGTTGAATTGCCCGATGGATTGCCACCTTTGCGTGACATCCAACATCATATTGATTTGGAGCCTGGGTCACAGTTACCCAATAGACCACATTACAGGATGAGCCCTGGTGAGCATGAAGAGTTGCGAAGGCAGGTTGAGGAATTGATTTCTAAGGGGCATGTTCGTGAAAGTATGAGCCCTTGTGCTGTTCCTGCTTTATTGACTCCAAAAAAAGATGGCCTATGGCGGTTTGGGTCATCGTCCGACTGAAAAAACGCTTATTTCTATTACTTATTTGCATTTTTATGATTTTTGGACTATTTTGGGCATTTTCTTTTAGGCCGTGTGTTTGTCCCGTTATCTTTTTTAGGCCCATTTCGAATTTCGATTTCTATTTATATGTCCCTCTAGTAATATGAATGATCAGAATTGATTTTTGAAATTATTGAAATTTTCACTTCAAATTCCGTGGCCTTTGGGTTGCAATTTGGGGGTTGGGAAGAACACACGGGTATTCTTAGAATCAACGTGTTTGATCTTCGTTTCCGTATCACGCGCTACATCAGTTGGTATCAGAGCCGAATTCCTGGCTCAAAATGCCTCCGAGGAGAAACAACAACAGGCCTCTTGATGAAGTGTATGAACGAGAGTTGGAGCAGCGACTTATGGCGAGGATGGATGAACGGTTGGATCAAGTGGTGAATCAGTTGACTGATCGGATGGCCGATTTGATCAATCGTAGGAGGCAGGGACCCAACGACGGGTATGGTTCTGATTTTAGTAACCCATTTGGTGATGGTTCGGCTTCCGAAGACGAACAGGAAGGGCGACCAAGGGGTGAACGTGGAGGGGGTAACAGGTGTTGGGATTCTGGGACAAGAGTTGATATTCCAGAATTTGATGGGTCTAATTTGAATCCGGAGGGGTTCATCGATTGGTTGGCTACCGTGGAGGAGGTGTTTGAGTACAAGGAGGTGCCTGAAAATAAGCGGGTGGCCTTGATCGCTACCAGGTTGCGTGGTAGGGCCTCTGCGTGGTGGCAGCAATTGAAGTTAACACGAAACAGGCTCGGAAAGTCAAGGATCGTGACATGGGCCAAGATGAGGAAGTGCTTGCGGTCCAACTTTTTGCCTCATAATTTTCAAAGGTTGATGTACCAACGTCTGCAGAATTTAAAACAGGGGGCGAAGTCTGTTGATGATTATACAACGGAGTTTTATCAATTGATTGCGAGGAATGATATTCAAGAACCGGAGGAACAACTTGTTTCTCGGTATATTGGGGGTCTAAGGGTTCAAATCATGGAGTCCGTTAATCTTTTTGATCCGTTAACCATTCCAGAGGCACACCAACGGGCGTTGGCCTTTGAGAAGCAAAACCGTCGGGTGGGCGGTTCATTTACTCCTGCTGGGGGAAACGTTGGGTCGGCCAGTGGGGCACCTCGTGGTGGGCCAAGTCAGCAAAAACCAGGGGTTAACAATACTGGGTCTTCTTCTAAGGGGGCTAGTAGTAGTGGTCCGAGATGTTTCAGTTGTGGTGAGACGGGCCATCGTCAAGCTGAGTGCAAGAAGGCTGGTAAACGACACTTGTTTGCTGAGTCTGAGGATGAACAGTATGAATAATATGAAGATAACCCAGTGTACGATGAAGAAAATGAATATGAAGAGGAGGTTGTGACCGGTGATGTTGGGGTGAACTTGGTGGTTAGACGTTCTTGCTATACACCAAAGGCAGATGGGGATGATTGGCTGAAGCATAACATCTTCCACTCAACATGTACCATTTTGGGAAAGGTTTGCACGTTTGTCATTGATTCGGGGAGTTGTGACAATCTGATTTCTGAAGAGGCAGTTCAAAAGTTGGCCTTGAAGACAGAGAGTCACCCGAAACCGTACAATCTTCAATGGCTTAAAAAGGGAGGTGAAGTGACGGTATCTAAAAGGGCACTTGTTTCTATTTCTATTGGGTCAACGTACAAAGATGATGTTGTGTGTGATGTGGTCCCTATGGACGCGTGTCACTTATTGTTGGGTAGACCTTGGGAATATGAACGTAATATAGAGCATCACGGGCGGTCCAATACTTATAGCTTTATGTTTGGTGGTGTGAAGATCACTCTTGTCCCTAGCAAGCCTAAACAGTTAGCCACAAAACAGTCGGGTAATTTGTTGACCATCAGTCAGTTTCAAGATGAATTGGAGGACACAGACAGTGTTTTTGTTTTGATAGGGAAGGCAGTGCCCGAGGAAGTCGAAATTCCTGATGCTATGGTTCCTTTGCTTGAGGAATTTTCTGATGTGTTTCCTGTTGAATTGCCCGATGGATTGCCACCTTTGCGTGACATCCAACATCATATTGATTTGGAGCCTGGGTCACAGTTACCTAATAGACCACATTACAGGATGAGCCCTGGTGAGCATGAAGAGTTGCGAAGGCAGGTTGAGGAATTGATTTCTAAGGGGCATGTTCGTGAAAGTATGAGCCCTTGTGCTGTTCCTGCTTTATTGACTCCAAAAAAAGATGGCCTATGGCGGTTTGGGTCATCGTCCGACTGAAAAAACGCTTATTTCTATTACTTATTTGCATTTTTATGATTTTTGGACTATTTTGGGCATTTTCTTTTAGGCCGTGTGTTTGTCCCGTTATCTTTTTTAGGCCCATTTCGAATTTCGGTTTCTATTTATATGTCCCTCTAGTAATATGAATGATCAGAATTGATTTTTGAAATTATTGAAATTTTCACTTCAAATTCCGTGGCCTTTGGGTTGCAATTTGGGGGTTGGGAAGAACACACGGGTATTCTTAGAATCAACGTGTTTGATCTTCGTTTCCGTATCACGCGCTACATCAGTTGGTATCAGAGCCGAATTCCTGGCTCAAAATGCCTCCGAGGAGAAACAACAACAGGCCTCTTGATGAAGTGTATGAACGAGAGTTGGAGCAGCGACTTATGGCGAGGATGGATGAACGGTTGGATCAAGTGGTGAATCAGTTGACTGATCGGATGGCCGATTTGATCAATCGTAGGAGGCAGGGACCCAACGACGGGTATGGTTCTGATTTTAGTAACCCATTTGGTGATGGTTCGGCTTCCGAAGACGAACAGGAAGGGCGACCAAGGGGTGAACGTGGAGGGGGTAACAGGTGTTGGGATTCTGGGATAAGAGTTGATATTCCAGAATTTGATGGGTCTAATTTGAATCCGGAGGGGTTCATCGATTGGTTGGCTACCGTGGAGGAGGTGTTTGAGTACAAGGAGGTGCCTGAAAATAAGCGGGTGGCCTTGATCGCTACCAGGTTGCGTGGTAGGGCCTCTGCGTGGTGGCAGCAATTGAAGTTAACACGAAACAGGCTCGGAAAGTCAAGGATCGTGACATGGGCCAAGATGAGGAAGTGCTTGCGGTCCAACTTTTTGCCTCATAATTTTCAAAGGTTGATGTACCAACGTCTGCAGAATTTAAAACAGGGGGCGAAGTCTGTTGATGATTATACAACGGAGTTTTATCAATTGATTGCGAGGAATGATATTCAAGAACCGGAGGAACAACTTGTTTCTCGGTATATTGGGGGTCTAAGGGTTCAAATCATGGAGTCCGTTAATCTTTTTGATCCGTTAACCATTCCAGAGGCACACCAACGGGCGTTGGCCTTTGAGAAGCAAAACCGTCGGGTGGGCGGTTCATTTACTCCTGCTGGGGGAAACGTTGGGTCGGCCAGTGGGGCACCTCGTGGTGGGCCAAGTCAGCAAAAACCAGGGGTTAACAATACTGGGTCTTCTTCTAAGGGGGCTAGTAGTAGTGGTCCGAGATGTTTCAGTTGTGGTGAGACGGGCCATCGTCAAGCTGAGTGCAAGAAGGCTGGTAAACGACACTTGTTTGCTGAGTCTGAGGATGAACAGTATGAATAATATGAAGATAACCCAGTGTACGATGAAGAAAATGAATATGAAGAGGAGGTTGTGACCGGTGATGTTGGGGTGAACTTGGTGGTTAGACGTTCTTGCTATACACCAAAGGCAGATGGGGATGATTGGCTGAAGCATAACATCTTCCACTCAACATGTACCATTTTGGGAAAGGTTTGCACGTTTGTCATTGATTCGGGGAGTTGTGACAATCTGATTTCTGAAGAGGCAGTTCAAAAGTTGGCCTTGAAGACAGAGAGTCACCCGAAACCGTACAATCTTCAATGGCTTAAAAAGGGAGGTGAAGTGACGGTATCTAAAAGGGCACTTGTTTCTATTTCTATTGGGTCAACGTACAAAGATGATGTTGTGTGTGATGTGGTCCCTATGGACGCGTGTCACTTATTGTTGGGTAGACCTTGGGAATATGAACGTAATATAGAGCATCACGGGCGGTCCAATACTTATAGCTTTATGTTTGGTGGTGTGAAGATCACTCTTGTCCCTAGCAAGCCTAAACAGTTAGCCACAAAACAGTCGGGTAATTTGTTGACCATCAGTCAGTTTCAAGATGAATTGGAGGACACAGACAGTGTTTTTGTTTTGATAGGGAAGGCAGTGCCCGAGGAAGTCGAAATTCCTGATGCTATGGTTCCTTTGCTTGAGGAATTTTCTGATGTGTTTCCTGTTGAATTGCCCGATGGATTGCCACCTTTGCGTGACATCCAACATCATATTGATTTGGAGCCTGGGTCACAGTTACCCAATAGACCACATTACAGGATGAGCCCTGGTGAGCATGAAGAGTTGCGAAGGCAGGTTGAGGAATTGATTTCTAAGGGGCATGTTCGTGAAAGTATGAGCCCTTGTGCTGTTCCTGCTTTATTGACTCCAAAAAAAGATGGCCTATGGCGGTTTGGGTCATCGTCCGACTGAAAAAACGCTTATTTCTATTACTTATTTGCATTTTTATGATTTTTGGACTATTTTGGGCATTTTCTTTTAGGCCGTGTGTTTGTCCCGTTATCTTTTTTAGGCCCATTTCGAATTTCGGTTTCTATTTATATGTCCCTCTAGTAATATGAATGATCAGAATTGATTTTTGAAATTATTGAAATTTTCACTTCAAATTCCGTGGCCTTTGGGTTGCAATTTGGGGGTTGGGAAGAACACACGGGTATTCTTAGAATCAACGTGTTTGATCTTCGTTTCCGTATCACGCGCTACATCAGTTGGTATCAGAGCCGAATTCCTGGCTCAAAATGCCTCCGAGGAGAAACAACAACAGGCCTCTTGATGAAGTGTATGAACGAGAGTTGGAGCAGCGACTTATGGCGAGGATGGATGAACGGTTGGATCAAGTGGTGAATCAGTTGACTGATCGGATGGCCGATTTGATCAATCGTAGGAGGCAGGGACCCAACGACGGGTATGGTTCTGATTTTAGTAACCCATTTGGTGATGGTTCGGCTTCCGAAGACGAACAGGAAGGGCGACCAAGGGGTGAACGTGGAGGGGGTAACAGGCGTTGGGATTCTGGGATAAGAGTTGATATTCCAGAATTTGATGGGTCTAATTTGAATCCGGAGGGGTTCATCGATTGGTTGGCTACCGTGGAGGAGGTGTTTGAGTACAAGGAGGTGCCTGAAAATAAGCGGGTGGCCTTGATCGCTACCAGGTTGCGTGGTAGGGCCTCTGCGTGGTGGCAGCAATTGAAGTTAACACGAAACAGGCTCGGAAAGTCAAGGATCGTGACATGGGCCAAGATGAGGAAGTGCTTGCGGTCCAACTTTTTGCCTCATAATTTTCAAAGGTTGATGTACCAACGTCTGCAGAATTTAAAACAGGGGGCGAAGTCTGTTGATGATTATACAACGGAGTTTTATCAATTGATTGCGAGGAATGATATTCAAGAACCGGAGGAACAACTTGTTTCTCGGTATATTGGGGGTCTAAGGGTTCAAATCATGGAGTCCGTTAATCTTTTTGATCCGTTAACCATTCCAGAGGCACACCAACGGGCGTTGGCCTTTGAGAAGCAAAACCGTCGGGTGGGCGGTTCATTTACTCCTGCTGGGGGAAACGTTGGGTCGGCCAGTGGGGCACCTCGTGGTGGGCCAAGTCAGCAAAAACCAGGGGTTAACAATACTGGGTCTTCTTCTAAGGGGGCTAGTAGTAGTGGTCCGAGATGTTTCAGTTGTGGTGAGACGGGCCATCGTCAAGCTGAGTGCAAGAAGGCTGGTAAACGACACTTGTTTGCTGAGTCTGAGGATGAACAGTATGAAGAATATGAAGATAACCCAGTGTACGATGAAGAAAATGAATATGAAGAGGAGGTTGTGACCGGTGATGTTGGGGTGAACTTGGTGGTTAGACGTTCTTGCTATACACCAAAGGCAGATGGGGATGATTGGCTGAAGCATAACATCTTCCACTCAACATGTACCATTTTGGGAAAGGTTTGCACGTTTGTCATTGATTCGGGGAGTTGTGACAATCTGATTTCTGAAGAGGCAGTTCAAAAGTTGGCCTTGAAGACAGAGAGTCACCCGAAACCGTACAAGCTTCAATGGCTTAAAAAGGGAGGTGAAGTGACGGTATCTAAAAGGGCACTTGTTTCTATTTCTATTGGGTCAACGTACAAAGATGATGTTGTGTGTGATGTGGTCCCTATGGACGCGTGTCACTTATTGTTGGGTAGACCTTGGGAATATGAACGTAATATAGAGCATCACGGGCGGTCCAATACTTATAGCTTTATGTTTGGTGGTGTGAAGATCACTCTTGTCCCTAGCAAGCCTAAACAGTTAGCCACAAAACAGTCGGGTAATTTGTTGACCATCAGTCAGTTTCAAGATGAATTGGAGGACACAGACAGTGTTTTTGTTTTGATAGGGAAGGCAATGCCCGAGGAAGTCGAAATTCCTGATGCTATGGTTCCTTTGCTTGAGGAATTTTCTGATGTGTTTCCTGTTGAATTGCCCGATGGATTGCCACCTTTGCGTGACATCCAACATCATATTGATTTTGAGCCTGGGTCACAGTTACCCAATAGACCACATTACAGGATGAGCCCTGGTGAGCATGAAGAGTTGCGAAGGCAGGTTGAGGAATTGATTTCTAAGGGGCATGTTCGTGAAAGTATGAGCCTTTGTGCTGTTCCTGCTTTATTGACTCCAAAAAAAGATGGCCTATGGCGGTTTGGGTCATCGTCCGACTGAAAAAACGCTTATTTCTATTACTTATTTGCATTTTTATGATTTTTGGACTATTTTGGGCATTTTCTTTTAGGCCGTGTGTTTGGCCCGTTATCTTTTTTAGGCCCATTTCGAATTTCGGTTTCTATTTATATGTCCCTCTAGTAATATGAATGATCAAAATTGATTTTTGAAATTATTGAAATTTTCACTTCAAATTCCGTGGCCTTTGGGTTGCAATTTGGGGGTTGGGAAGAACACACGGGTATTCTTAGAATCAACGTGTTTGATCTTCGTTTCCGTATCACGCGCTACATCAGTTGGTATCAGAGCCGAATTCCTGGCTCAAAATGCCTCCGAGGAGAAACAACAACAGGCCTCTTGATGAAGTGTATGAACGAGAGTTGGAGCAGCGACTTATGGCGAGGATGGATGAACGGTTGGATCAAGTGGTGAATCAGTTGACTGATCAGATGGCCGATTTGATCAATCGTAGGAGGCAGGGACCCAACGACGGGTATGGTTCTGATTTTAGTAACCCATTTGGTGATGGTTCGGCTTCCGAAGACGAACAGGAAGGGCGACCAAGGGGTGAACGTGGAGGGGGTAACAGGCGTTGGGATTCTGGGATAAGAGTTGATATTCCAGAATTTGATGGGTCTAATTTGAATCCGGAGGGGTTCATCGATTGGTTGGCTACCGTGGAGGAGGTTTTTAAGTACAAGGAGGTGCCTGAAAATAAGCGGGTGGCCTTGATCGCTACCAGGTTGCGTGGTAGGGCCTCTGCGTGGTGGCAGCAATTGAAGTTAACACGAAACAGGCTCGGAAAGTCAAGGATCGTGACATGGGCCAAGATGAGGAAGTGCTTGCGGTCCAACTTTTTGCCTCATAATTTTCAAAGGTTGATGTACCAACGTCTGCAGAATTTAAAACAGGGGGCGAAGTCTGTTGATGATTATACAACGGAGTTTTATCAATTGATTGCGAGGAATGATATTCAAGAACCGGAGGAACAACTTGTTTCTCGGTATATTGGGGGTCTAAGGGTTCAAATCATGGAGTCCGTTAATCTTTTTGATCCGTTAACCATTCCAGAGGCACACCAACGGGCGTTGGCCTTTGAGAAGCAAAACCGTCGGGTGGGCGGTTCATTTACTCCTGCTGGGGGAAACGTTGGGTCGGCCAGTGGGGCACCTCGTGGTGGGCCAAGTCAGCAAAAACAAGGGGTTAACAATACTGGGTCTTCTTCTAAGGGGGCTAGTAGTAGTGGTCCGAGATGTTTCAGTTGTGGTGAGACGGGCCATCGTCAAGCTGAGTGCAAGAAGGCTGGTAAACGACACTTGTTTGTTGAGTCTGAGGATGAACAGTATGAAGAATATGAAGATAACCCAGTGTACGATGAAGAAAATGAATATGAAGAGGAGGTTGTGACCGGTGATGTTGGGGTGAACTTGGTGGTTAGACGTTCTTGCTATACACCAAAGGCAGATGGGGATGATTGGCTGAAGCATAACATCTTCCACTCAACATGTACCATTTTGGGAAAGGTTTGCACGTTTGTCATTGATTCGGGGAGTTGTGACAATCTGATTTCTGAAGAGGCAGTTCAAAAGTTGGCCTTGAAGACAGAGAGTCACCCGAAACCGTACAAGCTTCAATGGCTTAAAATGGGAGGTGAAGTGACGGTATCTAAAAGGGCACTTGTTTCTATTTCTATTGGGTCAACGTACAAAGATGATGTTGTGTGTGATGTGGTCCCAATGGACGCGTGTCACTTATTGTTGGGTAGACCTTGGGAATATGAACGTAATATAGAGCATCACGGGCGGTCCAATACTTATAGCTTTATGTTTGGTGGTGTGAAGATCACTCTTGTCCCTAGCAAGCCTAAACAGTTAGCCACAAAACAGTCGGGTAATTTGTTGACCATCAGTCAGTTTCAAGATGAATTGGAGGACACAGACAGTGTTTTTGTTTTGATAGGGAAGGCAGTGCCCGAGGAAGTCGAAATTCCTGATGCTATGGTTCCTTTGCTTGAGGAATTTTTTGATGTGTTTCCTGTTGAATTGCCCGATGGATTGCCACCTTTGCGTGACATCCAACATCATATTGATTTGGAGCCTGGGTCACAGTTACCCAATAGACCACATTACAGGATGAGCCCTGGTGAGCATGAAGAGTTGCGAAGGCAGGTTGAGGAATTGATTTCTAAGGGGCATGTTCGTGAAAGTATGAGCCCTTGTGCTGTTCCTGCTTTATTGACTCCAAAAAAAGATGGCCTATGGCGGTTTGGGTCATCGTCCGACTGAAAAAACGCTTATTTCTATTACTTATTTGCATTTTTATGATTTTTGGACTATTTTGGGCATTTTCTTTTAGGCCATGTGTTTGGCCCGTTATCTTTTTTAGGCCCATTTCGAATTTCGGTTTCTATTTATATGTCCCTCTAGTAATATGAATGATCAGAATTGATTTTTGAAATTATTGAAATTTTCACTTCAAATTCCGTGGCCTTTGGGTTGCAATTTGGGGGTTGGGAAGAACACACGGGTATTCTTATAATCAACGTGTTTGATCTTCGTTTCCGTATCACGCGCTACATCAGTTGGTATCAGAGCCGAATTCCTGGCACAAAATGCCTCCGAGGAGAAACAACAACAGGCCTCTTGATGAAGTGTATGAACGAGAGTTGGAGCAGCGACTTATGGCGAGGATGGATGAACGGTTGGATCAAGTGGTGAATCAGTTGACTGATCGGATGGCCGATTTGATCAATCGTAGGAGGCAGGGACCCAACGACGGGTATGGTTCTGATTTTAGTAACCCATTTGGTGATGGTTCGGCTTCCGAAGACGAACAGGAAGGGCGACCAAAGGGGTGAACGTGGAGGGGGTAACAGGCGTTGGGATTCTGGGATAAGAGTTGATATTCCAGAATTTGATGGGTCTAATTTGAATCCGGAGGGTTTCATCGATTGGTTGGCTACCGTGGAGGAGGTGTTTGAGTACAAGGAGGTGCCTGAAAATAAGCGGGTGGCCTTGATCGCTACCAGGTTGCGTGGTAGGGCCTCTGCGTGGTGGCAGCAATTGAAGTTAACACGAAACAGGCTCGGAAAGTCAAGGATCGTGACATGGGCCAAGATGAGGAAGTGCTTGCGGTCCAACTTTTTGCCTCATAATTTTCAAAGGTTGATGTACCAACGTCTGCAGAATTTAAAACAGGGGGCGAAGTCTGTTGATGATTATACAACGGAGTTTTATCAATTGATTGCGAGGAATGATATTCAAGAACCGGAGGAACAACTTGTTTCTCGGTATATTGGGGGTCTAAGGGTTCAAATCATGGAGTCCGTTAATCTTTTTGATCCGTTAACCATTCCAGAGGCACACCAACAGGCGTTGGCCTTTGAGAAGCAAAACCGTCGGGTGGGCGGTTCATTTACTCCTGCTGGGGGAAACGTTGGGTCGGCCAGTGGGGCACCTCGTGGTGGGCCAAGTCAGCAAAAACCAGGGGTTAACAATACTGGGTCTTCTTCTAAGGGGGCTAGTAGTAGTGGTCCGAGATGTTTCAGTTGTGGTGAGACGGGCCATCGTCAAGCTGAGTGCAAGAAGGCTGGTAAACGACACTTGTTTGCTGAGTCTGAGGATGAACAGTATGAAGAATATGAAGATAACCCAGTGTACGATGAAGAAAATGAATATGAAGAGGAGGTTGTGACCGGTGATGTTGGGGTGAACTTGGTGGTTAGACGTTCTTGCTATACACCAAAGGCAGATGGGGATGATTGGCTGAAGCATAACATCTTCCACTCAACATGTACCATTTTGGGAAAGGTTTGCACGTTTGTCATTGATTCGGGGAGTTGTGACAATCTGATTTCTGAAGAGGCAGTTCAAAAGTTGGCCTTGAAGACAGAGAGTCACCCGAAACCGTACAAGCTTCAATGGCTTAAAAAGGGAGGTGAAGTGACGGTATCTAAAAGGGCACTTGTTTCTATTTCTATTGGGTCAACGTACAAAGATGATGTTGTGTGTGATGTGGTCCCTATGGACGCGTGTCACTTATTGTTGGGTAGACCTTGGGAATATGAACGTAATATAGAGCATCACGGGCGGTCCAATACTTATAGCTTTATGTTTGGTGGTGTGAAGATCACTCTTGTCCCTAGCAAGCCTAAACAGTTAGCCACAAAACAGTCGGGTAATTTGTTGACCATCAGTCAGTTTCAAGATGAATTGGAGGACACAGACAGTGTTTTTGTTTTGATAGGGAAGGCAGTGCCCGAGGAAGTCGAAATTCCTGATGCTATGGTTCCTATGCTTGAGGAATTTTCTGATGTGTTTCCTGTTGAATTGCCCGATGGATTGCCACCTTTGCGTGATATCCAACATCATATTGATTTGGAGCCTGGGTCACAGTTACCCAATAGACCACATTACAGGATGAGCCCTGGTGAGCGTGAAGAGTTGCGAAGGCAGGTTGAGGAATTGATTTCTAAGGGGCATGTTCGTGAAAGTATGAGCCCTTGTGCTGTTCCTGCTTTATTGACTCCAAAAAAAGATGGCCTATGGCGGTTTGGGTCATCGTCCGACTGAAAAAACGCTTATTTCTATTACTTATTTGCATTTTTATGATTTTTGGACTATTTTGGGCATTTTCTTTTAGGCCGTGTGTTTGGCCCGTTATCTTTTTTAGGCCCATTTCGAATTTCGGTTTCTATTTATATGTCCCTCTAGTAATATGAATGATCAGAATTGATTTTTGAAATTATTGAAATTTTCACTTCAAATTCCGTGGCCTTTGGGTTGCAATTTGGGGGTTGGGAAGAACACACGGGTATTCTTAGAATCAACGTGTTTGATCTTCGTTTCCGTATCACGCGCTACATCAGTTGGTATCAGAGCCGAATTCCTGGCTCAAAATGCCTCCGAGGAGAAACAACAACAGGCCTCTTGATGAAGTGTATGAACGAGAGTTGGAGCAGCGACTTATGGCGAGGATGGATGAACGGTTGGATCAAGTGGTGAATCAGTTGACTGATCGGATGGCCGATTTGATCAATCGTAGGAGGCAGGGACCCAACGACGGGTATGGTTCTGATTTTAGTAACCCATTTGGTGATGGTTCGGCTTCCGAAGACGAACAGGAAGGGCGACCAAGGGGTGAACGTGGAGGGGGTAACAGGCGTTGGGATTCTGGGATAAGAGTTGATATTCCAGAATTTGATGGGTCTAATTTGAATCTGGAGGGGTTCATCGATTGGTTGGCTACCGTTGAGGAGGTGTTTGAGTACAAGGAGGTGCCTGAAAATAAGCGGGTGGCCTTGATCGCTACCAGGTTGCGTGGTAGGGCCTCTGCGTGGTGGCAGCAATTGAAGTTAACACGAAACAGGCTCGGAAAGTCAAGGATCGTGACATGGGCCAAGATGAGGAAGTGCTTGCGGTCCAACTTTTTGCCTCATAATTTTCAAAGGTTGATGTACCAACGTCTGCAGAATTTAAAACAGGGGGCGAAGTCTGTTGATGATTATACAACGGAGTTTTATCAATTGATTGCGAGGAATGATATTCAAGAACCGGAGGAACAACTTGTTTCTCGGTATATTGGGGGTCTAAGGGTTCAAATCATGGAGTCCGTTAATCTTTTTGATCCGTTAACCATTCCAGAGGCACACCAACGGGCGTTGGCCTTTGAGAAGCAAAACCGTCGGGTGGGCGGTTCATTTACTCCTGCTGGGGGAAACGTTGGGTCGGCCAGTGGGGCACCTCGTGGTGGGCCAAGTCAGCAAAAACCAGGGGTTAACAATACTGGTTCTTCTTCTAAGGGGGCTAGTAGTAGTGGTCCGAGATGTTTCAGTTGTGGTGAGACGGGCCATCGTCAAGCTGAGTGCAAGAAGGCTGGTAAACGACACTTGTTTGCTGAGTCTGAGGATGAACAGTATGAAGAATATGAAGATAACCCAGTGTACGATGAAGAAAATGAATATGAAGAGGAGGTTGTGACCGGTGATGTTGGGGTGAACTTGGTGGTTAGACGTTCTTGCTATACACCAAAGGCAGATGGGGATGATTGGCTGAAGCATAACATCTTCCACTCAACATGTACCATTTTGGGAAAGGTTTGCACGTTTGTCATTGATTCGGGGAGTTGTGACAATCTGATTTCTGAAGAGGCAGTTCAAAAGTTGGCCTTGAAGACATAGAGTCACCCGAAACCGTACAAGCTTCAATGGCTTAAAAAGGGAGGTGAAGTGACGGTATCTAAAAGGGCACTTGTTTCTATTTCTATTGGGTCAACGTACAAAGATGATGTTGTGTGTGATGTGGTCCCTATGGACGCGTGTCACTTATTGTTGGGTAGACCTTGGGAATATGAACGTAGTATAGAGCATCACGGGCGGTCCAATACTTATAGCTTTATGTTTGGTGGTGTGAAGATCAATCTTGTCCCTAGCAAGCCTAAACAGTTAGCCACAAAACAGTCGGGTAATTTGTTGACCATCAGTCAGTTTCAAGATGAATTGGAGGACACAGACAGTGTTTTTGTTTTGATAGGGAAGGCAGTGCCCGAGGAAGTCGAAATTCCTGATGCTATGGTTCCTTTGCTTGAGGAATTTTCTGATGTGTTTCCTGTTGAATTGCCCGATGGATTGCCACCTTTGCGTGACATCCAACATCATATTGATTTGGAGCCTGGGTCACAGTTACCCAATAGACCACATTACAGGATGAGCCCTGGTGAGCATGAAGAGTTGCGAAGGCAGGTTGAGGAATTGATTTCTAAGGGGCATGTTCGTGAAAGTATGAGCCCTTGTGCTGTTCCTGCTTTATTGACTCCAAAAAAAGATGGCCTATGGCGGTTTGGGTCATCGTCCGACTGAAAAAACGCTTATTTCTATTACTTATTTGCATTTTTATGATTTTTGGACTATTTTGGGCATTTTCTTTTAGGCCGTGTGTTTGGCCCGTTATCTTTTTTAGGCCCATTTCGAATTTCAGTTTCTATTTATATGTCCCTCTAGTAATATGAATGATCAGAATTGATTTTTGAAATTATTGAAATTTTCACTTCAAATTCCGTGGCCTTTGGGTTGCAATTTGGGGGTTGGGAAGAACACACGGGTATTCTTAGAATCAACGTGTTTGATCTTCGTTTCCGTATCACGCGCTACATCAGTTGGTATCAGAGCCGAATTCCTGGCTCAAAATGCCTCCGAGGAGAAACAACAACAGGCCTCTTGATGAAGTGTATGAACGAGAGTTGGAGCAGCGACTTATGGCGAGGATGGATGAACGGTTGGATCAAGTGGTGAATCAGTTGACTGATCGGATGGCCGATTTGATCAATCGTAGGAGGCAGGGACCCAACGACGGGTATGGTTCTGATTTTAGTAACCCATTTGGTGATGGTTCGGCTTCCGAAGACGAACAGGAAGGGCGACCAAGGGGTGAACGTGGAGGGGCTAACAGGCGTTGGGATTCTGGGATAAGAGTTGATATTCCAGAATTTGATGGGTCTAATTTGAATCCGGAGGGTTCATCGATTGGTTGGCTACCGTGGAGGAGGTGTTTGAGTACAAGGAGGTGCCTGAAAATAAGCGGGTGGCCTTGATCGCTACCAGGTTGCGTGGTAGGGCCTCTGCGTGGTGGCAGCAATTGAAGTTAACACGAAACAGGCTCGGAAAGTCAAGGATCGTGACATGGGCCAAGATGAGGAAGTGCTTGCGGTCCAACTTTTTGCCTCATAATTTTCAAAGGTTGATGTACCAACGTCTGCAGAATTTAAAACAGGGGGCGAAGTCTGTTGATGATTATACAACGGAGTTTTATCAATTGATTGCGAGGAATGATATTCAAGAACCGGAGGAACAACTTGTTTCTCGGTATATTGGGGGTCTAAGGGTTCAAATCATGGAGTCCGTTAATCTTTTTGATCCGTTAACCATTCCAGAGGCACACCAACGGGCGTTGGCCTTTGAGAAGCAAAACCGTCGGGTGGGCGGTTCATTTACTCCTGCTGGGGGAAACGTTGGGTCGGCCAGTGGGGCACCTCGTGGTGGGCCAAGTCAGCAAAAACCAGGGGTTAACAATACTGGGTCTTCTTCTAAGGGGGCTAGTAGTAGTGGTCCGAGATGTTTCAGTTGTGGTGAGACGGGCCATCGTCAAGCTGAGTGCAAGAAGGCTGGTAAACGACACTTGTTTGCTGAGTCTGAGGATGAACAGTATGAAGAATATGAAGATAACCCAGTGTACGATGAAGAAAATGAATATGAAGAGGAGGTTGTGACCGGTGATGTTGGGGTGAACTTGGTGGTTAGACGTTCTTGCTATACACCAAAGGCAGATAGGGATGATTGGCTGAAGCATAACATCTTCCACTCAACATGTACCATTTTGGGAAAGGTTTGCACGTTTGTCATTGATTCGGGGAGTTGTGACAATCTGATTTCTGAAGAGGCAGTTCAAAAGTTGGCCTTGAAGACAGAGAGTCACCCGAAACCGTACAAGCTTCAATGGCTTAAAAAGGGAGGTGAAGGACGGTATCTAAAAGGGCACTTGTTTCTATTTCTATTGGGTCAACGTACAAAGATGATGTTGTGTGTGATGTGGTCCCTATGGACGCGTGTCACTTATTGTTGGGTAGACCTTGGGAATATGAACGTAATATAGAGCATCACGGGCGGTCCAATACTTATAGCTTTATGTTTGGTGGTGTGAAGATCACTCTTGTCCCTAGCAAGCCTAAACAGTTAGCCACAAAACAGTCGGGTAATTTGTTGACCATCAGTCAGTTTCAAGATGAATTGGAGGACACAGACAGTGTTTTTGTTTTGATAGGGAAGGCAGTGCCCGAGGAAGTCGAAATTCCTAATGCTATGGTTCCTTTGCTTGAGGAATTTTCTGATGTGTTTCCTGTTGAATTGCCCGATGGATTGCCACCTTTGCGTGACATCCAACATCATATTGATTTGGAGCCTGGGTCACAGTTACCCAATAGACCACATTACAGGATGAGCCCTGGTGAGCATGAAGAGTTGCGAAGGCAGGTTGAGGAATTGATTTCTAAGGGGCATGTTCGTGAAAGTATGAGCCCTTGTGCTGTTCCTGCTTTATTGACTCCAAAAAAAGATGGCCTATGGCGGTTTGGGTCATCGTCCGACTGAAAAAACGCTTATTTCTATTACTTATTTGCATTTTTATGATTTTTGGACTATTTTGGGCATTTTCTTTTAGGCCGTGTGTTTGGCCCGTTATCTTTTTTAGGCCCATTTCGAATTTCGGTTTCTATTTATATGTCCCTCTAGTAATATGAATGATCAGAATTGATTTTTGAAATTATTGAAATTTTCACTTCAAATTCCGTGGCCTTTGGGTTGCAATTTGGGGGTTGGGAAGAACACACGGGTATTCTTAGAATCAACGTGTTTGATCTTCGTTTCCGTATCACGCGCTACATCAGTTGGTATCAGAGCCGAATTCCTGGCTCAAAATGCCTCCGAGGAGAAACA
This sequence comes from Helianthus tuberosus, assembly GCA_030545235.1. Lineage (NCBI taxonomy): Eukaryota > Viridiplantae > Streptophyta > Magnoliopsida > Asterales > Asteraceae > Helianthus > Helianthus tuberosus. The sequence goes on along the minus strand of CM060411.1, from coordinate 139,948,711 downwards.
ACAACAGGCCTCTTGATGAAGTGTATGAACGAGAGTTGGAGCAGCGACTTATGGTGAGGATGGATGAACGGTTGGATCAAGTGGTGAATCAGTTGACTGATCGGATGGCCGATTTGATCAATCGTAGGAGGCAGGGACCCAACGACGGGTATGGTTCTGATTTTAGTAACCCATTTGGTGATGGTTCGGCTTCCGAAGACGAACAGGAAGGGCGACCAAGGGGTGAACGTGGAGGGGGTAACAGGCGTTGGGATTCTGGGATAAGAGTTGATATTCCAGAATTTGATGGGTCTAATTTGAATCTGGAGGGGTTCATCGATTGGTTGGCTACCGTTGAGGAGGTGTTTGAGTACAAGGAGGTGCCTGAAAATAAGCGGGTGGCCTTGATCGCTACCAGGTTGCGTGGTAGGGCCTCTGCGTGGTGGCAGCAATTGAAGTTAACACGAAACAGGCTCGGAAAGTCAAGGATCGTGACATGGGCCAAGATGAGGAAGTGCTTGCGGTCCAACTTTTTGCCTCATAATTTTCAAAGGTTGATGTACCAACGTCTGCAGAATTTAAAACAGGGGGCGAAGTCTGTTGATGATTATACAACGGAGTTTTATCAATTGATTGCGAGGAATGATATTCAAGAACCGGAGGAACAACTTGTTTCTCGGTATATTGGGGGTCTAAGGGTTCAAATCATGGAGTCCGTTAATCTTTTTGATCCGTTAACCATTCCAGAGGCACACCAACGGGCGTTGGCCTTTGAGAAGCAAAACCGTCGGGTGGGCGGTTCATTTACTCCTGCTGGGGGAAACGTTGGGTCGGCCAGTGGGGCACCTCGTGGTGGGCCAAGTCAGCAAAAACCAGGGGTTAACAATACTGGGTCTTCTTCTAAGGGGGCTAGTAGTAGTGGTCCGAGATGTTTCAGTTGTGGTGAGACGGGCCATCGTCAAGCTGAGTGCAAGAAGGCTGGTAAACGACACTTGTTTGCTGAGTCTGAGGATGAACAGTATGAAGAATATGAAGATAACCCAGTGTACGATGAAGAAAATGAATATGAAGAGGAGGTTGTGACCGGTGATGTTGGGGTGAACTTGGTGGTTAGACGTTCTTGCTATACACCAAAGGCAGATGGGGATGATTGGCTGAAGCATAACATCTTCCACTCAACATGTACCATTTTGGGAAAGGTTTGCACGTTTGTCATTGATTCGGGGAGTTGTGACAATCTGATTTCTGAAGAGGCAGTTCAAAAGTTGGCCTTGAAGACATAGAGTCACCCGAAACCGTACAAGCTTCAATGGCTTAAAAAGGGAGGTGAAGTGACGGTATCTAAAAGGGCACTTGTTTCTATTTCTATTGGGTCAACGTACAAAGATGATGTTGTGTGTGATGTGGTCCCTATGGACGCGTGTCACTTATTGTTGGGTAGACCTTGGGAATATGAACGTAGTATAGAGCATCACGGGCGGTCCAATACTTATAGCTTTATGTTTGGTGGTGTGAAGATCAATCTTGTCCCTAGCAAGCCTAAACAGTTAGCCACAAAACAGTCGGGTAATTTGTTGACCATCAGTCAGTTTCAAGATGAATTGGAGGACACAGACAGTGTTTTTGTTTTGATAGGGAAGGCAGTGCCCGAGGAAGTCGAAATTCCTGATGCTATGGTTCCTTTGCTTGAGGAATTTTCTGATGTGTTTCCTGTTGAATTGCCCGATGGATTGCCACCTTTGCGTGACATCCAACATCATATTGATTTGGAGCCTGGGTCACAGTTACCCAATAGACCACATTACAGGATGAGCCCTGGTGAGCATGAAGAGTTGCGAAGGCAGGTTGAGGAATTGATTTCTAAGGGGCATGTTCGTGAAAGTATGAGCCCTTGTGCTGTTCCTGCTTTATTGACTCCAAAAAAAGATGGCCTATGGCGGTTTGGGTCATCGTCCGACTGAAAAAACGCTTATTTCTATTACTTATTTGCATTTTTATGATTTTTGGACTATTTTGGGCATTTTCTTTTAGGCCGTGTGTTTGGCCCGTTATCTTTTTTAGGCCCATTTCGAATTTCAGTTTCTATTTATATGTCCCTCTAGTAATATGAATGATCAGAATTGATTTTTGAAATTATTGAAATTTTCACTTCAAATTCCGTGGCCTTTGGGTTGCAATTTGGGGGTTGGGAAGAACACACGGGTATTCTTAGAATCAACGTGTTTGATCTTCGTTTCCGTATCACGCGCTACATCAGTTGGTATCAGAGCCGAATTCCTGGCTCAAAATGCCTCCGAGGAGAAACAACAACAGGCCTCTTGATGAAGTGTATGAACGAGAGTTGGAGCAGCGACTTATGGCGAGGATGGATGAACGGTTGGATCAAGTGGTGAATCAGTTGACTGATCGGATGGCCGATTTGATCAATCGTAGGAGGCAGGGACCCAACGACGGGTATGGTTCTGATTTTAGTAACCCATTTGGTGATGGTTCGGCTTCCGAAGACGAACAGGAAGGGCGACCAAGGGGTGAACGTGGAGGGGGTAACAGGCGTTGGGATTCTGGGATAAGAGTTGATATTCCAGAATTTGATGGGTCTAATTTGAATCCGGAGGGGTTCATCGATTGGTTGGCTACCGTGGAGGAGGTGTTTGAGTACAAGGAGGTGCTTGAAAATAAGCGGGTGGCCTTGATCGCTACCAGGCAGCGTGGTAGGGCCTCTGCGTGGTGGCAGCAATTGAAGTTAACACGAAACAGGCTCGGAAAGTCAAGGATCGTGACATGGGCCAAGATGAGGAAGTGCTTGCGGTCCAACTTTTTGCCTCATAATTTTCAAAGGTTGATGTACCAACGTCTGCAGAATTTAAAACAGGGGGCGAAGTCTGTTGATGATTATACAACGGAGTTTTATCAATTGATTGCGAGGAATGATATTCAAGAACCGGAGGAACAACTTGTTTCTCGGTATATTGGGGGTCTAAGGGTTCAAATCATGGAGTCCGTTAATCTTTTTGATCCGTTAACCATTCCAGAGGCACACCAACGGGCGTTGGCCTTTGAGAAGCAAAACCGTCGGGTGGGCGGTTCATTTACTCCTGCTGGGGGAAACGTTGGGTCGGCCAGTGGGGCACCTCGTGGTGGGCCAAGTCAGCAAAAACCAGGGGTTAACAATACTGGGTCTTCTTCTAAGGGGGCTAGTAGTAGTGGTCCGAGATGTTTCAGTTGTGGTGAGACGGGCCATCGTCAAGCTGAGTGCAAGAAGGCTGGTAAACGACACTTGTTTGCTGAGTCTGAGGATGAACAGTATGAAGAATATGAAGATAACCCAGTGTACGATGAAGAAAATGAATATGAAGAGGAGGTTGTGACCGGTGATGTTGGGGTGAACTTGGTGGTTAGACGTTCTTGCTATACACCAAAGGCAGATAGGGATGATTGGCTGAAGCATAACATCTTCCACTCAACATGTACCATTTTGGGAAAGGTTTGCACGTTTGTCATTGATTCGGGGAGTTGTGACAATCTGATTTCTGAAGAGGCAGTTCAAAAGTTGGCCTTGAAGACAGAGAGTCACCCGAAACCGTACAAGCTTCAATGGCTTAAAAAGGGAGGTGAAGGACGGTATCTAAAAGGGCACTTGTTTCTATTTCTATTGGGTCAACGTACAAAGATGATGTTGTGTGTGATGTGGTCCCTATGGACGCGTGTCACTTATTGTTGGGTAGACCTTGGGAATATGAACGTAATATAGAGCATCACGGGCGGTCCAATACTTATAGCTTTATGTTTGGTGGTGTGAAGATCACTCTTGTCCCTAGCAAGCCTAAACAGTTAGCCACAAAACAGTCGGGTAATTTGTTGACCATCAGTCAGTTTCAAGATGAATTGGAGGACACAGACAGTGTTTTTGTTTTGATAGGGAAGGCAGTGCCCGAGGAAGTCGAAATTCCTGATGCTATGGTTCCTTTGCTTGAGGAATTTTCTGATGTGTTTCCTGTTGAATTGCCCGATGGATTGCCACCTTTGCGTGACATCCAACATCATATTGATTTGGAGCCTGGGTCACAGTTACCCAATAGACCACATTACAGGATGAGCCCTGGTGAGCATGAAGAGTTGCGAAGGCAGGTTGAGGAATTGATTTCTAAGGGGCATGTTCGTGAAAGTATGAGCCCTTGTGCTGTTCCTGCTTTATTGACTCCAAAAAAAGATGGCCTATGGCGGTTTGGGTCATCGTCCGACTGAAAAAACGCTTATTTCTATTACTTATTTGCATTTTTATGATTTTTGGACTATTTTGGGCATGTTCTTTTAGGCCGTGTGTTTGGCCCGTTATCTTTTTTAGGCCCATTTCGAATTTCGGTTTCTATTTATATGTCCCTCTAGTAATATGAATGATCAGAATTGATTTTTGAAATTATTGAAATTTTCACTTCAAATTCCGTGGCCTTTGGGTTGCAATTTGGGGGTTGGGAAGAACACACGGGTATTCTTAGAATCAACGTGTTTGATCTTCGTTTCCGTATCACGCGCTACATCAGTTGGTATCAGAGCCGAATTCCTGGCTCAAAATGCCTCCGAGGAGAAACAACAACAGGCCTCTTGATGAAGTGTATGAACGAGAGTTGGAGCAGCGACTTATGGCGAGGATGGATGAACGGTTGGATCAAGTGGTGAATCAGTTGACTGATCGGATGGCCGATTTGATCAATCGTAGGAGGCAGGGACCCAACGACGGGTATGGTTCTGATTTTAGTAACCCATTTGGTGATGGTTCGGCTTCCGAAGACGAACAGGAAGGGCGACCAAGGGGTGAACGTGGAGGGGGTAACAGGCGTTGGGATTCTGGGATAAGAGTTGATATTCCAGAATTTGATGGGTCTAATTTGAATCCGGAGGGGTTCATCGATTGGTTGGCTACCGTGGAGGAGGTGTTTGAGTACAAGGAGGTGCCTGAAAATAAGTGGGTGGCCTTGATCGCTACCAGGTTGCGTGGTAGGGCCTCTGCGTGGTGGCAGCAATTGAAGTTAACACGAAACAGGCTCGGAAAGTCAAGGATCGTGACATGGGCCAAGATGAGGAAGTGCTTGCGGTCCAACTTTTTGCCTCATAATTTTCAAAGGTTGATGTACCAACGTCTGCAGAATTTAAAACAGGGGGCGAAGTCTGTTGATGATTATACAACGGAGTTTTATCAGTTGATTGCGAGGAATGATATTCAAGAACCGGAGGAACAACTTGTTTCTCGGTATATTGGGGGTCTAAGGGTTCAAATCATGGAGTCCGTTAATCTTTTTGATCCGTTAACCATTCCAGAGGCACACCAACGGGCGTTGGCCTTTGAGAAGCAAAACCGTCGGGTGGGCGGTTCATTTACTCCTGCTGGGGGAAACGTTGGGTCGGCCAGTGGGGCACCTCGTGGTGGGCCAAGTCAGCAAAAACCAGGGGTTAACAATACTGGGTCTTCTTCTAAGGGGGCTAGTAGTAGTGGTCCGAGATGTTTCAGTTGTGGTGAGACGGGCCATCGTCAAGCTGAGTGCAAGAAGGCTGGTAAACGACACTTGTTTGCTGAGTCTGAGGATGAACAGTATGAAGAATATGAAGATAACCCAGTGTACGATGAAGAAAATGAATATGAAGAGGAGGTTGTGACCGGTGATGTTGGGGTGAACTTGGTGGTTAGACGTTCTTGCTATACACCAAAGGCAGATGGGGATGATTGGCTGAAGCATAACATCTTCCACTCAACATGTACCATTTTGGGAAAGGTTTGCACGTTTGTCATTGATTCGGGGAGTTGTGACAATCTGATTTCTGAAGAGGCAGTTCAAAAGTTGGCCTTGAAGACAGAGAGTCACCCGAACCCGTACAAGCTTCAATGGCTTAAAAAGGGAGGTGAAGTGACGGTATCTAAAAGGGCACTTGTTTCTATTTCTATTGGGTCAATGTACAAAGATGATGTTGTGTGTGATGTGGTCCCTATGGATGCGTGTCACTTATTGTTGGGTAGACCTTGGGAATATGAACGTAATATAGAGCATCACGGGCGGTCCAATACTTATAGCTTTATGTTTGGTGGTGTGAAGATCACTCTTGTCCCTAGCAAGCCTAAACAGTTAGCCACAAAACAGTCGGGTAATTTGTTGACCATCAGTCAGTTTCAAGATGAATTGGAGGACACAGACAGTGTTTTTGTTTTGATAGGGAAGGCAGTGCCCGAGGAAGTCGAAATTCCTGATGCTATGGTTCCTTTGCTTGAGGAATTTTCTGATGTGTTTCCTGTTGAATTGCCCGATGGATTGCCACCTTTGCGTGACATCCAACATCATATTGATTTGGAGCCTGGGTCACAGTTACCCAATAGACCACATTACAGGATGAGCCCTGGTGAGCATGAAGAGTTGCGAAGGCAGGTTGAGGAATTGATTTCTAAGGGGCATGTTCGTGAAAGTATGAGCCCTTGTGCTGTTCCTGCTTTATTGACTCCAAAAAAAGATGGCCTATGGCGGTTTGGGTCATCGTCCGACTGAAAAAACGCTTATTTCTATTACTTATTTGCATTTTTATGATTTTTGGACTATTTTGGGCATTTTCTTTTAGGCCGTGTGTTTGGCCCGTTATCTTTTTTAGGCCCATTTCGAATTTCGGTTTCTATTTATATGTCCCTCTAGTAATAAGAATGATCAGAATTGATTTTTGAAATTATTGAAATTTTCACTTCAAATTCCGTGGCCTTTGGGTTGCAATTTGGGGGTTGGGAAGAACACACGGGTATTCTTAGAATCAACGTGTTTGATCTTCGTTTCCGTATCACGCGCTACATCAGTTGGTATCAGAGCCGAATTCTTGGCTCAAAATGCCTCCGAGGAGAAACAACAACAGGCCTCTTGATGAAGTGTATGAACGAGAGTTGGAGCAGCGACTTATGGCGAGGATGGATGAACGGTTGGATCAAGTGGTGAATCAGTTGACTGATCGGATGGCCGATTTGATCAATCGTAGGAGGCAGGGACCCAACGACGGGTATGGTTCTGATTTTAGTAACCCATTTGGTGATGGTTCGGCTTCCGAAGACGAACAGGAAGGGCGACCAAGGGGTGAACGTGGAGGGGGTAACAGGCGTTGGGATTCTGGGATAAGAGTTGATATTCCAGAATTTGATGGGTCTAATTTGAATCCGGAGGGGTTCATCGATTGGTTGGCTACCGTGGAGGAGGTGTTTGAGTACAAGGAGGTGCCTGAAAATTAGCGGGTGGCCTTGATTGCTACCAGGTTGCGTGGTAGGGCCTCTGCGTGGTGGCAGCAATTGAAGTTAACACGAAACAGGCTCGGAAAGTCAAGGATCGTGACATGGGCCAAGATGAGGAAGTGCTTGCGGTCCAACTTCTTGCCTCATAATTTTCAAAGGTTGATGTACCAACGTCTGCAGAATTTAAAACAGGGGGCGAAGTCTGTTGATGATTATACAACGGAGTTTCATCAATTGATTGCGAGGAATGATATTCAAGAACCGGAGGAACAACTTGTTTCTCGGTATATTGGGGGTCTAATGGTTCAAATCATGGAGTCCGTTAATCTTTTTGATCCGTTAACCATTCCAGAGGCACACCAACGGGCGTTGGCCTTTGAGAAGCAAAACCGTCGGGTGGGCGGTTCATTTACTCCTGCTGGGGGAAACGTTGGGTCGGCCAGTGGGGCACCTCGTGGTGGGCCAAGTCAGCAAAAACCAGGGGTTAACAATACTGGGTCTTCTTCTAAGGGGGCTAGTAGTAGTGGTCCGAGATGTTTCAGTTGTGGTAAGACGGGCCATCGTCAAGCTGAGTGCAAGAAGGCTGGTAAACGACACTTGTTTGCTGAGTCTGAGGATGAACAGTATGAAGAATATGAAGATAACCCAGTGTACGATGAAGAAAATGAATATGAAGAGGAGGTTGTGACCGGTGATGTTGGGGTGAACTTGGTGGTTAGACGTTCTTGCTATACACCAAAGGCAGATGGGGATGATTGGCTGAAGCATAACATCTTCCACTCAACATGTACCATTTTGGGAAAGGTTTGCACGTTTGTCATTGATTCGGGGAGTTGTGACAATCTGATTTCTGAAGAGGCAGTTCAAAAGTTGGCCTTGAAGACAGAGAGTCACCCGAAACCGTACAAGCTTCAATGGCTTAAAAAGGGAGGTGAAGTGACGGTATCTAAAAGGGCACTTGTTTCTATTTCTATTGGGTCAACGTACAAAGATGATGTTGTGTGTGATGTGGTCCCTATGGACGCGTGTCACTTATTATTGGGTAGACCTTGGGAATATGAACGTAATATAGAGCATCACGGGCGGTCCAATACTTATAGCTTTATGTTTGGTGGTGTGAAGATCACTCTTGTCCCTAGCAAGCCTAAACAGTTAGCCACAAAACAGTCGGGTAATTTGTTGACCATCAGTCAGTTTCAAGATGAATTGGAGGACACAGACAGTGTTTTTGTTTTGATAGGGAAGGCAGTGCCCGAGGAAGTCGAAATTCCTGATGCTATGGTTCCTTTGCTTGAGGAATTTTCTGATGTGTTTCCTGTTGAATTGCCCGATGGATTGCCACCTTTGCGTGACATCCAACATCATATTGATTTGGAGCCTGGGTCACAGTTACCCAATAGACCACATTACAGGATGAGCCCTGGTGAGCATGAAGAGTTGCGAAGGCAGGTTGAGGAATTGATTTCTAAGGGGCATGTTCGTGAAAGTATGAGCCCTTGTGCTGTTCCTGCTTTATTGACTCCAAAAAAAGATGGCCTATGGCGGTTTGGGTCATCGTCCGACTGAAAAAACGCTTATTTCTATTACTTATTTGCATTTTTATGATTTTTGGACTATTTTGGGCATTTTCTTTTAGGCCGTGTGTTTGGCCCGTTATCTTTTTTAGGCCCATTTCGAATTTCGGTTTCTATTTATATGTCCCTCTAGTAATATGAATGATTAGAATTGATTTTTGAAATTATTGAAATTTTCACTTCAAATTCCGTGGCCTTTGGGTTGCAATTTGGGGGTTGGGAAGAACACACGGGTATTCTTAGAATCAACGTGTTTGATCTTCGTTTCCGTATCACGCGCTACATCAGTTGGTATCAGAGCCGAATTCCTGGCTCAAAATGCCTCCGAGGAGAAACAACAACAGGCCTCTTGATGAAGTGTATGAACGAGAGTTGGAGCACGACTTATGGCGAGGATGGATGAACGGTTGGATCAAGTGGTGAATCAGTTGACTGATCGGATGGCCGATTTGATCAATCGTAGGAGGCAGGGACCCAACGACGGGTATGGTTCTGATTTTAGTAACCCATTTGGTGATGGTTCGGCTTCCGAAGACGAACAGGAAGGGCGACCAAGGGGTGAACGTGGAGGGGGTAACAGGCGTTGGGATTCTGGGATAAGAGTTGATATTCCAGAATTTGATGGGTCTAATTTGAATCCGGAGGGGTTCATCGATTGGTTGGCTACCGTGGAGGAGGTGTTTGAGTACAAGGAGGTGCTTGAAAATAAGCGGGTGGCCTTGATCGCTACCAGGCAGCGTGGTAGGGCCTCTGCGTGGTGGCAGCAATTGAAGTTAACACGAAACAGGCTCGGAAAGTCAAGGATCGTGACATGGGCCAAGATGAGGAAGTGCTTGCGGTCCAACTTTTTGCCTCATAATTTTCAAAGGTTGATGTACCAACGTCTGCAGAATTTAAAACAGGGGGCGAAGTCTGTTGATGATTATACAACGGAGTTTTATCAATTGATTGCGAGGAATGATATTCAAGAACCGGAGGAACAACTTGTTTCTCGGTATATTGGGGGTCTAAGGGTTCAAATCATGGAGTCCGTTAATCTTTTTGATCCGTTAACCATTCCAGAGGCACACCAACGGGCGTTGGCCTTTGAGAAGCAAAACCGTCGGGTGGGCGGTTCATTTACTCCTGCTGGGGGAAACGTTGGGTCGGCCAGTGGGGCACCTCGTGGTGGGCCAAGTCAGCAAAAACCAGGGGTTAACAATACTGGGTCTTCTTCTAAGGGGGCTAGTAGTAGTGGTCCGAGATGTTTCAGTTGTGGTGAGACGGGCCATCGTCAAGCTGAGTGCAAGAAGGCTGGTAAACGACACTTGTTTGCTGAGTCTGAGGATGAACAGTATGAAGAATATGAAGATAACCCAGTGTACGATGAAGAAAATGAATATGAAGAGGAGGTTGTGACCGGTGATGTTGGGGTGAACTTGGTGGTTAGACGTTCTTGCTATACACCAAAGGCAGATGGGGATGATTGGCTGAAGCATAACATCTTCCACTCAACATGTACCATTTTGGGAAAGGTTTGCACGTTTGTCATTGATTCGGGGAGTTGTGACAATCTGATTTCTGAAGAGGCAGTTCAAAAGTTGGCCTTGAAGACAGAGAGTCACCCGAAACCGTACAAGCTTCAATGGCTTAAAAAGGGAGGTGAAGTGACGGTATCTAAAAGGGCACTTGTTTCTATTTCTATTGGGTCAACGTACAAAGATGATGTTGTGTGTGATGTGGTCCCTATGGACGCGTGTCACTTATTGTTGGGTAGACCTTGGGAATATGAACGTAATATAGAGCATCACGGGCGGTCCAATACTTATAGCTTTATGTTTGGTGGTGTGAAGATCACTCTTGTCCCTAGCAAGCCTAAACAGTTAGCCACAAAACAGTCGGGTAATTTGTTGACCATCAGTCAGTTTCAAGATGAATTGGAGGACACATACAGTGTTTTTGTTTTGATAGGGAAGGCAGTGCCCGAGGAAGTCGAAATTCCTGATGCTATGGTTCCTTTGCTTGAGGAATTTTCTGATGTGTTTCCTGTTGAATTGCCCGATGGATTGCCACCTTTGCGTGACATCCAACATCATATTGATTTGGAGCCTGGGTCACAGTTACCCAATAGACCACATTACAGGATGAGCCCTGGTGAGCATGAAGAGTTGCGAAGGCAGGTTGAGGAATTGATTTCTAAGGGGCATGTTCGTGAAAGTATGAGCCCTTGTGTTGTTCCTGCTTTATTGACTCCAAAAAAAGATGGCCTATGGCGGTTTGGGTCATCGTCCGACTGAAAAAACGCTTATTTCTATTACTTATTTGCATTTTTATGATTTTTGGACTATTTTGGGCATTTTCTTTTAGGCCGTGTGTTTGGCCCGTTATCTTTTTTAGGCCCATTTCGAATTTCGGTTTCTATTTATATGTCCCTCTAGTAATATGAATGATCAGAATTGATTTTTGAAATTATTGAAATTTTCACTTCAAATTCCGTGGCCTTTGGGTTGCAATTTGGGGGTTGGGAAGAACACACGGGTATTCTTAGAATCAACGTGTTTGATCTTCATTTCCGTATCACGCGCTACATCAGTTGGTATCAGAGCCGAATTCCTGGCTCAAAATGCCTCCGAGGAGAAACAACAACAGGCCTCTTGATGAAGTGTATGAACGAGAGTTGGAGCAGCGACTTATGGCGAGGATGGATGAACGGTTGGATCAAGTGGTGAATCAGTTGACTGATCGGATGGCCGATTTGATCAATCGTAGGAGGCAGGGACCCAACGACGGGTATGGTTCTGATTTTAGTAACCCATTTGGTGATGGTTTGGCTTCCGAAGACGAACAGGAAGGGCGACCAAGGGGTGAACGTGGAGGGGGTAACAGGCGTTGGGATTCTGGGATAAGAGTTGATATTCCAGAATTTGATGGGTCTAATTTGAATCCGGAGGGGTTCATCGATTGGTTGGCTACCGTGGAGGAGGTGTTTGAGTACAAGGAGGTGCCTGAAAATAAGCGGGTGGCCTTGATCGCTACCAGGTTGCGTGGTAGGGCCTCTGCGTGGTGGCAGCAATTGAAGTTAACACGAAACAGGCTCGGAAAGTCAAGGATCGTGACATGGGCCAAGATGAGGAAGTGCTTGCGGTCCAACTTTTTGCCTCATAATTTTCAAAGGTTGATGTACCAACGTCTGCAGAATTTAAAACAGGGGGCGAAGTCTGTTGATGATTATACAACGGAGTTTTATCAGTTGATTGCGAGGAATGATATTCAAGAACCGGAGGAACAACTTGTTTCTCGGTATATTGGGGGTCTAAGGGTTCAAATCATGGAGTCCGTTAATCTTTTTGATCCGTTAACCATTCCAGAGGCACACCAACGGGCGTTGGCCTTTGAGAAGCAAAACCGTCGGGTGGGCGGTTCATTTACTCCTGCTGGGGGAAACGTTGGGTCGGCCAGTGGGGCACCTCGTGGTGGGCCAAGTCAGCAAAAACCAGGGGTTAACAATACTGGGTCTTCTTCTAAGGGGGCTAGTAGTAGTGGTCCGAGATGTTTCAGTTGTGGTGAGACGGGCCATCGTCAAGCTGAGTGCAAGAAGGCTGGTAAACGACACTTGTTTGCCGAGTCTGAGGATATACAGTATGAAGAATATGAAGATAAACCAGTGTACGATGAAGAAAATGAATATGAAGAGGAGGTTGTGACCGGTGATGTTGGGGTGAACTTGGTGGTTAGGCGTTCTTGCTATACACCAAAGGCAGATGGGGATGATTGGCTGAAGCATAACATCTTCCACTCAACATGTACCATTTTGGGAAAGGTTTGCACGTTTGTCATTGATTCGGGGAGTTGTGACAATCTGATTTCTGAAGAGGCAGTTCAAAAGTTGGCCTTGAAGACAGAGAGTCACCCGAAACCGTACAAGCTTCAATGGCTTAAAAAGGGAGGTGAAGTGACGGTATCTAAAAGGGCACTTGTTTCCATTTCTATTGGGTCAACGTACAAAGATGATGTTGTGTGTGATGTGGTCCCTATGGACGCGTGTCACTTATTGTTGGGTAGACCTTGGGAATATGAACGTAATATAGAGCATTACGGGCGGTCCAATACTTATAGCTTTATGTTTGGTGGTGTGAAGATCACTCTTGTCCCTAGCAAGCCTAAACAGTTAGCCACAAAACAGTCGGGTAATTTGTTGGCCATCAGTCAGTTTCAAGATGAATTGGAGGACACAGACAGTGTTTTTGTTTTGATAGGGAAGGCAGTGCCCGAGGAAGTCGAAATTCCTGATGCTATGGTTCCTTTGCTTGAGGAATTTTCTGATGTGTTTCCTGTTGAATTGCCCGATGGATTGCCACCTTTGCGTGACATCCAACATCATATTGATTTGGAGCCTGGGTCACAGTTACCCAATAGACCACATTACAGGATGAGCCCTGGTGAGCATGAAGAGTTGCGAACGCAGGTTGAGGAATTGATTTCTAAGGGGCATGTTCGTGAAAGTATGAGCCCTTGTGCTGTTCCTGCTTTATTGACTCCAAAAAAAGATGGCCTATGGCGGTTTGGGTCATCGTCCGACTGAAAAAACGCTTATTTCTATTACTTATTTGCATTTTTATGATTTTTGGACTATTTTGGGCATTTTCTTTTAGGCCGTGTGTTTGGCCCGTTATCTTTTTTAGGCCCATTTCGAATTTCGGTTTCTATTTATATGTCCCTCTAGTAATATGAATGATCAGAATTGATTTTTGAAATTATTGAAATTTTCACTTCAAATTCCGTGGCCTTTGGGTTGCAATTTGGGGGTTGGGAAGAACACACGGGTATTCTTAGAGTCAACGTGTTTGATCTTCGTTTCCGTATCACGCGCTACATCAGTTGGTATCAGAGCCGAATTCCTGGCTCAAAATGCCTCCGAGGAGAAACAACAACAGGCCTCTTGATGAAGTGTATGAACGAGAGTTGGAGCAGCGACTTATGGCGAGGATGGATGAACGGTTGGATCAAGTGGTGAATCAGTTGACTGATCGGATGGCCGATTTGATCAATCGTAGGAGGCAGGGACCCAACGACGGGTATGGTTCTGATTTTAGTAACCCATTTGGTGAGGGTTCGGCTTCCGAAGACGAACAGGAAGGGCGACCAAGGGGTGAACGTGGAGGGGGTAACAGGCGTTGGGATTCTGGGATAAGAGTTGATATTCCAGAATTTGATGGGTCTAATTTGAATCCGGAGGGGTTCATCGATTGGTTGGCTACCGTGGAGGAGGTGTTTGAGTACAAGGAGGTGCCTGAAAATAAGCGGGTGGCCTTGATCGCTACCAGGTTGCGTGGTAGGGCCTCTGCGTGGTGGCAGCAATTGAAGTTAACACGAAACAGGCTCGGAAAGTCAAGGATCGTGACATGGGCCAAGATGAGGAAGTGCTTGCGGTCCAACTTTTTGTGACAACTGGCACAAACCGGTAATTTCCGTACACATTAATTATTGCTTAATGACTGCAAATATGAGTTTAATTGTCAGCGATGTCTGAACACATGATTAAACAAGTGAATTCATGCATGTTGTATACTACAAAATATTGCTTTATGCATAAACGAGAGCGTTGCGTCAGAATAATAGTAAACTCACCGGTAAGACACACTGTGTCAACAGAACTGCAGAAAGTAGTCAGACATAAGAATTGAGGCCTAAGTGTAGGTCCGACGACAAAAGTACATTAAAACCCAAGAGTACATACAAGGGTTAATATATATGCAATACGAAAGCAAAAATAAGCACTAAAAAGCACCCGAAACGCACTTTAAGTGCAGAATTTATACAAATCAGCAATAATTCAGCATTTAGACATATAAATATTATGCAGAAATGTCGTTTTATTATTCAGAATATTTCCCTAAGTGTTGGGAATTGAAAGAGTACAAGAAGGGTACTTAAAAGACACTAAAAAGTGTAATTTAGCACTTTAACGAATCGGTATGTAACCGAACAACCGGACTATACCCGGAACGTGAAAATATTATTATTTTCACTAATTATATTTTTTCTGAGCCAGTTAGGGTCCCTGATTACCCTAACACCCGTCATATCACGCTATATATTACTAACAAGGTTAAACCCTTAACATAACTTAGTTAACATAACTAAGCTCCTAATTACTAGTTACAATCGAACCAACCCCCCCCCCTTCTCATAACCGGCCCCAAAACCATGGAGACACACATGGTACTTGTTGATTTGGCTAATCTAGATTGCTAAGCATCTTGGGGACATATTTTCCATTGGACAAAACTCTCATAAATTGCCTATAAGTATTAACCTTAACTCACAAGATCTTTCATCACAAACTCTCCACAACATTACACTCTCTCTTGCTCTCTAAACCTTCGGCCGAACACCCCACACCCCACCACCACATTTTCGGTCCTTGATCATTCCATTCCATCACCACACACGCGTTAAGAATCACGTATTAGGAGCTCTGGAACAAACGGAACGCGAAGGACCTCTACCGTTAGCTTTTATCCACGCGATTTTCATCAAGAATCTTCCCTAGCTTAGAGCTAGAGGTATAACACTTAAAACTTGTTCTTGAACATATCTAATGTGGTTAAAAGAAATTTTGTCGGTTAAATATCGTAAACATACATTTTGATGCATAAAAGTCTAGTAAAAACTATAAAAGTGGTGGTTAATAACACATGTGTTGTGTAAAAGTTGTAGTATTTGGAATATGAGATTTTTGAGACCCGATCTATGATGTGGTAGCTCAGATCATCGTTTAACCCGACCTTGTAAGATCATGGATCTTCACATAAGCTCGTTTTTGGTTACTACAAGGGTTAAAAGGCGAAACTCTACCACACTAGAGACATGAACTTGTGTAGAGATATTTTACTTGTGTAAAAGTAATTTAACTTGTACAATGGAGTTTAAAACTAGCAGATCTACGTATCTGCAAGTGGTATTTTCGAAGAACCACACTTCAAAGAAATCACATGTTCTAAACCGGGTCTTACACAAACAAAAGTGGTTTTTGTGAACAAACAAGTGTATGGATACTTGTGTAACAAGGGTTTTAACAAAGAAATAATTTTCGTAAAAACCGACTAGAAGTTGTAAAACTTCATACTCTTTAAAAATAAAGTTTTTAAGAAGTTAAACTTATTTTTAAAGATAACAAGACTTACTAAATGTGCTAGTAAGTTACTACACATTTTTGTAAATATTCAAGTTCATGAAATTAGTGATTATTGTTGACGATTATTGTTGATAATTGTTGTTGCTGATTGTTGATGATTGTTGATGATTTAAAAGAAAATAAACACACGTTTTGAAAACGTGGGAAACCTCCATTTTTAGGGGAAACTCTGTCAAAATTTTTATAAATTTTGACACTTAGAAAAATGTAAGTTTTTGAGAAACTTATTCCCTAAAAATGTGTTTAAAAGCATTAACAAGGTTTCCCTAACTTTTGATGATAAGAAATGGTGATTTCTTGAAGAATAAAAATGGATAATAAGTATATATTTTTGAGAGAAAGATATATATTATTTTATCACCAAATTTTGTGCTAAGTGTATATAGTATGTGTTATACGTGCTAGTGTATTAAGACTTAAAAATACACTAAATACTCATGAGGAGTAGAAATATAGAAATACACATACAAAACACAAGATACACAATTCGGGTGCAAAGTGCAAAACACAAAAGACTTATATTTATTTTTGAAGAAAATAATATAAGTAAGATACGTAGTTAAAAATATGGAATATTTTTAACACAAGAATATATACACAAAAGAGAGTGACTGTACTTGTGCGACACAAGTCTAGTGACTAACGTTAAGAAAACGCGTATAGGTTACGACGTTAATTAAGCAAATCCGGTGGAGTTTACGACGCTAGGAACGCAAAGTTGTGAGTTCATGCTCCCCCTTTTCTCTTAACTGTTTTAAGTTTTATAACTTCGGGGGTGAAATACATGTTACGTGATATAATAAACGAGAATTGATACTGGATATAATAAACGAGAATTGATACTTGATATAATAAACGAGAATTGATACTTGATGTAATAAACGAGAATTGGTACTTGGTATCATAAACGAGAAATAGTGTCACGAATAGGGTACCATAAGCACCATTAATCGTGTACATACTTAGACCGCAGAACAAAAGGTTAGATCTAACGGGTACTCGGGCAGCCCCACTCTTGGTGACCACTAGTACCGAGGAGTGTTTTTGTGTCTCCGTCGTGAATCGACAACTAGAAAAATGCCTATGGTTTGGTGACTTCCTATGTAGTGCCACACGTTAATGGCCTTGCAACCCATTAACTAAACAAGAAAACTTTATTTGGTTTACACCACAAGAATACTTTATTTACACAAGAATACATTATTTGGTTTATACCACAAGAATACTTTATTTACACAAGAATACCTTATTTGGTTTATACCACAAGAATACTTTATTCGGTTTACACTACAAGAATACTTTATTTTCACAAGATACTCGTTATGTTTTCATACAAAGTATACAAACGTGTTCAACACAAAACTGCATGAATTCACACCAACTTTATGTTGACGTTTTTCCAAAAACCCACATGTATTTCAGGTAACTAGGATGGATGTGCGCGCGGTTTTACTCATGCTCTTGGATGTCGCTTTGTTTATCTTTGAATAAAGTTGTAAACTCATCAGACAAAATGCTGTCTTGTGATGTAAACACTTAAACCATGTTTTCGGTTATGTAATGTTTGACATTTTGAAACTAATTTATGAGCATGTAGTATGTTTACCTTTCGTATGCAATGAGAACCTTTCATGATCACACCTCGTGCTTCCGCCGCAGAAAGGGGTGTGACAGATTGGTATCAGAGCTGCGATTGTAGTGAACCAGGATTCCTTCTTGAGTCTAGTCTACAATCTCTAGGATCCATTCACGAAAACAATTTTTTTCAAAGAGTTTTCATTGCATAAAACGTCCCGCGACATCCACTGCCTGAAACCGAATACATGAGTCTAGAAAAGACACTACGAGACTTAGAGTGCACTAGAGTAGCACTTGTCGTTGACTAGAAACTACTTGCAATTATGTGTGATAATTAGCATATACTAGAGGTAGAATGTCACAAGTATACGTGACTTTACCTGAAAGCGATGGCCCATCTGAAGGGAGAAATACGAGGATGAAACGAACTGTGCGGACTGTGCAAGGAGTTACGTAATTATGGATGCATACGTAATTATGGAATTCAGTGCACAGAAATCACAGCAAGTCTTGTCACGTATAGATTTCCTCAGTACAAGCCTAATAAGTACTCTGCTAGAGTAATAATTGCTTGATGTCACTTATGTGGTATATATACCTGTGAATATATGATACTACTGTCTAGTGTGACGATATCAAACCAATGTCTAACCCTGCTGTGTTATGTTCTGTCAGAACATGGCACCCAGGAAAACTGTGAATGCTCGCAATGATGATCAACCTCCACCTCCCCCACTGCCAAGAACTGCTGAAGAGCCGAACGCTTTGCTAGAGGAAAGGATCTCCGCTGCTATCGCCCAGTACGAGGCGAACCGAACTCAAGACAGTGGAGGACCAAGCAACGCTAGGCGTAATGGGAATGGAGATTCGTCTGGAGGCAATGCAGCTCAAGGTAATCTTGAGACACTGTACTAAGCATGAGGAAATTTATGAACGGTCTTTGTTTCATTATTTCTTCGATTGCTCACATGTGAATTGGTTGAATCAATTCCAGGCTGCACTTTCAAGCAGTTCCTCGACTGCAAGCCGATAAACTATGACGGCACAGGAGGTGCAGTAGCATTTGTGCGCTGGACGGAGAAGACTGAAGCTACTTTCCGCATGAGCAAGTGTACCGCGGATCAACAAGTCACTTTTGCTACTGGGTTATTCGTCGATGAAGCTCTGACTTGGTGGAACCTGCAAGCCCAAACTTTGGGTGATGACGCCGCTTATGGCCTCACTTGGGAGGAACTGAAGGAAAGGATGAGGGAGAAGTACTGCTCTCGTGCAGAACTCCAAAGGCTGGAAACAGAGTTCTGGCACCTGACCATGGAAGGTGCTGACATAAATGGTTATACTCGAAGGTTCCACGATCTGTCTAGAGTGCTTCCCTACATGGTGACTCCTGAGTTTAAGCGTGTGGAACGCTACATTTGGGGACTGGCCTCAGAATTTCGTGGCATGGTAACGGCGGCCAAACCACAAACAATCACCGAGGCTGTAACTCTGGCTGTCAGCCTGACTGAAGATTGTGTTCGTATGAAGAAGCTCTCACTGAACCCAACAGAAAATACCGAGACACATGCTGAGTTGTCCGGTGACAAGAAAAGAAAACATGCAAACCTGAGTCAAGCAACTCGTAACAACAGGGGTTCCAACAAGAAGCGTGACACTAACCCGCCGCAGGGGGCGAAATCTCTTGCAGCCATGAATGACGCTCCTGCCAAGAGGTACCTAGGCACTCGGCCCCTTTGCAACAATTGCAAGCGTCACCACGAAGGGGTTTGTCGCGTTCCAAAATGCGATAAGTGTGGAAAGTTGGGTCACTATGCTGAGGATTGTTGGAGTAAAGGAAGGAATGGGAATGGAAACCGCAACGATACTGGTAATAGAAACAATGGTGGAAATGGGAATGGCAATGGTAACCGAACTGGGAATGGAGCTGGGCGAAATCAAGGATGCTTCAGTTGTGGAAGCAACGAACATTTCATGAAAGATTGTCCAAAAGGAAACACTGCTCAGGCTCGAGCATTTGTGATTGGAGCAAAGAACGCACGCGAGGACCCAAACGTGGTCACCGGTACGTTTCTCATTAACAATCACTTTGCATCAATATTATTCGACACTGGCGCCGATTATAGCTTCATGTCTGTGGAATTTAAACGCATACTTGGTATAGAATCTAGTAGATTAGAAATACCTTATTCTATAGAGCTAGCCAATGGTAAACTTGTTGAGTCGGGCGAAGTTGTTAGAGTTTGCACATTGGAACTTGGTGAACGAAGATTTAGCATCGATCTCTTACCTATTCAATTGGGTAGTTTCGACGTAGTGGTCGGGATGGACTGGTTGTCCAAAAACAAAGCTGAAGTTATTTGTCACGAGAAAATCATTCGCATCCCTTTTGCGAATGACGAAACTCTCATTGTGCATGGAGAAAAACGAGACGCGCCTCTACGAATAATCAGTTGTATGAAGGCACAGAAGTGCTTAAGGAAAGGATGTATTGCTTTTCTAGCACATGTGGTAGACAAGAAGGCTGAGAAGCCGAAACTCAAAGACATTCCTGTGGTGAAGGAATTCTCCGATGTTTTTCCCGAAGATCTGCCAGGACTACCTCCGCAACGACAAGTCGAATTCCGTATAGACTTGGTTCCAGGAGCTGCTCCTGTAGCCAAGGCTCCATATCGGCTTGCACCATCCGAAATGCAAGAATTATCTACACAGCTCCAGGAGTTGTTGGATAAAGGATTCATAAGGCCAAGCTTCTCACCCTGGGGAGCTCCAGTATTGTTCGTGAAGAAGAAGGATGGAACACTGCGGATGTGTATCGATTACAGAGAACTGAACAAGCTCACAATCAAGAATCGGTATCCACTACCGAGGATTGATGACCTATTTGATCAACTGCAAGGATCAAACTACTATTCCAAGATCGACCTTCGATCTGGATACCATCAGCTGAGAATCCAAGATGAAAGTGTGCCAAAGACTGCATTCAGGACGCGATATGGGCACTACGAATTTCTGGTGATGCCGTTTGGGCTGACGAATGCACCAGCGGTCTTTATGGATCTGATGAACCGCGTATGCAAACCATATCTCGATAAATTCGTGATTGTATTTATCGACGATATCCTGATTTACTCGCGAACGAAAGAAGAACATGAGCAACATCTCAGAACCATCTTGGAACTACTGAAGAAAGAGAAACTTTATGCAAAGTTCTCGAAATGCGAATTCTGGATTCGCGAAGTACAATTTCTTGGTCACGTGGTGAATGAGAGAGGCATTCATGTAGACCCGTCCAAGATTGAAGCAATAAAGAATTGGGAAGCTCCCAAGACCCCAACTGAAGTTCGATAATTTTTGGGCTTAGCGGGCTATTATCGGCGATTCATTGAGAATTTCTCGAAGATAGCTCAACCGCTAACGACCCTGACACAGAAGGACAAGAAGTACGACTGGGGTCACAAACAAGAAGAAGCCTTTCAGCTACTTAAGAACAAGCTCTGCGATGCACCGATACTATCATTACCCGAAGGCACTGAAGACTTCGTGGTATACTGCGACGCCTCACGACAAGGCTTGGGTTGCGTGCTCATGCAACGCCAAAAAGTCATCGCTTACGCTTCAAGACAACTGAAGATTCATGAAAGAAATTATACCACTCACGACCTAGAGTTGGGCGCAGTGGTATTCGCCTTGAAGATTTGGCGACATTATCTATATGGTACTCGATGTACAATCTTCACAGATCACAAAAGCTTACAACACATATTTGATCAGAAGGAATTAAATATGCGCCAGGGACGTTGGGTCGAGCTGCTGAATGATTATGACTGTGAGATTAAGTACCATCCTGGAAAGGCGAACGTTGTAGCAGACGCGTTGAGCCGAAAAGAAAGGGTTAAGACCCTAAGGGTTCGAGCATTGGAAATGACGATTCGAACGAACCTCACTGCGCGCATTCGGGATGCGCAACAAGAAGCTCTTAAAGAAGAGAACCGTAAAGCTGAATACCTCCGGGGTGCATTGAAATACATGGTGCCAAACGAAGAGGGAGCCTTATACTTCAAGAAGCGTATCTGGGTTCCACTCTGCGGTGGCATACGTGAGGTCATCCTTAATGAAGCCCACAAATCGAGATATTCGATCCATCCAGGATCGGACAAGATGTACCAAGACTTGAAAGAGTACTATTGGTGGCCGAGACTCAAAAGCGACGTTGCTGTCTATGTTGGAAAATGCCTAACCTGTGCGAAGGTTAAGGCCGAATATCAGAAACCGTCCGGCCTATTACAACAACCAGAAATTCCCGTATGGAAGTGGGAACAAATCTCGATGGACTTCATAACGAAATTACCCAGGACCCCGAGAGGGCACGATATGATATGGGTAATAGTTGATCGATTAACAAAGTCTGCGCATTTCCTACCAATCCGAGAGAAGGATAGCACTGGAAAGCTAGCAGAGATATACTTAAGAGAAATTGTGGCACGTCATGGAGTGCCAATCTCAATCATTTCAGACAGAGATGGACGCTTTGTCTCAAGAATCTGGCAATCATTTCAGGAAGCCTTTGGATCTCAGTTAGATCTGAGCACGGCATTCCACCCACAAACAGACGGCCAGAGCGAACGGACTATACAAACGTTAGAAGATATGCTTCGCGCATGTGTCATGGACCTAGGCGGCAGCTGGGATACTCATCTACCTTTAGTTGAGTTTTCCTACAATAACAGTTATCATACGAGCATAAAAGCCGCGCCGTTCGAAGCTCTGTATGGCCGCAAATGCCGATCGCCCTTATGTTGGGCAGATGCCGGAGATAAACGTATGGTTGGTCCTGAACTTGTACATAGAGACAACCGACAAGATTGCGCAGATCCGAGAGCGCATTAGGGCGGCTCGAGAGCGACAAAAGAGCTACGCGGATCCAAATAGAAAATCGGTAGATTTCGAGGTGGGAGACAAAGTGTTGTTAAAAGTCTCACCATGGAAGGGCGTAGTCAGATTTGGAAAGCGTGGAAAGTTGAATCCACGATACATCGGACCATTCAGAATTTTGAGAAGAATTGGTACCGTGGCATACAAGTTGGAGTTACCGGCAGAACTTAATGGAGTACATGATACGTTTCATGTATCCAACTTGAAGAAGAGTCCAACGCAAGAAAACGTGACCATCCCGTTGGATGAAGTGCATATTGATGAAGCCCTCCGATTTACAGAACAACCAGTTGAGGTTACCGACTGGAAAGTCAACAAGACCAGGAGGAGCAGTGTGAAACTTATTAAAGTACGTTGGAGCTCTAAGCACGGACCCGAGTACACATGGGAACGCGAAGACCAGTTCAAGAAAAAGTATCCCCACCTATTCAAGAAGACTCCGGCGAGAGTTAGTTCAGTCTGAATTTCGGGACGAAATTCTTTTAACGGGGGGAGACTGTGACAACTGGCACAAACCGGTAATTTCCGTACACATTAATTATTGCTTAATGACTGCAAATATGAGTTTAATTGTCAGCGATGTCTGAACACATGATTAAACAAGTGAATTCATGCATGTTGTATACTACAAAATATTGCTTTATGCATAAACGAGAGCGTTGCGTCAGAATAATAGTAAACTCACCGGTAAGACACACTGTGTCAACAGAACTGCAGAAAGTAGTCAGACATAAGAATTGAGGCCTAAGTGTAGGTCCGACGACAAAAGTACATTAAAACCCAAGAGTACATACAAGGGTTAATATATATGCAATACGAAAGCAAAAATAAACACTAAAAAGCACCCGAAACGCACTTTAAGTGCAGAATTTATACAAATCAGCAATAATTCAGCATTTAGACATATAAATATTATGCAGAAATGTCGTTTTATTATTCAAAATATTTCCCTAAGTGTTGGGAATTGAAAGAGTACAAGAAGGGTACTTAAAAGACACTAAAAAGTGTAATTTAGCACTTTAACGAATCGGTATGTAACCGAACAACCGGACTATACCCGGAACGTGAAAATATTATTATTTTCACTAATTATATTTTTTCTGAGCCAGTTAGGGTCCCTGATTACCCTAACACCCGTCATATCACGCTATATATTACTAACAAGGTTAAACCCTTAACATAACTTAGTTAACATAACTAAGCTCCTAATTACTAGTTACAATCGAACCAACCCCCCCCCCCTTCTCATAACCGGCCCCAAAACCATGGGGACACACATGGTACTTGTTGATTTGGCTAATCTAGATTGCTAAGCATCTTGGGGACATATTTTCCATTGGACAAAACTCTCATAAATTGCCTATAAGTATTAACCTTAACTCACAAGATCTTTCATCACAAACTCTCCACAACATTACACTCTCTCTTGCTCTCTAAACCTTCGGCCGAACACCCCACACCCCACCACCACATTTTCGGTCCTTGATCATTCCATTCCATCACCACACACGCGTTAAGAATCACGTATTAGGAGCTCTGGAACAAACGGAACGCGAAGGACCTCTACCGTTAGCTTTTATCCACGCGATTTTCATCAAGAATCTTCCCTAGCTTAGAGCTAGAGGTATAACACTTAAAACTTGTTCTTGAACATATCTAATGTGGTTAAAAGAAATTTTGTCGGTTAAATATCGTAAACATACATTTTGATGCATAAAAGTCTAGTAAAAACTATAAAAGTGGTGGTTAATAACACATGTGTTGTGTAAAAGTTGTAGTATTTGGAATATGAGATTTTTGAGACCCGATCTATGATGTGGTAGCTCAGATCATCGTTTAACCCGACCTTGTAAGATCATGGATCTTCACATAAGCTCGTTTTTGGTTACTACAAGGGTTAAAAGGCGAAACTCTACCACACTAGAGACATGAACTTGTGTAGAGATATTTTACTTGTGTAAAAGTAATTTAACTTGTACAATGGAGTTTAAAACTAGCAGATCTACGTATCTGCAAGTGGTATTTTCGAAGAACCACACTTCAAAGAAATCACATGTTCTAAACCGGGTCTTACACAAACAAAAGTGGTTTTTGTGAACAAACAAGTGTATGGATACTTGTGTAACAAGGGTTTTAACAAAGAAATAATTTTCGTAAAAACCGACTAGAAGTTGTAAAACTTCATACTCTTTAAAAATAAAGTTTTTAAGAAGTTAAACTTATTTTTAAAGATAACAAGACTTACTAAATGTGCTAGTAAGTTACTACACATTTTTGTAAATATTCAAGTTCATGAAATTAGTGATTATTGTTGACGATTATTGTTGATAATTGTTGTTGCTGATTGTTGATGATTTAAAAGAAAATAAACACACGTTTTGAAAACGTGGGAAACCTCCATTTTTAGGGGAAACTCTGTCAAAATTTTTATAAATTTTGACACTTAGAAAAATGTAAGTTTTTGAGAAACTTATTCCCTAAAAATGTGTTTAAAAGCATTAACAAGGTTTCCCTAACTTTTGATGATAAGAAATGGTGATTTCTTGAAGAATAAAAATGGATAATAAGTATATATTTTTGAGAGAAAGATATATATTATTTTATCACCAAATTTTGTGCTAAGTGTATATAGTATGTGTTATACGTGCTAGTGTATTAAGACTTAAAAATACACTAAATACTCATGAGGAGTAGAAATATAGAAATACACATACAAAACACAAGATACACAATTCGGGTGCAAAGTGCAAAACACAAAAGACTTATATTTATTTTTGAAGAAAATAATATAAGTAAGATACGTAGTTAAAAATATGGAATATTTTTAACACAAGAATATATACACAAAAGAGAGTGACTGTACTTGTGCGACACAAGTCTAGTGACTAACGTTAAGAAAACGCGTATAGGTTACGACGTTAATTAAGCAAATCCGGTGGAGTTTACGACGCTAGGAACGCAAAGTTGTGAGTTCATGCTCCCCCTTTTCTCTTAACTGTTTTCAGTTTTATAACTTCGGGGGTGAAATACATGTTACGTGATATAATAAACGAGAATTGATACTGGATATAATAAACGAGAATTGATACTTGATATAATAAACGAGAATTGATACTTGATGTAATAAACGAGAATTGGTACTTGGTATCATAAACGAGAAATAGTGTCACGAATAGGGTACCATAAGCACCATTAATCGTGTACATACTTAGACCGCAGAACAAAAGGTTAGATCTAACGGGTACTCGGGCAGCCCCACTCTTGGTGACCACTAGTACCGAGGAGTGTTTTTGTGTCTCCGTCGTGAATCGACAACTAGAAAAATGCCTATGGTTTGGTGACTTCCTATGTAGTGCCACACGTTAATGGCCTTGCAACCCATTAACTAAACAAGAAAACTTTATTTGGTTTACACCACAAGAATACTTTATTTACACAAGAATACATTATTTGGTTTATACCACAAGAATACTTTATTTACACAAGAATACCTTATTTGGTTTATACCACAAGAATACTTTATTCGGTTTACACTACAAGAATACTTTATTTTCACAAGATACTCGTTATGTTTTCATACAAAGTATACAAACGTGTTCAACACAAAACTGCATGAATTCACACCAACTTTATATTGACGTTTTTCCAAAAACCCACATGTATTTCAGGTAACTAGGATGGATGTGCGCGCGGTTTTACTCATGCTCTTGGATGTCGCTTTGTTTATCTTTGAATAAAGTTGTAAACTCATCAGACAAAATGCTGTCTTGTGATGTAAACACTTAAACCATGTTTTCGGTTATGTAATGTTTGACATTTTGAAACTAATTTATGAGCATGTAGTATGTTTACCTTTCGTATGCAATGAGAACCTTTCATGATCACACCTCGTGCTTCCGCCGCAGAAAGGGGTGTGACACTTTTTGCCTCATAATTTTCAAAGGTTGATGTACCAACGTCTGCAGAATTTAAAACAGGGGGCGAAGTCTGTTGATGATTATACAACGGAGTTTTATCAATTGATTGCGAGGAATGATATTCAAGAACCGGAGGAACAACTTGTTTCTCGGTATATTGGGGGTCTAAGGGTTCAAATCATGGAGTCCGTTAATCTTTTTGATCCGTTAACCATTCCAGAGGCACACCAACGGGCGTTGGCCTTTGAGAAGCAAAACCGTCGGGTGGGCGGTTCATTTACTCCTGCTGGGGGAAACGTTGGGTCGGCCAGTGGGGCACCTCGTGGTGGGCCAAGTCAGCAAAAACCAGGGGTTAACAATACTGGGTCTTCTTCTAAGGGGGCTAGTAGTAGTGGTCCGAGATGTTTCAGTTGTGGTGAGACGGGCCATCGTCAAGCTGAGTGCAAGAAGGCTGGTAAACGACACTTGTTTGCTGAGTCTGAGGATGAACAGTATGAAGAATATGAAGATAACCCAGTGTACGATGAAGAAAATGAATATGAAGAGGAGGTTGTGACCGGTGATGTTGGGGTGAACTTGGTGGTTAGACGTTCTTGCTATACACCAAAGGCAGATGGGGATGATTGGCTGAAGCATAACATCTTCCACTCAACATGTACCATTTTGGGAAAGGTTTGCACGTTTGTCATTGATTCGGGGAGTTGTGACAATCTGATTTCTGAAGAGGCAGTTCAAAAGTTGGCCTTGAAGACAGAGAGTCACCCGAAACCGTACAAGCTTCAATGGCTTAAAAAGGGAGGTGAAGTGACGGTATCTAAAAGGGCACTTGTTTCTATTTCTATTGGGTCAACGTACAAAGATGATGTTGTGTGTGATGTGGTCCCTATGGACGCGTGTCACTTATTGTTGGGTAGACCTTGGGAATATGAACGTAATATAGAGCATCACGGGCGGTCCAATACTTATAGCTTTATGTTTGGTGGTGTGAAGATCACTCTTGTCCCTAGCAAGCCTAAACAGTTAGCCACAAAACAGTCGGGTAATTTGTTGACCATCAGTCAGTTTCAAGATGAATTGGAGGACACAGACAGTGTTTTTGTTTTGATAGGGAAGGCAGTGCCCGAGGAAGTCGAAATTCCTGATGCTATGGTTCCTTTGCTTGAGGAATTTTCTGATGTGTTTCCTGTTGAATTGCCCGATGGATTGCCACCTTTGCGTGACATCCAACATCATATTGATTTGGAGCCTGGGTCACAGTTACCCAATAGACCACATTACAGGATGAGCCCTGGTGAGCATGAAGAGTTGCGAAGGCAGGTTGAGGAATTGATTTCTAAGGGGCATGTTCGTGAAAGTATGAGCCCTTGTGCTGTTCCTGCTTTATTGACTCCAAAAAAAGATGGCCTATGGCGGTTTGGGTCATCGTCCGACTGAAAAAACGCTTATTTCTATTACTTATTTGCATTTTTATGATTTTTGGACTATTTTGGGCATTTTCTTTTAGGCCGTGTGTTTGGCCCGTTATCTTTTTTAGGCCCATTTCGAATTTCGGTTTCTATTTATATGTCCCTCTAGTAATATGAATGATCAGAATTGATTTTTGAAATTATTGAAATTTTCACTTCAAATTCCGTGGCCTTTGGGTTGCAATTTGGGGGTTGGGAAGAACACACGGGTATTCTTAGAATCAACGTGTTTGATCTTCGTTTCCGTATCACGCGCTACATCAGTTGGTATCAGAGCCGAATTCCTGGCTCAAAATGCCTCCGAGGAGAAACAACAACAGGCCTCTTGATGAAGTGTATGAACGAGAGTTGGAGCAGCGACTTATGGCGAGGATGGATGAACGGTTGGATCAAGTGGTGAATCAGTTGACTGATCGGATGGCCGATTTGATCAATCGTAGGAGGCAGGGACCCAACGACGTGTATGGTTCTGATTTTAGTAACCCATTTGGTGATGGTTCGGCTTCCGAAGACGAACAGGAAGGGCGACCAAGGGGTGAACGTGGAGGGGGTAACAGGCGTTGGGATTCTGGGATAAGAGTTGATATTCCAGAATTTGATGGGTCTAATTTGAATCCGGAGGGGTTCATCGATTGGTTGGCTACCGTGGAGGAGGTGTTTGAGTACAAGGAGGTGCCTGAAAATAAGCGGGTGGCCTTGATCGCTACCAGGTTGCGTGGTAGGGCCTCTGCGTGGTGGCAGCAATTGAAGTTAACACGAAACAGGCTCGGAAAGTCAAGGATCGTGACATGGGCCAAGATGAGGAAGTGCTTGCGGTCCAACTTTTTGCCTCATAATTTTCAAAGGTTGATGTACCAACGTCTGCAGAATTTAAAACAGGGGGCGAAGTCTGTTGATGATTATACAACGGAGTTTTATCAATTGATTGCGAGGAATGATATTCAAGAACCGGAGGAACAACTTGTTTCTCGGTATATTGGGGGTCTAAGGGTTCAAATCATGGAGTCCGTTAATCTTTTTGATCCGTTAACCATTCCAGAGGCACACCAACGGGCGTTGGCCTTTGAGAAGCAAAACCGTCGGGTGGGCGGTTCATTTACTCCTGCTGGGGGAAACGTTGGGTCGGCCAGTGGGGCACCTCGTGGTGGGCCAAGTCAGCAAAAACCAGGGGTTAACAATACTGGGTCTTCTTCTAAGGGGGCTAGTAGTAGTGGTCCGAGATGTTTCAGTTGTGGTGAGACGGGCCATCGTCAAGCTGAGTGCAAGAAGGCTGGTAAACGACACTTGTTTGCTGAGTCTGAGGATGAACAGTATGAAGAATATGAAGATAACCTAGTGTACGATGAAGAAAATGAATATGAAGAGGAGGTTGTGACCGGTGATGTTGGGGTGAACTTGGTGGTTAGACGTTCTTGCTATACACCAAAGGCAGATGGGGATGATTGGCTGAAGCATAACATCTTCCACTCAACATGTACTATTTTGGGAAAGGTTTGCACGTTTGTCATTGATTCGGGGAGTTGTGACAATCTGATTTCTGAAGAGGCAGTTCAAAAGTTGGCCTTGAAGACAGAGAGTCACCCGAAACCGTACAAGCTTCAATGGCTTAAAAAGGGAGGTGAAGTGACGGTATCTAAAAGGGCACTTGTTTCTATTTCTATTGGGTCAACGTACAAAGATGATGTTGTGTGTGATGTGGTCCCTATGGACGCGTGTCACTTATTGTTGGGTAGACCTTGGGAATATGAACGTAATATAGAGCATCACGGGCGGTCCAATACTTATAGCTTTATGTTTGGTGGTGTGAAGATCACTCTTGTCCCTAGCAAGCCTAAACAGTTAGCCACAAAACAGTCGGGTAATTTGTTGACCATCAGTCAGTTTCAAGATGAATTGGAGGACACAGACAGTGTTTTTGTTTTGATAGGGAAGGCAGTGCCCAAGGAAGTCGAAATTCCTGATGCTATGGTTCCTTTGCTTGAGGAATTTTCTGATGTGTTTCCTGTTGAATTGCCCGATGGATTGCCACCTTTGCGTGACATCCAACATCATATTGATTTGGAGCCTGGGTCACAGTTACCCAATAGACCACATTACAGGATGAGCCCTGGTGAGCATGAAGAGTTGCGAAGGCAGGTTGAGGAATTGATTTCTAAGGGGCATGTTCGTGAAAGTATGAGCCCTTGTGCTGTTCCTGCTTTATTGACTCCAAAAAAAGATGGCCTATGGCGGTTTGGGTCATCGTCCGACTGAAAAAACGCTTATTTCTATTACTTATTTGCATTTTTATGATTTTTGGACTATTTTGGGCATTTTCTTTTAGGCCGTGTGTTTGGCCCGTTATCTTTTTTAGGCCCATTTCGAATTTCGGTTTCTATTTATATGTCCCTCTAGTAATATGAATGATCAGAATTGATTTTTGAAATTATTGAAATTTTCACTTCAAATTCCGTGGCCTTTGGGTTGCAATTTGGGGGTTGGGAAGAACACACGGGTATTCTTAGAATCAACGTGTTTGATCTTCGTTTCCGTATCACGCGCTACATCAGTTGGTATCAGAGCCGAATTCCTGGCTCAAAATGCCTCCGAGGAGAAACAACAACAGGCCTCTTGATGAAGTGTATGAACGAGAGTTGGAGCAGCGACTTATGGCGAGGATGGATGAACGGTTGGATCAAGTGGTGAATCAGTTGACTGATCGGATGGCCGATTTGATCAATCGTAGGAGGCAGGGACCCAACGACGGGTATGGTTCTGATTTTAGTAACCCATTTGGTGATGGTTCGGCTTCCGAAGACGAACAGGAAGGGCGACCAAGGGGTGAACGTGGAGGGGGTAACAGGCGTTGGGATTCTGGGATAAGAGTTGATATTCCAGAATTTGATGGGTCTAATTTGAATCCGGAGGGGTTCATCGATTGGTTGGCTACCGTGGAGGAGGTGTTTGAGTACAAGGAGGTGCCTGAAAATAAGCGGGTGGCCTTGATCGCTACCAGGTTGCGTGGTAGGGCCTCTGAGTGGTGGCAGCAATTGAAGTTAACACGAAACAGGCTCGGAAAGTCAAGGATCGTGACATGGGCCAAGATGAGGAAGTGCTTGCGGTCCAACTTTTTGCCTCATAATTTTCAAAGGTTGATGTACCAACGTCTGCAGAATTTAAAACAGGGGGCGAAGTCTGTTGATGATTATACAACGGAGTTTTATCAATTGATTGCGAGGAATGATATTCAAGAACCGGAGGAACAACTTGTTTCTCGGTATATTGGGGGTCTAAGGGTTCAAATCATGGAGTCCGTTAATCTTTTTGATCCGTTAACCATTCCAGAGGCACACCAACGGGCGTTGGCCTTTGAGAAGCAAAACCGTCGGGTGGGCGGTTCATTTACTCCTGCTGGGGGAAACGTTGGGTCGGCCAGTGGGGCACCTCGTGGTGGGCCAAGTCAGCAAAAACCAGGGGTTAACAATACTGGGTCTTCTTCTAAGGGGGCTAGTAGTAGTGGTCCGAGATGTTTCAGTTGTGGTGAGACGGGCCATTGTCAAGCTGAGTGCAAGAAGGCTGGTAAACGACACTTGTTTGCTGAGTCTGAGGATGAACAGTATGAAGAATATGAAGATAACCCAGTGTACGATGAAGAAAATGAATATGAAGAGGAGGTTGTGACCGGTGATGTTGGGGTGAACTTGGTAGTTAGACGTTCTTGCTATACACCAAAGGCAGATGGGGATGATTGGCTGAAGCATAACATCTTCCACTCAACATGTACCATTTTGGGAAAGGTTTGCACGTTTGTCATTGATTCAGGGAGTTTTGACAATCTGATTTCTGAAGAGGCAGTTCAAAAGTTGGCCTTCAAGACATAGAGTCACCCGAAACCGTACAAGCTTCAATGGCTTAAAAAGGGAGGTGAAGTGACGGTATCTAAAAGGGCACTTGTTTCTATTTCTATTGGGTCAAGGTACAAAGATGATGTTGTGTGTGATGTGGTCCCTATGGACGCGTGTCACTTATTGTTGGGTAGACCTTGGGAATATGAACGTAATATAGAGCATCACGGGCGGTCCAATACTTATAGCTTTATGTTTGGTGGTGTGAAGATCACTCTTGTCCCTAGCAAGCCTAAACAGTTAGCCACAAAACAGTCGGGTAATTTGTTGACCATCAGTCAGTTTCAAGATGAATTGGAGGACACAGACAGTGTTTTTGTTTTGATAGGGAAGGCAGTGC
This sequence comes from Helianthus tuberosus, assembly GCA_030545235.1. Classification (NCBI taxonomy): domain Eukaryota; kingdom Viridiplantae; phylum Streptophyta; class Magnoliopsida; order Asterales; family Asteraceae; genus Helianthus; species Helianthus tuberosus. The sequence goes on along the minus strand of CM060411.1, from coordinate 139,916,615 downwards.
CCGAGGAAGTCGAAATTCCTGATGCTATGGTTCCTTTGCTTGAGGAATTTTCTGATGTGTTTCCTGTTGAATTGCCCGATGGATTGCCACCTTTGCGTGACATCCAACATCATATTGATTTGGAGCCTGGGTCACAGTTACCCAATAGACCACATTACAGGATGAGCCCTGGTAAGCATGAAGAGTTGCGAAGGCAGGTTGAGGAATTGATTTCTAAGGGGCATGTTCGTGAAAGTATGAGCCCTTGTGCTGTTCCTGCTTTATTGACTCCAAAAAAGATGGCCTATGGCGGTTTGGGTCATCGTCCGACTGAAAAAACGCTTATTTCTATTACTTATTTGCATTTTTATGATTTTTGGACTATTTTGGGCATTTTCTTTTAGGCCGTGTGTTTGGCCCGTTATCTTTTTTAGGCCCATTTCGAATTTCAGTTTCTATTTATATGTCCCTCTAGTAATATGAATGATCAGAATTGATTTTTGAAATTATTGAAATTTTCACTTCAAATTCCGTGGCCTTTGGGTTGCAATTTGGGGGTTGGGAAGAACACACGGGTATTCTTAGAATCAACGTGTTTGATCTTCGTTTCCGTATCACGCGCTACATCAGTTGGTATCAGAGCCGAATTCCTGGCTCAAAATGCCTTCGAGGAGAAACAACAACAGGCCTCTTGATGAAGTGTATGAACGAGAGTTGGAGCAGCGACTTATGGCGAGGATGGATGAACGGTTGGATCAAGTGGTGAATCAGTTGACTGATCGGATGGCCGATTTGATCAATCGTAGGAGGCAGGGACCCAACGACGGGTATGGTTCTGATTTTAGTAACCCATTTGGTGATGGTTCGGCTTCCGAAGACGAACAGGAAGGGCGACCAACAATAAGTGAACGTGGAGGGAGTAACAGGCGTTGGGATTCTGGGATAAGAGTTGATATTCCAGAATTTGATGGGTCTAATTTGAATCCGGAGGGGTTCATCGATTGGTTGGCTACCGTGGAGGAGGTGTTTGAGTACAAGGAGGTGCCTGAAAATAAGCGGGTGGCCTTGATCGCTACCAGGTTGCGTGGTAGGGCCTCTGCGTGGTGGCAGCAATTGAAGTTAACACGAAACAGGCTCGGAAAGTCAAGGATCGTGACATGGGCCAAGACGAGGAAGTGCTTGCGGTCCAACTTTTTGCCTCATAATTTTCAAAGGTTGATGTACCAACGTCTGCAGAATTTAAAACAGGGGGCGAAGTCTGTTGATGATTATACAACGGAGTTTTATCAATTGATTGCGAGGAATGATATTCAAGAACCGGAGGAACAACTTGTTTCTCGGTATATTGGGGGTCTAAGGGTTCAAATCATGGAGTCCGTTAATCTTTTTGATCCGTTAACCATTCCAGAGGCACACCAATGGGCGTTGGCCTTTGAGAAGCAAAACCGTCGGGTGGGCGGTTCATTTACTCCTGCTGGGGGAAACGTTGGGTCGGCCAGTGGGGCACCTCGTGGTGGGCCAAGTCAGCAAAAACCAGGGGTTAACAATACTAGGTCTTCTTCTAAGGGGGCTAGTAGTAGTGGTCCGAGATGTTTCAGTTGTGGTGAGACGGGCCATCGTCAAGCTGAGTACAAGAAGGCTGGTAAACGACACTTGTTTGCTGAGTCTGAGGATAAACAGTATGAAGAATATGAAGATAACCCAGTGTACGATGAAGAAAATGAATATGAAGAGGAGGTTGTGACCGGTGATGTTGGGGTGAACTTGGTGGTTAGACGTTCTTGCTATACACCAAAGGCAGATGGGGATGATTGGCTGAAGCATAACATCTTCCACTCAACATGTACCATTTTGGGAAAGGTTTGCACGTTTGTCATTGATTCAGGGAGTTGTGACAATCTGATTTCTGAAGAGGCAGTTCAAAAGTTGGCCTTGAAGACAGAGAGTCACCCGAAACCGTACAAGCTTCAATGGCTTAAAAAGGGAGGTGAAGTGACGGTATCTAAAAGGGCACTTTTTTCTATTTCTATTGGATCAACGTACAAAGATGATGTTGTGTGTGATGTGGTCCCTATGGACGCGTGTCACTTATTGTTGGGTAGACCTTGGGAATATGAACGTAATATAGAGCATCACGGGCGGTCCAATACTTATAGCTTTATGTTTGGTGGTGTGAAGATCACTCTTGTCCCTAGCAAGCCTAAACAGTTAGCCACAAAACAGTCGGGTAATTTGTTGACCATCAGTCAGTTTCAAGATGAATTGGAGGACACAGACAGTGTTTTTGTTTTGATAGGGAAGGCAGTGCCCGAGGAAGTCGAAATTCCTGATGCTATGGTTCCTTTGCTTGAGGAATTTTCTGATGTGTTTCCTGTTGAATTGCCCGATGGATTGCCACCTTTGCATGACATCCAACATCATATTGATTTGGAGCCTGGGTCACAGTTACCCAATAGACCACATTACAGGATGAGCCCTGGTGAGCATGAAGAGTTGCGAAGGCAGGTTGAGGAATTGATTTCTAAGGGGCATGTTCGTGAAAGTATGAGCCCTTGTGCTGTTCCTGCTTTATTGACTCCAAAAAAAGATGGCCGATGGCGGTTTGGGTCATCGTCCGACTGAAAAAACGCTTATTTCTATTACTTATTTGCATTTTTATGATTTTTGGACTATTTTGGGCATTTTCTTTTAGGCCGTGTGTTTGGCCCGTTATCTTTTTTAGGCCCATTTCGAATTTCAGTTTCTATTTATATGTCCCTCTAGTAATATGAATGATCAGAATTGATTTTTGAAATTATTGAAATTTTCACTTCAAATTCCGTGGCCTTTGGGTTGCAATTTGGGGGTTGGGAAGAACACACGGGTATTCTTAGAATCAACGTGTTTGATCTTCGTTTCCGTATCACGCGCTACATCAGTTGGTATCAGAGCCGAATTCCTGGCTCAAAATGCCTCCGAAGAGAAACAACAACAGGCCTCTTGATGAAGTGTATGAACGAGAGTTGGAGCAGCGACTTATGGCGAGGATGGACGAACGGTTGGATCAAGTGGTGAATCAGTTGACTGATCGGATGGCCGATTTGATCAATCGTAGGAGGCAGGGACCCAACGACGGGTATGGTTCTGATTTTAGTAACCCATTTGGTGATGGTTCTGCTTCCGAAGACGAACAGGAAGGGCGACCAAGGGGTGAACGTGGAGGGGGTAACAGGCGTTGGGATTCTGGGATAAGAGTTGATATTCCAGAATTTGATGGGTCTAATTTGAATCCGGAGGGGTTCATCGATTGGTTGGCTACCGTGGAGGAGGTGTTTGAGTACAAGGAGGTGCCTGAAAATAAGCGGGTGGCCTTGATCGCTACCAGGTTGCGTGGTAGGGCCTCTGCGTGGTGGCAGCAATTGAAGTTAACACGAAACAGGCTCGGAAAGTCAAGGATCGTGACATGGGCCAAGATGAGGAAGTGCTTGTGGTCCAACTTTTTGCCTCATAATTTTCAAAGGTTGATGTACCAACGTCTGCAGAATTTAAAACAGGGGGCGAAGTCTGTTGATGATTATACAACGGAGTTTTATCAATTGATTGCGAGGAATGATATTCAAGAACCGGAGGAACAACTTGTTTCTCGGTATATTGGGGGTCTAAGGGTTCAAATCATGGAGTCCGTTAATCTTTTTGATCCGTTAACCATTCCAGAGGCACACCAACGGGCGTTGGCCTTTGAGAAGCAAAACCGTCGGGTGGGCGGTTCATTTACTCCTGCTGGGGGAAACGTTGGGTCGGCCAGTGGGGCACCTCGTGGTGGGCCAAGTCAGCAAAAACCAGGGGTTAACAATACTGGGTCTTCTTCTAAGGGGGCTAGTAGTAGTGGTCCGAGATGTTTCAGTTGTGGTGAGACGGGCCATCGTCAAGCTGAGTGCAAGAAGGCTGGTAAACGACACTTGTTTGCTGAGTCTGAGGATGAACAGTATGAAGAATATGAAGATAACCCAGTGTACGATGAAGAAAATGAATATGAAGAGGAGGTTGTGACCGGTGATGTTGGGGTGAACTTGGTGGTTAGACGTTCTTGCTATACACCAAAGGCAGATGGGGATGATTGGCTGAAGCATAACATCTTCCACTCAACATGTACCATTTTGGGAAAGGTTTGCACGTTTGTCATTGATTCGGGGAGTTGTGACAATCTGATTTCTGAAGAGGCAGTTCAAAAGTTGGCCTTGAAGACAGAGAGTCACCCGAAACCGTACAAGCTTCAATGGCTTAAAAAGGGAGGTGAAGTGACGGTATCTAAAAGGGCACTTGTTTCTATTTCTATTGGGTCAACGTACAAAGATGATGTTGTGTGTGATGTGGTCCCTATGGACGCGTGTCACTTATTATTGGGTAGACCTTGGGAATATGAACGTAATATAGAGCATCACGGGCGGTCCAATACTTATAGCTTTATGTTTGGTGGTGTGAAGATCACTCTTGTCCCTAGCAAGCCTAAACAGTTAGCCACAAAACAGTCGGGTAATTTGTTGACCATCAGTCAGTATCAAGATGAATTGGAGGACACAGACAGTGTTTTTGTTTTGATAGGGAAGGCAGTGCCCGAGGAAGTCGAAATTCCTGATGCTATGGTTCCTTTGCTTGAGGAATTTTCTGATGTGTTTCCTGTTGAATTGCCCGATGGATTGCCACCTTTGCGTGACATCCAACATCATATTGATTTGGAGCCTGGGTCACAGTTACCCAATAGACCACATTACAGGATGAGCCCTGGTGAGCATGAAGAGTTGCGAAGGCAGGTTGAGGAATTGATTTCTAAGGGGCATGTTCGTGAAAGTATGAGCCCTTGTGCTGTTCCTGCTTTATTGACTCCAAAAAAAGATGGCCTATGGCGGTTTGGGTCATCGTCCGATTGAAAAAACGCTTATTTCTATTACTTATTTGCATTTTTATGATTTTTGGACTATTTTGGGCATTTTCTTTTAGGCCGTGTGTTTGGCCCGTTATCTTTTTTAGGCCCATTTCGAATTTCGGTTTCTATTTATATGTCCCTCTAGTAATATGAATGATCAGAATTGATTTTTGAAATTATTGAAATTTTCACTTCAAATTCCGTGGCCTTTGGGTTGCAATTTGGGGGTTGGGAAGAACACACGGGTATTCTTAGAATCAACGTGTTTGATCTTCGTTTCCGTATCACGCGCTACATCAGTTGGTATCAGAGCCGAATTCCTGGCTCAAAATGCCTCCGAGGAGAAACAACAACAGGCCTCTTGATGAAGTGTATGAACGAGAGTTGGAGCAGCGACTTATGGCGAGGATGGACGAACGGTTGGATCAAGTGGTGAATCAGTTGACTGATCGGATGGCCGATTTGATCAATCGTAGGAGGCAGGGACCCAACGACGGGTATGGTTCTGATTTTAATAACCCATTTGGTGATGGTTCGGCTTCCGAAGACGAACAGGAAGGGCGACCAAGGGGTGAACGTGGAGGGGGTAACAGGCGTTGGGATTCTGGGATAAGAGTTGATATTCCAGAATTTGATGGGTCTAATTTGAATCCGGTGGGGTTCATCGATTGGTTGGCTACCGTGGAGGAGGTGTTTGAGTACAAGGAGGTGCCTGAAAATAAGCGGGTGGCCTTGATCGCTACCAGGTTGCGTGGTAGGGCCTCTGCGTGGTGGCAGCAATTGAAGTTAACACGAAACAGGCTCGGAAAGTCAAGGATCGTGACATGGGCCAAGATGAGGAAGTGCTTGCGGTCCAACTTTTTGCCTCATAATTTTCAAAGGTTGATGTACCAACGTCTGCAGAATTTAAAACAGGGGGCGAAGTCTGTTGATGATTATACAACGGAGTTTTATCAATTGATTGCGAGGAATGATATTCAAGAACCGGAGGAACAACTTGTTTCTCGGTATATTGGGGGTCTAAGGGTTCAAATCATGGAGTCCGTTAATCTTTTTGATCCGTTAACCATTCCAGAGGCACACCAACGGGCGTTGGCCTTTGAGAAGCAAAACCGTCGGGTGGGCGGTTCATTTACTCCTGCTGGGGGAAACGTTGGGTCGGCCAGTGGGGCACCTCGTGGTGGGCCAAGTCAGCAAAAACCAGGGGTTAACAATACTGGGTCTTCTTCTAAGGGGGCTAGTAGTAGTGGTCCGAGATGTTTCAGTTGTGGTGAGACGGGCCATCGTCAAGCTGAGTGCAAGAAGGCTGGTAAACGACACTTGTTTGCTGAGTCTGAGGATGAACAGTATGAAGAATATGAAGATAACCCAGTGTACGATGAAGAAAATGAATATGAAGAGGAGGTTGTGACCGGTGATGTTGGGGTGAACTTGGTGGTTAGACGTTCTTGCTATACACCAAAGGCAGATGGGGATGATTGGCTGAAGCATAACATCTTCCACTCAACATGTACCATTTTGGGAAAGGTTTGCACGTTTGTCATTGATTCGGGGAGTTGTGACAATCTGATTTCTGAAGAGGCAGTTCAAAAGTTGGCCTTGAAGACAGAGAGTCACCCGAAACCGTACAAGCTTCAATGGCTTAAAAAGGGAGGTGAAGTGACGGTATCTAAAAGGGCACTTGTTTCTATTTCTATTGGGTCAACGTACAAAGATGATGTTGTGTGTGATGTGGTCCCTATGGACGCGTGTCACTTATTGTTGGGTAGACCTTGGGAATATGAATGTAATATAGAGCATCACGGGCGGTCCAATACTTATAGCTTTATGTTTGGTGGTGTGAAGATCACTCTTGTCCCTAGCAAGCCTAAACAGTTAGCCACAAAACAGTCGGGTAATTTGTTGACCATCAGTCAGTTTCAAGATGAATTGGAGGACACAGACAGTGTTTTTGTTTTGATAGGGAAGGCAGTGCCCGAGGAAGTCGAAATTCCTGATGCTATGGTTCCTTTGCTTGAGGAATTTTCTGATGTGTTTCCTGTTGAATTGCCCGATGGATTGCCACCTTTGCGTGACATCCAACATCATATTGATTTGGAGCCTGGGTCACAGTTACCCAATAGACCACATTACAGGATGAGCCCTGGTGAGCATGAAGAGTTGCGAAGGCAGGTTGAGGAATTGATTTCTAAGGGGCATGTTCGTGAAAGTATGAGCCCTTGTGCTGTTCCTGCTTTATTGACTCCAAAAAAAGATGGCCTATGGCGGTTTGGGTCATCGTCCGACTGAAAAAACGCTTATTTCTATTACTTATTTGCATTTTTATGATTTTTGGACTATTTTGGGCATTTTCTTTTAGGCCGTGTGTTTGGCCCGTTATCTTTTTTAGGCCCATTTCGAATTTCGGTTTCTATTTATATGTCCCTCTAGTAATATGAATGATCAGAATTGATTTTTGAAATTATTGAAATTTTCACTTCAAATTCCGTGGCCTTTGGGTTGCAATTTGGGGGTTGGGAAGAACACACGGGTATTCTTAGAATCAACGTGTTTGATCTTCGTTTCCGTATCACGCGCTACATCAGTTGGTATCAGAGCCGAATTCCTGGCTCAAAATGCCTCCGAGGAGAAACAACAACAGGCCTCTTGATGAAGTGTATGAACGAGAGTTGGAGCAGCGACTTATGGCGAGGATGGATGAACGGTTGGATCAAGTGGTGAATCAGTTGACTGATCGGATGGCCGATTTGATCAATCGTAGGAGGCAGGGACCCAACGACGGGTATGGTTCTGATTTTAGTAACCCATTTGGTGATGGTTCGGCTTCCGAAGACGAACAGGAAGGGCGACCAAGGGGTGAACGTGGAGGGGGTAACAGGCGTTGGGATTCTGGGATAAGAGTTGATATTCCAGAATTTGATGGGTCTAATTTGAATCCGGAGGGGTTCATCGATTGGTTGGCTACCGTGGAGGAGGTGTTTGAGTACAAGGAGGTGCCTGAAAATAAGCGGGTGGCCTTGATCGCTACCAGGTTGCGTGGTAGGGCCTCTGAGTGGTGGCAGCAATTGAAGTTAACACGAAACAGGCTCGGAAAGTCAAGGATCGTGACATGGGCCAAGATGAGGAAGTGCTTGCGGTCCAACTTTTTGCCTCATAATTTTCAAAGGTTGATGTACCAACGTCTGCAGAATTTAAAACAGGGGGCGAAGTCTGTTGATGATTATACAACGGAGTTTTATCAATTGATTGCGAGGAATGATATTCAAGAACCGGAGGAACAACTTGTTTCTCGGTATATTGGGGGTCTAAGGGTTCAAATCATGGAGTCCGTTAATCTTTTTGATCCGTTAACCATTCCAGAGGCACACCAACGGGCGTTGGCCTTTGAGAAGCAAAACCGTCGGGTGGGCGGTTCATTTACTCCTGCTGGGGGAAACGTTGGGTCGGCCAGTGGGGCACCTCGTGGTGGGCCAAGTCAGCAAAAACCAGGGGTTAACAATACTGGGTCTTCTTCTAAGGGGGCTAGTAGTAGTGGTCCGAGATGTTTCAGTTGTGGTGAGACGGGCCATCGTCAAGCTGAGTGCAAGAAGGCTGGTAAACGACACTTGTTTGCTGAGTCTGAGGATGAACAGTATGAAGAATATGAAGATAACCCAGTGTACGATGAAGAAAATGAATATGAAGAGGAGGTTGTGACCGGTGATGTTGGGGTGAACTTGGTGGTTAGACGTTCTTGCTATACACCAAAGGCAGATGGGGATGATTGGCTGAAGCATAACATCTTCCACTCAACATGTACCATTTTGGGAAAGGTTTGCACGTTTGTCATTGATTCGGGGAGTTGTGACAATCTGATTTCTGAAGAGGCAGTTCAAAAGTTGGCCTTGAAGACAGAGAGTCACCCGAAACCGTACAAGCTTCAATGGCTTAAAAAGGGAGGTGAAGTGACGGTATCTAAAAGGGCACTTGTTTCTATTTCTATTGGGTCAACGTACAAAGATGATGTTGTGTGTGATGTGGTCCCTATGGACGCGTGTCACTTATTGTTGGGTAGACCTTGGGAATATGAACGTAATATAGAGCATCACGGGCGGTCCAATACTTATAGCTTTATGTTTGGTGGTGTGAAGATCACTCTTGTCCCTAGCAAGCCTAAACAGTTAGCCACAAAACACTCGGGTAATTTGTTGACCATCAGTCAGTTTCAAGATGAATTGGAGGACACAGACAGTGTTTTTGTTTTGATAGGGAAGGCAGTGCCCGAGGAAGTCGAAATTCCTGATGCTATGGTTCCTTTGCTTGAGGAATTTTCTGATGTGTTTCCTGTTGAATTGCCCGATGGATTGCCACCTTTGCGTGACATCCAACATCATATTGATTTGGAGCCTGGGTCACAGTTACCCAATAGACCACATTACAGGATGAGCCCTGGTGAGCATGAAGAGTTGCGAAGGCAGGTTGAGGAATTGATTTCTAAGGGGCATGTTCGTGAAAGTATGAGCCCTTGTGCTGTTCCTGCTTTATTGACTCCAAAAAAAGATGGCCTATGGCGGTTTGGGTCATCGTCCGACTGAAAAAACGCTTATTTCTATTACTTATTTGCATTTTTATGATTTTTGGACTATTTTGGGCATTTTCTTTTAGGCCGTGTGTTTGGCCCGTTATCTTTTTTAGGCCCATTTCGAATTTCGGTTTCTATTTATATGTCCCTCTAGTAATATGAATGATCAGAATTGATTTTTGAAATTATTGAAATTTTCACTTCAAATTCCGTGGCCTTTGGGTTGCAATTTGGGGGTTGGGAAGAACACACGGGTATTCTTAGAATCAACGTGTTTGATCTTCGTTTCCGTATCACGCGCTACATCAGTTGGTATCAGAGCCGAATTCCTGGCTCAAAATGCCTCCGAGGAGAAACAACAACAGGCCTCTTGATGAAGTGTATGAACGAGAGTTGGAGCAGCGACTTATGGCGAGGATGGATGAACGGTTGGATCAAGTGGTGAATCAGTTGACTGATCGGATGGCCGATTTGATCAATCGTAGGAGGCAGGGACCCAACGACGGGTATGGTTCTGATTTTAGTAACCCATTTGGTGATGGTTCGGCTTCCGAAGACGAACAGGAAGGGCGACCAAGGGGTGAACGTGGAGGGGGGTAACAGGCGTTGGGATTCTGGGATAAGAGTTTATATTCCAGAATTTGATGGGTCTAATTTGAATCCGGAGGGGTTCATCGATTGGTTGGCTACCGTGGAGGAGGTGTTTGAGTACAAGGAGGTACCTGAAAATAAGCGGGTGGCCTTGATCGCTACCAGGTTGCGTGGTAGGGCCTCTGCGTGGTGGCAGCAATTGAAGTTAACACGAAACAGGCTCGGAAAGTCAAGGATCATGACATGGGCCAAGATGAGGAAGTGCTTGCGGTCCAACTTTTTGCCTCATAATTTTCAAAGGTTGATGTACCAACGTCTGCAGAATTTAAAACAGGGGGCGAAGTCTGTTGATGATTATACAACGGAGTTTTATCAATTGATTGCGAGGAATGATATTCAAGAACCGGAGGAACAACTTGTTTCTCGGTATATTGGGGGTCTAAGGGTTCAAATCATGGAGTCCGTTAATCTTTTTGATCCGTTAACCATTCCAGAGGCACACCAACGGGCGTTGGCCTTTGAGAAGCAAAACCGTCGGGTGGGCGGTTCATTTACTCCTGCTGGGGGAAACGTTGGGTCGGCCAGTGGGGCACCTCGTGGTGGGCCAAGTCAGCAAAAACCAGGGGTTAACAATACTGGGTCTTCTTCTAAGGGGGCTAGTAGTAGTGGTCCGAGATGTTTCAGTTGTGGTGAGACGGGCCATCGTCAAGCTGAGTGCAAGAAGGCTGGTAAACGACACTTGTTTGCTGAGTCTGAGGATGAACAGTATGAAGAATATGAAGATAACCCAGTTTACGATGAAGAAAATGAATATGAAGAGGAGGTTGTGACCGGTGATGTTGGGGTGAACTTGGTGGTTAGACGTTCTTGCTATACACCAAAGGCAGATGGGGATGATTGGCTGAAGCATAACATCTTCCACTCAACATGTACCATTTTGGGAAAGGTTTGCACGTTTGTCATTGATTCGGGGAGTTGTGACAATCTGATTTCTGAAGAGGCAGTTCAAAAGTTGGCCTTGAAGACAGAGAGTCACCCGAAACCGTACAAGCTTCAATGGCTTAAAAAGGGAGGTGAAGTGACGGTATCTAAAAGGGTACTTGTTTCTATTTCTATTGGGTCAACGTACAAAGATGATGTTGTGTGTGATGTGGTCCCTATGGACGCGTGTCACTTATTGTTGGGTAGACCTTGGGAATATGAACGTAATATAGAGCATCACGGGCGGTCCAATACTTATAGCTTTATGTTTGGTGGTGTGAAGATCACTCTTGTCCCTAGCAAGCCTAAACAGTTAGCCACAAAACAGTCGGGTAATTTGTTGACCATCAGTCAGTTTCAAGATGAATTGGAGGACACAGACAGTGTTTTTGTTTTGATAGGGAAGGCAGTGCCCGAGGAAGTCGAAATTCCTGATGCTATGGTTCCTTTGCTTGAGGAATTTTCTGACGTGTTTCCTGTTGAATTGCCCGATGGATTGCCACCTTTGCGTGACATCCAACATCATATTGATTTGGAGCCTGGGTCACAGTTACCCAATAGACCACATTACAGGATGAGCCCTGGTGAGCATGAAGAGTTGCGAAGGCAGGTTGAGGAATTGATTTCTAAGGGGCATGTTCGTGAAAGTATGAGCCCTTGTGCTGTTCCTGCTTTATTGACTCCAAAAAAAGATGGCCTATGGCGGTTTGGGTCATCGTCCGACTGAAAAAACGCTTATTTCTATTACTTATTTGCATTTTTATGATTTTTGGACTATTTTGGGCATTTTCTTTTAGGCCGTGTGTTTGGCCCGTTATCTTTTTTAGGCCCATTTCGAATTTCGGTTTCTATTTATATGTCCCTCTAGTAATATGAATGATCAGAATTGATTTTTGAAATTATTGAAATTTTCACTTCAAATTCCGTGGCCTTTGGGTTCCAATTTGGGGGTTGGGAAGAACACACGGGTATTCTTAGAATCAACGTGTTTGATCTTCGTTTCCGTATCACGCGCTACATCAGTTGGTATCAGAGCCGAATTCCTGGCTCAAAATGCCTCCGAGGAGAAACAACAACAGGCCTCTTGATGAAGTGTATGAACGAGAGTTGGAGCAGCGACTTATGGCGAGGATGGATGAACGGTTGGATCAAGTGGTGAATCAGTTGACTGATCGGATGGCCGATTTGATCAATCGTAGGAGGCAGGGACCCAACGACGGGTATGGTTCTGATTTTAGTAACCCATTTGGTGATGGTTCGGCTTCCGAAGACGAACAGGAAGGGTGACCCAGGGGTGAACGTGGAGGGGGTAACAGGCGTTGGGATTCTAGGATAAGAGTTGATATTCCAGAATTTGATGGGTCTAATTTGAATCCGGAGGGGTTCATCGATTGGTTGGCTACCGTGGAGGAGGTGTTTGAGTACAAGGAGGTGCCTGAAAATAAGCGGGTGGCCTTGATCGCTACCAGGTTGCGTGGTAGGGCCTCTGCGTGGTGGCAGCAATTGAAGTTAACACGAAACAGGCTCGGAAAGTCAAGGATCGTGACATGGGCCAAGATGAGGAAGTGCTTGCGGTCCAACTTTTTGCCTCATAATTTTCAAAGGTTGATGTACCAACGTCAGCAGAATTTAAAACAGGGGGCGAAGTCTGTTGATGATTATACAACGGAGTTTTATCAATTGATTGCGAGGAATGATATTCAAGAACCGGAGGAACAACTTGTTTCTCGGTATATTGGGGGTCTAAGGGTTCAAATCATGGAGTCCGTTAATCTTTTTGATCCGTTAACCATTCCAGAGGCACACCAACGGGCGTTGGCCTTTGAGAAGCAAAACCGTCGGGTGGGCGGTTCATTTACTCCTGCTGGGGGAAACGTTGGGTCGGCCAGTGGGGCACCTCGTGGTGGTCCAAGTCAGCAAAAACCAGGGGTTAACAATACTGGGTCTTCTTCTAAGGGGGCTAGTAGTAGTGGTCCGAGATGTTTCAGTTGTGGTGAGACGGGCCATCGTCAAGCTGAGTGCAAGAAGGCTGGTAAACGACACTTGTTTGCTGAGTCTGAGGATGAACAATATGAAGAATATGAAGATAACCCAGTGTACGATGAAGAAAATGAATATGAAGAGGAGGTTGTGACCGGTGATGTTGGGGTGAACTTGGTGGTTAGACGTTCTTGCTATACACCAAAGGCAGATGGGGATGATTGGCTGAAGCATAACATCTTCCACTCAACATGTACCATTTTGGGAAAGGTTTGCACGTTTGTCATTGATTCGGGGAGTTGTGACAATCTGATTTCTGAAGAGGCAGTTCAAAAGTTGGCCTTGAAGACAGAGAGTCACCCGAAACCGTACAAGCTTCAATGGCTTAGAAAGGGAGGTGAAGTGACGGTATCTAAAAGGGCACTTGTTTCTATTTCTATTGGGTCAACGTACAAAGATGATGTTGTGTGTGATGTGGTCCCTATGGACGCGTGTCACTTATTGTTGGGTAGACCTTGGGAATATGAACGTAATATAGAGCATCACGGGCGGTCCAATACTTATAGCTTTATGTTTGGTGGTGTGAAGATCACTCTTGTCCCTAGCAAGCCTAAACAGTTAGCCACAAAACAGTCGGGTAATTTGTTGACCATCAGTCAGTTTCAAGATGAATTGGAGGACACAGACATTGTTTTTGTTTTGATAGGGAAGGCAGTGCCCGAGGAAGTCGAAATTCCTGATGCTATGGTTCCTTTGCTTGAGGAATTTTCTGATGTGTTTCCTGTTGAATTGCCCGATGGATTGCCACCTTTGCGTGACATCCAACATCATATTGATTTGGAGCCTGGGTCACAGTTACCCAATAGACCACATTACAGGATGAGCCCTGGTGAGCATGAAGAGTTGCGAAGGCAGGTTGAGGAATTGATTTCTAAGGGGCATGTTCGTGAAAGTATGAGCCCTTGTGCTGTTCCTGCTTTATTGACTCCAAAAAAAGATGGCCTATGGCGGTTTGGGTCATCGTCCGACTGAAAAAACGCTTATTTCTATTACTTATTTGCATTTTTATGATTTTTGGACTATTTTGGGCATTTTCTTTTAGGCCGTGTGTTTGGCCCGTTATCTTTTTTAGGCCCATTTCGAATTTCGGTTTCTATTTATATGTCCCTCTAGTAATATGAATGATCAGAATTGATTTTTGAAATTATTGAAATTTTCACTTCAAATTCCGTGGCCTTTGGGTTGCAATTTGGGGGTTGGGAAGAACACACGGGTATTCTTAGAATCAACGTGTTTGATCTTCGTTTCCGTATCACGCGCTACATCAGTTGGTATCAGAGCCGAATTCCTGGCTCAAAATGCCTCCGAGGAGAAACAACAACAGGCCTCTTGATGAAGTGTATGAACGAGAGTTGGAGCAGCGACTTATGGCGAGGATGGATGAACGGTTGGATCAAGTGGTGAATCAGTTGACTGATCGGATGGCCGATTTGATCAATCGTAGGAGGCAGGGACCCAACGACGGGTATGGTTCTGATTTTAGTAACCCATTTGGTGATGGTTCGGCTTCCGAAGACGAACAGGAAGGGCGACCAAGGGGTGAACGTGGAGGGGGTAACAGGCGTTGGGATTCTGGGATAAGAGTTGATATTCCAGAATTTGATGGGTCTAATTTGAATCCGGAGGGGTTCATCGATTGGTTGGCTACCGTGGAGGAGGTGTTTGAGTACAAGGAGGTGCCTGAAAATAAGCGGGTGGCCTTGATCGCTACCAGGTTGCGTGGTAGGGCCTCTGCGTGGTGGCAGCAATTGAAGTTAACACGAAACAGGCTCGGAAAGTCAAGGATCGTGACATGGGCCAAGATGAGGAAGTGCTTGCGGTCCAACTTTTTGCCTCATAATTTTCAAAGGTTGATGTACCAACGTCTGCAGAATTTAAAACAGGGGGCGAAGTCTGTTGATGATTATACAACGGAGTTTTATCAATTGATTGCGAGGAATGATATTCAAGAACCGGAGGAACAACTTGTTTCTTGGTATATTGGGGGTCTAAGGGTTCAAATCATGGAGTCCGTTAATCTTTTTGATCCGTTAACCATTCCAGAGGCACACCAACGGGCGTTGGCCTTTGAGAAGCAAAACCGTCGGGTGGGCGGTTCATTTACTCCTGCTGGGGGAAACGTTGGGTCGGCCAGTGGGGCACCTCGTGGTGGGCCAAGTCAGCAAAAACCAGGGGTTAACAATACTGGGTCTTCTTCTAAGGGGGCTAGTAGTAGTGGTCCGAGATGTTTCAGTTGTGGTGAGACGGGCCATCGTCAAGCTGAGTGCAAGAAGGCTGGTAAACGACACTTGTTTGCTGAGTCTGAGGATGAACAGTATGAAGAATATGAAGATAACCCAGTGTACGATGAAGAAAATGAATATGAAGAGGAGGTGTGACCGGTGATGTTGGGGTGAACTTGGTGGTTAGACGTTCTTGCTATACACCAAAGGCAGATGGGGATGATTGGCTGAAGCATAACATCTTCCACTCAACATGTACCATTTTGGGAAAGGTTTGCACGTTTGTCATTGATTCGGGGAGTTGTGACAATCTGATTTCTGAAGAGGCAGTTCAAAAGTTGGCCTTGAAGACAGAGAGTCACCCGAAACCGTACAAGCTTCAATGGCTTAGAAAGGGAGGTGAAGTGACGGTATCTAAAAGGGCACTTGTTTCTATTTCTATTGGGTCAACGTACAAAGATGATGTTGTGTGTGATGTGGTCCCTATGGACGCGTGTCACTTATTGTTGGGTAGACCTTGGGAATATGAACGTAATATAGAGCATCACGGGCGGTCCAATACTAATAGCTTTATGTTTGGTGGTGTGAAGATCACTCTTGTCCCTAGCAAGCCTAAACAGTTAGCCATAAAACAGTCGGGTAATTTGTTGACCATCAGTCAGTTTCAAGATGAATTGGAGGACACAGACAGTGTTTTTGTTTTGATAGGGAAGGCAGTGCCCGAGGAAGTCGAAATTCCTGATGCTATGGTTCCTTTGCTTGAGGAATTTTCTGATGTGTTTCCTGTTGAATTGCCCGATGGATTGCCACCTTTGCGTAACATCCAACATCATATTGATTTGGAGCCTGGGTCAAAGTTACCCAATAGACCACATTACAGGATGAGCCCTGGTGAGCATGAAGAGTTGCGAAGGCAGGTTGAGGAATTGATTTCTAAGGGGCATGTTCGTGAAAGTATGAGCCCTTGTGTTGTTCCTGCTTTATTGACTCCAAAAAAAGATGGCCTATGGCAGTTTGGGTCATCGTCCGACTGAAAAAACGCTTATTTCTATTACTTATTTGCATTTTTATGATTTTTGGACTATTTTGGGCATTTTCTTTTAGGCCGTGTGTTTGGCCCGTTATCTTTTTTAGGCCCATTTCGAATTTCGGTTTCTATTTATATGTCCCTCTAGTAATATGAATGATCAGAATTGATTTTTGAAATTATTGAAATTTTCACTTCAAATTCCGTGGCCTTTGGGTTGCAATTTGGGGGTTGGGAAGAACACACGGGTATTCTTAGAATCAACGTGTTTGATCTTCGTTTCCGTATCACGCGCTACATCAGTTGGTATCAGAGCCGAATTCCTGGCTCAAAATGCCTCCGAGGAGAAACAACAACAGGCCTCTTGATGAAGTGTATGAACGAGAGTTGGAGCAGCGACTTATGGCGAGGATGGATGAACGGTTGGATCAAGTGGTGAATCAGTTGACTGATCGGATGGCCGATTTGATCAATCGTAGGAGGCAGGGACCCAACGACGGGTATGGTTCTGATTTTAGTAACCCATTTGGTGATGGTTCGGCTTCCGAAGACGAACAGGAAGGGCGACCAAGGGGTGAACGTGGAGGGGGTAACAGGCGTTGGGATTCTGGGATAAGAGTTGATATTCCAGAATTTGATGGGTCTAATTTGAATCCGGAGGGGTTCATCGATTGGTTGGCTACCGTGGAGGAGGTGTTTGAGTACAAGGAGGTGCCTGAAAATAAGCGGGTGGCCTTGATCGCTACCAGGTTGCGTGGTAGGGCCTCTGCGTGGTGGCAGCAATTGAAGTTAACACGAAACAGGCTCGGAAAGTCAAGGATCGTGACATGGGCCAAGATGAGGAAGTGCTTGCGGTCCAACTTTTTGCCTCATAATTTTCAAAGGTTGATGTACCAACGTCTGCAGAATTTAAAACAGGGGGCGAAGTCTGTTGATGATTATACAACGGAGTTTTATCAATTGATTGCGAGGAATGATATTCAAGAACCGGAGGAACAACTTTTTTCTCGGTATATTGGGGGTCTAAGGGTTCAAATCATGGAGTCCGTTAATCTTTTTGATCCGTTAACCATTCCAGAGGCACACCAACAGGCGTTGGCCTTTGAGAAGCAAAACCGTCGGGTGGGCGGTTCATTTACTCCTGCTGGGGGAAACGTTGGGTCGGCCAGTGGGGAACCTCATGGTGGGCCAAGTCAGCAAAAACCAGGGGTTAACAATACTGGGTCTTCTTCTAAGGGGGCTAGTAGTAGTGGTCCGAGATGTTTCAGTTGTGGTGAGACGGGCCATCGTCAAGCTGAGTGCAAGAAGGCTGGTAAACGACACTTGTTGGCTGAGTCTGAGGATGAACAGTATGAAGAATATGAAGATAACCCAGTGTACGATGAAGAAAATGAATATGAAGAGGAGGTTGTGACCGGTGATGTTGGGGTGAACTTGGTGGTTATAGACGTTCTTGCTATACACCAAAGGCAGATGGGGATGATTGGCTGAAGCATAACATCTTCCACTCAACATGTACCATTTTGGGAAAGGTTTGCACGTTTGTCATTGATTCGGGGAGTTGTGACAATCTGATTTCTGAAGAGGCAGTTCAAAAGTTGGCCTTGAAGACAGAGAGTCACCCGAAACCGTACAAGCTTCAATGGCTTAAAAAGGGAGGTGAAGTGACGGTATCTAAAAGGGCACTTGTTTCTATTTCTATTGGGTCAACGTACAAAGATGATGTTGTGTGTGATGTGGTCCCTATGGACGCGTGTCACTTATTGTTGGGTAGACCTTGGGAATATGAACGTAATATAGAGCATCACGGGCGGTCCAATACTTATAGCTTTATGTTTGGTGGTGTGAAGATCACTCTTGTCCCTAGCAAGCCTAAACAGTTAGCCACAAAACAGTCGGGTAATTTGTTGACCATCAGTCAGTTTCAAGATGAATTGGAGGACACAGACAGTGTTTTTGTTTTGATAGGGAAGGCAGTGCCCGAGGAAGTCGAAATTCCTGATGCTATGGTTCCTTTGCTTGAGGAATTTTCTGATGTGTTTCCTGTTGAATTGCCCGATGGATTGGCACCTTTGCGTGACATCCAACATCATATTGATTTGGAGCCTGGGTCACAGTTACCCAATAGACCACATTACAGGATGAGCCATGGTGAGCATGAAGAGTTGCGAAGGCAGGTTGAGGAACTGATTTCTAAGGGGCATGTTCGTGAAAGTATGAGCCCTTGTGCTGTTCCTGCTTTATTGACTCCAAAAAAAGATGGCCTATGGCGGTTTGGGTCATCGTCCGACTGAAAAAACGCTTATTTCTATTACTTATTTGCATTTTTATGATTTTTGGACTATTTTGGGCATTTTCTTTTAGGCCGTGTGTTTGGCCCGTTATCTTTTTTAGGCCCATTTCGAATTTCGGTTTCTATTTATATGTCCCTCTAGTAATATGAATGATCAGAATTGATTTTTGAAATTATTGAAATTTTCACTTCAAATTCCGTGGCCTTTGGGTTGCAATTTGGGGGTTGGGAAGAACACACGGGTATTCTTAGAATCAACGTGTTTGATCTTCGTTTCCGTATCACGCGCTACATCAGTTGGTATCAGAGCCGAATTCCTGGCTCAAAATGCCTCCGAGGAGAAACAACAACAGGCCTCTTGATGAAGTGTATGAACGAGAGTTGGAGCAGCGACTTATGGCGAGGATGGATGAACGGTTGGATCAAGTGGTGAATCAGTTGACTGATCGGATGGCCGATTTGATCAATCGTAGGAGGCAGGGACCCAACGACGGGTATGGTTCTGATTTTAGTAACCCATTTGGTGATGGTTCGGCTTCCGAAGACGAACAGGAAGGGCGACCAAGGGGTGAACGTGGAGGGGGTAACAGGCGTTGGGATTCTGGGATAAGAGTTGATATTCCAGAATTTGATGGGTCTAATTTGAATCCGGAGGGGTTCATCGATTGGTTGGCTACCGTGGAGGAGGTGTTTGAGTACAAGGAGGTGCCTGGAAATAAGCGGGTGTCCTTGATCGCTACCAGGTTGCGTGGTAGGGCCTCTGCGTGGTGGCAGCAATTGCAGTTAACACGAAACAGGCTCGGAAAGTCAAGGATCGTGACATGGGCCAAGATAAGGAAGTGCTTGCGGTCCAACTTTTTGCCTCAAAATTTTCAAAGGTTGATGTACCAACGTCTGCAGAATTTAAAACAGGGGGCGAAGTCTATTGATGATTATACAACGGAGTTTTATCAATTGATTGCGAGGAATGATATTCAAGAACCGGAGGAACAACTTTTTTCTCGGTATATTGGGGGTCTAAGGGTTCAAATCATGGAGTCCGTTAATCTTTTTGATCCGTTAACCATTCCAGAGGCACACCAACGGGCGTTGGCCTTTGAGAAGCAAAACCGTCGGGTGGGCGGTTCATTTACTCCTGCTGGGGGAAACGTTGGGTCGGCCAGTGGGGCACCTCGTGGTGGGCCAAGTCAGCAAAAACCAGGGGTTAACAATACTGGGTCTTCTTCTAAGGGGGCTAGTAGTAGTGGTCCGAGATGTTTCAGTTGTGGTGAGACGGGCCATCGTCAAGCTGAGTGCAAGAAGGCTGGTAAACGACACTTGTTTGCTGAGTCTGAGGATGAACAGTATGAAGAATATGAAGATAACCCAGTGTACGATGAAGAAAATGAATATGAAGAGGAGGTTGTGACCGGTGATGTTGGGGTGAACTTGGTGGTTAGACGTTCTTGCTATACACCAAAGGCAGATGGGGATGATTGGCTGAAGCATAACATCTTCCACTCAACATGTACCATTTTGGGAAAGGTTTGCACGTTTGTCATTGATTCGGGGAGTTGTGACAATCTGATTTCTGAAGAGGCAGTTCAAAAGTTGGCCTTGAAGACAGAGAGTCACCCGAAACCGTACAAGCTTCAATGGCTTAAAAAGGGAGGTGAAGTGACGGTATCTAAAAGGGCACTTGTTTCTATTTCTATTGGGTCAACGTACAAAGATGATGTTGTGTGTGATGTGGTCCCTATGGACGCGTGTCACTTATTGTTGGGTAGACCTTGGGAATAGGAACGTAATATAGAGCATCACGGGCGGTCCAATACTTATAGCTTTATGTTTGGTGGTGTGAAGATCACTCTTGTCCCTAGCAAGCCTAAACAGTTAGCCACAAAACAGTCGGGTAATTTGTTGACCATCAGTCAGTTTCAAGATGAATTGGAGGACACAGACAGTGTTTTTGTTTTGATAGGGAAGGCAGTGCCCGAGGAAGTCGAAATTCCTGATGCTATGGTTCCTTTGCTTGAGGAATTTTCTGATGTGTTTCCTGTTGAATTGCCCGATGGATTGCCACCTTTGCGTGACATCCAACATCATATTGATTTGGAGCCTGGGTCAAAGTTACCCAATAGACCACATTACAGGATGAGCCCTGGTGAGCATGAAGAGTTGCGAAGGCAGGTTGAGGAATTGATTTCTAAGGGGCATGTTCGTGAAAGTATGAGCCCTTGTGTTGTTCCTGCTTTATTGACTCCAAAAAAAGATGGCCTATGGCGGTTTGGGTCATCGTCCGACTGAAAAAACGCTTATTTCTATTACTTATTTGCATTTTTATGATTTTTGGACTATTTTGGGCATTTTCTTTTAGGCCGTGTGTTTGGCCCGTTATCTTTTTTAGGCCCATTTCGAATTTCGGTTTCTATTTATATGTCCCTCTAGTAATATGAATGATCAGAATTGATTTTTGAAATTATTGAAATTTTCACTTCAAATTCCGTGGCCTTTGGGTTGCAATTTGGGGGTTGGGAAGAACACACGGGTATTCTTAGAATCAACGTGTTTGATCTTCGTTTCCGAATCACGCGCTACATCAGTTGGTATCAGAGCCGAATTCCTGGCTCAAAATGCCTCCGAGGAGAAACAACAACAGGCCTCTTGATGAAGTGTATGAACGAGAGTTGGAGCAGCGACTTATGGCGAGGATAGATGAACGGTTGGATCAAGTGGTGAATCAGTTGACTGATCGGATGGCCGATTTGATCAATCGTAGGAGGCAGGGACCCAACGACGGGTATGGTTCTGATTTTAGTAACCCATTTGGTGATGGTTCGGCTTCCGAAGACGAACAGGAAGGGCGACCAAGGGGTGAACGTGGATGGGGTAACAGGCATTGGGATTCTGGGATAAGAGTTGATATTCCAGAATTTGATGGGTCTAATTTGAATCCGGAGGGGTTCATCGATTGGTTGGCTACCGTGGAGGAGGTGTTTGAGTACAAGGAGGTGCCTGAAAATAAGCGGGTGGCCTTGATCGCTACCAGGTTGCGTGGTAGGGCCTCTGCGTGGTGGCAGCAATTGAAGTTAACACGAAACAGGCTCGGAAAGTCAAGGATCGTGACATGGGCCAAGATGAGGAAGTGCTTGCGGTCCAACTTTTTGCCTCATAATTTTCAAAGGTTGATGTACCAACGTCTGCAGAATTTAAAACAGGGGGCGAAGTCTGTTGATGATTATACAACGGAGTTTTATCAATTGATTGCGAGGAATGATATTCAAGAACCGGAGGAACAACTTGTTTCTCGGTATATTGGGGGTCTAAGGGTTCAAATCATGGAGTCCGTTAATCTTTTTGATCCGTTAACCATTCCAGAGGCACACCAACGGGCGTTGGCCTTTGAGAAGCAAAACCGTCGGATGGGCGGTTCATTTACTCCTGCTGGGGGAAACGTTGGGTCGGCCAGTGGGGCACCTCGTGGTGGGCCAAGTCAGCAAAAACCAGGGGTTAACAATACTGGGTCTTCTTCTAAGGGGGCTAGTAGTAGTGGTCCGAGATGTTTCAGTTGTGGTGAGACGGGCCATCGTCAAGCTGAGTGCAAGAAGGCTGGTAAACGACACTTGTTTGCTGAGTCTGAGGATGAACAGTATGAAGAATATGAAGATAACCCAGTGTACGATGAAGAAAATGAATATGAAGAGGAGGTTGTGACCGGTGATGTTGGGGTGAACTTGGTGGTTAGACGTTCTTGCTATACACCAAAGGCAGATGGGGATGATTGGCTGAAGCATAACATCTTCCACTCAACATGTACCATTTTGGGAAAGGTTTGCACGTTTGTCATTGATTCGGGGAGTTGTGACAATCTGATTTCTGAAGAGGCAGTTCAAAAGTTGGCCTTGAAGACAGAGAGTCACCCGAAACCGTACAAGCTTCAATGGCTTAAAAAGGGAGGTGAAGTGACGGTATCTAAAAGGGCACTTGTTTCTATTTCTGTTGGGTCAACGTACAAAGATGATGTTGTGTGTGATGTGGTCCCTATGGACGCGTGTCACTTATTGTTGGGTGGACCTTGGGAATATGAACGTAATATAGAGCATCACGGGCGGTCCAATACTTATAGCTTTATGTTTGGTGGTGTGAAGATCACTCTTGTCCCTAGCAAGCCTAAACAGTTAGCCACAAAACAGTCGGGTAATTTGTTGACCATCAGTCAGTTTCAAGATGAATTGGAGGACACAGACAGTGTTTTTGTTTTGATAGGGAAGGCAGTGCCCGAGGAAGTCGAAATTCCTGATGCTATGGTTCCTTTGCTTGAGGAATTTTCTGATGTGTTTCCTGTTGAATTGCCCGATGGATTGCCACCTTTGCGTGACATCCAACATCATATTGATTTGGAGCCTGGGTCACAGTTACCCAATAGACCACATTACAGTATGAGCCCTGGTGAGCATGAAGAGTTGCGAAGGCAGGTTGAGGAATTGATTTCTAAGGGGCATGTTCGTGAAAGTATGAGCCCTTGTGCTGTTCCTGCTTTATTGACTCCAAAAAAAGATGACCTATGGCGGTTTGGGTCATCGTCCGACTGAAAAAACGCTTATTTCTATTACTTATTTGCATTTTTATGATTTTTGGACTATTTTGGGCATTTTCTTTTAGGCCGTGTGTTTGGCCCGTTATCTTTTTTAGGCCCATTTCGAATTTCGGTTTCTATTTATATGTCCCTCTAGTAATATGAATGATCAGAATTGATTTTTGAAATTATTGAAATTTTCACTTCAAATTCCGTGGCCTTTGGGTTGCAATTTGGGGGTTGGGAAGAACACACGGGTATTCTTAGAATCAACGTGTTTGATCTTCGTTTCCGTATCACGCGCTACATCAGTTGGTATCAGAGCCGAATTCCTGGCTCAAAATGCCTCCGAGGAGAAACAACAACAGGCCTCTTGATGAAGTGTATGAACGAGAGTTGGAGCAGCGACTTATGGCGAGGATAGATGAACGGTTGGATCAAGTGGTGAATCAGTTGACTGATCGGATGGCCGATTTGATCAATCGTAGGAGGCAGGGACCCAACGACGGGTATGGTTCTGATTTTAGTAACCCATTTGGTGATGGTTCGGCTTCCGAAGACGAACAGGAAGGGCGACCAAGGGGTGAACGTGGATGGGGTAACAGGCGTTGGGATTCTGGGATAAGAGTTGATATTCCAGAATTTGATGGGTCTAATTTGAATCCGGAGGGGTTCATCGATTGGTTGGCTACCATGGAGGAGGTGTTTGAGTACAAGGAGGTGCCTGAAAATAAACGGGTGGCCTTGATCGCTACCAGGTTGCGTGGTAGGGCCTCTGCGTGGTGGCAGCAATTGAAGTTAACACGAAACAGGCTCGGAAAGTCAAGGATCGTGACATGGGCCAAGATGAGGAAGTGCTTGCGGTCCAACTTTTTGCCTCATAATTTTCAAAGGTTGATGTACCAACGTCTGCAGAATTTAAAACAGGGGGCGAAGTCTGTTGATGATTATACAACGGAGTTTTATCAATTGATTGCGAGGAATGATATTCAAGAACCGGAGGAACAACTTGTTTCTCGGTATATTGGGGGTCTAAGGGTTCAAATCATGGAGTCCGTTAATCTTTTTGATCCGTTAACCATTCCAGAGGCACACCAACGGGCGTTGGCCTTTGAGAAGCAAAACCGTCGGGTGGGCGGTTCATTTACTCCTGCTGGGGGAAACGTTGGGTCGGCCAGTGGGGCACCTCGTGGTGGGCCAAGTCAGCAAAAACCAGGGGTTAACAATACTGGGTCTTCTTCTAAGGGGGCTAGTAGTAGTGGTCCGAGATGTTTCAGTTGTGGTGAGACGGGCCATCGTCAAGCTGAGTGCAAGAAGGCTGGTAAACGACACTTGTTTGCTGAGTCTGAGGATGAACAGTATGAAGAATATGAAGATAACCCAGTGTACGATGAAGAAAATGAATATGAAGAGGAGGTTGTGACCGGTGATGTTGGGGTGAACTTGGTGGTTAGACGTTCTTGCTATACACCAAAGGCAGATGGGGATGATTGGCTGAAGCATAACATCTTCCACTCAACATGTACCATTTTGGGAAAGGTTTGCACGTTTGTCATTGATTCGGGGAGTTGTGACAATCTGATTTCTGAAGAGGCAGTTCAAAAGTTGGCCTTGAAGACAGAGAGTCACCCGAAACCGTACAAGCTTCAATGGCTTAAAAAGGGAGGTGAAGTGACGGTATCTAAAAGGGCACTTGTTTCTATTTCTATTGGGTCAACGTACAAAGATGATGTTGTGTGTGATGTGGTCCCTATGGACGCGTGTCACTTATTGTTGGGTGGACCTTGGGAATATGAACGTAATATAGAGCATCACGGGCGGTCCAATACTTATAGCTTTATGTTTGGTGGTGTGAAGATCACTCTTGTCCCTAGCAAGCCTAAACAGTTAGCCACAAAACAGTCGGGTAATTTGTTGACCATCAGTCAGTTTCAAGATGAATTGGAGGACACAGACAGTGTTTTTGTTTTGATAGGGAAGGCAGTGCCCGAGGAAGTCGAAATTCCTGATGCTATGGTTCCTTTGCTTGAGGAATTTTCTGATGTGTTTCCTGTTGAATTGCCCGATGGATTGTCACCTTTGCGTGACATCCAACATCATATTGATTTGGAGCCTGGGTCACAGTTACCCAATAGACCACATTACAGTATGAGCCCTGGTGAGCATGAAGAGTTGCGAAGGCAGGTTGAGGAATTGATTTCTAAGGGGCATGTTCGTGAAAGTATGAGCCGTTGTGCTGTTCCTGCTTTATTGACTCCAAAAAAAGATGACCTATGGCGGTTTGGGTCATCGTCCGACTGAAAAAACGCTTATTTCTATTACTTATTTGCATTTTTATGATTTTTGGACTATTTTGGGCATTTTCTTTTAGGCCGTGTGTTTGGCCCGTTATCTTTTTTAGGCCCATTTCGAATTTCGGTTTCTATTTATATGTCCCTCTAGTAATATGAATGATCAGAATTGATTTTTGAAATTATTGAAATTTTCACTTCAAATTCCGTGGCCTTTGGGTTGCAATTTGGGGGTTGGGAAGAACACACGGGTATTCTTAGAATCAACGTGTTTGATCTTCGTTTCCGTATCACGCGCTACATCAGTTGGTATCAGAGCCGAATTCCTGGCTCAAAATGCCTCCGAGGAGAAACAACAACAGGCCTCTTGATGAAGTGTATGAACGAGAGTTGGAGCAGCGACTTATGGCGAGGATGGATGAACGGTTGGATCAAGTGGTGAATCAGTTGACTGATCGGATGGCCGATTTGATCAATCGTAGGAGGCAGGGACCCAACGACGGGTATGGTTCTGATTTTAGTAACCCATTTGGTGATGGTTCGGCTTCCGAAGACGAACAGGAAGGGCGACCAAGGGGTGAACGTGGAGGGGGTAACAGGCGTTGGGATTCTGGGATAAGAGTTGATATTCCAGAATTTGATGGGTCTAATTTGAATCCGGAGGGGTTCATCGATTGGTTGGCTACCGTGGAGGAGGTGTTTGAGTACAAGGAGGTGCCTGAAAATAAGCGGGTGGCCTTGATCGCTACCAGGTTGCGTGGTAGGGCCTCTGCGTGGTGGCAGCAATTGAAGTTAACACGAAACAGGCTCGGAAAGTCAAGGATCGTGACATGGGCCAAGATGAGGAAGTGCTTGCGGTCCAACTTTTTGCCTCATAATTTTCAAAGGTTGATGTACCAACGTCTGCAGAATTTAAAACAGGGGGCGAAGTCTGTTGATGATTATACAACGGAGTTTTATCAATTGATTGCGAGGAATGATATTCAAGAACCGGAGGAACAACTTGTTTCTCGGTATATTGGGGGTCTAAGGGTTCAAATCATGGAGTCCGTTAATCTTTTTGATCCGTTAACCATTCCAGAGGCACACCAACGGGCGTTGGCCTTTGAGAAGCAAAACCGTCGGGTGGGCGGTTCATTTACTCCTGCTGGGGGAAACGTTGGGTCGGCCAGTGGGGCACCTCGTGGTGGGCCAAGTCAGCAAAAACCAGGGGTTAACAATACTGGGTCTTCTTCTAAGGGGGCTAGTAGTAGTGGTCCGAGATGTTTCAGTTGTGGTGAGACGGGCCATCGTCAAGCTGAGTGCAAGAAGGCTGGTAAACGACACTTGTTTGCTGAGTCTAAGGATGAACAGTATGAAGAATATGAAGATAACCCAGTGTACGATAAAGAAAATGAATATGAAGAGGAGGTTGTGACCGGTGATGTTGGGGTGAACTTGGTGGTTAGACGTTCTTGCTATACACCAAAGGCAGATGGGGATGATTGGCTGAAGCATAACATCTTCCACTCAACATGTACCATTTTGGGAAAGGTTTGCACGTTTGTCATTGATTCGGGGAGTTGTGACAATCTGATTTCTGAAGAGGCAGTTCAAAAGTTGGCCTTGAAGACAGAGAGTCACCCGAAACCGTACAAGCTTCAATGGCTTAAAAAGGGAGGTGAAGTGACGGTATCTAAAAGGGCACTTGTTTCTATTTCTATTGGGTCAACGTACAAAGATGATGTTGTGTGTGATGTGGTCCCTATGGACGCGTGTCACTTATTGTTGGGTAGACCTTGGGAATATGAACGTAATATAGAGCATCACGGGCGGTCCAATACTTATAGCTTTATGTTTGGTGGTGTGAAGATCACTCTTGTCCCTAGCAAGCCTAAACAGTTAGCCACAAAACAGTCGGGTAATTTGTTGACCATCAGTCAGTTTCAAGATGAATTGGAGGACACAGACAGTGTTTTTGTTTTGATAGGGAAGGCAGTGCCCGAGGAAGTCGAAATTCCTGATGCTATGGTTCCTTTGCTTGAGGAATTTTCGGATGTGTTTCCTGTTGAATTGCCCGATGGATTGCCACCTTTGCGTGACATCCAACATCATATTGATTTGGAGCCTGGGTCACAGTTACCCAATAGACCACATTACAGGATGAGCCCTGGTGAGCATGAAGAGTTGCGAAGGCAGGTTGAGGAATTGATTTCTAAGGGGCATGTTCGTGAAAGTATGAGCCCTTGTGCTGTTCCTGCTTTATTGACTCCAAAAAAAGATGGCCTATGGCGGTTTGGGTCATCGTCCGACTGAAAAAACGCTTATTTCTATTACTTATTAGCGTTTTTATGATTTTTGGACTATTTTGGGCATTTTCTTTTAGGCCGTGTGTTTGGCCCGTTATCTTTTTTAGGCCCATTTCGAATTTCGGTTTCTATTTATATGTCCCTCTAGTAATATGAATGATCAGAATTGATTTTTGAAATTATTGAAATTTTCACTTCAAATTCCGTGGCCTTTGGGTTGCAATTTGGGGGTTGGGAAGAACACACGGGTATTCTTAGAATCAACGTGTTTGATCTTCGTTTCCGTATCACGCGCTACATCAGTTGGTATCCGAGCCGAATTCCTGGCTCAAAATGCCTCCGAGGAGAAACAACAACAGGCCTCTTGATGAAGTGTATGAACGAGAGTTGGAGCAGCGACTTATGGCGAGGATGGATGAACGGTTGGATCAAGTGGTGAATCAGTTGACTGATCGGATGGCCGATTTGATCAATCGTAGGAGGCAGGGACCCAACGACGGGTATGGTTCTGATTTTAGTAACCCATTTGGTGATGGTTCGGCTTCCGAAGACGAACAGGAAGGGCGACCAAGGGGTGAACGTGGACGGGGTAACAGGCGTTGGGATTCTGGGATAAGAGTTGATATTCCAGAATTTGATGGGTCTAATTTGAATCCGGAGGGGTTCATCGATTGGTTGGCTACCGTGGAGGAGGTGTTTGAGTACAACGAGATGCCTGAAAATAAGCGGGTGGCCTTGATCGCTACCAGGTTGCGTGGTAGGGCCTCTGCGTGGTGGCAACAATTGAAGTTAACACGAAACAGGCTCGGAAAGTCAAGGATCGTGACATGGGCCAAGATGAGGAAGTGCTTGCGGTCCAACTTTTTGCCTCATAATTTTCAAAGGTTGATGTACCAACGTCTGCAGAATTTAAAACAGGGGGCGAAGTCTGTTGATGATTATACAACGGAGTTTTATCAATTGATTGCGAGGAATGATATTCAAGAACCGGAGGAACAACTTTTTTCTCGGTATATTGGGGGTCTAAGGGTTCAAATCATGGAATCCATTAATCTTTTTGATCCGTTAACCATTCCAGAGGCACACCAACGGGCGTTGGCCTTTGAGAAGCAAAACCGTCGGGTGGGCAGTTCATTTACTCCTGCTGGGGGAAACGTTGGGTCGGCCAGTGGGTCACCTCGTGGTGGGCCAAGTCAGCAAAAACCAGGGGTTAACAATACTGGGTCTTCTTCTAAGGGGGCTAGTAGTAGTGGTCCGAGATATTTCAGTTGTGGTGAGACGGGCCATCGTCAAGCTGAGTGCAAGAAGGCTGGTAAACGACACTTGTTTGCTGAGTCTGAGGATGAACAGTATGAAGAATATGAAGATAACCCAGTGTACGATGAAGAAAATGAATATGAAGAGGAGGTTGTGACCGGTGATGTTGGGGTGAACTTGGTGGTTAGACGTTCTTGCTATACACCAAAGGCAGATGGGGATGATTGGCTGAAGCATAACATCTTCCACTCAACATGTACCATTTTGGGAAAGGTTTGCACGTTTTCATTGATTCGGGGAGTTGTGACAATCTGATTTCTGAAGAGGCAGTTCAAAAGTTGGCCTTGAAGACAGAGAGTCACCCGAAACCGTACAAGCTTCAATGGCTTAAAAAGGGAGGTGAAGTGACGGTATCTAAAAGGGCACTTGTTTCTATTTCTATTGGGTCAACGTACAAAGATGATGTTGTGTGTGATGTGGTCCCTATGGACGCGTGTCACTTATTGTTGGGTAGACCTTGGGAATATGAACGTAATATAGAGCATCACGGGCGGTCCAATACTTATAGCTTTATGTTTGGTGGTGTGAAGATCACTCTTGTCCCTAGCAAGCCTAAACAGTTTGCCACAAAACAGTCGTGTAATTTGTTGACCATCAGTCAGTTTCAAGATGAATTGGAGGACACAGACAGTGTTTTTGTTTTGATAGGGAAGGCAGTGCCCGAGGAAGTCGAAATTCCTGATGCTATGGTTCCTTTGCTTGAGGAATTTTCTGATGTGTTTCCTGTTGAATTGCCCGATGGATTGCCACCTTTGCGTGACATCCAACATAATATTGATTTGGAGCCTGGGTCAAAGTTACCCAATAGACCACATTACAGGATGAGCCCTGGTGAGCATGAAGAGTTGCGAAGGCAGGTTGAGGAATTGATTTCTAAGGGGCATGTTCGTGAAAGTATGAGCCCTTGTGCTGTTCCTGCTTTATGGACTCCAAAAAAAGATGGCCTATGGCGGTTTGGGTCATCGTCCGACTGAAAAAACGCTTATTTCTATTACTTATTTGCATTTTTATGATTTTTGGACTATTTTGGGCATTTTCTTTTAGGCCGTGTGTTTGGCCCGTTATCTTTTTTAGGCCCATTTCGAATTTCGGTTTCTATTTATATGTCCCTCTAGTAATATGAATGATCAGAATTGATTTTTGAAATTACTGAAATTTTCACTTCAAATTCCGTGGCCTTTGGGTTGCAATTTGGGGGTTGGGAAGAACACACGGGTATTCTTAGAATCAACGTGTTTGATCTTCGTTTCCGTATCACGCGCTACATCAGTTGGTATCAGAGCCGAATTCCTGGCTCAAAATGCCTCCGAGGAGAAACAACAACAGGCCTCTTGATGAAGTGTATGAACGAGAGTTGGAGCAGCGACTTATGGCGAGGATGGATGAACGGTTGGATCAAGTGGTGAATCAGTTGACTGATCGGATGGCCGATTTGATCAATCGTAGGAGGCAGGGACCCAACGACGGGTATGGTTCTGATTTTAGTAACCCATTTGGTGATGGTTCGGCTTCCGAAGACGAACAGGAAGGGCGACCAAGGGGTGAACGTGGAGGGGGTAACAGGCGTTGGGATTCTGGGATAAGAGTTGATATTCCAGAATTTGATGGGTCTAATTTGAATCCGGAGGGGTTCATCGATTGGTTGGCTACCGTGGAGGAGGTGTTTGAGTACAAGGAGGTGCCTGAAAATAAGCGGGTGGCCTTGATCGCTACCAGGTTGCGTGGCAGGGCCTCTGCGTGGTGGCAGCAATTGAAGTTAACACGAAACAGGCTCGGAAAGTCAAGGATCGTGACATGGGCCAAGATGAGGAAGTGCTTGCGGTCCAACTTTTTGCCTCATAATTTTCAAAGGTTGATGTACCAGCGTCTGCAGAATTTAAAACAGGGGGCGAAGTCTGTTGATGATTATACAACGGAGTTTTATCAATTGATTGCGAGGAATGATATTCAAGAACCGGAGGAACAACTTGTTTCTCGGTATATTGGGGGTCTAAGGGTTCAAATCATGGAGTCCGTTAATCTTTTTGATCCGTTAACCATTCCAGAGGCACACCAACGGGCGTTGGCCTTTGAGAAGCAAAACCGTCGGTTGGGCGGTTCATTTACTCCTGCTGGGGGAAACGTTGGGTCGGCCAGTGGGGCACCTCGTGGTGGGCCAAGTCAGCAAAAACCAGGGGTTAACAATACTGGGTCTTCTTCTAAGGGGGCTAGTAGTAGTGGTCCGAGATGTTTCAGTTGTGGTGAGACGGGCCATCGTCAAGCTGAGTGCAAGAAGGCTGGTAAACGACACTTGTTTGCTGAGTCTGAGGATGAACAGTATGAAGAATATGAAGATAACCCAGTGTACGATGAAGAAAATGAATATGAAGAGGAGGTTGTGACCGGTGATGTTGGGGTGAACTTGGTGGTTAGACGTTCTTGCTATACACCAAAGGCAGATGGGGATGATTGGCTGAAGCATAACATCTTCCACTCAACATGTACCATTTTGGGAAAGGTTTGCACGTTTGTCATTGATTTGGGGAGTTGTGACAATCTGATTTCTGAAGAGGCAGTTCAAAAGTTGGCCATGAAGACAGAGAGTCACCCGAAACCGTACAAGCTTCAATGGCTTAAAAAGGGAGGTGAAGTGACGGTATCTAAAAGGGCACTTGTTTCTATTTCTATTGGGTCAACGTACAAAGATGATGTTGTGTGTGATGTGGTCCCTATGGACGCGTGTCACTTATTGTTGGGTAGACCTTGGGAATATGAACGTAATATAGAGCATCACGGGCGGTCCAATATTTGGTGGTGTGAAGATCACTCTTGTCCCTAGCAAGCCTAAACAGTTAGCCACAAAACAGTCGGGTAATTTGTTGACCATCAGTCAGTTTCAAGATGAATTGGAGGACACAGACAGTGTTTTTGTTTTGATAGGGAAGGCAGTGCCCGAGGAAGTCGAAATTCCTGATGCTATTGTTCCTTTGCTTGAGGAATTTTCTGATGTGTTTCTTGTTGAATTGCCCGATGGATTGCCACCTTTGCGTGACATCCAACATCATATTGATTTGGAGCCTGGGTCACAGTTACCCAATAGACCACATTACAGGATGAGCCCTGGTGAGCATGAAGAGTTGCGAAGGCAGGTTGAGGAATTGATTTCTAAGGGGCATGTTCGTGAAAGTATGAGCCCTTGTGCTGTTCCTGCTTTATTGACTCCAAAAAAAGGTGGCCTATGGCGGTTTTGGTCATCGTCCGACTGAAAAAACGCTTATTTCTATTACTTATTTGCATTTTTATGATTTTTGGACTATTTTGGGCATTTTCTTTTAGGCCGTGTGTTTGGCCCGTTATCTTTTTTAGGCCCATTTCGAATTTCGGTTTCTATTTATATGTCCCTCTAGTAATATGAATGATCAGAATTGATTTTTGAAATTATTGAAATTTTCACTTCAAATTCCGTGGCCTTTGGGTTGCAATTTGGGGGTTGGGAAGAACACACGGGTATTCTTAGAATCAACGTGTTTGATCTTCGTTTCCGTATCACGCGCTACATCAATGTGTCCTGAGGGACCTCACCTGTCACATTATCATCAGCTGAAGAGTTAGAAACTTTAGAATCACAATTTTCAGCTACTGAAAAACATCCATCATCACACACATTATTCAAAGATTCATCACAAGCATTCACAGTTTTGCCCAAAACATCAGGCCCAAAAGAAGACAAAACATAACTATGAAACGAGTTCAAAAACGATTGACCAAACACACAACCAGAATCAGTTTTATCAAAAGTAGATTTAGAAAAATCAGACTTGAAAAGTTGTTCATTCCCAAACATATCTCCACACTTTACTTCGGATACTTTATCTGCACATGAAGACGAAGCGTTAGGATCAATTGAGCCTTTAGAAACAAAATTTATTGGAGTAGACTTCTGTTTCTCAACTGGTCTGTTATTAAATGATGACTTATTGTTTTTGAGACCATAAGTCATGTTACTTTCATTCATCATCTCCTCCTCAGTCATAGGTAAGTAAGTATAATTGTCATTATAAGGAGGAGGAGCCTGATTGAAACCCAATCCACACCCTTTCTTTTTCTGGTATTCGAGCTGTTGATCACACAAATTTTTAACTAGTTTGCTGGAAGAATAATATTTTTTAATATTGAGCTCATTTACTTGATATCTATCTCTGATATCTTCCAGTTCTTTAGTCAAAATGCATACTTTCTCTTGAGCTTCTAAAAACTGGACTGTCTTTACACTTACATCATCCTTAAGTTTGATGATGTCTTTTCGCTGAGCTTCAATTTTTTCTATATAAAGTTTCTCATTTTTTCGATAAAGTAAAATTTTTATTTTTAATATCCTGATAATCTTGTATTAGCTCAGCGTTGTGTATTCTATAAGCTTCAACCCTTTCTCTATACTTAGGAGTGTAGAAAACAGAAAGTACATCTTCAACAGTCATTTCTTGAACCACGGGTTTGTGAAATATGAATGCCATAATTTCAGCGGGTGGTTGATACTTTTGTTCTTCTCCTCAAAACACAAACCAAACGAGAACCCGTGTACTCGCTAACTCAAACACTTTGCACGCGGTCGAACTCGCTTTCTGACCTGCACCTCAAAAATCTGTCAAACCGATTTCACAAAACCAACAATCCTTTTTTTATTTATTTTAAAGTAATATTTATTATTATTATTAATAATAATATTATATAAACCAATGATTAGGTAATGCTTACTCAATTATTATTATGATTATAATTAATATTATAAGAAAACCTAAATTAATATATCACGTATGTCGTCTTCTTCTACGCAAGATGAAACCCAATACCCTAATTCAAAAACCCAGCCGCCAACAACAGAACTGTCAAAACTGTTCCGACAAACAAACACAGCTGAAGGTACGTTGGATGAAGTTGAACGGAGGATGGTGAATAGACGGAGAAGATCACGACGATGATTATGAAGGTTGCCGGAGACGGTGTCCGGAGAAGATGAACAGTGGTTGCGACTCGAGACTGAAGTGACTCGAAACCGTGGAAAAGATGGACTCGAAATCTGAAAGCTTGAAGATGACAACCTGTGACTCGAAATTGGAGTATGTGAGTCGAAACCGTGAAGAAGGTTGTTGAAATCGGACTGCGACTCGAGACCGGTGATGAAGGACTCGAAACCGTGAATGATGATAATGATGGGAACTCGAGACCAATTGTTGAAACAGTTGACTCGAGACCTCTGATGAGCTAGTAAAGATGAGTTGAGACCTCAGTGAAGATGAGACTCGAGAACTCCTTTTGTGATTGCGAGTGGGAGATGGTTGCGACTCGGAGGTGAACAACTGTAACACCTCGAAAATTCACGTCCTATAAATGTGATGACACGTGTCATATGTTTGAACGTGTGAAATAATGTTCTAGAAGGACTAAAGTTGGCAATCATGGAAAGTATGTGAATATACGAGTTCTAAATGTCAACAGTGAATAAATATATTGTATATTAACCCTACATAATGCTCATACCTTCAAACGAATAAATCATGGATCATACGAAGCTAAAAGTGAGAGATTACAAACTACAGGGGTTAAATGTGTCAACATGTTTAAAATATACCTCTGAGTGACCTTTTGACAAACCCGAAGCTTTCTAAAGGTTAATTATACTCACTAGAATGCATGATATAAATTTTGTAAAGTTTCGTTATCGTATGAGAAAGTTATGATCAAAGTCGTGTGCGAGGGGTTAAAGCGTCAACGTTGAAAGTTAGGACTTTTCGGGTAACAATAAAGTTAACCAGGGACTTAACAAAGTGGGTATATGTCTTGAAGCCCTTACACGTCAATTACGAGGGCTCAAAATGCAAGGAAATGAGGTCTAAACAAAGTTTGAAGAGCCAAGGACCAAAGCTGCAATTAATAAAAATTTTGTTGGATGATACCATAGGCTCGCGTAGCGCGAGCACTCACCATCATGCCGTCGCGCTACGCGATGGCCTCATCTAGACAGCTTTTTGATCTTCTATGATTTCTTGTCTGCCATAGCACTTGTGACACCTTAAATCGAATTGCCTCTTCATGCTTGGCCCCTAAACAACCCCTAAACATCTAGGGATACTTGTTAGTGAGTTGTGGATGGTTGTAGACTTGTGTGTCAACAATTTGTGGTAATTAAACCACTATATAAAGGCCTCTAAGTTGCAAACATGCTTCACACTTTCATTCTTGCAATATGATCATTTGTGGAGCACATGAGCACCTTCCAAGCCTTCCTAGTCAACCATTAGACTCTTGTAAGTTTGCTTAATCCTTCCTTAATTGAGTTTAGCTTAGTTTTAGCCTAAAAGTCAAGCCGTCATAATTAACGGTTGACTTAACGATTAATCACTAATGGCTCAGTGATTAGTCGAATTGAAAGTAGTTATAAGTTGGTAATTATTTGGGTAATAAACCCTTAAGAGGGTTCCCCCTTATTCCCACTCTAACTAGGTCCAATGTCAGGTCAAACTTGTACTTAAAAAGTCAACAGAATGTTTAAATTCTAATTTAAGCGTGATTGGCAATGTAGAACACTTACAACCCGTTTTATCATTAATATAACTTGGTAATTAGTGTA
Organism: Helianthus tuberosus; assembly: GCA_030545235.1. NCBI lineage: Eukaryota > Viridiplantae > Streptophyta > Magnoliopsida > Asterales > Asteraceae > Helianthus > Helianthus tuberosus. The sequence goes on along the minus strand of CM060411.1, from coordinate 139,880,960 downwards.
AGAACATGTCTAAACATGTTCAACCCGACACTTTAATGTATATACCCGGTTCGGAACCGAAAGTCGCAAAGCTTTGACTTTTGCTTGACTTCAGTTCTGACCCGTTATGGTATGTTTTAGAAATACCTTAGAGCTTCATTTAGACCAGGTTACATGCTAGTATAACCCTCTGTGATTATACACCTCGGTTCATTAGTTATCCGATTAATACGCATGATTCCGTTAATTGCTCATATGTTGACCATTATGCCCTTTTCACCTTAAAACGTGATTTTTGAAAATGTAAAAGAGTAGAAACCTTAATTAATAAATTATAAACTTGTATGCAAAGTTTGACATCAGTTTGAGGTGTAGAATGAGAGTTATGCTCATTAGCGCAAATTGAAGGCTTTATGTTAATTAAACGGCGTAATTAGCGTATAGCCTATTTAAACATACTTTTTGATATCAAACTTAATACCCACTGATGTAATATATTATTTTGGGATTTTTGAAGATTTTTAATTAATTTTAGGCTGAGCATAACTAATAGTCGTAGGCTTAATCCGGTAAATGTCAGTGTTGCCCTTAGGGGCTATAAAATGAGTTTTACATATCTAATTGACTCTAAACCTTTTGCTACTGATTAAATATGATGAATACATTATTTTAAGCCTTCTGGAATAATAAAAATATCAGCTTTATGTATCAAACCCAGAAATGGCTTCTAATCGCCTTTTTAAGCGTTTTTAACGCATAGTATGTGCTATAACCATATTAAACATACAAGGGTTGATACCTACTGATATTTGAGGCAAATTATAATATTTTAACAGTAAGCAAAGATTGTTAAACTAGACTTCAGTTTTGAGCTTATCGGCTTTTGTGAAATTACCAAAATACCCCTACGGGGCATAGTTTGGTTATAATTGATAAATTTCACATATATACTTTACCCTACTGTTATAACATAGTAAAATAAGTATTTTTGCTGATTACATCAGACCTGTAACTCAGGTAAATACTTAAACTCTTTTATAACCTTTTTAATGACCAAACTACCCCTACGGGGCATAGTTTGTGTTTAAATTCGTTTCGGGCATAATAAAAGACATCTTACTGATGTCACAACATATATGAAGCATATTAACTTAGGAAACCTGTAAATGGCTCTCATTATTACCCGTTACGCTTATTACGCGTTCGGTTCGGTTTATGTAACTAGTTTACATAAACTAGCCTAAACGGGTCAAACCTTATCGGTTTTATCTCAAAATCCAGAATGTATATAATATACCCATATTAAACAAGTCTCCAAACTTGTCGGGTCTAAAACACATTCTATCCGGTCATCGCTTAATCGTGCGTACGAACCGTATCTTTGAAACTAACCAGTCTAAGCTTTAGCTTAATTAAAGACCTGTTAGGATTCTAATAGGTTATTATGAACCTTCGTTCTAGATTAGGAGTACCAGTAAAAGCTACTTGCAATTTGCTTATTGTGATTTATACTTTGGTCAGGTAAATACTTTTAACTGATTTTCCCTATACGGGCTTGGGTTACGGTATATAGAATACCGCTTGATCGGGCATCAAATCCTCCACCATTGGGTGGGTAATTGAATAATTTGATCGGCTCGTTTAAACAGTCTTGTTACTTAAAGCCTTTGGGGGGTTAATGACCATGTCCCGGATATCCCTGGCATCATTTTACGAAATAGCCACGACTTAAGCGCGGGGTGTAGGTGTACACCCGTCAGTGCACAAAAGAATAATGTGGTGTGTCTATTGATCTTTAACCCGGACTTGATCCGGGCTACTGAACGCACAAGGAACATGTAATTCTTTCACGAGATTATATATTTAAATAATTCTCCCAAGTTATAAAAGGTTAATTTTGCCTCTGTGCATTTTAATCAAATTATAAAGATATTTTGTGCCACGTGCATCCAAATCAATTTTCTTAAACCATTTTCAAAATGAGTCAGTTAATTGTATTTACCAGTGTAAACTGACGTATTTTCCAAAAAAGGCTAAATGCAGGTACTATACGTAATTGGCTGGATATTTCTCCTTAGCATCAATAGAAGTCTCGCAAGCTTAAGATGCCTAAAAGTCTGTTGAACTATTATTTCCATTTTATTTTCGATCCGCCTGTGGATAAACTTCCGAATATTGTGACATTTGATATTACAATATTAAATTCGGTTGTATCATATTTTTAAATTTGCTTCCGCTGTGCATATTGATTATTGTGTTGTTTGACTATTATGTTGCCAACCACGTCACGATACTCCCCCACCGGGCCCACCGGTGACACGTGGAAATCGGGGTGTGAAAGGTTGGTATCAGAGCCAACACTGAGTGAATTAAACACTAGCCTTTTTTGTGTTTAATCTCAGTTACACAGTTGCACATTCTTGAGTCTAGACAAGAACATAGGACAAATTCCAATTCGTTTCATTGTCTTTTAATTACTTCCTTGATTATTTTTCTGATTAGCCTTTGCATGGGCAAGTCATTTTTATTAGAAGTCCCGTTTAGGGCAACTATATACTTGCTTAAATTTTAAAGGAACGATTATGTTTAAAATATCATTCCTATATTATAAGATCTACCATTATAATAAAATGGCAAAATCTAAAAAGGGACAAGACCTAGCCTGGTGTCATTATTAAGACGCGGCCAAGATGGCAGTTCCTCAATTTAGGTTCAGATCCTTATTAACATCCTGAGTTAGGATTGTTCTGCGTTTATTACTAAAAAGGAATCTTAGAGTGAAACCTAGCCTTCGTGTTAGTGCATACATCTGTCGACTTCGTCTTGTATCGAGTCTTGTACTGTATTAGTTAGATCAGGGCATGAAAAACGAGATAGTGGTTTTTAGAGGTGATTCCACTCGAAATGACACTTTGTCATTTCGTGGGGAATCACATAAGTTTCTAATTCCACTTGAAATGTAACATGCTGATTCCACTCGAAAGTTAAGTTCGAATTCCGCTCCAAATGACACCATGTCATTTCGTGGGGAATCAGAAACTATATAAATAGGGGAGTGACCATGTCATTTCGTGGGGAATCAGAATATTGTATCGAAGTGCTGCCGGTGTGTTTCCTGATTGTATTTGTTATAATATCAATCAGAAGAGTGTTTAAAGTGAAGAACAAGGTGTATCTACCTTCGTTTCTTGTTATTCCGCACCTGAAACGTAGTTGAACGCCTCTGAACGACTCATTTAGGTCGAAACACGATCCTACAATTGGTATCAGAGCCAGTTGGAGGAGTTCTATAATTTACAGCCGTATTTCATTGAGATTTCTATCTTCTACACCTTCTTTCATCAGTTCAGGAAAATTTAACGGTCAAAACCGGTTCAAATTCTCATAAATTGTATAAAAGTGACTATTAACAAACCCTAGAAAGTTTCATAGCTAAAATCAGATTAAAAATGGGTAAAAATGGACTCCAAGTTGATTCCGCTCGTAATGGATATTTCTGATTTCGCTCTTGAAAGTCTGATTCCGCTCCTGAGTACATTGTTGATTTCGCTCCTGAGTACATTGTTGATTCAGCTCCAAATTGCAAAAGTGTGATTCCGCTCCAAGTGAAAAAGTCTGATTCCACTCCAAGTGCAAAAGTCTGATTCCACTCCAAATTGCAAAATTCTGATTCCACTCCAAATTGCAAAATTCTGATTCCACTCCAAAATACATTTCAGTGTTTTCACTTCAACTCAGGATTCCGCTTGAAATTCAAAATCATGGGTGACGATTTCTACAACGCGTTTGCTACTTCGACTACTCTGGCTTCCATTGCTCAGAATATGAATTTGGAAAATGAGACAGGAACCACCCAAAAGCCCCCGAAATTGATGAGTATCAAAGAATACTACGGATGGAAAGAAAGATTCGAGAACTGGGTTCAGGCTAATCATCTTAGGTCATGGGAATGTATTTTGAAGAAATATGTTTTACCACAGACTGATTTGAAAGTTGATAAAAAGATATCTGAATTTAGTAATGAAGAACGTGATATGTATAGAGCTTAAAAGATGATGATCAGTCTACTTCAGCATGCTATCAAAGAAGACATTTTCATTCTGCTACAGCATGACAAAACTGCAAAGTCAATTTGGGATGCACTTAAAGTCAAATTTGAGGGTAGCGAGAAAATGATTAAAAGCAAGAAGGCACTGTTAATGAAAGAGTTTGATCTGTTTAGCAGTCTACCGGGTGAAGACACAAAGAAGCTGATTGAAAGATACTGTCACCTTATGCGATCTATGTCAATGCTTAGTATAAAAAAGGAGTCTGAAGAGTGGGTAGACAAATTAGCTGATGCATTACCTCAAAAAGAGTGGGGAACTTATTTGATGATCCTGAAAAACACAGGGGTTTATGATGGGTTATCAATTGGTGAGTTTATTGAAAAGATTGAGGGTCAAGATTTGGAACAGCAGAAGATCGCGAGGATGAACAGTCCAAGTGGTCAACAGGATGTAAAAATGTATTACAAAGGAAGTGTTCCGGTTCCAGAAGCTGAGAGAAGTCCGAAAATCCAAACTGCGTATAGTGCTGGGGATTCTACAGAAAAGATTGATCAAAGTTCAAACAAAAGAAGCAGTAGTTTCTCATTATATCCAAGTGTCAATCCAAAGAGTTCATCAGAAAGCTTTCAGTCTCAAAGCACAAAGACAGGAAATGGTTATGTGATTTAGTGCAACATTGCTCTAAATCTTCCAGAAGGTCAAAGTTTTTCAGAAGATACTGCTAAAGACCACATGGCTCTACTTGGTTCTGTGTTGATATCCTATGAGGGTCTAGTGGCTGGTCGGATCAGAAATCCCATGCTCACCAAAGAGGATTACCATCAGATAGACGCCGAAGAGATGGAACTGATGGATATCAAATGGTGTCTTGCGAGTGTTCTTAGACGTGCTGAAAAGTTCAAAATGATTACCGGGAGAAATGACTTTCTTGATGCTCATGTATCTACTTTAGGTTTTGATAAATCTAAAGTTACTTGTTTTCGTTGTAGGGAGAAAGGCCATTTCAAGCGGGAGTGCAAGAACAGAGAAGCTAGTGGCGCTCAGAATCCGTTTGGAAAAGATGATTACTACCGGAAAGCCATTTATCATCAAGTTGGTCAATCACAAGACTCACAGACGGCTCATGGTAGAAGAATTGAGGATTCAAAAAGAGCGTGTGCGGTGGATTTTGACTGGAACAATTATATCTCTCCTGATAGCAAAGCATGTATAGTCGATCAAGATGATGAGAGGCTACCTGAAGGTTTCAGTTGGAATATGTTTCCAGATGAGAATGGGAATTTTAAAGCTTTCATCGCTAAGACTGTCAAAGAACCAGACATGTTTACCACATGGATGAAGTCTATTGGAGTGACTATAAAGAGTGTGGATGAAGAGTCTGTTATTTCTGTTGAAAGTTCAAAAGTGCTGATGAAAGTCTACAAAGTTTTGATGAGAGTGTACAAAATGTTGTTATTTCAGAAAAGGAAGTTGTATTTGATCAAACACCGTCAGATTTTGGTTTATCAGATGCTGATTCTGAAAAATCTGTACAGTTTGATCAGTCACCAGTTGATAGTAGCAGTGATGATGAGGAAGAGAAACATATAAATGTTGCAAAATCTCATCTTTCTCCTGAAAGTTTTCATTTCTATTTTGCAGATCGCATGGAGAAGCTGAAGGAGAAACGACCTGCTAAAGAACAACAACAAATGAAATCTGAAAATATTGTTCAGAAAGAGAATGTTGAAGGTGTTGTTGAGAAGACTACTGAAGCTGAGAAGGTGAAAGGAGAAGAAAAAGTGGTAGAAGTAATAAAGACAATTGAGATTAAGAAGATTGTTGAAGTTGTAAAGCCTTGCGTGAAGTGTTTGGAAGCATGCAAGGGTTGTGCAGCAAAAGATGAGATAATTGTTGAGTATGAGAAGAAGAAAGAGCAGTTACTGTTCAACCTCAACTATGTGAAAGAATCTTATGATGTCTTGAACAAAACAGTAACTGGTCTCCAAAAGACAAATTCAGAATGAGAACAAGCACTGACGATGATGAATGTTGTTATGATGACAAAGCAAAAAGCCATCAACTTTTACATCGAAGAGAGTGCTAAATGGAAGCAAGAGTTGGAGACAGAAAAGATTGAGAATGAGAGAATTAGACGTTTGTTGCAAAGTTATTCTAGTTCTGATTATCTCATTGATCGTATTTACCCAACTGTTGCAGGTATGGAAGCTTTTCAAGACGAGAAGCCGAAGAAAAACAAATATAGTGGTAAGAAACCGACTGTTAGCTATAACAAGTGTCCACCTCCAATTTGGGAAGGGTACTCTCCTAGAAAACCAAACGAGGAGCAACTTGAAAAAGCAGTCAATATAAAGCTAAAAACCGACACAACTAACGTTTTACCAGATAACATTGATGTCACGTTTACCTCGTCTGATACTGATCATGAGTCTGAGTTAATAAAAAAGGTGGTCGATCAGGTGTTGGATACTGAGGAGGAGTCTGAGTCAAAGTCTGAGTCTGGAGGGTCAAATTCGTCAGTCAACAGTCCAAAGTCGTCGGTTAAATGGTCTTATAGTAAAGAATTTTTGTTATCAAAAGCAAATTTGGATGATGAAACATTTGAAGTTGCATATACTTTAAATGATTCGGACAAATTATACTTTAACAAAGAGTTTCCAATAAGTGTTCGTTTTGACATGATCAAAAAGGTTTTCAAAATGACAGAAATTAATATTTCTGAAATAAAAGATTTAAATCTTACTGAAAAACCTAAAAAGTACACTTCAAGAGTTCAACAACGGTTAAACAAGAAAAAGGGTTACAATTCTGGTTCTGGTTTTCAAAAGAAATCAAACCAAAATCGTAGCTACAAAAAGAAAGGTCTTGGATTTATTCCACCAGAAAATCATAAAAATTTGAAAAATTCTAAAACAAAAACAGAATTTGTGTCAGGTGGACTTGCAGAAGAAGAACAGAAGAAACCATTCTGGAGACAGTCAAATCAAGAGTTTCTTGCTGAAAAGAAGAAGAATGGAACCGAAATGTCTCATTTAAAGGAAACTCGAACCTGTTACAAGTGCAATGAAGCTGGTCACATTGCATGGAACTGTTCGAAAAATGTCACAACAAAACAGGGAGTTTCTAAGAAATTGAAAGAAAAGGTTGTTGATGTTGAACCACTCATCGAAAAATTTAAAATTTTTGAAAACTCAACTTATGAGATTGGTGAGTGTTCTAAAAAGAATTTTTATAAAAAGAAAGAGAAAGACAACCAAGTGTGGGTTGTTAAGAAAGTTGATGTGAATGTCGGCGATGAATCTGGTTCCACAAAACCAGAAGAGCCACAGGTTGAGATGAAAATTTCAGTGAATGATGATGAGTTTCCATCACTGAAATTTGAAGAAGTTAAACAGAAAGTTCGTAAAGTTGAAATCTCGAATCAGTTTTACAACGAGAATACTAAATTTGATGTCGAGAAAACATTCAATGGGAGTGTTAAGAAAATTTTTGGAAAAATGTTGAATGGGAAAGTTAAGGGGGTTAAAGATTTTTATGCAACTAAAAAGGCAACTTACAACCCTACTGCGCAAGAACTGAAAGCCATCAAGTCTAAGAAGACTTGGATGGAAGTCTGTTTCCCTTGAAGTCTTAGGACTTCGCCGGAGATCCCAAGTTTATATCGTGGATCAGGAATCGGCATCTTTCTTAGTAATTGATTGTGTGATTGAATCTTATAAAAGTTAAATTTTACAGGATAAGTGTGACTTGCCGGAGCTTCCAGGTTGGTAAGTGTGAAGCAGGAATCGGCATCTTGATTGGTAAAATGGTTTGTGTAGAGTTTTATTCCTACATGCGGTTATATGTTTTGGATATTCTTATAAGTGATGAGAGGTTGATTCTGACATAGTGATTACTCAAGGTCATTAGTTTGAACTTGATGTAATCCTGATACAAGAGATTGAATGGACAAAATGATGAATCATACCCCTAATCTACAAGTGGTAAACTTAACAAAACTTATTTTCCGGAAAAATCATTTTGGTTAAAACAAACTTGAGTGTTTTGAAATCATAATGAGAAAATAGTTTTGTGTAAGGGGGAGTTCTGATTGTTTATGCTAAGTGGATGGTGATTTGAAGCGATTTGATATCGGTTGTCAAGTTTGTTGTATAGTTTGTTTTCAAATTTCCTTTAATATGTTTGCATTTTAGGGGGAGTAGAAATTTTTTAGAAAATCCAAAAACATTAGAAAATTTGAAAAAGGCAAAAACATGATAAAATCAAAAATGAGTTTTGGTGTAAAAGAAAAGGAAATGATAGTACATCAGTAGACAGTTACAATATGCTAAAGAAATGTATTGTTTAAATAGCATTAAACAGTCTCACTGATGATATGCCGATAGGTTTTTACACATTTAGTAAGCTTTTTCGGGATATAAACTAAAATTCAAACTTGCTTATTTCGTGGGGAACACTACTTGGATATATAGGTAACCCCTGAAATCTCGTTTGAAAGGTCCCTCTTTCTGAGATACTAGGTCTTTATACTCAGTGATATCTGGGGTATTATCCAGGGACTTCTGCTGAATGGAAGTTCTGACCTTTTCTGCTAATGCTTGAAACATAGCATCGCCCTCAGCAAGCTGATGAAACAATAAAATTGATAGTCGCTGCTGTTGTAATGCAAAAGATCCTCTAAAAGGGACATACTTAAAAGGTCGAGTCATGATCTCTCTGCTGAACGGTAGTTCTGACCTGAGCTCTCATGATTCTTCATAATTTATTAACCCTTTACAGATATCATCTGTGGTATACTCACTTGTAAGACTGAATATTGGGATCTGGATACGGGAGTATATTCAAGAGGTGGGACACATGAATGAGTTTAAGTTCTTAAAACACCTAACTCATATCCTGAATCAGTTGAAATTTGTGTGCGAATTTAAGTGGATCAGTATATTGGCAATCTAAGTGAATTGTTTAATTCTTAATGTGTAACTAAGCTCAACGGTACTTGTGACTTGTCAAAATCTGATATGATCCTCTTACACAAAACTCACAAAAATATTGTCTGTAAATATTTCTTTACTGCATTTCTTTATAGTAAAAAATTTAAAAAGATTTTCAGTGTGTTTTAGCATAAATTTTTGAAAAATCCAAAAAGATTTTCGACAACTGATGTTGGAGAGCTGATTTTCAAAATTCCAAGTGCTAGACATGATGAACAAATGGTTTGGGAAAATGTGTTTTGAAAAGAAAAATGATTAAATTTTAAAATGATTCATCAAGTTTATTGAGTTATTTTTGACGGAGAGTCAGTATTAGTGCATACATTGAATTGTTAAATGCGTGAAATTTACTTTTAGGTAGAGTGAGTTTGTGCAGGTTTAAGTATGAGCTGGATTGATGATCCTGAGCTGGATGAGAGCCAGATTACGATCTTGGAACAATCTCAGAAAGAGACAGCCAGATTACGATCCTGAAGCAGATGATGCTGAAGAACTAAAGAAATGCCAGCACATTGTTAGAGGGAGTCTGTTAATGCTGAGTGAAAAAGTGAAGCCTAGAGACTGATCAAGACTGAAGATGAGAAGACTCGACACGTGAGACTCGTCAACATCTGAGGGGGAGTCTGTTAGTGCATACATCTGTCGACTTCGTCTTGTATCGAGTCTTGTACTATACTAGTTAGATCAGGGCATGAAAAACGAGATAGTGGTTTTTAGAGGTGATTCCACTCGAAATGACACTTTGTCATTTCGTGGGGAATCACATAAGTTTCTAATTCCACTCGAAATGTAACATGATGATTCCACTCGAAAGTTAAGTTCTAATTCTGCTCCAAATGACACCATGTCATTTCTTGGGGAATCAGAAACTATATAAATAGGGGAGTGACCATGTCATTTCGTGGGGAATCAAAATATTGTATCGAAGTGCTGCCGGTGTGTTTCCTGATTGTATTTGTTATAATATCAATCAGAAGAGTGTTTAAAGTGAAGAACAAGCTGTATCTACCTTCGTTTCTTGTTATTCCGCACCTGAAACGTAGTTGAACGCCTCTGAACGACTCATTTAGGTCGAAACACGATCCTACACTTCGGGTCACAATAAGACCGGGCCAAGATGGTAAGACCTGTTCAAAAGATTCAAATCCCCGTTAACATTTGTAAACATGTTAACGCTCCTGACAAACGTGATTCATTAAGATTGTTAGGACCGGTTTGACTCCGAAACGATTGCTAAACAAACGTGAAACGTGCGGAATCCGTACACGAACGCGACCGAAACACACAAGACGTAATATAAACCTGATTCTATTGATAAATCTGAAACATACAAAGAACCTTGAATCACCTCTTGCACTTTCTCTCTCTAGACTCTCTCTCTAGAATCTAAGCTCTCCAAATGTCAAATGTGCAAAAGTCTTAAATGATTTAGCTTGAATGGTATATATAGTGGAGGAGATTTAGCTTGAAATGACATGCCACTTTCAAGGGAAATCTTGATTTAGCTTGAAACTGTCAAGTGACATTTTCAAGGGAAATCACCACTTTCAAGCTAAATTACATTAAACATACTATTACATGATACAAGACGAAGTCAATAGACATAGTGCACTAACAGACTCCCCCTTGGATATTGACGAAGTCTTCAGTGACTATTCTCTGTTATGACACCTTCTTCAGTCTTGATCATTCTGCATCCTCACTCAGATTGTAACATTGTACGCATCCATCACTCTCTTCTTCTATCAGCTTCAGGCTCCCCCTTTCATCAAGCTTCCGTGCTTTGGGATCGACACCTAGCTTTCCATCTACAAGCTTTTCTTTGCTTCAAACTTGTCTTCAGACTCCCCCTTAGACTCTGCTTTCGGGATCGTAGTCTGGACTATCTGCAATTTCTCAAACATTTATAAGTACAATGTTTTCATATTATCAATCAATCTTCTCTAATCCACTCCCCCTATCAACAAACTTCATTGATTTAGCAGTATTAAAGAATCTAACTCCCTCACAGTTAATCATCCAAGTTCAAGCTAATGACCTTGGAGATATCACAAACTGTTTTTGAAATTTTTGATTTTAATTCAAGTTTCAATTTAATGAACTTGTTTTATTTTCAGAAACACAATCAGCTTACTTAGATTTTGAAACTCAGCACTCAGACATCGGTTGTCGAAGATAAAGTAGAATCAAAAATCTTTTTGTATTTTCTGAAAATATAAAGCAGTAAAGAAATATGTACAAACATATTTACAGACAATATTTTTGTTTGAGTATGCGTCAGAGGATCATATCAGTTTTTGAAAAATCACAAGTACCGTTGAACTTAATTTTCACATTAAGTATTAAACAATTCACTTAGATTGTCGATATACTGATCCACTTAAATTTTCACACAAAGTTCAACTTAATCAGGATACGAATTAGATGTCTTATGAACTTAGCTCATTCTTGTGTCCCACCTCTTGAATATACTCCCGTATCTAGAATCCCAATAATCAGTCTTACAGGTGAGTATACTACAATGATATCTGTATATAAATTAGGTATGCGAGGGCCGAGGGATCTCAGGTCGATACTTCCGTATACGCAGAGAGATATCAGCTTCGACTTTACGGTATGTCCCCTTTAGAGGATCTTTTTGCTTACAACAGCATCGACTATCAATTTTATTGTTTCATCAGCATGCTGAGGGTTTAATGTTATGTTTCAAGCATTGCAGAAAGTATTATTCGAGGACTAGGTCAGAACTTCCATTCAGCAGAAGTCCCAGAATAATACCCCAGACATCATTGAGTATAAAGACCTAGTATATCAGATTATGAGACCTTTCAAACGAGATTTCAGGGGTTACCTATATATCCAAGTAGTGTTCCCCACAAATTTCACAAGTTTGAAATTTAGGTTTATATCCCGAATAAATCTACTAAATGTGCGAAAATCTATCGACACATCATCAGTGAGACTGTTTAATTCATTTATACATTACAAATCTTTAGCGTACTGTAATTGTCTACTGATGTACTATCATTTCCTCTTTTTACGCAAAACTCAAACTTTTGAATTTTATCATGTTTTTGGCTTTTTCCAAATTTCAAATGTTTTTGGATTTTCTAATGACAATTTTTTCTCCCCCTAAAATGCAAAACCATTTAAAGAAAATTTGACAACCAATACTGATAGCTTTGTCTCGCCATCCATTTTCTGCTTCACATGCACTGATTTGCAGAAAATATAACATACCCCCATGATTTACAACACATTGATATTTTACAGTTTGAAAACCGTTTTTCAATCTGATGAAAGTAATCATGTTTGTTCAGCCGTGAGGGTTTCGGCGTATTCAATCAACACATATTTTTGTATTTTTCTATTTTTGACAAAAATTAAAAACAAACATATTTTTGGTTTTTCAAATTTTTTTTTCAATTTTTAGGATTTTTGAAATATTGTTTATTTATTTACAGAAAAACATATAAACTTCCTGTTTCAACCAACACAGGATCCAGCAGCCTCCTCTCCTTGTTGTGCCAGGCTGCTCCAACCTCCATTCTCACAATCTTCAGATTTGTTGAGCACCTGCACATTCAAACTACTTGATTACTTGAACAATTTAGCCCAGGTCTGTTGAACCTTAGGCATTTCAACACAATAATTTTCATTCAATGCTGGAAATTCTTTGTCATTTTTCACAAAAACTTTCTCAATTTTAACTTCAACTTTCTCATCTTTTACCAAATCAACATGTTTTCTTAACACTCCATGTTTGACCTTTTGGTGTTCCTCATTTGTAAAAATGTGAATCTTTTTGAACATTTTGATTTTGAACAACAACTCTTGGTTTCCAAAACTCTTGGGGTTTTGTCATATCAACAGTTGTTTTCCAACTTTGTGTTGTTCTGAATCTAGGTGTGTGAGAATTCCAAGTCTGTCTAGAATCGAACCTATACCGGTTTGACTTCAAATTTTGATTCGAAGCAAACTTGTTTGTGTTGTACCTCCAAGTTTGTTTTGAATCAAATCTGGTTGACCTTTATCTCACATTCTCAGATTTTTGTTTCTCAGCATCAATCTTCTTTTGATCAACATCCACAGGTTTTAGATTAGGACACTTGCGTGCAAGATGTCCTTTTTGATCACATTTGAAACATATTCTCATGGACACATCTTTGACCTGTGGTTGTTGCTTTTTCTTTTGAGCAAAGAACTCATCATTAGACTGTCTCATTTTGAGTTCTTTTTCTAAACTGCCTCCTTGAACAAAACTCATTTTTGCTTGAAAATTCGGCGTCTCATTTTTGTTCCGATGTTGTTTCTTCTTATAACCCAACCCAGCCTTCATGTTCTTCTTTTTGAAACCAGGTTTTGTATACGAACCTCTATGACTCTTACCAACAAACTTTGAAATTTCAGTCTTCTCAATCTCAACCATTTTGAAAACTTTATCAACTTTTTCTGAAATCACATTCTGAATCGGGAATACAACATCTAAGAACAATTTGTCCGATCCAATCATGGTATAAACCAATCCTTTTGAATCATCATTCAAACTTTTCTCGGATTTTGTGTTTTTCAGATATCCATCATGAAGATTTCCTTCATCTTCATCCTGTGATTCAGATTTACCTGTATCAATCGACTCTTCTTTCAACACACTTTCAACGACTTTACCTACCACCTCTGAATCATGAGAATCATCAGATTTGGAATAGGTTATGTCAATGTTGTCTGGCAATTGATCTACCATGTTGAAAGCTTTTTCGACCTTTTCCTCATCATAAAATGCACACTTTTCCGGTGGTGCAACTTGATGAAACTCTGAGCCAATGCCTTTCTTGTTCTGCTCAAACTCACCATCACCCGGTTTTATATTGAAAATCGTTCAAGCACATATGATGACACATGGTAACTTTTTAACTTGTTGTTATCCTGTTCTAAATCAGCAATCTGTCGTTTCAACTTAGCAACATCCTCAATATAAGAATTAACAACATCTTGTTTTATAGCATACATTCGTTTAAGTTCTTTGGTTGTTTCAGAAAGATAATTCATTCTTGATTGAGCATATTTCATTTCGTCTTTCACTTTCTCATATGACTCTTTTGTAATGTGATATGATAATTTCACTGAGTCATATTCCTTTTTCATTTCTTGACAAGCAATTTCTTTTTGTTCACATTCATTTGTCATTTTGAAAACATTTTCTTTCAAAACTTCATTTTCTTTCTCTAATTTGTTACATTTTTCTGAAAGTTTTTCATCATTTTCTTTAAAAACTTTTTCTTTTTCTAGCATTTCTTTGCATTTTTCTTTGAAAATCTTTTCAATTTTTGTGAACTCAAGATCTCTTGTTCTAAATTGCTCATCTTTTTCAGTACAAGCTCTGCACGGTTCCATGCATTTCTTGCACTGATCAATCTGTTTCAAATTTTCAGAATCAGAATTTACCTCAGTGATTGGCACTTCGGTGTTTTCAGCAGCTTTTGTCTGCTTCTGATCAGCATCATTCAACATTTCTTCAACACTGACTTCATCACCAACATTATCAGCTTCCTCATTCTCATTCTTTTCTTCTTTTTCTTCTTTCTTCACCTCTTCTTCAATCTGCTGTTCTTCAGTAACAGCTTTCTCAACCTCTTCATTCACAACAACTTCTTCACTTTTGATTTCTTTCACAACTTCAACTTCAACAGTTTCTGCTTTAACTTCTTCAGCAGCTTTCTTCAGATTGTTCACCATTTCTTCAACATTCTTCTTCATTCTCTCCTCATCCCTTTTTCTCAGACACGATAACATAGCATATCTGATCTCCTTTTCAAATCTCTTAGCGTATGTGTCATCTTTCAATACATTTCTATAGTATTCAGCTCTCAATGGGACTTTGAGAAGAACATCATCGAAGATTATGTCTTTCTTGGGAACAACCGGTTCTCCTTCTCTGTTATAATAGCATTCTCTCTTTTTATCCCATCTTTTGCTACCAACAGCCATCTCATACTCCTCCTGCATGTCATCCATTCTGTTGTAGACCACGTTTCTTTCTCTGTAGGTCTTCTCACTCAAGATCTCTTCTCGAGTTTTCTCTTTGATCTCAACTTTTTCTTCATGGATTTCAGTAGTGTCTTTGTCTTTGTTTTCAGCTGTGTCTTTGTCTTTGTTTTCATCTTGAATCTTAGCAACAAAAACAAACTTTCTTTCTTTTGTCATAGCTCTCCCTTGAGCTGTTTTACGAACATTCTCTAAACGATCTTCTTCTAGACAAACTGTGCTCCAGTCAAATCCTTCATCAGGATAGATTACTGCATATGCTCTTGATTTTTCTCTCGGCTTATCTTCGATCAACTTTGGTTCTTCTCTGCTTCGATGGTAAATCGCCTTTCGATAATAATCATCGTTGAAAGGACGTTCACTTCCTTCAGCAACTTCAGAGTTTCTGCATTCTCTTTTGAAATGACCCTTTTGCTGTGACAACCCTCACTAAACCAGGTATCCGTACGACTTAATTAATAATTAATTACTGCTTAATTATTGTGCTTGTTTGAAATTACTGATAAATTGCTACTTGATTTCTGATACATGCATATACCTGCATCATACTTTACTTATCGTCACTACATTATTTACATGCTGAACCTTAGTGACAAACATGATGCACAAAAAGCACAGTAGCACTAAAAACGGACAACCTATTTAACATGTTGATAAAGCCAGCATCAGGCAGACACTGCCTCTAAGGCCTGTATGAGCCAGAAATATTTTACTACACTAGTGGTGAGTGTAAGGATACAAGGGTTGTAGAACTGCGTCTCTAGGAATAAGTTACAATGACTGGATGTGCCTAAAACGTACTCTAAGTACAAAAATTCAGCACTTTAATTAAAATTCAGCATTTGGCTAACTAATAAAGTGCCAAGACACGAGGAAAATATTCCCGACACTTTGCAGGAATAAGTTGTGTCACTAAAAATGGTATTAACGACACTTTAAAGCTTGTTTAACGCTTCAACGGATTACTATCCAACCGAACAACCGGACTATACCCGGAACATGAAAATATTGTTAATAACATTACTTATCTTTTTCTGAGCCAGTTAGGGTCCCTGAATACCCTAACACCCGTCACAACTTACAACACACTACTAACCGGGTTAATCACTTAACTACCTAAACTAACCTAACTAATATCTAGTGATTAGTTGGATTTGAACCAAACTACCCCCCCCCCCCCCCCTTAACCAACCGTCCCCAAGAGGGGGGACATACTTTGTCCTCCAAAACATTATTTTAATCCATATGTTTAGTATCTAAATGACACAAAATCCTTTGGACCATAACCTAATCTTTGCCTATAAGTAACAAGGTCTAGCACATCATTCATTTCACATTTCACAACTCAACACAAACTCTCCCTCTCTCTCTAGTAGGCTTCGGCCGAACACCCCCTTTACATCCATCACATTTTCGAGCTTCCTTCATCACATTCCAAGTTCATACAAATGTTAAGGGTCACGCATAAGGAGGCTTGGTGCATTCGGAAGGCGAAGGACCTCACTACCTTGCTTTTATCCTCTCATTTTGCGACTAGATTCTTCCCTAACCTTGAGCTAGTAGTAAGTTGCTTGAATCACCTTCTCGAACTATTTTAAAGTGGTTAAAATGATATGTAACGGTTAAAGGTCGCAAACATACAAGTTGAAGCATAAAAGTCTACTAAAAACACTAAAAGTGATGGTTAAAAGCTCATATGTTGTGTAAATCTTGTAGTAATTGATTTGTGTAATTATTTGGACCCGATCTATGTTGTGGTAGCTCGGATCGTCATTTAACCCGGGTTGGTCATGACCTTGGATCATGACATAAGGTTGTTTTGGAAGTAACAAGGGTTAAAGGATGAAACTCTGCCACACACGAATCATGAACTTGTGTAAAAGCGATTTTGCTTGTGAAATAGTGTTTAAAACTAGTAGATCTACGTATCTACAAGCGGTATTTTCAAAGAACCAAGTATCAAAGAAATCATGTTTTCTAAAGACGGATCTTACACTAACACGAATGATTTTTAGAACACACAAGTGTGTAAACACTTGTGTAGCACACACTTTCGACAAAATAACTATTTTTGAAAAAGATGACGAGAAGTTGTAAAGACGGAATTTCCCTAAAAACGAGGTTTTTACGAAATCGGATTGCTTTATATAAAGATCCGCTAAAAGTAATGGGATTTACATCATAGTGTTGGAAAAACTACAAGTTCATGAGATTCTTGCGAATTACATGTTTATTAACTAGTTTGATGCGTTGAATATTGTTTTGGTTAAATAAGGAAATTGTTGGGTTGATTGATAAAAGAAAATGATACGCTTGAGAGGGTGGCCACCTCCAGTTACAGAGGAAACTTTGGCGAAATTTTTCTAAAAACCTAACACTTAGAATTATTTTCACTATAAGTGTTAGAAATACTTTTCGACTTGTTTTCAAATTATAGATTTCACCACGACTTTATTTACAAAACATCGGAGGTGGGATTTCACAAAATAAAACTTGGTAAATATATATTTAGTATATATTTTTCATAAAGTTACTTGATATGTGTTTATGATTATTTTGTGAAAATACTAGTATTATTTTTAGGGTAAAAATAATACTATCGAATGTTAACGGATCCAAAATAATACGAACACCTCTACGATAGAAATATAAGTTACACCGGTAATTATTATTACCACTCGATCGTTAAAACATAACCTACGCGTTTTAAGAAAATATGACTGAACGCGTATTCTTGTTAAAGTATTATTTTGGAAAAATTATGTGTAATAGAAAATATAATATTTTTGAGAAGAATATTTATATTTTGGAGTTAGAAATAAAATATATTTTAAGTGAGAGTTAATAATATATTACGAACACACATGTATTAAATCCCCCATCCTTGGGAAGGAAAATGATTACCAAGTATACAGAATGTAAACACGAAATAGTTATCTAACTATTTCCCCAAAAACTTAAACCTTAAAGCTAAGGCACGGCCGTCCGTCTAATAGAGTTAGTACGTGTAGGTCGTCACACAGCTGCTTGATTTGGAGGTATACTTGGTAGAGACGCACCACTGTGAGTTCATGTCCCCCTTTTCTCTTAACTGTTTTTCAGTTTTCTAAACTACGGGGGTGAAATACATGTTACTTTGATTACAAGTACTTTATACATGGTATGGTTAGCGTAAGGAGGTTTACTACTTAGATCATGTGAGTGGGTAGGAGCAACATGAGGCCATTAGTCCTCATGGTAGGACCGAGGGACAGGAGCGGTAGATCTATCTGGGTGTAGCGAGCCCAGCCCGAGGCCAAACTAGAAACGGACCTCGGGGTGACTTTGTCCACATACTAATGCCGTGGCAAAATCTGCTAGGTTTGAGTCTCCCTACTTGCACTTCACATATATCAGTGGCCTTGCAAACCATTGGTGATCTCAATTCCCTTATTTGCTACATACCAAGACTATTTTTATACTTACAAAGGTTTATTTACTCACTTACACATGAATTCGCTCAACATTATTGTTGATTTTTCAACTTACATGTATTTCAGGGAATTAAAGGATCTGGCGCGGTATGACACGTTTTCCCGCTGCACTAGTTACGAGGTCATCCGGGTTTAGGGAATGTGACTCTTTCCTGGACAAGTCACAGACCTTAAACTGTGTTTATGTCGTGTTAATGTTTGTGTTTGTTGAACAATGTCGTTAGGATGTGTTTCCGTTGAGACAATGTTGTTGTATTTGGTTTTTAAAACTTAATTAAATGGATGATCTTGCATGATTTTATTTCATATAGCTTTGTTATGGTTAAGCTATGGTATTAAGAAGTCACACCAAATCAACCACGCTTCCGCAAAGCCAGGGTGTGACAGCTTGGTATCAGAGCTCTGATCATAGCGAACTAGGATTCCTTCTCGAGTCTAGACTATGATCACTAGGGCTCTCACGAAAACATTTTTACTGCATACCACTTAAGTCCAGATCCAAAACTTTTTATAAACAAATGTTGAGCACATTTTATTTATTATTTTAGGCTCAGTCTGGGAGGCTGAGGCTCGGTCTGGGAGGCCGAGGCTCGGTCTGAGAGGCCGAGGTAGTGGGCTAGTGGGACTAGGAGAATTGGCTAGTGGGACTAGGAAGAGCAGTCTGAGAGGCTGGGAGAATTGGCTAGTGGGACTAGGAGGATTGGCTAGTGGGACTAGGAAGAGCAGTCTGAGAGGCTGGGAGGCTAGTGGGACTAGGAGAATTATTTGAATGCTTACTTGGTGACTTATGTGATTATTTGATTGTATGATTGACTGTTTGTGCATGTTTGTGTTTATGTTACAGACACCATGGACACCTCTGGCACAGGTGACTCAGACACCACAGGCCCTAGACCTATAGTATCAGACAACCTAGAGTCTTCAGAGCGCGAGGTCCACACATCCGACGTTACTAGCACGGACGAGGACGACTTTCAGCCCTTTGCTTTACCTGATGGTGCTGATGAGCTCGCTGATGGCCCTTTGGCCAGGGACCTACCGTTAGTGGAGATCACTGCTCCCATACCTTTGGCTTCATATCCTGCTTACGATTTACTCCTCGACGCCGACGCTGACGACGACGTCGATCTGTTTGACGACGAGCCCTTAGAGGATGAGGTTCAGGGCGAGGCCCTTCTTGTTGCTGGAGATCTTTTGTTGTTCGCAGATGCTCCCGCTGAGGAGTCACCTGCTCACTCTCCGGTCCCAGACTCTTTCGAGTCTGTGGCCTCCGCACCTTCACACACTCAGAATGCGCAGCACTTTTCTCATGGATCAGATCCCGACCAGGCATCCTCTGTTGCCCCTATTCCTAGTTTTGCTTTCGACCACGATGATGTGGAGGATTCCGATCTTGTCTTTCCCCCAGGATTCGACCCAGATGAGGATATAGAGTTTATACCCTTGGATCAGCCTATGGAGGATCCAGTCGACCCAGTTGACCCAGTTGACCCAGTTGATCCCATCGACCCTGAGTTTGATTTTGAGATGGCCTTTGATGAGCCCGAGCAGCCATTAGACCCTACTCCTGACCCAGTGCTTGAGCATGACCCTGCTCATGCTGGCATGTTTATTGAGCCTGTCATTGCTGACCTACCTATTGATGATCACCCTGCTGATGCACCATTACTAGTGGGTGACCATGTTATTGTTGCTGATCATGTTGATCCCCCACTTGTTGCTGATGCACCAGTTGACCCTCTTGTTGCACCTCACCATGATCCTATGCCAGTACAGTTTGATCGAGCACTTTTTGAGGCACAGATGGACCCATGAGATGAGCACGCCCAGCATGGGTGGATTCCTGCTGATGATGAGGTTCCACCTATTCCCCCTCAAATCACTGATACCCGTCACGTTGATACCTCCTTTTCATTTCCTCAGTTTACACCTTCAGCGCGACCTGGAGAAGGTTCTTCGGCTCACCCATTTGGACATGTACCGGTATCTATCCCTGCTATACCACCGTCTGCTACTTTTCCCCCTGTTTCTCCATTTCATGTGGCACCTTTTGATCCCACCAGTGAGTCGTTTCTCTGGGCGTCACCTTCTGCCATGCCACCGACCGACCCCTACCATTCCTTCCATATAGGGTATACTATTGAGGACGTTCTGATGTCTTTTGTCGCCCAGCACGAGGCACACACGCAGCGCATTCAGGAGCTTGAGAGAGCCCAGCCGCCGCCGTGTCAGTGCCAGGGTCAGACCCACTCTCCTTTGCAGCCCTCTCGACCTTCACCACCAGACGGCACTTGAGCAGCAAGTTGCTTCTTGGTTGCATACCCAGAGAGCCATGGAGGAGGACTAGCTCCATTTGCGTCGCTTGTTTTACACTCACTCTCCCCCTCCTCCACCGCCATCCGTGTAGAGCTCTTCAGTACCGTATGGGTAGACGTTGGTGAGAAGACGGCGAATGCTTTTGACTGCACAACATTTTTGGAGACTACATTATGATTCTGACTTTTGTTGACATGTATTTGATGTACTGACACTGATTTGATATAGTTTTTGGACTAGGTGATGTAGCCCTTAGTCGACTGATGTTGTATGACACTGTGATGTACTTGTACGCTTACTATGTGGTCTCAATATATGGCAATCGCAGTATTCTCATCATACTTGATGCTTGATTTGGTTATTTATATTCTATGACATGGGATGTTGTGTGATTGATGTTTGTGACATGGGATGTTGTGTGATTGATATGATTATAACATGAGATGTTATGTACTATTACTATCATTATATACGTACGCTACATTATGACCTGACTTACGTATTATAACATGGGATCTTTATTATGGCCTGACCAACGTAAACACATCTTTTAGAAGATGCCGCCGAAACGTCCAACGCCGATGCCTACCAATGAGGCAGAACTCCAACAAGTCATCGCAGCTACCATCGCGCAATACGCCGCTTCGCAAGGAGGACCCAGCGGAAGCAGCTCAAACAACAATGGCAACAACAATCCACCTCATGGGTGCACCTACAAGCAGTTTCTAGAGTGCAAACCAGTCAACTTTGATGGCACAGGAGGTGCTGTCGCCTTTGTTCGTTGGGCTGAGAAAACTGAATCTGTTCTTCGCATGAGCAAATGCGCACTAGATCAGCAGGTTACCTATATCTCGGGGCTATTCTTGGATGGAGCCCTCTCTTGGTGGAATTTGCAAGTACAAACACTTGGTGAAGCTGCTGCCTACGCGCTAACCTGGACCGAACTGAAGGAACTTATGCGCAAAAAGTACTGCTCTCGTGCGGAAATCCAAAGATTGGAAACCGAGTTCTGGCATTTGAAATGGAAGGTCCAAAGATCGCAGAATACGTTCAAAGGTTCCATGACTTATCGCATGTGGTACCCTACATGGTCACTCCGGAGTTCAAGCGGATTGAACGTTTCATTTGGGGATTAGCCCCTCAAATCATAAGCATGGTGACCTCATCCAAGCCTGCGATAATTACTAAGGCAATCGATTTGAGCGTGGCTCTCACAGAGGAGGCTATTCGCCTAAACAAGTTTGGTGATGCTGAGACTAAGAAGAAAGAGACTCACGTCGAGTCATCAGGAGGTAACAAACGGAAGTTCTCGAACTTCAAGCAGGGCGGCAGTGTGGTAGTTAAGAAAGGAGGATCAAGCACGCCAGCCCAGGTTACAGCTGGTAGTGGAAAGAAAGGAAAAGGATATATGGGCACCCAGCCCAAGTGTAATACCTGCCAACGCCACCATACTGGCCATTGTAGTGTGAAAGTATGCGAAGCATGTGGAAAGTCGGGCCACTTGAAGGACACTTGTTGGGCCACTGCTGGCCAGGGAGGCCAGGGAGGATTCGGAAACAGAAATAACAACCGAGGTGGGAATGGAAATCGCCCACAAGGAAACAATGGAGGTAATGGAAATCGAGGCAACAATGCTAATCAAGCGGGCGCCGTGAATCATAACCAAAGGAACAACCAAGCTGGAAATGGAGGTGGAAACGGGCAAAGACTTGGATGCTTTAACTGTGGTGATATCGGGCATTTTAAAAGGAACTGCCCAGAGATGAACCAAGCCCATGGAAGAGTGTTCCATATTGAAGCAAGGGAAGCGCGCCAGGACCCCAATGTCGTTACTGGTACGTTCCCTGTAAACCAACGCTATGCATCCGTTTTATTTGATACTGGCGCCGATTAGAGCTTCGTGTCGTTAGAATTTAAGAATATGCTTGGTTTAGCCGCTAATAAGTTAGATATTCCGTACTCAATCGAATTGGCTAATGGGAAGTTAGTTGAAGCCAATGAGGTTATCAGAGGTTGTGTGATCGAATTGGGAGAGTGTGAGTTTGCTCTGGATCTACTACCAGTCCAGTTGGGAAGCTTCGACGTGGTGGTAGGAATGGATTGGTTATCAGGCAACAAGGCTGAAATAGTTTGTCACGAAAAGGTCGTTCGCATCCCAACCGAAGAGGGCGAAACAATTGTGGTTCACGGGGAGAAGCGTAATACTCCGTTAAGAATTATCAGCTGCCTGAAAGCGCGAAAGTGTTTGCAGAAGGGATGTGTTGCCTTCCTGGCACACATTTTGGATAAGAAGGCTGCAGAACCGAAGATCGAAGACATCCCTGTCGTGAGGGAATATCCAGAAGTCTTCCCAGGGGACTTACCTGGACTGCCACCTCAGAGACAAGTAGAGTTCCGCATTGACTTAGTTCCAGGCGCCGCGCCTGTGGCTAAGGCACCTTATAGACTTGCTCCGTCTGAGATGCAGGAACTGTCGACACAACTTCAAGAGTTGTTAGACAGGGGATTTATCCGACCAAGCTTCTCGCCTTGGGGAGCTCCAGTTTTGTTTGTCAAAAAGAAGGACGGTAGTTTTCGTATGTGCATCGACTACCGGGAATTGAACAAGCTGACGATCAAGAATAGATATCATCTGCCAAGAATTGATGATCTGTTTGACCAACTGCAAGGCTCAAGCTTTTATTCAAAGATCGATCTTCGATCTGGATACCATCAGTTAAGGATACAAGAGGAAAGTATCCCGAAGACAGCCTTCAGAACTCGTTATGGACACTACGAGTTCCTTGTTATGCCGTTTGGTTTGACAAACGCACCTGCAGTCTTTATGGACTTGATGAATAGAGTTTGCAAGCCGTACTTGGACAAGTTCGTGATTGTGTTTATCGATGACATCTTGATTTATTCAAGAACAAAGGCTGAGCATGAGCAACACCTAAGAGCTATTTTGGAGTTGCTGAAGAAGGAACAGTTGTATGCCAAGTTCTCTAAGTGCTAGTTTTGGCTACGAGAAGTACAATTCCTTGGGCACGTGGTAAATGGAGATGGAATCCACGTGGATCCAACCAAGATCGAAGCGATCAAGAATTGGGAAATGCCAAAGACGCCAACCGAGATTCGACAATTCTTGGGTTTGGCTGGCTACTATCGAAGGTTCATTGAGGATTTTTCGAAGATCGCTCAACCATTGACGCTCCTCACGCAGAAAGATAAGAAGTTTGATTGGGAAATCAAACAGGAAGAAGCATTCCAGATATTGAAGGATAAGCTCTGCAATGCGCCAATCTTAGTACTACCGGAAGGTACAGATGATTTTGTGGTATACTGCGACGCTTCGCGTCAAGGATTGGGTTGCATATTGATGCAACGCCAAAAGGTTATTGCTTACGCATCACGTCAATTGAAAGTGCACGAAAAGAACTATACCACACATGATTTGGAACTTGGCACAGTGGTTTTTGCATTAAAGATCTGGAGACACTACCTTTATGGTACGAAATGTACAATTTTTACAGACCACAAGAGCCTACAACACATATTCAACCAGAAGGAGCTGAATATGAGGCAAAGATGTTGGGTGGAGTTGCTGAACGATTACGACTGCGAGATAAAGTATCATCCAGGGAAGGCGAATGTGGTCGTCGATGCCCTAAGTCGAAAAGAGAGGATCAAGCCCATAAGGGTTAGGGCTTTGGAGATGATTATCCAAACCGATCTTTCCTTGTGCATTCGTGCCGCGCAAAAAGAAGCTCTCAAGGAAGGAAACCTTGAAGAAGAATATCTCCGTGGGATGGAGAAGCTACTGGTACCAAACGAGGAAGGAACGTTATGTTTTGAGAAAAGGATTTGGGTTCCATTGTTTGGAGGTTTAAGGAAGGTTATTTTCGATGAAGCTCACAAGTCGCGGTACTCTATCCACCCTGGAGCGGATAAGATGTACCAGGATCTTAAAGATTATTATTGGTGGCCTAGGATGAAAGGCGATGTTGCTGTTTATGTGAGCAAATGTTTAACATGCGCTAAGGTTAAAGCCGAATACCAGAAGCCCTCAGGACTTCTGCAACAACCTGAGATTCCCAAGTGGAAATGGGAACAAATCTCAATGGATTTTGTTACAAAGTTTCCAAGAACGCCAAGAGGTCATGACACTATCTGGGTGATAGTTGACCGCCTAACAAAGTCCGCACACTTTCTGCCAATCAAAGAGAAGGATAACACTAGAAAATTGGCGGAAATTTACATGAGAGAGATCGTCGCACGTCATGGAGTGCCTCTCTTAATCATTTCCGATAGAGACGGAAGGTTCATATCAAGGATTTGGCAATCCTTCCAAGAAGCTTTTGGCTCACAATTGAATATGAGCACCGCATTTCACCTGCAGACCGACGGGAAAAGCGAGTGGACGATACAGACTTTGGAAGACATGCTGAGAGCGTGTGTTATGGATTTGGGCGGTAGCTGGGATAAGCATTTTCCTTTGGTCGAATTTTCATACAACAACAGCTACCACACCAGTATTGGGGTCGCGCCATTCGAAGCCCTTTACGGACGCAAGTGCCGATCACCCCTATGCTGGGCTGACGCAGGTGATAGGCAGCTTGCTGGTCCCGAAATCGTCCAAGAGACGACAGACAAGATTGCGCAGATTCTAAAACGCATCGAAGCAGCTCGCCATAGACAGAAAGCCTATGCGGATCCATACCGGAAACACTTGGAATTCCTAGTTGGAGAAATGGTTTTATTGAAAGTTTCACCCTGGAAGGGTGTGGCACGCTTCGGAAAGCGTGGAAAGTTAAATCCGCGCTACATTGGTCCTTTCAGAATTTTGGAAAGAATAGGACTAGTAGCATACAAGCTGGACTTACCTGCCGAACTCCATTCAGTTCACGATACATTTCATGTATCCAACCTGAAGAAAAGTCCAATTCAAGATACCATTGCCATTCCCATCGACGAGATTCATGTTGATGACACGCTCCATTTCGTTGAAGAACCGGTTGAGGTTACGGATTGGAAAGTAAACAAGACCCGCCGGAGCAGTGTCAAACTCGTCAAGGTTCGTTGGAATGCCAGACATGGTCCTGAATACACCTGGGAGCGTGAGGACCGGATGAAAGAGAAATACCCCCACCTATTTCCTAAGAACCCTGCATCTACAAGCAGAACTTAAAATTTCGGGACGAAATTTTTCTAACGGGGGAAGAATGTGACAACCCTCACTAAACCAGGTATCCGTACGACTTAATTAATAATTAATTACTGCTTAATTACTGTGCTTGTTTGAAATTACTGATAAACTGCTACTTGATTTCTGATACATGCATATACCTGCATCATATTTTACTTATCGTCACTACATTATTTACATGCTGAACCTTAGTGACAAACAT
Source organism: Helianthus tuberosus (assembly GCA_030545235.1). Classification (NCBI taxonomy): domain Eukaryota; kingdom Viridiplantae; phylum Streptophyta; class Magnoliopsida; order Asterales; family Asteraceae; genus Helianthus; species Helianthus tuberosus. Next base: position 139,854,720 of record CM060411.1, on the reverse strand, counting down.
GATGCACAAAAAGCACAGTAGCACTATAAACGGACAACCTATTGAACATGCTGATAAAGCCAGCATCAGGCAGACACTGCCTCTAAGGCCTGTATGAGCCAGAAATATTTTACTACACTAGTGGTGAGTGTAAGGATACAAGGGTTGTAGAACTGCGTCTCTAGGAATAAGTTACAATGACTGGATGTGCCTAAAACGTACTCTAAGTACAAAAATTCAGCACTTTAATTAAAATTCAGCATTTGGCTAACTAATAAAGTGCCAAGACACGAGGAAAATATTCCCGACACTTTGGAGGAATAAGTTGTGTCACTAAAAATGGTATTAACGACACCTTTAAAGCTTATTTAACGCTTTAACGGATTACTATCCAACCGAACAACCGGACTATACCCGGAACATGAAAATATTGTTAATAACATTACTTATCTTTTTCTGAGCCAGTTAGGGTCCCTGAATACCCTAACACCCGTCACAACTTACAACACACTACTAACCGGGTTAATCACTTAACTACCTAAACTAACCTAACTAATATCTAGTGATTAGTTGGATTTGAACCAAACTACCCCCCCCCCCTTAACCAACCGTCCCTAAGAGGGGGGACATACTTTGTCCTCCAAAACATTATTTTAATCCATAAGTTTAGTATCTAAATGACACAAAATCCTTTGGACCATAACCTAATCTTTGCCTATAAGTAACAAGGTCTTGCACATCATTCATTTCACATTTCACAACTCAACACAAACTCTCCCTCTCTCCCTAGAAGGCTTCGGCCGAACACCCCCTTTACATCCATCACATTTTCGAGCTTCCTTCATCACATTCCAAGTTCATACAAACGTTAAGGGTCACGCATAAGGAGGCTTGGTGCATTCGGAAGGAGAAGGACCTCACTACCTTGCTTTTATCCTCTCATTTTGCCACTAGATTCTTCCCTAGCCTCGAGCTAGTAGTAAGTTGCTTGAATCACCTTCTCGAACTATTTTAAAGTGGTTAAAATGATATGTAACGGTTAAAGGTCGCAAACATACAAGTTGAAGCATAAAAGTCTACTAAAAACACTAAAAGTGATGGTTAAAAGCTCATATGTTGTGTAAATCTTGTAGTAATTGATTTGTGTAATTATTTGGACCCGATCTATGTTGTGGTAGCTCGGATCGTCATTTAACCCGGGTTGGTCATGACCTTGGATCATGACATAAGGTTGTTTTGGAAGTAACAAGGGTTAAAGGATGAAACTCTACCACACACGAATCATGAACTTGTGTAAAAGCGATTTTGCTTGTGAAATAGTGTTTAAAACTAGTAGATCTACGTATCTACAAGCGGTATTTTCAAAGAACCAAGTATCAAAGAAATCATGTTTTCTAAAGACGGATCTTACACTAACACGAATGATTTTTAGAACACACAAGTGTGTAAACACTTGTGTAGCACACACTTTCGACAAAATAACTAGTTTTGAAAAAGATGACGAGAAGTTGTAAAGACGGAATTTCCCTAAAAACGAGGTTTTTACGAAATCGGATTGCTTTATATAAAGATTCGATAAAAGTATTGGGATTTACATCATAGTGTTGGAAAAACTACAAGTTCATGAGATTCTTGCGAATTACATGTTTATTAACTAGTTTGATGCGTTGAATATTGTTTTGGTTAAATAAGGAAATTGTTGGGTTGATTGATAAAAGAAAATGATACGCTTGAGAGCGTGGCCACCTCCAGTTACAGAGGAAACTCTGGCGAAATTTTTCTAAAAACCTAACACTTAGAATTATTTTCACTATAAGTGTTAGAAATACTTTTCGACTTGTTTTCAAATTATAGATTTCACCACGACTTTATTTACAAAACATCGGAGGTGGGATTTCACAAAATAAAACTTGGTAAATATATATTTAGTATATATTTTTCATAAAGTCACTTGATATGTGTTTATGATTATTTTGTGAAAATACTAGTATTATTTTTAGGGTAAAAATAATACTATCGAATGTTAACGGATCCAAAATAATACGAACACCTCTACGATAGAAATATAAGTTACACCGGTAATTATTATTACCACTCGATCGTTAAAACTTAACCTACGCATTTTAAGAAAATATGACTGAACGCGTATTCTTGTTAAAGTATTATTTTGGAAAAATTATGTGTAATAGAAAATATAAAATTTTTGAGAAGAATATTTATATTTTGGAGTTAGAAATAAAATATATTTTAAGTGAGACTTAATAATATATTACGAACACACATGTATTAAATCCCCCATCCTTGGGAAGGAAAATGATTACCAAGTATACAGAATGTAAACACGAAATAGTTGTCTAACTATTTCCCCAAAAACTTAAACCTTAAAGCTAAGGCACGGCCGTCCGTCTAATAGAGTTAGTACGTGTAGGTCGTCACACAGCTGCTTGATTTGGAGGTATATTTGGTAGAGACGCACCACTGTGAGTTCGTGAAATACATGTTACTTTGATTACAAGTACTTTATACATGGTATGGTTAGCGTAAGGAGGTTTACTACTTAGATCATGTGAGTGGGTAGGAGCAACATGAGGCCATTAGTCCTCATGGTAGGACCGAGGGACAGGAGCGGTAGATCTATCTGGGTGTAGCGAGCCCAGCCCCAGGCCAAACTAGAAACGGACCTCGGGGTGACTTTGTCCACATACTAATGCCGTGGCAAAATCTGCTAGGTTTGAGTCTCCCTACTTGCACTTCACATATATCAGTGGCCTTGCAAACCATTGGTGATCTCAATTCCCTTATTTGCTACATACCAAGACTATTTTTATACTTACAAAGGTTTATTTACTCACTTACACATGAACTTGCTCAACATTATTGTTGATTTTTCAACTTACATGTATTTCAGGGAATTAAAGGATCTGGCGCGGTATGACACGTTTTCCCTCTGCACTAGTTACGAGGTCATCCGGGTTTAGGGAATGTGACTCTTTCCTGGACAAGTCACAGACCTTAAATTGTGTTTATGTCGTGTTAATGTTTGTGTTTGTTGAACAATGTCGTTAGGATGTGTTTCCGTTGAGACAATGTTGTTGTATTTGGTTTTTAAAACTTAATTAAATGGATGATCTTGCATGATTTTATTTCATATAGCTTTGTTATGGTTAAGCTATGGTATTAAGAAGTCACACCAAATCAACCACGCTTCCGCAAAGCCAGGGTGTGACATTTGCCTACATCTGAAGCAGGCCACTTTGGATTTGTCAAATCCAAGCTTTGTTGAAGCACCTCCAAGCGATTGTTTCCCGGTAATCTCCATATACCTCTGAGCTCTTCGGATACAACTAGCTAAACACCAACGGATGTCAATGAGCTCCATCTCTTCCGGATCAATCTGGTCGTAGTCTTCTTTGGTCAATTCAGAATTTCCAATTTTTCCAGCTACTAGACCTTCATATGACTCCAGAACAGATGCAAGGAAACTCATTTGCTGCTTCGCTGCATTTATGCTCATTGCAGGAGAATTTTTCAGTTTAAGAGCAATGTTGCACATAATTTCTTCAGAATCATCAGAATTTGTCTTTGAAGATGAATGATATCCAGAATGATGACTTGTTGACGTTGTTGGTGGTTCTTTTATCTTTTCACCACTAAATGCTGTTTTTGGTGAACCAACACCTTTATCAGAAAGCACACTGCTTTTGTAGTACAAGCCAACGTTCTGTTGATGTGAAGAATCAGTCATCTTGTTTTGCTTTTGTAGCTCCAGATCATGACTTTCAATCTTTTCAAACAAAGCATCAAGAGTAATTGTATCATACAAAGCATCATTTTTCAAAATAAAAACAAATGTTTGCCACTGATCAGCTCGTGGTAACGCTTCAATCACTTTGTCTATCAATTCCTCTCTTGTTTTATTTATCTCTAATCTTTCCAATTCAATTTTAAGATGACAGAATCTCTCAATTATTTGCCTCACTGACTCTCCTTTTATGTTATCAAACAGATCAAATTCTTTCTTTAATAAAGCGATTTTGTTCTTTTTAATCTGTTTACCCCCTTCAGCTTTAACACGTAAAGCTTCCCAGACAGACTTCGATGACCCATCATGAGTTAATAAAGTAAAAATATCATTTCTGATTGCTGACTGAATCAATGCTATCATTCTCTATTCGGCTCCGTATTCAGCTTTATCTTCTCTGGAAAACTTCTTGAATACAAGATCTTCGCCTTTCTCGTCTTTTGGTTTTTCATAACCATACTCCAAACAGAACCAACTTTCATGAGCATACGCCTTTGCCCAGTTGATAAAACGTTCTTTCCACCAGGTATAATCCTCAATGCTATCAAGAGTTGGTGGCTTTGAGTGAGTTCCGTAAAAGTTATCATGCTTAATGTTTTCGTTGATTGCCTTCGTGATAGTTTTTGGTGTAATATTTGTAACTTCAGACGATTCAGTTGTGAACGCGTTGTAAAACGTATTGAAAAATTCATCAGCCATGATGTAAACCTGAATAGACAAACAAACAAACACAATCAGTATACACAATATCAAATATCCTGAACCAGACTAATACACAGTTGACGTGAAATAATCTCGACACGAAATTTCACTTTTCAAGCGAAATAGAAAATCCAAGCAAAATCACTTTGTTTGACAACTCAAGCGAAATCACAAGTTGACCACGAAATCAAGACTCAACAGCTTTCAAGCGAAATCCCAAGTTGAATCTTAAGCTGAATCTCAAGCGAAATCTCAATGTGATGTTTTGAAGCGAAATCAAACAATCTGCTGTTTCAAGCGAAATCTGATAAAACAAATCCAACGATTCAAGCGAAATCCAACTAATCTATTTCGCTTGAACTTTTTCAAGCTAAATCACTATTTCGCTTCAATCAATCCAAAACTTTTCAAGCTAAATCAGAATATTTCAAGCGAAATCCTCAATTTCGCTTCAAAATACCAATACTTCAAGCAGCTCGTTCAAGCGAAACCTTTAAAATACTCAAGAGAAATCTGACTGATAAGGATTTCCCTTGAATTTTTCAAGCGAAATCTTGCTGTTTGTTACGAATTCGGACACAAAAACTTGAAAATCTCCCAAACGACAAGGAATTTGAATCTGAAACTTGGCAGGATTGTAAATCAACTATTTTCGCACAATATTCTAAAAAATCAGTAGATTCGGACCATAAAATCCCGTTCAATTTGACGAAAAACTGATCAAAACGTGAATGAATGAGTAGATGATGAAGAAATGATGCGATTCAGATCTGAAAACACTGTAATCTGGTACGAATCTTGTTGTTTGATCAACGCAATCGAGCTCCCGCTCTGATACCACTTGTTAGGACCGGTTTGACTCCGAAACGATTGCTAAATGATGTATTGCAAAATACATCCTTATATCGTGTATAGTTTGTATATTTTATTATTATTTATAGTTTAGTTTTGTTTAGAATTACGTGCTATTGATCATATTCGTGTTTTGGTAGGTCCTGGTGCAAATGAAGCAAAACGAATAAGTGGTGTGCCAGTGACCGAAGAAAAATTACCGCTATGTTTCTCGAGTGGGTCAAGCCCATTATCTCTATTTTATCAATGCTAGCATGTATTTATTATTGTTGGCAATCATTATTATTATGTTAAAAGGGTGTCACGACCAATTAGAAGAAGAAAAAGTGAGGGTTGACATTTAAAGGCATTTTTGGCTGCACATAGAATTAAAGGTATTGGCTGGTCCATAATATTTGTAGTGGGGAGTTCAACGAAAAGAATAAAAAGGCCAGCTTAATTTCATGAAGCCATATTGGGCCGTGGACATCATGCCAGCCCAGCGAATTTCATGCATGGGTTTCGTGAATAAGGATAGTGGTGGACGGCCAATAAAGGATCAACATTTGAGTTACGAATTAACACAACCCTAGGGACGGCTGGAGCAGTTTTTTTGAGCATTACGGAGAGTTGAAGCTTACGGGAATCATAAGGTTGAAGCGAGGAAGCGTGGAAGTGAAGATTGTTCGGGTTCTATCTCCCGGTTTTCTTTAATCTCGTGTTTTCAATCTTTTTCCATGAATTCTTGTTTTGAACTTGATTTGTTTATGTTAGACAATATGTTTCTTGGCTAAACCCTAGATACTACCTAGACAAGATGATAGTTTGATTAAAGTTTGGATTTTTAATGGTTATTTATTGTTCGTTTATGGATTGATTTCTGAAAGTAAAGTGTTTTAGAATTTCTGATTTGGTGCACATGCATGCTTGACATATATTTTATTACGGTTTGTTGCTTCATATGATCCTTGGTGACGGTCTTTATCACATAATAGGGTTATATTAGGGTTCTTGATTTAGGTGACTGTCTATATCACGTAATAGATCATTAATCCTTTAGGGTGAAAATCTAGTAAGTAACCTTAGAAGTAATATTCGGTGATTTAATAAAATCAAGTGTTCTGCTTAACTTGTCGCTGAGAGGCTCGAGTTAGTTATTAGGTCGCGGTGCAATATATAGCTAAGATAGATTTTGAGAGAAGTCGGTTTTAGTTCCCTAATTGCATTTGTGTCTAGTAAACCAAGTTAGAATCTAGGATTGCCTTAGACTGTCGCGCTGAGAGGTAGATAGTCATATTAGGGCACTTTTAGAATCGTTAGAGGACTGAGAGGAAGTCTAACAGTCGGTATTCACAACAGCCTTGTAGGGTTTCCTAGGTTTCTTCCTGAGAAGGGTCGGGAAGTCTTAGCATTGAAATACCTTAAGGTTTAGTATTTTACGATCCCGGCTCCATACAACAATAATACCATTAGAAGTCCATTCCCATTCAAACTGGATTCGAGTCTAGGTAGTCGTTAATCTCATCTGAATACAACCCTAGTTTTCGTTCGTGTCTTAGTCTAAGTCTAGTTAATTAATTAGGTTAGTATAGATTTTCTAGTTTTTTAGTAACCCCCGCCCCCCAAAACAATTAATCAAGTTAAGTCGTGTCTGTCAGAGTCTATTAGAGTCTAGTTTACGTGATACATAGAGTCTCAGGGTTCGATACTCGGACTTGCTTAGGCTATACTACATTGACCGGTACACTTGCCGGTTGTGTGGTTTAGGTTTTAGAGAGTCCTAGTCTATAAATTTAAAACTTAGAGTGTCTAGTTTAGCGAGTCTAACTTAGTTACTTTTTATATTCTGTTTAGCACACATCAAGTTTTTGGCGCCGTTGCCGGGGACTCTTGGCGATTGCGTTTATTAGCTTTGATTAGACCTAACTGACAAATCTGTGCTACTTGTATAGTTGTGTAATTTTTTTTAGTTAGTTTTCTTTTATTCTCTCTACCTTGTTCTGCTCTTTCTACTCTCTGAATGGCAGGTGATCCTATTGACCAAGATGTCTCTGATGAGTTGCTTTGGGAGAGAGAATTTGCGGATGAGTTAGAGGGTTTGTCGGTAGATGAAGAAGGAGGTACATTTGATCCGGAGGGGGACCTTGCATATTTAGAAGCTTTACTTGCAAGAAACCCAATGACGGACAGCAAACAAGAAGAAGAAGTGGTGGTGGAAGAGGAAGAACACCACAGCTGGCCCGTGGTACTGATAGCGAATGTGAGTAAAAGTTCAAAACCACGGGAGAAGGCTTTGAGAAGAACACCTGGGATCGCGATTCAGCGGCTCCTGTCAGGTAAGTTCAAAATTTTGTGTTCTAACCCGGTTAAATATTTAAAAATCTTTTATAATTCCACTACAGAAAATTTAAATGTTTATGAGGACCGGGTGGAATTAAACGGGTTAGACCGGGTCCAAGTTAAGGAAAAGCCTCCTGATTAAGTTCAAGTGTGGGGAGGTTTTTGTAGAGTTTGTATAGAGTCGTAGTTTATGTATATTGAGTCTTATTTAGTAATGTTTGAGTCGTATTTGTTTAGAGTAGGTACTGCTTTGGTTTTTGCTTGTTTTTTGTTTATGCAGGTTTGAATATGTACCACTCGTACTCAATCTCCATTCGGGTGATTTTGGAGCTGCTTATCAGATATCAGACATTTTCCAAGCATGCCAGTCAGAGTCAAAGCCGATCGCGACCGAAATGCTATACGATCGAGCTGGATTGGACGAGAGTGTTTGAAGCTTACGCGCGAATTAAACCAGCTAAGTCCTTTCCAATTTGCTCTTTGTCTTTTATTTCTTATTTATTTTTAGTATTTTGAGTCGGTTTCCATCTTACATTGAGGGCAATGTAAAGTTTAAGTGTGGGGATGGGAACTATCGTTTAGTGTCATTAGTTAGTGAGTCATGAGTCATTAAAAAACGAAAAATACAAAAAAATTAAAAAATCTTTAAAAATAAAAAAATTAAAAAATCAGAAAATGTCTTTTGAATAAAGAAGTTTGCAAAATTAATACGGAAAATGATATAAAAGATGGGTTTTTGCTCGGGTTCAAATAATGATAATATGAGATAAATATAATTGAGCTTGTGTCTAGTTTGGGATGCGCGGGTAGGCTCGATTTGGTTCTGGGTTTCCTTTGATTTAAAATATACCTAATTGTCGGTCTACTAGTGGGTTCTCATCTAGGGAGAGTGGGGAAACTGAAACTGCCAAAAATAGTATAAGGGATGCCGTTATAAGCTAAGATCGTTAGAGTTTTTAGTCATTATCTCGCTGAAAAAAAAATAGAATAAAAGTGAGCTAGAAACTAAATGAAAGTAACACAGGCCTATGTAATCCGAGTTGGGGATAGCGACTCTACAGCCGGAATGCCTCTGGGATGTGTGAAATCGACTTGCCGAATAAAAGTACCGAAACCTATGTAATCTGTGATTGGGGATAGCGACTCTACAGTCGGAATACCGCTGGGTTAGGGAAAGCATCGTCTAGTCTCACGAATAAAAAAAAAACAAACAAGAAAAAAAAAATGGAAAAAAAGTTGATTGTAAACTCTCTTGGTTTTGATATAAGACGGTTAGGAATTGGTCCAGTGATCGTTCTTTTAGTCCTATAAGCTTGAGGTGGGAGTAGGTGGAGCGTAGATTCTAGTGTGAGACCCTAGGTAGACTGACCGCACTTAAATTAAATTCACATGATAAGGGCTTAGGATTGGACTTGGGTTTAAAGGGATAAGTATATTCGCAATCGCGCCTAACGCAAGTCTTGGTTTTAATTAATTATACCTATGCTTTTGACCCGAGTGATTATTTGTTTCTGATTCCGTTGCACAATTCTTTTTCGGGGACGGAAAAAGTGTAAGTGTGGGGATATTTGATGTATTGCAAAATACATCCTTATATCGTGTATAGTTTGAATATTTTATTGTTATTTATAGTTTAGTTTTGTTTAGAATTACGTGCTATTGATCATATTCGTGTTTTGGCAGGTCCTGGTGCAAATGAAGCAAAAACGAATAAGATGGAAATGACCAGCCAGTTGGGCAGAGTGGTGTGCCAGTGACCGAAGAAAAATTACCGCTATGTTTCTCGAGTGGGTCAAGCCCATTATCTCTATTTTATCAAGGCTAGCATGTATTTATTATTGTTGGCAATCATTATTATTATGTTAAAAGGGTGTCACGACCAATTAGAAGAAGAAAAAGTGAGGGTTGACATTTAAAGGCATTTTTGGCTGCACATAGAATTAAAGGCATTGGCTGGTCCATAATATTTGTAGTGGGGAGTTCAACGAAAAGAATAAAAAGGCCAGCTTAATTTCATGAAGCCATATTGGGCCGTGGACATCATGCCAGCCCAGCGAATTTCATGCATGGGTTTCGTGAATAAGGATAGTGGTGGACGGCCAATAAAGGATCAACAGTTGAGTTACGAATTAACACAACCCTAGGGATGGCTGGAGCAGTTTTTTTGAGCATTACGGAGAGTTGAAGCTTACGGGAATCATAAGGTTGAAGCGAGGAAGCGTGGAAGTGAAGATTGTTCGGGTTCTATCTCCCGGTTTTCTTTAATCTCGTGTTTTCAATCTTTTTCCATGAATTCTTGTTTTGAACTTGATTTGTTTATGTTAGACAATATGTTTCTTGGCTAAACCCTAGATACTACCTAGACAAGATGATAGTTTGATTAAAGTTTGGATTTTTAATGGTTATTTATTGTTCGTTTATGGATTGATTTCTGAAAGTAAAGTGTTTTAGAATTTCTGATTTGGTGCACATGCATGCTTGACATATATTTTATTACGGTTTGTTGCTTCATATGATCCTTGGTGACGGTCTTTATCACATAATAGGGTTATATTAGGGTTCTTGATTTAGGTGACTGTCTATATCACGTAATAGATCATTAATCCTTTAGGGTGAAAATCTAGTAAGTAACCTTAGAAGTAATATTCGGTGATTTAATAAAATCAAGTGTTCTGCTTAACTTGTCGCTGAGAGGCTCGAGTTAGTTATTAGGTCGCGGTGCAATATATAGCTAAGATAGATTTTGAGAGAAGTCGGTTTTAGTTCCCTAATTGCATTTGTGTCTAGTAAACCAAGTTAGAATCTAGGATTGCCTTAGATTGTCGCGCTGAGAGGTAGATAGTCATATTAGGACACTTTTAGAATCGTTAGAGGGCTGAGAGGAAGTCTAACAGTCGGTATTCACAACAGCCTTGTAGGGTTTCCTAGGTTTCTTCCTGAGAAGGGTCGGGAAGTCTTAGCATTGAAATACCTTAAGGTTTAGTATTTTACGATCCCGGCTCCATACAACAATAATACCATTAGAAGTCCATTCCCATTCAAACTAGATTCGAGTCTAGGTAGTCGTTAATCTCATCTGAATACAACCCTAGTTTTCGTTCGTGTCTTAGTCTAAGTCTAGTTAATTAATTAGGTTAATATAGATTTTCTAGTTTTTCAGTAACCCCCCCCCCCCCCAAAATAATTAAACAAGTTAAGTCGTGTCTGTTAGAGTCTATTAGAGTCTAGTTTACGTGATACATAGAGTATCAGGGTTCGATACTCGGACTTGCTTAGGCTATACTACATTGACCGGTACACTTGCCGGTTGTGTGGTTTAGGTTTTAGAGAGTCCTAGTCTATAAATTTAAAACTTAGAGTGTCTAGTTTAGCGAGTCTAACTTAGTTACTTTTTATATTCTGTTTAGCACACATCACTAAACGAACGTGAAACGTGCGGAATCCGTACACGAATGCGACCGAAACACACAAGACGTAATATAAACGTGATTCTATTGATAAATCTGAAACATTCAAAGAACCTTGAATCACCTCTTGCACTTTCTCTCTCTAGACTCTCTCTCTAGAATCTAAGCTCTCCAAATGTCAAATGTCAAATGTGCAAAAGTCTTAAATGATTTAGCTTGAATGGTATATAAAGTGGAGGAGATTTAGCTTGAAATGACATGCCACTTTCAAGGGAAATCTTGATTTAGCTTGAAACTGTCAAGTGACATTTTCAAGGGAAATCACCACTTTCAAGCTAAATTACATTAAACATACTATTACATGATACAAGACCAAGTCAATAGACATAGTGCACTAACAAAGATCACACACGTCATTCTTATTATTGGATCCTTCAAAAGATTCCTAACCCAATTTTTATGATCTCTGAATCATGGGTTTAGGTCATCAATTAAGATGATCATATTTTTACCATACGTTGGTAATATGTTGCCTACGGGCCTTGCTCATTTCTACATGAGCCAAAAGACAGCTGTAGCTATGACTCCCTGTCAGATAAAGGTAATGAACTAGGTTCAAACCTTCATGCTTTGATTCTCTGAAATCATAGCTTATAATTTATAAACGTCCTTGTGACTAGGCCATTTGTGCTATTATTAAAACATTAATGCCTCGATTCTCTGAAATCATGGCTTATAAATTAAACTTGTTTACGCGACTAGGCCATTTGTGCTATTATTAACTTATAAATTAGGATTATGATAAAAATCCTGAATAAAATAAATACCATTCATTTCCTGCCAGTATAAATAAAAAAAAAGAACCTTAAAGGTACGACCTAGTCTATATGTCATTCCAGACGAGGCCAAGATGGTAGAACCTATTCAAAGGATTCAAATCTTTGTAACATTATAAATATGATGACACTCTTGGCAACAGTGATGCGATAGAATCACACTTGACACCTTTATATTAGGAAATTTTTCCAAACCCCTTATTTTAGCATAAATGATCAAAAAGGAATCATGACCAATAAACGTTGAACTTGATGAATACATCAAAACATCCAAGGGATGTATACCTACGGGTAAAAGACGAATACATGAAAAAGATAGTTTTATTTCATAACTTCTTGTCAAGACAATGAACTATGAAATTTTCCGATCCAAAGGAATCATCGGTTATGTTTTAAAATTTCCCTAGTGACAAGGCCTCTGAGCCATCATAAGTCCTTTGGAACAAGCCCTTGTGCTATATATAAAAGATGTCAGTAGGACATTGGCAGTCGTGACTTATGTCCCCTGTCTAATAAATATGAAGGATTTTATTCCGCTTAAACGCCAAAGATGGTTTATTTAAAAACTTAGGCAAAACATAATCAAACAAATTAGATACTATCTATTGGCCTATATGGTTTAATTGCGCCATGGCTATTTATTCATCAAATTCGACAATTCGCTATATGATTAAACCAATTGTTTCTACTTGGATAGTAGCCTTCAAGCTTCACCATGGCTGACTCCTATGAAGCTCACCATCATCCAGTTGATCAGAATGATGATGCAAGACGGAACTTAACAAGCACCGTGTTTCAGGCTATGATAAATACAGCCGTAAGCAACGTTGTGGACCGTGTGTTGAAGGATCATAAGCGAAAGTGCAATAAAACCCCAAATAGGAGTTACAAAAAGGGTAAGACCGGTTTAAGCTATAACCAGTCCAAACCAAAGGAGGCAAAACCCGAATGTAAAACCTGCAAAAGAAGACACTGGGAACAGTGTCGATCAAATCAAAAGATAAAGCAATGTGGCATCTGTAAAAGAGCTGGCCACCAATCCCACGAATGTAGGGACATAAAGAATGCAAACTGTTTCAGCTGCGGCGAAAAGGGCCACATCAGTACTAATTGCCCTAATGCTGCCAAGGAAGGAGCAACTATGTCTGGGAAGGATTTGAAGGACAAAAAGCAGACCAGTGAAAAGACCAGATGCAAAACCTGTAGGAAATACCACCTCGGGAATTGAAGATATAAATCTCAGCCTCTATACTGTGGAATCTGCAAGTCCAAGGAGAATAAGACCTTGGATTGCAAGAGATTGGGAGACGCAACCTGCTATGGTTGCAATGGAAAAGGGCACATTAAGACCAACTGCCCTAAATACGCTAAAAAGCTTGAGGAAGTTAAGGAGACCAAAGCTGGAAGCTCTAAGATGAATGCTCAAGAGGCTATTCAGGATGACAATGTTACAACAGGAATTTTCTTTATCAATAACGCTCATGCTAGAGTATTAATTGATTCAGGTTCAGATAAGTCTTCCGTAGACAATAGATTTTGTAAGTCATTAAATCTGCCTGCTAAAACTCTAAGCGCTAAATGTAAAGTAAAATTGACCGATGGTACCTCAGAGACTGCTTCATCAATATTATATGGATGTTTTATATCCATTAGGAATCATTCTTTTCTGCTGACCTCATTTTCATTTATATAATAAAGGACTCGATATAGTGATAAGAATGGGTTGGTCATCTGGTAGCCAAGCCATATTGCGGATGATAAGAAGCAAGTAGTTATCAAAACTCCTTATGGTGAGCCTTTGACCACTCCAGGAGATACGTTTGGGATAAGATGCTGCTAAGTCTCTCATAAGATCTTAAGCTTAGCAATCTTTTAGAAATTTTCCCATACAAACCCCAGATATTAAGTATAAAGTAAAAGTTACAGACGAAATCGGAAGAATCATTTCTTTTGTTCCTATCAGAAACCTTCAGTCGTAGAGTTCTCGAAATGTCCTCACTCTAAGAGGAAGTGCGTCAGCATATATAGTTGATATCTCTTTAATCTCTATCGATTCCGAATCCCAGATGGTATGATAAAAGCGCCATATGAGGATTGGTGTATCTTAATAAGTTCCATAGATTACTTCCATGCCTGATCAGTATGGAGGTTTAATACATGGGACCACAAAGATATTCCGAGAGGTCATATGGTACTAAAGTCAACTAATGGTATTCAAAGGAGATATCCAGAATGGAATTGTCCAAGTAAATGTTTCCGATTAAGGAATTCGTGGACTAGTAACATAAAGGTGTCACTTATTTGACACAAGCAATGATGGGTGAACTGGAGCCTGAGATATGGAAATTTCTGTAACCTCCTTGTATCTTGATTATCTTCTCCTAAGATTACCTTGTTTACCCCTGAAAGGCAGGTAGAATTAAGATTTATATCCCATTTAAGGCTGTATTATTATTATGAAATCTCCATGACGGCTAGTACCATCATTGGAAGAATTGAAACCCTGATTAACTAAGCTTTTAAATAGAGGGTTCATATAGCCTAACTCGATATTCCGAGAGTTTGATATTGTTAGATAAGAAAGACGGTTCATTTTGCTTATGCACACATTACCGCAACCCTATTTTAACAACGATTAAGAATCGCCATCAACTACCCAGGATCGTTGAGTTATTCAACTAGCTATAAGGATTAACTACTTCTTAAGATTAGTTTTAAGTAATGATTGGGATAACCATCCCACCTTAAGATAAGCCTTTCCATAATAATTGATATGTAAGTATTGAGGGTACTCCTTTGGAGACCTTGTATAGATGAAATGTTAAACATCTATTGTTAGATAGAGAATTAGTAAGTCCAATTATCAAGATCTGAAAGTTGCCTAGGAAACAACAACTAAGATCACCCAAATTCATAATCGATTGAAAATTGCCAGTATACGGCATGAAATCAAGGATTTATGAAAATAGCAACCCTCCTAAGATCTGGTTAAAAGGTAAGGTTCAACAAAAGATAACACCCTGGAAGGGTGTACCGAGTAGTAATTTTCAGGTTAGTTAAGCTTGGAATATATATAATCATTCGAAGGATTCGAATGTATCAAGATTAAATAGCTTACGAGCTAAGACCTAATTAAGGAGCTCGGTGGAACGCACAATGAACCCCACACTAATGACTTAAGGACGTGTTTCGCCAATAAGTCAAGAAACACTATCACCTAATGATATGCAGATTTATGATGTGATGAGCATCCTGTATCAATTGAGGATCGATAGGTTAAGGAGCTCCAAAAGAAAGTATGTGCCTATTGTAAAGGTCAAATGGGATGCCCGTAGAGGACCCGAATATACGTGGGAGGTTGAATCCACGATGAAAGAAAAATACCCTTATTTATTTCAGTAAATCTCGGGGTCGAGATTTCTTTTAAGGGGGTGAGGATGTAACACCTCGAAAATTCACGTCCTATAAATGTGATGACACGTGTCATATGTTTGAACGAGTGAAATAATTTTCTAGAAGGACTAAAGTTGGCAATCATGGAAAGTATGTGAATATACGAGTTCTAAATGTCAACAGTGAATAAATATATTGTATATTAACCCTACATAATGCTCATACCTTCAAACGAATAAATCATGGATCATACGAAGCTAAAAGTGAGAGATTACAAACTATAGGGGTTAAATGTGTCAACATGTTTAAAATATACCTCTGAGTGACCTTTTGACAAACCCGAAGCTTTGTAATGGTTAATTATACTCACTAGAATGCACAATATAAATTTCGTAAAGTTTCGTTATCGTATGAGAAAGTTATGATCAAAGTCGTGTGCGAGGGGTTAAAGCGTCAACATTGAAAGTTAGGACTTTTCGGGTAACAATAAAGTTAACCGGGGACTTAACAAAGTGGGTATATGTCTTGAAGCCCTTATACGTCAATTACGAGGGCTCAAAATGCAAGGAAATGAGGTCTAAACAAAGTTTGAAGAGCCAAGGACCAAAGCTGCAATTAATAAAAATTTTGTTGGATGATACCATAGGCTCGCGTAGTGCGAGCCCTCACCATCATGCCGTCGCGCTACGCGACGGCCTCATCTGGACAGCTTTTTGATCTTGTTTGATTTCTTGTCTGCCATAGCACTTGTAACACCTTAAATCGAATTGCCTCTTCATGCTTGGCCCCTAAACAACCCCTAAACATCTAGGGACACTTGTTAGTGAGTTGTGGATGGTTGTAGACTTGTGTGTCAACAATTTGTGGTGATTAAACCACTATATAAAGGCCTCTAAGTTGCAAACATGCTTCACACTTTCATTCTTGCAATCTGATCATTTGTGGAGCACATGAGCACCTTCCAAGCCTTCCTAGTCGACCATTAGACTCTTGTAAGTTTGCTTAATCCTTCCTTAATTGAGTTTAGCTTAGTTTTAGCCTAAAAGTCAAGCCGTCGTAATTAACGGTTAACTTAACGATTAATCACTAATGGCTCAGTGATTAGTCGAATTGAAAGTAGTTATAAGTTGGTAATTTTGTGGGTAATAAACCCTTAAGAGGGTTCCCCCTGATTCCCATTCTAACTAGGTCCAATGGCGGGTCAAACTTGTACTTAAAAAGTCACCAGAATGTTTAAATTCTAATTTAAGCATGATTGGCAATGTAGAACACTTACAACCCGTTTGATCATTAATATAACTTGGTAATTAGTGTAAGAACATGTCTAAACATGTTCAACCCGACACTTTAATGTATAGACCCGGTTCGGAACCGAAAGTCGCAAAGCTTTGACTTTTGCTTGACTTCAGTTCTGACCCGTTATGGTATGTTTTAGAAATACCTTAGAGCTTCATTTGGACCAGGTTACATGCTAGTATAACCCTCTGTGATTATACACCTCGGTTCATTAGTTATCCGATTAATACGCATGATTCTGTTAATTGCTCATATGTTGACCATTATGCCCTTTTCACCTTAAAACGTGATTTTTGAAAATGTAAAAGAGTAGAAACCTTAATTACTAAATTATAAACTTGTATGCAAAGTTTGACATCAGTTTGAGGTGTAGAATGAGAGTTATGCTCATTAGCGTAAATTGAAGGCTTTATGTTAATTAAAAGGCGTAATTAGCGTATAGCCTATTTAAACATACTTTTTGATATCAAACTTAATACCCACTGATGTAATATATTATTTTGGGATTTTTGAAGATTTTTAATTAATTTTAGGTTGAGCATAACTAATAGTCATAGGCTTAATCCGGTAAATGTCAGTTTTGCCCTTACGGGCTATAAAATGAGTTTTACATATCTAATTGACTCCAAATCTTTTGCTACTGATTACATATGATGAATAAATTATTTTAAGCCTTCTGGAATAATAAAAATATCAGCTTTATGTATCGAACCCGGAAATGGCTTCTAATCGCCTTTTTAAGCGTTTTTAACGCATAGTATGTGCTATAACCATATTAAACATACAAGGGTTGATACCTACTGATATTTGAGGCAAATTATAATATTTTAACAGTAAGCAAAGATTTTTAAATTCAGACTTCAGTTTTTAGCTTATCGGCTTTTGTGAAATTACCAAAATACCCCTACGGGGCATAGTTTGGTTATAATTGATAAATTTCACATATATACTTTACCCTACTGTTATAACATAGTAAAATAAGTATTTTTGCTGATTACATCAGACCTGTAACTCAGGTAAATACTCAAACTCTTTTATAACCTTTTTAATGACCAAACTACCCCTACGGGGCATAGTTTGTGTTTAAATTCGTTTCGGGCATAATAAAAGACATCTTACTGATGTCACAACATATATGAAGCATATTAACTTAGGAAACCTGTAAATGGCTCTCATTATTACACGTTACGCTTATTACGCGTTCGGTTCGGTTCGGTTTATGTAACTAGATTACATAAACTAGCCTAAACGGGTCAAACCTTATCGGTTTTATCTCAAAATCCAGAATGTGTATAATATACCCATATTAAACAAGTCTTCAAACTTTTCGGGTCTAAAACACATTCTATCCAGTCATCGCTTAATCATGCGTACGAACCGTATCTTTGAAACTAACCGGTCTAAGCTTTAGCTTAATTAAAGACCCGTTAGGTAACAAATAGGTTATTATAAACCTTCGTTACAGATTAGGAGTACGAGTAAAAGCTACTTGCAATTTTCTTATTGTGATTTATACTTTGCTCAGGTAAATACTTTTAACTTATTTTCCCTATACGGGCTTGGGTTACGGTATATAGAATACCGTTTGATCGGGCATCAAATCCTCCACCATTGGGTGGGTAATTGAATAATTTGATCGGCTCGTTTAAACAGTCTTGTTACTTAAAGCCTTTGGGGTGTTAATGACCATGTCCTGGATATCCCTGGCATCATTTTACGAAATGGCCACGACTTAAGCGCGGGGTGTAGGCGTACACCCGTCAGTGCACAAAAGAATAATGTGGTGTGTCTATTGATCTTTAACCCGGACTTGATCCAGGCTACTGAACGCACAAGGAACATGTAATTCGTTCACAAGATTATATATTTAAATAATTCTCCCAAGTTATAAAAGGTTAATTTTGCCTCTGTGCATTTTAATCAAATTATAAAAGATATTTTGTGCCACGTGCATCCAAATCAATTTTCTTAAACCATTTTCAAAATGAGTCAGTTAATTGTATTTACCAGTGTAAACTGACGTATTTTCCAAAAAGGCTAAATGCAGGTACTATACGTAATTGGCTGGATATTTCTCCTTAGCATCAATAGAAGTCTCGCAAGCTTAAGATGCCTAAAAGTCTGTTGAACTATTGTTTCCATTTTATTTTCGATCCGCCTGTGGATAAACTTCCGAATATTGTGATATTTGATATTACAATATTAAATTCGGTTGTATCATATTTTTAAATTTGCTTCCGCTGTGCATAGTGATTTTTGTGTTGTTTGACTATTATCTTGCCAACCACGTCACGATACTCCCCCACCGGGCCCATCGGTGACACGTGGAAATCGGGGTGTGACAACAACTAGAGACCTTGAATGATGAAGTGGAAGACTCGAGACCTCAAAATGAGAGTGACTTTGGTGATGAGTCGAGACCTGATGTGTGAAGCTTGAAACCAGTAGTGATAAACCCAAGAACTCAAAAAGTATGACTCGAAACCATCGATTGTTGACAATTAGACTTTTTGAAAATTGTAACTGAACAGAATTTCCAATATTTTTGGAAATTGAAATCTTTTTTAAAACAGAAAGAATATTTCTTTTAAAAAAAGAGTTAATTACTGTTTTCGTCCATGAGGTTTGTCAAAAATAACGGTTTCAGTCCATTAGTTTAAAAATTGCCATTTCAGTCCATTAGTTTCATTTTCGTAACCATTTCAGTCCACTAAGTTAACTCCATCCATTTATTTTGTTAACTTTGAGTTAACTAACTAATTCAGGGACGGTTTGCGTCAGTTTTAGAAACACAGGGACTTAAGTGTAAACTCTAAAACATTAAAACAAAAAAAATTGTAAATTCCAAAAATAAAAAAAATTCCAAAAAACCAAACAAATTCCAAAAAATTCTAAAAAATAATAAAAATTCTAAAAAATCATAAAAATTCTAAAAAATCCAAAAAATCCGTTTCGGCGCGAACTGTTTCGACCCGAACCGTTTCGAGCTGAACCGTCCGTACCGTTTCGACCGGAACCGTTTCGAGCTGAACCGTTTCGACGCGAACCATTTCGACCCGTACCGTTTCGAAGCCGAACCGTTTCGAGCTGAACCGTTTCGAACCGAACCGTTTCGACCCGTACCGTTTCGAAGCCGTACCGTTTCAAGCCGTACCGTTTCGAACCGAACCCTTTCGAGCTGAACCGTTTCGAACCGTGCCGTATCGAACCGTACCGGTTCGGCTTCGAAACGGTTCGCGTCGAAACGGTTCGGGTCGAAACGGTTCGGGTCCAAAGGGTTCGGTTCGAAACGGTTCGCATCGAAACGGTACGGTTCAAAATGGTACAGCTCGAAACGGTTCGGTTCGAAACGGTTCTGCTCGAAATGGTTCGGTTCGATACGGCACGGTTCGGTTCGAAACGGTTCAGCTCGAAAGGGTTCGGTTCGAAACGACACGGTTCGGTTCGAAACGGTACGGCTTTAAACGATTCGGCTTCGAAACCGTACGGGTCGAAACGGTTCGGTTCGAAATGGTTCGGCTCGAAACGGTTCGGCTTCAAAACGGTACGGGTCGAAACGGTTCGGCTCGAAACGGTACGGGTCGAAACAGTTCGCGTCGAAACGGTTCGGGTCGAAACGGCTCGCGTCGAAACGGTTCGGGTCGAAACGGTTCGCGTCGAAATGGTTCAGCTCGAAACGGTTCGGGTTCGAAACAGTTCGCGCCGAAACGGATTTTTTTGATTTTTTAGAATTTTTATGATTTTTTAGAATATTTATTATTTTTTAGAATTTTTTGGAATTTGTTTGGTTTTTTGGAATTTTTTTTGATTTTTTGGAATTTACTATTTTTTTTTTGTTTTAATGTTTTAGAGTTTACACTTAAGTCCCTGTGTTTCTAAAACTGACGCAAACCGTCCCTGAATTAGTTAGTTAACTCAAAGTTAACAAAATAAATGGATGGAGTTAAGTTAGTGGACTGAAATGGTTACGAAAATGAAACTAATGGACTGAAATGGCGATTTTTAAACTAATGGACTGAAACCGTTATTTTTGACAAACCTCAGGGACGAAAACAGTAATTAACTCTTTAAAAAACAAAATTCGTCCAATATCTCTAACACTTTCAAAACAGATTGACACACCAAAATATATTGATTTTTGATAAAAATTTGATGAACACTACCAAGAACGCGAAGAACACAATGAATGTTCTTGGTGATTTTCAAAAATTTCTTCGAAAAACTTGAATAATTTTTCGAAAAACTTGAATATTTGATATCAAAACGAGCCTAGAACAGGTTCTAAAGGCTCTGATACCACTTGCAAGTCCCGTTAAACGAATCTTTCAATGATATCAAACCTAATCTTGTGAGAGTGCAGAAACCAAACACAAGACGATTCAAGATAAACCGAAAAATATGAAAAACAAGAACACCGAAATAACTTTTAACTCACACACGTTTCGATTACTTTAACAAGCAAAAACGTCTGGTATGAGTACACCACAATCGAATCGCCTCCACTCTAGCTTCTCTAGGAAATTGTGTAACCAGGAGGTTCCAAAGGTTTATACCCTAAAACAAATTTTTAACTTGTTTATATACTAACTCAAGCCCACTTCCCTAAAGCTTGGCCCAAGTGACCTATAAAGGTCCAAAACCTAATATAAACTAACCCAGTAAAGCCCAGTTTGTAACCATGGCTCGTTGTATTAATTTGATGCGTCAATCTCACACTTTAGGGCCTAACAAGCATGAATAACCTAAGCATAACAAATTTCATGTTTGGTGGATTGAGTGATTTCATAAGTTTGATTATGTGCATAAGTGTGTTTGATTAGGTCATACATGTTGCACCCCAAAGGTGATTAAAGCGTAAAACGGGATTCGAGTATACTCACAGTTTGCGTAGTAATTTCCACGTACGTAAGTTGATGTGTTGATAGTTTTGGAAACCACCGAGTTATCCTACAAGGATAAACGAGGCATATGAGTTCGACGGATCTTGGAATTGCAATGTGGATGCGAGATGCTTACTTAGTATGAAAGTATACAAAATTTATCTTGACAAAACACCCAATTTTAGGACACCGTGATTATGTGTTTTTCAAAGGCACAAGTTCACCTATTGGAAGTCCAAATATGAGAAGTTCTAATCTAAGATATTGTAACCGTAAATCTTAACATCAATCCATGAATTAGTTAGTGTTTAGGGTTTGGTTGTTAGAATTATAGATATATATATATATATATATATATATATATATATAGGGTCGATATTTAGAGAAAATGGTAGAAAGTGTGAGAACGGTGAGAACGCTTATCGATCATCCGATCAAAACAATCTATGGACTAGATTGGCGCGGTGGCATTTTCGTAAATAACATCAATTTTATTACGTGGACGCGCTTCATTAAGGGTAAAAACGTCTTTTGACTACTCCAAACAAAACGTCATCTCATGAAAATAAAACGCCAAAACAAAAATCACACAGCATTCTGCTAAAAATGCCTTTAGATATAAAACGCCAAAGTTAATTATAGTAAAATCCCACCTAAAAAACTGCCAAAAAATCCTATATATACAACAACTCAGACCTTCAATTAAAAAACACAAACAAAAACCCCAAACGCCATATTTAATATACACCATTCGACTGATAAACGCCAGAAAACCCAAACATCAAATATATTGCTGTCAATAAAGTGTAGCTGTATGGTTTGGACAACATTGTCAGTTATCTTTCTTAACTGTGGATTAACAACGTTATCCAACACCATACAGCAACACTTTATTGATTTTAGCATGATCAAATTTACAGTTTTAAGATGGTTTATTTTGTGGCGTTCTTTTTCTCGGTAAAACGCCAAAAAGATAACATTTTGGCTGAAAGGGTGTAAACTCAATAACATTTTGCTGCATGAGATGGACAAAAATTATAGAAAAAGAGGCTGATTTCATACGAAAGTCGAAACAGCCAGTGAAGATGCTTCAAAAGAAGAAAGAGACTGGTGACAGTGAAGATTTGAAGATCAATATTTATTTTGTTTAATTATCTTTTTCAGTTGATTGTTATTTAATAAACAACGCCATATCTAATAAAAACGCCAAAAAGGCAAATGTCTTACACCTTTGGCGTTTATCAAACCATCATAAAATTATTTTGGACAAGTATTATAAAAAAAAACTTTTTTTATGAATTCTTTTTTTTTATTTTCCTTTTCAGTTGATTGTTGTATAAATAAAAACACCGTATATAATGAAAATGCCAAAACAACCAAAATGCTTGTTTAAACAATATCATCAGGTTAAACGCCCCAAAAAACTCCCAAACTATAATAAAATTAGTTTCAAAAAGGATTATAAAAAACCCAAAAAAATAAAAAATAAAAAACAAACTTGAAAATGTAACTAGAAACAGTAACTTCAAATCAGAAAAACTGAAGATAGGGGAAATTTATTATATTAGAATATAAAACGCCAAACTTGAAAGATGAGACGTGTTACAGACTTCATAGATAAAGCTTGTCAAAAACAATAATTACAAACAGTAACTGAAAAGACGAATACTTTATTATAATAACGCACCGCCTAACTTAGGCGCCAAAAAGAGATCCTATAAAATGATACATCTCAGCAACTTCCATTTGATCAAACAAAAAAAAACAAACGCCAATACTACTAAGTACCACTCACTGTAAAACGCCAAAAAAAATCAAAGATGGCTAATATGCTTTCTTGGATATTCAGTGTTGTTATTCGTCAAGTTTCACTGAATGAATTGTTAGGGGAGGCGAGTAACTCAGTAAGATTTTGCTGTATGAGATGGACAAAAATTCAAGAAAAATATACTACTGCCAGTCATATGGCATTTTGTATTTTTTGTTCTTAAAGAAGGCTTGGATGAGGAGAAGAGACCAATGACACTGAAGAGTGTGATGATGATAAAGATGAAGATCGACATGAAGAAAAAGCGAAAAACCCACCCACACGTCATAGATCTATGTCCCCAAACATCCACAAAAAAAGCCACTTCAACAGACGAGCAGGGAAAATAATCAAACTGATGGGTTTGTTAAGTTTTACATAAAATGCCATATTTTGGTGTCAGTTCTTGTACTATTAAAGAACAGAGAGACTGATGACAGTGAATATTGTGAAGAGATATCCGATTAGTATTTTTAATTTATTTGCTTCACTTGTATTTTTTTTACTGTGGATGAAATATAATCCAACAATTGTAAAATGCCAAGATAACCCAAACGCCAAAATGTTTATAAAAAATAATAGAACAGTGGGCCATCTTGTTTAAAACCCCTTGAAAAATGCCATTCAAATAGATTTCCTGCCCCTGGGTTCCAATGGCATACGATGTGAATAAACGCCATAAACGCCAAAATGTTGATACAATAAAACCATTAAAACGCCATAAATTATTGAATTTGGTTAACGCCAAAAATCTTAAAAAACAAAAATTAAAACAATATCGGGAAAAGCGAAACTGGAAAAGCAGAAGATGAAAGGACAAAAAAGCCCCTCTGCCCTTCTCTAAGCCGGGTGACAGGAATCGTTATCACCGTTCTCACACTTTTGAGCATTTCTCCCGATCCCGTTTCTATATATATATATATATATATATGTGTGTGTGTGTGTGTGTGTGTGTATGTTTGTATGTATATTAGGTCTCATTGTCAAATATTATCAAGTATGTCAAGCAAGGAGGTAGGATGATTTCCCATCCATTAAACCTCATTATATGATTCAC
The DNA here is from genome assembly GCA_030545235.1 of Helianthus tuberosus. NCBI lineage: Eukaryota > Viridiplantae > Streptophyta > Magnoliopsida > Asterales > Asteraceae > Helianthus > Helianthus tuberosus. The sequence goes on along the minus strand of CM060411.1, from coordinate 139,830,390 downwards.
CAAAGCACAAAATCATTAACTTTGTTGATGATTTCGGTTGGTCATTAAACGTACAAGTAACTAAGTTTGCTAGTAGCCAAATAAGAACAACTCGGACGTGTACATACCCAACATGGCAAATGTTGGAGACGAGGTGGGGTTGGCTTACTTTGATTCTTGGAAACTACTACTAATCATCAAAATCACTTATACAACCAAGTGACTTGACAAGACAAGTGCATTCCAAACATGGACAGTGTTTGGAGACTTGGTGTGGTCTTGTTCACTTTGAGACTAGGAAGTTGTTTAATGACTTAGGTTATGTTCATCCAAGAAAGATGATGAAAGGTTTATAACAAGTTAAAGTTTAAGAAAACATAAATGAAACCTCACTTTGGACCTCAAAATAATGATGTTCCAACCTAGTTTACCAAAGTAAACTTGTGGACCCACTCCTAGAGGTGTTCCAAGTGATTTAAAGCAAGATTTCATGAAGAAGAGAAAGAAAAAGTGAGTTTGAGGCTCACTTTTGAACTTGTATGTAATCTGCCTTCCACTTGCAATTTTAGTAATCCAAAATTGTTTTGAGAGTAATTATCGTGTGGGAAAAGTGAAATGAAGGTGTAGGAGGCTTGATTATATAGTGGTCGATTAGGGCTTATGTTTTAATGAGGTTTGAAGGTGATTGTGGAAGAAAGAAGGTGAGAAAGGTGCAATCCGGATTGGTGAAAATAACATTCTATGGATTAAGGAGCTACACGTCGTGTGGCGGGAAAGACAGGGTTTCCCGCAAGACGCAGCGTGTGATGGTTCCAAACTTTCTTGTTTTTGTTCGAGTTTTGCCCTTCTACTTGTTTGGTTTTGTTATTTTAAGCACTAAACCTTCATTTTAGCACGTTTTCAAGCATGGGAAGTGTATGCAAGTATCTGATGAGTGTCGTGTATGTATGTTTGATAATTCGAATGTATAATAAGTATCAGTTTTGCATGTAAACACGCATTTGATGATTTATTGTATATAACATAAGTATGATTGATATAATTATAAATTTCCATTATGATCAAAGTCTCGGATTGCAATATTGGAAATGAAATACGAATACAATATAAATACAAGTTTCTAAATATGGAAAGTACAAAATACGGAACGTTACATCATAGTCTCTACCACTTCCAACACATGGCTTTCCACTTCTTGCATTATGTGGGGATATTGGCTTGAAGAGCTTTCCCCACTTCCTCCACAACCATCTTACTTAATTCCTCTTGACGTACTAGTTCGTCAGCACTTGTGTCCCCTCTGCCTGTCATCTATACAAACAAACTAGAATTAATTTCATGCGTTATATTCAATGTTGCATTCTACATCACATTCTTTTCATTCTCATACGACATAGAACTTCTAAGGATCATGACACATTCACTTTTTATCTTGGAGTTGAAAGACTCGTAGCTTTTCTTGTTTATCTTACTATTTCCTTCTAATTTCAATCTTAAGACGTATATGCTTGATGTGGTTTATGTCTTATAAGTTTCATTAGCCTTACATCGTGTTTTGGGAGTTTAATGAGTCCTTGGAACGGGTCTTAGGAGGTCTGGAATGTTAAAAAGGTAAAAAACGACGTTTTTCAGTCACCCAGCATCGGTGGTAGGGTGCCAGGTCGTCGCCAACACGGCCTACACGTCGACCACTCCGTCGAGAGTGAAATAGGGAGTTGGCCAGCCTCATCGTGTCGCCGATGGCCTGTACCGGTGTCACACCCCAACAAATGGCAGAAACATCGGGGCGTGGCACTAAGCGAAACAAGTTGTCCAAGAGAATCCATAACAACTATTAGTGAAAATATATTTAGCATTAATGTCCCATACCATTAACATATAAAGCATAAACAGTCATTACAGATAATAGTCTAAAAAACAAATAAATTGTTCCGACAACTCAGATTTATTACTGAAGTTTCTAGACCTCCTATTTGATTCATCAAACAAGCGAGCTTAGCATCCTATTAACATGTCACATACGTTAAAATAAAGTCATTACATAGAATGTAAAGGTGAGTACACAAGTTTGAGTAGCATATATGTCACACCCCGATATTTCCACATATTACCGGTGGGCCCGACGGGGAGTATCGTGACGTAGTTGATATCATCATAGTCAATACACACAATATAATAGCACAGCGGAAGTCTTGGTGAATAAACTATTACAAACCATACTGTCTGAGTGTTCGAGTTTATGAATATACATATTGGAATGTAATAAGATCCACATGCGGGTCACAAATGTACAAAGAAACAAAATCAACAGACTTCAGGTATCTTATGGATTTGCAAGATCCTCTATAGACACCCTATAGCTCCAGCCTATTTCGAGAGGTACCTGTCAAATTAGTCTTTAACAAAATACGTCAGTTTACACTGGTAAATACAATTAACTGACTCTTTTGAAAACATTTATGAAAATTGATTTAAGTGCACTTGGCACAAATCTTTTATAACCTGGGAAAATTATTTAAATATAATCTTGTATACCGATTTACATGTTTGTCTTACAATTGGGGCCGGTTGGAAGCCGATCGTGATTAACCAACTCACCACTTATAGAACCCACAAAGGAGTTATCCCCAACATGTGGGTTTATATATATTTTCGCATTTGCATCTGTCAGGTGTATGCCTACACCTCGTGCATAGGTTGTGGCCATTTTAAATGAAATGAGCCGAGGATATCCAGAACACGGTCAGATTAACCCCCAATGTTTATGTTATCAAACAAGACATATTAAAACAGGTTATGCAAATTTATTAATCACAATCTGATTAAATGATTTCATACCCGACCAAGTGGTATTATTATAATACCATATCCCAAGCCCGTATAAGGGAAAATAAGTTAGAAGTATTTACCTGATGCTAGCAGTAAAATCCTAAAGCTTTTTGAAGGCACCTTCTACCGGAAGCTATTTAATCTGTATAGAAGGTTTATTAACCTATTAGGATGCTAACGGGTCTTTAATTTAGTCGAGGACTTAGACCGGCTAGCTAGAAGGAAACTTTACGGTTCTAAACGCTAGATTAAGCGGAGACCGGAATAGAATGTGGTTTGACCCGACAAGCTTGGATGCTTGTATAATATGGGTAAACTAAACACATTCTGGAATTTGAGGACTTAATGATAAGGTTTGACCCGTTTCGGCTATTTTATGTAAACTAGTCACATAAGCCGATCCGAACACGTAAATGCGTAACGGGTAACCAAATAAATTATATACAGGTCTTAATCATTATTATGCTCAAAATATGTTAATACATCAGTAAGATGTTAACATATATGCCCAAAAAAGTAATTTAAAGCAAAATAAGTCCTATAGGGGCATTTTGGTAATTTTAATGCCCATAAAAGAGTTTAATTGTGCAACTGATTTTCAGGTCTGATTAAATCAGAAAAAATAGGTTTTTTTATAAGTTATAACAGTAGGATATTTTATATATGTGAAATTTATCTTATATTACCAAACTATGCACCGTAGGGGCATTTTGGTAATTTTACATAGGCTTTAAAGGTCAAAATAGACTTCTGAGTTTAAAAACTTTAGCTTACTGTATAATTATATACATTAGCTTAAAATATCAGTAGGTAATAAGTTTTTATATGTCAAATATAGTTTTGACCCATACTAGGTGCTAAAAATGCTTAAAAGTCGGTTTAAAGGGGTATTCGGTTTAAAACAGGAAATCTGAGTTTTTGATCAGTTTATAAAGTTCAAAATACTTTATTTATTATATAAAATCAGTAGCAAAAGGTTTGGTATTAAAAAGTTATGTAAAACTCATTTTATGCATGAAAAGGGTAAAACCGTCAATTACCGAAATCAAGCTATAATTGTAACACCCCGTGTTTTCACAAGTCAAAGTCAAAGTCAAGGTCTAAGTCAATGACCGATTTCGCGCAACTTGACTCGTAGAAACTTCTTGTTTTTAATTATATTATGTGGCGTAAGTGTTGTTAATGACAATAATCGATGTGTGTTAATCGTTATTCAATCGACCTACGACTGTGAACCATAGGAAGTAACAATGCGATGAGTTAACTAATCAATAGTCAAGCTATGCTAATCGAATCGACATCAAATCACAACTCGAGCTACATGTTTTCACTTGTTATTATACGTGTGTGTGTTCCTTACGTGTTACCTGTGCATGTTTATTTATGTTACGTTGTGTAATCAAGCGAACTCAATCGAAACTTGAATGCAATCGAACTCGAACTCAAATCACGGACGAACTATGATAGATGGTGGAAAATAGATTACGCGAGATACGAAATAGTTGGGACTAAAAGTAATTTGACTAGGAAACCCTATCGAATCGCTCGCAATCGGAACCGAAACGTCAAAGATCGTCGCACCAAACACACCACCCAGGCGCCAACCGGCCGGATGGTCATCCGCCCGGGTAGCCGCGTGGGGAAGTGATAAGTGCCATCCGACCAGGATTGCCATCCGCCCGACCGACCATCCGGGTGATGTGCAATCCGGACGGATAACACTTTCCTCTTTTGGCATCCTATAAATACACGGGTCACTCTCCAAACTTTCCACTTTTGGCAAGTGACGTCCGACCAGCACGCTCTCTTCACCTTTCCTTCGATTTCTCTCAATCCAGGTAAGATCTCGCCCTAAATCTCGTACTTTCTTGATCTAAACGAACTTCTACACCTTTCTATCTTTTAAATATTAACTTTTAACCGTGAAATCATCAAGATTTGAGGTATTCTAGGATGACGTCATCATAAAGTTCCCATGAACTTCAAGTTTGACCCCATTCCACCAAGAATAACTCGGATCTGAACGATTTCCACAAGATTTCACAACGACTTCGCATAAATCTAAACATTTTATGGATAAAAGGGTTGAAAGAAATAAACACAAGTTTTTCTCCCTCTTTTACACTCAAAACGATAAGAAATGGATCAGTTCTAGTCTTCGACTCAATGTTAGTGATGCACTAGTCCTAGATCCGGATTCTACCGCGAGACACCTGATTTCGTGTTAGCCCAGAATGACCGTTCTGAGCCGCCGACCGGCCAAGCTGGGGTGATTCCAGGCCGGCTTAGTCATGCGGGTAAGAATACAATACCGATTGGTTGACACGTAATCAGAACATCTCGATAGAACGACAAAAGCGGCCAAGGGTAGACGAATGGAACAACCAGAACGAGATGCTGTCCGGACGGACTGATGTCCGCACGGACAGGCTATCCGGACGGGTTGCCATCCGGACGGACTACACTTGGGACCCATATCCAAGCAAGGTTTGAGTATCGACGAGTGAATAATCCGCATGGACGACCCTCTAAATGGATTACTCTTCGGATCATGAGATACTAAGACCTTAAACAATTTCCAACAAGTTCGTTAACAGGGTTGCCACCCAATCGGATAACCCATCCGACCGGATGACACTTTCACCAAGTGACTCACCATTAAAGTCGTTGTCCGCACGGACTACCATCCGAACGGATTGTCGCCCGCTCGACCGACTTGAAGGATAAGAGAACTTCAAGGTTTTCAAATGCTACAACAAAAACTTCAAAAGTCAAGCCACCATGCACAAGCACATCAGGAAGAAACAATCCACTCGAATAGTCATCCGCTCGGACATACTGTCCGCACGGATGACTAACTGAGCGGATTACTATTCACCCGGATTGCTGGTCGCACGGATGACCATCCGAACGACCAGCTATCCTACCCACTCTCACCCTGTACTGTTTTTACGCGCCACTTATCATTATGCCACCAAATCTATTCAGGCTAACCGTACTCGTTAAGCACTCCCTTCAATCCATTAATCGCTGTGAGTATACTCGATCCCTTTTTGCTTTAAGCACTTTTGGGTGTTACATACGTTACGAATATTCAAACTACAACTATCACACTACACAAACTATTTGAACGCTGACCGTTAATGCATGTTATACGTGGCTTATGAATGCTTGTTTGTTATGTTTACACATGGAATGCTGTCTACCTGCCTTAGCAACGATAGTTCTATAGTTTGGACTCAGCACCCGTTCACACGGGGGTTGTTAAGGATCTTTTACTTGCATGGGTTACGGTGGTGATCATGTATTGCGAACTGCCTCGGGCAGTCAACCCGCAGTCATTGGTATCGATGGATCTATGTCGATAACTAACGTGCTTCATTTCACTAAGTGTACGTGCTGGTTATGCGTAAACGAATTCGAACTCTATATGCTATTATCAAACTTGTATGCTCACCTTTACATTATATGTATTGACTTTTATTTTAACGTATGTGACAGGTGCTTAGGACGCACATTTGGTAGGAATTTGAAGCTAGAATAAAGCTTTAGAGCCCAACAAATAGTTGTCTGTAGTGGTTAAACTAAGGGTCTCTAGAAGCAGATAAACAATTGCTCTATTTTGAAGTCTGAGTTGACGGAACGATATTTGCCTAGATTTTGGCTGTAATAATTGTTTTACTAATTGAGATACGGTATGGGACGTATTATTTAAATTAAACGGTGTTGATAATTGTTATGGAAACTTCTGGACAATCTGTTTCGCTCAGTGCCATGCCCCGATGATTCCGCCATCGGTTGGGGTGTGACAGATTGGTATCAGAGCCATAACTATAGGGAATTAGGCAAGACTTGACCTAGTCCGGGTCGATGTCTTAGAGACCTAGACTATAGTTAAGAACCAACAGACCGAACTTATGTGTTGTACCCAACTATTTCTCGCTATCACTGCACTCGAATTTTCAAAAAGGATCCAAACGATTTCGTTGGGACTTGGTGTGAAAACCGCAAACTCTCGACTAAATTGCTTGGTCAGTGCCGACTTTATCAATTTATCAATGATTTCCTCATTAATTTCAATAACAAACGAGGAGAATTATACCAAATCAGGAGTGAAATCCATATTTTGATGAAAAATCTCCTCAAACCTTGGCTAAAACAAGGAAGAAATTGCTAAGCTAGGGGTGAAACCCTAACCTTGACAACTTGCTCCTAACTTTCACTCATCTCACCAAAGCCCCGACGAACTTCAACATGACTATGACCCAGGGAGTATGCGTTGAATGCCCAAGAATCGAGGCAGAAACACGACCCCGAAATTCGAAATGTGACGACAGGTCTGTTGAGAATAGTCGAATCACTTTGGGTAGTCAACGTCTAGTTGCCGCAGACGATCTGATTCTCAATTTATGTGTTTGGAGTCGGTAGTTGTCGCTCGGATTCGTCAATTTTATGTGTTTTATGTGGTGTTACCAATTTATGTGTTTAAAATTTTGAAGGTTTACTCAATTTTGCTTTCACTACGATCAAAACGCACGACACGCACTGCATTTCTATCTCAAATCGCTAACAAATCGCCGAATTTTGGACAACCCTATGCTATACTACGCTATTCAATATACTATGCACGATCGCTGTACTCGAACGATCGCGAATTTTGAATAATAGGTTTCTGTTTTCTGACCGCCTCCAGTGATTAAATGCGTATGTGCCCTCCTGTTTCTTGGCCCTACGTACTTAGGAATTATGTGATTATGTGCTCTATGTGCTTACATGATTTGTACTCTATGTGTTGTGTATTTGCGTGAATGTACGTGTTACTGAGCTTTAGTAAGTAGTAAATGTGTGAGGTGAGATTCGAATACAATGTGTTGAGTTCCGTGGCGATGTCTATTGCAGACAATGTCGTCTGGATCCCGTCATGCACTCTCCCGTCAAGAAAAGAGAGACAAACGCCTTGCTTCCATTATCGCTAATAGTGTGGCAAAGGCTGTGAGTGATGTTTATGAGAATGCCAGCAAATCATCTGAGGAATCGAGAACCGAAGCTCCTAAAACTGCTGCAAGACTGTTCAGCTTCAAACAATTCAAGTCATGTGGGCCAAAGGAATTCACTGGCGAAGGAGGTCCCACTACACTATTTCACTGGTTTGATTCCATCGAGGTTACTCTGCGACAACGTGGTTGCCCTGATGACCTTCGAACTCTGAATGCTACCGGCGTTTTCCAGTTTCGTGCATTAGACTGGTGGACGGCCGAGAGGAACAAGCGAGGGAACAATGCAGCCTACGGTCTGTCGTGGGACGAACTCAAGGAAGTTATGCTAGAGGAATTCTGCCCTCCTCACGAACGTCAAAAGCTAGAAGATGAATTTTGGCACATACAGCAGAAGGATGGTAACAATGCTGGTCTCACTGCTCATTTCAAACAGCTCAGCATTATCTGTCCCGATCAAGTCAAGACTCCGGAGATCACCATCAAGAAGTACATCCGGGCCCTGCCCGACTGCGTTGCTGATTTCGTGCAAGCGGCTAAGACTACGACGATCGAAGAAACTTATCTACTGGCCACTGAAATCAATGACAAGCGGGTTAAGGCTGGTGTCTGGGATAAGGCTTCAAAGCATCTGCATCAAGCTACCGCCACCGCAACAACTGTTGAACCCACCTCCTCAAGCAACAAGAGGAAGAACAAGAGAAAGAACAGCTCCAGCAACAAGAACTGTGCGATCACTGCTGCACCAGTTCAATCTGTACTAGCTCAACAGCGTCAAGTAGCAGCGCCTGTGGCTAATGCACCTCCTGCAAAACGTGCATACACTGGACCACACCCGCTCTGCCCTACTTGCACCTACCATCACCCGACTGCTATTCAATGCCCCTTTTGTGCTCACTGCAATGTATACGACCACTTTACTGCAAACTGCCGTATTCGTCAAGCTCCTGCCAATCAAGCTCTACTTACTGCCCCCACAGGGTCAACAAGCTCCTCCAGCACCCGCAGTCAAAGCCAGAGCCTGCTTCGCATGTGGCGACCTGAACCATTTCGCCAACATGTGCCCAAACAGGGTTGTGAAACAAGAACACCAACAACCGCAACCACAACAGCAGCAACAACAGCAGCAGCAACAACAGGCCGCACGCGCCAGAACTTTCAACCTCAACGTGCGTCAAGCCCAGGCTGATAACAACGTAGTCAATGGTACGTTCCTTGTGAATGGTATTTATGCATCATGTTTGTTTGATACTGGAGCCGATAATTGCTTTGGGTCATTCGAATTTGAGAAACTCCTTAGTCGTAAATGTTCGAAGCTCTCCTCGTCGTTTGAAGTTGAAGTCACTACCGGAAGAACCGTCGCCGTTAATTCTGTTATCCGTGATTGTACCCTTGAGCTCAACAATCACATCTTTCCAATCGACCTCATTCCGATGCAACTCGGAAGTTTCGACGTCATAGTAGGCATGGACTTTCTTCGCGAAAACCATGCTGAAGTTGTATGCTTCGACAAGATGATTCGATTTTCGCTCGCGAATGGTGACTCAATATGTGTTTACGGTGATACTACTTCGAAGGGTCTCAAGCTTATGTCATGCCTCCAAGCTAGCAAGTATCTCCGCAAGGAATACAGAGCTTTCTTTGCTAACATCGTAGTAGCGGAGAAGGAAAAGAAAGAAAAGAAGGAAGTAAAAGACGTTCCTGTGGTTCGAGAATTTCCTAATGTTTTTCCAGAGGATCTTCCCGGACTACCGCCAAGCCGCGATATTGATTTTCGTATTGACCTCATTCCTGGAGCCAACCCTATTGCCAAAGCTCCCTACCGACTCGCACCGTCGGAAATGCGCGAACTCTCAACTCAACTCCAGGAATTACTTGATAAAGGCTTCATTCGCCCGAGCACATCTCCTTGGGGCGCACCGGTCCTTTTCGTCAAAAAGAAGGATGGGTCGTTCCGGATGTGCATCGACTATCGGGAACTGAATAAGTTAACTATCAAGAACCGCTATCCTCTACCTCGCATCGACGATTTGTTTGATCAACTACAAGGCGCTACGTGTTTCTCGAAGATCGACCTACGTTCAGGCTATCATCAACAGCGTATACAAGAGGAGGATATACCCAAAACCGCGTTTCGCACCCGATACGGTCATTACGAATTCGTGGTTATGCCTTTTGGCTTAACCAACGCACCAGCGGTTTTCATGGATCTCATGAATCGCGTGTGTAAACCTTATCTCGACCGTTTCATCATCGTATTCATCGACGATGTCTTGATCTATTCCAAATCGAAAGCCGAACACGCGCAACATCTACGTTTGGTTCTCGAGCTACTCCAGGGGAACCAACTCTATGCCAAGTTCTCCAAGTGCGAATTCTGGTTGGAGGAAGTTCAATTTCTAGGTCACATTGTTAATAGTCAAGGCATTCACGTCGATCCTGCAAAGATTGAAGCTGTCAAGAGCTGGGTTACGCCTAAGAACCCGTCTGAAGTCCGTTCTTTTCTCGGACTAGCGGGCTATTATCGACGATTTATCGAAGGATTCTCGAAGATTGCTGTACGGCTTACTTCGCTTACACATAAAGACCAGTCTTTTGTCTGGGGAACTAAACAAGAGGCTGCTTTCCAAACCCTCAAACACGTGCTTTGCAATGCTCCTGTTCTCACGTTACCCGACGGAAACGACGATTTCATTGTCTATTGTGATGCTTCCAACCTTGGTCTCGGCTGTGTTCTCATGCAACGGGACAAGGTCATAGCTTATGCATCTCGTCAGCTCAAAATCCACGAGAAGAACTATACAACCCATGATCTCGAGCTAGGCGCGGTTGTTTTTACATTAAAGATTTGGCGACACTACCTGTATGGTACCAAGTGTACGATCTTCACCGATCATAGGAGCCTGCAACACATCTTTAATCAGAAGGAACTTAATATGCGTCAACGCCGATGGGTAGAACTTCTCAACGATTACGACTGTGAGATTCGTTACCACCCAGGCAAGGCAAACGTGGTTTCCGACGCACTTAGCAGACGGAGTTATCTACTTAGCACCCGTAACGTTCAAGCCCAACACGATCTCGAAACCCTCATCCGCGACGCCCAGCATGCATGCTTTAACGAACGCACCTTGAAGAGAGAAAGAATCTACCACGATGGAGCCCAGCAGGTGAGCAAATCGAACGGGATATTCCACTTTTTAGACCGAATTTGGATTCCCAAGCGAACAAAATTGTGGCAAATTCTGATGGACGAATCCCACAAATCCCGGTATTCTATTCACCCAGGGCCGACAAAATGTACCAGGATCTTCGTTATAGGTACTGGTGGCCGGGTATGAAGAGGGATATCGCTCTCTACGTCGGAAAATGCCTAACTTGTGCTAGGATCAAGGCCGAACACCAAAGACCCTCTGGCTTACTTGAACAACCACCAATTCCCATGTGGAAGTGGGAAAGTATAGCCATGGACTTCATAACCAAGCTACCACACACGTCATCAGGTCACGACATCATTTGGGTTGTTGTTGACCGTTTGACTAAATCAGCTCACTTTCTGCCGACACGAGAAGACTACAAGGTAGAAGATGTCGATCGCCTATTGTATGGCATGAGATCGGTCACTCGCAACTAACCGGTCCGGAGCTACTACAAGAAACGACAGACAAGATTTTCCAAATTCGAGACAATCTAGTGAAGGCTCGGGATCGACAGAAAAGTTACGCCGATAAGAAGCGCAAGCCCCGTGAATTTGGCGTTGGTGACTCCGTACTCTTAAAGGTATCACCTTGGAAGGGTGTAGTCCGATTCGGCAAAAAGGGAAAACTCGCGCCTCGATATGTTGGACCTTTTAAGATTCTGGAAAGGATCGGAAAAGTCGCCTACAGACTCGAACTACCGGAGGAACTTAGTAACATCCACCCGACTTTCCACGTGTCGAACCTCCGAAAGTGCATAGCCGACCACAACCTACATGTTCCTCTCGACGATCTACAAGTGAACGAAACATTACACATCGTGGAAAAGCCTGTCGAAATCATGGGTCGCCAAACAAAGCAGCTCAGGCGCTCACGCATTCCTATTGTGAAAGTCCGGTGGGAAGGCAAACGAGGCGCAGAGTTCACTTGGGAACTCAAAAGCGACATGAAGGCTAAGTACCCGCAGTTGTTTAAAGAGTGAAGCTAGAGAGAGAAAGTAGAAAACGTGATTCTAATACTTTGTACGATTTCATATCAATCTATAGAATTACCGATTATAGTACGTTCTTGTGTGTTTGGTCACGCACGTTCACGGATTCCATGTCTCAATCGATCATTTCGAAGTCAAAATCGGCCCAAACAGAAAGTTCTCAAACGTGATTCACGGCGTTGTACAGCTTTCAGCTTAATTTCGGGACGAAATTCCCTAAACAAGGGGAGGCTGTAACACCCCGTGTTTTCACAAGTCAAAGTCAAGGTCTAATTTAACGACCGATTTCGCGCAACTTGACTCGTAGAAACTTCTTGTTTTTAATTATATTATGTGGAGTAAGTGTTGTTAATGACAATAATCGATGTGTGTTAATCGTTATTCAATCGACCTACGACTGTGAACCATAGGAAGTAACAATGCGATGAAGTTAACTAATCAATAGTCAAGCTATGCTAATCGAATCGACATCAAATCACAACTCGAGCTACGTGTTTTCACTTGTTATTATACGTGTGTGTGCCTTACGTGCTATCTGTTCATGTTTATTTATGTTATGTTGTGTAATCAAGCGAACTCAATAGAAACTCGAATGCAATCGAACTCGAACTCGAATCACGGACGAACTATGATAGATGGTGGAAAATAGATTACGCGAGATACGAAATAGTTGGGACTAAAAGTAATTTGACTAGGAAACCCTATCGAATCGCTCGCAATCGGAACCGAAACGTCAAAGATCGTCGCACCAAACACACCACCCAGGCGCCAACCGGCCGGATGGCCATCCGCCCGGGTAGCCGCCTGGGGAAGTGATAAGTGCCATCCGACCAGGATTGCCATCCGCCCAACCGACCATCCGGGTGATGTGAAATCCGGACGGATAACACTTTCCTCTTTTGGCATCCTATAAATACACGGGTCACTCTCCAAACTTTCCACTATTGGCAAGTGACGTCCGACCAACACGCTCTCTTCACCTTTCCTTCGATTTCTCTCAATCCAGGTAAGATCTCGCCCTAAATTATCACACCCCCAAAATCCATATGCGGAGTATCACCGCTTGGAGGTGTGACTGACCAGGATCAAACCATCAATCATATTGAACAAGTAAGTAATTAATTGTAAAAGTCCAACCAACACAATTAGTGACCAAAACAAACATAGTTTAAGTTATGAGCGGAAGCATAAGGTGTAAAACCAAAACGTAGTTTAAATATCCAAAGGTTTAACATGGCACACAACTGTCCATGTTCCACAATGACTCTCCCTTGTGCAAGCTCCAGCTAAGTACCTAATGACCTGCAAGGCATGTAGCAACGAATCAACAACAAAGTTGAGCGAGTTCACAGTTGGTTGTTTAGTTAACTTATTCATTTCATAAATCGTATGTATTCGTTTGGTAAACCATGTATCGCGTTAATCCTTGCTGCCAGTCCAGGCATGCGTGCGATGATTAGTGGGGGCTTCCCATGTATTACAAGACCACGCGTATCGACTGCTACGAAAATATAATATGTGCCCTAAGTCAATGTCTATCAGCATTGACCCTTTGCCCATAGTCCATTAGTACACGCCCGTCCGACTGGCATGGTGTGAGGTTTGTTAAACCTAATAGCGCTATTAACTAATGACCCGCTCGCCCTAGGCCTCGGCGATTAAGTCGATAATTGAGGGACTTCCTTTGATAGAGGTGATGGTCTTAAGATGGTGTACGTAGGCTTTACGTACGTGTCCTTAAATCCGTGGACAGTAGTAAGTATATCTGTACGTAGGTTTTACGTACGTGCCCTTCAACCGAGGACAGTAATAATTTGTTTAATAGTAATAGTTGTACGAGTATGTTTTCATCCCATTCCCAACCCCTGGGAATCCCATGCCTTGGCTAGTGTGAACTCACCTTGGTTTGCTCGGCAGATTACACAGATAGGTCAAGTCTAGCAGCTAGTGGTCAACCACGTCCTAACATGGTTATCATACAAGTCAGGTTTTGGTGTCAAGTAGCGCACACAAGTATCACATTGATAACATACAAGCAACACATACGAAACATGGCAAACAAGTAACATCATGTTAACCCATTTACTTTGTACGACCCGAAAGGTTAAGCCCAATAATCAAAACAGTCCAACAAGTAAGCGGCCCAATAATTAAGCAACTAAACAGTTTGTGCGATCCATTATCCCTTGTGCGATTGGACTCATCCGGCCCAAACACACACACACCCGGCCCAACAGTTAATCCGAATTACACCTTGTTCGATCAGCTTTAATACCCAGCCCAAGTCTACGGCCCAACACATTAAACAAACAAAACCACTCGTGCGATTCAATAAGGCTTGTGCGGTTGAAGACATCTTGTGCGACCAAGATGTCTTGTGCGGTCCGTCTTGTGCGCCCGACACTTGTGTGATCGGATCAGGTCTTGTATGACCTGATCTTGTGCGAATGGATTAAATATTATCCCTAAAATCTTGTAATTCAGTTACATATTCCAAACACTCATTTGACCATTTTAACAATTTCCATAAATCACAATTTATCAAATAAATGCTAACAACTTTCAACCCCAATAGGAATCGATCAAACAAGGATTTTTATTATCAATTTCTTATGAACCCTAAACATGCTTCAAGAACACATCCTATTAACATTCAATCGGACCTACCCTATGATCATCACATATCATTCGAGTTCAGCAAAACATAGCCGACTTTCCTACCCTTGGTTCTAATCATCACTTAATGTTGTTTGATACTGATTCACATATTGATCTAAACATACACATGCAAGCCGATTTCATACACAACAACTATTAATGATTTAATACACATCCAATCATAAGATATCATTAACTTATCATGGAAATCAATTTCAAAAGCAAACATGGTAATCGATTAACATTATCATCTATATATCCGATTCATAAGAACATCACATAATCAGCATGATTCATCATACTATACAACACTTAATCAACAACGACATGAACACTAACCGATTGAGATGAATGAGGGTGATCCGAACAAAGAAGAATCTTCGATGGAGATGGTGATTGGCTGCCTTCGGTTCGTGAGAGAGAGAGAGGGAGAGGAGAGCTAGGGTTTTTGTGTCTTAGATGATTTGCAAAATATGAGGAGTATACCCTATCCTCTAATGTTATGCGACAAGAGAAAGAGTGGGCCGAACCCCCAATGGGCTGCCCATGCTCCGAATGCAAATGGTGGTTCGAATGGGCTTGTGCGATTGGGTGAGCGTTGTGCGTTTGAGTCGTTCATATACATACATACATACAACACAACATATATTCACATAACATTTAACACAAAGTCACATATAATCTCATTAATTCAACATATCAAATAATTACACCAAGTTCAAATACGTTACATCAAGTACGTTGATAAGTTCGGAAATACGAGTTGTCACATAAATCTCGTACTTTCTTGATCGAAACGCACTTCTACACCTTTCTATATTTTAAATATTAACTTTTAACCGTGAAATCATCAAGATTTGAGGTATTCTAGGATGACGTCATCATAAAGTTCCCATGAACTTCAAGTTTGACCCCATTCCACCAAGAATAACTCGGATCTGAACGGTTTCCACAAGATTTCACAACGACTTCGCATAAATCTGAACTTTTTATGGATAAAAGGGTTGAAAGAAATAAACACAAGTTTTTCTCCCTCTTTTACACTCAAAACGATAAGAAACGGATCAGTTCTAGTCTTCAACTCAATGTTAGTGATGCACTAGTCCTAGATCCAGATTCTACCGCGAGACACCTGATTTCGGGTTAGCCCAGAATGACCGTTCTGAGCCACCGACCGGCCAAGCTGGGGTGATTCCTGGCCGGCTTAGTCATGCGGGTAAGAATACAATACCGATTGGTTGACACGTAATCAGAACATCTCGATAGAACGGCAAAAGCAGCCAAGAGTAGACGAATGGAACAACCAGAACGAGATGTTGTCCGGACGGACTGATGTCCGCACGGACAGGCTATCCGGACGGACTACACTTGGGACCCATATCCAAACAAGGTTTGAGTATCGACGAGTGAATAATCTGCACGGACGACCCTTTAAATGGATTACTCTTTGGATCATGAGATACTAAGACCTTAAACAATTTCCAACAAGTTCGTTAACAGGGTTGCCACCCGATCGGATAACCCATCCGACCGGATGACACTTTCACCAAGTGACTCACCATTATAGTCGTTGTCCGCACGGACTACCATCCGAACGGATTGTCGCCCGCTCGGCCGACTTGAAGGATAAGAGAACTTCAAGGTTTTCAAATGCTATAACAAAAACTTCAAAAGTCAAGCCACCATGCACAAGCACATCAGGAAGAAACAATCCACTCGAATAGTCATCCGCTCGAACATACTGTCCGCACGGATGACTAACCGAGCGGATTACTATTCACCAGGATTGCAGTTCGCACGGATGACCATCCGAACGACAAGCTATCCTACCCACTCTCACCATGTACTGTTTTACGCGCCACTTATCATTATGCCACCAAATCTATTCAGGCTAACCGTACTCGCTAAGCGCTCCCTTCAATCCATTAATCGCTGTGAGTATACTCGATCCCTTTTTGCTTTAAGCACTTTTGGGTGTTACATACGTTACGAATATTCAAACTACGACTATCACACTACACAAGCTATTTGAACGTTGACCATTAATGCATGTTATACGTGGCTTACGAATGCTTGTTTGTTATGTTTACACATGGAATGTTGTCTACCTGCCTTAGCAACGATAGTACTATAGTTTGGACTCAGCACCCTTTCACACGGGGGTTGTTAAGGATCTTTTACTTGCATGGGTTATGGTGGTGATCATGTATTGCGAACTTCCTCGGGCAGTCAACCCGCAGTCATTGGTATCAATGGATCTATGTCGATAACTAACGTGCTTCATTTCACTATGTGTACATGCTGGTTATGCGTAAACGAATTCAAACTCTATATGCTATTATCAAACTCGTATGCTCACCTTTACATTATATGTATTAACTTTTATTTTAACGTATGTGACAGGTGCTTAGGACGCACACTTGGTAGGAATTTGAAGCTAGAATAAAGCTTTAGAGCCCAATAAATAGTTGTCTGTAGTGGTTAAACTAAGGGTCTCTAGAAGCAGATAAACAATTGCTCTATTTTGAAATCTGAGTTGACGGAACAGGATATTTGCCTAGATTTTGTCTGTAATAATTGTTTTACTATTTGAGATACGGTATGAGACGTATTATTTAAATTGAATGGTGTTGATAATTGTTATGGAAACTTCTGGACAATCTGTTTCGCTCAGTGCCATGCCCCGATGATTCCGCCATCTGTTGGGGTGTGACAATAATCCTATGTTATGCTCAGCTTAAAAATAATTAAAAATCTTCAAAAATCCCAAAATATTATTTTACATCAGTAGGTATAAAGTTTGATGTCAAAAATTGGGTTTACATAGACTTTATGTTAATTATGCCATTTAAATAATAAAAAACTCCTTAATTACGCTATTGAGCTTAACTTCAATTATAGACCTCAAATTGATGCCAAATTCTTAGGACATGTCTAAATATCAGTAGCAAAGGTGTTAGTCCAATCACATTGTTAAAAATCTCAGTTGTATGTAAAAAGGGCATTTATGGCATTAATAAGCATAATTACGATCAAGTGCATATAATTCTAACCACTAGGCACCATGTAATATAACTCCAGAGGGTTATACTACTAAGTAATGTGGTCCTAATGGAAGCTTAAAATATGGAAGAATTAAGCTTGAACGGGTCAGAACAGAAAGTCAAAGCAAAAGTCAAGCTTTTGCGACTTTCGGTTATAAATTGACCTTAGACTATTAATTGTCGGGTTAGGATTGATAAAACATGTTTTAATATTAATTACCAAGTCATTAGAATGTTAAAATATAATTTAGAACCTCTGGTTTATTAATGTTAATCATTTTCAAGCATTCTGTCCAGTTTGACTTTTTGTCAAACTACTTTAACCCAACAATTGACAAGTCAAATGAGATAATTAGGAGGTGCCCTTTTAAGGGTTAATCACCTACACTAATGTGGTTCTATAACCACTTTCAATTTGATAAGTGGTTAAGCCACATGTAATTAAAATTAAAGTCAAACTAAATTTACGATAAGTTTGACTTTAGAGTAATTAAGCTAAATTAAACAACTAAACAAGAAATTAGAGGCTTACTTAAGGTCCTAGCAAACTTTTCTACACTTGATAATCCTCTTCTTACAGATGGAAGCTCCAGAACAAGTCCCTCAAGTGAATTATTTGCAAATGTGTTTATGAACACAAGAGTAGGCTCCCTTATATAGCAAATTCCATGAATTTAGATCACTTCCAGGTGTAATTGGAGGCCCTGGGATCACCCCAGGTGTCCTAGCTAGTGTAATAAACTGACTTACAGCACCCTAGGTCGTTACAAACTAGACTAAGGCGGTGGAACAGGCCAAACCCGCACCTGGCAATGTTTTTCTGTTACTGGCACTCTCTGGCGGGCCGTTTAAGCCATTGGGGGGGGGGGGGGGGCTTACGCGGGCCGCGTGACCTGTCTGAGCGGGCGGGTAAAACAAGTTTCGATGTTGGCAGATTCTGTTCCTGGTGCTTTTAAACCCTTTTTAACTTTATTTTTGGCAATAAAGGCCCTTGTAGTTAGTTTGTTGAAGTCCAATGATGTGTAAACAAACTTTGTTAGGCTCGGGTTCGTTAAATATCTCTATGAAAGCAAGTTTCGTCAAGTTGACACTTTTAGCCCAAAGTTTGGAAAACATGCTTAAAGATCTCGAAACCACGTGAAATTTATACCACTTATTCTTAAGAGTATATTTGAATGTTTCGAAGCCTCGGTTTCGTTAAAAGGTCACTCAGAGGTCAGAATCGACATGTTGACATGTTTAACCCTTGTAATTTAATAATCTTCCGATTATTTTCATAAATGGCTTCCTATATCAAATCAATCACTCGTTTAAGAATATATTCATTGTGTATGGTCATTCAGAGGCACAAGTTTGGCATGTTGACACTTTTAATCCCTGTGGTTTCATAGATTCACTGTTTGACATCTTTGGTCCTTCAAACTAAATCTTTCACACCTTTAGAGTTTAGGACACGTGTCTTTACATAATTGGACACGTTTTTACGTGGTGTTACATCCTCACCCCCTTAAAGGAAATCTCGACCCCGAGATTTACTGGAATAAGTGAGGGTACTTTTGTCGCATAGTGGACTCAACTTCCCACGTATATTCGGGACCTCTACGGGCATCCCATTTGATCTTTACTATAGGTACATGTTTTTTTCAGAGCTTTTTAACTTGTCGATCCTCGATCGATATAGGTCTTTCAACAAATCTCAAGCTTTCATCAATTTGCACGTCTTTATGAGACATAGCCAGTGATTCATCGGCTAGGAATTTCTTGAGATTACAGATATGGAACACGTTATGGATTCCACTCAGCTCCTCGGGTAAGTTTAGCTTATAAGCTACACTGCCGACACATTCAATAACCTAGAATGGTCCAATATATCTAGGGCTTAACTTACCCTTCTTACCAAAACGCATCACACCTTTCCAGGGTGACACTTTTAACAGAACTTTATTGCCTACCTCAAACTTTAGAGGTTTTCGCCTCTCATCAGCATAACTTTTCTGCCTATCCCTAGCAGCTTTCAGGCGATCACGAATCTGGACAATCTTGTCCGTTGTTTCAAGGACTATATCAGGCCCTGATAACTGAGTTTCTCCTACTTCTGCCCAACAGACAGGCGTTCTGCATTTCCTACCATATAATGCCTCAAAAGGCGCAGCCTTAATGCTTGTATGGTATCTATTGTTATAGGAGAACTCGATCAATGGCAGGTGGTCATCCCAACTACCACCTAAATCAATAACACATGCACGAAGCATGTCTTCTAAAGTTTGAATTGTACGCTCACTCTGTCCATCCGTCTGTGGATGGTAAGAAGTACTAAAATTCAAACGTGTGCCCAAAGATTGTTGGAAACTTTTCCAAAAATGAGAGGTGTATCTAGTATCTCTATCAGAGATAATAGCCACTGGTACGCCATGAAGGGGTACAATCTTATCCACATATAATTGGGCTAACTTATCGGAGCTATGAGTCTCCTTAATGGGTAAGAAATGTACTGACTCAGTCAGTCTATCAACAATTACCCATATGGTATCATTTCCATGCCTTGTTTTAGGTAACTTGGTTATGAAATCCATGGTTACCATCTCCCACTTCCATGTAGGGAGTTCCGGTTGTTGTAGTAGTCTTAAGGCTTTTGATATTCAGCTTTAATCTGAGCACATGTCAGGCACTTAGCTACATGTGTGGCAATAGATTTCTTCAAACCTATCCACCAAAAAATAGCCTTCAAATCATGATACATTTTTTCACCACTCGGGGGAACTGAGTATTTGGAGTTGTGGGCTTCCTGGAGGATTATATCTCGTAGTCCTCCTTGAATAGGAACCCAAATCCTTCCGTTCATCCTGAGAATTCCATCCTTCCCAGGTGCTAACTGTTCAGCAGTTATACCTAACTTTTCATTTGGAAGATTATCTTCCAAAACAGCATCCTTCTGTGCTGCTAATAGTCTGTCATTCAGACTATTCTTCAACTCAATGCTCTTGGCATTGATCCTAATTGGTTTAACTCTTTCCTTCCGGCTTAGAGCATCTGCGACCACATTCGCTTTACCAGGATGGTAGCGAATTTCGCAATCATAGTCATTTAAGGTTTCCATCCAACGGCGTTGTCTCATATTAAGCTCTTTCTGATTGAACAGGTGTTGGAGACTTTTGTGATCCGAATAGATCACACATTTTGTTCCATACAAATAATGTCTCCATAACTTTAGTGCGAATACAACGGCACCCAACTCCAAATCATGGGTGGTGTAATTCTTCTCATGCAGTTTTAATTGTCGTGATGCATAGGCAATCACCTTACCTCGTTGCATAAGCACACAACCCATGCCGGTGTGCGAAGCGTCACAGTATACGAAGAACTCTTCAATTCCTTCAGGTAAGGTTAACACGGGAGCATTGCTCAATTTCTTCTTAAGAATCTCAAAGGATTCTTGTTGCTTCGGACCCCAATCAAACTTAACATTCTTACGGGTCAAAGAAGTTATTAATGGTGCAGCTATTCTTGAGAAGTTTTCAATGAATCTTTTATAATATCCAGCTAAACCCAGAAAACTACGAATTTCGGTAGGAGTCTTGGGTGCTTCCCAATTCATTACGGCTTATACCTTAGCGGGATCAACTTGGATTCCATGCTCACTGACGACATGTCCAAGGAATTGGACTTCGCGAAGCCAGAACTCGCACTTGGAGAATTTAGCATATAGCTTTTCCTGTTGAAGTAATCCTAAGATACATCTAAGGTGCTTCTCATGATCAACTTGGCTTCGAGAATAGATAAGTATGTCGTCTATAAAAACAATGACAAACTTATCCAAGTATGGTTTGCAGACTCTATTCATGAGGTCCATGAATGCTGCTGGCGCGTTAGTGAGCCCAAATGGCATCACTAAGAATTCGAAATGTCCATACCTCGTCCTGAATGCCATCTTAGGCACATCTTCAGTTCTTACTTTAAGTTGATGATACCCATATCTCAAATCAATCTTCGAGAAGTAGCTTGCCCCTTGGAGTTGATCGAACAAGTCGTCGATCCTGGGCAAGGGATAATGATTCTTGATCGTTACTTTATTCAATTCACGATAATCAATGCATAAGCGCATTGATCCGTCCTTCTTTTTCATAAACAAAATAGGAGCTCCCCAGGGCGAAGAACTAGGTCGTATGAAAACTTTCTCCAGTAGTTCATCCAATTGGGTTCTGAGCTCTTTCATTTCTGTAGGCGCAAGACGATAAGGAGCTCGTGCTATAGGTGCTGATCCTGGGAGGATGTCTATCCTGAACTCTACTTGCCTCTTAGGAGGTAATCCAGGTAATTCGTCAAGAAAGACATCAGGATATTCAGAGATAATTGGAATATCTTCAATTTTAGGCTTCGGATCATTCACAGTCACTTGTGCCATGTAAATGACACATCCACTTTTCATACACTGTGATAACTTAAGAATAGACACATTGCTGAGCAATCCGTATTGTGTATCTCCCTGAATGGTGACTGATTCGCCAGAAGGGGTTTTGATAATAACTAGCTTTTTATCACAGGCAATTTGGGCTTGGTTATGCGACAACCAATCCATGCCTAAAACTATATCAAACCCGGCCAATTTCATTGGCAAGAGAGATAGCGGGATAGAATGGTTCTTAATGGATATAGAACATCCATCAAGAAGAGTGGAAGCTGTTTCTAAGGTACCATCAGCAAGCTCTACCTCGTATTTTATGTCTAGAGTCTTAATAGGCAGATTCAATAACTTACAGAACTTATGGTCTACAAAAGACTTATCAGCACCGGAATCAAATAAGACTCTAGCATAATTATTATTGACGAGGAAGGTACCTGTTATGACGTTCTCGTCATTCACCGCTTCCCTCGCGTGCATTTGGAAAACTCTCACGTTGTTCTTCTTTGCCTCTTCGGGATTCTTTGCATTCTTGGGGCAATTTGTTTTGATGTGACCCTTTTCATTCCAACCATAGCAGGTTGCATCCTTTATATTTCGGCACTTAACAGATTTGTGCCCCTTCTTCTTGCAGATCCCACATGGTTTGGCTTGTGGGTCCTGGTTGCACTTCCCAAAGTGGCTCTTATTACAGGTTTTGCATCTGGGCTTATCACTAGACTGCCCCTTCTTGGAATTAAAGTTCCTATTTCCTTTCTTGTTTGACTGAGGAGACTTATCTTCCTCTCTCTTCCTCTTCCCCTCATCAGTGGTTTTCTTGCCCTACTCCTTACAACATCAATAGTGAGGGACAAAGATAGGTCCACAGCAGACCTATAAGTGGCTGGCTTTGAAGCCTTAACATTCCCTTTTACTTCGGGGGCCAAACCACCGATGAAACGTGCAATGCGTTTGGGTTCAGGAGTGACTAGATATGGCACAAGCCTTGACATTGAATTAAAACTAGTCACATAGGATCTACAATCCAGATCCTTCATTACCAGGGTGAAGAAATCTGATTCAATCCTCTCAACCTCGTGTTAAGGGCAGTAAGTGTCCTTTACAAGATCTACAAACTTTTCCCAAGAAAGATTATACAAGTGAACCTTCCCTGTAGACTGCACTAAAGCTTTCCACCATGTGAGGGCATCTCCCTTGAAGGATTGTGATACAAACATAACCACATCCTCCTTAGCACATCCGCTGATGTCTATTACAGTCTCCATCTCATCTAACCATTTCATACAATCAATCGCTCCCTTTTCTCCAGTAAAATCCCTAGGCTTACAGGAGACAAAGTACTTGTAGGTACAACCCTTGGTGTACCTAGGAGTCGACTTGAGGACTATCTGCCTCTTGGGTTCACTACCCTGGTTAGATGAGTGTTGAGACTCACTTTTCTTATTAGTATGGGGTTGAGAATGGGATTTTGACTGACTTTGAGACCTAACAATACTAGGCTCTCTAAACTTAGCATCTACCGCTTGAGAAACTGCTGCGGTGATCATTGCTTGCAGTTCGGCACTAGTGATATTAATCCTAGTGTTGTTGCCTTCTGTAGGATGACTGTTTGCTTCATCCGAGCCAGCCATTTCTGGATACTATATCAAACATAGATGATATATTTAATTTACACATTAGATCATCGCATTGATGACTAGATGGTCATGGTATTATTTAAACCATATAGACCATATAAATAATAATATTCAAAGAAGTATAATTCTTTACATTTTTATTGGACAGAGGAATATAAATCACACTCTCAATGTCATGAAGATATATTCATGTTACACAAAGCTCGCCTCGAAGGACATTTAGATGGCACAAAGCCTTGTCACAAGGACGATTATAATCATTTCTTTCTTTAAGGATCGAACAAAGTTCATCACCTTTTTGACAAGAAGTTTATTAAAACTTTCATTGTCATTAGTACACCTTTGCTTGTAAGCATACATTTATAATGAATGTTATGGTGTATACATCATATTGATGTTTATTAGCCATGATTCATGATGACCATATAGGCTAAAAATAGTGGCTTGGAAAAATCCAAGTACATTAGGAAGATTGTGTGATTTATCGTACCACACAATTCAGGATTGTTAACATGTTTCAGATGTTAACAGAGAGTTATTATCTTAAAAAGGTTATACCATCATAGCCATTTAATATTTTGGCTAGGTTATACCTCTAAGAGTTTCTTAGGCGGATTAAATAAAATTTGAAATGAAGTAGCAGGATATAGTAAAATACATATTTAAAATCAAAATAACTTCATTAAACTTACGAAATGATTACAACGTTGCCTGAAAAGGGACTTGAGAAAAACATCACAAACTGCCCACGCAGGGGCTATTGAAAACACTGCCCACACTGGGGCTACTGAAACAGAAATAAGTCCACGCAGGGACTTGGTACATGGAAACAAAATAAATGTCCTCGTAGGGACTTTATTACATGACAAACAAAACAACCCTACATCATCCTATTTCTTCTTGCCCTTGAGAAGGTTCATAAGACCCTTGACAAAACCATTGTGCTTCTTCTTGGTATCATGAGCCTCATGTTCAACCCTGTCTAACCTCTCTAGGATCTCTTGAGTTTGCTGCTGCTGAACAGGAGGAGGTTGTTGGTATGGCGGGTATTGAAAATCCTGCGCCGGGTATCCAGTGGGATAAACTGGAGGGTAAGAAGAAGGGTAAAGATGATGGTATTGTGTAGCTGTAAGGTAAGGATCATGAGACCCATAGTCAGATGGGTATCCAGACGGATTATACCCAGATGATCCTGGGTATGTCGGGATCGGGTTGTCAAAACCCAACGGTGGCTGTAGTGGTGCGTGTGAAACCGGTGGAAGGTTGACTTCCGGCACCGTGTGTGAGGTTCCACCCAACTGAGGGTCTTCTGGGATAGGAGGATAGGAACTTGAGCCACATGGAGATGCAAACCGTGGTCCCCCACGTACGGACATTCTAGCATTTCTCCTCCGCCTTGGTGGCTCGGGAGGCTGTTGAGGTGGTTCCTCAACTGGCAAGGGTGGTGGGGTAACAGCTCGAAGATGTGGTTCATCCAAGGGAGGTTGGGCTGGGGAGTTATGGTATGAAGGTGTAAAGAACCTTTCATACTGACCCATCCTCTCCTGGAATGAGTCGGGCCCATGATACGGTGATCCTTGAAATGGGGAACCGCTTGAGATACTTATCGGGTGGCCTGGTGTTCCTGTTTGCAAATCTGGGTCCGGGTCATCATCCATCTCCATTTCCTGAGAAAAGTGATCCTTAGGTCCCAAAGGGTTGTAGCCCAAAAAGTCATTAACATAAGTGTTTGGATTAAATTGTGCAGGTGAGTAAGTGGAATCTGAATGATGAAAAGGATGAGATTGAAATGAGTGATGTGATTGGTTTGAATGATGAGTTCCCTGCGAAAGAGGGGAATGATGGGGTTCGATAGGAATGGGCAACCCAAAATAAGGAGGGTCGGACGGTGAGGATCCCAGCGAGACAGAATGTCTTGCTGGTTCAAAGCTATGGCTCCAATTACTGAAGTTTCTAGACCTCCTATTTGATTCATCAAACAAGCGAGCTTAACATCCTATTAACCTGTCACATACGTTAAAATAAAGTCAATACATAGAATGTAAAGGTGAGTACACAAGTTTGAGTAGCATATATGTCACACCCCGATATTTTCACATATTACCGGTGGGCCCGGCGGGGAGTATCGTGACGTAGTTGATATCATCATAGTCAATACACAAAATATAATAGCACAGCGGAAGTCTTGGTGAATAAACTATTACAAACCATACTGTCTGAGTGTTCGAGTTTATGAATATACAGACTGGAATGTAATAAGATCCATAGGCGGATCATAAATGTACAAAGAAACAAAATTAACAGACTTCAGGTATCTTATGGATTTGCAAGATCCTCTATAGACACCCTATAGCTCCAGCCTATTTCGAGAGGTACCTGTCAAATTAGTCTTTAAGAAAATACGTCAGTTTACACTGGTAAATACAATTAACTGCCTCTTTTGAAAACATTTATGAAAAATGATTTAAGTGCACTTGGCACAAATCTTTTATAACTTGGGACAATTATTTAAATATAATCTTGTATACAGATTTACATGTTTGTCTTACAATTGGGGCCGGTTGGAAGCCGATCGTGATTAACCGACTCACCACTTATAGAACCCACAAAGGAGTTATCCCCAACATGTGGGTTTATATATATTTTCGCATTTGCATGTGTCAGGTGTATGCCTACACCCCGTGCATAGGTCGTGGCCATTTTAAATGAAATGAGCCGAGGATATCCAGGACACAGTCAGATTAACCCCCAATGTTTATGTTATCAAACAAGACATATTAAAACGGGTTTTGCAAATTTATTAATCACAATCCAATTAAATGATTTCATACCCGACCAAGTGGTATTATTATAATACCATATCCCAAGCCCGTATAAGGGAAAATAAGTTAAAAGTATTTACCTGATGCTAGCAGTAAAATCCTAAATCTTTTTGAAGGCACCTTCTACCGAAAGCTATTTAATCTATATAGAAGGTTTATTAACCTATTAGGATGCAAACGGGTCTTTAATTTAGTCGAGGAATTAGACCGGCTAGCTAGAAGGAAACTTTACGGTTCTAAACGCTAGATTAAGCGGAGACCGGAATAGAATGTTGTTTAGACCCGACAAGCTTGGATACTTGTATAATATGGGTAAACTAAACACATTCTGGAATTTGAGGACTTAATGATAAGGTTTGACCTGTTTCGGCTATTTTATGTAAACTAGTCACATAAGCTAATCCGAACGCGTAAACTCGTAACGGGTAACCAAATAAATTATATACAGGTCTTAATCATTATTATGCTCAAAATATGTTAATACATCAGTAAGATGTTAACATATATGCCCAAAAAAGTAATTTAAACCAAAATAAGTCCCATAAGGGCATTTTGGTAATTTTAATGCCCATAAAAGAGTTTAATTGTGCAACTGAGTTTCAGGTCTGATTAAATGAGTAAAAATATGTATTTTTATAAGTTATAATAGTAGGGTATTTTATATATGTGAAATTTATCTTATATTACCAAACTATGCACCGTAGGGGCATTTTGGTAATTTTACATAGGCTTTAAAGGTCAAAATAGACTTCTGAGTTTAAAAACTTTAGCTTACGGTATAATTTTATACATTAGCTTAAAATATCAGTGGGTAATAAGTTTTTATATGTCAAATATAGTTTTGACCCATACTAGGTGCTAAAAATGCTTAAAAGTCGGTTTAAAGGGGTATTCGGTTTAAAACAGGAAATCTGAGTTTTTGATCAGTTTATAAAGTTCAAAATACTTTATTTATTATATAAAATCCGTAGCAAAATGTTTGGTATTAAAAAGTTATGTAAAACTCATTTTATGCATGAAAAAGGTAAAACCGACAATTACCGAAATCAAGCTATAATCCTATGTTATGCTCAGCTTAAAAATAATTAAAAATCTTCAAAACTCCCAAAATATTATTTTACATCAGTAGGTATAAAGTTTGATATAAAAAATTGGGTTTAGATAGGCTTTATGTTAATTATGTCATTTAAATAATAAAAAAACTCCTTAATTACGCTATTGAGCATAACTTCAATTCTAGACCTCAAATTGATGTCAAATTCTTAGGACATGTCTAAATATCAGTAGCAAAGCTGTTAGTCCAATCACATTGTTAAAAATCTCAGTTGTATGTAAAAAGAGCGTTTATGGCATTATTAAGCATAATTACGATCAAGTGCATATAATTCAAACCACTAGGCACCATGCAATATAACTCCAGAGGGTTATACTACTAAGTAATGTGGTCCTAATGGAAGCTTAAAATATGGAAGAATTAAGCTTGAACGGGTCAGAACTGAAAGTCAAAGTAAAAGTCAAGCTTTTGCGACTTTTGGTTATAAACTGACCTTAGACTATTAATTGTCGGGTTAGGATTGATAAAACATGTTTTAATATTAATTACCAAGTCATTAGAATGTTAAAATATAATTTAGAACCTCTGGTTTATTAATTTTAATCATTTTCAAGCATTCTGTCCAGTTTGACTTTTTGTCAAACTACTTTGACCCGACAATTGACCAGTCAAACGAGATAATTAGGAGGTGCCCTTTTAAGGGTTAATCACCTACACTAATGTGGTTCTATAACCACTTTCAATTTGATCAGTGGTTAAGCCACATGTAATTAAAACGAAAGTCAAACTAAATTTACGATAAGTTTGACTTTAGATTAATTAAGCTAAATTAAACAACTAAACAAGAAATTAGAGGCTTACTTAAGGTCCTAGCAAACTTTTCTACACTTGATAATCCTCTTCTTACTGATGGAATCTCCAGAACAAGTCCCTCAAGTGAATTGTTTGCAAATGTGTTTATGAACACAAGAGTAGGCTCCCTTATATAGCAAATTCCATGAATTTAGATCACTTCCAGGTGTAATTGGAGGCCCTGGGATCACCCCAGGTGTCCTAGCTAGTGTAATAAACCGACTTACAGCTCCATAGGTCGTTACAAACTAGACTAAGGCGGTGGAACAGGCCAAACCCGCACCTGGCAATGTTTTTCTGTTACTGAAACTCTCTGGCGGACCGCGTAAGCCATAGGGGGGGGCTTACGCGGGCCGCGTGACCTGTCTGAGCGGGTAAAACAAGTTTCGATGTTGGCAGATTCAGTCCCTGGTGCTTTTTAACCCTTTTTAAATTTATTTTTGGCAATCAAGGACCTTGTAGTTAGTTTATTGAAGTCCAATGATGTGTAAACAAACTTTGTTAGGCTCGGTTTCGTTAAATATCTCTATGAAAGCAAGTTACGTCAAGTTGACACTTATAGCCCAAAGTTTGGAAAACATGCTTAACGATCTCGAAACCACGTGAAATTTATACCACTTATTCTTAAGAGTATATTTGAATGTTTCGAAGCCTCATTTCGTTAAAAGGTCACTCAGAGGTCAGAATCGACATGTTGACACGTTTAACCCTTGTAATTTAATAATCTTCTGGTTATTTTCATAAATGGCTTCCTATATCAAATCAATAACTCGTTTAAGAATATATTCATTTTGTATGGTCATTCAGAGGCACAAGTTTGGCATGTTGACACTTTTAATCCCTGTGGTTTCATAGATTCACTGTTTGACATCTTTGGTCCTTCAAACTAAATCTTTCACACCTTTAGAGTTTAGGACACGTGTCTTTACATAATTGGACACGTTTTTACGTGGTGTTACAATATAGTATAGCGAAAGCGTTTACGCATAACCAGCATGTAATACATAGAAATGTGAATCAAGTAAGCTATCGACAATGATGTTTGCAACCGACATGACTGCGAGTGTAGAATGCGCAACACATTATCACCAGTGTGACCATGTGAAGTAAAACTCTTAACAACCCCTGTCCATGACAGGTGCTGAGTCCAAAGTAGAGTACTATCGTTGCTAAGGTGTTAGGCAAACAATTACTGTGTAAACATAACATACAAGCATTCATCGAGTCACGTATAACATGTGAGAGCTGTTAGCGCTTAAAAGTGTTTGCATTGTGTGTTCGATCTGATTTGATTGAAAGCGTATGTAACACCCAAAACTGCGTTAAAAGAAAATGGGTTCGAGTATACTCATAGTTCGTGTTTAGCTAGTAAACACGGTACTTGGATTGAAGGGAGCGCGTGGAGATTAGCCTGAGCATAGAACAATAGCGTGAGAGTTGAACAGTGCGTAAACAGCGTGTTGGATGAGAATAGTGTCGAATGGTGAGTCGATCGGATGATCATCCGAGCGGATGGTCATCCGGACGGATGACCATTCAAACGGTTGGTCATTCGATTGAGTGAGTGTGTTTGTAAATTGTTTTGAAACTTTGAAGTTTTCGTTGTAGCATTTTGGAAAATGTGAAGTATCTCTAGATGCCATGTCATCCGGTCGGATGGTCATCCGGACGGATGGTCATTCGATCGGATGGCTATTCAATCGAAAATCTTGTAGTTTGTGGTTTGGTCAAATTGTTTAAGTGTTGAAAGTTATAAGGAACAAGTCACCTGGTTGAATAGTCATTCGATCGGATGGTCATCCGATCGGATGGCTATTCGATTGGGCGAACTGATGTTTTGAAAACTTCATGAATTTTCTAAGTTAAAAAGTTCGGGTTTAACGGAGACGGCGTGACAACGTGTCAAACAACGGAAATCCACACAGAGCCCAGCCCATCCAATCAGGTGGGAATCACCACATTCGATCAGACTAACTGTTCTTAATGGAGTTTCATGTTCAACCCGTGAATCGGTCGTCTTTCCAGTGGCAATCTGTTTTCAGCCTGGTTCTCAACTAGAGAATGAGTAGAAAGCCTGAATGAGTCTAGTTTCCATTAGTTTTGTAAAGAAAAATGAGGAAAAGTTGAAGAAAAGTATGAAAACAGTTGGAAAATGTAGTATCTTGTTGAGATTTGTGTTGAATAGTGTAGAAATCCTTTAGAACGAGCTGGGTCGCCTTCAAGAAGTCCAAATCAGGTGATTTCACGGTGAAAATCAGTGTTTTTTTATGGAGACGATGATGAGAAAGTGTGTAATGATGATGATTGTACAAGATTTAGGAAGAATCACTTACGAAATATCCTTAAATCGATAGAAAAGTGCTTGAGAACGAGCTGGGAGCGAGTTGGGTCGAATGGTGTTGTCACATCAGTGAACAGTGATGTGACAGGCGGGTATTTATAGTGTAAGAGAGAGTAAGGCGGTGGAACGAGGTGTCTGATGGCCAGTCGATCGGATGGCCATCCGATCGGATGGCATCCGGACGGATGTCCATTCGATTAAACGGCTTGTGCGAGTTGGTTTTCCAACTTCCGTTTCATGCGTTAAATAAGTAATCACACAAGTAACACACATAATACGTAAAATGCATAAAAGTAAATCTGCATTTCGAGTGATGAGATTGCGATGCGATAGCGTTTAGTATAAACATGCGTGATCGCCAACTTCGAACTCAAGGGGCTTACGGCTTTTATCAGAGTAACTCTTTTAACGACTCCGAGCTTTCAGGAGATTGTCTTGTATCTGGAGGATCTTGTCAGTCGTTTCTTGTAATAACTCAGGACCGGTAATTTGCGCGTATCCGATCTCATGCCATACAATCGGCGATCGACATTTTCTTCCATATAATGCCTCAAATGGTGCCATTTGAATGCTAGAGTGATAACTGTTGTTGTACGAGAATTCGACTAAAGGTAAATGCGAATCCCAATTACCACCAAAATCTATAACACACGAGAGAAACATGTCTTCAAGGGTGCGAATCGTGCGTTCAGTCTGACCGTCGGTCTGGGGATGGAAAGCGGTACTGAGATTAAGAGTAGTACCGAGAGCGGATTGGAAAGTTTCCAAAAGCCGCGAGGTAAATCGACCATCGCGGTCAGAGATGATGTCACGAGGTGTCCCATGTCGACAAATGACTTCGTCGGTATAGATTCGTGCTAATCGTTCAACCTTATAGTCTTCTCGTATTGGTAAGAAGTGAGTGGATTTCGTAAGACGATCAACGATAACCCAAATGCTATCGTGACCTGATGGTGTGCGGGGGAGTTTCGTAAGGAAATCCATAGCTATAGTCTCCCATTTCCACATCGGGATCTCAGGTTATTCGAGTAAGCCAGAGGGTCGTTGATGTTCAGCCTTGACCTTCGAACATGTCAGGCATTTCAAAACGTAGAGAGCGACATCCTTCTTCATTCCAGGCCACCAATACCTGGCACGGAGGTCCTGATACATCTTGTCGGCACCTGGATGAAGGGAATCTCGAGATTTGTGGGCTTCAGTCAGCAAAATCTCTCGGAGATTATTGCGACTAGGAATCCAAATGCGATCGAGATAGTGAAAAATACCATTCGGTTTATTCACTAGTTGGTTTTTTGTTCCAAGAATTCATTCTTCCTTCAAAGTTTTCTTGAGAAAACAGGCGTGTTGAGCGTCGTGAATAAGAGCTTCGAGGTCGTGTTGGGCTTGAACATTATGAACACTATGTAAATAGCTTCGTCGGCTAACAGCATCGGCCACGATGTTTGCCTTCCTGGGTAGTAGCGAATCTCACAGTCGTAGTCGTTGAGAAGTTCAACCTATCTGCGTTGGCGCATATTCAGCTCTTTCTGGTTCAAGATGTGTTGTAGGCTCTTATGGTCGGTGAAGACCGTACACTTAGTACCATAAAGGTAGTGTCACCAAATATTCAACGCAAAAACAACTGCACCGATTTCGAGATCGTGGGTCGTATAGTTTTTCTCATGGACCTTGAGCTAACGAGACGCGAACGCGATAACCTTATCTCATTGCATAAGGACGCAACCAAGACCCAGGTTAGAGGCATCGCAGTAGGCTACAAAGTCGTCGTTCCATCGGGTAGCGCAAGTACGGGAGCGTCACAAAGCATACGCTTAAGAGTTTGAAAGGCATTCTATTGTTCGGTTCCCTAAACAAAAGTCTTGTCTTTATGCGTAAGAGAGGTAAGAGGAACGGCGATTTTAGAAAAATCAATGATAAATCGACGGTAATAACCTGCCAATCCGAGAAAAGAACGAACTTTGGACGGGGTTTTTGGTGTAATCCAACTTTTAACTGCTTCAATCTTCGCGGGATCGACGCGAATACCTTGACTATTGACAATACGACCGAGGAATTGCACCTCCTCGAGCCAAAATTCATACTTGGAGAACTTGGCGTAGAGGCGATTCCTTTTGAGAAGCTTGAGTACCAAATGGAGATGTTGCGTATGTTCGGCTTTAGATATCGAATAGATAAGGATATCATCGATAAACACGATGACGAAGCGGTCGAGAAAGGGCTTACACACGCGATTCATCAAATCCATGAAAACTGTGGGTGCGTTGGTAAGTCCAAAGGGCATAACGACGATTTCATAATGGTCGTAGCGGGTTCGAAAAGCGGTTTTAGGGATATCTTCTTCTTGAATCCATAGCTGATGATAACCATAGCATAAATCGATCTTAGAAAAACACATAGCGCCTTTAATTGGTCAAATAAATCATCGATTCGGGGTAAGGGATAACGATTCTTGATAGTGAGCTTGTTGAGTTCCCTATAATCGATGCACATTCGGAACGATCCATCCTTCTTTTTAACGAAAAGGACAGGTGCGCCCCATGGAGATGTGGTAGGGCGTATGAAGCCTTTATCAAGTAATTCCTGGTGTTGACTTGAGAGTTCACGCATTTCGGATTGAGCGAGGCGATAAAGTGCTTTAGCGATAGGGCTAGCTCCAGGAATGAGGTCGATACGAAAATCAATATCAAGAGACGGGGGTAGACAAGGTAAATCGTCAGGAAAGACATTAGGAAAATCACGAACCACAAGTACCTTTTCCATTAGCTTCTTTTCCTTTTCCTTCTCCGCTACTACGATGTGCACCAAGAAAGCCATGTATTCCTTTCGGAGATACTTGCTTGCTTGCTTGAATGCACGACATGAGTTTCAGTTCCTTCGAAGATACTTCACCATAAACAGAGAGTTGGTCACCATTAGCAAGAGAGAAACGAATCATCTTTTCAAAACAAACGACTTCAGCATGATTTTCACGAAGAAAATCCATGCCTACTATGATATCGAAACTACCAAGTTGCATCGGAATGATTTCGATCGGGAAAACGTGATTGTTGAGTTCAAGATACAATCACGGAGAACAGAACTAATATGTGACGGTTCTTCCGGTGGGCAATTTCTACGTCGAACGTCGTTGGGAGGTTAGCGCGTTTACGGTTTAGGAGCTTTTCGAATTCAAACGACACAAAACAGTTATCGGCTCCAGTATCAAATAAACACGAGTTATAAATACCGTTAACTAGAAACGTACCATTGACAACATTGTTGTCAGTTCGAGCCTACGGACATTGATGTTGAAAGTTCGTCCACGGGCTGCTTGTTGTGGTTGCTGTTGTTGCTGTTGTTGTTGTTGTTGTTGCTACGTTGGTTGATATGGTTCTTGTTCCACCACACGATTCGGGCAGACATTAGCGAAGTGATTTGGGTCCCCACAAGAGTAGCAAGCTTACGCATGAACAGCTGGAGCAAGAGCTGTTTGGTTACCCTGAGGAGCGGGGAGTGGAGCTGGCAATGCAGGAGGAGCTTGAGCTTGCTGACATGGGCCTGTGCGACAGTTCGCTGTGAAGTGTCCGTAGAGGTTGTAGTGGACACAGAAACGGCAAGCTATCCCAGCTGGGTGATGATAGGTGCAAGTATGGCACAGAGGGTGTGGACCAGTATACGCATGCTTAGCAGGAGGTGCGTTGGTTACAGGTGTTGCAACTTGACGGTTCTGATTCTGGTTGGTGTTGGGTTGTATAGGGATAGTGTTGAGAGAAGCGGCGGTAGTAGCGTAGTTCTTGTTGTTGTTACCCTTGCATTTACGATTCTGGTGTGAAGACTTTGAAACTTGACGTGGTGCGGTTTCAGTAGTGGGTTGCGGTTGATTGATGGAGATTCTTGGTTGAGGTTTCGAAATAACCAGCAAAACTCGCTTATCATTGATCTCAGCGGCGAGTTGGTAAGTTTCCTCAATTGTAGCAGGTTTAGCTTCTTGAACAAAGTCAGCTACACAGTCGGGTAAAGCTCGAATGTACTTCTTGATCGTTATATCAGGCGTTGACACTTGACCAGGACAGATAATACTAAGCTACTTGAAGCGAGCGGTGAGACCCGCGTTGTCACCTCCTTCTTGTTTGATACCCCAAAACTTGTTTTCTAGCTTCTGGAGTTCATGTGGGGGACATAATTCTTTCATCATGACTTCCTTCAGTTCCTCCCAAGAGAGTCCATAAGCTGCATCGTTACCGCGCCAGTTGCGCTCAGCAGTCCACCAATCCAGTGCCCTAGACTGGAAGACTTTGGTAGGATTCACAGTGCGGAGGTTGTCTGGGCATCCGCTTTGACGGAGAGTGACTTCGTCGATGGAGTCAAACCACTGAAACATAGCGCTGGGTCCATCTTCACCCGTGAAGTCAGCAGGACTGCGGACCTTGAATTGCGTAAAGCTGAAAGGAGCTTTAGGCATGTCACTCTTAGATTCGACGGAAAACTTGCTGCTGACCTCCTTGATCTCACTAACAATCTGAGGTGTGACTTTAGCCATTTCCTTGGCTATGAGAGAAGTGATGCGTTTGTCATCTCTGCTTCTCTGAGCGTTTCGACGAGTGTGAGAACCAAGGGAAGACATTGTCTGCAGCAGGCATCATCGCATGATTTAGACGAGATTCGATTATATCGGGTCTTCGAAAGAGTTTTAGCGTTTAACCATCATACTTATTATTATTAGATAAAGCATCAGGAACACGTCTAACACGTAGGCACATAACCCACATAGGCACATAAGCACGTAGGCACATAAACACATAAGCACATAAGCATGTAAGCACATTTTACCTATATTTTGCACGTATTTACCAACATATTTTGCATGTATTCACCTATCTTTCAAAGCTGCGATTCGCGTTCGAGAGTAGCGAGTGTTAGCGAGTAGCAATAGCGAGTACCATAAGCGAGGTGCGTTCTTAGTTTGAGTTGCGATTAATTAGCGTTTTAGATTGTGAGAAGCTGTGCGAGTTGAGCACGTACAATAAATGATAAGCGAAAAGTGAATAAAACCTCCAAAATCGAAACCTATAAACATTTAACCACATAAAACACATAAAATCAATAATTCACAGAGTTAGCGGCATGCGGGATCAGAATCGAAACAGAACGTCTTGGGTGTTGGACATGGACTACCCAAAGTGATTCGACTATCCACAACGACCTCGAGTACCCGCTTTGGCCTAACAGACTGTTCTCTCGCCAAAACACGGCGAACGGCACACATCCTTTCGGTTACTACATGAATTGAGTCGTTGGAATCCCTCGAGACTTTGGTGAGAGTTTTGTAAAATCAAAGTAGAGAGTGGAACGTGTCATTAAGATGCGGGTTTCGCCCCCAACATAACAACTTCGTTCTTGAGAGTGTGGCAAGACCACGAGATGGTGATGAAAAATCTCGTTGAGATATGGATTTCACTCCTGACTCAATGAAAGATTCTCGTGTTGAGAGTAAAAATAAGCGTAGAGTGAGCAATTTATCAAGAGTTGTTGGTTATCACACCTAATCTCAAAAAAATCGCTCTTTTGTGTCATGCGTGTGTTTTCGAAAGCGTGTGTGTTTCGTCAGCCTTAGTAAAGGCAAACTAGTGTTCCAGCCTTAGGAAAGGCCTTCTTCACGCGAAGCCGTAGTATGCGGGGTTCACGCAAAGACGTAGTTTTCAAGCGAGAATAACAAGAGTAGGCTCACACAAAACCGCTACTGGGTTCGTACGAGCGGTCTGTTGGTACTTAGACTATAGACAAGGTCAATCCTAAGACATCGGCCCAGACTAGGTCGTGTCTTTCCTAATTCCCTATAGTTATGGCTCTGGTACCAATCTGTCACACCCAACCGATGGCGGAAACATCGGGGCATGGCACTGAGCGAAACAGATTGTCCAAGAGAATCCGAAACAACTATTAGTGACAATATATTTAGCATTAAACATATAAAGCATAAACAGTCATTATAGATAATAGTCTTAAAAACAAATAAACTGTTCGGATAACTCAGATTTATTATTAAAGTTTCTAGACCTCCTATTTGATTCATCAAACAAGCGAGCTTAGCATCCTATTAACCTGTCACATACATTAAAATAAAGTCAACACATAAAATGTAAAGGTGTGTACACAAGTTTGAGTAGCATATATTATAGCGAAAGCGTTTACGCATAACCAGCATGTAACACGTAGAAATGTGAATCAAGTAAGCTATCGACAATGATGTATGCAATCGACATGACTGCGAGTGTAGAATGTGCAACACATTATCACCACTGTGACCATGTGAAGTAAAACCCTTAACAACCCCTATCCACAACAGGTGCGGAGTCCAAACTATAGTACTATCGTTGCTAAGGTGTCAGGAAAACAATCACTGTGTAAACATAACATACGAGCATTCATCGAGTCATGTATAACATGCGAGAGCGGTTAGCGTTTAAAAGTGTTTGAGTTGTGTGTTCGATGTGATTTGATAGAGAACGTATGTAACACCCAAAAGTGCGTTAAAAGAAAATGGGTTCGAGTATACTCACAGTTCGTGTTTAGCTAGTAAACACAGTACTTGGATTGAAGGGAGCACGTGGAGATTAGCCTGAGCAGAGAACGATAGCATGAGCGTTGAACAGTGCGTAAAAAATGTGTCGGATGAGAATAGTGTCGAATGGTTAGTCGATTGAATGATCATACGGGCGGATGGTCATCCGGACGGATGACCATTCGAATGGTTGGTCATTCGATTGAGTGAGTGTGTTTGTAAATTGTTTTGAAACTTTGAAGTTTTCGTTGTAGCATTTTGGAAAATGTGAAGTATCTCTAGATGCCAAGTCATCCGGTCGGATGGTCATCCGGACGGATGGCCATTCGATCGGATGGCTATTCGATCGAAAATCTTGTAGTTTGAGGTTTGGTCAAATTGTTTAAGTGTTGAAAGTTATAAGGAACAAGTCACCTGGTCTAATAGTCATTCGATCGGATGGTCATCCGATCGGATGGCTATTCGATTGGGCAAACTGACGTTTTGAGAACTTCGTGAAATTTTCTAAGTTAAAAAGTTCGGGTATAACAGAGACGGCGTGAAAACGTGTCAAACAACGGAAATCCACACCGGGCCCAGCTTAGCCGATCGGGTGGGAATCACCCTTTTCGATCAGACTAATTGTTCTTGATGGAGTTTCATGTTCAACCCATGAATCGGTCGTCTTTCCAGTGGCAATCCGTTTTCAAACCGGTTCTCAACAAGAGAATGAGTAGAGAGCCTAAATGAGTCTAGATTCCATCAGTTTTGTAAAGAAAAATGAGGAAAAGTTGAAGAAAAGTATGAAAACTGTTGGAAAATGTAGTATCTTGTTGAGATTTGTGTTGAATAGTGTAGAAATCCTTTAGATCTGAAAAAATCTTGATGAGATGATGCCACACAACAGTTTGCATCATGTAGGATCGTTTTACCGACCAAAACGAGTCGTTCAGAGGCGTTCTACTCAATATGAAAGGCGGAAACAGACATATCGAGTACGATTCAGCTAGATATTCACTTTAAATGTCTTTCTGATTGATTTGACAAAGTTTTACAGCGAAATGACACTTCGGCAGCACTTTAGCTCTGGAATCACACATACATGAATGTCTCAAACAAAATTACAAGACTCCTATTTATAGGCAAGGTAATTTCGCATGAACTGACTCAAGCGAAATTACCTTCACACGAAATTACCATTTCATGCGAAATTATATGCCAATTCCGTGTGAACTTACTAGTTGATTTCATGCGAAATTACACAAAGTAATTTCATGCGAAATTACCCTTTAGCCTATTTTTGACAGTTTTCTTGTACTACATGCCCTGATCTGTCTAAACAAATACAAGACTCGATACAAGACGAAGTCGACAGACGCATGCACCAACAGACTCCCCCTCGAGTGTTGACGAGTCTTCAGTGTCGAGTTTTCAACATCTTTAGTCTTTATCAGTCTTTCTGCTCTTTCTGAAGTATCTGACAGTGTAAAACATCCTCAGTCTCTGTTTTCTTTTCATCTCCAGGATCTCCACCTGGCTCTTATCTCACTCTTGATCAGATCTCTTGATTTCTTAAGTTCATCAGCATCAGCAATACGAATAACGAAACCTGGCTTCACATTCTTTTCAGGATCGAAACTTGGCTCTCTCTCATATATCTGCACAATCTCTACCCAAAAATAAATTTCACAAATTTACAATTTAACAAATTTAATCTTCTGCTTAACACTTGTAAACACACTGTCAATTACA
The DNA here is from genome assembly GCA_030545235.1 of Helianthus tuberosus. Taxonomy (NCBI): domain Eukaryota; kingdom Viridiplantae; phylum Streptophyta; class Magnoliopsida; order Asterales; family Asteraceae; genus Helianthus; species Helianthus tuberosus. The sequence goes on along the minus strand of CM060411.1, from coordinate 139,791,321 downwards.
AGTATTGTTCAAAATGATTTAAGATTTAACATCTTCTGAAAACCACTTGTAGGCAATCAGTTAATTTTTTTTCTATTTTAAACAGACTCCCCTCACTGGATATCCATCATGTCTAGCACTTGGAATTTTGAAAATCAGCTCTCCAACATCAGTTGTCGAAAATCTTTTTGTATTTTTCAAAATTTTATGCTAAAACACACTAAAAATCTTTTTGAAAATTTGAACTTAAAGAAATGCAGTAAAGAAATATTTACAGACAATATTTTTGTGAGTTTGTGTAAGAGGATCATATCAGTTTTTGAGACAAATCACCAACACCGTTAAGCTTTAAACATTTTAAGTTATAAACGATTCACTTAGATTGTCAGTATACTGATCCACTTAAATTTTCGCACAAAGTTTAACTGTTTCGAGATACGAGATTAATGTTTTAGAGACTTAAACTTATTCGCATGTCCCACCTCAGAATATACTCCTGTATCCAGATCCCAATATCCAGTCTTACAGGTGAGTATACCACATGATATCTGTAAAGGGTTAAATGCGAGGGCCATGAGAGCTCAGGCTATTGCTTCCACAAAATCAGAGAGATGACGGCTTTGACTTTTGGTGTGTTCCCTTTAGAGAATCTTTTCTTCAACAGCACCTGATTAGCATTTTTCAATGTTTCATCATTTTTTGTACTGAGGGTGATGCTATATTTCAAGCAAGCAGAAAGTATTATACGAGGACTAGGCCATTGCTTCCGCAAAATCAGAAGTCCCGGAATAATACCCCAGATATCACTGAGTATAAAGACCTAGTATCTCAGAAAGAGGGATCTTTCAAACAAGATTTCGGAGGTTACCCATATATCCGAGAGATGTTCCCCACGATATAAGTAAGTTTGAAATTTAGGTTTATATCTCGTCACAATCTACTAAATGTGTAAAAACCTACTGGCATATCATCAGTGAGACCGTTTATCACATTTTGACTTTCCAATTCTTTAGCATGCCATGAATGTCCACTGATGTACTATCATTTCCTCTTATTCACAACAAAACTCATTTTTCATTTTATCATGTTTCATTTTATCATGTTTTTTGCTTTTTCAGATTTTCAAATGTTTTTGGATTTTCTGAAATTCTTACTCCCCCTAAAATTCAAAACCATTAAAAGGAAATTTGAAAACAAACTATACAAGTAAAGTGACAACTGTTGTGAATTGCTTCAAATCGCCGTCTACTTAGCATAAACAATCAGAACTCCCCCTTACAACAAACTATTTTCCCATTGATTTCAAAACACTTAAGTTTGTTTTAATCAAATGGTTTTTCCGGAAAATAAGTTTTGTTGATTTTAACACTTCTAGAATTGAGGATCAATTCATCACTTTGTTTTCTCAACCACTTGAATGAAAGTTAAATCAAGTTCAATTTAATGATCTTGATTTACCTTTTGATTGTGAAAACCTTCTTCAACCACTTGTAGGTTCACTTACCAACCATATCAATTGTAAATCAAAATATAACAATTTTAAGAACTATCACTTTTCGGTCGAAATCACAGTTGCGAATTTCTCAAGAAAGATGCCGATTCCTGCTCCACACTTACCAACCTGGGAGCTCTGGCAAGTCATACTTTTCACATATGAAAAACAGACATCCAAGCTTCACCAAACTTGGATGTTACCTCCTCATCTTCACTCAGGTTGTAAGTTGCCTTCTTTGTTTCATAAAACTCTTTAACCCCTTTAACCTTCCCATCGACCATTTTCCCAAAAATCTTTTTAACATTTCCATTAAAAACCTTTTCGACATCAAATTATTTCTTTTCAGAATAGAATTGATTCGAGATCTCAACCTTTCCAACTTTTTGATTAAAATTTTCAGCCCTCAATGGTGGAAAATTGACATCATCCATTGGCGGTACTGACGTTTCAATTTTTAGCTCAACTTGTGGCTCCTCTGACTTTGTGGAATCAGATTCATCACCAAATGTCACATCTGATTTCTTAACAACCCATTTCTGGTTATCAAGATTCACTCTTCTTTTGTAAAATCTTTTTGAACATTCACCAACTTCATATGTTGAGTTTTTGAAAACTTTGAATCTTTCAGTTGGTGGTTCTTTTTTCTCAACAATCTTCTCTTTGAGTTTAGAAACAACTTCCAGTTTTGTGTTGGTTGCTTTTGGACAATTCCATGCGATGTGACCAACTTCTTGACAACGATAACAGGTTCTTGTCTCCTTTCTCTGGTAAGATCCATTCTTTTCAAACTTTTGTTTTTCTGCAAAGAACTCTTTGTTTGTTTGCTACCAGAATGAGCTATTTTCTTTTTCCACATAACTTGCTCCTGAAACAAATACAGTTTTTGTTTTATAAATTTTCTCATTTTTATGATTTTTGGGTGGAATGAAACCAAGACCTTTCTTTTTGAAATTACCATTATGGTTTGGTTTCTTTTGAAAACCAGAACCAAAATTGTAACCATTTTTCTTGTTTTCTCTTTGTTGAACTCTTGAGGTGTATTTTTTAGATTTTTCAGAAAGATTTACATCTTTTATTTCAGAAATATTAATTTCTGTTAGTTTGAAAACCTTTTTGATCATTTCTGGTTTAACACCTCTTATTGGAAATTCCTCATCAGAATATAATTTGTCTGAATCATTCAAAGTATATGCCACTTTGATTGGTCCGTCATTCAAATTAGATTTTGATAACAGAAATTCTTTATTATAAACCCTTTTAACTGACGAATTTTGACTGTCAACTGAATTGAACTCGATACGTCTGTTTCTGCCTTTCGTATTGAGAAAAAACTCTTCTGGTCGACTCGTCGTTCAGAAGAGTTCTCGACCAATTCAAGATGCGGAAACAGATGAATTGACTTGAAAACAGCTTGATTCACTTTAAATTGTCTTGTATTACTGATTTAACAGATTTATAGATCAGTAGACACGTCGGCAACACTTCAGTACCGGAAAACATGAACGTTACGAATGAAATCAGCACTAGTGTATTTATAGGCTGTTGATTTCGCTTGAACCTGTTCAAGCGAAATCACTTTCAAGAAAAATCAGTGATTTCGTGTGAAATGACAAGTGCTAATTTCGAGCGAAATTACAACTTGTAATTTCGTGCGAAATTACCTCTCAACCTATATTTTGACATTTTCCCAAACTACGTGCCCTGATCTAACAATTCTATAACAAGACTCGATACAAGACGAAGTCGACAGACGCATGCACCAACAGACTCCCCCTCGAATGTTGACGAGTCTTCAGTGTCGAGTCTTCACAGTCTTCAGTCTTTATCAGTCTTTGGGCTATTTCTAAAATAATCTGACAGAGTAAACATCCTCTATCTTCTTTTCTTCTTCTTTCTTTCTTTTATCAAGATCTGAAACTGGCTCTTATAATTTCTTGAACAAATTTAGGATCAAACACTGGCTCTAGCAACTTTAACTTTTCTCCCTCTCGGATGTTGATCTACTAGCAGACTCCTCCTCAAATTGTTCCGGAATCGTAGTTTGGCTTTCACAAGTTCTAGAATCACAATCTGGCTCTCTCATAGCCATAACCTGCACAAATTTCTAATCACACAATAAATTACACAAATTTAAAATTTAACAAATTTATACTTTTTTGCTTATCATTTGCAGAAACAAATTCACAATATCAATTATTTATATAACAATTTTAATTTCTGATGACCACTTGTATAACAAAACACTTTTCTCACAACACTCTCCCAAACTAGTTCATCATGTTCAGCACTTGGAATTTTGAAAATCAGCTCTTCAACATCAGTTGTCTAAAATCTTTTTGTATTTTTCAAAATTTATGCTAAAACACACTTAAACTCTTTTTGGATTTTTTATAAAGAAATGCAGTAAAGAAATATTTACAAACAATATTTTTGTGAGTTTGTGTAAGAGGATCATATCAGTTTTTTAGACAAATCACCAACACCGTTAAGCTTTAAACATTTTAAGTTCTAAACGATTCACTTAGATTGTCAGTATACTGATCCACTTAAATTTTCACACAAAGTTCAACTGTTTCGAGATACGAGATTAATGTCTTAAGCACTTAAACTTAGTCGCGTGTCCCACCTCAGAATATACTCCAGTATCCAGATCCCAATATTCAGTCTTACAGGTGAATTATATACCACAGATGATATCTGTAAAGGGTTAAATGTGAGGGCCGTGAGAGCTCAGGCTATTGCTTCCGCAAAATTAGAGAGATGACGGCTTCGAATTAAGGTGTGTTCCCTTTAGAGAATCTTTTCTTCAACAGCACATGATTAGCATTTTGCAATGTTTCATCATTTTTTGTACTAAGGGTGGTGCTATATTTCAAGCAAGCGTAAAGTATTATACGGGGACTAGGCCATTGCTTCCGCAAAATCAGAAGTCCCGGGATAATACCCCAGATATCACTGAGTATAAAGACCTAGTATATCAGAAAGAGTGACCTTTCAAACAAGATTTCGGGGGTTACCCATATATTCTTGAGATGTTCCCCACGATATAAGCAAGTTTGAAATTTAGGTTTATATGTTGTCACAATCTACTGAATGTGTAAAAACCTACTGGCATATCATCAGTGAGACCATTTATCACATTTTTTAATTCTTAATTCTTTAGCGTGTTGTGATAGTCCACTGATGTACTATCATTTCCTCTTTTTACAACAAAACTCAATTTTTGATTTTACCATGTTTTTGCCTTTTTCAAATTTTCAATGTTTTTGGATTTTCTGAAATTTCTTACTCCCCCTAAAATGCAAAATCATTTAAAGGAAATTTGAAAATAAAACTGTACAAATAAAATGACAACTGGTATCAAATCGCTTCAATTCACCATCCATTTGGCATAAACAATCAGAACTCCCCCTCACAACAAACTATTTTCCCATTGTGATTTCAAAACACTTAAGTTTGTTTTAATCAAATGGTTTTTCCGAAAAATAAGTTTTGTTGATTTTACCACTTGTAGGATAGGGGATCAATTCATCACCTTGTTCTTTTAACCATTTGAAAAAGTTAACATTTTCAGATTAAAGCAACACTACCATATGTAGAAAATCAAGTACAAATTAATGTCCCTGATTTACCACTTGCAAGTCGAAATCACTTTCGTGAATTTCTCAATAAAGATGTCGATACCTGCTCCACTCTTACCAACCTGGGAGCTCCGGCAAGTCAGAATTTTAGTTTGAAAATGCAGTCACCTAATCCTGACCAGCCTTGGGTGATTTTGATTCAACTCTATTCCAACCTCCTTTTGATCTGTAAAATTCTTTGGCACCTTTAACCTTCCCATCAACCATCTTTCCAAAAATATGTTTAACTTTCGTATTGAAAGTCTTTTCAGCATCAAATTTTCCTTTACCAGTGAAGAATTGATCTGAAATCTCAAACCTACCTTTTGATTTCAAATTGTCTGCCCGCAATGGTGGAAAATTTTCATCGTTCAACTCAGGAACGGAATTCTCATTCTTTTTCTCAACAGATGACTCCTCTGATTTTATGGAATCAGATTCATTGTCAGAACTACTCTAAGATTTTACAACCCATCTCTGTTTCTTCAAATCAACTTTTCTTTTGTAAAAATGTTTTGAAACATCACCAGTTTCAAGAATCAAATTTTCAAACACTTTAGATTTCTCAGTTGGTTGTTTCTTTTCATTAACATATTTTTCTTTCAATTTTGAGTTAACAGAAACTCCCTGTTGTGTATTGTTGACAGTTCCAAGCAATATGTCCAATTTGATGACATTTGAAACATGTTCTTCTCTCAACTCTTTGCTCAGTTCTCATCCACATATTCTTTTTCTTTTCAGCAAGAAACTCTTGATTTGACTGTTTCCAGAATGGCTTCTTCTGCTCTTCTTCAGAACTTCATCCTGCAACAAATGTTTTTGGTTTATAATTTTTCTCATTTTTATAATTTTCTGAATAACTAAAACCAAGACCTTTCTTTTTGAAATTACTGTAATGGTTTGGTTTCTTTTGAAAACCGTAACCAGAACTGTAACATTTTTTCTTGTTCAATCTCTGTTTAACTCTTCAAGTGTACTTTTTAGGTTTTTCATCAAGATTTAATTCTTTTATTTAAGAAATATTAATTTCTGTTAATTTGAAAACCTGTTTGATCATTTTAGTTTTGACACTTCTTATTTGAAATTCCTCATCAGAATATAATTTGTCTGAATCATTCAAAGTATATGCCACTTTGATTGATCCGTCATTCAAATTAGATTTTGATAACATGAATTCTTTATTGTAAACCCGTTTAACCGGTAAACTCGGACTCTTTTATGATGAACTCGAACTTTCAGATTTAGACTCCGACTTTGACTCTTCATCCATATCCAACACCTGATCGACCACTTTCTTTAACAACTTAGACTCATGATCAGTGTCAGACGCTGTGAATGTGACATCAATATTGTCTGGTAACTCATCAATAATTTCAGACTTTAACTTGATGTTGAGAGCCTTATTTAAACGTTCTTCATTTGGTTTTCTGGGAGAATAACTATTCCAAATCGGAGGCGGACACTTGTTATACTTGACACTTTGTTTCTTACCAGTATCCGTATCTTCTGTCTTTTTATCCTGGAACGCTTCAAGACCTGCAACAGTAGGATAAACTCGATCAATCAAATAATCACAGGTTGTATAACTCAACAACAATCTTTTGATTCTTTCACTCTCAATTTTTTCAAGTTCCAAATCCTGCTTTAGCTTTGCACACTCTTCAATATACTCATTGATGACTTTCTGCTTTGTCATTAAAGTAGAACTCATCATTGTCATAGCAGCATCAACTTCTTTGTTTGTCTTGTTCAGACCATCAATTGTTCTGTTTAACACATCGTATGACTCTTTCACATACTTCACATCAGACAATAAATTTTCTTTCATCTTTTCTAATTCAACTATCTTCTTATCCTTCTCAGCACAATCTTTGCAAGATTCTAAACATTTCTGACAAGGTTTAATGATCTCAACTATCTTTTCAACTTCGACCATTTTCTCTACTTCAACAATTTTCTCAACTATCCTTTCCACTTCAACTACCTTTTCTTCACAAACTTCTATTTTTATCTCACATTTATCATCTTCAATTTTCTTTGTTGAAATTTCTGCAATTTCAGCTTTCTCGGCTTCCAGCTTTTCCTTTTCACCAGGAATTATTTTTGCTTCCAACTCTCTTTTCAATCTAGCAGCTTTCTTCTCATTCAACATCTTGATCTTATCTGCAAAAAAACAAATTAAAACAAAATGAGTCTAAACTTTTTCTTGCATTATTAATGCACTCTTCGTCGTCATCAGTATCATCATTACTTTCTGATGATCTAAAGATCTTTGTTCTTTTGACTCCTTGTTCTTTTAAGATTCAAGCAACAAGTCCTGAACCCAGTGGAATGTATTTATCCCAGCTAAATCCCTCTGCAACCTTTTCATCATCTTGGTCAATTATACCATAACAAGCTCTTTTCTCTTCAATGGTACGTGCATGTGCAGTTTGTGGTTGTTGAGCAATCTGATGAAAAATTGATTTTTGATAATAATTGTTTTTTCCATACTGATCTTGTCTTCCATTTGATTCTTTGTTTTTGCATTCACGCTTAAAATGACCTTTTTCTTTGCAACGAAAACAAGTAACCTTTGATTTGTCAAACCCTATCGGAGATGCACTAATTTCTCGAAAATCATCTCTTCCGGTGACTTGTGTAAATTTCTCTGCTCTTCTGACTGCACTGGCTAGACACCACTTGATGTCCATCAACTCAAGTTCCTCCGCATCAATTTGGTCATAATCCTCTTTGGTAAGCATCGGATTTCCAATTCTGCCAGCAATCAAACTTTCATATGATTCCAACATAGCAACGAGTGATGCCATGTGTTGCTTAGCTATTTCCGGAGAAAGATTTTGACCATTTTGAATGTTCAAGGTAACATTGCACTGCAAATTTGTAGAATTTTTTTGTTGAGGACTTGGTGTTGTAAAATTTGGATCAAAGCTTGAATACGAAGATGAAGGTCTACCACTTTGAGTCACATTACTTCCCTTTGTTTCAGAAGAACTATCAGCACTGAAACCAGTTTTAATCTTTGGGCTTGGAGTAACTTCAAATTTGTTTCCTCTGTAGTATAAACTCACATCTTGTTAAGCATTTGGATTAGACATGATAGCAGTTTTCTGGATATCTAACTCATGCTCTTCAATCTTCTGAATAAACTGTGCCAGATTCATATTTTCAGATTTTCTCATGTGTTTTATGATGAAGAAATAAGTTCCCCATTTCTGTTGTGGTAAAGCATCAGCTAGCTTATCTACCCATTCTTCGTCGTCTTTCTTTATGTCCAATCTTCCCATTTCCAAAACCAAATTACACTATCTATCAATGGTCTTTTTTGTTGTTTCTCCTTCTAAGGCTATAAACATATCAAATGATTTCTTCAGTAAAGCTCTTTTGTTCTTGATCATATCTGCACTTCCTTTAAACTTTTAAATCAATGCAGTCCAAATTGATCTTGCAGTACACTCATTTTGAAGCAAAACAAAGATATCTTCTTTAATCGCTTGTTGAAGAATACTAATCATCATTTATTCACTTGTATATTTCAATTTATCACTCTCTGAAAAGTCACAAAAAGCTTTCTCAAGTCCACGTTCCTTTTTTGGTTTCTCGTAATCTTTCTCTAATGAACACCATGCGTTAAACTTATAAGCTTGCACCCAGTTTTCAAATCGATTATGCCATCATTTAAAATCTTCAATGTACATAAGCTTTGGCGGTTTCTGATAAGTTCATGTCTCATTCTCATTGTACAATGTTTCTGCAGCTGTAACTGGTGCAACTGGTGTAGCAAATGCATTGTAGAATTCCTCTTCCATGATTCGGTAACTAATTTTTCAAAACAGACACTTTCAAACGAAATTCCTCAAGCAAAATAACCTTCCTCAAACGAAATCACAATTTGGTGCGGAATACCCTTTAAACGAAATACCAATTCGAATGGAATCAACTTTCACACGAAATCACTTTTGAAGCGGAATCTGATTTCGTGTGAAATAGCACGCTTTCAAACGGAATACCAATTTGAAGCGAAATTAGCTAATTTTGAGTGAAACTTTCAAACGAAATTACACTCTGAAGCGAAATTATCTAGTTCGAGCGAAATCAGGTAATTTCGTGTGAAATCAAGCAGGTAATTCCGTACGAAATAGTGCTGACGTCATCATTTTCGATATGTTTTTCAAGCAAAATTACCAATTTTACCAGTTTTAGATCGAATTAAGGTCCAATTCTTTCAATGATTCGTTAAAACACTGTTTCACTTATAATTTGTGAAATTCAGACCATTTTGACCGTAAAATACTGTTTAATTTTGAAAAGAAGGTGTAGAAGTCAGAAATTATGGCAGTTTTGGTAAGAACTCTTCTTCCTGAACTCTGATACCACTTAAATTTTCACACAAAGTTCAACTGTTTCGAGATACGAGATTAATGTCTTAAGCACTTAAACTTATTCGCGTGTCCCACCTCAGAATATACTCTAGTATCCAGATCCCAATATTCAGTCTTACAGGTGAATATACCACAGATGATATCTGTAAAGAGTTAAATGCGATGGCCGTGAGAGCTCAGGCTATTGCTTCCGCAAAATCAGAGAGATGATGGCTTCGACTTAAGGTGTGTTCCCTTTAGAGAATCTTTTCTTCAACAGCACATGATTAGCATTTTGCAATGTTTCATCATTTCTTGTACTGAGGGTGGTGCTATATTTCGAGCAAGCGTAAAGTATTATAGGGGGACTAGGCCATTGCTTCCGCAAAATCAGAAGTCCCGGGATAATACCCCAGATATCACTGAGTATAAAGACCTAGTATCTTAGAAAGAGGGACCTTTCAAACAAGATTTCGGGGGTTACCCATATATCCGAGAGATGTTCCCCACGATATAAGCAAGTTTGAAATTTAGGTTTATATCTCGTCACAATCTACTAAATGTGTAAAAACCTACTGGCATATCATCAGTGAGACCATTTATCACATTTTTTAATTCTCAATTCTTTAGCGTGCCGTGATAGTCCACTGATGTACTATCATTTCCTCTTTTTACAACAAAACTTAATTTTTTATTTTATCATGTTTTTTCCTTTTTTCAAATTTTCAATGTTTTAAAACATGACCATTGTTGCTATTTGAGCTTTGAACTTGATGACTTGAGATTGAAGCTTTCGGATTAACACTCGGATATGAAGAGAATCCACTACTGCTGTTTGAACTTTGATTAACTGATCCAGGTGAATTTTCTACACTAAAAGCAGTTTGGATTTTTGGACTTGCTTCGACATTCTGAACACTTCCTTTATAGTACATCTTAACATCTTGTTGAGCACTTGGATTGTTCATTCTTGCAATCTTTTGTTGTTCAAGATCTTATCCTTCAATCTTCTCAATGAACTGGGAAATTGTCAAACCATCATATTCTCCAGTATTCTTTAATATCATCAAAAATGTACCCCATTCTTTCTGAGGTAAAGCATCAGCTAATTTGTCAACCCATTCCTCACAATCATTGTTGATATTTAACAATGACATTGACCGTACTAAGTGACAATATCTTTCAATCACTTACTTTGTATCTTCTCCCGGCAAACTTGTGAACAAATCAAATTCTTTCTTTAGCAATGCCTTTTTACTCTTGATCATCTTCTCACTTCCCTCAAATTTAATTCGAAGTGCTTCCCAAATTGAACGTGAAGTCTTATCATGCTGAAGCAATATGAATATGTCTTCTTTAATAGCTTGCTGGAGTAAACTGATCATCATCTTTTCTGCTTTGTACATGTCTCCTTCTTTATCTGTAAATTCATAAATTTTCTTTTCAACTCCCAAGTCTGCACGTGGTAGAACATACTTTTTCTCAACACATTCCCAAGATCTCAAATGATTAGCTTGAACCCAGTTTTCAAATCGATCTTTCCAACCATAATATTCCTCAATTCCCATTAGCTTCAGGGGTTTTTGCATAATTCCAGTTTCATTTTCCATGTTCATGTTCTTAGCAATGTCAGCCGGAGTAGTCGAAGATGTAGCAAATGCGTTATAGAACTCTTCTTCCATGATTCGGTAACAAAACTCTAACACTCTCAAGCGAAATCAAATCTTTCACACGAAATAACACTCTCAAACGAAATACCTCTTCACACGGAATACCTTTTCAAACGAAATACCAATATGAAGCGAAATAACTAATCTCGTGTGAAACTTTCAAACGGAATTACAATCTGGTGCGAAATTAGTGATTTCACGCGAAATCACTCAAGCGAAATAACAATTTGGAGCGGAATAGTGATTTCGAACAGAATCACTCAAGCGAAATACTAGTTCCGTGCGGAATTAGCAGCAATTTCGAACGAAATTACGCTGATGTCATCATTTCGGTCATACTTTTGTCAAATTGATCAGGTTTTAGCTTGATTTTAGGTCTAATTCTCTCAAGGCTTTGTTAAAACACAATTTCACATATAATGTGTGAAATTCAAACCATTTTATCCATTAAAACTTGTTCAATTTTGAAAAGAAGGTGTAGAAGTTAGAAAATCTGATGAAATCAAGCTGAAAACGGTAGAACTCCTCCTCCTAAGCTCTGATACCACAAGTGGTTTGTTACCTACAAGTGGTATCAGAGCTCAGGAGGAAGAGTTCTTACCAATTCAGCTGCAAATTCTGATTTCTACACCTTCTTTTCAAAATTAAACAACTTTTCACGGTTAAAATCGGCTTATTTTCTCACATATTGTGTGAAACAGTGTTTTAACAAACCCTTGAAAGTTTCAGACTTAAAATCGGACAAAAACCTAATCAATTTTGGCAAAAACAGCTCGATATGATGACGTCAGCGGTATATCACCCGGAATAGGACCTTAATTTCGTTTGAAACCAGTATTTCACTTGAGTGATTCCGTTCGAAATCACTATTCCGCTTCAAATTGTTATTTCGTTTAAGTGATTTCGTGTGAAATCATTAATTTCGCATCAGAGTGTAATTCCGTTTGAAAGTTTCACACGAGATTAGTAGTTATTTCGCTTCAAATTGGTATTTCGTTCGAACTCGGTATTTCCGTGTGAAGAGGTATTTCGTTTGAGAGTGTTATCTCATTTGAAAGATTTGATTTCGCTTGAAAGTGTAAAAGTTTTGTGAAACTTGTTACCGAAACATGGAAGAGGAATTTTATAACGCATTTGCTACCACCCCGACTACACCAGCATCTGTTACTCAGAATTTGAACATGGAAAATGAAACGGGTACCATGCAAAAACCGCCAAAGCTCATGAACATTGAAGAGTATAAAGGATGGGAAGAACGGTTTGAGAATTAGGTACAAGCAAATTACTTGGATGCTTGGGAATGTGTGGAAACGAAATATGTTAGACCTTTGAATGATGAGGAAGAGTAGATTGCTATTAAAGATCTAAGTGTTGATGATAGAAAGAAATAAAAAAATGAAAAGATGATGATTAGTCTATTGCATCAAGCAGTTAAAGAAGATATCTTGGTATCACTGCAACACAATGGAAGTGCATATTCAATTTGGAGAGCGTTAAAATCGAAGTTTGTCGGTAGTAAAGAGATGATTAAGAATAAAAAATCACTTTTGAAGAAAGAATGCGATCTATTTCGTGGTTTAAGAACTGAAAGCACAAAGCAGATCATCGAAAGATATTGCAATTTGTTAGTTCAAATGAAGAGAGTGAGTATCATAAAAGATAATGAAGAATTGATTGAGAAATTAGCTGATGCTTTGCCACATGAAACTTGGGGCACGTATCTCATGATGTTGAGAAACAAGAAAGATTTTAGCAATTTAACACTGAATAAGTTCATTGAAAAGCTTGAAGCTCAAGAGATGGAACAAAGGAAAATCTCAAGAATGAAGGATTTTGATGGTGAACAAGATATTAGTCTTTATTACAAAGGAGGTGTTAGTAATAAAACAAACATGTCACCAAAGGTTGAGACTGCATTCAATGCTAAGAGTTCGTCTGGAGGATCATCTCAAGGATCAAACAGCAAAACGGGATTTTCTTCATATTCATCATTTGATCCAAACTTTTCAACGACCAAGAATGGCAAGAGATTACAATGCAATATTGTTTTGAATCTTGAAAATGGTGAAAATTTTTCAGAAGAGGTTGCAAAAGGTCACATGTCGTTGTTGGGAACTGTATTAGAATCATATGAAAGTTTAGTTGCAGGAAATATCGGGAATCCAATGTTGACGAAAGAGGATTACGATCAGATTGATGCTGAGGAGATGGAATTGACGGATATAAAGTGGTGTTTGGCAAGTGTGTTGAGGAGAGCAGAAAAGTTTAAACAAATTACGGGAAGAGATGATTTTCGTGATGCCAATGTTTCTACTTTAGGTTTTGATAAATCTAAAGTTACTTGTTTTCGTTGCAGGGAAAAAGGACACTTCAAGAGAGAGTGCACAAATCGAGAAGCAAGTGGAGCTCAAAATCCGTTCAACAATAATGATTACTATCGGAAAGCAATTTATTATCAAGTTGCTCAACAATCACATCAACAAGAGCCACAAACTGCACATGATAGGAAGGCAATTGAGGAATCATCAAAGAGAGCCTGTATGGTGAATCAAGATAATAAAAAGTCTACAAGTGGTTTCAGTTGGGACAAATATGTTTCAGCTGACTGTAAAGCATGTCTGATAAATCAAGATGATGAAAAATTACCAGAAGGGTTTAGCTGGGCAAATTTCAGTTTGGTTGATTATGATCCAAACAAAACTCCAAATCACAAAGCTTTTGTTGCTCGAGTTGCTGAAGATAGTGATAATGATGATGATTATTATGCAAGAAGAATGGAAAAGCATTTAAGAATGATGGAAGAGAGTGACAGTGATGATGAAAAAGCTAAAAAGAAAAAGAAGAAAGTTAAAAAATTTGTCAGCAGTGATGATGAAGAAGTTCGAGTGATAAGGAAAAAGGTCAAAGATATTCCAGTTTTCAAAGTTGAAGCTGAAGTCGATGCACAAAAGATTCCAGTAATATGTTAGAACTGTGAAGCAGTAAATAAGCAAAACAACACATTGATTCATAACTTGAACAGATTGAAAGAATCTTATGATGTTCTGAACAAAGCCATGAATCAATACAATCTGTCTAGCAGTGAACAAGCTACAGCAATGAAGACACTTCAAGGAGCTTTCACGACGAAGCAGAAAGTTGTCAACAATTACATTGAAAAGTGTGCTGTGCTGGAACAAAAACTAGAAACACAAAGAATTGAAACAGAGAGAGTTAATAGATTGTTAAAAAGTTACTCATGTACTTCTTATGTTATTGACAGGATTTATCCAACTGTTGAAGGCATGAAGGCATTTGATGAAGAGGAAGTATCTGAAGACAAAAGTTCTGAAACGAGGAAGGATACTGAAGTGAATGATTCTGGTAAGAAAAAAGGTTTTCGTTATACAAAGTGTCCGCCTCCGCTTGAAAATGGATATTTTCCTAGAAATCCAAATTCAGAAAGAGTCAAAAAGGCAACCAATTTAGTGTGGGAATCTGAACCATCTGATAATTTGCCCGACAACATTGATGTCACTTTTACATCGTCTGATACTGATCATGAGTCCGAGTTAATAAAGAAAGTGGTCGATCAGGTGTTGGATAAAGATGAAACCGAGGAGTCAAAGTTGGAATCAAATTCAGAGTCAAAGTCTGACACGTCAAGTCCAACAGTCAAAATTACAATAAAGAGTTTTTATTATCAAAATCTAATTTGAATGACGAACCAATCAAAGTGGCATATACTTTGAATGATTCTGACAAATTATATTCTGATCAAGAATTTCCAATAAGAGGTGTTAAAACAGAAATGATTAAAAAGGTTTTTAAACTAACAAAAATTAATATTTCTGAAATAAAAGATGTAAATATTTCTGAAAAACCTAAACCTTACACCTCAAGAGTTCAACAACGTTTAAACAAGAAAAAGGGTTACAGTTCTGGTTCAGGTTTTCAAAAGAAACCAAACCATAACGGTAATTTCAAAAGAAAAGGACTTGGTTTTATTTCACCGAAAAATCATAAAAATGAAAAAACATATAAACCAAAAACTGTTTTTGTTTTAGGAACATCAACTGAAGAGGAAAAAGAGTAGTTATTCAGGAATCAATCGAACAAAGAATTCCTTGATATGAAGCAAGAGGAAATGAATAAGGAAATTGCTCAAAGGAAAGAAACGAGAACCTGTTTTAAATGCAAAACAGTTGGTCATATTGCCAGGAATTGTCCAAAGGCAATCCAAACAAAACAGGGAGTTTCTGAAAAACTAAAAGAAAAGATTGTTGAGAATGAACCACCAACCAAACAATTCAAAGTTTTCAAAAATTCGAAGTTTGAAGTTGGTGAATGTTCAAAAAGGTTTTACAAGAGAAAAGCAAATCTTGACAACCACAAGTGGGTTGTTAAGAAATCTGATAGTAGTTCTAGCAATGATTCTGATTCGACAAAATCAGATGAGCTATTTTCAGGCGATGAATCTGAATCCTCAAAGTCAGAGGAGCCACAAGTTGAGTTAAAACTGGAAACATCAGTATCTCCAATGGATGATGTCAATTTTCCATCATTGAGGGCTGAAAATTTTAAACAAAAGATTGCCAAAGTTGAGATTTCAAATCAATTTTTCTCTGAAAAGAAAGATTTTGATGTTGAGAAAGTCTTTAACTCCAAAGTGCAAAATATTTTTGGAAAAATGGTTGATGGAAAGGTCAAGGGAGTAAAGGAATTTTATGAAAAGAAATTGAAGAAACCAGGTAAAATTGTGACATCCCAAGTCTGTGACTGGGATGGAACCTATTATGATGAGTGAAAAAGCAGTACTTGCCGGAGCTCCCAGGTTGGTAAGAGTGGAGCAGGAATCGGCATCTTTCTTGATAAATTCATGTTTGTGATATTTCGACTTACAAGTGGTAAATCAAGGACATTAAGTTGTACTTGATTTTCTACAAGTGATATTTGGTGTTTGAACTTAAAATTGTTACATTTTTCAAGTGGTTGATAGAACAAAGTGATGAATTGAACCCTTAACCCACAAGTGGTTTAAGAAATCAACAAATTTTTTTCCGGAAAAACCATTTGATTAAAACAAACATATGTGTATTGAAATCATAATGGGAAAATATTTTGTTGTGAGGAGGAGTTCTGATTGTTTATGTCAAGTGGATGGCGAATTGAAGTGATTTGATATCAATTGTCATTTTATTTGTATAGTTTGTTTTCAAATTTCTTTAAATGATTTTGCGTTTTAGGAGGAGTAAGTATTTCAGAAAATCCAAAAACATTTGAAATTTTTGAAAAAGTCAAAAACATGATAAAAGCTAATAAAAAAAAGAGTTTGTTGTAAAAAGAGGAAATGATCGTACATCAGTCGACTATCACAGGATGGTAAAGAATTAGAAAGTTAAATGTGATAAACGGTCTTAGTGATGATGTGTCAGTAGGTTTTTACACAATTAGTAGATTGTGTCGAGATATAAACCTAAATTTCAAACTTACTTATATCGTGGGAAACATCTCACGGATATATGGGTAACCCCTAAATCTTGTTTGAAAGGTCCTTTTTTCTGAGATACTAGGTCTTTATACTCAGTGATATCTGGGGTATTATCCCGGGACTTCTGATTTTGCGGAAGCAATGGCCTAGTCCCCGTATAATACTTTCTGTTTGCTTGAAATATAGCACCCCCCTCAGTACAAAAAAAATGATGAAACATTGCAAAATGCTAATCATGTGCTTTTGAAGAAAAGATTCTCTAAAGGGAACACACCAAAAGTCGAAGCCGTCATCTCTCTGATTTTGCGGAAGCAATAGCCTGAGCTCTCACGGCCCTCGCAATTTAACCTTTTATAGATATCATCTGTGGTATACTCACCTGTAAGACTGAATATTGGGATCTGGATACGGGAGTATATTCTGAGGTGGGACACGCGAATAAGTTTAAGTGCTTAAAACACTAATCTCGTATCTCGAAATAGTTGAAAGTTGTGTGAAAATTTAAGTGGATCAGTATACTGACAATCTAAGTGAACCGTTTAAAACTGAAAATGTTTAAAGCTTACCGGTGTTGGTGATTTGTCTCATAAACTAATATGATCCTCTTACACAAACTCACAAAAATATTGTTTGTAAATATTTATTTATAGCATTTCTTTCTTAGTTCAAAATTCCAAAAAGATTTTAGTGTGTTTTAGCATAAAATTTTGAAAAATACAAAAAGATTTTCGACAACTGATGTTGGAAAGCTGATTTTCAAAATTCCGGGTGCTAAACATGATGAACAAAAGGTTTGGGAGAATTTGTTTGTGATGTTTGAGATTAAAGATTTTTGAAAAGAAAAATGATATTTTTACAAGTGGTTCATCAGTGACTAACATTGTAAAATCATTTATTGATTTGTGTTTTCAAGTGGTAAGTAGAGAATAAATTTGTCAAATTTTAAATTTGTGAAATTTATTTCTGCGTTAAGAGTGTGCTTAAACAAAATAAAGAAATAAAACAAATTTAAATCTTTACAAAATGAAATACACAATCACAGTGACTTTTTCAGCAAGTTGTGAAAGTTCACAAACTGGCCAGTTTTTATGCTCTTTCAGCATTCAGCGATTACTGAGTAGGTACACAGTCACGAAGGATAAAACTAAGATCTCAAACACATTGGACATCCTCTGCGTATACTATAACTTAAGGGGGAGTCTGAAGTTGTAAGAGCCAGCCACAAATCTTGGGATAGAAGATTGTAGAGTCAAATTTCAGATCCTGATGTTCATGCAAGTTGATGATGCTGATGAACTTAAGGAAACAAGAGATCTGATCAAGAGAATAAGAAAGATTGAGCCAGGTCGAGATCCTGGAGATGAGAAGAGGACAGAGATTGAGGATGCTTTACATTGTTAGATACTTCACAAGAGGTCAAGAAGTCTGATAAAGATTGTAGTTTGAAGACTCGACACTGTAGACTTCGTCAACATTCGAGGGGGAGTCTGTTGGTGCATGCGTCTGTCGATTTCGTCTTGTATCGAGTCTTGTATATATATAGATAGATCAGGGCACGTAATACGAGAAAATTGTTAAATATGGGTTGAGAGGTAATTTCGCACGAAATCAGCTGAAGGCATTTCACACGAAATCACTAATTCAGCTCAGGAGAAAATAAGAGTTTTAGAAAATGAAAAATCTGTTCTTGAGAAGAATAAAATTGAAAATGAAAATGCAATAAATTCTCATCGTGAAAAAATCTCTCAACTTGAAAAAGAAGTTGAGAATGCTAGAAATAAAATTGTTGAGTTAGAAAAGACATTAAAAGGTTTTGTGACCTCGTCTGCATTGCTAGATCATATATGTCCAAAACCGATCAATGAAATTCCAATAAGTGACAATGTCACAAATTATGACAAAGTCATAATTGAGGATTGTGATGATAAAACTGATGATGAAAATGAGAAAAAGAAAATATTTTTGAAATTAAAAGAAAAATTTCAAGAAACTGTTTTACATTCTACTGAAAAAGGTGAATGCTCAACGCAAAAACCTGTAAAGAAAAATGTGGAACAAAAACAAAATGTTAAAAAACCGAAAAATTTTCAAAACAACAATAAAAGTTCATCAGTTCAATCATCCAATCATTATAAAAAACCACAAAAAGTTGAAAATCATAACTCACAAAAAGTTGGTAATAAGTGGTGCAGGTTTGACCACAGTGCTCAAAAGTCAAATCATTACAATGATAAAAAACTGATAAATGATCAGTACTACAAATCAAATCAGTGTTATAATTTGAGTGTCTAGTTTGAAAGTGGTGAATGGTACGATAACAGAGTGTGTTACAAATGTGGTTTTCAAGGACACATTGCTGTTAACTGCCAGAGTCAGAGATTTGAGACAAGAATATGCTATGAATGTCAAATCAAATGTCACATTGCAAGAGATTGCCCAATGAGATCAATGGGAAGATCGAGGACTGAATCTTAGAAAAAGGCGAAGAAATCAGTCAAACTCGAAGAAAAGCCCAAAGAACAGAAAGTAAAAGAACAGAAAGTGAAGCTTTCACAAGGGCAGAAACACAGACTGAGAAAGAAGAGAAAGAAAGCAAGGGAGTATCTTGAAAAGATTTTGTCCTCAGATACAACTGGTAAAACAGATAAAAGTTCTGGTGAATCGTCTTGCTCTCCAAAGAATGATAAGTCAAGCAAAATGAATTCATCAGATACAAATCTGAGGACAGAAGAGAGAGTAAAGAAAGAAAAAGTGGTTAATCAAAAGATTAACACTTCAAAGAAAGTGAGATTTTCACTTCCTGGCGATGAATTCGTTTCTTCGGAAACAAAGGTGCCACGTTTGGGCGATGAATCTGACTCGTCAAAGTCAGAAGAGCCACAAGTTGAGCTAAAAATTGAAACGTCAGTTCCGCCAATGGATGATGTCAACTTTCCACCATTGCGGACTGAAAATTTTAAACAAAAAGTTGGCAAAGTGAAAATTTCGAATCAATTCTATTCTGAAAAGAAAGAATTTGATGTAGAAAAGGCGTTCAATGGAAAAGTGAAAAATATTTTTGAAAAAATGGTCGAGGGTAAGGTAAAAGGGGTAAAAGAATTTTATGAATAAAAAAGGAATGATCAAACCCCGAGTGAAATTGAAAAGATCACACCCAAGGCTGGTCAGGCTTGGGTGCATGCATTCTTTGCTTAAAATCTTGACTTGCCGGAACTCCCAGGTTGGTAATTGGGGAGTAGGAATCGGCATCTTTCTTGAAAAATATCACAGATGTGAAGGGTGGTTGTTATGTGATATTTCGACTTACAAGTGGTTAATCAAGGACATTAGGTTGTACTTGATTTAACTATCTTACAAGTGGTATGATTATTGGAAATTGTTTTTTGTGATAAACCTACAAGTGGTTTAAAACAGTGTGATGAATTTAAACCCCATGTTTGTGAAATGGAAAACAAAACTATTTTTCCAGAAAAACCATTTTGATTAAAACAAACTTAAGTGTTTTG
Source organism: Helianthus tuberosus (assembly GCA_030545235.1). Lineage (NCBI taxonomy): Eukaryota > Viridiplantae > Streptophyta > Magnoliopsida > Asterales > Asteraceae > Helianthus > Helianthus tuberosus. The sequence continues at coordinate 139,771,220 of CM060411.1, read as the reverse complement.
AAATAATAATGGGAAAATAGTTTGTTGTCAGGGGGAGTTCTGAATGTTTAAGCCAAGAGGATGGCGAATTGAGGCAATTCTCATCAGTTTGTCACTTTGTTTGTATAGTTTACTATTTTATTTTTCAAATTTTCCCAGAAAATCAAAATTGAAACATATTTTGATTTTAGGGGGAGTAAGAAAATTTTTAGAAATTTTGAAAATTTGCAAAATACAAAAAGATGATAAAGTCTAAAAGTCAAAAACATTGAAAATTCAAAATGAGTTTTGTTGTGAATAAGAGGAAATGATAGAAAATCAGTGGATTATCACAGCACGCTAAAGAAATGAAATGTCAAATGTGATAAATGGTCTCACTAAAGATGTGACGATAGGCTCAGCTAGACTAGTAGATTTGCGATAATGATACAAACTTAAAAGAAAAATCCTAGTTCTAGTGGGAAACATGATTGAAAGCATAGTACTTAGTTTTGTCCTTCTTGATTGTGTGCCTACTCAGTAATCCCTGAATGCAAAAAGCATAAAAACTGGTTAAATTTGTGAACTTTCACATTTTTTGCTGAAAAATCACTGTGATTGTGTTTTCATTTTGCAAAGATTTAAACTTGTTTTATTTCTTTATTTTGTTTAAGCATTGGACGTCCTCTGCGTATACGTGAGTATCGTCCTGGTTGTTATTGCCTAAACGTTCTGCTTTATTTTCTTTGGTGTTTCGTTTAAGCTTTGGATCACCTCTGCGTATACGAGAGTATCGAACTGGTGGTTAAAGCCTAAACAATTTCAACTTGTTTTTATTTCTTATTTTGTTTAAACATTGGACTTTCTCTGCGTATACGAAAGTATCGGCCTGATTGTTAATGTTTAAACATTCTGAGTTGTTTTCGCACATATCACAGTTGATGAAAGTTTAAAGGCATTACTTGAGTCAGTGTATTGCATGATGAGGGGATATGCTGAGATCGTGGGGTCCATAAGAATTTAGTACAAAATTAATATATCTTAACGTATCAGTAAGCATTTCGAAAGTTTTTAGATTGAGTTTAAGAGGACAACTATATCGTCAATCAATGTGAATCGTTTAGAACTTAAAATGTTTAAAGCTTAACGGTGCTAGTGATGTGTCTCAAAAACTGATATGATCCTCTCACACAATCTCACAAAAAATATTGTCTGTAAATATTTCTTTATTGCATTTTAATTCTGCTTTTCATTAAACAAAAATCCAACAAGATTTTATGTGTGTTTTAGCATAAAATTTTGAAAAATCAAAAAGATTTTACTTCATCTTATTTTCAACAACTGATGTTGAAGAGTTGATTTTCAAAATTCCAAGTGCTAAACATGATGAACAAATGGTTTGGGAGAATTTGTTGAAGATGTGAAATAATTTTTGAAAAGTTTAAATGGTTCATTAATTTGAATCAAAATTTGAATGTTACTAATTCAAGAGGTTAAGTAGAGCTTATTAGCGTCAAATCTGTTTATCTTAAAAGTGGTTAAGATTTGTGCAGGTTAAAGACCAGGTTTCTGATCCTGATACTACGGAGAGCCAGGATACAATCCAGAACCTGTGAAGAGCTGAACAGAGTTTGAGCCAGGATTCGATCTCAAGGCGATAGCTAATTCCAGACGGCGATCCCAGCTTGATGAAAGGGGGAGTCTAACGAGGTTAGAACGAGAGATAGATCCTGGAACATGGAGTGTTGATGCTAAAGAAGAGAAGATAGAGTTTGTGGATTCTTTTTAGCGTCAAATTCTATGAAAAAGAGAAGACCGATCAAGACTGAAGAGTTGACATGCTGAGCACTCGTACCGAACACTTCGTCAACATCCGAGGGTGAGTCTGTTGGTGCATACGTCTGTCGACTTCGTCTCCGTTCGAGTCTTAGATTAGTATTGAAAGATCAGGGCACGAAGTTCGAGAAATATGTCAAAAATAGGTTGGCAAGTAATTTCACATGAAATTACAATTGGTAATTCCACACGAAATTACAAGGTAATTTCACATGAAATTAAAATTGGTAATTCAACACGAAATTAAAATTGGTAATTCCACACGAAATTACATGGTAATTTCGCATGAAATTACAATTGGTAATTCCACACGAAATTACATGGTAATTTCGCATGAAATTACAAGTGGTAATTCCATGCGAAATTAGATGCCAATATATATGGGTGTCATGCTTCTCATTTGGTACGGAATTAGCTGTGGTGTAACAAAGTGCTGTCAAAATTTCACCGTGTATTCAAGTCTAAAATCAATGAGAAGCTTGTTTTAAGTATCATACTCTGTTTCTACTCATTTCTACACTGATTCTAGGCTGTTTGTTTGTTTCCGCCTCTCAAACAGTTGTGTATTGTCTCTGATCGACTCATTTGGTCGTGAATACAATCCTACAGTGATTCATGGTGAAAATCAGTGTTTTTGGTGGAGAAGATGACGAGAAAGTGAGTAATGATGATGATTGTACAAGATTTAGGAAGAATCACTTACGAAATAGCCTTGAATCGATAGAAAAGTGCTTGAGAACGAGCTGGGAGCGAGTTGGGTTGAATGGTGCTGTCACATCAGTGAACATTGATGTGACAGGCGGGTATTTATAGTGTGAGAGGGAGTAAGGCGGTGGAACGAGCTGTCGGATGGCCAGTTGATCGGATGGCCATCCGGACAGATGTCCATTCGATCAGACGGCTTGTGCAAGTTGGTTTTCCAACTTCCGTTTCGTGCGTTAAGCATTTCGTTGCGTTTGAGCGAGTTGCGAGTAAGCGTTGCGATGAGATAACCTCATAACATTAAACAAGTAATCACACAAGTAACACACATAATACGTAAAATGCATAAAAGTAAATCTGCGTTTCGAGTTGCGATGAGATTGCGATAGCGTTTAGTATAAACATGCGATGTAATATGCGATAAAATGCGTTAAATAGTATGCGTTTAAACTGCGTTAAATGCGATAACTGCGTTTTGAATGAGCGTTGTGAATGCGTTGTAAAACATAGTTTAAAATATCGTTTAAACCAATATATCGATTACCGCAAAGGGTTAAACAATTATCGAATCTCGAGAGTACAAGGCAATTAAGCAATAATTAAGCAAGAAATGGTAGATCTGTCAATTCTTATTATAACGACCCGAAAGGTCAGGTTGTTACAACCGGTGCCGCTATCTGGGCAGTCCCCATTCTTTTCATGTTTTCAACCAATTTATTCCCTTTTCGAGGCACGTTTCGACCGTATTTTACATGAACAATCATAAGGGGTTCCCACATGCACCATTCCATTCACTCACCATACATAACCCTTTCCAAAACGTTACCCACCCGTCTTAATACTAAAATTTACCAAACTACCTTGATTAAGTCTTGGACAGAACACACGTTTTGTACAAGCTTTTGGTTTGAGTTTAAGTATTCCCATCCATGATTGAATCCCTCAACCATAGGCTCTGATACCAACTTGTAATGCCCAAACTTTTTAAGATCAAAATCGAACCTTACTAATTGAGAAAAATGGTCCCGATTCAAGATCATCAAAAGGATTCGAGTTTAACATGTCCAAGACTAGTTAGTTACATATATGATATCCACAACATACCTTGCTTACATAAACAAGCTTAAAAAGGTATTTCAAACATCAACAAAACACCTTGGCCAAAATATTTTCATACACAAAAGTTTTTTTATCATTAGTAAGCATTAGAATTATATTTTTTATCATCTTCCTCTTAGTTTCTTGTCTCTATTTATATGTGTCCCTTTTTTTATTTATTGCATTAGCAAACGAAATATCTATATCTAAAATATGGTTATATTAATTACTTATGAAGTATAACCGAACCATGATTAACCCCTATCGGTTATGTTTACGGTTAACACTTTTAGATTAACCGAATCAGCGGTTAACCAAAATTTATTTTATTAGCCGCCTAGAATTTTTATTTTTGTATCAGTGATAGGGTACCTTCTAAAACCAACACCAAACGGCATGGCCATCCCAAAACCACTATCACAAGCCTAACTGTAACGAGCTTGAACCTAAAAACAAGCTCGTTAAGTAAACTAGCCTGAGCTCAAGCCAGCTCATGAGTTTAAACGAGACATTGTTAAAATAATTTTTAATTAATATATTAGATATATATCACTTTTCATAAGTCCGTACAATTTTTTCTCTTTAACAGTTTTCAAGTGTTTCCCATGATTTGCTATTAGAAATTAGCCATAATGTCCATATTACATAAACAATAATTGCTATAGGAAATTATCCCATATGTTTATATAATGTTTTTTTCATGACTCTAAAAAGATGACACCCAAAAACAATTTCATAAATTTATTTAATTTTGTACAACCATGACATTTTTTTCTTGACATGCATTTAAATGTCATAAAATAAGTGTGTGTCATTAATCACGTGTCAATATAGATCTTGTTTTTTATGACGATAAAAGGATGACACACAAAAAAGCATGTCATAAATATATTGAATTTTGCAAAACCATGACATTTGTTTTCTTGACAGACACTTTCGAATGTCATAAAATGAGAGTGTGTCGTTATTTGCGTGTCAAGATTAATCTTGTTTTTTTTATGATGCTAAAATCATGACACACAAAAAAGAATGTCATAGATTTATTAAATTTTGTAAACCATGACATTTTTTTTTTCTTGACATACGCTTTTGAATGTCACAAAATATGCGCGTGTCATTGTTCGTGTGTCAAGAAGAGTGTATTTTCTAGTAGTGTGAACATCTTAGCATCACGGAAGCGCATGTATGTGTGTGCTCATTCTAAGCTCGTCACGACCCTACGCCAAAGATTTACCTAGAACATTTCAACAAGAATTAGTACTAATATGTTCCAACAAACAAAAATCATTTCTTTTTTCCATCTTGATGACCAATGGTCAATCTTCTAAAATTTCAATCTTTAAAATACTAAGTTCCTACCATAGTTTAGTGTCTTCTTGACCCACTTCGTTCTTTTCATTCTAAGATTCATTCTAAGCATACAAGGGGTCCAATTTCTTTCACCCAATAATATCCAAGATCTACATCTTGGTTTTCATTCATTTTTCATTCTTCGCCCAAATTGACCTGTTTCAATGGGTCAACTTTATACCACTTTATTACCACTTAAAAGTCAACATTCCACATAAAACTTTAACTTAATGGATACTACCAACTATCAATAAACTAACTTGTAAGCTAGAAGAACTTACCTCGATCTTGCATTCCTTGTTGCCATGTATTGCTTGATCTATCTTCTTTCATTCCTACACTTAATGAATTTATACTTAGTTTTCATGAATTCATTTCGTTACATAGTTATAAAACCAAGATGCTATGAAAATCACCAAATACAAGGATTCTTACATTCTAATCATGCACATCAATAGTAGTTGTCACAAAATCCCATAACTTTACATTCAAGCATTTCATCAAACACTTGGTGGGCATCCATATTTACATTCATTCAAGTTGCCTATTAACTAGCAAATTGACATGTTTACACTACATATCATATTTCATTAATCATAATAACATTAAATCATCATATCTCCATATTGTATTTAACTAACATCACAAATTCTAATCTGAAACACCAATTTTGTCGCAGCCCCCCACCCTTGTCCCAGGAGCGGGCGGCCTCGAGACACACAGAGCGGGTGCTATCAGTGTTTATTAATTTGGCAGCGGAAATAAGACATTAGGACCGTAGTTAGGAAATATTTATCAGAGTTTAAAACACCAAACTTTTATAATAAATAAATGGGATAAAACCCAAGTTTCAATTACAATACATTTATAGAGATAAATCCTAATTATTTGAAAGTAAAATCTCCTTTTTATTTAGGAAACTTTTATAGCCATAACTTTAAGCCTTCAGTGCACTCTAGCTGGCTTATATTAGCTTCACATTAAGTTACCTGAAACGCGTTTTAAAAAGGTTTTATCAGCAAGAAATACTGGCGAGTACATCCTAGTATAATCAAAGCAGTTTTATAACTTCACAGTATTGAGAGCGATTACAATGTCTATATCTACCCAATTACTCATTCAGTACTGTCAATCCTGACATGTGGTCTTATTACTCATTGGCTAACTCTTTGTCCAATAGTAACGAATTAAAGTAATGTATACAAAACGCCAACATACCGGCAGTAATTGTAGAATACATCGACTCAATCATTGTTAAGTATAATTTAAAACATTTGAGGTTTTGTAAAACAGTTTGGTAGAAAAAGAGAATGACTAACATTGCTTACTTAGATAATAATATAGCTTCCTGATGGTTCTCCATGTTATTATCTATTAAAAATTAAACAATGCACACGTTTTAGTAAGATAACCCAAATCACATGAGCCGTACAACACGAGACAGAACTCCAACGAACTGAGTCAGGCAGAGCCTTGACATGCGTTACGGAGCCCTAGATCAATCGGGTAGGGTAACAAATACGTAATCGGGGGTTATAATAGTTACAACGAGGCAGAGCTTCACTTTTTAGGGGTATAATACCCGAGTATTAAAGCACTGGAGATTTGTGAGAGAATTAAAAATTGAACGGTATGCAGAATGAGGCCTTCGGATCCTTTTATAGGGTTGATCGTATGGCGGCTCGCGCCACGTGACGCCCTACTTGTCACACCCCAACTGATGGCGGAAACATCGGGGCGCGGCACTGAGCGAAACAGATTGTCCATGAGAAATCCATAACAACTAAATTACCAGATATTTAGATATTATGTCCTATACCATAACATACCAAAGTAAACAGTTATTACAGACCAAATATCTCAAAGACAATAAATTGTTTCGATAACTCAGAATTTAAATTGTATGTTTCTAGACTCCATCCTAGCTCGATTCTAGCAAGTAACAAGCAAAGCATCCTAAACACTTGTCACATACATTAAAATAGAGGTCAATACACATAGTGTAAAGGTGAGCATGCAAGTTTAATAGTATAATAGATTGCGAAAAGCATTTACGCATAACCAGCATGTAACATGCATCAATGTGAAGCTAGTAGGTTATCGACAATGAAATATGCACATACGTGACTGCGAGTTGTAGAGTGTGCAACACATATCACCACTGTGACATGTGAAGAAATACCCTTAGCAACCCCCGTCCACGACAGGTGCTGAGTCCAAACTATAGTACTATCGTTGCTAAGGTTCCAGGAAACAATCACTGTGTAAACATAACATACAAGCATTCATCGAGTAACACGTATAACATGCAAAGTCGGTTAGCGTATAAAAGTGTTTGCGTTGTGTGTTTGATGTGATTTAGTATAAGTAACGTATATAACACCCAAAAGTGCGTAAAGCAAAAAGGGATCAAGTATACTCACAGATAGTGTTTAATAAATAAACACTCTCTTGGATTGAAGGGAACGCTGAGAGATTAGCCTGAACAGTTAACGATAGCATAAGCAAAGAGAGGCATGTAAAACGGTGCAAGTGATACAAGTGACGAAGGGTCATCCGATCGGATGACAATCCGAACGGATGGTCATTCGATCGGATGACAATCCGTTCGGATGGTCATCAGGTTGGATGGCCATTCGGTCGGATTGCCACTCGGTTGGTATGGATGTGTTTGTGTATGATGGCTTTGAAGTTTTTCGTTGTAGCATTTTGAAAACAGAGAAGTATCTCTACCTTTCAAGTCATCCGGTCAAACGGCCGTTCGATTGGATGGCAATCCGTCCAGCGAGGCGTTTCTCAGAGAACAAGTTCATAGCAGGATTGTCATTCGATCAGATGGTCTACCGATCGGATGGCAATCCGTTTGAACTAATGACCTTTGAAAATTATGAAAATGTTTAAGTGTTGAAACCTAGTGTCGTCCGATCGGATTGTCGTTCGATCAGATGGCAATCCGATCGGACGGCAATCCATTCCACAGTCTGATCGTTTGAAACTTGAAATATTTTGCTAAGTTTTGAAATGTTTGCGGTTTGATCGAGACAGTATGACAACGTGTTTAAACAACAGGAACCCCACCAAGTCTAGATTATCTGATCGGATGGGAATCACCTCAATCTGATCTGTTAACTGTTTGTGACGGTTTATTCATGTTCAACCCAGAATCGGTTGTCTATTTGAAAGGAATCAGATCTCAGATCGACACTTTTCTAGAAAACGAGTAGAAGGCCTGAATGAGTTCCGATCCTATCGGTTTTAAGTGCATTGAGTGTAAAAGAGTTGAAAGAAAGTGATGAAAACCTCTTTCAAACCTTTTATCCTTGAAAATGTTTAGATTTATGCGAAATCAGTGTTTAAACAAGTTGTAATCCTTTAGATCTGAGTTGTTCTTGGTGGAATGAAGCCAACTCTTGAAGTTCATCAGAACCCCATGATGACATCACCCTAGAACACCTCAAATCGGGCAGATTTCATGGTTAAAAGTGAAGATTCAAAGGTGAAAGTGATGAAGAAGTGTGTATAGATCATAGAAGTACAAGATTTGTGGTAGAAACTTACAAGATTCGTGAGAAATCAAGAGAAAAGATTCCAGAAGAGGAAAGTGATGAAGAAGTGTGTATAGATCATAGAAGTACAAGATTTGAGGTCGAACGAGAGAGCTGTCACATCACTGTTTGTAATATGACAGTAGGTATTTATAAGATTCCAGAAGAGGAAAGTGGTGCAGGTGTCGGATCGGATGGCAACCCAATCGAATGGCCATCCAATCGGATGGTCATCCGTACGAATGTCCATTCGATCGATTGGCTCCGGTGAGTTGCGTTTCGATGTTTTGTTTCGTGCGTTGAGTTTTGCGATGCGTTGCGTTGCGAGTAAGCGGTGCGATAGTATTAAACAATAATTACATAGATAACCTAACTAACACACAACAATATAAATAACCTTAAATATTGAGTTTACGATGAGATTGAGTTGCGACAGAGTTGCGATTGCGTTTTCGATTAACACCTTTAAACATATCATCTACACACACAAGTAACACGTAATAGCACTCACACGTAAAACAATATCCAGAACACATAATTCGAGTTGCGATGTGATAGCGATAAATAGATTAGCGATAAATAGAAGTTAAACCTTGATTATTAATAGATACTCCACATAATACAACTAAAGTTCACAAATTAAAAGATTCGATTACAAGTCAAAGAGTACAGTCAATAATTAAGCAAGGAGTGAAAGATCGCAATTAGCAATCTTTTCTTTCTTTGACTTTGACTTCGAAGTTGCGGGGTGTTACAGCCTCCCCTACTTTTGGGAATTTCGTCCCGAAATTAAGGCGCAGGCATAACAAAGAGCTGTGGATACTTCGCCTTCATGTCACTTTCGAGTTCCCAGGTGAACTATGCGCCGCTTTTGCCTTCCCAGCAAGCCTTCACAAAGGGAATGCGTAAGCGCCTGAGTTTCTTGGTGTCTCGGTCCATGATCTCAACAGGCTTCTCCACGAAGTGTAATGTTTCATCCACTTGTATGTCCTCAAGTGGCACTTGTAAATCCTGCTCGGCCAGACACTTTCTGAGGTTCGAAACGTGGAAAGTCGGGTGGACGTTGCTAAGTTCCTCCGATAGTTCGAGTCTGTAGGCGACTTTGTCGATCCTTTCTAGAATCTTAAAGGGTCCAACATATCGAGGCACGAGCTTTCCCTTATTGCCGAATCTGATCACACCCTTCCAAGGTGAAACCTTTAGGAGTACGTGATCGCCAACATCAAATTCAAGGGGCTTGCGGCATCTATCGGCGTAACTTTTATGACGACTCCGAGCTTTCAGCAGATTGTCTCGAATTTGGAGGATTTTGTCATTCATTTCTTGCAATAGCTCAGGACCGGTTATTTGCGAGTCTCCGATCTCGTGCCATTCAATAGGAGATCGGCATTTTCTTCCGTATAATGCCTCAAATGGTGCCATTTGGATGCTAGAATGATAACTGTTATTGTACGACAATTCGACCAAAGGTAAGTGCGCGTCCCAATTAGCACCTAAATCTATGACACACGAGCGAAGCATCTCTTCTAGGGTACGAATCGTTCTTTCAGTCTGACTGTCGGTTTGGGGAAGGAAAGCGGTACTTAGATTCAGAGTAGTTCCAAGAGCATACTGAAACATTTCCCAAAGACGCGAGGTAAACCGACCATCGCGGTCAGAGATGATATCACGAGGCGTCCCGTGTCGACAAATGATCTCGTCGGTGTAGATTCGGGATAATTTTTCTACCTTAAAGTCTTCTCGTATCGGCAGAAAATAAGCAGATTTAGTCAAACGGTCAACGAAAACCCAGATGCTATCGTGACCTGATGGCGTGCGTGGAAGTTCCGTTATGAAGTCCATAGCTATACTCTCCCATTTCCACATAGGGATCTCGGGTTGGACGAGTAAGCCAAATGGTCTTTGCTGCTCGGCCTTGACTTTCGAGCAAGTCAGGTACTTCGAAACATAAATATCGATATCTTTCTTCATGCCCGGCCACCAGTACTTGTAGCGAAGGTCCTGGTACATCTTATTGGCACCTGGATGAATAGAATATCGAGACTTATGGGCTTCGTCCAGCAGAATTTGTCATAAATTGGTGTGCTTGGGGATCCAAATTCTGTCTAGATAATGGAATATACCATTCGATTTATTCACCAACTGTTCGCCATTGTGGAGAATCCTTTCCTTCTTTAAAGTACGTTTGGTAAAACAAGCATGTTGAGCGTCACGGATAAGAGCTTCGAGATTGTGTTGTGCTTGGATATTACGAACGCTATGCAAATAGCTTCGTCTGCTTAGCGCATCGGAAACGACATTTGCTTTGCAGGATGATAACGAATCTCATAGTCGTAATCATTGAGAAGTTCAACCCATCGGCGTTGGTGCATATTCAGTTCCTTTTGGTTCAAGATGTGTTGCAGGCTCTTATGGTCTGTGAAGACCGTACACTTGGTACCATAAAGGTAGTGTCGCCAAATCTTTAATGCAAAAACAACTGTACCAAGCTCGAGATCGTGGGTTGTATAGTTCTTCTCGTGGATCTTGAGTTGACGAGATGCGTAGGCGATAACCTTGTCCCGTTGCATGAGAACACAACTGAGGCCAAGGTTCGAGGCATCGCAATAGACTATGAAGTCATCGTTTCTGTCGGGTAAAGCGAGTACAGGAGCATTGCAGAGCATATGCTTGAGAGTTCGAAAGGCAGTCTCTTGTTTAGTTCCCCAAACAAAAGGCTTGTCTTTATGCGTGAGATAAGTAAGCGGCACAACGATTTTAGAGAATCCTTAGATAAATCGGCGATAATAACCCGCTAGTCCGAGAAAAGAACGGACCTCAGACGGGTTCTTGGGTGTAACCAAACTCTTAACAGCTTCGATCTTCGCGGGGTCGACATGAATACCTTGACTATTGATAATGTGACCGAGGAATTGAACCTCCTCCAGCCAAAATTCACCCTTGGAGAACTTGGCATAGAGTCGATTCCCTTGGAGTAATTCGAGAACCAAACGTAGATGTTGCGCGTGTTCGGCTTTTGATTTGGAATAGATCAGGATATCATCGATGAACACGATGACGAAGCGGTCGAGAAATGGCTTACACACACGATTCATCAGATCCATGAAAACCGCGGGTGCATTGGTTAAACCAAAGGGCATAACAACGAACTCATAGTCGCCGTATCGAGTGCGAAAGGCAGTTTTCGGTATATCTTCCTCCTGAATTCATAACTGGTGATAGCCTGAGCGTAAATAAATCTTCGAGAAACATGTAGCACCTTGTAACTGATCAAACAAATCATCGATTCGAGGCAGGGGATAGCGATTCTTGATAGTCAACTTATTCAACTCCCTATAGTCGATGCACATCCAGAACGATACGTCCTTCTTTTTGACGAAAAGGACCGGTGCGCCCCACGGAGAGGTGCTAGGGCGAATGAAGCCTTTGTCAAGAAATTCTTAGAGTTGACTCGAGAGTTCACGCATTTCAGACGGAGCGAGTCGATAAGTAGCTCTAGCAACAGGATTGGCTCCATGAATGAGGTCGATGAGGAAGTCGATATCATGACTCGGAGGTAAACCAGGTATATAATCAGGGAAGACGTTAGAAAAATCACGAACCACAGGCACCTTATCCATTGCCTTAACTTCCTTTTTCTCCGCTACTACAATGTGCGCAAAGAAAGCTTGGTATTCCTTGCGGAGATACTTGCTAGCCTGCACACACGACATGAGTTGAAGTTTTTTCGATGCGACTTCACCGTAAACAAACAATTAATCACCATTAGTGAGCGAGAAACGAATCATTTTATCAAAGCAAACAACTTTAGCACGATTTTCACGAAGAAAATCCATGCCTACTATGATGTCAAAACTTTCGAGCTGCATCGGAATAAGGTTTATAGGGAAGACGTGATTGTTAAGTTCAAGTGTACAATCACGTAGAACCGAATTGACAGCGACGGTTCTTCCAGTGGTAACTTCAACATCGAACGTCGAGGGGAGATGGGCACGCTTACGATTAAAGAGCTTTTCGAATTCAAGCAATACAAAACAATTATCTGCTCCAGTATCAAACAAACATGAAGCATATATACCATTTACGAGGAACGTACCATTAACCACGTTGTTGTCTGCTTGAGCCTGGCAGGCGTTGATGTTGAAAGCACATCCGCGGGCTGCTGGGTGCTGCTGTTGCTGAGGCTGCTGTTGTTGATGTTGTTGTGGCTGCTACTGTGGCTCTTGTTTCACCACTCTATTGGGGCACATGTTTGCAGAGTGGTTGGGATAACCACATGCAAAGCAAGCTCTAGCATGAGCAGTGGGTGTAAGAGCTGCTTGTTTGCCCTAGGGAGCAGGAAGGAGAGCTTGTGGTGCAGGAGCTTGACCTTGAGCTGGAGCTGGAGCTTGGCGAGGACCGGTACGGCAATTAGCAGTAAAGTGGTCGTACAGGTTGCAGTGAACGCAGAATCTGCAAGCAATTCCAACCGGGTGATGGTAAGTACAAGTAGGGCAGAGCGGGTGAGGACCAGTATATGCACGCTTGGCTGGCGGTGAAGTGATCACTGGTATCGCTACTTGGCTGTTCTGGGGTTGCGGTTGAGCAGCGATGGCTTGGAGCGGAGCAACGGCTGTAACAACGCAATTCTTGCTACTGTTGTTGTTGTTCTTTCTCTTGCAGTGGGAGGACTTTGAAGCTTGTGGTGCGGTGGCGGTTTCAGGGGTGGGAACATCGGTAACTTGATGGAGATTCTTGGAGGCTTTATCAAAGTAACCAGCCCGAACTCACTTGTCATTAATCTCGGCAGCGAGCAAGAAGGTCTCTTCAATAGTTGTCGTCTTGGCGGCTTGCATGAAATCAGCCACACAATCCGGTAGAGCACGGATGTATTTCTTGATGGTGATCTCGAGGGTAGTAACTTGGCCCAGACAAATGATACTCAGCTGCTTGAAGCGGGCAGTTAAACCAGCATTGTCGCCACCCTCTTGTTTGATGTGCCAGAACTCGTCCTCCAGCTTCTGAAGCTCGTGGGGAGGGCAGAACTCCTTCATCATTATGTCCTTCAACTCATCCCACGTAAGCCCATAGGCTGCATCATTTCCACGCTTGTTTCTTTCGGCAGTCCACCAGTCCAGAGCCCTGGACTGGAAAATGCTAGTGGCGTTAATAGTGCGGAGATTATCAGGACAGCAGCTTTGGTGCAGGGTGACTTCAATAGAATTAAACCATTGAAACATGGTCGTTGGTCCATCTTCTCCGGTGAATTCTTTGGGTCCGCATGCTTTAAACTACTTGAAGCTAAAAGTACCACGGGGAGAATCAGTCCTGGACTCGTCAGAGGACTTGCTAGCGTTTTCATTCAGCTCGCTACCAATTTGCAGGATAACTTTAGCCATCTGCTTAGCGACTAGAGCAGTGATACGTTTGTCCTCGTGATTGCGACGAGCGGAGCGAGCAGTGTGAGATCCGAATGACGACATTGTCTGCAACAAACTTCACCACAGGACTCAAACACAATTTTAATTAAGTCGAGTATAGTCTATTATCTCACCACAAGCTACTTTTATATAACGCACAGGAACACGTCTATTCACATAGTCACGTAGGCACATAATCCACATTAGCACATAGGCACATTGTCCACGTAAGCACAGAAGCAAGTAATCCATTATATTTTGCATGTATTAACCTACATATATTGCACGTATTCACCTATCTTTCACAGCTGCGTAAGCGATCGAGGGTTGCAAGTGCGATTAGCGAGATTGCGAGTAACATAGCACGCGATTTGTTAGCTTATTGAGATAGATGTGTAGTGCGAGTTGTGTGTGTCGATCAAAGTGAAAGTGAAAAGCGTATTAATCACCAAAAATCGAAACACATAAATGGGTAGAACCACATAAAACACATAAAATTCCACATAAAAGCGACAAATCTCAGGGTTAGCGGCGGCGAAATCCAGAATTGAAAACACATAAAATCGAGAATAGATTGTCTGCAGCTGATAGACGTCGACTACCCAAAGTGATTCGACTATTCGCATGGACTTTAAGTGCACTCTTTGGCCTTCGGGACTGTGCTCTCGCCTCGATTTGGGCGAACTACACTCATCCTTCCAGTTACAGCGCGACTCAAGTCCTTGGAGTCCGTCGACACTTTGGTGAGAGTTTGTAAAACCACATTAGAGAGCGGAATAAGTCGTCAAGATTCGGGTTTCACCCCTAACTTAACAACTTTATTCCTGTTTTGATGAGATAGAGAGGAAAATTTGCGTCGAAGTATGGATTTCACTCCTGATTCAACGCAAATTCTCGTGTTTATAATAAAAAGTTGCGTCGAACAAGCGATCTGATCGAGAGTTTGCGGTTCTCACACCTAGTCTCGATCTAATCACTCGCCCAAAATAGTTTGTGGTGCAAGCCTTAGGAAAGGCTAAGTGATAGTATACGGTGAGTGTGAGCGAGAATAGCAAGTAACCTCGTGCAAAACCCCTATAGGGTTCGCACAAGTTGGTATGTTGGTACTTAGACTATAGACTAGGTCGTTTCTAAGACATCGACCTGGACTAGGTTGAGTCTTGCCTAATTCCCTATAGTTATGGCTTTGATACCAATCTGTCACACCCCAACTGATGGCGGAAACACCGGGGCATGGCACTGAGCGAAACAGATTATCCAGGAGAAACCCATAACAACTAAATTACCAGATATTTAAATATTATGTCCCATACCATAACATACCAAAGTAAACAGTTATTACAGACCAAATATTTCAAAGACAATAAATTGTTTCGATAACTCAGAATTTAAATTTTTTGTTTCTAGACTCCATCCTAGCTTGATTCTAGCAAGTAACAAGCAAAGCATCCTAAACACCTGTCACATACGTTAAAATAGAGGTCAATACACATAGTGTAAAGGTGAGCATACAAGTTTAATAGTATAAAATATTGCGAAAAGCGTTTACGCATAACCAGCATGTAACATGCAGCAAGGTGAAGCTAGTAGGTTATCGACAATGAAATATGCACAGACGTGACTGCGAGTTGTAGAGTGCGCAACACATATCACCACTGTGACATGTGAAGAAATACCCTTAGCAACCCCCGTCCATGACAGGTGCTGAGTCCAAACTATAGTACTGTCGTTGCTAAGGTGTTAGGCAACAATAACTGTGTAAACATAACATACAAGCATTCATCGAGTAACACGTATAACATGCAGAGTCGGTTAGCGTATAAAAGTGTTTGCATTGTGTGTTCGATGTGATTTAGTATAAGTAACGTATGTAATACCCAAAAGTGCGTAAAGCAAAAAGGGATCGAGTATACTCACAGATAATGTTTTATAAATAAACACTCTCTTGGATTGAAGGGAGCGCTGAGAGATTAGCCTGAACAGTTAACGATAGCATAAGCGAAGAGCGGCGCGTAAAACGGTGCGAGTGAGACAAGTGACGAAGGGTCATCCTATTGGATGACAATCTGAATGGATGGTCATTCGATCGGATGACAATCCGTTCGGATGGTCATCCGGTCGGATTGCCACTCGTTTGGGATGGATGTGTTTGTGTATGATGGCTTTGAAGTTTTCGTTGTAGCATTTTGAAAACATAGAAGTATCCCTACCTTTCAGGTAGTCCGGTCGAACGGTTGTTCGATCGGATGGCGATCCGTCCAGCGAAGCATTTCTCAGAGAACAAGTTCACAGCAGGATTGTCATTCGATCGGATGGTCTACCGATCGGATGGAAATCCGTTAGAACTAATGACCTTTGAAAATTATGAAAATGTTTAAGTGTTGAAACCTTGTGTCGTCTGATCGGATTGTCGTTCGATCAGATGGCAATCTGATTGGACGGCAATCTGTTTGACAGTCTGATCGTTTAAAACTTGAAATATTTTGCTAAGTTTTGAAACGTTCGCGGTTTGATCGAGACGGTAGACAACGTGTTTAAACAACAGGAACCCCACCAAGTCCAGATTATCTGATAGGATGGGAATCACCCCAGTCCGATCAGTTAACTGTTCGTGACGGTTTGTTCATGTTCAACCCGGACTCGGTTGTCTCTTTGATAGGAATCAGATCTCAGATCGACACTTCTCTAGAAAACGAGTAGAGGGCCTGAATAAGTTCTGATCCTATCGGTTTTAAGTGCATTGAGTGTAAAAGAGTTGAAAGAAAGTTATGAAAACCTCTTTCAATCCTTTTATCCTTGAAAATGTTTAGATTTATGCAGAATCAGTGTTTAAACATGTTGTAATACTTTAGATCTGAGTTGTTCTTGGTGGAATGAAGCCAAATCTTGAAGTTCATAAGAACCCCATGATGACATCACCCTAGAACACCTCAAATCAGGAGATTTCATGGTTAAAAGTGAAGATTCAAAGGTGAAAGTGATGAAGAAGTGTGTATAGATCATAGAAGTACAAGATTTGAGGTAGAAACTTACAAGATTCGCGAGAAATCGAGAGAAAAGAGGGCTGGAGGCGCTGGTCGAACGAGAGAGCTGTCACACCACTGTTTGTGATGTGACATGAGGTATTTATAGGATTCCAAAAGAGGAAAGTGGTGCAGGTGTCGGATCGGATGGCAACCCAATCGGATGGTCATCCGTACGGATGACCATTCAATCAAATGGTCATTCGATCGATTGGCTCCGGCGAGTTGCATTTCGATGTTTCGTTTCGTGCGTTGAGTTTTGCGATGCGTTGCGAGTAAGCGGTGCGATAGTATTAAACAATAATTACACAGATAGCCTAACTAACACACAACAATATAAATAACCTTAAATCTCGAGTTTGCGATGAGATTGCATTGCGATAGAGTTGCGATTGCGTTTTCGATTAACACATTTAAACATATCATCTACACACACAAGTAACACGTAGCACTCACACGTAAAACAATATCCAGAACACGTAATTCAAGTTGCTATGCGATAGCGATAACGCGATAAATAGATTAGCGATAAATAGCGGTTAAACCTCGATTATTAATAGAAACTTCACATAAGACAACTAAAGTTCACAAATTACAAGATTCGATTACAAGTCAAAGAGTACAGTCAATAATTAAGCAAGGAGTGACAGATCGCAGTTAGCAATCTTTTCTTCCTTTGACTTTGATTTGTACTTTGACTTCGAAGTTATGGGGTGTTACACCACTGCTTCTCCTTCGCGCCCCGCTAGGCCACTAGGCTAGGGCCTCGCTTGGTCGAGTCAACCCGGTAGCCTTCACACGTTCAAAGACACATGGCTCAAGTGGGTTCCGCCTGGTGTCACTTTGTCGCGCCCCGCGACAAACTTAGGGGTCTGGGTCGCGGCCCGCGAGAGACCCTAATATTTGTTTTTATTTGATTTTTATTAATATAAAGGTATTTTAGAGCCGTTTCTCGTGTATGGAATGTACTTTAGGACGTATATGAGTGTTTTAGGGGTTTTATGAGGGTTGTTATATCCTCCCCACCTTGATTTAAATCTCGTCCTCGAGATCTACTGGAACAGGTGTGGATATTTCGTTTGCATTTCTGACTCGAGCTCCCAAGTATACTCTGGTCCTCTTTTAGAATCCCATTTTACTTTTACCAGAACTAGTCTCTTGTGTTTGAGATTCTTGATCTTTCTATCTTCAATCTGTAGGGGTTTCTCTACAAACCTAAGTTTCTCGTTTACCTCTATATCCTGAAGAGGTATCACTAATGATTCGTCTACTAAGCACTTTTTGAGATTACATATATGAAATACATCATGTATTCCTGTCGTTTCCTCTGGCAGTTGCGGCTGGTAAGCTACTGGTCCTACTTTTTTGACAATATCAAAAGGTCCAACATACCTGGGGCTTAGCTTTCCTCTTTTAACGAATCTGACTACTCCTTTCCATGGAGAAACTTTTAGTAATACCTTATCTCCAACTTGAAATTTTAATGGCTTTCGTCTGTTATCCGCATATTTTTTGAAGATCTCGTGCTGCTTTTAGTCTTTCCTTTACTTGAGTAATCTTGTCCGTTGTTTCTTGCACTATCTCTGGTCCAGATAGTTGCTTTCTCCAATCTCTGCCCAACAGACTAGAGTTCGGCACTTTCGTTCATAAAGTAGTTCAAACGGTGCAGCATTAATACTGGTATGAAAGCTGTTGTTGTAGGAAAATTCTATTAATGGTAAATGATCATCCCAATTTCCTTCGAAATCAATTGAACAGGCTCTAAGCATATCTTCCATCGTTTGAATTGTCCTTTCGCTTTGTTCGTCCATTTGCGGATGATAAGTGGTGCTTAGATTTAATCTGGTTCCCATTGCTTTTTGGAAATTTGTCCAAAAATGAGAAGTAAAACGGCTATCTCTATCGGATACAATAGATAAAGGAATTCCATGTAATGAAACTATTTCATTTACATATAACTTAGCTAACTGTTCCATACTTAAAGTTTCCTTCATAAGTAAGAAATGAGCAGATTTGGTTAATCTGTCTACAATCACCCAAATTGTATTATTACATTTTCATGTCTTGGGTAATTTGGTAACAAAGTCCGCCGTTATCAATTTCCATTTCCATATTGGCATTTCTAATTGTTGCATTAACCCTGAGGGTTTCTGATGTTCATCTTTAACTTGTGAATAGGTTAGACATTTAGCAACATAGTTTGCTATATCCTTTTTCATTCCTATCCACCAGAAATTCTTCCTTAAGTCTTGATACATTTTATCACTTCCGGGATGTATCGTATACTTAGACTTATGGGCTTCCTCTAGAATTTGATCTCTTAGGTTTCTTTGGTTAGGTATCCAGATCCTTTTCTTATGGAATTTCCAAATTCCATATGTTCCTTGTTCTAATTCCTTAATCATTCCTTTTAAATATTCAGCATCATCCTTGATTGTTGTTTCCTGTACCTCTTTAATTTAATCATTTAAATCTATCTGTAGATTTAATCTGAGAGAGCGAACTCATTTCGGCTTTTCATGATACTTTCTACTTAAAGCATTAGTTACTACAATAGCTTTTCCAGTATGATATTGGATATCACAATCATAATCACTAAGAATTTCCATTCAGCGTCTCTGTCTCATATTTAATTCCTTTTGCCCAAAAACATACCTTAAACTCTTATGATATGTGAAGACAACAAACTTATTACCATAAAGATAGTGTCTCCAAATCTTAAGGGCAACAATTATGACTCCTAATTCTAGATCATGGGTTGTATAATTCTCTTCATGTTTCTTAAGTTGTCTAGAGGCATAGGCTATAACCTTTTGACGTTGCATCAACACACATCCATATCCTAGCTTAGACGTATCACAATAGACTATAAAGTCTTCAGTTCCTTCTGGTAACGCGAGTATGGGTGCGTCGGTTAACCTTTGCTTAAGAATCCTAAAGGCTTCCTCCTGTCTTGGTCCCCATTCAAACTTAACTGATTTGCAGGTCAGTTTAGTTAACAGAATGGCTATTCTAGAAAAATATTGAATGAAACGTCTATAATATCCTGCCAATCCAAGAAAACTTGTTACTTCCGTTGGTGATTCAGGGACTTTCCATTTAGTAATCACCTCGATCTTTATGTAATCCACATGAATTCCTTCATGATTAACCAGATGTCCAAGGAATTGCACTTCTTGTAACCAAAATTCGCATTTTGAGAATTTAGCATAAAGCTTTTCTTTTCTCAATAATGTCAGAAGCGTATGCAGATGCTCTGCATGTTCCTCTTTACTCTTAGCGTAAATTAGAATATCATCTATAAAGACAATTATGAATTTATCCAGGTATGGCTTACATATCATGTTTATCATGTCCATAAATGCAGCTGGGGCGTTGGTTAAACCAAATGGCATGACTGTAAATTCATAATGACCGTACCTTGTTCTGAAAGAAGTTTTAGTAATGTCCTCTTCCTGTACTTTCAATTGATGATATCCTGAGCGTAAGTCGATCTTAGAAAAGAATCGAGCTCCTTGTAGTTGATCGAACAGGTCATCGATTCTCTGTAGTGGGTACTGATTTTTAATTGTAACCTTGTTCAATTCTCGATAATCAATGCACATACTCATCGATCCATCCTTCTTCTTGACAAACAGTATCGGTGCTCCCCATAAGGATGAACTAGGTTGTATAAAACCTTTTCCGAGTAGTTCGTCCAACTGTTTCTTCAGTTCCTGCATCTCCGTCGGTGCTAATCGGTATGGTGCTTTGGCAATCGGTGTCGTTCCTGGTATTAGGTGAATTCTAAATTCAACATCTCTATCTGGCGGTAATCCAGGTAACTCTTCTGGAAAAATGTCTGAGAATTTAGATATTACAGGAATATCTTTTAATTCTTTTCCTTTAGTGTTAATGATTATGGAAATCATATACACTATTCCTCCTTTCCTTGCATAACTTGCAACTTTCATCACAGAGATGAATTTTGTTTACCAGCTGGCTTGTCTCCTTTAATTGTGATCTTTTCACCCCTTGGTGTACTTACTTGCAAAGACTTTTGATCACATAAAATACTGGCATAATTGGCTACCAACCAATCCATTCCTAATACAATATCGAATCCAGCTAGATTCATTGGGTAAAGGTTAGCAGAAAAATTATGGTTTAGAATTGTTATCCTTGCTCCCTGCAGGATTTAACTTATCTTAATAGAATCTCCATTTGTTGTCTCCACCAGACAGTCTTGTTGAAGCTTAGTTAATGGTTGGTCGAGAAGTTTGTAGAAAGAAGTATTGATAAAACTTTGGTTTGCACCAGAGTCAAATAATACTTTGGCAAGAATATCATTAACTAATAACGTATCGGCTATCACATCCGGAATCATCTTGGCTTCTTCAGCTATTAGAACGAATTCTCTGGCATTCTTCTTGGGTCCTTTAGTTGCATTAGCTTTGCTGGTTGTGGCTAGAGCTAGTTTCGGATAGTTCGGTTTGATGTGTCCAGCTTCTCCACAATTGAAGCATAGCCTATTGCTAGGTTTCCTCATACAGTCTTCTTCTTTATGTCCAGACATTTTGCAAAAGTTGCAGTATATTGAACACCTTCAAGAGTGCTTCCTTTTACAATACTTGCAGTAGGGTGCAGAGGAAGAACCTGTACCTTTCCCATGGTTGGAATTACCGTAGCGAAATTCTTGGGTAAGCCTTTGAGCTAGGTTCTTTCTCTGGTTTTCCTCTTCTGTACGTACCAATTCATTAGTCAGGGTGTTGGCTAGTTCTACTGCTTCTTCTATGGTATGGGGTATAGCTGCCTTGACTACGTGTCTGATCTCACTAATTAATCTCCAAATGTAACGGGAGATTAATACTGGCTCAGGTGAGGCTAAGGTTGGTACTATCCTAGCATATTCAAAGAATATGGTAGTGTATTCCCTGTAGTCTATTCCAATCATTTTGTGATTTAGGAACTTATTGGCGATTTGTTCCTTTTCATGAGGAAGACATAATTTTCTTTCGACTATCTCCTTAAAGTTGGTCCAGTCCATATTATAAACTCTGTCACT
The DNA here is from genome assembly GCA_030545235.1 of Helianthus tuberosus. Classification (NCBI taxonomy): domain Eukaryota; kingdom Viridiplantae; phylum Streptophyta; class Magnoliopsida; order Asterales; family Asteraceae; genus Helianthus; species Helianthus tuberosus. The sequence goes on along the minus strand of CM060411.1, from coordinate 139,749,265 downwards.
TCCTCTGGATTGGAGAATAGTATTCCATCATTCTAAGGCTGCATTTTTGAAAAGATTAGAAGCAAACATAATTTTATCTTCATCTGCACATTTACTTATTTTTATGTCTGCTTTTGTTTTTTCTATCCAACGTAAGGCTGCAATGGCTCCTTCATTGCCTGAGAATTCTATTGGTTTGCAGGCCAAGAATTCTTTATAAGAACAACCATATGAGATGGTTCTTCTTCTTTTTGGAATTGGAGCTTGGATTATTGGTCCATGATTTTCGTTCACGCTGTGACTTGGTTCAGTGGATTGACGTTTACTTCTAGTTACAGATTTATTATTTTCTGCTTTTTTAAGAGTCTTGATAATATAGGGCATAGCATCTATAATTCCTTATGCGACTATGTGTTTAATGGCACTATTATTCACTTGGTTCCCGTTATTATCATTATTCTGGTTTTCCTGAATTACTTCGTTCGACATCTGGATTATAAACATTTATCAGGTATCAATATCACAGAATAAAATTTAATACAAACAATCACATAAGCAGATTGATCAAAAACATCGAACATTATGACTCTTTTTATATATCTATATATGTGCATCGATTACATATTACAACTGAAATTTAAACATACTAGTAGTTATGCATCGATATTTATCTATTTTAGTTGGTTATATATATATATATATATATAATGTAAGTATCTATAGAAAACCCACTTTAATTTAGAAAACCCGGGAAACTCTAACCTCCCGATTTTTTTTTTAAAATATACACATGTTATATACATGTTTTTAAGGTATTTGGGCAAAAAAATCCAAAAAAGCGCCGAGTAGATATTTTTAAAAAAAATAAACAAGTTTTGGTGTAACACGTGTTACAAATATGTCAGATGAATGTAACACGTGTTACACCAAAACTTGTTTATTTTTTTTTAAATATCTACTCGACGCGTTGATTTTTTTTGCCCAAATACCTTAAAAACATGTATATAACATGTGTATATTTAAAAAAAACATCGGGAGCTTTGAGTTTCCCGGGTTTTCTAAATTAAAGTGGGTTTTCTATACATCCTTCCCCTATATATATATATAGGGGTGGGCTCTATAAGAAACCCCATCTTTTTTAAGAAACCTTGGAAACCCTAGATTCACCCTTGATTTGGTTTCACTTTAATAGATCAATGGCTCTCCTTTTTTGGTGTATATATTAGATTTAAATTAATGCATAAAGGGCATTTTGGGTAGTAAAAAAGACTTTTTGAGCATTGGAAATCAAAAACCCATCTGCCATGTTATAGTGTCAAATCAAATAAGAGATTTCAAAATCATATCCCTCTTTCTCTCTCCCACTCTCTACTCACAATTATCACATCTCTTTCCTCCCCCACCCCACAAACGTGAAGAAGAACAAGAAGATGATGTTCTCATTTCAGAATTAAAATATCCACCTTCAAGATTTCAAGAAATACTAATCCCAGATTCAATTGCAGAAGACGATGGTGGTTGCAGATCAAAGCATGATTCAGTTGCAGAAGACGATGGTGGTTACAGATCTGGTGGTTGGTGGAAGGTGGTGACTGGTTCATTCTGGGGTGTTAGTGGTTGATAGCGGCGACAATGGGTGGTTGGTGGCGCCGGAGTTCGGAACGTCGTCGGAGTCAAGATCTAGTAATGGTTAATGTTCTGTCTCTCTCTCCTCTCCTCTGTCTTCAATCAAGATCTTGTAATGGTTAATGTTCATGTATTTTAAATAAATTGAAAACTTTAGGATGAGATTTTGAACGAGATTTTTTGTTGGTTTGGTTGCTTGTTTGGGGATTTTGATCTTAACAATAATTGTTTTTTTTTTTGTTGGTTTGGTTGCTGGTTTAGGCTTTTAATTTGAACAGTAAGTGTTTTTTTTGTTGGGTTGTTTGATTTACAGAAACAGACCCATAACATCTGTTAAGCACCTGTTAGAATGATATATAACGTGTGTTGATTTACAGAAACATATCCATAAAGATATTCAATTGACAAGCTGGATGGATGTAGGCGACGTTAATGCGGGGACATTGAATAAGTCAACTCTTTTAGGAAAGAAGTTTTCGTTCGTTTATAACATGTGTTAGTGGTTCATGCTGTAACAGATCCATAAAGAAGTTTTCATGCTGTAACAAGTTTTCGTTCATTATGCTGTAACAAGTTTGCACATTTTGGAATGTATAACATGTGTGAAGCATCTGTTATAATCTTTTTGTAACCTGACATGTATTCATGTATAAGCTAGTGGTTTACAAAACACCATGATGTGTATATACTGATCTAACATGTGTTACAATGTGTCTGTTCGGAACATGTAATTGATTAGCATGTGACAAGGGTGAAAACAGTCGACGGGGGCGATGAGTTTAATGGTGAGCTTAGTTAATATCGTAATCTTGTTGTAACCCCACTTGTATACATATGATAACATGTAAGCATCCATTATAACCCGACTTGTATTCATGTATATCAAAAGTGGTTTGCAAAACACCATGATGTGCATATACTGATTGTAACATGTGTACAAGTTAATATGGAACATACAAGTTAATATTGTAACACCGTATACCTGGGATAACATGTGTTAAGCCTCTGTTATAATCTTGGTTTAACCCAACATGGTGTCATGTATAAGCTAGTGGTTTCCAAAAGACTATTAACTTGTATAATCTTGGAACATACAAGTTAATATTGTAACACCGTAACCCGACTTGTATTCATGTATATGAAAGTCACATCCTTTGGGAAAGAAGTCTTCGTTCATTTATAACATGTGTTGGTGGTTCATGCTGTAACAGAACACCATGATGTAACCTGACATGTGTTCATGTATAACATGTGTTAAGCCCCTGTTATAATGATATATAACGTGGGAAAGAACTCTTCGTTCGTTTATAACATGTGTTTGTTTTGCACATTTTGGAATGTATAACATGTGTTAAGCCTCTGTTATAATCTTTTTGTAACCTGACATATATTCATGTATAAGCTAGGGGTTTACAAAACACCATGATGTGTATATACTGATCTAACATGTGTTACAATTTGTCTATTCGGAACATGTAAAGGCTTAACATGTGACAAGGGTGAAAACAGTCGACGGGCGCGATGAGTTTAATGGTGAGCTTAGTTAATATCGTAATCTTGTTGTAACCCCACTTGTATACATATGATAACATGTGAGCATCCATTATAACCCGACTTGTATTCATGTATATGAAAGTGGTTTGCAAGTTAATATGTGTACAAGTTAATATGGAACATACAAGTTAATATTGTAACACCGTATATGGAACATACAAGTTAATATTGTATAACGTGTGTTAAGCCTCTATTATAACGTGTGTTAAGACTTCCAGAATGGATGCATAAACTCCAATAGTAACTTAATAACATAGTATACCTGATATAACGTGTGTTAAGCCTCTTTTATAACGTGTGTTAAGACTTCCAGAATGTGTTAAGTCCATACCGTTTTAACATCATGTAATAGACAAAACAAAATAAGAGTCTCACATTACAAGTTAATATTGTCTAGTACATGATGTTAAAACGGTATGGACTTAACACATTCTGGAAGTCTTAACACACGTTATAAAAGAGGCTTAACACACGTTATATCAGGTATACTATGTTATTAAGTTACTATTGGAGTTTATGCATCCATTCTGGAAGTCTTAACACACGTTATAATAGAGGCTTAACACACGTTATACAATATTAACTTGTATGTTCCATATACGGTGTTACAATATTAACTTGTATGTTCCATATTAACTTGTACACATATTAACTTGCAAACCACTTTCATATACATGAATACAAGTCGGGTTATAATGGATGCTCACATGTTATCATATGTATACAAGTGGGGTTACAACAAGATTACGATATTAACTAAGCTAACCATTAAACTCATCGCCCCCGTCGACTGTTTTCACCCTTGTCACATGTTAAGCAATTACATGTTCCGAATAGACAAATTGTAACACATGTTAGATCAGTATATACACATCATGGTGTTTTGTAAACCCCTAGCTTATACATGAATATATGTCAGGTTACAAAAAGATTATAACAGAGGCTTAACACATGTTATACATTCCAAAATGTGCAAAACAAACACATGTTATAAACGAACGAAGAGTTGTTTCCCACGTTATATATCATTATAACAGGGGCTTAACACATGTTATAAATGAACGAAGACTTCTTTCCCAAAGGATGTGACTTTCATATACATGAATACAAGTCGGGTTACGGTGTTACAATATTAACTTGTATGTTCCAAGATTATACAAGTTAATAGTCTTTTGGAAACCACTAGCTTATACATGACACCATGTTGGGTTAAACCAAGATTATAACAGAGGCTTAACACATGTTATCCCAGGTATACGGTGTTACAATATTAACTTGTATGTTCCATATTAACTTGTACACATGTTACAATCAGTATATGCACATCATGGTGTTTTGCAAACCACTTTTGATATACATGAATACAAGTTGGGTTATAATGGATGCTTACATGTTATCATATGTATACAAGTGGGGTTACAACAAGATTACGATATTAACTAAGCTCACCATTAAACTCATCGCCCCCGTCGACTGTTTTCACCCTTGTCACATGCTAATCAATTACATGTTCCGAACAGACACATTGTAACACATGTTAGATCAGTATATACACATCATGGTGTTTTGTAAACCACTAGCTTATACATGAATACATGTCAGGTTACAAAAAGATTATAACAGATGCTTCACACATGTTATACATTCCAAAATGTGCAAACTTGTTACAGCATAACGAACGAAAACTTGTTACAGCATGAAAACTTCTTTATGGATCTGTTACAGCATGAACCACTAACACATGTTATAAACGAACGAAAACTTCTTTCCTAAAAGAGTTGACTTATTCAATGTCCCCGCATTAACGTCGCCTACATCCATCCAGCTTGTCAATTGAATATCTTTATGGATCTGTTTCTGTAAATCAACACACATTATATATCATTCTAACAGGTGCTTAACACATGTTATGGGTCTGTTTCTGTAAATCAAACAACCCAACAAAAAAAAACACTTACTGTTCAAATTAAAAGCCTAAACCAGCAACCAAACCAACAAAAAAAAAACAATTATTGTTAAGATCAAAATCCCCAAACAAGCAACCAAACCAACAAAAAATCTCGTTCAAAATCTCATCCTAAAGTTTTCGATTTATTTAAAATACATGAACATTAACCATTACAAGATCTTGATTGAAGACAGAGGAGAGGAGAGAGAGACAGAACATTAACCATTACAAGATCTTGATTGAAGACAGAGGAGAGGAGAGAGAGACAGAACATTAACCATTACTAGATCTTGACTCCGACGACGTTCCGAACTCCGGCGCCACCAACCACCCACCCTCCACCACCTTCTACAACCACCCATTGTCGCCGCTATCAACCACCAACACCCCAGAATGAACCAGTCACCACCTTCCACCAACCACCAGATCTGCAACCACCATCGTCTTCTGCAACTGAATCATGCTTTGATCTGCAACCACCATCGTCTTCTGCAACTGAATCTGGGATTAGTATTTCTTGAAATCTTAAAGGTGGATATTTTAATTCTGAAATGAGAACATCATCTTCTTGTTCTTCTTCACGTTTGTGGGGTGGGGGAGGAAAGAGATGTGATAATTGTGAGTAGAGAGTGGGAGAGAGAAAGAGGGATATGATTTTGAAATCTCTTATTTGATTTGACACTATAACATGGCAGATGGGTTTTTGATTTCCAATGCTCAAAAAGTCTTTTTTACTACCCAAAATGCCCTTTATGCATTAATTTAAATCTAATATATACACCAAAAAAGGAGAGCCATTGATCTATTAAAGTGAAACCAAATCAAGGGTGAATCTAGGGTTTCCAAGGTTTCTTAAAAAAGATGGGGTTTCTTATAGAGCCCAACCCTATATATATATATATATATATATATATATATATATATTATCAAAATAGAAAATTACACACATATCTATATATTATTCTAGGTGTCGTTTATCCAATATTGTATCTCACGCTCGACGTATTTCCAAACGAGTTTATCTCCTATCTGTCGGATTCTATCTCATTCTTCCACTAACTTGTCACCATATGAGCGAAGTTCTTCCAAATTTTCTTGGCTCATAGGTGGCATGGGTGCTGGTACTGGATCAGGGTATCGAGGTATGGGGTGTCCGTAAGGGTATGGGTTTCTTATTACACTCTGCATATACCAGTCACTGCTCCAGAATGGGTCTAAAGGGTTTAGGTCTATATACTGAGCTATGGGGTTTGGTGCGGGAATTCTGGGGATCTCATAGGGGTCGACTGCTGGGATTGGGAATTGGTTTTCCTGGTTGGGTTCTAACATTTGTTGGCCTAGAAATAAGGGTAACAGTGGTGGTTCAGCTATTTAGTTTAGATTAGGGTCTGCTGCTGTAGTGGCTAACATGTGGAAATCAGCTAACTGTCTATCAAGTTCCTCTTCCCACAATGGTCTATTAACTGCTTCCTGAGTTTGTGCATTCACTTCCCTATTGGCTTTCACTAACGCTCTCTATTGTTGTAATTTCTTCATATTTTTCCTCCTCTCATGCGCTCCTCTACTAAACCATCCTCTCTTTTTAGGAGGGAATGGCTACTCATACTGTGCCTTAAAGATATATTTTCCTTCCTAAGTATCAGCTGAGTATCCTGGGGGAATTGGCTGAGATGAGGTTCCTTTATCTTTTGGGGAACTAGCTAATTGACGATAAGTGTCGGATATACCTTGCTCACTCATACTGTAAACTAACAAATTGTCAAATAACACAAAATAATAATACACATATTTACAAAGAATCACATAAGTTATTTCCTAACACAATTGATTAAAATTTAGGTATTAGCAAAACACCTCAGTGACTTAAACCAGTGGCTGTAGCCCCGACCCCTGCCCCAGGAGCGGGCGACCGCGAGACACACAGAGCGGGTCGTATCAGTGTTTATTAATTTGGCAGCTGAAATAAGACATCGGGACCGTAGTTAGGAAATATTTATCAGTGCTTAAAAACCAAACTTTTATAATAAATAAATAATGCGATAAAACCCAAGTTTCAATTACAATGCATTTATAGAGATAAACCCTAATTATTTGAAAATAAAATATCCTTTTTATTTAGGTAACTTTTATAGCCACAACTTTAAGCCTTCAGTGCTCTCCAGCTGGCTTCTATTAGCTTCACATTAAGTTACCTGAAACGCGTTTTAAAAAGGTTTTATCAGCAAGAAATACTGGCGAGTGCATTCCAGTTTAATCAAATCAGTTTTATAACTTCACAGTATTGAGAGCGATTACAATGTTTATATCTACCAAATTACTCATTCAGTACTGTCAATCCTGACTTGTGATCATATTACTCATTGGCTAACTCTTTGTCCAATAGTAACGAATTAAAGTAATGTATACAAAACCCCAACATATCGGCAGTAATTGTAGAATACATAGACTCAATCACTATTAGGTATAATTTAAAACATTTGAGGTTTTGTAAAACAGTTTGGTAGAAAAAGAGAATGACTCATATTGCTGACTTAGATAATAATATAGCTTCCTGATGGTTCTCCTGGTTATTATCTATTAAAAATTAAACAATGCACACGTGTTAGTAAGATAACCCAAATCACATTAGCTGTACAACACGAGGCAGAACTCCAACGAACTAAGTCAGGCAGAGCCTTGACATGCGTTACGGAGCCCTAGATCAATCGGGTAGGGTAACAAATACGTGATCTCTTACAACGAGGCAGAGCTTCGCTTTTTAGGGGTATAATACCCGAGTATTAAAGCACTAGAGATTTGAGAGAGAATTCAGAATTGAACGGTTTGCAGAATGAGGCCTTCGGCCCGTTTTATAGGGTTGATCGTATGGCGACTCGCGCCCTGCGACGCCCCACTGCTTCTCCTTCGCGGCCCACGAGGCCACTAGGCTAGGGCCTAGCTTGGTCGAGTCAACTCGGTAGCCTTCACACGTTCAAGGACACATGGCTCAATCGGGTTCCGCCTGGTGTCACTTCGTCGCGCCCCGCGACAGATTCAGGGGTCTGGGTCGCGGTCCGCGAGAGACCCTAATATTTGTTTTTATTTGATTTTTATTAATATAAAGGTATTTTAGGGGCGTTTCTCGTATACGGATAGTACTTTAGGACGTATAGGAGTGTTTTAGGGGTTCTAGGAGGGTTGTTATAAATTTCAAGATCATGTCTAAAACCCACTTCACCTTAAATGAGAGTTTTTACATATAACAAGCACATACAACTTACACATACTTTCATTCATTTTGTGATTCAAAACCAAATTCCTACCATAATTTAGGTCATACTTGCTAAAAATCATTTCAATTTGATGGTTTTAACTTTCTCATCATACTAGAACTTCATCAAAAGATAAATTGCAATGTACCTAGTGTTTAGTAGGTTTAGATGGTCAAGAATCAAGGCTCATGCATGAACAAAATCACCAATTTTCTTTCCAATCTACTGAATTTTGTCAATTAACATTCAAGAGAGCATGTCCTTTCTTTCTCTCCCTCTGATCTCATTAGACATGCACACACTTGCACATTCCTTTTTTGTTTTTCCTTCTTTTATCAATTTATCTTTCTAGATGTGCATTTTCAGCCCCTATAGTTTCATTAGTTAACTTCTTTAACCACGACAACATACTTACTACTAAAACTTAACATTATATTTAACTAAGTTAAGTGTCACTAGTTACCCAGGTAAAGAACTAATTTCATTGGTGTGATTCGTCTCCATTCAATCCGCTTGTTCTTAGTTTCTATTTTACAGTCACGTTGACAACCATTGTAAACCCGTCGTGATCACCATCACATTGTTGCCACTCGTAGTCGCTATATCCATACATCTACATCGTCGGTTCACCTCCTTCATTCAAGAAACAAGGTATTATATATGTTTACATATTTTACATTTCAATTCCATTGATAATTATACCTAGGAGTGTTCAAGATCGGATTATCCTGTTTTCAAATATCCGAAATTTTAGATACAGTTTTATGCATAGATTAAAACTAAACCTATATTCGATTTTCAAAATTTTCAACATTAAAAGCAATGAACTTTTATAAATCCACATCCGAATCAGATTATTTACATTTTTTTACTATAATTCAAACTAAACCTAATGCTCATATGCTATATATATTTAAAAAAATTATTAGTTTTCGAATATCGGATAATCCGATTATCCGGAAATTTTGGAAATCCACATCCGAATCCGAAAATTCGGATAATCCGGTTTTCGAATATCCGAAATTTCGGATGTTTCGGATACGAATTTTCGGATATTTCAGAGTCGGTTTCGGATCCAAATTTTTTGAACACCCCTAATTAAACCAAGCAATCACATTATGGGATTTTAAGTAGGGCTGTCAATAGATATCTGTATAAGACATTATTAGACCTACTGAAAAAGTAAACAATATGATTTTTTACTTTTTTTTAAAATAAATAAAATTATGAAGTTAGGATCCATCATTTCTTTTTATTGATACATAAAACATAAAACTATGTTATAGACATGAGATCAAGTAGTTAAACGAGTTGTATTCATATTTAATATTTGTGTTATACGCGTCGTCAGAGACTTGTTAAACCCGACAAGACACGATTTACCAGCCCTAATTTTAAGTGAATTTGTTAAAATCTAGTTCAAATTCCATTTCCAGCTCAAATTCCATTACATTCCATAAAACAAACACTACCTACATTTACCCGTTTGCAACTAGTGCCCTTGTACTTTAGAACTTTTCATTTAAACCTAGAAGTTTGGGTGTTACGTTGGAAGCATGTAACATTAGAATAAGTCTTGGCATATAAGTATTTCTAGTTTAGAATTTGACTAAGCTCAATCACATAGATTCCAAACAACATAACGGTTTTCGTCTATTATTTCATATATATAATTAACACATATTCATATGTGGTAAGAATTTGGGTGCTATTTTCCCTAACGTGCAGTTGTTTGTTTTGATTGGTCCTTCAAATTACTCATATAAATTAAATCATGTCCTTCCACATCAACACATATAATTTGAATTGTACCCTTTGACATGAAGTGACAGGAATGGAAGTACGCAGTGGACTGGATTTCAAAATTACCAATTAATAAATGGCTTACTACTTTGTAAACATTGAGGGGCTGTTTGGCTAAGCTTATTTTAGTGACTTATTTACTTATTTACTTTTTGAAAAGTTAAGAGGTGTTTGGGTTAGCTTATTATGTGAGAGGAAAAAGTAAATAAGTCATTCCATTATGACTTATTTGCTTTTGAAATAAGCAAATAAGTAAATAAGTCATTCCAATAAGCTTAGCCAAACAACCCCTGACTGTGTGATAATAGTGTCGTTTTTTCAAAGAATCTGACTAATAGCACATCTAATGGAGGTTTATGACTTATGTGCATCCAGAAACAATTAGGTGGAAGAGAGATGGTTGGTGTAAAGGGCAAAAAAAAAAAAAGAAAAAAAAAACTGTTTTTATGTATGAAACTAATGGGCCTTTTTATGTATGAATGGGTTTGTTTAGGTTACTCAAAGCAAAAATGTGTTTATACAATTCGTTTTTGGTCTTATGATAAATGTGTATAGTAATTAACAAGTTTTTCCAAACCTTAATGGACCTTATCATGTGCTAAGGATATGGTTGAGGTTACACAATTAAGCATTAGGGCTGTTTGGTAGCCTCTGAAGAGTCATTAAGAGGCTACCTCTTAATTGAACCATTAATAATTTTACCAATGAGAATGTGACATGTGATGATTTACCATTCAGAGGTTACCTCTTAACCATTTAGACTTGAGGTTACCTCTTATTCATTCAGATGTTTTAAACCGTTAATAGGTAGTATCTGAATGGTAATTAAGAGGCTACCAAACAGTCCCTTAGGCTATATAAGTCATTTTCGGCATTATATTACATGTGTATGATAACAAGTTTTGTTGGGATTTCAAAGGAATTCTTTAAAATCCTACATGTCATTTTTGAGTATATGATTACTTGTACACTTTGGATCTTAATAGAGCTAGCCATATCATGAGTTAATTTAGGTTAGACAAAACAACATTAAATTAGACAGAGCCGTCTTCGAAAATCACAAAAAAAAAAAAAAAAAAAAAAAAAAAAATTGGCCTTAATCGAGATAAAAAATTTGGGCCCTATTCGCAAATATTCATTATTATAAACTCATCAATCATTCAGTTAAATATATAAATACTAAAAACCCATAATACTATAATAATTGTTATGAAATAGATAAAAAAAATTAACAAAAATAGTGTAGCAAAAATGATCAAATTATCGAACCTACTTGCTAAGCGAAAAGTGTGGGTTCTTCATCTACGTTCATATCTGCTTCACCCACATTATCGTCACTCAAGATAGAACTAGAATTTGAGTTTCTTTTGAAAAAAAAACTTGTGTATTCGGTTTTGTTTTACTTCGTCCGCCTTTCTTTTCTCTTCCTCTAGCTTCCTCTTCTTACGTTTTTTGATGGCTGGATAGGTGTTTGTATTTAGGAACGGGAGGCATAATTTCTAAATATTAACCAAAAACATTCATTCAATCACATGAAGTTTTATAGTATATGAAATAGAATCACACATATTAATATATTATGAAATCAAAAACGTATGACAACAAAAACATATGAAATCAAAACGACAAAAACATATGATCGACTTGTTTCCAGTTTCTCTCGTCCCAATTCCATGTGCGATATACCATACTGTCTGCGACAGTGCGACGTTTTGTTTCCTTTCCCTGATCTAGCAGGCCCTTATTTTTGTTTAGACTAGTTACTTGGGATTGTTAATTGGGCCGTTTTTTTTAAACTTTTAAACAGACACTTTGTTAAAAAAAACTTTTGGTCTTTTAGCAGGTCCTTATTTATACAAACATCCAGGATTTTTTTTAAATATATATATATATAGAAAGTCTAATGTACTTCACGGCTTAACCTACATTAACGTACGCGACCAAAAAGATAACGTGCGTGATTATTTTTTTGATCAACTTAACGTGCGTGATTATTGATCCCATGCGTGATTATCACAAAAAAAAACTGATTCCATGCGTGATTATCTGTTCCCATGTGTTATTATATGTTCCATGAGTGATTATAGCCCTGATCTGACGGTTACCATTGTCGCGTACGTGAAATATGATAAGGGCTTTTGTATGTTAACCGCTCCCTATATATATAGAGAAAGTCTAATGTACTTCACGGCTTAACCTACATTAACGTACGCGACCAAAAAGATAACGTGCGTGATTATTTTTTTGATCAACTTAACGTGCGTGAGTATTGATCCCATGCGTGATTATCACAAAAAAACTGATCCCATGCGTGATTATCTGTTCCCATGCGTTATTATCTGTTCCATGCACGATTATAGCCCTGATCTGACGGTTACCATTGTCACGTACGTGAAGTATGATAAGAGTTTTTGTATGTTAACTGCTCCCTATATATATATATATTTAAAAAAAATCGGGCCCTATATTGATTTGGGCCCTGATCGCAGACACCTCCTACACCCCTGATAGACGGCCCAGAAATTTTTTTGGGAAACGGGCTCCCCCGGGTAAACATTTATTAATATTTGAAAAGAGAATACAAACAAAGTGCATTTGTTAAGCAAAGGCAACATGCCAAAGCAACAAACCACTAAAAAAGAAAACATACAATAAAAACAACTAAAAAAAGAAATTAGAACAACTTATTTTGGGTTTTGTGATACATGTGCTGATGTGCATGATAACAAGCTTTGTTTGGGACTTGCATTGTCATTTATTAGTGAATTAATTAGGCTACACAAAACAACATTATGTTACAAGTCATTTTGGGCCTTATGGTACATGGGTGATAAGGAGTTAGAGTTCGTGGCCCAATTGGACGAGTTGGACAAAAGCAAGCATTGTTGAAAGAGTCCAAAGATAAATCAAGCATAACTTTTTTTTTTCTTTTTTAAAGGCGAACACACGTCCCCTAAAATCTACTCCTAAAACTAACCACTTATTGCCCACTTTATGGGACTCGAACCTACACCACTTTGGTGGAGATAACCACCTAGTGCCACCAGGCCGAGAGACCACCGACAAAAAAAAATAAGAAAAGAGCATAGCATGAGTAAGAATTGGTGTTATGAGCACATCACCAACGGACAACCTTGAATACCTTCATTTTATGCTCTAATTTGTCATTCAGTTCAAGCTTTACCACTAGGGCTGTAAACGAACAGAACGTTCAGCGAACAGTTCGTGAACCGTTCGGCGGGAAGTTCGTTTATGTTCGTTCGTTTAATAAACGAACGAACATGAACAAGAAATTTTGTTTGATTAGTTAAATGAACGAACATGAACAGAGGTCTAGTTCGTTCGATTATGTTCGTGAACGTTCGGTAAGGTGTTCGTGAACATTCGGTGATTTGCGTTCGTTTATGTTCGTATGTTTGTGTTTTAATTGAAGATCTTTGTACTTTCTTATATTTTATTTGTAGTTTTTATATTATTAAACTTTTATTTATTTTATTTCCCAAAGAATTAAACTAGGAAACACACTTTCACCTTATTTATACATCATTTTTCCTTTCATTTTCTCATTATTTACATCCACGAATACAATCGACCTCCGTTCCACAATAATTGATTTAAGTTTGAGTGCTACTCTCTGGGCCATCTATCTTTATCCTTCGTCGTGTTCGCCAAATTTATTTGTGTTCGTGAACCGTTCGCGAACGCGCTCATTTCCTTAATGAACGAACACGAACATAAAATCTCGTTCGGTAAGTGTTCATGAACCGTTCGTGAACACATTTATTTCCTTAACGAACGAACACGAACAAGGCCTTGTTCGTGTTCGTTCGGTTCGTTTACAGCCCTATTTACCACTATAGGGCTATTCGATTCCAGTATTCAAATGCTAGTTTGTAACTTTGAAATTTTGGTAAAACATATTCAAGTTATAACTCCCTATAAAGGGCATCACATGTAATTGTTTGATCATTTAGTTTTTTTGCAAAATTTCTTGAGGCTTTCTCTCTATTTACCCTGTGCTTTTGTTCTATGTCGATATGACGATATGTATGATAACAAGGTTTTTTTTGCCTCGTTGGGTTTTGTCAACATTAGGTCATAAAAGATGATTGTTACACTACATCACATATCCATACTTTACAAATCAACACCAAGAGTATAAAACAGGGACCTCTTGTTAGAAGATGAAGAAAACCAATTGAAGTTACAGGTATCGAACGACCCTTACCATTTGAAGGTTTGTTAATACTAGGTTGCAATTATGGTAGGTTGTTATTTCAAGACATTATTACTGATGGAAATTTTTGATGAAATTCCTATCACAAATGGACCCGTAGCAATAGACGACTAAAAAGCCTGAGCGATAATCTTATCCAAAATGTCTTAGCTTTGTTATCGATGGTAATGTATCATAATAACCGATGGGCATTCCATCAGTCAGCAACAAAGCTAAGAAATCCAATATTACCATAGTTGTGAATTCAATATGTGTCATCATCCCCGGGTTAGGACGTATGTCTAATCAGTGACGGATTACAAACGGCCTCTTTAAACCTTTTTGGTCTCTTTTTGTTGCCTATTTGTTTGATTCCATCGGTAACCAAAGATAGATCAATTTCGTTTGTCTATCCTCCATAGGTGATACGTATTTGTGTGATACCGGCAGCAAGAAGGGTGTGCTATGTGGGAAAATGTTGGGCAGCTCATGGAGCATTCTGAACCGGAGATGCTCTAACAGCTGTGGTTTTTAGTTCCATTTTTCATATAAGACCTAGACATGACACCTTTTTATAGCCATCTTAGCAACTTGCGACACTTGTAACAAATTCAACCAACAATACTAACTGTTCTACTAGACATAAACACCCAAAATGATCATATTATCAAAAGGCTCTGACATAAGATGAAAGGAGGCAAATACTATTAGAAGCAAATTTCCAAAAGACCACCATTTTAACACTTAAACATCAAAACACTTACAATTAGGGAACCCTAAAGAAAATACTCTAAATCTAAAATAAGTTTTGACTTAGATTCATTCCATAAGGTTTTAGTTTACTCAAAATCTTCAAAATAAGTAGCCAAAGTCAATACCCGAACCTATAACCTTCGATAATGGCTGAAAATGCATTCTTGATGTTGTCACCATATGCCAAAGGATTGTTTTAGGTGCGTTCTTGACTTCTTCCATTAGCTTCAAAAATAAGAGTAAACATCGCCTGCTTAAATCCCCTTCATCTAGTCCCTTTGATTTATGCTACAAAACACACAAACTAGAGCAAAACGTCAATGATAAGAAAGAAATCCAGCATTTTTAGACTGCTACTAACCAAATATGCATATGTGACCACTATATAAAGGTTGTAACTTTTGGCCAATATACATTTATTACCCATACAGTATTATTTAAAATAGAAAAAAAACTTTATCTAAAACCTTGGTATTAGGGACTGCTTTTCTGGTCATAGTAGCCTTTTGCAACTGATTTGCGACCGAAAATAAGGTGACAAATCTATTTTGCAACCATTTTGTGGCCAGGGTTAGCTTTTTGGTCACAAATGCCCAGTGTTTAATTAGTGATGTGGAAGCCATTTATCTCAAATCACATTTCAGTAGGGGGGGATCTAGGGTGGGGGGGGTGGGGGCGGGGGTTGTGGGGCTTCGCGGGATATCCCTAAGTGTTTCTTTTAGATACGTCACTGATTCCAATCACATCATCACCGGCAGGGTCATGTATTTCATCACGTTTTGTCCATTGACTAAAACCTTTCTTTATACAATTTTACCCACATATACAACTTTTGAAAGGCAAACACTATACCACTGGGTTATGGGTTTCAAACTTTTACTTGAATGTTTAATAAGCCTACAATTCTCTAAGGGTTAAATAAGTACCTTCATGTCATGATAAAACCAATTAGCCGCATTTTAATGACCTTTTTTTTAATGGACACAGTATTATACAAAAGAATCTAATGTAATGCAAAGGGGGTGTCTTACTATGTAAAAAGAAGATAACGATGGTTATGCATTCTCAGGAGCCACTGCGGCTTTGATCCTGTCGACGGTGCACTTAATAAGACTATTAACCGTTGCGACTGAACCTAGAGATAGCTTTGCTGTAGGAACCGAATCAACCAGAATCTGAAATGCAACTGTCAGCAAAGATCCACCATTTCCAACCTCTACAATCCTTCCACCTTGATGTTTTCCTGCTCCATCAGGAAGTATTGCAAAACCAGATGGTAGTAAAGCCACATAGTCGGGGTCGCCACCACTTAACACCACGTTCATTGCTGCAATATCTACGGGAGCGTAGATAACATATGAACCAGTTGAATCGTTGGAACTCTCCTGAAGGATAAGCATGTTTCCCTGGCTCGAATTCGCACTCTAGAATATGGTATAAATAAAATCAACAGTCTAGTACATTATAGGTAACGCATATTTGGACCATTTGGTCATTCTAATGAAACTTGACAATGTTTAACCATTCGCCTTAGCGGTTATTGATTGGATCAGTCACACCAGACTCAAAAACTGAACGACAATGTATATTAATTAAAAATTAAACATATAAATATAAATATATACTTAATTTAAAATAGTATATAACAATACTTCAATTTTTTAAGGAATATGAGACATTAAATAAATCAAAATATAGAGTTTTAAGTCCTACATAGATTAATAAATGATGTTTTAACAGGAAAAAATAATAAAAAAAATTGAAATTTGATCTGACCAAGAACTCCATTTCCCGCTTCAAATGAAAATTATTAAAATAAACAAAACTGGAAGGGTTATGTGTCTTGTTCCCAATCCACCCGGTCTGGTTATAAAAACACTGAAAATTAAAGCTTACATTGACCCGTAGAAGTGAGACGCAGTTGCCTGGATCTCGACCATTGGCAATATGTGCCATTTCTTGAACCAGTCCACCATTTGAAAGAATGTCCCACTGCATATAGATGCAACATAGAACCGACGGATAAGGAGACGCTATACGCCTTTGAATTTAATTGGTGTAGAGCATTTTATAGCCTAAACCCACCAACAGCACAATTTATGTCCATAAACTGGACATCATTTAACAAAACTATTAGGGTACTGTCAAGTTTCTTAAAAACTATCAGGGATATATTTATGTCCATAAACTGGACATCATTTAACAAAACTATTAGGGTACTGTCCAGTTTCTTAAAAACTATCAGGGATAAATATATATATATCATTCATCAAGATTTCTAAAATGTAATGATGTACATTTGTTGTTAGTTATTACCTCACTCCTTGAATTTTCATCACGAAGAAATTTGAAAACTTGTTTTGGTGGAACTGGGATCCAAAACGATGTAGCGGCACTTAGCACGATACCAGGAGGCCTGCCCGGATCATCCACACTCTTTCTAGTCATAACACGGACATCATCTGCCCCACTACCAGATAAGGTTGTCCATGTGTGAGTAGTCGAAGCCCCAACACCGCTACAAAAACTCAAAACCATTCTCTCGGAGAGTTTCAACATACTCTTTCGTCCTTCTAAGGTTGTTAGAACTGTCAAAACATTGTTTATCATAGTCATACTCATCGATCAAAGAAATGTACTTCGACCGTGTTAATTCAAATGATCATCAGAACGAAAGCAAAAATCACGAACTAGAAGTAACAGGGGATGATTTTAGCTCATTTATATCAAAAAAAATTGAAAAGGGATAAAACCCTCATTTAATTATATCTTTTTGTACATTTTTAATTATCTCTTCCATAATTTACATATTATATTTGACTAGGTTTGCTTTGTATTTATACCTATTGTATCTTTATATACAGTTGATTAATGATAAATTATAATGTAAGGTGAATTTTCACAAACCCTGTAATTTACTTATGAATTAGTCTGGTTAGATTAGTCTTTAATGGGTTGATTAATGATAAATTATAATGTAAGGTGAATTTTCACAAACCCTGTAATTTATTTATGAATTATATATTATATAGACAGCGTGGTTTGTAACCACCAGCATGTGGAATATCAGCCGTTGGATCAAGCTGAGATTAAATGCCAGCCGTGTAAACTCATAAAAATAACTGAAAAAACAGCGGTTATCGGCGGTTCCACACTCTCTTTCTTATTCAAATGCAGTTGCCGAAAAAATCTGCACAATAACTGCATATTACATTCAAAGAACCGTTCCTAAAAAAATGCAATTGAATAACTTCCACCTTAGTCCTCACAAATTGCAGTTTAAAAAAAATGTGAGATAATTTAAAATTTAAATCCAAATTGAACGTAAACGCAGTTGCTATTAAAGTGGGGGTAGTGAGGTTACTTGAAGTATATTTATCTTCCTATATAACCAGGGTAAGGGTGATTTTTTTTAGAATTCCTTTGGTTGATAAACACAACCGTCTGGAGCAAAAACAGAGAACCAACAAGGTCCATTCAAATTATATCAAGTATTAATAGTTGTTGTTTTTTACATCTCACATCTCTTATAATTAGTATATTTCTTTGTGTGCTCATCAGTTATGATTGAACAGCAACATTTTGATGAAACAAGTAACCTACAAGATGGTTAAACTATTTATTGTACTTTCGTTAGAATTGGTTTTGTTTTGTTTAGCATGAATTATGTAATGAAAAGTACATATACGTGCTAACACTGTTGAGATCATCGACCACACTCAATTCAACTCTGAGATACTTGCTGACACCATTGAGATCAACGACCACACTCAATTCAAATCGGACAAGGTACGTTCTAGCCTTCTAGGCAATATAAATATGCCATTAACACATAAAAACTAGATAAAGGACCATAAACGTATACTCAATCTTTCGTTGCATATAATATGACACGACTTCAAAAAAAGGGAAAAGATGATTAGGAAACCAAGGTTTATCAAATAACATATTACCCATAATGGCCTTTGTATTTTTTGTATTTTTTTATATTAAAACATAATAAATTGAATTTGAAATTCGAATCGAATTGAAAATTATAAATTCGTATTCAACTAGTAGACTCGAATTCGAATCTTGAAAAATCAAATTCGAGTTTCAAATTTTTTGAATCCGATTCAAATTCTAAACACCCCTAATTGAGGGGGAGCGAAAAAAGACGGATGGGGAGGTTGTCGAATAATGAAATGGCATAGGAATATGTATTTGGTTGTTGGGTTAACACGGGTCAAATATATCTTCCTGCCGATCTATTTACCCATGTAATGTTAATTTTTTTAATTATACATCTGTATAAGGAATTTCAAATTCATCATCATCATCATCATCATCAAACTCGGTATATACCACCAATAGCAAAGCTAAGGTAGGGTCTGAGGAGGGTGAGATGTAGACACCCTTACCTCTACCCCGTAGGAATAGAGAGACTGCTTCCAATGAGACCTCCGGCTCGATTGTAGTTTTGCATCAAGTATTGGACAAAAGACACATAACACTCAGCAATTGAGACAAACGTCGATTAGTGCATGTGCATGTACCCCCTTGTCTTTCGGCTATTAACACCACAACATGATGCATGATTAACCATCCCCCTCTTTTAACGTTATTTTCACAAAATTAGTAAAAAAAAAACGTTAAAATTAGTGCACTTTCACTTTTGCCCCTCGAGCGCCCACACATATATACATTATATGAGCATACCGCAAGTGGGGCGTGAAGGAATTTAAAATTCAAAAGTTTATTTAAGTATTTCATCAACTATATGTAAACCACCTATTTTATAAGTTGAGAACCTTATATTACCGATAATGGCCTTTGTTTTTTTTATATTAAACCAAAATAAGCTATTAATTTATGAAAAGCTTTCAAAAAAATTTAAGCATTGGGCAAAATAAATGGGCCCAAAATTATGGTTAAGAGAAAATAAATAAAAAATAAGATCTTAGTGCTGGTGGTAGGCCTTGAACTTGAAACCTCTAAATTATTATTTTTATTATCAAATTAATGATCCAAAGCTTAAATAACATATTTATTTAAACCAAACAAATAATACTTTTGATCTACTTATTGTTATGGTAATTGTTTCACATTCTCTTAGTTATTTAACAATTCAGGTGGCTGTTGCTAATTGAAGCCTAGAAGATCAAGTCGGAAGCCACAAATAATAAAATGAGTAGAGATTATACACATTCAGGCTTTTGTTTATCATACATGAGTGTTACTTGAAGTTTTGATTTCAACTGACTATATTTGTTTTTATGTTTTAGTAGTTAACGATTCATTCAACCTTGATTTTTCGTTTTTAGGTATATTATACATGTTAATGTGAGCTCATTTGATGAGTTGATAAGATACGTGTAAATGTATATAAAAACTTTTGTCATTACGACATGAAAGAACCCGTTCACAGGACGGGTATACTACTAGTTACTCTGGTTAGGTTAGTCTTTAATGGGTTAAAAGGGTAAAACAAAAATATTAACTTAATATGACACATTTTATTGGTTAAACAAGGTAAAAGACTCATAAAGTATATTTCTAGCCAATTATACTTAAATCATTTTATTATTATTATCAACATGTAAAATTTATAATTATAATTTCAAGATGGTGTAACTATGTGTGAAACTTTGAACTTTTGGACAAATTAATAGATTTTCAAGTCACCCAACCCATCCATTTTAACCCCTCTTAAGTAATACAAGTTTTACCTCCAATGTCACCAGCCGGAATATTGTTAGCCATTGCGCTTGCAAGCCGTTGGCATTGTCTATCAAGCGTTGCTACCCAACGTCTTGCCCCAAATGCTAAACCAGAGTTCACTAGCAACCGATATATATCATGAACAGCTGTATCATCAACTTCAACATGTTCAACCCACGTAACCTTACAAAAAAACAAAAAGAAGAAAAAGACGCTTGGAATGTTAGACGTTTTTCTTCATCATAACCAGTAACATAGCAAAATAAACATAGTTAACAAAGGTTCTTAAAGTTTTAGCATAGAACTGTAATAGAGCCCCCCTACATAAATTATATATAGTATATATCCATTTATTAATATGACATAATATAGAAATTGGACCAGATCTTCACCTTTGAGTACCCATTGGGAAGTTCTTCAATTAAACAACCCGATGGCCTTCTTCTAGATCTTAAATTTGCATTAGGGCGTAAGTTGTCCAAAGATACATCCACCACAGCCCAGGTTCCATCCGGGTGTTGTTTACAGTACCTAACAAAATAGTATTCTCGGGTTGGGACAAGTGGCGATGGCACTTGATACTCTGCTGTCATCTGTAAAATGTGTATCCGCTTATACTACATGCTTTTCATAAATTAAAAAATCTATTAAGTTTTCTCAATTTTAAGCATATACTTTTTCTAATCACTTCTGTATTCAATGTGTTCTGTTCATTCCTAAGGGTTTGTTATATTATTTTTATACATATATATGGCTGAAATTTCCACGCTTATATGTCCACCACAAGGTTTGTTGGTTTTACTTATTTACATAAATCAAAACGTGTATATAGCAATAAATGTTCAAACAACTGGAAACCAGAGCTGTTCGGTTCGATTCAGCGGGTTGAAGTGGTTCCATATTTTTTTCATTTTGTTTTGTGAAACTTTTTTAAAATATTTTCTTGGTAGCTGGATCTCTCATATAAATGAGAGAGCCTTTGACAACACTATTAGGAAGGTATTAAGGTTGTGCTCTAAATAAATAAACTAAATACATTCCACAATTGTTCACTCTATTTTATTTTAGATATTTCCTTCATTGTTTAACTATGTTTATTTTCTAACCAACATAAAAACACTTATATCAAACTTTGAATTTCGTATAGTATCTATAGCTTATGTAAGATTTTTATAGATCTGACAGGTCTAGTGGATCAGTAAGGCGACCGGTTTGCTATCTAATCAAATCCTAAAAAAATGGTTTTTACCACTTGTAGGGCCCCATTGTAGTTTCCAGCCACTCCAGTTGAAAGGACTTCTAGAGTCATTGCTCTTGAAACAATCCCAGAAAACACATTTGACCACTGATTCTGCAAATCATGATCACATATTATAAGGTTTATAATCTAACTCAGCTCATATTAATCATAAATTCAACACAAATATTTTTTTTTGCCCTACCACATCCATTAGAATCTCCACAATACTGATATGATTCATGATGACAACTGTTGACTCCTTTGAAGCTTCTGATTTCAATCCTAACTGTTTTGGTCCAATGCCTCTTGGAAAGGTTTGGGAGTATTCTTCTTCATTTAATGTCTCTGATGAGTTATCAGAGCTTCCAATCCACAAAGGCTCACCAGACTGAGCCATTCTAACCAGCTCCTCCATCGCTGTGACAGCTAGTTCGATTATAACTGGCTTGTCGGCCTCACTAGGACCTGAAACTGACCGGAGAAGGTTGCTGGTTCCAAACATGTCGTCTACCATTGTAGGTTGTGAACTAAAACTACCGATTGGTAGATCAAGAGAGCGTGATGGTCCATTGTGTGAGAGGTTAGGGTAGGAAAGCAATGGTTTGCCAACATATTTTGCTGCAATTCCGGATATCCTATCAATCTGTTGAATTCACATGAAATATATCTGGCTTTAGAAATCAGAGTTGGAACTACAAGTATAATTAATAAAAGAATCATCTGTTCAACCCCTTTTACTTGGTTTTACATAGCAGAGATATATAAAAAGACTAGCAAATAGACTAGCATTTTGGAGAATATATAAAAAGAACCGATTTTCGTTTTGGAATAATCGCTATTTAACAAATAAGAATTTTTTCCAATGTTTATTTTTGTTGATGTAAGGGTATAAATATAATAAATATATGACACACTTCTAGATGCATAAAAGAGTTTACATTTAGATAGCAGAGATATTAAAAAGAATTCACATTTTTGTTCAAAATCCCTTAGCATAATTTAGAAGCAAAAAAATAAAGCTTTAAAAGGTTGATTACTTGTTTTCAGAAACATCTACAACTACTAACAAAACTATAAAACCTTGAAAAGTATGGTTTAAAGGCTGATTACTTCTTCGCGAAGGCGAGCATTTTCGACTCTAAGGTGTTGTTCATCGAATGACATCTCCCCAATGGCCGCAGGGCCACCACAATTAGGACAGGTAGCATTGGTGAGGGCTTCTTTGTAGCGTATGTTCTCCATACGTAGCTTTTCGTTTTCATTCCTCAATTGTGAGTTCTCGTGGCGTTCATGTTGAGCCTAAATTAACAAGACAAAATGCACAGCTTTAATTGCATCTGGTTAAGCTTAATATTCTTGAAATACATAGTAACCGTTGTCATATTGTACAAGACTATCCGGCCAACAGCATTTAGTTCAACTGCTCTTAATGAAGCCTCTAAAACTGGTAACCTTCTGGTAGATGTCATAGAGGTGGCAAAATGGGTTAGTTAGAAATAGTTGTGATACTTTAGCACTCCGGTCAGATAAGGCTATACCAACCCATTAACACACTTTTGTCTTCTTTTCTTGAACTTTAAAAACTATTAATTAATGTTTAAAATATGTGAAAATTAAATGATTGCTAAATCTTATTCTTTTTTTCAAAATAATAAGCTTAGGAGAGGTTTAACCAGTTTTATTCAGTTATACTTTTTAATTTTACCATTAACAAATTTTATATGTTTAATCAAATATGGGTTAAAATTGCCACTGGTTTTTTTTGGATAATGAGCTTTGCTCGGCAAATATATTCCAAAAAGACGTGTTACAGGATGTGTATTAATGAGCTTAGAGTAATACAAAAACTTCAAGGTGCTCACTTAATAAAGGGCTAAAATCAAGGGAAAATATAGCTTAAAGGATAAATCTCAATTGTAAACAAATAAGAACACTACAAGAACAGGCCGCCTTTAATCGTTTCCTGTCGCCGGTATTGCTTTTTGAATCCCCAACCATTAGATCAGAATACTGATCAACGGCTGGGGAATGTGTTTGACGCGGATCGACCAATAGCGGCGACAGCTGGCCTGTCACCGCTAAAGGTGTCGCCGCTAAATGTGTACCATTCTTGTAGTGGAAATTTGCTACGATAAAGCCTGAATTTCTCAAAGTTAACAAAACGAACAAGCATTCGGACGGTGGCACGGTGCAGACGCATTTTAAGTAACCAGTGTGTATTGTATGTGTAAATACCTTCATTTGAGTTCTCTTGTTTTGGAACCAAAACTTAACTTGCAAAGGCTCCAAAGTTAATCTTCTTCCAAGTTCTTTTCTTTGTTTATCATCTGGATGTGGGCATTCTTTGAAAAAACTACATTCAACAGATAAAATGTGCATAAAAGTTAACTTCAAAACCAAAAAAGGCATTTTGGGTCAAACAAAACTACCAGAAGATGGATTTGATCTAATGAACTTACGCCTCTAGTTCTTGTATTTGATGTTGTGTGTGACGATGGTAACGTTTCTTCTTGTTGGGGCGTTGATTGGGATCTTGATCATCGCCGGGGGGAGCTTCCATTATATCAGTGCCAGATTTGCTCTCATAGTCATCATCTCTAAGCATATCAAGCTCATTTTCTGTGGTCTTGTGGCTCATATCAAGAAGATGATGGTGACTCTCAAACATGTTGGGTTGGAACATTTTTTTTGTTCTTCCCCACACCTAATCATAAATGGTTTTACTTCATATCGGTTATTCAAAATAGGCCACAAATAAAGGATTAAAGCATTGAAAAAAAGATGTGATATTGAATTCCGAAAAATGTAAAAGAAGACTGATAAATAATCATAGAAGAACCTCATGAATAATTATCCACCCTATAAATAAGCAACATCTTTAAGCTTAGGGTAGTTGTACCCTTGGCTTTGGGTGGTTTTAAAAAAAAAATTGTGAATTTTACTTTTTACCCCAATTCTTTCTATTTATTGCAAATTTAACTTACAAAATTGATTTTGTTCACCTTAAAGCCAAAACTTTTCATTCTTTTACAATTTAACCTCACAATTTTTCTACTTTTCATCTTTCGCAAATTTCCGATTTACGTTTCGTGCTAAATTTTACGAGTTACCACGGAGCAACGTGCTTGCGTGGTTCCACGTTTTTTCGTTTTGTTCATAATTTTGCGAGTTAACACGACACAACGTCCATGTGTAGTTCAAGGTTTTTACGTCTATTGTTTTTCATCTTACAAGTTCGTCACAACGCGTGGGTCATTGATCAACTTAATTAGTAAAACACTATAAAGAAGCAACATATTTATGCACATATGTGTTGGAATCTTGGCTTTGGGGGTTTTTCAAAGAAAAAATGGTTATTTATATGGTTGTTGTAACGTTGGCTTTGGGGGGATTTAAAAAATGATTTTTTTACTTTTCACCCAACAGTGTTTCATAAATTACTTTTAACCCAAAACTATTTGTATTTTACTTTTAACCCTAAACTTTTTATCTTTTGCAATTTATCCTTACAAATTTTTTTTGCTTTCAACTTTGCCTCTTTATAGTTTTCATTTTTCGCAAATTTTTCGCTTTATGCTTCGTTCTAAATTTTGTGACTTAACGCATCGCAACGTGCGTCTTTGGTTTAACGTTTTTACGTATCGTTCTAAATTTTGCGAGTTAACACGATACAACGTGCGTGTGTGGGTGAACGTTTTTACATCGTCTATTTTTTCCCGTTTGACATGTTCAACATAACGTGCAGGTCCTAAATCGACTTAGTTATAACTAAAGAATACCCGCCGCATTGCGGCGGGTCGTAATTCTAGTTATTACTTAAATTTGAATATAAATTTAAAGTGAAAGAGTCCAAAAAACTACTTTAATGATACATATATTTAAGATTTAATAACTTATAAATAATAATTTTATCAAACTTATAATTGCCAGAAATAGAACTAAAAAGCTATTGTAAAATAGTTATAGAAAAATAAATGTTTGGCACGTAAAAGGCAACCATAAAAAAGAACAAAGGGGTTATTATCTTTTTTGGGTTTTGCAAAGTTTGAAATTGAATATTAAATAGATGTAAACGTTTTTACGTCTTTACAACAATAATAATAACAGATTAACATACAATTCTATGAATCAAAGATAATTTTTTGTGATAAAGAGTTTAGAGAATAAATACAAGCTTGAACTTGAAATTCAAAAATGCAACTAACAGTCAAACGCAACATTTAATAAAGAAAACGAAAGGAACACAGATTGTCTTGTATTGATGATGGTATTTGGGCATAGTTATGAGACATTAATAATCATATTAAATATTCATACTAAGTATTAAATTATTTAACTTAGTAGTAAAGTGAAAGAAAACATACGATATGAGTTTTGGATTATCGATAATTTGCAGACGTAAGAGAATTTAAGGGAGGTCAACAGATCTCTATATTCTTTGAAAGCAAAGGTCAACTTTAAAAGCATAAAAACATAAGCATAATTTATCTTTTTTCCTAATTATTGTTGCTTTTGTTGCAATTATATATACAAATTTATAGTTTAGCTATTTAAAGAACTAAAAACTTTGTCACCGCTTGATATTCAATTCGTGAAGATTACAAAAAAATTATCAAACTATTGAAACAAAATTACAAACCATCATATGGATAGTGAAATATCATTAGTATTTTCTGAATTCAGATATGGTCTCATTAAATATTTAAAACTTGATGAAACTGAAACTACAAATTAAGAGTTAATTTCCAAATTCATAACTAATATTATGGATCGGTTTCTTTGTTTTTGTTTTTTTTTTTTTTTTTTTTTTTGTAATTGTGGTTTGTAAATATGATCAAAGAAAATAACAAAGATACATAAACACATACCTGATCACCAAGAAAATATTTTTATATCGATAAATAAAATCAAATCGATCCAGAAATGTTGCTTTTTAGTCTTAAACAGAAACATCATAGTACATATCCAAGAAGATACACATGTTTATACAGATTCAGAAACCCTAGCACACAACTAACCTTTCTCTCTCTAGAAAAAGATTTTTTTAGTATGTGTTT
Organism: Helianthus tuberosus; assembly: GCA_030545235.1. Classification (NCBI taxonomy): domain Eukaryota; kingdom Viridiplantae; phylum Streptophyta; class Magnoliopsida; order Asterales; family Asteraceae; genus Helianthus; species Helianthus tuberosus. The sequence continues at coordinate 139,722,138 of CM060411.1, read as the reverse complement.
ATTTTTTTGTAAAGAAAAATCAAATCTTTAAAACTTTCTTGAGTTTGTAACATATCTTGGAATTTGAAAGACTTCTTTTCTTCCCTACTAAAAATAAGATGTTCATAAAGTCTTGGAAAGAAAGAAACCATGAAAGCCTTATATCACTTTCATGTAATAAACTCAATGCAATTTGAGAAGGGTTGTGTGGTAACTTACTGGTGTATGTATATTCAGTCTTGGTTTTGCAGGTTTTTTTTTTGACCAAAAGATTCGTATTCAGGGAAAAGGGTCAACTGGAAACTATTTCTATGAGAGTAATATTGTGGTTTTCAGGCTGGTTTCCATTGAAGCTACCTGTATTTTTCTTGTGATGATGGAATTTAAGAAGAATGAAGAGAGAGATAGAAGGAAAGGAACAGGTGGAGAATTGAAGAGATGAGAAGGGGAGGTAGGAGAAGTAAATGCAGTGTATAGAAAGGATGCAAATGCATTTATGGAGAGAGAGAGAGACTTGTTGCAAGCTGGTGTTCAGACTTTGGTGCTGTTTCTTTTTTCTGCGGCAAAAGGTCTGCAGTCTGTGGACCACATCTATAGGAGAAGAGGTAGACCAAATGTCTGTAGTCTGCAAGAGAAGAGTGTTTGTTTTTTTTTTCTACAAAACCTTTCTCTTCTCTTCTCACACAAACACACACAGACTATTCATCTCTTTCTGCCTTCATCTACCACCACCACCACAACCACCGCCACCACCTCATCTACCACCGTCCACCTGCCACCACCACAACCAACAACCACCGTCAAGCACCACCGCCCCCTGTCTCCTGCCGCGAAGCCAAGCACCACCGCAAACCCACCACCACCGCACCACCTCCGCCAAAGCACCACCGCCATCAAAACCCACCACCGCCGTCGTCTCCTGCCGCTCCCTCTCTCTCTCTACGGTCTCTCTCTCTCTCTCACCGATCTCTCTATCTTCTTTCTCTCTCTCTCTCTCTACGATCTCTCTCTCTCTCTTCTTTCTCTCTCTCTTTCTCTCTACGGTGGTGGTGATGATATATCAGGTGGCGGTGGTGGTGGTGGTTCTATTTTCTGGGTTTTGTTTGCAGATGAAGATGAAGATGATGGTGGCGGAGTTATTTGGGGGTTTTGGGGGTTTTGTCGGATGTGGAGGTGGTGGCAGAGGAGGTGGTGTCGGAGGTGGAGGTGGTGGCAGAGGAGGTGGTGTCGGCTGGAGGGAGAAGAGGAGAAGAGGTTTGAAGAGGTTTGAAGAGGTTTGCAGACTTGGGGACATGTCTGCTTGGGGAAGAGGTGGGGAAGAGGTAAAATGTGAGAAGCTCTTCCGGAAAACAAACGAGCTGCAGACCTCAAACGTCTGCGCGCATCTGCGCGATGCAGACATAAGTGGCCAGAAGTGCTTCTGGCCAAAAAAACAAACACCACCTTTGCATATTTCACACACACTCACCATGTGTAAATTCAAGTGTATGATGAAAGATCATAGTAATGACATATTTCTCCTTAAAATGTATTTTTTTTCCTAGTTGCTTCTGTAATTGTTGCTTTAAGGTAGGGAATTGACTGTCACTGAAGCTATTAGCAGCTAATTCTTACCTCCTACAATTGACTTTTTTGGTTTTATTGTACGTATGTATCATGTATGTATATGTCACAACTATTTTTAGAACCATGTTGATTTGTTAAGTATATCGTCTCAAATGGGATAGCCTTATGGTAAATTGGTATTTTCTCAACAAATGACTGTGTGATCAAATACTACGAATGGTAGATGTGGTGATTTTAGTTGTTAATATATACACACACCCCTTAAGGCAAAAAGAAAATTATTGAAGATTAAATTTACAGGATTAAGCTAGTTTTCTGATTTGTAATTAATGAGCTTAAAAAATAAGTATAAATTGGATAGTAAGGATTAAGTTTGTATAAGGGTCATGGTATCTAGACACCCCCCAAAAATTAGTGTACATCCCTCAATATGAAGTGTATAGCACAATACGCTTCCTATAGGTTTAAAAGCAATAAATGCTAAACCAATAGGAACCGTATAGGCCAATACGCTTCCTATTCGCTTGCTCAAAACTCCTTCCCTCTGCCATGCAGAAAGTGCAGATAGTCAGACCTGAAAAGTACTGACAACTTTTGAAAACTGAGTTCAACAGGAGGCGTATTGGCCTATACGCTTCCCATCGGGTTTGCAAGAGTCAACGATCCTGATGCTTTGTTTTCATTGGGTAAAAGGATTTCACACGGATCACACAGATTTGTGTTTTTAGGCCGTAACTTTGTGTTTTTTTTTTCCAAATTAATTATAAATTTTTTTATATAATTATAAAATTAATTACAAATTTTTTTATATAAAATAAAATTAATTGAGAGAGCCAAGAGGCTGGTGGCGGTTGAGTAGTCGACCTTGGCCACAGCGCCCGGTGTCACGGTGGTTGACACTCGTTCCTTTCCGTTCAAAATAAAAAAAAAGATGATAAGAGCCATATGCTACTTTTGAAAAAAAAAAACTATAGGAAGCGTATAGGGCTATATAGGGCAATACGTTTCGCATGTGAGTAAAGTAAGTAAAGTATAGGAAGCGATAGGGCAATATGGTTCGTCTTGGATGGGATGCGAAGTTTTACCGATTATTCCACTGCCATTCCTTCGGGCGGGTTGAGGTCGGGTTTCCGCTTATTTGGGAGAGCCAAGAGGCTGGTGGCGGTTGAGTAGTCGACCTTGGCCACAGCGCACGGTGTCACGGTGGTTGACACTCGTTCCTTTCCGTTCAAAATAAAAAAAAAAGATGATAAGAGCCATACGCTGCTTTTGAAAAAAAAAAAACTATAGGAAGCGTATAGGGCTATATAGGGCAATACGTTTCCCATGTGAGTAAAGTAAGTAAAGTATAGGAAGCGTATAGGGCAATATGGTTCGTCTTGGATGGGAGGCGAGGTTTTACCGATTATTCCACTGCCATTCCTTCGGGCGGGTAGAGGTCGGGTTTCCGCGTATTTGGGAGAGCCAAGAGGCTGGTGGCGGTTGAGTAGTCGACCTTGGCCACAGCGCCCGGTGTCACGGTAGTTGACACTCGTTCCTTTCCGTTCAAAATAAAAAAAAAGATAATAAGAGCCATATGCTGCTTTTGAAAAAAAAAACTATAGGAAGCGTATAGGGCTATATAGGGCAATACGTTTCCCATGTGAGTAAAGTAAGTAAAGTATAGGAAGCGTATATGGTAATATGGTTCGTCTTGGATGGGAGGCGAGGTTTTACCGATTATTCCACTGCCATTCCTTCGGGCGGGTAGAGGTTGGGTTTCCGCGTATTTGGGAGAGCCAAGAGGCTGGTGGCGGTTGAGTAGTCGACCTTGGCCACAGCGCCCGTTGTCACGGTGGTTGACACTCGTTCCTTTCCGTTCAAAATAAAAAAAAAAGATGATAAGAGCCATATGCTGCTTTTGAAAAACAAAATCTATAGGAAGCGTATAGGGCTATATAGGGCAATACGTTTCCCATGTGAGTAAAGTAAGTAAAGTATAGGAAGCGTATAGGGCAATATGGTTCGTCTTGGATGGGAGGCGAGGTTTTACCGATTATTCCACTGCCATTCCTTCGGGCGGGTAGAGGTCGTGTTTCCGCGTATTTGGGAGAGCCAAGAGGCTGGTGGCGGTTCTGTAGTCGACCTTGGGCACAGCGCCCGGTGTCACGGTGGTTGACACTCGTTCCTTTCCGTTCAAAATAAAAAAAAAGATGATAAGAGCCATACGCTGCTTTTGAAAAAAAAACTATAGGAAGCGTATAGGGCTATATAGGGCAATATGTTTCCCATGTGAGTAAAGTAAGTAATGTATAGGAAGCGTATAGGGCAATATGGTTCGTCTTGGATGGGAGGCGAGGTTTTACCGATTATTCCACTGTCATTCCTTCGGGCGGGTAGAGGTCGGGTTTCCGCGTATTTGGGAGAGCCAAGAGGCTGGTGGCGGTTGAGTAGTCGACCTTGGCCACAGCGCCCGGTGTCACGGTGGTTGACACTCGTTCCTTTCCGTTCAAAATAAAAAAAAGATGATAAGAGCCATATGCTGCTTTTGAAAAAAAAATCTATAGGAAGCGTATAGGCTATAGAGGGCAATACGTTTCCCATGTGAGTAAAGTAAGTAAAGTATAGGAAGCGTATAGGGCAATATGGTTCGTCTTGGATGGGAGGCGAGGTTTTACCGATTATTCCACTGCCATTCCTTCGGGCGGGTAGAGGTCGGGTTTCCACGTATTTGGGAGAGCCAAGAGGCTGGTGGCGGTTGAGTAGTCGACCTTGGCCACAGTGCCCGGTGTCACGGTTGTTGACACTCGTTCCTTTCCGTTCAAAATAAAAAAAAAAGATGATAAGAGCCATACGCTGCTTTTGAAAAAAAAACTATAGGAAGCGTATAGGGCTATATAGGGCAATACGTTTCCCATGTGAGTAAAGTATAAGAAGCGTATAGGGCAATATGGTTCGTCTTGGATGGGAGGCGAGGTTTTACCGATTATTCCACTGTCATTCCTTCGGGTGGGTAGAGGTCGGGTTTCCGCGTATTTGGGAGAGCCAAGAGGCTGGTGGCGGTTGAGTAGTCGACCTTGGCCACAGCGCCCGGTGTCACGGTGGTTGACACTCGTTCCTTTCCGTTCAAAATAAAAAAAAAGATGATAAGAGCCATATGCTGCTTTTGAAAAAAAAATCTATAAGAAGCGTATAGGGCTATATAGGGCAATACGTTTCCCATGTGAGTAAAGTAAGTAAAGTATAGGAAGCGTATAGGGCAATATGGTTCGTCTTGAAAAAAAACATATTTTTCATTTTTCATTTTTCATGTTGCATCTAAAATTATTTTAATCTAATTTTGTGTATTAAAATTACTGAACTTGCTAAAAAAATATGTGCCCTTTATCTTTTTAAAATGACATGTCAAGTATAGAATAAAAATTATATAAAGGTTGAAGAAATTATACTTATAGCGGTTTGATAGATTTCTAATTAATCTCTGCAAAAAGTTTATATGATATTAATGAATGTCAATTGCATGCATATTGACCACATATTGTGTTGGTAACCACTAACGTGTTGAAGCAATGGGGTGGTGGTCTATTAGGAAAGTCAAAGCCTTTAAAACACTTTAGGGTGGGCGGAGTGGGTTCGGTGAGTGAAGCGGGGAGGGGAGTTTGTCGCGTAGGGAGGTGTTGCCGGCCCTGTTTCGGTGAGTGTTTGAGTGCTTGGGCGGTGACTACTCACCGAGTGTTTGAGTGATTGTTCTAGAAATAAAAAAAAAAATATGTATTAAAAAAGAGTGGGTGTTTGACCATTGCTAGTGTTTGAGTGGAAAATGGAGGGTGGAGTATGGACTTGATATGACATGACATTATTGGCTAGGGAATAAGTTTACCACTCACTATTTGGTGACCACTCCCTTCACCCTTAGAGAGGAAAGATCTTGAGTTCAAGTTCTAAAGACAACAAGAAATAAAAGAAATTTACTGTTAAAAAAAAAGAAAAAAGTAACCACCAACGTGCACCATTGGTTTCATAGATGCTTGTATTTTATACAATAACTTCTTTTATTTTTACAATTGAAAATGATATATTTTCAAAGCTTCTTGTCAATCTGCTGATCGGTTAGTAGATGAGATTCAAGTTCAATTAGTTGCGTATTAAAAGGCAATTTTAATTCGGCTGATTGTTGGTGTAACCATAAAGACGTGTTAGAGACATTTTAATTGTTTGCATACCTTCTCGTCAGCTTTTATTAAACTCCAACCGGAGAAAAGGGGGGAAAAGCAAAAGAAAATCTATAATTATTAAGTTTCAATTTATTTTGTTAATTTCATAAGGAATTTTTATTACAATATGATTTGATTGATATCTTAAAAACCTTTAGAGCATGACAAATTAAATACATATAATTATTAAATTTTAAGATTAATACGAACTTCATTATGTGAGATTTAATTACCATCGCATCATCTTAATTCCCAAATAGATGTATTTTTTTTTTTCTTAAAGGTCCGTGATGGATGTTTTTTTTTTAGTAAATTTCAAAGTTCGTCCTTTATGTATGTCTAATATATCAAAGTATGTCCTTTGTCTTTAATAATCTCAGAAAACATCCTTAATGTTTGAAAAACCAATCAGGTTATGTCCTTTACCCTAAACCTTGTTTGTTTTTCCAGTTAAATCAGGTCATGTGAGAAGCACATGAGGGTATATTGGTCTTTACCTTAAGATAAAACCCCCCTCTCTCTCATCTCAACTCAGGCTCTCTCTCTCTCTCTCTCTCTCTCTCTCTCAAAACTCAATCTCTCTCTGCCTCACTATCTCATTATCTCAATCACATACCCAAAATCTATGCGCCAAAGCTTCAGCAGAACACACAGATGACCTAGCTCTTGCACTTTCATCCACCACAGGCTCCAGCAAATTAGGATCATCACCATAACTAGCTTCCGACGAAAGCCGTAACGCCAAAGCTAACTGCAACTGATAACCTTCCTCCGTCTGCTGCGCCCAGCTTTTCAACGATTTATACACTCCGCCACTAAAACCGTCATCTCCGCCACTAAAACCGTCATCTCCGCCATCTCCGCCGCTAAAACCGTCACCTCCGCCGTCAGTCAACTGAACATAACCACCGCAATCGCCACCGCTCATCGCACCTGAAAACGAACTCTCAGCGTAACTGCTACCGCTCGATTGTCTCGGCGTAACTTGTTATTGGGTCTCTCTCTACACTTGTGTTTCTCTCTCTACCAACAGGTTTTGAATCAGATCTTTCAAGTTGAAGAAGATGGTATAGAAATGAAGAATATATTGTTGTTTTGTTTGATGTTGTTGCATTTTGATGTTGTTGTAAGGTATTAAGACTGAAATTGAAAGAAAGGATTTGTTCTTCAAAATATGGATTTGTCTTTTGAAGTTTCGAATTGTTTATTTTTTCATTGTGTTTTGAAGATTTGGGTTATTGATGATAATCTGGTTTTTGAAGTCTTGAAGATGTGGGTTATTGATGATAAATTTTTATTTTTTCTTTGTGTTTTGATGTTTTGAAGATCTGGGTTTTGAAGATATGGGTTATTGATGATAATGTGTTTTGAAGTTTTGAAGATCTGGGTTATTAATGAAAAAGACCAATATACCCTCATGTGCTTCTCACATGACCTGATTTAACTGGGAAAACAAACAAGGTTTAGGGTAAAGGACATAACCTGATTGGTTTTTCAAACATTAAGGATGTTTTCTGAGGTTATTAAAGACAAAGGACATACTTTTATATATTAGACATACATAAAGGACGAACTTTGAAATTTACTCTTTTTTTTTTCTTATAGGTTTGTGGTGAGTAAATAGCTATTAAGTTTACTATGGTGGGGTTAGGATAAAATTAAAATACATATGAGTTATGAGAATTTAGAGAACTTGATCTTACGAGAAGTTAAAAAAAACATTACCAAAAATCCAAAAAAAATCTACCTTTCCAAAAAAAAAAAATTAGTTTTCTTTTTTAATTTACACCACTCATGAAAAAAGCTTACAACTGTTGTACATGCTGATGTCAGCAGTTGTAAAAAGCCAAAAACACCGCTTTAAATTTTTTTTAGTAGTCATCATTGTAACATTTTAATTTAGATGTATGAAAAAATAGGGGCAAAACTCACATGAAAAATTCAAGTTATCTAAGTTCTCAAAACTCGTAGTAATTTTCTCTTGATCCAAATACTATGGTGAATAAATAGTTATTAAGTTTTCTGTGTATATATATAATACTAGGTTAGAAACTCATTTACTACACGTAGTTGAATCTAATCTATCTTTGTTAATTGTTTGTGGTCAAAAAACATTTGGTGGAATTTGTTAGTTTGGATGAGAATTAGCTACCCTCTTGATTTCTCTAGTATGGGGGATTTGCTTACTTTTATCCAAAACCAACCGGGCGGGAAACAGTGGAAGAGTGTTGTTTATACGGTTCTTTTGGCCACTTTTTGGAGGGTTTGGAAAGCTAGAAACGAAATGGTTTTTGAAGGTCGTTTCATCCTGCGGTTTACAAAACGGTGGAGTTGATTAAAGAGGACGCTTTCTTTTGGATTAGTACTCGCTCTAAGCTTCCGGTGCCGAGTTGGGATAAGTGGCTAGATTTTGATATGTCTATCATGCTGTAGTCCGTGTTTCTGTTTTTGCGGTTTTTCTCTGTTTCTTGTTTCGTTTTTTCAGTTTCTTGCTGGCTCTTTATATATATATATATATATATATATATATATATATAAAGTGTGATTGCCATTCAAAAACAAAAAAAAAATTTGAATCTAATCTAACTTATAATAAAGGATTTTAATTAATGTCACTCGACAATCTCTCCACTAATTTATTATTAACTAGGTTAAGTACCCGTTAAATACGCGACTTAACAATTAAAAATTTTCAAAATGGTGAATGAGTAATAAACATTTTTTTAAGTTTTTAAATAGAAAATATACCGTATATACAAAAAACTATTTGTGGTGGTATTTAATTTCAAATGATCTTTAAGTGTTCATATAAGTAACTATGAAATGGGGTGCGTGTACGTTTTTCTTCTTCCGGCTTGAGTTCTCAGTGCATGTAACGAAAGAATCTACAACAATATTAACGGGTTTTTAAACATCATTGGTAGTTAAACAATAAAAGTAATTTTATCAATTAAAATGAGTTTTCATCGCTCGTAAATCAACAAATAAAAGAAGTCATCCATTGGAGAGTGGGACAGGTGACGACAAGCATCGGATGTATTCTGATCACTCATATTGTGAACTCAAAAATTGTCAAAATAACATAAAAATCATAATATATATATATATATATATATATATATATATATATATATATATATGAGAGGGATCATGAGTGAACAACATCCTTATTTGTGAACAATGTGAACTAATCTCAACCATTCATTTTTTTTTATGTGAAGGATAGGATTGTTATTTTATCTTTACTTATTTTTTTTAATTAATTTTCTTTTACAATTCACCAGTTACATCTCTTATAATTTCGAAAATAATAAGATTTCCTTTGATTTTATCAAAGATTCGATCATATATTCTGTTAACATTTTCGAAATTCGCTTATATCATCTTCTTTTTGTTAAATTGCGAACATGATTATCGAGGATTCTAATAGCATCGAATCAAATAGCCAGGATGCAAGATAGGGGTGAGCAAAGGTCGGTTCGGTTCGGTTTTGAGCCGAAACCGAAACCGTAACCGCTATAATCGGTTTTTACATTTCTATAACCGATCGGTTTCGGTTATTTCGGTTCGGTTTTTTTCGGTTATTTTTCGGTTTCGGTTCGGTTTCGGTTATTTCGGTTAAATAACCGTTTTTTTTTCTTTCATTACTAGATGTGCAGTGTGCTATCATATGATTGTGTACTAATTAATAAATACTTGATTTAGAATTTAACTAGTTTTTACCAACTACACAAGACATCAGTAGATTATGTATATTATATCATCAACTAAAAACTAACATGCAAGTAACAACTAACAAGGATTTCCATTAATAGTTACAAACTTTTGAACTTCATTTGATTATTAGGCCTTGTGTGTTTTTATTAATGTTATGTATTGGGCTGGGCCTACTAGGTTGGGTTAAAGACTATAACATATTAACAACTAGTGTGGGTTAAACTGTTAAAGGATTAAGGCTAACAAGTTAACAACTTAAACATAAAACATATGTATCGGGCCTTGTAACCTATCGGTTCGGTTCGGTTTTTTTTCGGTTATTGGAAATGGATATCCAAAAACCGAACCGAAATTTTCGGTTATTAAAAATTCGAAAACCGAACCGTCGGTTTTTACTTCGGTTCGGTTTTTTCGGTTCGGTTTTGTCGGTTTTTTCGGTTACGGTTCGGTTATTTCGGTTTTCTGCTCACCCCTAATGCAAGACATAGTCCAGAATTCAATCCCGTCTTCTACACAACCATGAATCGTCTAGGTTTTCAGTTTTTGAATGTTTGTTTTCGCTAGATAGATCACTTTTTTGAACAGTTTTAGTGAATAATTCATTTTTCAAATTGAAGCTTTATGATGATCTTGATGATACCTGGAAAAAAAATTGTTTTGTAGTGTTGGTTTTATAGAATTGTAGATTGATATGTGTTGCCAGCATTATTGTTTTATATGATACACTGGTGTATAACAATGTTTTTTAACATACTAACTACATGTAAAACATATGTTTAGATCATGTATGTTACCAGTGATATTCTTGTGATTCTTGTGTTCTGAAGGTATTATTCATGTGTAGAATAAAATCTGGTTTTTGTGTCGTTTTTTATACAATTCTTGAATTTTGTGTATTGCCAGCATGTTTTTTTATAGATTCACTGATGTATAAGAATGTTTTAGGAAGATACCAACTGCAAGCACAAAAGACCGAGTGGGCCACATGAAAAAGCAAAACAAGCTATGAAGAAGCCACGGAGGAAATGTTATTTTTGCGGGAAAAGGTTTAGAAAGCATGAGACAAGGAATTACCCTATAAAAAAATGCAAGACAACTAAGGATGATTCATCTACTGACAAAGACGAAGAGGAAGAAGAAAATGAGGAAGTCATAGAGTCAAAATTCGAAGAATCGGAAAGTGAAGACAACGGCAGCCAAATATAGAATATGTGTCGAAAACATACATTATTTGACATCGGCTTTCTATTTTAGTCTTTATAACACTTACGTTGGTGACTTTTTTTAACTGCTTCGCAAATTAGATAGTTTACATTTTTCATTTACTGTCTTTGTAATGTTACCAACCGGCTTCATTATTAATTCATCTATACTAAAAAACTATATAAGTTTTTCATTGTGACAAAATAACTACATATAAACTTCATTGGTATTCACCAACGACTGTGCATGGCTCTAAATCAACACACTTGTGAATACTCAGGTAATACATTTGTGTAATATACAGGGTATACTTGTGTATAACAAAAAAAATACGAACACTGCTTTTTTTCCCTTTGTACACCACTGTTTAAAGGTTTAGCCATTCAGCAATAGACAGCAATACACTTGTGTATTTTGGGTTAAACGTTTGTTTATACATTCATGTACACTAGTGTATACTCAGAGATAAACCTGTGTAAACTCAAAAAAATACTTTTATTTGTGTGTTAACACAGATGCAGCAACTTACCCAGAACATTAAGATAAAAATACATAGTACATTTATGTTCCAAAAAAACCCAACACGAGAATAACATTAAACTAAACAACCAAATTTCCAGTTTCCATCATAAAAAACACCAACCAAACCACGTACCGACATATCGGAAAATCAACACACATACTCATAAACATATTATTGTCTACATAGAACGTTTTAAACATTAAGTCTATTCGCCACATTGTATGCAACCGCTTCACCCATTACTTGATCCCGGAGCGTGTTAGCACGAGAGCACACAATCTTCACAACATACTTCTTTCTTAACCGGGTAAACACGATTTTTTCGAGCACCATCACGTACACATGTGTACTTCTTCCAAAAGACCCTTGATGCACAAAACAGAGTACAACGACACACGTGTACATTTGCATAACCCTGTGTCTATTACTCTGTACACCAACGTATAGACCCTTGTTACACAAAATAGCACAAACACCTGTTTACACAAACAGATAAAAGATATGCATCAGGAATTTGTCTAACAAACTAAACCCCAAAAAAATACAAAAATTAACCATTTTCGAAGACATTTACACAACGCAGAGTATGAGGATTCACATAGACTACTGCTATACACATGTGTACACCCAGTGTTTGGTAACTCTTAACAACGATATACACAAGTGCATATCGTCATTGTGACAACACATTACCCAAAACAGATTACAACGGCAATTCTTATTCAACTAACCCTAACCTTCAAAATTAGTATTGTTTTAATCGATTAAAGGCTACTCAAAACACAACATCAAACCACATTGAACAAACTTTACAACTTCAAACTAATTTTATACACATGATGCACAAAACCCTAGCTTCTGATTTCATATAAATCATACGAAAATGATGTACTGATTATTGTCTTGCCAATGCTTGGATTCTGTTGATTAAAACCGCCGATTTGCCTCACAGGATGTATCAATGAATGCAGAACCCAATCGCCGGAGGTTTTAAGAAGAAGGAATGATATGAATTCTATTTTATGAAGAGATTGTTATAATCTCCACCCAGAACAACAATATGCGATGATTAGGGGAGAAAAATCTTGGAAATAGTCTTTAAAACCTCTTGAATTTTCCCAGTTCCCAAAATTATATTAGGTACAAAATTACAATATTAACCCTATACGACTTTTGAGTTGTTATATATAACATCATATTTACAACATTGCCATTAGCAATAAATCTCATCATCTAGGAAATGAAGGGCCAAGATTTGTTCACTTTGTTCACAAATAAACAATTGTTCACTCTAGAACCCTACCCTATATATATATATATATATATATATATATATATAGGGTGGGAGTTGGCTACAAAGTCTATTTTTCCTACAAAGTGTAAAAAGTCATAAAACACCATAATATCAACCCAAAAATACATTCAAAACCCACAAATAACAAAGTGAAGACTACTAAAATGCCATACTTATGGGTTTTGTGTTGTGTTTTGGATGATATGGCATTGATTATCGAACAACTAACATTAGTGTGTTTTATGTTGATTATCATGTTGTGTTTTATATTCATAATTCCTACGATGATAGGTTTGAAGTTTTGATGAACTGTTAGGGTTTGGATATTGTGTTTTAGTGATCTTCACTTTGTTATTTGTGGGTTTTGAGTGTGTTTTATAGCTGAAATTGTGGTGTTTTATGACTTTGTACACTTTGTAGGAAAAATGGACTTTGTAGCCAAACCTCACCCTATATATATATATATATATATATATATATATATATATATAAAGATGTATTTACACAGAATAACATCGAAGTTATATAAATTTCCTAACACAATTGTTTAAAATTTAGGTATTTAAAAGAACACCTAAATGGCTTAAACCAGTGGCTCTGATACCACCTTCTGTCGCAGCCCCCAACTCCACCCCGGGAGCGGACGTCGCGAACCTGAACTGGTGGCATCGGTGTTTGTTAAATTTGCAGCGGAATTAAATTATCAGGATCGTAGTTAGGAAATAATTTCATAGTTTTCAAAACACCAAACTTTCATATTAAATAAATGGGCTAAAAACCCATATTTCATTTATAATGTATTTAGGGGAGGGGGGTGGTCACTAGTGATAAAATTCTATCACTCCCAATATCCAATCAACTCATGTCATGTCATCACCCAATATTCTATCACTAGTGATAGAAATGTAGTGGGGGTGGTCACTAGTGATAGAATTCCATCACTCACATTTTTTTTTAATTTTTTTTTTAAATTAGAAATTAACAATAAAACACTAAAATTATAAATTTCATTAAAATTAAAACATACTACTTCAATTTAACATACTAGAAATATTTTAGACTACAATTTAAAAAAAAAAACTACTACTCGTCCGAATCATGAAACTCCAAACCTAGAGAACCTACTAGTTCGATTAAATCGTATCTCAACCGAAAGTGAGTTTCTTCATTCCGCAATTCTTGTTGGATATTTTGTGGAACTTGAACTTGTGTAGGAGGATCCGGCACCCAATCCGGGGATATTGCACGTCCGTCTTCTTTGATCATCATATTGTGCAATATGATACATGCATACACTATGCTATGTATTGTTTTCTTGTTCATCGCACGAACCGGTCGGTGTAGTATACCCCATCTACCCTTTAAAACACCAAATGCCCTCTCAACATCTTTTCTTGTCGATTCTTGCAATTTTTTGAACACTATTTGTTTAGGCTCGACAGGAAATGAGGGAGCTTTCACAAAAACAGACCATGACGGGTATATACCATCCACAAGATAAAAGCCTGGTTTGTAATGTCGACCGTTAACATAGAAAGGAGTGGAAGGTGCGGTACCATCCGTTACGGTTTGAAACAACGTCGTGTGCAACACATTGATGTCGTTGTTTGAACCTGGAACACCGAAATAAAAATGTCAAATCCATAAATCATTCGTCGCCACCGCTTCTAGTATGACGGTTGGTCTTTTGATGTCTCCCCTAACATACGCCCCTCGCAACTCTCTTGGACAATTTTTCCACTCGATATGTGTACAATCGATGCTACCAAGCATCCCGGGAAACTGTCATCTAGCCTCATGTGCGGCGTAAATACGTGAGATGTCGTGGCTCGTCGGTTTATGTAAAAACTCTTTACCATACAACTTAATGACCGCGTTGAAAAAAAATTGCAAACATTCACGTGAAGTTCTGGCCGACATAGCTAGGTATTCATCATATTGATCGGGAGAGTTACCTGTCGCTAGTTGGCGAATGGCGGACGTGCATTTTTGTATCGGCGTGAAACTTGGTTTGCCCCTCGCATCGTACCGTTCTTGAAACCATTCCTCGCTTGCTTCGATGTTTCCAACAATCTTTAAAATAATTCTTTGGGTAAACGAAACCGATCTCTAAACGTTTCGGCATTGTAGAGCGGATTTTCCACCAAATAATCGTTCATTAACACTTCGTTGGGATGTATACGATCACGGTCTACCATCTTCTTCTTTGGGCGGGACGCCTCGGCATCAAGTTCGTTATACACCGACACAAAATATTTTAGCGTCTCATTGTCAGAAGACGACTCGGTATCGCTATCGCTAGACATCGGAAACGTCGAATCCGTAGGGAAATCCATTTGAGAAAGATGTAGATTGTGTGAAATGGGTTTAAAATGGTTTAAAGATGTAGATTGGTGGGTGTAAAATGGTTTAAAATGGAGATATAAATAGATAAAAGGGTTTAAAGGTTTTTTTATTGAATTTAACCGTTATTCAACGGTCAAAAATCAAGCAACGTTCGAATTTTTCAAAGTTTTCAACGCGTGAATGTTTCAACGCGTTTCACAAATAACGCGTTATGTTGATGGTGGCGGCGGTGTTCGTTAATGTTTCACGCGTGATGGGGTGGCCATCACGGACCACCCCGCCTCCCCTTATAGGGATAAACCCTAACTTGCAGAAAAATATAACTTCTTCTTTTATTTAGGTAATTTATAGCCACTTTATTTAAGCCTTTAGTGCTCCATGGCTGGCTTCTAATAGCTTCTTATCAAGTTACCTGAAACGCGTTTTAAAAATATTTTATAAACAAGAAATAGTGGCGAGTTCATTCCATTTTATAAAAACACACATTGTTATATTTACAGCACCAAGAGTTTTTACATTTGTTTATATCTAACAATTCCTCAACAGTATTGCTACTGGGGCACAATTCCCCACTGCTTGTGGTTATGCTAATATTGGCCAACTCTTTCTCCAATAGTAACGAGTGTCAAGTAATGTATACAAAACCCTAGATACCGATAGTAATTGCAGAATACAAAAACCTAATCACTGTAAGTATAACTAATAAACATTTAGGGTTTTGTAAAGCATTTTAAATATAAATGTATAAGGTGATAAAATCAAGAATGACTCACTTTGTAAATTTATGTTTTACTACAGGCTTCCTGGTAATATTTTCTGATAATTTTCTTGAGTTCCTATTAAAAATATACAATGCACGCGTCTTAGTATAATAACCCAATTCAACATTATCAATACGTCACGAGACAGAACCCCAATGTAGTTTACAAAGAATAGCCTTTATCGGGCAGCACTTTGGCATCCGTTGATGGGCGATCAAGATCGATCGGACAAGGTATCGAATCAATGATCAAGGGTTAAAACACTTACAACGGGGCAGAGTTTCGTAGTAATTAGGGGTATTATATCAGAGAGTTTGAGAGAAAGAAAAAGAAGTGAGCGATTTGAATTGTCCCTGGACTGCTCAATTTATACGAATTCTCGGACCTCGTCGCATCGTGCGGCGACACTAGCTAGGGCCTAGCTTTGACTGGTCACCAGCCTAGACTTGCCACGTAGCTGCCACGTGGCTGCCAAGTGTCTCTGTCTTATCTAAGGTGTCGCGATGCGTGACGAGAATACCCTTATGTCGTCGCGTAGCTCGACGAGGTAAAAATCAGTTTTCCTCGTTTCTTGTGTTGGGTCTCGTTGTGCGTATCTGGGGTCTCGGTTATGATTCTTTGTGGCGTTTTTGAGTGTTGTTACACTAGCCTACAACAATTGTTGTACTCTTGAACAGTGGTTCCAAGTCATCAATAGATGTTAGCCAAGCTCTTGAGTAGATGTCCCGAATAGGTGTTCAAGATTCACTATTTTTCGGGAGAGAATTGCTTCATTGACTGTTTATTTCTTGATCTAAGAATCATGTTTTAGCTTTGGGATATCATATTTTTTTTGTAGGTCCAACATATATCCATTCAAACATCCAATCAAAAGTTTAGGTGTTTTACCAAATAAACCATCTTTTAAACCTAAACATAAAATAGGTGGTAAACAAAAAACAACATTAGTATTCGTTATATAAGACTTAAGATGATTCTAACCATAAATTCAAAAAAACCATTACCACTTAACTATCACAAATCATCACATGTTCCTCAAACCGTTTCTTGGTTTTTGAAATCAAATTTAGAAACAACTTAGCTTCATTTTAGACATAGGTGAAACTACACTTATCACCATTGTGTATTCCATTTTTTTCCAGAAAGGCAAGCCAATTATCAACTTTGTATCTTGGTTTACGAGCCGACTTCTCAACCCGAATACCCATTTAACTTTAACGCGTTCAAGATTTCTGATAGTATTCATACTACCAGCATCAAAGTTTGCCATCTAAAAAACTTTTTTCGGTAAACGCTAAAAAAAAACCAAAACAACTTCCCAATATATATGTTAAGAAAATAATTCAAAACTCAAGAAACCTAATGTTATAAGTATATCATTTATGGAATAACATAAATGATACTTATTAAACTTAGAGCCGTGGAGGTCTTAGTTCAAGTCACATGTGAAAACTTGGGATGGGTTGTGCTAAGTCAGTGCCTTGGTATGAAGGCGTGCCTTTGTACGAAGCCGTGGCTTCGCACAAAAGCAAATGTGGGAGGCCTCCAACAAGTGGTGGCAACTCCTCTTAGAGTGTATGATGAGAAAGAAAAGAATTGAGCAAGGAATGAAGTGAATGAGCTTGGGTATTTATACTAATTCATGATTCATAGGATCATGGCAAGTATTTGTGTAATGCCCAAGGATTAATCTCCACCATACAAGTGTTAGGACCTGATTTGAAGCCTTGTAGAACACTTAAAATGCCCACAAGATCACAAAACAATCAAAGGAAACCAAGGTGCAACAACTGGGAAACAAATAGGAAGCTTCTACTGTGCTGGAGCCCCTTTACGGACCGCATAGGTCCCTGTTTTGCGAACCGTAAGGCTGCAACAGTGGCAGAAACTTTGAAAATTGGCAGTTTTAGTCCCTGAGCTTGATTCGTTGCATTTTGGCACTTCTAACACCCGTTAAACCCGTTTTAAAGCTCCATGTTTAAGTTAAAGTATATTTAACTTGAATTATGCTAAAAAATGACATGGATGTCGGTTCGTTTGGCTGTACGGTTGCGTTTTTTGGTTAATTACGACGGAAATCGTAACGGACGCGAAAATGACCCAAATTGCGAAACAAAAGGTATTTTTGCATTCCAATCACTAAAATACAATATTTTAATGATTACAAAATTTTTGGATGTGCGGATATGGTCAGAATGCATATTATGCGCGAATTTGCATACTTTCATAGTTTTGACGCTTTTAGTCCCTGTGACCAAATAAGCTTGTTTTAACCATACCGAACCCTTTAAAACTTATTCCTAAGCCATGTAAAGGATATTTAGGGTATGTTTTGCTTATGTCACTGTTCCGGAGTGTACGTCACTACGCAAATTGGTAGACTTTTGCAGTTTGTCGCAAATAGTCCCTCTGATTGAATAAACTTGTTTTTGCCATACCAAACCCTTCAAAACTTATTTCTAAGTTATGTAAAGGTTATTTAAGGTATGTTTAGCTTATGTCACTATTCCGGAGTGTATGTTGCGTTAAACGGATTACGTTTACGTATAACTTTCAAAAAAGTGTTTAAGAGTTTAAAATTGAACAAAAATCAAAACGAGCAAATGTCAAACAAAAATAAACAAATCTTGGGATCAAAAATCATTGTTTTATTGATAATTGAATTGTTCAGATTTGTAAAATGATTACACAAGCACAGTTGTCACATGCACCACCCAACTGCTAACTGTTGGTAGAGGAGTATCGTCAATATCATCATCATCATCATCTTCTGCCGGAAATTTTCTCTCGAATCTTCTTATTACAGTTCGAGTTCTTTCACAATTGTTGGTCGTTGGAACCCCAAGGGTCAGAATATCCCTCTGAACCCCTTCATCCATACCAAGTATGGCTTTGAATGTCCTGATCTTCACCCTTCTCCTATTAAAGAACTTTAGGATGAAACGTCTCTCCGACCTTTCAAACCTCCATGCAATAACCTTAGCCATTTTTTTTAAGTTTTTGGCGTTTTAGACAATGTTTGGCGTGTTAAGTTGTGTTCTCATGTTCTACTTTTATAATGACTTTTTTTCCCGCGCATGTAGGATGCAGTCCTATAAAGTGACTGGTAATTATCGCGTTTTGAAAATATAAATAAATTCAATTCCCTATGTATTGGCTTTTAATATAATAAATGTTAGTAATTATGTTTCCGTCGCTTCATTTCACTGTTTACAGTTACTGTGTTTTGTTTCAGATTCATCTGTTTATGGCTGTAACATGTCCCATCTTTACGGCTGTAATTATGGCGTTTTGTATTTCCAATGGCATTTAGATAAAGATGGCACTTTGTTCTATTCTCTTGCACATTGTTTTATACTTTTTTTAGATTTATTATAATAGTACTTGTCCAAAGTAATTTTATTATAGTTTGGTAGTTTGGGCGTTTTATGGCATGATGGCGTTTCACAAGCATTTGCCCGTTTGGCGTTTTATTACATTTTTTAGAGAATTAATGTATTTTTTGTTCTTAGCTGAAAATTACATAACAAACAATAGAAAAATAAAATAAAATAAATAGAAGTAATTTATGATCCAAATCTTCACTGTCATCAGTCTCTTTCTTCTTTTGAAACTACAAGAATTGTCACAAATAAATGGCGTTTTGGGTTTGGCGTGTTTTTTTTTCTTGTTCGTGTGTTGAAGTGGCTTTGTGGATGTTGGAGACATAGATCGACGCCGTGTGGGGGATGCTATTTTCCCATAATCTTCATTATCATCGTGGATTCCAAAATGGCATTTACACTGGGATCGGTCTCTTCTCCTCATCCAAACCTTCTTCAAGAACAAAGAAGACAAGATGACATATCGGTGTCATCAGTCTCTTTTTCTTGAAATTTGTCCATATTATGTAGCAAAATCTTACTCCCCTCACCTAACAAACTATTTAGTAAAACTTCATGTTGAACATTACGAAGTATCCAAGAAATGATGTTTGTCATCGTTGGTTTTTCTAACTTTTTGGCGTTTTAGAGTGAGTGGTTTTTAGGAACCATTTTGTGTTTGTGTGTTTTTGGTGTGATCAACGGAAGTTGCTGAGACGTTTCTCTTTATAGGATGTTTTTGGCACGTAGTTTAGCCTGGATATCTGTGACAACTGTCAAATTTGCATGTATCCGTACAATTATTAATTAGTAATTGGTGCTTAATGATTGTGCTGATTTAACATTTATGACTTGAAGGTTTGCTGGTTTTTGTTATCATATATACATGTGCATCATATATTGTATAATGCCATATCATCATTGCATGTGAACTTTATGGATTCAAATGATGCACGAAACAAAGCTAGCACAGTTATCAGACAAATCAGAAAAATGTTGACGAAGTTCAGTACATAGACAGACTTTGTATTGAGACACGGAATAAGCCAGAAACCAAGAGTTACACTAGTATAGTGTGTAGGAAAGTAAGGATCATAAAACTACCTTCCTAGTGATAGTTTAAGTGCTGGAAAGTGCCTAAAACTCACACAAACTGCAGAATTCTACAAAAATCAGCATTTAAAGAACATAATATTATGTAGAAACATGGTTAAATGGTCCAGAATACTTTCCTAAGTATCGGGAATCAAAACTGTTACAAAGGGTAACATAAAGCACACTAAACTGCATAGTTTAGCGCCTTAAAGAACCGGTAACCAACCGAACAACCGGACACTACCCGAAACACCAACTTTTCACTAGAAGCACTGTTTTGACATTACCAAGCTAGTTATTGTCCCCCGAACATCATAACAACTATATAATATCTAGTAACTAACTAACCTAACTAGATACTTGGTTTTCAACTAACATAACTAACTTATAGTTACCACCTAACCTAGACCCCCCCCCCTCACCTACAATCGGCCAACATAATGGCCCCACTTGTGATTTCATTTAGTTATTATATTAGATTATGTTTCTCTTTTTAAAACATATAAGCCATAAGATAAACTAAGGTTGATGGATTATAAAAGAAACTCTAAGATCAAGACCTTCATTTCACAAATTCAACAAACACTTGAACTTCTTCCTCTCCCTCTCCATACTCTAGGCCGTAACCCAACCACCACACAACCACCATCATCTTTCATCCAATCACATATACAAAAGTGTAAGAAGTTGTATAAGGAAGCTTGGAGCTCTTGGAAGTTGAAGGACCACTCACACAAGCTTTTATCCACTTCATTTTCATCTTGTGGATCATCCTTAGCCTTGAGCTAGTACTAAGATCATCTACACTCTATGTTACATCTTGTTTTGGTAGTTAAAGAATGATACAAGTTGTTAATCATGAAGAACACTATGAATCTTGAACATGAAACTTAAACAAAAGACTAAAATCATAAGAAAACAAGTTGTTTAAGTGTTGTTATGCTTGTTGATTGTTGATTGCTCATGTTATTGATGTTGATCATCATATGATCTTGCTAGATAGTGATTAAAGACATAATCTAGCAAAATGAGAGGATGATAATGTTAAGATTAAAGTAATCATCCATATGTAAATCATGAACTTGAAGTATAAATTGTTTTTCTTGTAAAGTGATGATCAAAGTGAATATAAAGTCTTGTAAATCTATGATTTCAAGAATGATTTTCCAAGAAACCAAGTTAAAAATACAAGGTTTACTTAAGCTTGGTTCTTAAAGAGATTAACCATATTTTTAGTGTTTAAACAAGTGTAGAAATATATATGTAACAAGAAAAACTCAAGAAGAAACATTTTTAGAAAATCTATTGTAAAGAACTAATTTCTTTAATAGTGATGTTTTTAAATAAATAACCACACTTTAATGGGTAAATAAGCTTACTAAACACACTAGTAAGTTACTACAAATTTTTGTAAACTTTCAACTTCATGAAGTAGTAATTTATGCATGATTTTGGCAATATGGTAAGTATTGGTTGATTTGTAATGATTTGTAAAAGAAAATTATATGCTTTGAAAGCATAGAAACCTCCATTTTTAATGGGAAACTATGGCAAAAAAAATTTAGAAATTTAACACTTAGAAAAATATTTTTAAACAAATATTTACAAATATATTTTAAACTATGAATTTTAATATAAAGTTTGCTAAAAATTTTGTTACAAAAATTATAAATATTTGGAGGTTGGTTTTTGTAAATAAAAGTGACTAAATATGTATTTAGGGAAATATATATTTAGATGTCACCATGTGTGTGATTATTTGTATATTATGTGTATTAGTTATATTATTTTAGGACTTGAAAATATTATAACTCACCAAAATACCAAGAAATTACAATCCAAAATATTACCAAAAATTCGCCAGAAATAAATATATAACTTATACCCAAAGTATTGGAGAAACCGAACAAAGGAATATAACTCACATAAATATTCCGGAAATAAATTCATAAGTATATTTTGATAATTAGTATTTTGGACACAAGAGAACAAAAATATGATTTTCACAACTATTACAAAGATATATCATATTTTTGACAAGAGGAAAAATATATTACTTTTGGGTAAATAAAAATATATATATTTTTCTTGAAATTATTAGAAGATATATTATTTTTGGGAAGAGAATATATATATTTTCTTGAATAAACATGAAATACATTTGGGTGAAAAATAAGTTTATATATATTTTCCAAGTTAAACTTGAAAATATATTATTTTAGGACTCATATGAAAAGTATAAATATTTTTGCCAAGAAAAAATTATAAATAATTTTTCTATGAAATATTTCTTAAAAATATATATTTTGAAAATATATATTGGAGAATTTTTATTAGAATTATTATTCCGGAAAAATTAATACAAAAATTAAGTATAAGAATACTTAATAACTACAAGAAAATACGTATTCTCGTACGTATAAATACACCGGAATACGCCACCGATACTTGGCAAAAATACACAAGGTTAAGAATGCAAGTATACATACCCCCATCCTTGGGAAATTATACATGTACAAATACATAAATGTGACAAGTTAAAATATATTATTTTAACAATTATTCCAAAATTAAATAAATATAATTTAAGTTAAAATACTTATTATTTTAACTATATAACCTGGAATAATGTTGATGGCACGAAGAAACGTAACTCAAAGATACTAAATAAGACCAAAGTCAAGGCACGACCCGTCCGTCTAATGCACCATAGCACGTTTGTAGGTAGTCGTGCGATTGAGAAGAAGCTTTAAGCTATTTGATCGAAGAACGCAAGACTGTGAGTTCATGTCCCTCTTTTCTCTTAACTGTTTTCGTTTTATAACTTCGGAGGTGAAGTACATGTTACAAATTGTTTACAAACGTTTACATGTGGTATGGTTAGCTAAGGAATGTACTGTTAGATCATGTGAATGGGTAGGCGAGTAACTAAAGACCATTAATCCTTGTTTAAGGATCGAGGGGCATGAGTGATAGATCTATTGGGTGTTGCGAGCCACGCCCATGAGCCCGCTGGTGGGACCATGTGGCGACTATGTCGTTCCCGCCGGATGGCCCAGTACGAAATACGCATAAAGGATTGAGCCATTCCTACACCATTGCACACATATTAATGTATTAGCTACATATTAATTGATCTGTTTCCTTGTTGCTTTCTTACCAGTTTACAGATACATACATACATATAGAAGTTTTACAAGGTTATTCGTGCACACATACAAAACATATGAACTCACTCAACTTTTGTTGATGTTTTTAAACTACATGTATTTCAGGAAATTAATTATGGATCTGGCGGGAGTTTAAGATTTCAAGTTGTGTCTTCAAATAAAAGATGTCATTCAGTGTCGAAGGTTTTGGAATATGCATCTTATCTTGGATAAGATACATAGTTCAAAGCCTAGCTTTTAGTAGTGTCTTTTGTTAAGTCCAGATTGGAACTTAAAACTTGGGATGTTATGTACTTGGATTTGAAGTCTTGGTTTATGGTTAAACAATAATGATTGTAACGTTTTGAAACTTAATTTATGGATGGACATCTTGGTTTTATCATATAGATGTTTGTTATGGTTGAATGCAATGATATTAAGCAAGTCACACCTGATCACGCTTCCGCAAAAGTCAGGGTGTGACAGTTTGGTATCAGGGCTTCGATTGTAGCGAACTAGGATTCTTTCTTGAGTCTAGACTACAATAATTAGGGCTCTCTCACGAAAATACTTTTACAACATGTTTTCATTGCATACACAAAACGCCCAGATCCATGGAATAAACGTTTTACGAAAGGAAAGACAAGAAACACGAATGCAAGTTCACAATGGTGGTTTAGTCTGCATGGAGTAGACTTTGAAAGACAGAATAGTTTCATGAAGGATAATGTGAATACATGATTACATGGTAAATTTTCTTTGTTTGCATATACTAGGTGTTAGTGATTACTATAGGTATACATGCTATGATTATTATGTTACGGGCACACATGTCATCTTCTTCAGAGAGCGGATTGTCCGACGTTGACGACCCTATGGCCACCGTCTCAGATGACGAGATTGCACTTGAGTTGGAGATATTTACGTCAGACACTAAGAGTGACCCTGACATGCTGTCTGAGGACGAGGACGACTTCCAGCCGATCGCGTTGCCCGACTTTGGCGATGATTTACCTCTTGTTGCTGGTTTCCCTGACGAGGATCCTTTCGATATTCCTGCTCCTGTTCATGATCCCCCCATCATTGGTCACCCCGATGGCGAGTCCATCGTGGCCCCGATCCTCGATGTCGTACCTCTTATGGTCATTCCTCCCAATGATTGGCCTTTCGATGATTTATTTGATGACGATGCCAATTTATTTGTAAACGGTCCCCCAGCTGATGCCCTGGCAATGGGAAGATAGACGAGGATGTTGTAGTTGTCCCGCCTCCTGTTGTTCCTGTCATTGAGATATCTTCTGACACCAGTTTGCATTCGGTCTCAGACTCCTTTGAGTCTGTGACATCTTCAGCTTTACGGGCGGCCGGATTGTAGCTTTTGCTACTGACTCAGATGACGACACTGCTATGCTTGCTGCACCATCTCCTGCTCGTGACGCTACACCTCCACACGACCCCGAGCCTAGAACTGAGCCAACTCCTGTTCATTTTGGTCAGCCTGATGTTGCACCTGTTGATCCTGAACCGATTCTTGATCCTGACCATGTTCCGCTTGGATTACCCGACCTTGCACCCCTTATTCCAGACCCGGTACCCACACCTGTTGATCTTCCTCTTGCTGAGCCATTTATTCTTCCACCTCCACCCGCTGATGTTGCTCATCTCCCTCCTGTAAAGTCTGACGCACACCGTATTGAATTGGCGATTGTTTCTTACAGGACATCCCTACACCCCGTCCATGGGAAGGTACTTCAGGCCAACCCCCCTAGTTATGATCCTTAAGCTTCAGCAGCCTTTCCACAGATCCCTCAGTGTGCACCGTTTGCTCCATTTACTTCTTCACCACTTGATGAGCCATTCCGATGGTTCCCACCGTATTCTATGCCAATTTCAGATCGCTATCATCTCTCACATTATGGAGGCTACACACGGGATGAGTTGCTCCTGCCACTTCAGCTATAGTTGAGGTTTTGAGTCGCAGAGTTCTGGAGCTTGAGCTGACACCACGTCCTCCACCCTGTCCCTGTCAGTCCACTTTTGTTCCTCCACAATCATCACCTCCTCCTTTTGCACACCCACCTGCTGCTCTTACACCTTTTCCAGGTTTTGTTGCTCGTTTCCTTACTATCGAGCAGTAGATCAGTTACGTACTTCGCCATGTATACGAGCTCGAGGAGGAGCTCGCACATGTTCGCCATTTGCTTTTCTTCCCTCCTCCACATCCGCCATCAGTACAGTAGGTTTTTGGTCTTATGTAGATGCATTACTTTTGGTGAGAACACTACTATTGAGCCGAGATTGTGAAGACTTTTGAAGACCACTTTTGACCATGTGATTTTTGGTATGTTGACTGACTTATTGGACCGGGGTAGTGTGACCCTATGTCCCTTTTGATGTGATACACTTTGTAAACAATATAACTGTGGTCGGTAAGTAATGAAATCTCAATCGTCATGTTCTCACTAAACACTTTGTTAATTTAAATGTTGTGCTAAGCTTATGTGGTGGCTTGATTGCTTGCTATAATGATTGCATATATGTATATGTACATACGACCTCTAGACAACTATCTACTTATTTAATGAATAAGATCTGACCTATCCGACCTTCTTCTTAGAAGAAGAATACCGTCGCGAAAGAATACTGATACCAACAACCCTCTGCCGGCGACAGAGGCGGAATCACAAGAGCGCATCTCACAGGCCATCGCACAGCACGAGGCCCTTCGCTCCGAACACAGCGGAGGTACCTCATGAAATAACCCACCCAACGGTAATGTTTAGTCACATAAGACACATTACAAAACGTTTGGACTTTTCCAAGTGTGCTTTGCTAATGCCTTATGTTAATGATGTTACTTATGTCGCAGGCTGCACCTACAAGCAGTTCTTGGGCTGCAAACCCCTGGATTTCGACGGCATTGGGGGTGCCGTAGCTTTTGTAAGATTGACTGAGAAGACAGATTCTGTGTTGCGGATGAGCAAATGTGAACCAGAGCATCAGGTCATGTACATTTCTGGATTGTTTCTAGATGGGACTCTGTCATGGTGGAACCTTCAGGTTCAGACGCTGGGTGAGGCTGCTGCATATGCTTTAACATGGAATAAGCTGAAGGAGCTGATGCGTAAGAAGTAATGTTCGAGGGCAGAATTCCAGAAGCTGGAAACTGAATTTTGGAACTTGAAAATGGAGTGCAAAGATTTCCGGATTTGTCAAAAGTTGTTCCTTATTTGGTAGAACCAGAGTTTAAGAGGATTGAACGTTTCATCTAGGGATTAGCATCTCAGATTTTGAGCATGGTGACAACTTCTAAGCCACCGACGATTACTGAGGCAATTGACTTGAGTGTGGCGCTGACTGAAGAAGCAATCAGGTTGGGCAAATTCTTGATATCTGAAACAAAGAAGAAAGAGACTCATGTGGAGTCATCTGGTGAGAACAAGAGGAAGTTTACCAATTTCAAGAAGGGTACTCGGGCGAACAATAACAACAAGGCTGATAAGGGAAGAAGGTACATGGGTAACCTACCTAAGTGCGACAATTACCGACGTCATCATACCGGGCAATGTAGATATGGAAAATGTGAAAATTGTGGCAAAGTGGGGCATGCCAAGGAGACGTACTGGCATGGTGCTGGAAGTGGAAATGGAGGTCAAGATGGTAATGGAAATCGCGGGGGAAATAACAACAACGACCATCAAGGCAAAAATGGTAATGATCAAGGACGTGGTCAAGGTTGTTTTAACTGTGGTGACATAGGGCATTTGAGGAAATATTGTCCTAAAAACAATCAGGCATGTGGAAGAGTGTGCAATAACGGAGCTAGAGAAGCATGCCAGGATCCAAATGTGGTTATCGGTACGTTCCCTATTAATCAACGTTATGCATTGGTGCTGTTTGATACTGGTACCGATTTTTGCTTCATATCTCTAGACTGTAAGGGCATGTTTGGTTTAGTTGCTAGTAAGTTAGACATCCAGTATTCGATAGAGTTGGCTAACGGGGAAGTTAGCAGAGACGAATGAAGTGATTAAGAGGTTGTGTTATAAAGCTTGAAGATATCCCTGTGGTAAGGGAATATCCTGAAGTCTTCCCAGAAGACTCGCCAGGATTACCTCCTCAACGACAAGTCGAATTCCGCATTGACTTGGTTCCAGGCGTCGCGCTTGTAGCCAAAGCACCCTATCGACATGCGCCTTCAGAGATGCAAGGGTTATCCACGCAGCAACAGGTGTTATCCGATAAAAGAATTCACAAGGCCGAGCTTCTCGCCTTGGGGAGCTCCAATATTGTTCGACAAAAGAAGGATGGTGGCTTTCGAATGTGCATCGACTACCGGGAGCTGAACAAGCCAACCATCAAGAATCGGTATCTCTTGTCGAGGATTAACGATTTATTCAACCAACTGCAAGGATCCAACTACTATTCTAAGATTGATCGCTGATCAAGTATCATTAACTGCGGACCCAGGAAGAAAGTATACTGAAGAACAGCGAGTCAAAAAATTATTTCTTTTAGACATGGCTAGTGTTGCGTTTTATACACGGTACACAAGACAGTTACACACAGAATACAAAACTTTGAGGGTTTACAAAACATGCATTTAGGACCTTCGGGAACTTATGTCGAAATTCATTAAAGGTTATCACTTAGGAACCACGACCGTTAACTCGAGCAAACACCATTATTCTGTCGTGTATGCTATTTTAGTTAACCGAACGGTTGAAGTACTCGAAATTCTTATATTGAAATTTCCACTTTTCCATCTAGCAAGTAGATTTTTACATCTCTAACTCCTCTTAATGATAGTTGCATCACGACAATTTTCTTCATTAGAGCAAACACTCGTTTTCTTCGATACTTGATCATTTCATCTGTTATACATGCATCGTTTGTTACGCATGTGGCTTCCTTTCGAATGATCGTTTTTCATCAAAGGTACAAATATCATTTCGCTATATCCAGTTATTGCCTTGTGACTCGGATAATCTGCATCATTGTAAGTATTGAGTCCTTGATATCGAGTCAACGAAACCTTCTTGAAATTTCTTTTCCTTCCAGTTACATACATGGTTTATCTTTGTAACCATGTCGAAATTCCCTCGTTGATACATACGTTTATTGTTGGATTGTGCTGAAACCAAGTTCAATTGCTTGAACTTGTCCATTTCGCACACTGAATTCAAGACACCATATGATGTATTGAAAACATCATATCCAAATTCGTATTAACAAGTGTTTCATTTGTTCCGAGTCGCAGTAGACTTGTTTGGTCTACGGCTCCATTAAGTCGTCTGTTGATTCCAATACCTTATGGTGGTGTCTCACTAATTTGAAGCCTGCGCTAATCTCGTTTACGCATCTCATGCACGGATATAATTATTTATTTATTGGTTTGCTCTAAATTCGCTTTGTTTTATCATGATTAAAGCAGTCTTAACACAATCGTGTGTTAAGACAATGGTACATAAGTTCATTTTATATTCCAGTGTACCTCCTAACGGTTCTTTCATTATCAATCGAATGCCTTGTAGTATATATTGCTTTTTCATCTCCGATCAGAAACAGTAGTTCCTTGGTGTTCTGTATCCAATTGAAAAATCCTACGAGGCCGTTTGAACCAAATTTTCAGGTTTGCTTCATTACACTTTCATTTGATTTCAAACGCGGTGAACTTGTTCGGTCACCGCTATTATTGAAGTATGTCATTCACTACGACACCTAGTGGCGTCGGTATAAACTTGTAGCTTGTGCTAATCATGTTCAATCATTTCATACGGAACTACGTATACTTTTTGTTTGACTCGTCATTTAGACATTCTTAATCCAACTACAAATTAAGACGATGATACACCAGATTCAGTTGTATTTCATTTCGATGTATCCTCACGATTCAATAATGCCAACACACTAATTTTATTCGTTTATTTGTTCGAAAGTTGACGGAACGTTTTCATGTTACTATTACATTTGCATGTATCTATACAATTATTAAATAGTAATTGGTGCTTAATGATTGTGCTGATTTAACATTTATGACTTGAAGGTTTTCTGATTTTTGTTATCATATATACATGTGCATCATATATTGTATAATGCCATATCATCATTGCATGTGAACTTTATGGATTCAAATGATGCACGAAACAAAGCTAACACAATTATCAGACAAATCAGAAAAATGCTAACGGGGTTCAGTACATAGACAGACTTTGTATTGAGACTCAGAATGAGCCAGAAACCAAGAGTTACACTAGTATAGTGTGTAGGAAAGTAAGGATCATAAAACTGCCTTCCTAGTGATAGTTTAAGTGCCGGAAAGTGCCTAAAACTCACACAAACTGCAGAATTCTGCAGAATTCAGCAAAAATCAGCATTTAAACAACATAATATTATGTAGAAACATGGTTAAATGGTCCAGAATACTTTCCTAAGTATCGGGAATCAAAACTGTTAAAAAGGGTAACATAAAGCACACTAAACTGCACAGTTTAGCGCCTTAATGAACCGGTAACCAACCGAACAACCGGACACTACCCGAAACACCAACTTTTCACTAGAAGCACTGTTTTGACATTACCAAGCTAGCTATTGTCCCCCGAACATCATAACAACTATATAATATCTAGTAACTAACTAACCTAACTAGATACTTGATTTTCAACTAACATAACTAACTTATAGTTACCACCTAACCTAGACCCCCCCCCCCCTCACCTACAAACGGCCAACATAATGGCCCCACTTGTGATTTCATTTAGTTATTATATTAGATTATGTTTCTCTTTTTAAAACATATAATCCATAAGATAAACTAAGGTTGATGGATTATAAAAGAAACTCTAAGATCAAGACCTTCATTTCACAAACTCAACAAACACTTGAACTTCTTCCTCTCCCTCTCCATACTCTAGGCCGTAACCCAACCACCACACAACCACCATCATCCATCATCTTTCATCCAATCCACACATATACAAAAGTGTAAGAAGTTGTATAAGGAAGCTTGGAGCTCTTGGAAGTTGAAGGACCACTCACACAAGCTTTTATCCACTTTATTTTCATCTTGTGGATCATCCTTAACCTTGAGCTAGTACTAAGATCATCTACACTCTATTTTACATCTTGTTTTGGTGATTAAAGAATGATACAAGTTGTTAATCATGAAGAACACTATGAATATTGAACATGAAACTTTAACATAAGACTAAAATCATAAGAAAACAAGTTGTTTAAGTGTTGTTATGCTTGTTGATTGTTGATTGCTCATGTTATTGATGTTGATCATCATATGATCTTGCTAGATAGTGATTAAAGACATAATCTAGCAAGATGGGAGGATGATTATGTTA
The DNA here is from genome assembly GCA_030545235.1 of Helianthus tuberosus. Taxonomy (NCBI): domain Eukaryota; kingdom Viridiplantae; phylum Streptophyta; class Magnoliopsida; order Asterales; family Asteraceae; genus Helianthus; species Helianthus tuberosus. Next base: position 139,691,598 of record CM060411.1, on the reverse strand, counting down.
AGATTAAAGTAATCATCCATATGTAAATCATGAACTTGAAGTATAAATTGTTTTTCTTGTAAAGTGATGATCAAAGTGAATATAAAGTCTTGTAAATCTATGATTTCAAGAATGATTTTCTAAGAAACCAAGTTAAAAATACAAGATTTACTTAAGCTTGGTTCTTAAAGAGATTAACCATATTTTTAGTGTTTAAACAAGTGTAGAAATATATATGTAACAAGAAAAAATCAAGAAGAAACATTTTTAGAAAATCTATTTACAAGTTGTAAAGAACTAATTTCTTTAATAATGATGTTTTTAAATAAATTACCACACTTTAAAGGGTAACTAAGCTTACTAAACACACTAGTAAGTTACTACAAATATTTGTAAACTTTCAACTTCATGAAGTAGTAATTTATGCATGATTTTGGCAAGATGGTAAGTATTGGTTGATTTGTAATGATTTGTAAAAGAAAATGATATGCTTTGAGAACATGGAAACCTCTATTTTTAAGGGGAAACTATGGCAAAATGTTTCTAGAAATTTAACACTTAGAAAAATATTTTTAAACAAATATTTACAAATATATTTTAAACTATGAATTTTAATATAAAGTTTGCTATAAATTTTGTTATAAAAATTATAAATATTGGAGGTTCGTTTTTGTAAATAAAAGGGACTAAATATGTATTTAGGGAAATATATATTTAGACGTCACCGTGTGTGTGATTATTTGTATATTATGTGTATTAGTTATATTATTTTAGGATTTGAAATAATATAACTCATCAAAATACCAAGAAATTACAATCCAAAATATTACCAAAAATTCCCAGAAATAAATATATAACTTATACCCAAAGTATTGGAGAAAACGAACAAAGGAATATAACTCACATAAATATTTCAGAAATAAATTCATAAGTATATTTTGATGATTAGTATTTTGGACACAAGGGAACAAAAATATGATTTTCACAACTATTACAAAGATATATCATATTTTTAACAAGATGAAAAATATATTACTTTTGGGTAAATAAAAATATATATATTTTTCTTGAAATTATTAGAAGATATATTACTTTTGGGAAGAGAATATATATATTTTTTGAATAAACATGAAATACATTATGTTTGGGTGAAAAATAAGTTTAAATATATTTTCCAAGTTAAACTTGAAAATATATTATTTTGAGACTCATATGAAAAGTATAAATATTTTTGCCAAGGAAAAATTATAAATAATTTTTCTATGAAATATTTCTTAAAAATATATATTTTGAGAATATATATTGGAGATTTCTAATTAGATTTATTATTCCGGAAAAATTAATACAAAAATTAAGTATAAGAATACTTAATAACTACAAGAAAATTCGTATTCTCATACGTATAAATACACCGGAATACGCCACCGATACTTGGCAAAAAAACATAAGGTTAAGAATGCAAGTATACATACCCCCATCCTTGGGAAATTATACATGTACAAATACATAAATGTGACAAGTTAAAATATATTATTTTAACAATTATTCCAAAATTAAATAAATATAACTTAAGTTAAAATACTTAATATTTTAACTATATAACCTGGAATAATGTTGATGGCACGAAGAAACGTAACTCAAAGATACTAAATAAGACCAAAGTCAAGGCACGACCCGTACGTCTAATGCACCGTAGCTTGTTTGTAGGTAGTCGTGCGATTGAGAAGAAGCTTTAAGCTATTTGATCGAAGAACGCAAGACTGTGAGTTCATGTCCCCATTTTCTCTTAACTGTTTTCGTTTTATAACCTGGGGGTGAAGTACATGTTACAAATTGTTTACAAACGTTTACATGTGGTATGGTTAGCTAAGGAATGTACTGTTAGATCATGTGAATGGGTAAGCGAGTAACTAGAGACCATTAATCCCTGTTTAAGGACCGAGGGGCATGAGTGATAGATCTATTGGATGTTGCGAGCCCCGCCCACGAGCTCGCTGCTTGGACCATGTGGCGACTATGTCTTTCCCGCCGGATGGCCCGGTACGAAATACGCATAAAGGATTGAACAATTCCTACACCATTGCACACATATTAATGTATTAGCTACATATTAATTGATCTGTTTCCTTGTTGCTTTCATACCAGTTTACAGATACATACATACATACATACAGAAGTTTTACAAGGTTATTCGTGCAAACATACAAAATACATGAACTCGCTCAACTTTTGTTGATGTTTTCAAACTACATGTATTTCAGGAAATTAATTATGGATCTGGCGGGCGTTCAAGATTTCAAGTTGTGTCTTCAAATAAAAGATGTCATCCAGTGTCAAAGGGTTTGGAATATGCATCTTATCTTGGATACGATACATGGTTCAGAGCCTAGCTTTTAGTAGTGTCTTTTGTTAAGTCCAGATTAGAACTTAAAACTTGGGATGTTATGTACTTGGATTTGAAGTCTTGGTTTGTGGTTAAACAATAACGATTGTAACGTTTTGAAACTTACTTTATGGATGGACATCTTGGTTTTATCATATAGATGTTTGTTATGGTTGAATGCAATGATATTAAGCAAGTCACACGTAATCACGCTTTCGCAAAAGTCAGGGTGTGACAATATTATTATAACAATAAATGCAATAAACAATGTATCCGGTTTTGCTTAGCTTTATCTGTTTAGTCTGTAACACGTCCCATCTTTCAGGCTTGGCGTTTATATTTTTATGGCGTTTTTTGTTGGACAAAAACCTTGACTAAAACACATAAAAAACGAGTCAGTAATAAAATTGGCGTTTTGCATTTACATGGCGTTTTATATTTCAATGGCGTTTTACGTATGAAAGGATGTTTTTACCATTTTACCCTTAATGAAGCACGTTCTAGTAATAAAACTGATGTTATTTACGATAATGCCACCACGTCAATCTAGTCCATAGATTGTTTTGATCTGACGATGCATAACCGTTCTCACACTTTTCACCGTTTTCCCTAAATCCTGAGCATATATATATATACATATATATATATACATATATATATATATATACATATATATATATATATATATATATATAGGGAGGAGTTCATGCGAGAACCACCCTTATTGCGAGAACCAATGTGAACACAACCTAAAATAGCTAAAAAAAACCTAACCCCCACCCCCCCCCCCAAAAACAAAAACCTAACCCCCCCCCCCACCCCCAGCTACCCCCCCCCCAAGCTAAATGCTAAAAACTAAAACCCCCCAAAAAACCTAAAAAAAACCTAACCCCCCACCCCCCAAAGAAACCTAAACCCCCCACCCCACCCCCCCCAAGCTAAAATGGTAAAAATTAAACCCCCAAAAACCCTAAAAAAATCTAAATTTTTTTTTTTTTTAATATTTTTTATGCTCAAATCGCTACTTTTAGTGGCCAAATTTTTTTTTTTTTAAATTAATTTTTTTTTCGCTTCGAAAAGTAGCGATTTTTATATAAAAAAATATTTAAAAAAAATTTTGTGTGATTTTTAGCTATTTTTAGGCATTTTTGGTTGTGTTCACATTGGTTCTCGCGGTTCTCGCAATAAGAGGTGGTTCTCGCATGATCTTCTCCCTATATATATATATATATATATAGGGGAAGAATATACTAAAAAGTGGATTTTGCCTAAGTAGCCTAATAAAGATTGTGATAATGACATGTGGCACTCCTAATAAGTGGGAATGAATGGCATTTTGGTACTTATAAATAAGAGTAAAAATGACATGTGTCACCCCTTTTGTTTTTTTTTAAGAATACAACAAAAAAATATAGTACAAAATAATCTAGCACAAAAAATCTAGTACAAAAAATATAACACAAAAATGTAGTAAAAAAAATATAGCACAAAGAAATCTAGTACAAAAAAATATAGCACGAAAAAAGTGAGCAAAAAAATGTAGTACAAAAAATCCAGCACGAATAAATGAGAAAAAAAATTAAGCACAAAAATATAGTATAAAAATCCAGCACAAAAAAATGTTATACAACATAGAAATATAACACATTTTAGTGGGTTTTTAGTCTTCATATTTTATATAGCAATATGGTACTCAAATTAAAGATAAAAAGACGTTCAATTTTACGGTAAAAAATTTATGAAAAAATTATGTCATATAAAAAAGTTATGAAGGTTTAAAAAATAGGGGTGGAATATGCATATCCTTGCATGTGGAGAGAGAAAGTCCATAAATAGGATTTTACCAAGATACCCTTGCACCCCTTCTTTCTCCTACAGTTTTATCTTAACCATTGATTTGAAAAATGAATGGTTAAGATTCATTCTCATCCTAGTTAGGCAAAATAAACTTTTTATTTGATCTTACCCATATATATATATATATATATATATACACACACACATGTAGGGGATGGATCATAAGAAAACTAGTTTAAATGAGAACCAAAAAACTAACTAAAAAATCCTAAAAACATACAATTTTTTTTTTGAATAAAAATCGCTATATTTAATATATAGAAAAAACTTTTTTGTTTCAAAAAGCCTAATCCACCTAACCACCCCCCAAAAAAACCTAAACCCCACACCCTCCAAATATCTAAATTCACCATCCCACCAAAAAGCCTAACCCCCAACCCCCCCCCCCCCCAAAAAAAAAAAAACTAAAATTAAACCCTAAACGTAAACCATCCAAAACCCTACACCCCCACCAGCAACCCCCAAAAAGCTAAAACCTCCGCAGCCCCTAAAAAAACCAAACCCCCCACCCCCCCCCCCCTAAAAAAAACTAAAATTAAACCCTACACATAAACCCTCCAAAAACCTACACCCCCACCCGCAACCCCCAAAAAACTAAAACCTCCGCAGCCCCTAAAAAAACCAAACCCCCCACCCCACCCCACACCACACCTCAAAACCTAATCCTAATCATAAACCCTCAAAAAAACCTAACACTAAAACCTAAACTAAACTCAAAAGCTAACTTTAAGCATATAATGTACATGCCCAATATATACATATAATGCACATGTACAGTACATATATAATGCACATGTGCAGTACAACTTTTTTTTATTTTTTTATTATACATAAAAAGTAGCGATTTTTTGTAAAAAAATAAAATAAAAATAAGGAAAAATTACAAGTTTTGTCCTTTATCTTTAGGGTACTTTACAGGCGGTGTCCTTTTTTTCAAAACTTTACAGGCGGTGTCCTTTATAGGGAATTTTGTTGCAAGTTTTGTCCTTTGAGCCTAACCTAGTTAGATTTTTTTGTTAAATCTGATTACCCAAAGGTATTTTAGACTTTTTACTTATTTAAAGGACAAAACTTGTAATTTATTCTTTAAAAAATATTTCAAAAAAAATATATTATATATATATATATATGTATAACAATAGATATTTCAGCTGAGAATACCGGTTCCGTTCATGAATGCCGGTTTCCAGACACCACGCGACACTTCAGCTGAGAAGTAACTCACGAAGATAGCCAATGATGCGGGAAGAAAGTCCGCCAAATCTTTAAGCCCTACAAAACAAGAGCACATCGACATCATAAAACCCTGTAATTTAAACAAATTAACCCATGAACGATCAGTTGATCACCAAAGTTGAGTCAAACCGACCTGTACACAGTTCACGAGGAGACAATCTTCCATGCGTGCACGTAGTGAGAGCAGCATCAACAACAAAAGGAACCGCTTCAAGAATGTGCTGCCCCCATACCTATCCAATTCACAAATCCATCAATCAATCAAAGACCTAATTTCAATTCCTCCAGATCCACAATTTCAATATCAACAATTGTATAGTTTCTAATCAAACGTATCAAAAACATCATAAATTAGGGTTTTCAGGGATTACAATCGGTCGTCCTGATGTTGTATATCCAATTCGTTGTATATCCAATTCGTTGATGAAATCGTCCTGATGTTGTACAGGAGAAGACGAGGGCGGCAGCAGCGCCGAGGAAACCGAAGAAGGGGGCGGTTTCATCACCGCTGAATCCTGAACCTGAAGAAGGGGGCGGTTTCGTCTGTTGGGTGGACGGTGGTGGCTGGGTGTTTGTGGGTGTTTGGTTAGGGTTGGGGTGGGCGGCGACGGAGTGGTTGTGGTTGTGGTGGTGGTGGGAGGATGGAGGACGGTGGCAGATGGTGTGGTGGGTTAATGGTGGTGATGATCGGTTGATGGTGTTTGAGGTGGGAGGTGATGATGATAAGATCTGAATGGTGGTGTATATACAGATGATGATAATAATAATAATAATAATAATAATAATAATAAATCTTAAAAATGTTTTGTTTTAGGAAAAATTACAAGTTTTGTCCTTTAAATAAGTAAAAAGACTAAAATACCCTTGGGTAATCAGATTTAACAAAAAAATCTAACTAGGTTAGGCTCAAAGGACAAAACTTGCAACAAAATTCCCTATAAAGGACACCGCCTGTAAAGTTTTGAAAAAAAGGACACCGCCTGTAAAGTACCCTAAAGATAAAGGACAAAACTTGTAATTTTTCCTAAAAATAAAATTGGTATGATTTTTAGTTGGTTTTTAGTTTTCTAGTTTTGAAAAAAAGGACACCGCATGTAGTTTTTTCATGATCCTTTCCCTATATATCTACATATACATATTTTTAACTTTGATGCAACATTTAGTTGATGTATATTATACATCTTATACCTATACTTTATGCGTTTATAAATGTATTTCATGTATTTAAACATTCATATCATGTATTTATACCTTCATTTCATGTAATTCTAAGCAAAAATTATAGTCTAAGTTTGATTTTCGCTATTAATCAAGATTAAAAACGAATCAAACAAAAAAATTGTCAACTTAACCGAAAACCAATTGGTTAATAAAATAGAGTAACGGATGACTTCGATTTCGGATGGTGATAATAACCGAACTAACCGAACAACACATACGCTGACAGTGTGTGTTTTTTTTGGCGCATCGCGCGGGCATAATATAGATGTAGAAGGGGAGATTCAAAAGTAAATGGTTTGCGAGCCAAAATAATAAATAAAAATTAAAAAAAAAAGTAAAATAAACTAAGAAGCCAAACAAGACAAGAACAACGTACCGGTCAATTAAAACTCTCTCTGTTCCTGAAAAGGAAACTCTGATCTATTGCTGAGGCGGAAACCCTAGAATGAAATCTCTCAGAGTTTGATCGAAGGGCTTGAAGTGAAGTTTGAGGTATGAGTTCTATTTTAAGTTTAAAGATAGTATGCATGATTTGCTCTTATGATAGTCGACGAATCAGGGTTGATGTGATGATGCATTTTTCAGTCTTACACAAAGTTATGATCGATAAAAATCGGATTTGTTGAGTCGATTAGGGTAAAATCGTAAGGTTCAAGTTTCTAACATTTTGGTATAATTCAAAGGGGCTGGATTTGTCAGAGTCCCTAAATTGCAGAAACGTTCTATATATGTTTTGATATATATGGAGTTTGGATTCTGATATTAAATCTTTCAGATGGAACAGAAGCTGCAGATTTCTTCTTGTTTAGTATGTGACCGATTGCTTCCCCTAGCTGCAAAGTATCCGTGGCTGCAGCATGCTCAATCTGGAGACCAGATTCGCTATAACATGAACGACCCGCTGTGTTATTATCCATCTCGAATCCCAGTGTTGATGGGCAAACGTATCCGAGGGTGTTTCCATGGCTGGGTGATTCTCTCTACCCATCCAGACAACGTCAAGTGGCTTCTTTGGAATCCAACGACTCTTCAGACCATACACCTCCCCCCCTTGGTTTTGAAAGACGGAGATTCTGAATCGATAGGTACTGGAGATTGTTGTTTGCTGTCCCCTCCAGATGATACCGGTTCACTCCTCCTGTTAACCAGAGCCGAACAACGTACCTTTGTTTTCTATCTGCTAGACCGTAAAAGAAAGAGGTTAAGATGGACGGAAATGACATACGCTAAACAACTCAAGGGAATAACCGGTGAAAATGGTTTCTTACAATCCCTCACTTGTTGCAATGGCAAAGTATATGCCTTGAATAGCAGTCTCTCTTATGGTGCTCTCATACAGCTTGACATCGTCGTTAATGATCAACACGTTGTGATAACTCTATTGCCATCGGTAGATGTCCCTTCCGATATGCCATGCAATTCTCGTTTCAGCTTTCTGAAGGGATGTACAGAACTTTTCTATGTTCAACTAGGTGTTCTTTCCAAATCAATGAGAACGTTTACTGATGTGCATTTGTTTAAGCTTGACACGGCTACTATGCTTTGGAAAAAACCGGAAGACCTCAATAACACTGTATTTTTCATCGATCTTTCTCATCCTAGCTGGTTTTTTTACAGACCCACAATTTCCTCAGAGTCAGGAGGTTATGTTCACATTTTTGGCAAAACGGACAAAGTAATGTCCTCCTACGACTTAACAGACAACACCGTCTCCCTATCTTCTATGCCTTGTTTAGTGCCAACAAACCAGGTGCCCCCGTGGGAATGCAGGTATATATTACACGTTTTATTGCTAGCTAACACCTGAATAAGGTCTTAACAATCAATCGATCATTTCTTGTGTAGAGCTGAAGAAGACAAGGAAGACGAGATCGTGTCTACGGATGACGATATTAATAGCACAAGGACTTCACCCCTCTCCGATATCTCGTCTGATGTTTTGAAGAAGATTATAGAGCTTTGTGTTGGTGTCCAATATCTCAACTTCCGTGCTACATGCAAACAATGCCATTTAGCAGCACCTGCCATTCGATGGAGTAAAGAACCATCACTAAGGAGGTTGCAGACATACTCACTACCTTCACCATGGCTGATGGTGTTTGACACACATCAAGGCATCATCACTTTTACAGATCCGATGTTTGGTGACAAGTACAATATGAAAACACCTCAAGAGTTGATTGGCAATGTGCAAATACGTTGTTCCAGATATGGTTGGTTGCTGGTTTATAATCTTTCGCATGAACCTGTAAGTATGATGTTGTTTAACCCCTTCACAAATGATATCCGCAAGTATCCATTCACGGGTTACGTAAGAAGCAGCTGTTTCTCAGCACCACCAACTTCCTGGGATTGTATGGTTGTTGGATTAGTAGCAGATCGCACGTGTGCTGTTTTCATCCAGCCAGTAAACTCGGGACTGGATTGGGGTGCGGGGTTTGTGGATTTTGGTGAAGTTGTTCCGCGTTCAATTTCTTTTCCAACACTCTATGGCAAAGATGTGTATGCCTTAGAGGCGGGGGGAAGACTCGATGTTTATAGGTTAACGGAGATAGAAGGTAGCTTTTGGGAAGTTGTAGCCGAAGCCCCAAGAGGTGGTCCTTCAGAAGCACAATGTTTTCTAGTGGAATGGGACGAACATCGTCTTTTACTAGTCCGTGTGGACAAGTATGGAGAATCCGTTGAGGTGTTCAAGCTGAACGAGACAACACAAGAATGGGAGAAAATAAATGGTTTAGGAAGGCGTATGATATGTATTTGTGTTGCAACGTGTTTTTGCGTGGAAGCAAAAACACCAGAAATGGAGAACAAGATCTACTTTCCACAATTACACTCCAAGAATGGGAAAACGGTGTTCTATTCTCTTGAAAGATGCAGGTATCACACGTTCGATGGCAGAAAGCTAGGAGCAAAATATATTCTCAGCCCTCATGCGTGGATTGAACCAAGTTGGTGCTAATGTTGCTTCTTACTTACTTTTTTATTCAAGATCATTCTGCATTAAACATAACTAGGTTCATTATTTGCTTAATTTCTCCTTATTAAACATTCTATACATTTAAGACCTTGGTTGTTATCTTTATGTAAGTGGGTGTGTTTTTATTCTATATTTTGAATGATAAACTTGCGAGAATCTGATACTGACCATGGTGCTTGAATACTCACCGAATCGCCATTAGCATAACTAATTTCACTTGGTTGATCAGAAGAGGATGTCAAAAGTCCAGCGTGTTTCTGTTGTTGGATTAGTTTTTTTATTTTTTTTAATCGAAACGGCGTTTTTAACATCACAGAACCTTGGGACGATTTACATGGGATTTTAAGGCGGTTCCACCATTATCTTCTTTTTCTTTTGGTGAGATCGTTCTAGTAATAAGGGTACCTGGGTTATTTCCATCAAAATAAATATTATAAACAAGTTAATGTTCATCCACAGTTAGTACCATCTGCGTTGTTTTAAAAACAGCGCCTTGCCGCAATGCGACCTCAGGCGCATGCTGTTTGGCATCATGCTACTAAAGGCGTGGTTTTGACAGGAAGTGCGCCCCTAGGAGCGATTCTGGAGGAGCGAGAAAAGAAATAAAATCCTAACCTGCCGAAGATAAACATCAAAGGAGAAGAGACCATAGCTTGTGGAAAAGATGGCGTAGAGAAACAGTTGTTTTCTTTTGTGGTGAAGGTAGAGAGAACAAAAGTTTATAGTGAAACTAGTGAAAAGAACAGAGAGAGTAAACAATGTGTCTTAAAACTACAACATTTTAATATATAAACCGAATATTTTGACCTTCTAAATCTTAAAATCTGATTTTACTTTTAATAATAAATAAATAAGTGTCTTGAGAACTATAATGAAATACTAGTATATATATTTCTTTTGTACATCTATCTATAATTATATTAAAGGAGAAATCCCAATAACATAAGAAAAACTGATGTGACAACCAGAGAGGCTGTCCAACAAGGTTTTTCTTATGTTATTACTGCATCATAAACCTTAACATATAATATCACTTTAATTTTCAAATGTCTGACCCACATCTATACTTTCAAAGGTTTGTTCGTTATTAAAAATTGAAACCTCTGCCCACATACAAAAGGCCAGCTGGCCCATAACTTCTACCCATATTCAAAATTTAAAATCCTGACATCAAATTCAAAATTCAAACTACATATGAATCTGTCTCCCTGTAAATAACATGTATGAATTTGGCTCCACATTCAAATTTCAATTTATCTCTCTTACTCGTATTTGCGATTATATCTCTCCCACTCAAATGCATAGCTCTCATGATTGAGCCGGTTAATTTCCGATTACAATTCTTTGTTCGAACATTTGTTGACTCCGTTTACACATTATCCTTCCAATATCATTGTTCCAACATCGTTGTTTCATTGAAGCTCTGTTTCACACATCAACATTTCACTTCAGCTTTTCTTATGTCACTTGGTTTTCTCTTTTTAAAGAAAGTATATAGATAGATTGTTGCAGAATGCAGAATTTCCATATTCAGTCTGTTCATCTCCGATTACAGCTTTTTGTGCTTCACATAATTTTTTTCAACATCATTGTTGCAACATCGTTGAGGGTATGTTTTTTTTCTGTAATTTGAATCTTAAATTTTGAAATGATCTATTCTAATTCTCGGTTTATCTTTCAGCCTAATCAGAGTTGTTTAAGATTCAAACAATCAGTTGCAGGTTATTTTAGGTTTGTGGATTCTTTTTAAACTGTTGATATATGTTGAAATTTTTTATTTTAGAGTGTTGATATATTTCAGCTTTGTTTTTTTGGAGCGAACAGTGGGAAATTCTTCTGCACTGTTCTTGAAGCCTAATGTAGGAGAGTGGAGGACTGAATGAAGCAATCCGATGCTGCTCCAGGTTTTCTTGTATTTATTATCACTGATGATGTTGATTTTATATATTAGTTCTTCGTTAGGCCAGTTGTGTTCCAACTTTGTTTTTTGAGAGGACAGGTTTTTAAAACACAATTCTTGATGTTTTGAATCAGTCTAATTATCAGCCTTTGGGCTGTTAGCTATTTCACTATATAATATGATTGTTAATTCACCTGTTTTTCATCACGTTTTACTACTATAATATCATTCTTTTACATCAGAGTTGAAGAAATATACAAGTTAAAATGTCATCATACCCTTCTGCAGACTCTGATGATTTAAGTATCGTTTTATCAACCAAGTTGAGGATCAGGTATATGAGGATAGGGCTATTCTTCAAGAGCTGAAGAGGTGTTTTGATGGACTGCATCTTGGACTGTTTATGAGAGACCAGGTGTCCAGAAATTTAGAGTTCGGTGTTTTGTGTTGTCAGTGATATAAAGTGCGGCGATAGAGACTTGGAGTTCATGGCGATGCTCAAAGATATACATAGAGAGGTTCAGTACTCGATGGAGTTGAAGTTAAAATTTCTTATTTGTTTCTGTTTGATTATTAAATTTCGTTGTTCAGTACTCGATGTAATTGTTGATCTATCCTCATATGTCATACATAAATTTTAATTCTATTAATCTTTGTGGAACATTTTATTTTTACTAATTTTAGCATCAACAGTTATTAGAGTTGATATCTGCTATTATAAAGGGTTGTTAAAGTTGATATCTGCTTGAAATTATCGTCTGCTGATGATTAACGCATTATAATGTCTTCAGGACATCAAAAGTCCATTCTTAAAAAATAACTATTTTGTTGGTGCATACATCTGTCGTCTTCGTCTTGTATCGAGTCTCGGGTTTCGTTACTGATCTGATCAAGCATGACATCACTAGTGACATCATCACATGACATCACTAGTGACATCATATTTCAATTACACGTGAAATAGCATGCAAAGTTGAAATCAGATTTATATGTTTTGTCGGATTCGCTTCAAGATACTAGAAGGTTTCGCTTGAAAGCTTCAAGCGAAATCAAGTGTATTATAAATAGGGGTGATGTTTATTTCAGTGGTAACAGTTCGAACTTTTCTAAGATTCTTCCGGTGAGCCACGAAGTGCTGCCGAAGTGTTGTTAGGTCTGTAATCGCATTCGTTATCAATACAACAACAGTTTAAAGTGAAATCTCGCTAAATTGAACTCGGTTTGTTCGTTTCCGCCGCTCAAACTGAGATAAACTCTTCTGAACGACTCGTTCGGGTCCGCAAACGATCCTACAATTGGTATCAGAGCTCAGGAGGAAGAGTTCATACCAATTCAGCCACGTTTTCTGATTTTCTACACCTTCTTTCAAAATTAATCAACTTTTTACGGTTCAAATCGGTTCAAACTTTCACATATTGTGCGAAAATATGTTTTAACAAACCCTTGAGAGTTTAAGAACCTAATTCGGCCATTTACACATTCAATCAGATCAAAACCAGACCGAACATGATGATGTCATCCAGGCTCGCTTGAAAATAGGTTGATTTCGCTTGAGAATATAAGTTTTGTGTATGATTTCGCTTGAACAAGTTAGTGTCTGAAGCGAAATTGAAGTTTTCGCTTGAAAGATCAAAATTTATTGGTTTCGCTTGAAGCTCGTTTCAGATCAGGTAGATTTCGCTTGAAGATGCATTAGGTGGATGATTTCGCTTGAGAATTAAAACTGATTTGATGATTTCGCTTAAAAAGATTTGACTTGAGATTTCGCTTGAGTTTAAGATCTGATTTCGCTTCAGGGATTTATTTCAGTTAAAAGGTTTTGCTTGAACTGTGATTGACTTGGTGATTTCGCTTGAACTTACTGGTGTGTGAAATTTTTGAATTCCGAAAAATGGACGAAGATTTTTACAATGCTTTTGCTAGTCCAGTTACAGTTACTCAGAGTGCTTTGCATGAAAATGAAACCGGGACGTCTCAGAAACCACCAAAACTCATGGATATTGATGATTACAATGGATGGTCCGAAAGGTTTGGAAATTGGGTTGAGGCGTATCACTTGGATGCGTGGGAACACACTGAAGAGCCGTATGTTAAACCCACAAAGGACAATGTTGTGAATGGTACTCCGTTGACACTTAGAGAAATGACTACTGTAGATAAAAAGAAATATCGAGATGAGAAATTGATGGTGAGTCTGCTTCAGCAAGCGATAAAAGAAGATATTTTGATACTGCTTCAACATGATGGAACTGCATATTCAATATGGACAGAGTTGGAAGCAAAGTTTACTGGAAGTGATGATATGCTCAGGAATAAGGTGTCTCTCATGAAAAAGGAATTTGACTTATTTCGGGGATTGAAAAATGAGAGTGTCAAGCAATTAATTGATAGATATTGTAACTTGGTGAGAAATATGATGAAACTTGGTGTTAAGAAAGATACTGATGAATTGGTTGAAAAACTTGCAGATGCACTACCATATGAAACATGGGGAACATTTCTGATGATGTTGCGGTCAAACAAAACAGATTATAAGAAAATGACATTGGGAGATTTCATCAAACACCTGGAAGCTCAAGAAATGGAGCAAAGAAAGATTGCTAGGATGAAGAATTACGATGGAGAACAAGATATCAGCTTGTATTACAAGAGTGGTGTTACTGGAACAACAAATCATTCTCCAAAGATCGAAACTGCTTACAGTGTGAAAGATTCTTCTGAAAAGAGATCATCTCAGGGTTCAAGCAGCACAAGATTTTCATCATTTGATCCAAACATTTCAGCAACAAAGAACGGAAGAAAACTTCAGTGCAATATTGTTCTAAGTCTTGAAAATGATCAAGATTATACTGAAGAGGTTGCTAAAAATCAAATGTCTTTGTTGGGAATGGTGTTGGAATCCTATAGTAGTTTTGTGGCCGGAAAGATCGGTAATCCAATGCTCACGAAAGAAGATTACGATCAAATCGATGCTGAGGAAATGGAATTGATGGATATTAAATGGTGCATGGCTAGTGTAATGAGAAGAGCTGAGAAGTTTAAACAAATTACGGGAAGAAATGATTTTCTTGATGCAAGTGTTTCAAACTTAGGCTTTGATAAGTCCAAAGTTACTTGTTTTCGTTGCAGGGAAAAGGGGCATTTCAAGAGAGAGTGCAAAAATCGTGAAGCTACTGGAGCCCAGAATCCTTTTGGAAACAACGATTATCACAAAAAGGCAATTTATCATCAAATCACACCACCAGCACTGCATCAGGCACAAACTGCACATGGAATGATGGAGATTAAAGATTCAAAGAAAGCTTGTCTGGGAAAGAATAGTGGTTTTAGTTGGGATAAATATGTTCCAACAAATAGCAAATTGTGTTTGGCAGATCAAGACAATGAAAAATTAGCTGAAGGTTTCAGTTGGGACAATTTTTGCTCAGATCAAGAATTTATGGCCAAAGAGATGTCCAAAGACACTTCAAATGTTAATGCTTTCTTTGCAAATGCTTATGATTTGAAATGTGCAGAAAGGTGCAGAAAAGTCATGGAAGCAGCTGAAGAAAGACGAAGAAAGAACGAAGAAGAGGAAGAAGAAGAAAAAAGATTAAAAGCTGAAGCTAAAGCTGGGAAAAAGAGAAGAGCTGAATTGAACTCGGTTTGTTCGTTTCCGCCGCTCAAACTGAGATAAACTCTTCTGAACGACTCGTTCGGGTCCGCAAACGATCCTACAATTGGTATCAGAGCAATTTAAACATCTATACTATATAATAAAATAAACCAATAAAAGAATATTCGTCATTATTCTAGACCATCTACTATTACTTAATTGTAGATAATTATTATTTAATTTAAATTATTAAATTTAATATATGTTCCAAACATTTAAGAAATTACGGATAAAGTTCCATAAATTATTTTTATTTATTTATATTAATTATTAGGTTATTATTCTAGACCATATACTCTTACTTAATTGTAGATAATTATTGTTTAATTTAATATTTGTTTCAAACATTTAACAAATTACGGATAAAGTTTCATAAATTATCTTATTATTTGTTTATATTAATTACTAGGTAAGAAATTATATCTTAATAATTGAAACAAATATTGAGTATTTTCATAACGAGGGTGGAGGGAACGATTTTCTTATTTATATTAATTACTAGATTAGAAATTATATCTTAATAATTGAAACAAATATCGAGTATTTTCATAACGAGGGTGGAGGGAACGATTTTCTTGCTTAACAAATAATTTATTTATTTATTTATTTAATATATTTAAAATACAAGAAGAATAATAACTACATTTATCATACTAATAAATTTATCCAAAAACAACCATTCTTTTAAAATGCAACTCAAGTCCATATCTTTAAATTTTAAAGTTATATAACTTAATAATTTTCAAACTATAATTTTCAAACATTGTAGTGCTTCATGTTGTTATACTTCATGCATTGGGAGCTTTTCAAAAAAAAAAAAATTATTTTTCATTGATAACCCAAAGATTTTATCTTCTTCATTTTAACCCATTTGATTTTTTTATTTTTAATCTAAAGTTTTTCATAGTTTAACCCCATCACCTTCTCTGTATGTATAGAGATATGTGTGTGTGACTTTGTTATATTATTCTTCATTATTTAAATCTACCATGCTTTTATTTTTCTTGGGTCGATGCTTTGTTGACTCAATTTTATTTCTTTGTTGATGCATTCTCGTTAACCACCACCACCACTACTATACATAGTTAGTCCATATGGTTTGCCCAAAGTAACATACTTAGGTACGAATAGTTTAAAATCACATTCTATGGTATGAACTTTTCATTTTGTAACGTTTGGAGATTTAACGTTATTTGTAGGTTTAAAATCACATTCTATTAGTATTTAAGTATGTTATTTTGTGCAAACCACAGGGACTAATTATGTTAATACCCTAGAAGTTAATACCTCCACACGTAACAAAATGAAAAGTTAATACCCTAAAAGGTGATTTTAAACTATTAGTAACTAAGTATGTTATTTTGTACAAACCATAGGGACTAACTATGTAATTAACTCTTATTATTATTATTATTATTATTATTATTATTACTATTACTATTAGTATTATTATTTGAGTTAAACTTTTTTAGTTTTTATATTTTCTTTTACCACGTGGGTTTTTTATGGCGTTGACTTTGTAATTCTTTTTTACGATGATGTTTAATGTTTCGGTCTAAATTTTATGAGTTAACGCATTGCAACACCCATGTATGGTTCAAAGTTTTACGTCTAATGTTATTTAATGACTCCGTCGTAACACACGGGTCGAAAAGGGTCCTACATCTAAAACATAATCTAAACATATAGACAAAGCCCAAAGCTGCCCTAATAAAAAGCCTAACGCAAGAAAAAAAGAGTAGCTGGCAATGGCTTTAAAGGCCGATTCGCACGAATCTGCCACAGCCCAAAAACAAGCTCAAACCAAATTAGAAATATTCCAATGAGGAGGACATCACGATCCATTTCCATAGAAGTGACCCTATTTTTCAAACTAGCATCAAAACTCCACAACATGCCAAAGCCCAAAAACAAGCCCAAACCGAATTAGAACTAATCCAATTCATTAAAAGAAAAATACCTTTTTAATCTCAGTAATCGCTAACGAACAGTTTAGGAAATCAATGGACACAAATTACAATTACTTCGAGCTTTATTTTGAAAGAGCTGAAAGTTTCGTTCCTTCCAAATGTAATAAACAATCCCACCCGAAACTAGTCACTGAATAATGATCCAAATTTGTTTGTTCTTTGATCTATTAAGTGTGATTAAAAGAGAATTTTACTGATTGAGATACGAAGGATACAAAGTCAAAATAAATAAGCAAGAGCCTAACGAACACTCCTAACAATCAGTGACTATACAAGGAAATACATAATTACAATAAATACAATATGTGTATCGTTAACAACCTCCCTGAGTAGCAGCGTGAGCAGATCGAATGCAAAGACTGGATTTGAAACGACTAAACAGATGTTGGGGTAGGTCTTTAGTAAAGATGTCTGCGCGTATTGGTAGTCAGCAGGAACATGAAGAACCCAGACCAAACCGAGTCGAACCTTTTCCCGGACGAAATGGATGTCTGTTGAAATATATAAATAAATATATTTTAGAGAGAAATGCCCGGATAGTCCCTGTGGTTTCACCTTTTTTCAGCTATAGTCCCTATCTTTCTAAAACTACTTGAATAGTCCCTGTGGTTTACCGTTTTGTTCTCGGATAGTCCCTGGGTCTAACTTCAGTTACTTTTCTCTGTTAAGAGGGGTGTGAAATGACAAAAATACCCTTTCTTAAAAGGCCAAACCATAGGGACTATCCGTGCATCTTCTTCATTTATATATAAAACCCCACCACCACACTTCATCTTCAACCTCCACCCACCATCACCCTCCTCCACCCTCCACCATCACCGCCACAGTCACTCTTCGTCGAACAAAACCCCCAAATCAAATACAAAACTATCATCTGTACACATTATACCCCAATAACTATCAACTGTCAGACACTAAACTGATGTACATTTCATGTGCAAAGTTTTCCTCTCTTAACATTATAGTCAGAATTGTAACAAAGGAAATTGATGAAAACCAAAAACATTTAATTGGGTGGATACAAATCAACCTAAAATATCTGAATTACAAATGTCAAACTGTTGATACAATCTTACATTCATACCCTCAAAATCTGAAGCTTAGATGCAAAAGCAATTGCAACCCAATCAGATTGAGAAGAAGACCACTGCAACTGTTCAATCTCCGGCGAACGTCAGAGTATCCGTACAGAAACAATCAACAGAGGCAGACCGGTTATCACCATCTCGAGTGCGATTATCACACAACAGCAGCAGGAGGAGAGACAACCACAGTCTCCACCAATGAGTCCGGTTCAAGGCGGAATAAGGGCGGATCTGTCGGTGGCGTGCCAGGCGTTGATGACGGAGGAGGAGGTGGTGGTGAAGGAGCATCGAACCGGTGGTGGTGGGGTTAAGGAAACGAATGAGCATCGAACCTAGCCGGAGTGGTTCCGATGTCGGCGGCGGCGCTAATCGAGGGCTCGGCTTGACGAATTTGCCCTAAACCCACACCCCTTTGAGAGAACATCACCTTCTAAGTTGAATCGGTTCATGTGCTGAAAATTGTGTTTATGTTTCTGTTTGGGTTAGCCGGTGAGCAATGGTGGTGGTGGTTCTCTGGTGGAGGGTGGTGGTTGTAGTTGATGGTGGGTAGAATGAACAAGACAGAGAAAGAGGGAAGAAGAAAAACAGTTTATAAATAAAAATAAGAAGATGCCTGGATAGTCCCTATGGTTTGGTCTTTTAAGGAAAGGGTATTTTGGTCATTTCAACACCCACTTAACAGAGAAAAGTAACTGAAGTTAGAGCCAGGGACTATCCGAGAACAAAACGGTAAACCACAGGGACTATTCAAGTAGTTTTAGAAAGATAGGGACTATAGCTGAAAAAAGGTGAAACCACAGGGACTATTCGGGCATTTCTCTCTATATTTTATTCAATTCAATATCTAATATTCTTACATATGTTTCCTCTTCTTTGCTGTTTTTTGTTTTGAGGTGTTTGGGGTTGCTTAAAATGTTCGGCTCCTTGGATGGCTTGGGCTGCTTATAAAGTTGGGTTGCTTGAAGACTTTGGCTCGCTTTCTAGGGTTGCCTCCGTTATTTATCACTGCCGCATACATCAGCTGAGACACACTTCTACAACCCCTCTTCTCTCTCTCTCTCTAGAACATTCACTCTTTAGGGTTTTACCCCTTTTGTCCGTTCGAGAGTTTCTTGGACGCTGCTTGTTCATCACATTGTGCAGATCATTCGGTTGATGATCTGCCCAGTATATGCTCCGGTTTAAATGGTGATTTGTACCGTGTTTTGCTTAAAGACCTTTGTACCTACTTGATCAGTTTATAAAGAGTTTTGGTGTATTAGATATCGTTTTTTTCACATGGTATCAGAGCCATAATCGTCTCTTTAGAGTTTATTCTCTTCCGCTGCTTCTTCGTATTGAAGAACAGATCTGTTTGGATCTGGGTTTGTGGTTGAAGATCTAAGGAGTCTTGGTGGTACAAGTGAATTTGCCGATTCCTGATCATCCTCTTGGAATTTTTTGATCTGTGAAGACTGAAACCCTAAATCTAGGGTTTGAGTGAAACAGTGTTTGGGGGTTCTCTCAAATCTAGGGTTTGAGTGAAACTGTGTTTAGGGGTTCTCTCAAATCCAGTTGATTAGTGCTTGGTGTTCGTGGCTATCAGAAGACTGAAACCCTAATCTAGGGTTTTCACGTGCCTATTGAAGGGGTTCTCGTTGGCCTCTGTTACAGAGCAAACCAGCAAAACTTTCACTTTCTTTTTTTGGCTTATAATCAGGCTTGTAACCCTAAGTGAAGGTTACATGTGTGGTTAATGGAGTTATAGGCACCCACTGTGAGATTATTCTATCTCTGTCCTTTATTCCTAAATTTATTTTCCTTTTATTGGATCACCGAGTTAGTGATTCTAGGCATTTTGATGTTGGGTTTAGCAAGACCGGTTTGATTTTTAGGATACAGAGAGGGTCCACTCTGTTGCATTTGTTTTGTTTGCTCCTTGGATATCGTCTACGGAGGCACCTTTGAGCGACGAACCTTTGATCGAACCTCTATTCAGGCTTCGCTGTCTTTTGTGTTATTAGTGGTTGATTACAGCCTTGATCTGTTTTTTATTGTTTTTGTTTACTATACTTGTGCCATTCTGTTTAATCTGTTTTATCTACTATGTCTTGTGATGATACTGTAATTACTACTAATACTATGAGATCTTCTAATGGTAGTAGCAAAATTGATGATGGTGATCCATTGTTCCTTCACCCTAGTGACTCTGCCAATTTATCCATAGTCAGTGTAAAACTTAAAGGGTCAGAAAATTATAGGATTTGGTCCAATGCAATGTATCTTGCCTTACAGGTTAAGAATAAGATAGGGTTTGTTGATGGTACTTGTCTTAGGTCAAAAATTGATGAGGTCTTGGGTAGACAGTGGGATAGTGCAACTCTATTGTTCTTACTTGGATTCTTAACTCTGTGTCTGAGGAATTGTATCTTGGTCTGGTTTATTCTAAAATTGCTTCTGATGTATGGAGAGATTTAAAAGAAACTTATGATAAGATAGATGGTTCTGTTGTGTTTAATCTATATCAAAAGATTAACTCTTTTAGTCAAAATGGTATGCCTGTCTCAAAATATTATCATAAGTTGAATTATATGTGGAAACAATTAGATCAATTACTTGCTTTACCTGCTTGTTCTTGTGATGCATCTAAATAGTTTAATGATTTTAATCATCTTATAAAGTTGATGCAGTTCTTAATGGGTCTCGATAGTTCATATCAGTTTGTGAGAACAAATTTATTAACTAGAAAAACTCTTCCTTCCGTGAAGGATGCTTTTGCAGTTATCTCTAGAGAAGAGTCTCATCTACACTCTAAAAACTTTTATGATAAAACCCCTAATAGTGATGTTGGCTTTGCTGTTAGGGCTAACCAAACTGTTGAGTCAAAGAAAAAAGGTGTAGAAACTCCTAACCCTAATCTCAAATGTTCTCATTGTAATAAGACTGGTCACACTATTGAGAAGTGTTTTGAACTTGTTGGCTATCCTTCTCTGATGATTTCAAAACCTGGTGGGAACAAGGGTAACAAGGTTAGTAATAATGTTACTGCTGATACTACTGATACCTCTTCTATTGTGAGTTCTCTAACAAATGATCAGATAGCTCAGCTACTTAGTCTCTTGAATGATAAACCTAAGGGTGACTCTCATTGTAGTAATTTTGCTGGTATGCGTACAAATTCTATGTGCCTAAATAGTTTTATCAATGTTCCATACAAACCTACTTGTGAATTTAAACCTGTCTACTGTTTTTCAAACTTTGTTGAAAACGGAAAAAAGCTAGGATGGATAATTGATTCTGGTGCTAACCAACATATGGTAATGACTGATGATTCTCTTATTAATCAAAAGGATGTCACTGAATTTAATATCAAAGTTAAACACCCTAATGGCACTAGTGCCTTGGTAACTAAAATTGGTGACATTAAATTAAGTGACAAGGTCATTCTTTATGATGTGTTTGTTGTGCCTAATTACTGTGTCAACTTAATATTTGTTCATAAACTTGCTAGAGATTGTAAGCTTATTGTTTCTTTTGATGAACATATTTGTTATATTCAGGATTCTCAAACAAAGAAAGTCCAGGTGACTGGTAATTAGTTTGATGGTCTATACTTCTATGGTAGTTCTTCTGTTTTAAATAAGGTGTGTAATGCTAGTTGTGATGTTAATATTTGGCATGCTAGGTTAGGACATCCTGCTGAACCTGTTCTACATGTTTTAAAGAATAAATTGAATATTAAAACTACCACTAAATTAGAACCATGTGAAACTTGTCATAGAGCTAAACAACACATGGAGCCTTTTCCCTTAAGTGACCTTAAATCTAAATTGTCGGATGACCTTGTTCACCTTGATGTTTGGGGTCTCTATAGGGTTCAAAGTGGGGATGGTTTTAGATAGTTCCTTACTATTGTGGATGACTTTACTAGAGCTATTTAGGTATTTCTCATGAAGTCAAAAGATGAAGTCTTTTACCATATTAAAGGTTTTTATAATATGCTCAAAACTCAGTTTAGTAAAACAGATACAATATTCAGGAATGACAATGGTACTGAATTCATAAATAAACAAATGAATAATTTTTGCTATGAAAATGGTATTTTACATCAAACTTCATGCTTTCATACCCCACAGCAAAATGGGGTAATTGAAAGAAAACATAAACACCTATTGAATGTACTAGAGCTTTACTGTTTCAAGGTGGTTTTCCTCTAATTTTTGGTCTGAATGTGTTCTAACTACGACTTATCTAATTAATAGGACCCCTTCTTCAGTTTTAAATAGGAAGTCTCCATATGACCTAGTGTTTGGTTTTGCTCCTGTATTAAGTCAACTTAGAGTGATAGGGTGCCTTTGTTTCAGCACGGTGTTGAATAATTCTGATAGTTTAACATGCATGCTGAAAAATGTGTCATGATTGGATATTCAAATGAAAAAATGGGGTATAAACTTTGGGTTCTCGATAAAAAAATGATGTTTTATTCCAGGGATGTCAGGTTTTATGAAACCATATTTCCTTTTAAAGAAAAGAAAATGTCTTTTGATCTTGATACTTCGTATGAAGTTAATATCTTAAATTTCTTTGATTTATAAAATTTAAACTATACTCAAAGCCCTGAAATTGACCCAACTCCCAATGATGAGAATTTTCAAACAAGCACTTCATCAAGTCATTGGTCTCTGAGCAGTCTAAGATGGATTCAGATGTTACTTTAGGGATGGCTGATAATCAGCAACATAGTAATGAAGAATCAGGACCAGATATGGCTGAGGATGATACTGAATAGGAAGACAATAACAATTCTGAGGAAGTAATTGAGGATCAAACAAGCACTGCTCTTAGGAGGTCTTCTAGAAACATTAAATTTCCATCTAAACTTGATGATTATGTGGTTGATGGGGAAGTTAGATATGGTTTAGAAAGGGTCTTAAATTATGCTAACGTGTCCCGTGAAGGTCTGTGTTTTGCTTCTGTCCTAAATATAAGTTGTGAACCTAAAAACTATTTTGAAGCAAAAAAATGATAGTAATTGGGTTGATGCTATGAACTTAGAACTAGAAGCTTTACATAAAAATAACACTTGGGAAATTGTTGACTTACCACCTAATAGGAAAGCTATTGGGTGTAAGTGGGTTTATAAGATAAAATATAAATCTAATGGTGAAATAGAGAGATATAAGGCTAGACTTGTTGCTAAAGGGTTCAGTCAAACGGAAGGCATTGACTTCTTCGATACATTTTCACCTGTTGTAAAAATGGTCACCATTAGATGTGTTTTGTCCATGGGTGTCCACTTTAACTGGGAAATATTCCAACTAGATATTAATAATGCTTTCCTTTATGGTGAGCTCAATGAAGAAGTTTATATATGTTTGCCTAATGGTTATGATCAATCTGTCGGGTCTAAGGTTTGTAGATTAAAAAAATCCCTTTATGGCTTAAAACAAGCTCCAAGGATGTGGAATGAAAAACTCGTGTCTGTTCTTCTTAATCTTGGTTTCGAACAAAGTAAGTGCGATCATTCCATGTTTGTTATGATAAAAGACTCTGGTTTTATTATTCTTCTTGTCTATGTGGATGATATTATTATAACTGGTAGTTGTTCAAAACAAGTTAATGAAATCAAACTATTACTTAAGTCAAAGTTTTCAATAAAAGACTTGGGAAAGTTGCAATAATATTTTGGGTCTTGAAGTTGTTAGATATACTGTTGGTTTATGTTTAACTCAAAGAAAATATTGTTTAGATTTACTTGCTAAATTTGGTATGACTGGTTGTAAACCAGTCAGTTGCCCTATTGAACCAAATCATGTTTTGACTCATTTATGTGAAAAGAATAATCAACCATTAACCAACGTAACTGTTTATCAAAAACATGTTGGAAAATTAATTTACCTTTCTCACACTCGACCATATATTGCATACTCCGTGCATTATCTTAGTCAGTTTATGCATTAGCCTACACAAGATCACTTTAAAATTGCTTTAAGGTTGTTAAGATACTTAAAAGGTGCTCCTGTTGAAGGGATTTTATTTAAAAAAGGGGGACTCTTTGGGTATGAAGGTCTTTTCTGACTCAGACTGGACTAAATGTTTAGGGTCTCGAAAGTCTATAACTGGGTTCTGTGTTTTTTTAGGCAATAATCTCGTTTCATGGAAAAGTAAAAAGAAGTCCACCATTTCAAGATCTTCTGCTAGAGCAGAATATTGGTCAATGTGTGTTGCAACATGTGAGGTTATGTGGATTTCAAATTTATTAAAAGAACTAAAGGTTGATGTTAATCTGTCTATTCAGTTATTTTGTGATAACACTGTCACACCCCTTTCTAAGGCGGAAGCACGAGGTGTGATCATGAAAGGTTCTCATTGCATACGAATGGTAAACATACTACATGCTCGTAAAAATAACTCCAAATGCCAAACATTACATAACTGAAAACATAGTTTAAGTGTTTACATCACAAGACAACATTTTGTCTGAAAAGTTTACAACTTTATTTAAGGATAAACATAAACAACATCCAAGAGCATGAGTAAGACCGCGCACACATCCACTTTAGTTACCTGAAATACATGTGAGTTTTTGGAAAAAAAAGTCAACATAATGTTGGTGTGAATTCATGCAGTTTCTGTATTGAACGTTTGTATACTTTGTATGAAAACATGGTATGTAATTTGTATAAATCAAGTATTTCTGTATGTATCAAGGTTGTTAATGGGTTGCAAGGCCATTAACATGTGACACGGCATAGGAAGCAATCCAAACCATAGGCGTTTTTCTAGTTGTCGATTCACGACGGAGACACAAAAGCACTGCTTGGTACTAGTTATCATCAAGAGTGTGGCTGCTCGAAAACCCATTAGATCTAACCTTTTGTTCTGCGGTCTTAGTATGTACACGATTAATGGTGCTTCTGGTACCCTATTCGCGACACAATTTCATGTATCATTCCTTAGTTCTTGTATCCATCATACCATAACTCATGTATTTTCCCCAAGTTTAAAAGTATGTAAAAGTTTAAAAGTGGGGACATAATCTCACTTTTCTGTAAACATATAGTAACATGTACTTCACCCCCGAAGTTATAAAACTGAAAACAGTTAAAAGAAAAGGGGGAGCATGAACTCACAACTTTGGGTTTCTTGCGCCGTAAACTTCATCGGGTTTGCTTATATAGCGTCGTGACCTATACGTGTTTTATTAACGTTGGTCACTAGACTTGTATCGCACAAGTACAAGTCACCATCTTTTATGTATGTATTCTTTGTGTGTTAAAAAAATTATATTTTTAACTAGGTATCTTACTTATATTATTTTCTCAAAAATCTATATAAGTATCTTGTATTTTTCACCCGAGTTATGTATTTTGTCCAAAACTTCATTTCATGTTCATAACTTGTCCAAGTTATTTAATCTATCAAGTAATATATTTTCATAAATATATTCTCTTGTATTTGTCTAAGCATGTTGTATGTGTATTTTGTATTTTTACTCCTTAGGTGTATTTAGTGTATTTTCAAGTCTTAACACTCTATTCCATATAATACATACTACATACATTTAGCACAAAATTTGGTGTTCAATAAATATATATATTTTCCTCAAAAATATACATACTTAATATCAATTTTTATCTTGAAGAAATCATCATTTCTTAACTTGAAGTTTACATAAAAATTAGGGAAACCTTGGTAAATGCTTTTAGGTAAATTTTTAGGGAATAAGTTTCACCAAAACTTATATTTTTCTAAGTGTCAAAATTCTATAGAAAATTTGACATGGTTTCCCTTAAAAATGGAGGTTTCTCATGTTTTCAAAACATGTGTTTATTTTTTTTTAAATCATCACAACAATCAACAACTCATTTAACACTTACCGAGTGTCAAAATCAAGTATATTACACTATATCAAGAACTTGAAGTTTTTTTGTAAAAACTTGTAGTAACTTACCATGTTATTTAGTAGGTTTAGTTACCTTTAAAAACGTGGTTATTTGTTTGTAAATCACATTCTTGAAAGATTTAGTCATTTACAACTTGTAAGATGGTTTTTTCTAAAAATATTTCTTTTGTATTTTTCTTGTTACAATCATGTTTCTAGTCTTGTTTAAACACTAAAAATATGGTTAGTTTGTTTAGAAACCATGACTTTATAAATAAACTTGGTTTCTTGGGAAAATTATTCTTGTAATCATCTATTTACATGATTTGTATTTTGTTTAAATCGTCTTTACATATGAATACTAATTTCATTATTCAAGTTCATGAAAACATAAAAGCATGATGATCTTGGTCTTTCACAAGATCACCACTTTAACTTACTAGATCATGTGTTTAATCACAATCACTACGTCAAAACTGGGCTTTAGCCACATTTTTTCCAAAACCGACCTGCCACACATTTTAATAAATGTGTGGCTAAAGGTCATTTATGATATTTTTAAACACTTTTAGCCACACATTATATTATTAATGTGACCATTACATAGTAGCTCAAAACCTTTAGCCACACTTTTCGAAAAAAATGTGACATTTACTAGCCAGGCTAGCCACAGCTCGAAAAATGAGGCCAAATATAACCTACTGCCACGGTATTTGTTTGATTTTTTAATTTATATGACGGAAACACATCTTTTCGAAACCTACGGTGACACTTTCAATAAAAAAATGTGACAATCACTAGCCACAATAGAAAAATGTGGCCAACTGTTACTAACTGACACGGTAAATTTCTAATGATGTGACTGAAAAATAATACATATGGCTACTTACAATTTTTGTGACTAAAAAAGATTATTAGTCACTTATAAGTTTTCGTGTGGATAAAAGTTATCAATTGTGACAGAAAAAAATGTGACTATAAGTTGTTTATCTACGTATGGCTAAAAGTTAACAATTGTGATTGATAAAAAAAAGTGCGACCATAAGTACCAAGTAGTCTATCGTCACACTTTATTACCTTTCTATGACATCTATAGTTATACCAGTAACTCTCCCCAACAAAATAGTCCTGATTCTAATAACACGAACCCTAGGTTTATTATGGAGGAAGACGTTGTAGAAGTTTTATCAATCTCCGATACTAGCGACTCCGGTGATGATTTCACGTGCGAAGAATCTGAGACAGAGATGATAGCTTATGCAGATCTGATAGTGATGATATTGCAATGAAAACAACGCAGCACGACCTGCTGGGTGTGAGCAAAAATCTCAGAATGTGAAAGCTCTTTTGAGGTACAATGTTGCTCTGTAGGTTAGTGAGATGTAGTTAGTTATTTATTCTAGCATTTGTGGTTACATGATTTCAATGAAATTTGATAGAACTGATTGGAATTTGTGTGTTTTTAGCTGAAAATTGACTAGAATATTTTGTTTTAGATATATGTGCCATGTTTGTAGCATGATTTTGATCATAATTTGCTTTTGGAAAAGGCTAGGGTTATAAAAACCGTTAGGCGTGTAAACAAACCGAACAAAAACGAACAGGGCATGTTCGTGTTTGTTAATTTTACATTGACTGAGCATGAACACGAACACGAACACGAACGCATAATCGAACAATTACTTGTTCATGTTTGTTTGTAGAGAAATTGGTCATGTTCGTGTTCGTTCATTTAAAACCTAAATATGCAGTTAACAAACACAAACAAACATAAATGAACAAACCAAACGTGTGTTCATGTTCGTTCGCTTGCATAACTTTGTAGTTATTTTTGGGATGGATGGAGTAATAAATGACTGATTCGTTGTGTGTATAAGATTATGTTGTCAGAATATGTATTTGAATACACTAACTTGAGTTTGTGATTTTGGTATCAGAGGAAATCTCGTTGTCAAAAGGCAGTCGTTACTTCCGCGAGTTCTTTCTGTAAGTGAAAGAGAAACTGTTCTCAAGACGCCTTGTAAACCTCCTTGTGCTGATGGGACCAGAATGATCAACTGGTTCGCTGTCTGTGTACTCGTAAATGTTTTGTTCCTTGGGTGTCAAACATGCTAACTTTGATTCCCATAACAAACAGGTTGAATGCTCATGTTTCTGTGGAGGGGGAAGTGCCAGAAGAGGTTGCAAAGTTGCCACCAGATGTTGAACTAAAAAAAATATCATTGAGAATCTTTCACACTTGCGCCAGCCTCTTTCTTGGGTTGTTCATGATATAATCATTTGGTTGCAACACATGAAAACCAGATGATGGCTCCATAGCCACTTGCATGCATCACCAATATCAGGAAACCTTGAGGTGAGTGGATTGGCCTTTTGCTTGTTTGTGTAGAAACGAGTTCAGATTGAAATGGGTTATGTTAACCCACTAACACTTTTTTATGCGTTTTATAAAAATAAAAATAAATATAAGTTAATTTTGATAGAATGATTTAGGTGGTATTTATAAAAATAAATTCTGGGCTATTTTCAAACTGGTCGCCCCGTTTGACATGTTTCCTATTTGACTAGATTTTGTTTATCTGGCCTGTTTGAGGTAATAGAATACCAACAACTCGATTACTTAAAGAATATACCAACCAACATTGCATAAATGGAATTTTCTAGCTACACAACATTAAACAACGTATGATCTTTCTAGATACACTAGTTTACATGACTGATATCATAAGTTATAAGTTCGGATCATATATTTGGATGAATTGATGAATATATGTCGCAGTTATAACTCAGTAATGCTTTGAAATTACAGGCTAGTAATGAACCTGTCGATTTACCAGTTCAATTGGTCAGCTGGCAAAGCAAGAAGCAAGATTGGTAATTTTTCATCAGTTCTCTCTAGTTTTGTTTGATTCACTTGAATAACCGACCAGTTTATTTGTGTGATACTTATTATATTTTTGTAAGGGTAAAGATTTGTTTTAATATAATATAATAGATGTGTGGGAAATGAATAATTACATGGAAAATATGACTTATCGATATCCAATGTGTTTATGTTAATTATTAAGGAGCATGGCAGGTGTTTGGTTAGAAGGAATATAAATGTGCCAAACTGCTTTGTCCGGTGGGTGGCGAGGATCAAGAGTCTACGAAACATTTGTTTGTGACGTGTGGTTTCGCTCAAACGGTATGGCATTTAGGTGCAAGCTCCCTCCAATCTATGCGTTCCAGGTAAGAGAGCTTCTTGATTTGCATTTTTACGTAGGCGGGTCGGCAAAATTTAAAAAGGTTATTCAAGCTATTTTCCACACGGTTTGCTGGTGTCTTTAGAGGTGTCAAAACGAAGCGGTTTTTAATCAAGGTCAATGCTCGCTGCAGAAGATTACGGGAGATGTAAAGGGGCTGTCATTTTTGTGGATTAAGGCGCGTTCCAAACAGTCGAACTTAGATTGGGATATTTGGGGTAGTTTTAATGTTCATAGAATTGGGTTGTATTGCTTGAATGTAATATGTATTGTATATGGTTTACTATTCTGGTGTAAGCTAGCAACCTGTTGGCTTTTTGGTGTGATAATAAATTGATTGGCCCTTAAAAAAAGAGCATGGCTGGTGTCCTTTGTGTTGTGTTTTTGTGAAGTAGCAAGTTGACTTCATGATCATTATCATACTCAGTATATCCTACCAATAGCAAAGCTAAGGTAGGGTCTGAGGAGGGTAAGATGTAGACAGCCTTACCTCTACCCGGTAGGAATAGAGAGGCTGCTTCCAGTGAGACCCCCGGCTCGATAGTAGTTTTGTATCAAGCCTTGGACATAAGGCACATAACACTCAGCAATTGAGACAAATGCAATTAGTGCATGTACCCCTTGTCTTTCGGCTATCAACGCCACCACATGATGCATTGGTATTAATTAGATGACAGTGAAAAATATATAATAGCTTTTGTTTATTTAAATTAAAGAATTGAGTATTATTTTTTTAATATATATGATATTTTAATTTTTTTTCATTGTGCGTTTTTTTTCTAAGGCCTACGCTTTTCTAGCGCCTTTGATAACTATGGTGAAAGTGTGGCTGAAATCGATGCTCTTGAACATAAGTACATAACATACAAAGGAGTTACTCACAGGTCATTCTCAATGAAGATCAGAAGTTGTATTTCTTTTGGAGGACAAAACCATTATATTGACCTGTTTGGGCATATGTTGGTGTATTTTGACTCATTTGGGCGTATTTGGTTTATTTTGACCCGTTTGGGCGTATATTTACCCGTTTAGGCATTCTATTTGTATACTGTGAAGATGAACAGTGTGTCGGCAACTGTACAAAACAGTTTTTAGGTGGTAAAATGCCCACACGTAACTAGAAATCTCAACATAAATACATAAGACAATGTCAACAGAACAGCTTTCGAAACACTGAGTAAATGATTTTGATCAGCAGGTAAGGATAAAATAAATGCTACCTAGTACACTAAAAACAGATAGATAGCATAGCATAGAGAGAAAATGATTGATATACTGACCTGGGGATCTCCATCAAGTTTTTTTCTATACAATAAAGCATCCCACTTTTTAGCTGAATTATGCGCTGGTCGGGTAACGAGTGGTACAGTCTTCCCGTACAGTGTAACTAGTGACTACAGCAAACCAGTTTCACTCTCTGCAGCATCTGTAGAAAGATATATGACCGGTACATTGGCTCTTTCAACAAGACGACTAATTTTTTTTTGAACGGCCAATAAAAACGACTAATACATTCAGCAACTTGTGGAATTGGGAAAAAACAACTAGGATTCTTGGCATTGCAAAATTTAAGAAATCCACGGTCAAAGTAGCAAGTTGACTTGATAAGTCAAAATCCTAGTCTTGGGATTTGCATTTACTTCCTTGGGAATCAAGATAATTTGTCTTTTCTTTAACTTAACTTTCTTTTTTATCATGCTGACCTCCTTTGACCGTGGATGATGGTAGTCATATTTATTTTGTGTTTTGACTTTTGATGGTATCATGTTTACCTACTTTGACCGTGGATGAGATGGTAATCATCTTTATTTTGTATTTTGTGTGTTTAGTCCCATATAAGATTCATTAAGGGGTGTATATGAGGCGGACCGAACCCGAGCCTTCCACTACTCGAGCTCGACTCATCATATTTTTCTGAAGCTCGAACTCAAGCTCGGCTCGAGTCTACTTATTTGAGCTCGAGCTCAGCTCGTTCGAGCTTTTAACCAAGCCGATCTCGAGTAGTTTTCAAATCATTCATAGAAATTATACATGTTTTTTTTTTTCTGAATGACACAGATAATACATGTAATCTCTTCTTTTTTAAGCTATATATATTTCAGTTCGGTTCCTCTCCTAAAACTTCCCCATCAAATGATACTCGCCAATAAAAAACATACAGTATTTAAAATAAATATACAAAAAATATAACTACAAAATGCCATATATATCTTAATTAACAATATCAGGCCTTAATGTATCAGTATGTCATGTATGTCGTCCTAATTGATCACAACGGACAATAGTAGGTCCTATATGTCTTAATGGACCGTATTGGACCTTAATGGATCACAAGGGACAATAGTAGATCATATATGTCTTAAAGAACTATATTAGGCCTTAATGGATCACA
Organism: Helianthus tuberosus; assembly: GCA_030545235.1. Classification (NCBI taxonomy): domain Eukaryota; kingdom Viridiplantae; phylum Streptophyta; class Magnoliopsida; order Asterales; family Asteraceae; genus Helianthus; species Helianthus tuberosus. The sequence continues at coordinate 139,659,834 of CM060411.1, read as the reverse complement.
ACGGACAATAGCAGGTCATATATGTCTTAATGGACGATATTGGGCCCTAATGGATCAAAACGAGCAATAATAGTTCATCTAAATTTTAGTGAACTATATTAGGCCTAAATGGATCACAACGCACAATAATAGATCAAACATGCCTTCATGCACCATGTTGGGCCTTAATGGATCATAATGGACAATAGTAGAGCATACGTATCTTAATGGACCTTAATGGATTACAACGGACAATATTTGATCATACATGTCTTAATGGACCTATTTGGGTCATAATGGATCATAATGGGTAATAATAGATGGTATATGTCTTAATGGACCATATTGGGCCTTAATGGATCACAAAGGACACTAGTAGATCATATACGTCTCAATGGACTATATTGGGCCTTAATGGATCATATTAGGTCTTAATGGATAACGAAGGACAATAATAGATCATATATGTCCTAGTGGACCATATTTGGCCTTAATGGATCACAATGGGGATTAATAAATAATATACGTCTTAATGGACCATATTGGGCCTTGATGGATCACAATGAATAATAGTAGATCATATATGTCTTGATGGACGATATTGGGCCTTAATGGATCACATTGGGCCTTAATGGATCATAGTGACCTGATTTAACCAAAAACTTTAACAGGGTTAAGGCCAGGGCCGGCCCTGAGAATTCGTGTACCCTGTTCGAGCTCCAAAAAACGTGCCCTTAGGCCTTAACGAAATTGGGTATTGGGCTCAATAAAGGTCTAAACCTAATGCCAATGGGCTAGTAATTAATCTAAAGCATAAAAATAGTTTTGTAAGTGGGCTTATGTTGGTGTTTGTATAACTATACCCTATTATAAAAGAAATGTTTACGTATACATATCGGGTTATTTCTAAAAATAGCGTGCCCTGGCCGGTGGTTCGTAGGATTGACCAGGAGCAGGAGAAAGAGGGGTGAAACCCTAGCTCACCCAAATTCATCAAATTGAAGGCCAAGATTAGCTCGAATCAAATGCATGAACACATAGAAACGATCACCTAGTCGTGGGGATCGTAAGGTATGTCAAATTTTTGATATTTATGAAGTTGAGATTTTTGATGAACTTATGAAAAATCGAAATTCAAGCTTGAATGATTGATGTTTGGCTGAAAATAGGATGAATTCATGTTTAGAAACAAACCCTAGTTGAAAAACTTGATGAATTAGTATTAAAGACTAGGGATTTGATGATTACTCTTGCATGTGCTAAGTGGGTTTTGACTAAATTCTTGTATGTGATGCTTTTAGGGGTTTTGATTGCTAAGAATAAGAGTTATAATGTCATAAACATGTTCAAATTGAAAGCTGAATTCAAACAACTTCTGATCAGAATTTACAGCCGACTTGTATCGGCTATAACCTGGAAAAAACGTGACAAAAACATGTGTTTCTTGAGCCTAAAATGCAATTCCAGGAAATATCTTTAAAACCCCACTGGAATCGCATTTTTTCGACCAAAATTGAGCGTTTTATGAATTTTTCCGTATCAAAGGTTCAAGCTGCGTTTTCTGGCAGAATTTGCAGCCCATTACGAATGTCACAACTCAATTTAGGAATTGAGTTATGATCTCAAATTCTTACTGTAGAAAGTTTTAAGTGATTAAAAGAATCGCCAATTGGAATTTCGTCAATCGGATAAACGAGAAATTTTAAATGAATTTTTCCGTCAGCTGCAGTCAGAAGTGACGAATCTGATTGCAGCTTAGTAAATGAATTTTTACGAATTTTTGTTAAAGAGTTAGATCTTGAAATTTTAACACAAGATCTAACCCTCCGAGGGGTACACCACATAAAAAAAAATCATAATTTTTGAAGACTTGTAAACAGGTTAAACAAGTCACCAAAAATAGCCCATTTTCAGTGATATGGAATGCCTAAATGAAATCGTGGCCTACTAGTTAGTATGTAAAATTTGATTTCGTTAAGAGTTGGGATAAACAAGCCTAGGTGAGTTCAATGAACCAAATGTGCATATGAATATTGGGCCTAAATGGATCACAATGGTTAATAGGGTATCATATATGTCATAATGGACCATATTAGGCCTTGATGGATCACAATGGCCAATAGTAGCTCATATATGTCTAAATTGACCATATTGGGCTGACCTAAATGGATTACAATGGACAACAGTAGATAATACATGCCTTAATGGACCATATTGGGCCAAAATGGATCAAATTGCACAATAGTAGATCCTAAATGTCTTAGTGGACCTTTTGGGCTTGAAAGGATCACAATGGCCAATAGTGGATCATATATGTCTGAATGGACCATACTGGGCCTTAATGGATCGCGATGATCATTAGTATATCATACATGTCTTAATGGACCATACTAGGCCTTAATGGATCATTATGGATAATAGTAGATCATACATGATACATGTCTTAATGGAACATATTGGACCTTAATGGATCACGATAGACAATAGTAGATCATACATATCTTAATAGACCATATTGGACCTTAATGGATCACAATGGACAATAATAGATGTTGTATTTCTTAATGGACCATATTGGGTCTTAGTGGGTCACAATATAAAGTTTATTTTTAAATTATTAATTAATATATGAAAAAAAACAAAAAAAAATAAAATAAATAAAAGCAGGTCAAATGGGTGATGTTTGAGTTCAGGTTCGTGTAAAATTTTCAGTTTCAGATTGGGTTAAACTTGCCAACTCGCAAACACGACTCGTTTAAGCTTCGTAGAGACCATATTAATGAGCAATGTTTATTATGCCACCGAAGATTCACTAAAAATTTCAAAATTTTGTGATTCCCAAATATTTCAACCCTTCCCTCTTCTCCAAAATTTCCCAAAACCCTCTCTTTTCACCATCTTCCCTCTTCTACAAACTCTCCCAAAATAATTGAACTCAAAACCCCAAATCAACCAAGGTGGACAAGCCGTAACAAAGACATCCACCCAGATTTCAACGAGGACACGTGTAATTTCCCATATGCTGGAACAAAATTTCATTCTTCTTACGACACGGTGCGACAGAGCGCTAAGTGTCCTCTTGATCGACAGGGTTTTGCGACGGAGCCTGACAGATACCTGTAAGTTTCACGACGGAGTGTATAATTGTGCATCTCTATTGTTTTTATATTAATAATTTGCAGCCAAATTAATGATTTATGATGATTAGGTTTAGATTATGTTTATTTGAACCCTTTTTTAGGTTAGATTTCAACTTTTAGAACAAACAGATATCATATGCAATCGATGTAATCAGTTTCTTTGAACCGATTATGTTTATTGAGTTGATTTGTTTGGAATTGAATCTCTTAGAATGACCTAATCAGTTTCTTCGGTATGATAAATTGGGATAAATTTGATTAACCCCAGTGAATCTGCTAGAATGACTTAATTTTGTTTAGTTTGTTGAATTACTTTTAGGTTTGTTTTGTTTGCTGAGTAATACAAGGCATAGGGTTTGAAAATCTTGATACTGGTTGTTGTAATGAAAATATAGTATATAAGCTGTGTGGGAAAACAAAGGTCATTATTAACAAAACCCCTTGTGAGTTGGTTCGAAATGAGAAGGCGAAGTATGAGCATATGCATATGAGAGTCTTTGGTTGTAGACGTGCTAAAACAATCAGTTTTTTGTAAATGTGCTAAGACAATCAATGAGTTTGTCTATGATTCATTGATATGAGATTATGTTTAGAAAACCATATTCATTGTCTAAATGTCTTAGATATATTATATTCGACACGCTGATGGACTTCATAGCTCGAACGCACAATGCGAACGGGTCATCAGTGTATTCAAGCATGAATTGAATCATTAACATCTAGCTGTGGTTTTATTATGTAGATACTAGAACTAGATATGCATGCAAAAGATTTACAGCTTATATTTGGTTCTCAATTATCCATCTCCAGTTCTCAGTTAGTTTGCTCATTACTCTTTTATGGTACCCATCTTGCGGAAACTGTTAAGTAATGGGGCCAATTTTGTTCATATATGATAGCGTATTGCTGACAGAGGTTTGGATTGTAACTCTTTAACTGCAATAGGAACTTAAACATCCATGTTACTGCCTCTTATAAATGCAATATGCATCTATCAGTTCTGGGAAAAAGCTTGCTACCCGACGCGAAGCTCGGACTTACCCAAACTCTAGTTGATGTATAACATAATATATACTATTTAGATGGGTAATATATACTATTTAGTGTATTTACCCATCTTGTTTTTTTATTTTCTTAATTTTTATTTATTTATTTTTAATTATTTCATTTTTTATAATTTTTAATATATTTTATTTATTTTGTATTTTTAACCCATCCTAACCCGAACCCATCTTGACCCAAACCCATTCTAACATTTTTCTTAAAATACCCATCCTGACCCAAACCCATCCTACTCTAAACCCATCTTGACCCATTACCCAAACCTACCCAACCTACTCACTTTGCCAGGACTACTGATGCCCAACGGGTACTGCAGTGTATACAGTTACCTGCGTTTCTTTTTTGTATTAACTTAATTAGAAATTCAAATTCTACAAAATAGTGTTTAAAGTTGCTAGCTGGCTGTACACGTATCACAAGGAATTGACTTCTCGGATGAAAATGCTCGAATGGTTTTATCTTAGATAATTGTGAGGATTCCTTTTCCAAATTTGCAAGCTTAACTTCCTTTTTTTAGTACCTATGTATTTTTTATCAGCTGTATATGTATTTATATTATACTTGAAGTTCTTAATGTTTTTCACATTTGTTGATAGCCATAAGTTATTAACTAACATGCATGATTATTAACTAACTGAAAACCCTTACGTTTCTTATTTAGGTGAGAAGAGAGAAAATAAGTGAACGATGAAGATGTTGCAAGCCATTTTTCTAGCAGCATACGTATGTCCACTTCTTTAAGCTTGCATATGATATGCATCAATTTCTAGATAGAGCTTGTGAAATAATCAAAGAACTGACTATTATAACTTCACACACGAAAGCATATCCAAACACCATATTTAAAACTATATTTTACTCAATCTTTTCTTCAAGCATGCTTTAGCAACACTATCAGTTACTTCAGATTTGTTTATGTTGGTAAGGATGCTTTGGATTTAGAAAAATGGATCTTCGAACAAGACATGTGGTGTTTTATTTGTTTTTTTTAGGTATCCAACTGTGTTTCTTAATCATCCATCATCAATTCATCACTTTCTATTTCTATTTTTTAGTTGTCATCCCTGGAAATTCAAATAGAGTGAGCTCCATTTTATTGGGGTTTTTTTTGTGATTGGAAGAGGATGCTTTTTTCTTCCCATTATCATATTCATCCGACTCGACAGAAAAGAACAAACATGAAGAAAAAAATCATTGGGCGCAACAGGTATGATCTTTCTTCATTTATTAGTTAATAATCGTCATATTTTCAAGATGACCAGATTTGGTCAGTCTCACAGAAGACGGTTCGATTTTTGCCTGATTCAAACCCTATCTCATGTTGGTCACTTTGTATTGATAGGGTTTGGATCGAATTGCTTGAGTCTCGCATATAATGTTATCGATTATTTGATAGATTGATGGTAAACAGGGCTTTCCAGTTCAACCTATAGGTAAACAAATTCGTTCTCATCTACTTTAATTTTTCACCAGATCTACCAAACACCTTATTCGAAGGTAAATTATTCATCATTTATCCACTAATCACACAATTTTTGACATATTTTGTGAGCTAGGGTTTGAATTCATTCAAATTGTGTTTTGGTTGAAATGTATGTTGTGTTTTGAGATCTGCAGTTTGAGTTGGCGGAAGAGATTATTGGATTGACGGTGACAAATGCGAACGGATTGGCTTCTAGCGGTTTTGATTCGAAGTTCACTTATACAGCAGGGTGTGTTGTGCTGGTGCTCGTGATATTAGTTGAGTGTGTTAGCCTTCTGGTGCTCTGTACTATGTTATTTGAACTGATGGTATTTATGCTCGTGGTATTTATGTTCAAAGACACATAAATGTTCATATCCATGCTGGTATGTGAATAAAACTTCTTTTAATTGCCCCATTATATGTGTCTATGACTATGCTTTATTATCTAAAATTGATTAATTGTAGCGTCAACCGGAGTTAATTTGCAAGCTAGAGGGGTCAATGATAGTATGGGGAGTGAAAACCAAGGAGAACGTGTTAATGGAACAGGTAACATTAAGTTTATGTTTGTATGAATTATTTTTGTTGATTCGATTAGTTAATAATGTAAATCTTGTAAAATCTATTAAGTGATAAGCATGGTTCTATAATTGTGTGTCTGATTGGCTTTATGTTTGTATGAATTTGCCTTATCTAACTCCTTTGTTTAACTTAAATGATATCCTTAAACCAGATATATTGTTGCTTGAAGCCTTGAAGTTATGACGTAAAAAATAAAGTGTTAAAAGTGTTAAACCAAATTGAAGCCTGTTGAGAAGATCAAAAAACAAACATAAATCTGATTAGATTTTTGAAATAGAGTTTAATGTATATATACCACGAATAATACAACCTAAACTCCGATTTGGTTTGAATATCGGTCCTTGTCTGTGTTTTCAACGCCTTGCTGCAATCCAGGCACTCCAGCACCTTCTTGTGGGAGTGCATGCTCATACTTTTATCTACAATTCTCAATTTCAGTTCATAGTCTTATCTTTCAATGCATGCTCATGCTTTTATTTACAATTGATTGCCAAAACATGATCTTTCAGTTTCATCACTGAATTAGCTGAGACAGTGTGTTACTGTTAGTTTCTGAGTTAGGGTTGTTTTGTCATATTTTTAGGTATCAATAAAGAAAGTTAATATATTTGGTAGAGTGGTTGTAAGGTAATGATCCATTGTTTTCTGTTTTTGAAATGAAATTTGTTGCCATAAGTTGTTGCTCTGATCTCTTTATGATATGCTTCTGGTTATAGTTGAAATCTAAATCAATAGTATGATTTTTAGCATCTCTTTAGAATATGATTACAATTTTGTAATTGTGAGAATCTGTTAGTGATAAACTCACTTCCAACCAATGGGAGCAGGCCAGAAGGGGGGTTAAAGAGAGAATCATTGAAAACTGGATTTAAATCTGCTAGAGAGATCCAGGCGATTACAATCTGTTGTAGCACAATAATGAAAGTCCATGTTGCATCGTTAAAAACAACAAAACAAAAGTATATAACTAACTTGATTGAACTTGAAGTTGAAATTTGCTTTGAACTGTAGAAAATCTGTTTATATTAGACTATTAGTTAATAACTTATCTATTTGAGCTACAACATATTTTTCAATTAAAAACGATTGAACATGAAATTGAAATTAGTTAACACTTCTGTTCACCTTAGCCTTACCTTACCCTTGGTTTCACCTTAGCGTATAGATTTTTTTAGGGGTGATTATAGGTACTTTCAAGGGGTTCTGGTTTATTGAATCAAACTAGATCGTATTTTAGTTTATGTAATCAAGTATATTGCACTAGTATTTTAGTTTATGTAATCAAGTATATTGCACTAGTTATGAATGAAATCTATAGAAAATGGATAAACAAATGTTGGCAGGTCAACCAAATGTTACTCATTTTGACCCGTTTACCAACCGCCTATTTTGTTACCTATGTTTATTCTGAAACTGATATTGTACGTGATGAATTTGATACAGGTCAGTCCAACGTCATTTTACTTCGCAAGGACCTAATCGACCCGTATGCAGATAAAACATGTATGGATGCTTTTTTTGTTACTATTGTATATATTAATATTATCTTTTTGGAATAACTTATGTCTTATGATGAAGCGCGCGACATTGTTTTGTGAATGAGTTTTGATAAGCTAAGACAAAAGGGCCAGTAATGGCCAAAATGAAAACGGGAAGAGTTTTTCAAGGAACTAATGGCCAAAATGAAAACGGGAAGAGTTTTTCAAGGAACGAGAGAAGGTTACGTTGTAAGTGCTTCTAGGAGTGATGTATGTTGAGACAAAAAGTGCGGTTGTTGCAAGTGCTGCTAGGATTGATGCAAGTTTATGTATTTAGTATTCAAATTGACAACTTATGTATGGATTTTGGTTTATTATTGTTAATATTATTAATTTTGTTTTTTTTAGGTTTGTTCATCTTTGGTATTGTTTTAATTCTACGAAAAATTGAAAATAAAATTGCTAATTACACGAAAATGACCACATAGCCACAACAATATATGTGACTATAAAATAGAAACGGCCACACTTACAGTAAATTCGTGTGACCGTTGATACCATTTTGTCACACTTAATGGGCCATTTTATTAATTGCAACAACCTTTTCGTCACATTTTTTTTTTAAATTCATGTGGCTAAAACAAACTTTTTAGTGACTATATAATAGAAACAGACACCATTTTATATGTGACTATAAAATAGAAACGACCACACTTACAGTAAATTCGTGTGACCGTTGATACCATTTTGTCACACTTATTGGGCCATTTTATTAATTGCAACAACCTTTTTGTCACAATTTTTTTTTAAATTCATGTGGCTAAAACAAACCTTTTAGTGACTATATAATAGAAACAGACACACTTATGGTAAACTCATGTGACTATACAATAGAAACGACCACACTTAAATTAAATTCATGTGGCCATCGATACCATTTAGTCACACTTAATGGACCATTTTGTTAATTACAACAACCTTTTTGCCATAGTTTTTTAAAATTTATGTGGCTAAAACAAACTTTTAGTCACACTTACGGCCACATAAAAAAAGTGTGACTAGTAGCTTTTTTATGATGTCTAACATCACTAACACAAATCATCATTCATCAAGAAGCAAATCTTCATTATTTACATGTATTCTTATGTATTTAAGCTCGTGTTAAAGTATCATGATCATGTTCTTTTGTGTTCTTGTCATTAACAATATTCATAATCTTTTAACCACCAAAATAGAAGTAAATAAGTGATAAGAAACTTACAACTAGCACAAGGGCTAGAGAAGAACACAAGATGAAGATGGCAAATGTGATGGTTAAAAGAAAATGGAGAAGGTTCCTCAAGATCCACAAGCTCTAAACCTTCTTAAACACCTTATGTAAACCTTGGAATGGATTGAAGTGAGATGAAGGTGGTGGTGGTGTGGGTGGTAGCTCACGGCCGTAGGTGGGGAGCAAGGGAGAAGGAGGTGGGTTGTGGTGATTTATGAAAGAGCTTATGTCTTTATATAGCTCAAGCAAGATCTTTACAAATCATATAGAATCCAAGGAAAATCTAGTGAATCAAAGGAAATCTAAGAAAGATCAAGATGGATCATATAGGATTTTGGCAAGATTTTGGTGGGGTCACCCCCATGTGACCGTCCACTCTATAAGGGGGGGGGGGGGCAAAGTGTAGATTTCAATCACCAAATGTAAAATCAAGTTAGGTTTCAAGTTTAAAGTTTAGGGACTTGATGTGTTATTAGGTTATAAGGGTTGTTATGGTGTTCAGGGACCATAACTAGTTCAAAAACATTAAAACAATGCTTCTAGTAATATTTTTATGTTCCGGGTAATGTCCGGTTGTTCGGTTAAATGCCGGTTCGTTAAAGTGCTAAATTGCACCGTTTAGTGTCCTTTAAGTATCCTTTTGTAACCCTTTTAATTCCCAACACTTAGGAGGGTATTCTGGATAATAAAACATGAATTCTGCATAATATTTATATGTTAAAAAGCTGATTATAGCTGATTTGTGCAGAATTCTGCATTTAAAGTGCGTTTCGGGTGCTTTTTAGTGCATATTTTAGCTTCCAATTCTATTGTCTGACTGCTTTCTACAGAATTGTTGACACAATGTGTCTTACCGGTGAGTTTACTAGTATTTCTGACGCAACGCTATCATTAATGCATAAAGCAATTTCTTGTAGTATAAAACGTGCATGAATTCACATGTATAGCATATAATCAGATAATGTTGACATTTAAGCACATAATTGCAATCATTAAGTATTAATTAAATTGTACGGAAATTACCGGTTTTATGCCAGTTGTCACAGTCTCCCCCCGTTAGAAGAATTTCGTCCTGAAATTCAGGCTGATCTAACTCTCGCAGGTGTTTTCTTGAACAGGTGAGGGTACTTTTCTTTAAACTGGTCTTCATGTTCCCACGTGTACTCGGGTCCGTGCTTAGAGTTCCAATGTACTTTGACAAGCTTGACACTACTCCTTCAGGTCTTGTTGACCTTCCAGTCAGTAACCTCAATGGGTTGTTCTGTAAATCAGAGGGTGTCGTCAATATGCACTTCATCAGCAGGGATGATCACTGTTTCTTGTGTTGGACTCTTCTCGAGGTTGGATACATGAAACGTATCATGTACTCCGTAAAGTTCTTCCGGTAATTCCAACTTATAAGCCACGGTACCTATTCTTTCCAAGATCTTGAATGGTCTGATGTATCGTGGATTCAGCTTTCCAAGTTTTCCGAATCTTACTACGCCCTTCCAAGGTGAGACCTTTAACAAAACTTTGTCTCCCACCTCAAATTCTAATGGTTTTCATCTTCGATCAGCTTAGCTCTTTTGTCGATCTCGAGCCGCCTTAATGCGCTCTCGGATCTGCATGATTTTGTCGGTTGTCTCTTGCACAAGTTCAGGACTAACCATACGTTTGTCTCCAGTGTCTGCCCAACATAATGGCGAGCGGCACTTGCGGCCATACAGAGCTTTGAATGGTGCGGATTTTATGCACGTATGGTAACTGTTATTGTAGGAAAACTCAACTAAAGGTAGGTGAGTATCCCAGCTGCCACCTAGATCCATAACACATGCGCGAAGCATATCTTCCAACGTTTGTATGGTCCGTTCGCTCCATCTGTTTACGGATGGAAGGCCATGCTTAGATCTAGTTGAGATCCAAAGGCTTCCTGAAAGGATTGCCAGATCCTCGAGACAAAACGTCCATCTCTGTCTGAAATAATTGAGACAGGTACTCCATGACGTGCCACTATTTCTTTCAAGTACAACTCAGCAAGCTTTCCGGTGCTATCCTTCTCTCGGATCGGTAGGAAACGCGCAGATTTCGTCAATCGATCAACTATCACCCATATCATATCGTGCCTTCTAGGGGTCCTAGGTAATTTCGTTATGAAGTCCATCGAGATTTGCTCCCACTTCCACATGGGTATCTCTGGTTGTTGCAGTAGCCCGGACGGTTTTTGATATTCAGCCTTAACCTTGGCACAGGTTAGGCATTTTCCAACATAGATAGCAACATCTCTTTTAAGCCTCAGCCACCAATAGTAATCCTTTAAGTGTTGATACATTTTGTCCGATCCTGGATGGACCGAGTATCTCGACTTATGAGCTTCATTAAGGATGACTTCTCGAATACTGCCATAGAGCGGAACCCAAATACGCCCCTTAAAGTATAAGGTTCCCTCTTTGTTTGGCACCAAATTCTTCAGCATACCTCGGAGGTATTCAGTTCTACGATTCTCCCCTTGCGCGTAGTGAGGTTCGTTTGAATAGTCATTTCCAATGCTCGAACCCTTAGGGTCTTAACCTTTTCCTTTCGGCTTAACGCGTCTGCTACAACGTTTGCCTTTCCAGGATGGTACTTAATCTCACAGTCATAATCGTTCAGCAGCTCGACCCAACGTCGTTGACACATATTTAATTCCTTATGATTAAATATGTGTTGTAGGCTTTTGTGATCTGTGAAGATTGTACATCGGGTACCATATAAATAATGTCGCCAGATCTTCAAGGCGAATACCACTGCGCCTAGCTCTAGGTCATGAGTGGTATAATTTCTTTCATGCACCTTCAACTGTCTTGAAGCGTAAGCGATGACTTTTTGGCGTTGCATGACCACACAGCCCAAACCTTAACGCGAAGCGTCGCGGTATACCACGAAGTCTTCTGTTCCTTCGGGTAAGGATAGTATCGGTGCATCGCACAATTTATTTTTGAGCAGTTGGAAGGCTTCTTCCTGCTTATCACCCCAGTCGTACTTCTTGTCTTTTTGCGTAAGGGTAGTCAGCGGTTGAGCTATTTTGGAGAAATTCTCGATAAACCGTCGGTAATAGCCCGCTAAGCTCAAAAATTGTCGAACTTCAGTTGGGGTTTTGGGGGCTTCCCAGTTCTTAATGGCTTCTATCTTGGATGGGTCTACATGAATGCCCTTCTCGTTCACAACGTGACCAAGAAACCGTACTTCGCGAATCCAGAATTCGCACTTTGAAAACTTTGCATAAAGTTTCTCTTTCTTCATTAGTTTCAAAATGGTCCTGAGGTGTTGCTTGTGTTCTTCTCTCGTTCGTGAGTAAATCAGGATATCATCGATAAATACAATCACGAATTTATCAAGATATGGTTTGCATACGCGGTTCATCAGATCCATAAATACCGCTGGCGCGTTTGTCAGTCCGAATAGCATCACAAGGAACTCGTAATGCCCATAACGCGTTCGGAATGCAGTCTTTGGTAGGCTTTCCTCTTGGATTCTTAACTGATGGTATCCAGATCGAAGGTCGATCTTGGAATAGTAGCTCGATCCTTGCAATTGATCAAATAAGTCATCAATCCTCGGTAGTGGGTACCGATTCTTGATAGTGAGCTTGTTCAGTTCTCTATAATCGATACACATCTGCAGTATTCCATCCTTCTTCTTCACGAACAATACTGGAGCTCCCCAAGGCGAGAAGCTTGGCCTTTTGAATCCTTTATCCAACAACTCCAGGAGTTGTGTAGATAATTCCTGCATCTCGGATGGTGCAAGCGGATAGGGTGCCTTGGCTACAGGAGCGGCTCCTGGAACCAAGTCTATATGGAATTCGACTTGTCGTCGCGGAGGTAGTCCTGGTAGATCTTCGGAAAAAACATCAGGGAATTCCTTTACCACAGGAATGTCTTCGAGTTTCGGCTCCTCAGCCTTCTTATCTACAACGTGCGCCAGGAAAGCAACACATCATTTCCTTAAGCACTTATGCGCCTTCATACAGCTGATGATTCGCAGAGGCACGTCTCGTTTTTCTCCATGTACGATGAGAGTTTCACCATTCGTCAGAGGGATGCGAATGATTTTCTCGTGACAAACAACTTCAGCTTTGTTCTTAGACAACCAGTCCATTCTGACCACTACATCGAAGCTACCCAATTGAATAGGTAAGAAGTCGATGCTAAATCTTTGCTCACCAAGTTCTAATGTGCAACCCCTAACAACTTTGCCCGATTCAACAAGTTTACCATTGGCTAGTTCTATGGAATAAGGAGTATCTAATCTACTAGATTCTATTCCAAGCATACGTTTAAATTCCACAGACATGAAGCTATAATCGGCACCAGTGTCAAATAATATGGATGCAAAGTGATTGTTAACGAGAAACGTACCGGTGACCACATAAGTGACATCAAACAACCCGCCAAATGTATAAATCAATTCATACATCAACAAGTATGTATAAATAGATAATTACTGGCATGTCATAAGATATTCATCGAGTCTTTACACATATGGAACAACTTGTTACATCATTATTTGCGAAGTAAACAAAATGCATAAGGGTTACATCACCCCATAGTGCAAGTTTAATATATGTAAAGGACAAAATATCTTACTTCACATTGGAGGTTCTTGTCTTTATACCCTAAATTATTACTCCAACAGAGTATTTAGTAGGCTGGGGGAGGGGTGTTCACGTTTGACCTTCTCTTGTATTGAAGGAATCTCTTATGATACGTGACAAGACTTGCTGTGGTTTCTGTGCACTGAATTTCATAATTATGTATGCATCCATAATTACGTAAGTCCTTGCACAGTCCGCACAGTTCGTTTCATCCTCGTATCACTTCCTTCAGATAGGCCACTGTTTTCAGGTAAAGTCACGAGTACCTGAGATATTCTATTTCTAGTATATGTATATATCAATTATTTCACACAGTTGCAAGAAATTTCTAGTCAAAGACAAGTGCTACTTCAGTGCACCCTAAGTCTCATAGTGTCTTTTCTTGACTCTTTGTAAACAGTTTCAGGTAGTGGATGTCGCGGAAAGTTTTATGCAATGAAAACTCTTTGAAACATTGTTTTCGTGAAAGGATCCTAGTGATTGTAGTCTAGATTCGAGAAGGAATCCTGGTTCACTACAATCGCAGCTCTGATACCAATCTGTCACACCCCTTTCTAAGGCGGAAGCACGAGGTGTGATCATGAAAGGTTCTCATTGCATACGAATGGTAAACATACTACATGCTTGTAAAAATAACTCCAAATGCCAAACATTACATAACTGAAAACATAGTTTAAGTGTTTACATCACAAGACAACATTTTGTCTGAAAAGTTTACAACTTTATGTAAGGATAAACATAAACAACATCCAAGAGAATGAGTAAGACCGCGCGCACATCCACTTTAGTTACCTGAAATACATGTGAGTTTTTGGAAAAACGTCAACATAATGTTGGTGTGAATTGATGCAGTTTCTGTATTGAACGTTTGTATACTTTGTATGAAAACATGGTACGTAATTTGTATAAATCAAGTATTTCTGTATGTATCAAGGTTGTTAATGGGTTGCAAGGCCATTAACATGTGACACGACATTGGAAGCAATCCAAACCATAGGCATTTTTCTAGTTGTCGATTCACGACGGAGACACAAAAGCACTGCTTGGTACTAGTTAACACCAAGAGTGTGGCTGCCCGAAAACCCATTAGATCTAACCTTTTGTTCTGCGGTCTTAGTATGTACACGATTAATGGTGCTTCTGGTACCCTATTCGCGACACAATTTCAAGTATCATTCCTTAGTTCTTGTATCCATCATACCATAACTCAAGTATTTTCCCCAAGTTTAAAAGTATGTAAAAGTTTAAATGTGGGGATATAATCTCACTTTTCTGTAAACATTTAGTAACATGTACTTCACCCCCGAAGTTATAAAACTGAAAACAGTTAAAAGAAAAGGGGGAGCATGAACTCACAACTTTGCGTTTCTTACGCCGTAAACTTCACCGGGTTTGCTTATATAGCGTCGTGACCTATACGTGTTTTATTAACGTTAGTCACTAGACTTGTATCGCACAATTAAAAGTCACCATCTTTTATGTATGTATTCTTTGTGTGTTAAAAAATTTATATTTTAACTAGGTATCTTACTTATATTATTTTCTCAAAAATCAATATAAGTATCTTGTATTTTTCACCCGAGTTATGTATTTTGTCCAAAACTTCATTTCATGTTCATAACTTGTCCAAGTTATTTAATCTATCAAGTAATATATTTTCATAAATATATTCTCTTGTATTTGTCTAAGCATGTTGTATGTGTATTTTGTATTTTTACTCCTTATGAGTATTTAGTGTATTTTCAAGTCTTAACACACTATTCCATATAATACATACTACATACACTTAGCACAAAATTTGGTGTTCAATAAATATATATATTTTCCTCAAAAATATACATACTTAATATCAATTTTTATCTTGAAGAAATCATCATTTCTTAACCTGAAGTTTATATAAAAATTAGGGAAACCTTGGTAAATGCTTTTAGGTAAATTATTAGGGAATAAGTTTCACCAAATATTATATTTTTCTAAGTGTCAAAATTCTATAGAAATTTTGACATGGTTTCCCCTAAAAATGGAGGTTTCCCATGTTTTCAAAACATGTGTTTATTTTCTTCTAAAATCATCACAACAATCAACAACTCATTCAACACTTACCGAGTGTCAAAATCAAGTATATTACACTATATCATGAACTTGAAGTTTTTGTAAAATCTTGTAGTAACTTACCATGTTATTTAGTAGGTTTAGTTACCTTTAAAAACATGGTTATTTGTATGTAAATCACATTCTTGAAAGATTTAGTCATTTACAACTTGTAAGATGGTTTTTCTAAAAACATTTCTTGTGTATTTTTCTTGTGACAATCATGTTTCTAGTCTTGTTTAAACACTAAAAATATGGTTAGTTTATTTCGAAACCATGACTTTATAAATACACATGGTTTTTAGGTAAAATTATTCTTGTAATCATCTATTTACAAGATTTGTATTTTGTTTAAATCATCTTTACATATGAATATTAATTTCATTATTCAAGTTCATGAAAACATAAAGCATGATGATCTTGGTCTTTCACAAGATCACCACTTTAACTTACTAGATCATGTGTTTATTCACAATCTAGTAGGTTTCTTATGATGTCTAACATCACTAACACAAATCATCATTCATCAAGAAGCAAATCTTCATTATTTACATGTATTCTTATGTATTTAAGCTTATGTTAAAGTATCATGATCATGTTCTTTTGTGTTCTTGTGATTAACAATATTCATCATCTTTTAACCACCAAAATAGAAGTAAACAAGTGATAAGAAGCTTACAACTAGCACAAGGGCTAGGGAAGAACACAAGATGAAGATGGCAAATGTGATGGTTAAAAGAAAATGGAGAAGGTTCTTCAAGATCCACAAGCTCTAAACCTTCTTAAACACCTTCTAGCACCTTATGTAAACCTTGGAATGGATTGAAGTGAGATGAAGGTGGGGGTGGTATGGGTGGTGGCTCACGGTCGTAGGTGGGGAACAAGGGAGAAGGAGGTGGGTTGTGGTGATTTATGAAAGAGCTTATGTCTCTATATAGCACAAGCAAGATCTTTACAAATCTTATAGAATCCAAGGAAAATCTAGTGAATCAAAGGAAATCTAAGAAAGATCAAGATGGATCATATAGGATTTTGGCAAGATTTTGGTGGGGTCACCCCCATGTGACCGTCCACTCTATAAGGGGGGGGGGGGGGGCAAAGTGTAAATTTCAATCACCAAATGTAAAATCAAGTTTGGTTTCAAGTATAAAGTTTAGGGACTTGATGTGTTATTATGTTATAAGGGGTGTTATGGTGTTCAGGGACCATAACTAGTTCAGAAACATTAAAACAATGCTTCTAGTAATATTTTTATGTTCCGGGTAATGTCCGGTTGTTCGGTTAAATCCCGGTTCGTTAAAGTGCTATATTGCACCGTTTAGTGTCATTTAAGTATCCTTTTGTAACCCTTTTAATTCCCAACACTTAGGAGGGTATTCTGGATAATAAAACATGAATTCTGCATAATATGTATATGTTAAAAATCTAATTATAGCTGATTTGTGCAGAATTCTGCATTTAAAGTGCGTTTCGGGTGCTTTTTAGTGCATATTTTAGCTTCCGGAAAGTCTATATGTTAACCCTTGTATATACTCTTGGGTTTTAATGTATTCTTGACATTGGACCTACACCTAGGCTCCAATTCTATTGTCTGACTGCTTTCTGCAGAATTGTTGACACAATGTGTCTTACTGGTGAGTTTACTAGTATTTCTGACGCAACGCTATCATTAATGCATAAAGCAATTTCTTGTAGTATAAAACGTGCATGAATTCACATGTATAGCATATAATCAGATAATGTTGACATTTAAGCACATAATTGCAGTCATTAAGTATTAATTAAATTGTATGGAAATTACCGGTTTTGTGTCAGTTGTCACAAACACGGTAGCTATCTTTATAGCAGCTAATCCCGTGTTTCATGAACGCACAAAACATTTTGAGATAGATCTTTTTTTCTTAAGAGAAAAAATCTCTAAAGGCGTTATTCAAACTATATGGGTATTAAATCGAAGGAACAAGCTGTTGAGATTCTTACAAAAGGGCTGTCTACGGGTCCTCATTAAAAGGTTTGTTTTCTCCTTAACATGTTTGATTGTTTCAAATATTGAATTGAGGGGGGGGGGGGTTTGAAATATATAAATACATATAATTTATTCATTTCAATATCAAATATACTTATATATTTTTCCTCTTCTTTGCGGTGTTTTGTTTTGAGGTGTTTTGGGCTGCTTATAATGCTGGGCTCCTTCTATAGCTTGGGCTGCTTATAAAGTTGGGCTGCTTATAAAGTTGGGCTGCTTGAAGACTTGGGCTCACTTTCTAGGGTTGCCTTCGTGTACATCAGCTGGGACACACTTCTGCAGCCCCTATTCACTCTATCTCTCTCTCTCTAGAACATTCACTCTTTAGGGTTTTACCCATTTTGTCTGTTCGAGAGTTTCTTGGACGCTGCTTGTTCATCACATTGTGCAGATCATTCAGTTGATGATCTGCCCATTATATGTTCTGGTTTAAACGATGCTTTGTACCGTGTTTTGTTCCTTGTTTTGCTTAAAGACCTATGTACCTACTTGATTAGTTTATAATGAGTTTTGCTGTATTAGATATCGTGTTTTTCACAATGTCAATCTCAACATGCTTTGTACGGTGATGTTGCACCGGGTTTTGAGCTAGATGCATGGCTGAAATGTTATCACAATAGATTATTGATGCTTTGGTAATAGGCACATGAAGTTCCATAAGTAGATTTCGAAGCTATGTAAGTTCGGCTACGGTGTTGGCGACGCCTTTATATTCTGCCTCGGCACTCGATCTTGAAATAGTAGGTTGACGTTTTGAAGCCCAGGAGATAAATTTGTTGCAAAAAAAAAAAACACAATATCCCGAGGTTGTCTTCGAGTGTCGGGACAACCCCCAATCGGTGTCTAAATATGTCATAAGAGTGACTGAATTGGAGGGACTTAGATGCAGCCCTTGGTCAAGAATCCTTTTAGATACCTTAAGATGCGTTTGAGGAACTTCAAATGGGGTTCTCTAGGGGTATGCATGAATAAACACACTTGTTGCATGAAGTAGGCGATATCGGGTCGTGTTATGGTCAAACGTTGATGGGCACAGACGAGGCTTCTATAAAGAGAACCATCAGGAAGGAGTGCACCAGTGTTTGCACTAAGTTTGTTGTGTGTATCAGCGGGAGTGGCACTTGGTTTGCCATTTTGCATATTTTCTCTAGCAAGTAAGTCATCGGTATAAGATTGTTGAGATAAAAAGAGTCCACCGTGTTGAGAATGAACCTGTATGCCAAGAAACTGGTGCATAAAATCAAGGTCTTTCATTGCAATTCATGTGACATCAACTTGATAAAGTGACGGAGTAAAGAAGTATCAGATGCTGTCAAACGATGTCGTCAACATATAATAGCAAGTATGCCATTTTAGTACCTTGGCGATAAATAAATAACGAACTATCAGAAATTGCGCTTCGAAAACCATAAGAAGTAATGAATGTAGAAAATCATTGGTACCATGCCCGTGGAGCTTGTTTTAAGCTATAAAGCGATTTCTTTAGTTTGCACACATGAGTTGGATGATGTTGATCGACGAAACCGGGCGGTTGGAACATGTATACTGTTTCGTTAAGATCCCCATGAAGGAAAGCATTCTTAATGTCAAGTTGATGAATCGGTCATTGCTTAGAAAGTGTTAAGGGTTCGTATGGTGGTCGGTTTAACAACGGGGCTAAATGTTTCGTCACAATCGACTCTCACTTGTTGTGACTTTCTGTTTACGACAAAACGTGCCTAGTATCTCTCAAGAGAACCATTTGCATGAAAATTGTGCTTGAACAACCACATGCAACGTATGGTGCTAAATCCCATGTTTTATTTTCTATTAATGCTCGATATTCTTTTTTCATGATCAAACAAGGTGAGGTTATGAGATTTGGGAATCAGGGAGATTGTGGATTGTTGCTAGAAAGTTTTGGTGTATAGGTTTAAGTGAGTTTTGGGTTTGACGATCCTGGGTGGTCATGTGATGACGTGACTGGATTAGAGGGGTTGACGATGTTGTTATCGAGTTGGTATTAGTAGGTTTCATGGGGTGTGTGGAAGTAGGATGTATGGTGGTTAGGTTGGTATTAGTGTGTTGCCAAGGACGTAGCTTAATGGGGGGCGACCGACCCCCGAACTTTTCGCTCGGTAGTGCCCAATATTTAGTTTTCGTATAAAAATATTTAGGTAAATATGTTTCTGACCGCCGGTTTTATAATTTTTTAAGTATATACGTTTTCGATACCTGGTCGGAAATCTCAAGCTTCACCACTTTGTGTTGCAGCGGGACAGTAATGTTTAGTGGGAAGGGTATAGGGGACGAAGTAGGGGAGAGTGTGTTAGTAACGGGTATGGCAGTGGGTGTATGTATGTGTTGGGTGAGGTGGCGGCTGGGGATTGGGGTGGTGAAGGGATTGCGGCTGGGGTGTGGTGTGTATTTAGATTATAGAAAATATGAGGAGAATGGTCACTGTCAAGAAAAGAATAAGAGAGCTGAGTTGTATGAGTTGAGGAAGAGTATGGGAAAACAAGTTTTTTTTTTATAAATGTGTAAAAGTATTGTACTACATGATCACTACACACGAATACAAGACAGGTGTACTTAAGGACAAATAAGTTGTAAGGTGATGTTTTTAAATTATGGCTAATATTACATAAAATGTAAGCGGGACACTAACGGTTACCAAGGAGGGTAACCCCTACCCACTCCCAAACACCGCTACCAGTGGTGCGGGTAAGGGCGGACGAACGGATTGGATTGGGTCTAACATGTTACCAATGGAAATGTGTGTGTGTGAATCGATGTAGGTGCCCGTTGAACGGTCAAAAATGTTTTATAATTTTATTTTTTAAACACTATAAAACCATAACCAACTCACACAAAAATCATAAAATTTTAACATCACAACTCTCGAATACTCTCCCTGCATTCACTCACCTACAATACTTTTACACAATGTGTAACAACTCTCATCAAAAGTCCTAATTATTATTTTAATCTGGCCAATAGGAAACCCTAATTGAGAAACCCAAGTGATTTTGAATAATCCCTAAAATTTTCAGAACAATTGGAATAAGGATTAGGGCCCCTAAAACTCAAGGGGGGTAAACCCTAACTAAATGATTATCTCTAAAAAGCGCTGTCAAATATGAGAATTAACGAACTAGCAACTCAGCAAGCCTATACTAGTGACGAGGCTACTCTAGGATAGGTTGACACCCCAGGCGAGTCGCGACAGGATCCGCGACACCTTCCGCGACACGCGGGGGGACCAATTTTCACATATAAATACAGGGCATTGGGACTTGAATTCTGTCTTTGAAACGACGTAAATTCGCTTTACGAAGGCTGAGTTATAACAGAAACAGTCCACAAAACACACACTGATAACGAAGTGCTGCCACAATCAGGGTAATAACTCGATCGCTATTACGATTCAACGTCCGATCGATTATAACTATCCAACGATTGTTTAAGTGCCGCTCAAATTGAGTTTATACTTTGTTAATTCATCGTGATTTCGACTTGAATGTTTGAGTGCTGTTCGAAATCGGACTATAGTCTATCATTCGTTGTGAATCCGTTGAATTGTTAAGTATTGCACTTGTAAATCGTTGTGAGGGTTTAATCTCGTGAATTGTCATAACTGCTGTATTAGTTACTAACCTGTTTGTGTGTGCATTGTTATTTAAATTAGGTTAATCAAGGCTAATCAGTAGGCTTATACTCTACTCGTTAAATCTACAATGTGAGTCATTCTCTTTTTATCAAATCATTTTCAAAATCATGTTTATTTTCAAAGGTTATAATTACAGTGATTAAGTTTATGTAATCACCAAATTACAGCCAGTATGTGGGGTATTGTGCACATTACTACTATTGTTGTCACTTTAGGTGGGCGAACCTAATTAGTGATATTCGTCATTCATTGGGGCAGCCAATGGTGATATGACCACAATCACCGAAATGAGTCGAGTGACAAATACTGTGGGTAGTTGGTTTGATATCAGAAACATTGTAATCTCTCTTAATACTGTGAATTATAACAAACGAGTCGTTTTAGTAAAAATGAATGATTCACTCAGTATTTCCCTGCTGACAAAAACTTTTTCAAACATGTTTCAGGTGATCTGTTGTGAGCAAAGGAAAAGTGCCGTGGAGCACTACAAGCTTAGAAAAGTGGCTCAATGTAAATAAATAAAGAAACATGTTTTGAGAAATAAAGATTTCCCAGCGAAATCACTTTATTGTAAATTATGGGATTTATCCCTATATTATATATAAATGAGCAGTTTTAATATTAATCGATCCTGTTTAAAAAGACTTCCGCTGTCACTTAATTAGATACCGTCGGCTTTCCTGCCTCGCGGCTCTGGACCGGGTCAAACCGGGGCCGAGGGCCGTGACAGGAAAAGGTGGTATCAGAGCCACTGATTTAAGCTTACTATTGATTTTAGCCTATTAAAATAATTGAGAGATACTTAGGAAATTTAATTGCTATTCTGTGAAAACATGTTTTATTAACTGATTAATTGTTGAGTTACAGTATGGGTAAAAACAAGCTTTCTGCTATCTACCACAAATTAGATACTGCACCCACAGAAAAAGGAACCTCTTCCTCCAAACACCCAGCAGATCTGGAAGAAGGGATTTTTGTCCGTAAAGCAAATTATGAAAATCCTCTCACCCAAGATAAAAGAAATTTGATTCTTAGAAAGGGACAGGAGAAAATAAAGAAACCCCAAGTCAAGAAAGTGAGGTTTAATTCAGAAATACAGGAATTAGGCAATAGGCCACCTTGGGAAGACACATTAGATGAAAAATGGGCAAACCTTTATATGCTAGCTACCGTAGCAGAGATTGCAAACCTCTAAAATATCAATCAGCTTGGTCTAGTAGAAAATTAATCTCCAGTAAATAAATAAAGTATAGTGTGTTCTCTTTCCTATGGTCTTTTGTACAAATCCGTATGCAATAAAACTTTAATGTTTATTTGTAAAACTTTGTTCCAAAGTTTTAACTTAGCATTTTTGTGCATTTTGCATATATGCTATCCAGCATGAGTGAGATATCGGAAGCATTTCAGAATCTCAACCTCTACCCAGTACCAATTGAAGTCTCCCACGACTTTACTGGTTATATTGCTGACATAGAGGAACCTCTGGAATTCCAAGCTCCACCGCTGGAAAAAGCAAAACTTAAAAAGAGAAAAAGATATGTAGGATGGAGGAAAGTGCGCAAGAGAAAGCCAGTTACTAGGAAACTCCCCAAAATAGAAAACCCTAAAGACAAAGGAAAAGGAATCGAAATCGGAGAAAGTTCTAATCCAGCAGAGATAGAAATCAGGAAAGATTCTAAACAAAAAGGAATAGAAATTGGAGAGAGTTCTAGACAAACTGAAGAAATCACATTTCAAGACGAAATAGACCGTCTACTGGCAAATTGTGATGTCATTAGCCCTATCCATAATAATCTATATCCTTACAGAGTCGAAACCCAACTTCCTGTAAATCTGGAACCAACTATTCCAGACCCACTAATCCACACTCGACCTTTAGGCCAAATGGAAGAATGGTGGACAAATGACTGGCAATTCGAAAATATCATCAACAGTCCTTATTCCTTCCTTCCACAGTTTGATCCAGAACCTATCCCCAATCCTCCAATGAGCAACGAAAACTTAGCCGAACTCCGTCAGTTCGGTGAAGAGCTGATAGGTACAGGGAATAGGATCCGGGAAATGGGGGAACAAATCTCCTGGAAGTACGACGAAAGGGAGCGTCGCTACTAAACTGCCAGTTAACCTAAGAATAGTGGGGTTGGGAAGAATGTCTGTATAATAATAATAATAATAATAATAATAATAATAATAATAATAATAATAGTTAAATATAATTCTGTAAAATGTGAAATAAAACATTGTAAGATAAACAGTGTGTATGGATGCCTATATAATATATAAAACAAAAATAGAAGTCGAAACATCGACGATTTTGGATATATATATCTGTGTTGTAAGATTTTATGTGCTTCTGTGTAATTGTTTTATTTACAATTATTTGAGACTAATAGTTATATTTATAATAATTATCAGATGGAAAACGCTAGTAATGAACCAGTTAATGAAGGGAATCAATCTGAACAAAATCAGGAAAACCAGTATATGACTAGACAAGATATTGAGAACATCATCACTCAAGGGATAGCTAATGCTATTCCAGCAATCATGGCTGCTGCTCAGAAACCTGTTGAACCACAACAAATCATTCCTAGTAAACGTACTCAGGAAGATAATTTTAGTCATAGTGTAAATGGAGGCGGCAATCATGACGATAATAATCCACGACAGGCTCCACCTCCTAAGAAAATGAAAGCCGCAACACCTGGTTGCACTTTCAAAGAATTTCTTGCTTGCAAACCTGCTGAATTTGCAGGTAACGAAGGAGCAACTGCAGTACTGCGTTGGTTAGAGAAAACCGAAGCAGTAATTGTAATAAGTAAGTGTTCCGAAGAAGATCAGGTTATGTATGCTTCAAATTTGTTCAAAGAAGGGGCACTAGAATGGTGGAACACCGTATTACAAGCAAAAGGAAGAAGGATGGCTTATGCTATAAACTGGGAAGAATTTAAAATTCTTGTAGAAAGAAAATATTGTCCTGAATATGAAAAGGAACAAATGACAAATAAGTTCCTAAACCATCGTATGGTAGGCGTAGAGTGTCGCGGTTATACTTCGACATTCTTTGAATATGCTAGAGTGGTACCAACACTGGCTTCGCCAGAACCGGTACTCATTTCCCGTTACATTTGGGGATTAATTAGTGAAATTCGTAACATCGTTAAAGCTGCGAGACCTCGCACTATTGACGATGTTGTGGAACTAGCTAATACCCTAACTGATGAACTAGTGCGCACAAGAGAAGAAGGTCGAAAGAAGGAATTGGCTCAAAAGATTACCCAAGGATTTCGTATGGGTAATGATAATAGGTTCAAGAAAAGAGGAAGAAGACAATCTGCACAACCACCTTTTTGCAGAAATTGCAAAAAGAATCATTTTGGAAAATACAATGTAATCTGCAACTTCTGCAAATGGCAGGACATCGTGAAGAAAGTTGCAAAAAGAAAACCATAGTCTGCTATAACTGTGGAGAAACAGGACATTACAAAACAGAATGTCCTAAATTGACTAAAACCACAGACAATAAAGTCAAATCAGCTGATGGAACAACAAAGAAGAATGCCCGAGCATTCCAGCTAACCACTCAAGAAGCTGAACTAATCCCTGACGTCATAGCTGGTACGTTCTTGGTCCACGACGTTTATGCAAAAGTGTTATTTGACTCTGTTGCAAACCAAAGTTTTATCAATACTTCATTTTGCCAAGCCCTTAACTTACCTTTAACCACCCTTAGGCAAATTTTTACAGTCGAAACGGCAGACGGGAATTCTGTTAACATAAATAAGGTTTTGCAAGAAGGAAAGATAGAACTGTTAGGCCATAAGTTTTCTGCAAACCTGTTACCTATGAATTTAGCCGGATTCGATGTAGTGTTAGGAATGGATTGGTTGATAGCCAACCATGCTCGAATCCTTTGTGATAAGAATTCCGTAGAAATCCGTACTCCCACAGGAGAGGTAATTTTAATTACAGGAAATCAACCACGAAAGCCACTGAAATTCATTTCAGTCATCAAGTTGGCTAGTTATTCAAGAAAACAAGAAATGGTGTATATGATTTCGGTAATCATTAACACTAAAAGTAAGGAACTCCCAGACATTCCTATAGTTTCAGAATACCCAGACATCTTTCCAGAATAATTACCTGGGTTACCACCTGATAGAGAAGTAGAGTTTAGAATCCATCTAATTCCGGGTACTACACCAATAGCTAAGGCACCTTATCGATTAGCACCCACCGAAATGCTAGAATTGAAAAAGCAGTTAGATGAATTACTAAGTAAAGGTTTCATACAACCTAGTTCATCCCCTTGGGGAGCACCAGTGTTGTTTGTGAAAAAGAAAGATGGATCGATGAGAATGTGTATCGATTATAGAGAATTAAATAAAGTTACAATTAAGAATCGATACCCATTACCTAGGATTGACGATCTTTTTGATCAACTTCAAGGCGCTAGGTATTTTTCTAAGATAGATCTAAGATCCGGATATCACCAGTTGAAAGTAGAAGAAGAAGACATACCAAAAACTGCTTTCAGAACTAGGTATGGCCATTATGAGTTTACAATCATGCCCTTTGGACTAACAAATGCCCCAGCAGCATTCATGGACATGATGAATCGGATCTGTAAACCATACTTGGATAAATTTGTAATCGTATTCATCGACGATATACTTATTTATTCCAAAAGTCAGGAAGAACATTGCAAACACTTGCATGCACTCTTAACTTTGTTAAGAAAGGAAAAACTTTATGCCAAATTCTCGAAGTGTGAATTCTGGCTGCAAGAAGTACAATTTTTAGGTCACATGGTGAATCACGAAGGCATTCACGTAGATCCTGCTAAAATAGAAGCAATCACTAAATGGAAGGTCCCACAAACAGCCATGGAAATTAGAAGTTTTCTAGGCTTAGCTGGATACTATAGACGATTTATTAAGGATTTCTCTAAGATAGCTGTACCTTTGACTAAGTTAACCTGTAAAGCCACTAAGTTTGAATGGGGACATAGGCAAGAAGAAGCTTTTAAGATTTTAAAGCACCGATTGACGAATGCTCCAATTTTAGCATTGCCCGAAGGAACAGAAGATTTTGAAGTATATTGTGATGCTTCAAAATTAGGATTCGGATGTGTGTTGATGCAACGCAAGAAGGTAATTGCGTATGCCTCCCGGCAGTTGAAAAAGCACGAGGAAAATTATACAACTCATGACTTAGAATTAGGAGCCATAATTTTTGCCCTTAAAATCTGGAGACATTATCTGTATGGAAGTAAGTTTACTGTTTATACAGATCATAAAAGTTTAAGGTATATATTTGGGCAGAAATAG
The DNA here is from genome assembly GCA_030545235.1 of Helianthus tuberosus. Taxonomy (NCBI): domain Eukaryota; kingdom Viridiplantae; phylum Streptophyta; class Magnoliopsida; order Asterales; family Asteraceae; genus Helianthus; species Helianthus tuberosus. The sequence goes on along the minus strand of CM060411.1, from coordinate 139,633,147 downwards.
TTAAATATGAGGCAAAGAAGATGGATGGAAGTTCTAAGCGATTACGACTGTGATATTCAATATCATGAAGGAAAGGCAAACGTAGTTGCAGATGCCTTAAGTCGTAAGTATCAGGAAAAACAAAAGCGAGTTCGTGCTCTTAGATTAAATCTACAAGTAGATTTAATGGAACAATTAAATAAAGTTCAGGAAACAGCAATCAAGGACGATGCTGAAGGAATGAAAGGTTATATAAAGGAACTAGAGCAAGGAAATGATAGAATTTGGAGATTCCACAAGAAACGAATTTGGGTACCTAAACAGGGAGAATTAAGAAATCAGATTTTAGAAGAAGCTCATAAATCTCGGTATACCGTACATCCAGGAAACAATAAAATGTACCAAGATTTAAGAAATAATTTCTGGTGGATAGGAATGAAAAAGAATATAGCTGAATACGTATCTAAATGTCTTACTTGTTCACAAGTTAAAGCTGAACACCAGAAACCTTCAGGACTACTACAACAATTGGAAATGCCTGTATGGAAATGGAAACTTATAACAATGGATTTTGTTACTAAGTTGCCTAAAACAAGAAAAGGTAATGATGCGATTTGGGTAATTGTGGATCGATTAACCAAATCAGCTCATTTTCTACCAATGAAGGAAACCTTTAGCAAGGAAAGGCTAGCCAAGTTGTACGTAGACGAAGTGGTATCTTTACATGGAGTTCCACTCTCCATTGTATCAGATAGGGATAGTCGTTTCACTTCTCATTTTTGGAAAAGTTTCCAGCAAGCTATGGGAACTCGACTAAATCTGAGTACTGCATATCATCCCCAAACAGACGGACAAAGTGAAAGAACCATCCAAACTCTAGAAGACATGCTTCGAGCATGTGTAATAGATTTTGGTGGAAACTGGGATGATCATTTACCATTAATTGAATTTTCCTATAACAATAGTTATCATTCAAGCATTGAAACTGCTCCATTTGAAGCACTATATGGAAGAAAATGCAGAACTCTAGTTTGTTGGGCAGAAATAGGAGAAAGTCAATTATCAGGTCCAGAAATTGTGCAAGAAACTACTGACAAAATAACACAAATCAAGGAAAGACTGAAAACAGCTCGAGATCGTCAGAAGAGCTATGCAGATAATCGCCGCAAGCCGTTAGAATTTCAAGTCGGAGATAAAGTACTTTTGAAAGTTTCTCCTTGGAAAGGAATTGTTCGATTCGGTAAGAAAGGAAAGTTAAGTCCAAGGTACGTAGGACCATTTTCAGTGATCCAACTTATAGGACCAGTTGCTTATCGTTTACAATTACTAGAAGAATTAGCTGGAGTACATGATGTATTTCATGTATCCAATCTCAAGAAATGTTTATCAGATGAATCACTGGTAGTACCTCTTCAAGATATAAAGGTAAACGAAAAGCTGAAATTTGTTGAGAAACCTCTTCAAATTGAGGATCGAAAGATCAAATTTCTCAAACATAAACGACTAGTTTTAGTCAAAGTCAGATGGGATTCTAAGAGAGGAGCTGAATACACTTGGGAGCTGGAATCAGAAATGAAGAGAAAATATCCTCATTTATTCCAATAAATCTCGAGGATGAGATTTTTATTAAGGTGGGGAGGATGTAACAACTCTCATCAAAAGTCCTAATTATTATTTTAATCTGGCCAATAGGAAACCCTAATTGAGAAACCCAAGTGATTTTGAATAATCCCTAAAATTTTCAGAACAATTGGAATCAGGATTAGGGCCCCTAAAACTCAAGGGGGGTAAACCCTAACTAAACGATTATCTCTAAAAAGCGTTGTCAAATATGAGAATTAACGAACTAGCAACTCAGCAAGCCTATACTAGTGACGAGGCTACTCTAGGATAGGTTGACACCCCAGGCGAGTCGCGACAGGATCCGCGACACCTTCCGGGACACGCGGGGGGACCAATTTTCACATATAAATACAGGGCATTGGGACTTGAATTCTGTCTTTGAAACGACGTAAATTCGCTTTACGTAGGCTGAGTTATAACAGAAACAGTCCACAAAACACACACTGATCACGAAGTGCTGCCACAATCAGGGTAATAACTCGATCGCTATTACGATTCAACGTCCGATCGATTATAACTATCCAATGATTGTTTAAGTGCCGCTCAAATTGAGTTTATACTTTGTTAATTCATCGTGATTTCGACTTGAATGTTTGATTGCTGTTCGAAATCGGACTATACTCTGTCATTCGTTGTGAATCTGCTGAATTGTTAAGTATTGCACTTGTAAATCGTTGTGAGGGTTTAATCTCGTGAATTGTCGTAACTGCTGTATTAGTTACTAACCTGTTTGTGTGTGCATTGTTATTTAAATTAGGTTAATCAAGGCTAATCAGTAGGCTTATACTCTGCTCGTTAAATCTACAATGTGAGCCATTCTCTTTTTATCAAATCATTTTCAAAATCATGTTTATTTTCAAAGGTTATAATTACAGTGATTATGTTTATGTAATCACCAAATTACAGCCAGTATGTGGGGTATTGTGCACATTACTACTGTTGTTGTCACTTTAGGTGGGCGAACCTAATTAGTGATATTCGTCATTCATTGGGGCAGCCAATGGTGATATGACCACAGTCACCGAAATGAGTCGAGTGACAAATACTGTGGGTAGTTGGTTTGATATCAGAAACATTGTAATCTCTCTTAATACTGTGAATTATAACAAACGAGTCATTTTAGTAAAACTGAATGATTCACTCAGTATTTCCCTGCTGACAAAAACTTTTTCAAACATGTTTCAGGTGATCTGTTGTGAGCAAAGGAAAAGTGCCGTGGAGCACTACAAGCTTAGAAAAGTGGCTCAATGTAAATAAATAAAGAAACATGTTTTGAGAAATAAAGATTTCCCAGCGAAATCACTTTATTGTAAATTATGGGATTTATCCCTATATTATATATAAACGAGCAGTTTTAATATTAATCGATCCTGTTTAAAAAGACTTCCGCTGTCACTTAATTAGATACCGTCGGATTTCCTGCCTCGCGGCTCTGGACCGGGTCAAACCGGGGCCGAGGGCCGTGACACAATGTCCTACGAGTTTTACAGTCCATCATTCGTAATCCTGAGTTTGTTAATATCAGACAATACTAATCTACAATATATTGTGGATGTCGCCGAGGGAACTGAAATTAAAAGACATATGAACATTTACAAAAAGAATAGTGCGGCATGATCGTGATAAAGGTGTCACACCCCAACCGATGACGGAAACATCGGGGCATGGCACTGAGCGAAGCAGATTGTCAAGAGAAATTCCATAACGACTAAATTACCAAATAGTTAATATTATGTCCCATACCATAACCCATTAAGTAATCTAATTATTACAGACAGCGATATTCTCAAAACACATCATGTTCCGACAACTCAGATTTCAAATAAAATATAAATTGTCTTTGTTTCTAGACTCTCTGTCCTACTTGATTCCACAAAAGCAGGCATCCTAGCAGATAGCAATCCTAAACACCTGTCACATATGTTAAAATAAAGGTCAATACACATAGTGTAAAGGTGAGCATACAAGTTTGATAATAGTATAATAGAATTCGAAATCGTTTACGCATATCCAGCATGTACAACGTATAATGTGAAGCATGTAAGTTATCGACAAAGATCCTATCAATACCAATGACTGCAAGTTGACTGCGAATAGCGAGTGCGCATCACATGTTCACCACTACGAACACGTGAAGTAATTGTCCTTAACAACCCCTGAGTAAACAGGTGCTGAGTCCAAACTATAGTACTATCATTGCTAAGGCAGGTAGACAGTAATCCATGTGTTAACATAATAAACAGGCATTCATCGAGTCACGTATAACATGCATTAGAGGTCAGCATATAAATAGTGTTTGCGTTGTGTGTTCGATGTGATTTAGAGTAGGTGACGTATGTAACACCCAAAAGTGCATAAAGCAAAAGGGGATCGAGTATACTCACAGATAGCGTTTAACTTAATAAACACTGCATTGGATTGAAGGGAGCGTTGAGAGAAATTAGCCTGTACAGTTAATGATAGCATAACGATGAGCGGCACGTAAAACGGTGCAAATTTACCAAGGATCGGATGGTAATTCGATCGGATGGCAATCCGATCAGACGGCCAATCGATCGGGTAGCAATCCGTTCGGATGGTTATCTGATCGGATGGCCATTCGATTGGATTGTCACCTCGTTTGGTGAGGATGTGTATGTGTATGATGGTTTGTACTTTGAAGTTTTCATTGTAAGATTTTAAAAATAGAGAAGTATCTCTACCCTTCAGGTCGGTCGATCGAACGGTCGTTCGATCGGACGACAATCCAATTGGCGAGTCTTCTCAGTTGAGAACAAGTTCACAGCAGGACGGTCACTCGATCGGATGGCTATCCGATCGGGTGGCAATCCGTCAGTTACTGATGGTTTTTGAAAATTGATTCAAGTACCAAAGTCCGAGACGTCACTCGATCGGGAGGTCGTTTGATCGGATGGCAATCCAATCGGGCGGCAATCCGTTCGACGTTCAGAACCTTAGAATTTTGAATGAAAAGTTTAAGTATGGGACCAAGTGCAACCCGATCGGATGGCCGGTCGATCGGATGGCAATCCGATCGGACGACAATCCGTCCCACGGTCAGATCGTCTTGTCACTTGATTTCGTTTGAAGTTTTGTAGTTTTGAACGAGATGTTTTGATATCTGGCTTAAACAACGGAAACCTTATCTCCACCTAATTGACCCATCCGAACAGGAATCACCCTAGTCCGACTAGTTCACGGTTCAAGTCGGTTGTTCATGTTCAAACCCGAAATCAATATCTCTCTAATAGAATTCACATCTGGAACTAATACATCACTAAGAATAAGTAGAAGATCAGAACAAGCTCCGATTCTATCGGTTTTGAGTGCATTGAGTGTAAAAGAGTTGAAAGAAAGTTGGAAATCCTTCTTTCAATCCTTTCATCCATGAATTTGTGTAGATCTATGCAAAAATGTTGATTAATCTTGTGGAAATCCTTCAGATCTAAGTTGTTATTGGTGGAATGTAGCCAAACTTTGAAGTTCATAAGAACTCCATGATGACATCATCCTAGAACACCTCAAATCTGGTGATTTCACGGTTAAAAGTTGAGATTCAAAGGTGAAAATGTTGTAGAAGTGTGTGTAGATCATAGAAGTACAAGATTTAGGTTGAAAACTTACAAGAATCAAGAGAAATCAAGAGAATTAAGGGCTGAAGGTCGGCTGGTCGAACAAGGGAGCTGTCACATCACAATGATGTGACTGGTGGATATTTATAGGGTTTCGCAAAAAGGAAAGTGGGGAAGTTGGCTGGTCGATAGGGTGGCAGCTCGATCAGGTGGCAGCCCGATCGGGTGGTAACTCGATCAGATGGCAACTCGATCGGATGGCAACCTGATCGGATGGCCACTCGATCGGTTGGCCACTCGATCCTAGTGTTCGGCGCGACGAGTTTTGCTGTTTCCATTCGCGTGTTGAGCGTTGCGATGCGATTCGAGAGAGCGATGCGATAGTATTACCCATTAGTTACCCAAATAACATAACTATTATATCTAACATACAATCACTATACTTAACTTGCGTTTAGCGTTTTCGATTCGATTGCGATGCGATAGAATTATGATTGCGATTAACACTTCAACATAAACATAGCATGCACAAGTAACACGTAAATAGCACACACACGTAAAACAATATCCAGAACACATAATTCGAGTTGCGATTTCGATAGCGATTAGCGGTAAATCGATTAAACATGCGATTAAATAGCGATTAAACCTCGATTATTAATAGATACTCCACATAATATAACTAAAGCGATTAAATAAATAGATTTGATTACAAGTCAAAGAAGTCAAAACAGTAGTTGAGCAAGGAGTGATAGATCGCAATTAGCAATCTTTTCTTCCTTTGACTTCAATCTTGACTTTGACTTTGACTTTCGAAACACGGGGTGTTACAGCCTCCCCTACTTAAGGGAATTTCGTCCCGAAATTAGGCATTAGCCTAACAAAAAACTGCGGGTACTTCGCCTTCAAGTCGCTTTCGAGTTCCCAGGTGAACTTGGCACCTCGTTTGCCTTCCCAGCGAACCTTCACACTGGGAATGCGTGAGCGTCTGAGTACCTTGGTTTCTCGTCCCACGATCTCGACAGGCTTTTCCACGAAGTGTAATGTTTCATCCACTTGCAAGTCCTCAAGAGGGACATGTAATTCCTAGTCGGCCAAGCACTTTCTGAGGTTTGAAACGTGGAAAGTCGGGTGGACATTACTCAATTCCTCTGGTAGTTCGAGTCTGTAGGCCACTTTTCCAATCCTTTCCAGAATCTTAAAGGGTCCAACATATCGAGGCGCGAGCTTTCCTTTCTTGCCGAATCTAAATCACCCCCTTCCAAGGTACAATCTTTAGGAGTACGTGATCGCCAACGTCAAATTCAAGGGGCTTGCGGCGTCTATCAGTGTAACTTTTCTGTCGGCTCCGAGCTTTCAATAGATTGTCTCAAATTTGGAGGATTTTGTCTATCGTTTCTTGCAACAGCTCGGGACCGGTAATTTACGCGTCTCTGATCTCGTGCCATACGATAGGCGATCGACATCTCCTTCCGTATAAAGCCTCAAATGGTGCCGTTTGTATGCTAGAATGATAATTGTTATTGTACGAGAATTCGACCAAAGGCAAGTACTCGCCCCAATTACCACCGAAATCTATGACACATGAACGGAGCATGTCTTCAAGGGTACGAATCGTTCTTACAGTCTAACCGTCGGTTTGGGGATGGAAAGCGGTACATAGATTAAGAGTAGTACCGAGAGCAGATTGAAATGATTCCCAAAAACGCGAGGTAAACTGACCGTCACGGTCAGAGATGATGTCACGAGGCGTCCCATGTCGACTAACGATCTCGTTGGTGTAGATTCGGGCTAATCTTTCTACCTTAAAGTCTTTTCGTATCGGCAGGAAGTGAGCTGACTTGGTTAAACGGTCAACCACAACCCAAATTCTATCATGACCTGATTGAGTACGCGGAAGTTTCGTTATGAAGTCCATGGCTATACTCTCCTATTTCCATATCGGGATCTCGGGTTGAACGAGTAAGCCAGAGGGTCTTTGATACTCAGCCTTGACCTTGGAACAGGTCAGGCATTTCGAAACATAGATGGCGATATCCTTCTTCATGCCCGGCCACCAGTACTTGTAGCGCATATCCTGGTACATCTTTTCGGCACCGGGATGAATGGAATATCGAGATTTGTGGGCTTCGTCCATCAGAAGTTGTCGCAAGTTCGTACGCTTGGGAATCCAGATTTGAACCAAGTAATGAAAAATACCATTCGACTTATTCTCGATTTGGGCACCATCATTTAGAATTCTTTCCTTCTTCAAAGTTCGCTCGGTAAAACAAGCATGCTGCATATCACGGATAAGAGCTTCGAGGTTAAACTGGGCTTGGGAGTTACGAACGGAAAGCAAGTAGCTTCGTCGACTGAGAGCATCGGCAACGAAGTTTGCTTTGCCTGGATGGTAACGAATCTCACAGTCGTAATCGTTGAGTAGTTGTACCCACCGGCGTTGACGCATATTCCGTTCCTTCTGGTCAAAGATATGTTGTAGGCTCCCATGATCGGTGAAGATCATACACTTGGTACCATAAAGGCAGTGTCACCAAATCTTTAACGCAAAAACAACTGCGCCAAGCTCGAGGTCGTGTGTGGTGTAGTTCTTCTCGTGGATCTTGAGCTGTCGAGAAGCGTACGCGATAACCTTGTCTCGTTACATGAGAACACAACCAAGACCAAGGTTCGAGGCATCGCAGTAAACCATGAAATTATCGTTTCCGTCGGGCAATGAGAGCATGGGAGCATTGCAAAGCATGGTTTTGAGGGTTTGAAAGGCCTCCTCCTATTTGGTTCCCCAAACAAAAGGTTTATCCTTGTGCGTGAGAGAAGTTAACGGCACGGCGACCTTGGAGAAACCTTCGATAAAGCTACGATAATAACCTGCCAGTCCCAGAAAAGAACGGACTTCAGACGGATTCTTGGGTGGAACCCAACTCTTAATAGCTTCGATCTTCGCAGGGTCGACGTGGATACCTTGACTATTGACAAAGTGACCCAAGAATTGGACCTCCTCCAGCCAAAATTCACACTTGGAGAACTTGGCATAGAGACGGTTTCCCTGGAGTAGCTCAAGAACCAAACGTAGATGTTGCGAGTGTTCGGCTTTTGATTTTGAATAGATCAGGATATCGTCGATGAATACGATCACGAAGCGATCAAGAAAGGGTTTGCACACTCTATTCATTAAATGCATGAAGACTGTAGGAGCGTTGGTCAAACCAAAAGGCATGACAACGAACTCATAGTGACCATAGCGGGTTCGAAACGCGGTTTTGGGGATATCTTCCTCTTGAATGCGTAATTGATGATAGCCTGAGCGTAGATCGATCTTAGAGAAACACGCAACACCTTGTAGCTGATCAAACAAATCATCGATTCGAGGTAAGGGGTAACGATTCTTGATTTTCAACTTATTCAATTCCCTATAGTCGATACACATCCTGAACGAACCGTCCTTCTTTTGGACGAAAAGGACAGGCGCGCCCCATGGAGAGGTGCTAGGGCGAATAAAGCCTTTATCAAGAAGTTCCTGGAGCTGACTCGAGAGTTCGTGCATTTCAGAAGGAACGAGACGATACGACGCTTTAGCAACAGGATTGGCTCCAGGAATGAGGTCGATTCGGAAATCGATATCACGAGCGAGTGGTAAACTGGGTAGATCATCTGGAAACATGTTAGGGAATTCACAGACCATGGGGATATCATTCACTCCCTTAACTTCTCTTTTCTCCGCTACTACTATGTGCGCCAAGAAAGCTTGGTATTCCTTGCGGAGATACTTGCTAGCCTGGACACATGACATGAGTTGGAGTTTCTTTGACGCGACTTCACCATAGACCCATAATTGATCACCATTAGCGAGCGAGAATCGAATCATCTTATCGAAGCAAGCAACTTCAGCATGGTTTTCAGGAAGAAAGTCCATGCCTACTATGACGTCAAAATTTCCGAGCTGCATCGGAATAAGGTCGATGAGGTAAACGTGATTGTTGAGCTTGAGAGTATAATCGCGAAGAAAAGAGTTGACGGCGATGGTTCTTCCGGTGGCAACTTCAACATCGAAAGTCTAGGGGAGATGAGTGCGCTTACGATTGAGGAGCTTTTCGAATTCAAACGATACAAAACAGTTATCTGCTCCAGTATCAAATAAGCACGTAGCATATATACCATTCACGAGAAACGTACCATTGACCACATTGTTATCGGCATGAGCCTGGCAGGCGTTAATGTTGAACGCATGACCGCGGGCCGCTGGTTATTGTTACTGTTCTTGAGGTTGTGTTGGGATCGAACCCTATCAGAGGAACATATAATTAAAGCCAAAACTGGGTCAGAGCAGTGGATCCAGAATAAGCAGAAGTTTACAGATGTTTACCTACAAGTCTCTCCCCTTGAAAGTGATTTCAACAACTGCTGACCTCCTATCTGCTGATCGTACAAAATGCTGACCTACAACTGCTGCTCAAGTAAAGACCTGATGAAAGACTAAAGCCCTGCTGATTCAGACAAGTACTGCCTTGAGTCAAGCACTGCTGATCCGGACAAGTACTGCTGGGTTCACAACAGTGGAAGGTTGCAGCAGCTGATCTATAGTCTGTTTGTAATGTAATGTAATAGCAGTAGTTAGCATAGCAGTGTCTGTATAGATCAGAGGTTAGAGTTTGTTAGGAGGTTAGATGTCACTTTCATGGTGACGTCAGCTTAGATGCTCAGTGGTTTGCTAGTGCCTATAAATAGAACAGTGCTCTGTACTTTTCTATTAGCTATTTGCAACACCGTCTTCTTTGCACGAACAAACACTGAGCTCTGGCTGAGGGGGAGTTTGTATTCAAGCATTACTTTGTAATCGTTGTTGAAATTAAATTCAATCATTCGGTTCTCTGTTGAAAATGTCTTGATCAAAGCAATACTCTCGTTTGATTGTATGCAAAGTTTGTTTCCATATTAATTCCGCTGCACAACTCATCCATTTCCATCTTAATTCAAACAGAAAATACAATCAAAACCAAACTCAGATACAACAATTGGTATCAGAGCTAGGACAGTCAAATTTGATTTAACAATCATTTTGACATAAATAGTTCAACTCAAAATCTTTGATATCGATAGTTTGTTCGTTTTAGTTGAAAAACAGAGCAAGGTTTAATCACCATTAAAGTTGATTAATCAGTGTCTGTAAAACAACCGAGATGACGTCACAATCACAGGATGATAAGAATAATGTTGGCTCGCTTTTTAAACCACCTATGCTTAAAAGAAATGAATACAACATCTGGGAGTGAAGGATGGGTCACATCCTTGCTCAACAGAACACTGGATGTTGGAGGTCTGTCGTTTTTGGTCCCCATGTTCCTATGGTGCCAAGTGCTGAGGATCCAAAGAAGAACGTACCAAAACCTTATGAAAACTATACTGAAACTAATTTTCAAAAGTTCGAACTGGATGCCAAAGCATTTAGCATCATAGCATCTGCATTACCAAATGAGATCTATGCTGGACTGTTACATTGTAACAGTGCCAAAGAGCTATGGGATGCATTGAAGGAACAATTTGGGGGTACCGAAGAAGTTATTGAAAACAATAGGGAAATTCTGAATCAACAGTATGAAACCTTCTGTCACATTAAGGGTGAAACATTGACCCAACAGTTTGAACTTTTTAGCTGTCTCATCAGTGAGCTAAGGCTTGTTAAGGTTGAATTTCCAAAATCAACCCAAAATAGCAGGTTTCTTAGATCACTACCTGATAAATGGGACACAATTGCATTTGTGACTAGAAACTCTGTTGAGTTCAAAGATCTGACTCTGACCCAACTTCATGGTAGACTCCTGACCTATGAAATGGAGTTGAACCAGAAAAAGAAGCTGCAAGAGTCTGGGAAAGCTACTGATGATTACTCATTCGGTAGCACAGCTCTTCTGGGTCAGGAAGAATCTAGTGGCAGTAGTAAGGAACAGGGTTATGATCATTTCATTGATATAACAGCAGGTGGTAACTTTACCAACCCTGATTCTCACTTTGCAAACTATGCTTTCACTGCAAACACTGAAAACCAGATGTCAGATAATTTGTGCTTTGAACTCAATGATTTACAACATTTTGATCCCACTGACTTAGAGGAAATGGACATCCTGCACCAATTGGCTTTGCTCAATGTTAGAACTAGCAAATTCTACAAAAGAACAGGGCGAAAATTCCCAGGTTTACATGGGAATCTGAGGGTTGGGTTGGATAAATCGAAAATTAAGTGTTACAAGTGTAATAGGTTGGGACATTTCGCTAGGGAATGCAGGAGTCAAACTATTGGTCCCATAATCACTCACCCTAGCTCAAACCCTAGACCTCAAAATCAAAGCACTATGCACTATACCCAATATACCCCTGCAGCACATGTTAACACTGCTCATTATGCTGCTGCCCTGTGCATGTGCATTATGTCCAAACCACTGTTCCACAGATTCAATATGTTCAAACCCCTGTCCCCCAGGCACAAGTGCAACCTGCACCTCAAACTGCTGCTCCAGCAGTGGTACAACCAGATCAGCAAAGCTTTTTCACTCAAGGCTTTGTTGACTGGAGCAGCATGCCTGATGAGCTTAGTGATGAGAATTTTGCACTCTATGCTTCTAATGAATCTTCTAATGATGAATTTTGTTTGATTGCATTAGAGTCAATACATGAGGGAATTGAAATTGAAGGTGAACAGCTAAGTGATGAAACAATGGTTGAGGTGACTGAAGCAGTTGTTAATGCAGTTGCTGGTGGGAGAAATTTCAGAAACCCTGATTGAACCACTGACAGACCCATGGTCCAAAGAGGACAAAGAAAAAGAGAAAGAGATCAGCAGTCTTAAAGAAGAACAGAGCATAACCAAAACTCAACTCCAAACTATGGTAGAAAAATACCAAGTTTGTAAAAAGGAGTTAGAGTCCACCCAGATTACCTGTGAAAAATGGGTGGAATCATGCAAAGGGTATGAGGTTATGCTTGAAAAACATATAAAAAGCAATGTGAAATTTGGTGTTGGTTATAGAAAACATGATGATGAAAACACTGCTTTTGGAAAATCTGTTCAAACCACTGATGTAACCACTGGTTACATCCCCACAAACAAGAAAGGCCAAGAATTGAAAATCACAGACAAATTTGGTAACAAAATCACACTTGACAGACCAATGGGATCCTCTACTTTTGAGGAGCTTGAAGATTATCAGTTTAAACCAAAATGGTCTGATGAGTGTGATATTCTTGAAAATTTCAAGCCAATGGACTTTACATCAACTGATGGTGTTAAAGCTCCAAAAGCTAGAGTCATTCCTCTCAAGGACATCCCAACAGAGGTTAAAACCTCTGCTGCAAAGGAGTCTGAAAAGAGAAAGAAGAAAGAAAAAATTGATAACTTGTTTTGTGAATTCTGTGAGAAAATGAATCATCTAACAAAAGACTGTTTCCACTTAAAAGCTTATGATTTAAACAGAATAAGTGTCATTGTTTCAGCTGAAAGATGCATTGTTTGTGGTAAAACAAACCACAAAACTCAAGCATGTGTGTATCTCAAAAACTTTGATGTGAAAAAGAATGAGTACATTGCTAAAACATCCTTGAGTCCATCATCATCATCTGTCAAATTCACCAAGAACCAACCACTGTTTGTGCCAGTTCAAACAGCTGTCACAAAACAGCTGAACCAAACATCTGTCAAAAGAGATGTTCAGGTTACTGATGCACCCCCTGCCAATCAGTTCAGAAAAGGCAAGGAAAAACAGTCTTACCAAAGGATTCCACACGTTTATGAGGCCTACAAAAGGCCTTCTAAACCTAAAGTGAACAGGCATCCTTTTGGTTACCAACAGGTGGTTGGTCAAGACCCCCAACAGTGGTTAGCAAGAAACAGTACTAAAACTGTCCAAACCCCTGACTTAACCACTGTCCATCAATCTGCATCCATCCAAGACACTGTTGAGACCCCATCCAAAGCCCTGTTGGCTTTGGATACCCTAATGAACTAATCCTTTTACTTCATGTGCAGGGAGCTTTTGCATGCTTTGATAGTCTTTGGTATGTAGATAGTGGAGGCTCCAGGCACATGACAGGATGTAAAGCCCTCCTCAAAGACTTTAAAATCCATGGAGGGGGTGATATATCCTTTGGGAATAATAGTAAAGGGAAAGTTCTGGGGTTTGGTACAGTGCAGTCTGGAAATGTAAAATTTGAAAATGTCAATCTGATAGACAATCTAAAATTCAACCTTCTGAGTGTATCTCAAATGAGTGACAAAGGGTTTGGGTCATACTTCACAAAAGATTGTTGTAGGATTGTTGGACCAGAAATGGTCAAAAAGATTGAAGCAATAATCAGAACTGGTCAAACTAAACTTTTTTCTCAAAGAAGTGGCAAAGTTTATGTTGTTGATATGTCTAAAGAATGTCCCAGAGCTGATGCCTGTCTGTTCTCAGCTGCCTCTAACAAAGAGACAGAACTTTGGCACAGAAGGCTGGGGCACACAAATCTTAAGACAATCACTGAAATTTCAAAAAATGGTTTGGTGAGAGGCCTACCACAAAAATTGTTTTCATGTCCGGAACATTGCATTTCCTGTTTAAAAGGAAAACATCATAAAAGTTCTTATAAGTCCATTGAAGAGTCCAAAACAATCCAGTGTTTGCAAATGCTACACATGGATTTGTTTTGCCCAGTTCAAGTCATGAGTCTAAAAAAGAAGAGATATTGCCTGGTTATTGTTGATGACTTTTCTAGGTTTACATGGACTTTCTTTTTGCACTCAAAAGATGAAACTGCATGCATTTTGCAAGACTTTGTGACACAGGTTGAAAAGCAATTTGATCTTCCAGTGAAAAGCTTTAGGAGTGACAATGGCACAGAATTTAAAAATAAGGAGTTGGATGCCTTCTGAGTGAAGAAAGGGATTGTAAGGCAGTACAGTATCCCTAGAACACCAGAGCAAAATGGGGTAGTTGAGAGAAAGAACAGAACCTTGATTGAGGCTGCCAGAACCATGCTTGCAGATTCAGGTTTACCATTAACTTTCTGGGCAGAGGCAGTAAACACTGCCTGCTATGTCCAGAACAGAGTTTTAATAAACCCCAGGCACAAAAAGACTGCTTATGAAATTATGTATAAATACTTCAAGGTGTTTGGCAGCCCATGCTTTATTTTGAACTTAAAAGATTCCATTTCAAAATTCGCAGCCAAAATTGATTGTGGTTATCATCTGGGATACTCAACCACTGCCAAGGCCTACAAAGTGTTTAATACATGGACCAAGGCAGTGGAGGAGACTTTGAATGTTAAGTTTAATGAACATTCATCAATGAAAATCCCAGCAAATCCTGCAGATCTGTTTGATCTTGAGAAATTTACTTTTGAAAATACTGCTGTCAAGACTAATAGTGCAGGTCCATCAGAGGATTCAACACCAGACTATGGGTATGAAATCATCATCCCTCAAAGGTCTGCCACAAAGGGAAAAGCATCAGCTGTTCAAAACAGCTGTCAAAGCTCAACCACTGCTACCTCAACAGTTGTTGACCAAAGTAGCCCATCAACCACTGCTTCCACATCCTCAAACACTACTGACAAAAGTCCCCAAACAGTGGATAAAAGTCAGCAGGTGTCCACTTCATTACCTCCTATTCCACCACCTTTTGAAGCCACTGCTGGGTCATCAAAGTCACCAGCAGTGGTTAGCTCAGATGATACACAATTGCAGCCCTCACCAACAAATGCCATCATACCATACCAAGGAGATTTAATCTTCTTGAGATCTCATCCACCTGATCAATTCATTGGCAACATCAATGAAGGGGTGCTCACAAGAAGCCAAACCCAAAACATTTGTCTTTTTGCTGGTTTTCTATCACTCCATCAGCCTATCAAGTACCAAGAGGCACTGAAAGACAACAGTTGGGTAGAAGCCATGTAAGAAGAGCTCCAACAGTTTAAAAGACAACAAGTATGGGAGCTTGTACCACTGCCAGAAGAGGTTAGTCCCATTGGCACAAAGTGGGTCTTCAAGAACAAAACAGATGAAAGGGGCATTGTTGTCAAGAATAAAGCCAGGCTCGTGGTTCAAGGTTACAGACAGGAAGAGGGGATTGATTATGATGAAACATTCGCCCCTGTTGCAAGATTGGAAGCCATTAGACTGTTCCTGGCCTTTGCTGTCAACCACAACATAAAGGTGTTTCAAATGGATATCAAAAGTGCTTTCCTCTATGGTACAATTCAAGAAGAGGTATATGTTTGTCAACCTCCAGGCTTTGAGGATCCATTTTATCCAGATCATGTCTACAGGCTAAACAAACCCTTGTATGGCCTGAAACAAGCACCAAGGGCCTGGTATGAAACTCTTTCCAACTTCCTACTCTCAAATGGTTTCAAAAGAGGTACCATTGATAAAACACTGTTTCTAAAATGGAGAGGGAAGGATTTAATGATTGTCCAGATTTATGTGGATGACATTATTTTTGGAAGCACATGTAACTCAATGTGTGAAGAGTTTAGGGAACTCATGACAACTGAGTTTGAAATGAGTGCAATGGGTGAGCTGCAATGCTTTCTTGGTCTCCAAGTTCAGCAAATGCAAAATGGTACTTTCGTTCATCAAAGCAAATATGCAAAAGAACTTTTAAACAAATATGATATGAATGATTGTAAACCATGCAGCACACCCATGGCAACAAATAAGCTTGTCATGTCTGATGAAAAGGATGAGCTGATTGACCAAACCTTATATAGAAGCATGATTGGGTCTTTGTTGTACCTAACTGCATCTAGGCCAGACATCATGTTTGCAACATGTGTCTGTGCAAGAAGTCAATCAGCCCCTAGAAAATCCAACCTTATTGCTGTAAAAAGGATATTCAGATACATAAAAAGTGCTCCCACACTTGGTATTTGGTATCCAGCTAATGGGAATATCAAGCTTTTAGGATTTTCAGACAGTGACTTTGCTGGATGTAACACCACAAGAAAGTCCACATCAGGAGGGTGCCAGTTTCTAGGTAATTGCTTAGTTTCATGGCAAAGCAAAAAGCAAGCAGCTGTTTCAACATCCACTGCTGAAGCTGAATACATTGCTGCTGCAAGCTGTACAACCCAACTCCTGTGGCTTCAAAATCATTTGCTGGATTTTGGTATCACTACCTTAAAGACACCACTCATGTTGGACAGTCAGGCAGCAGAAAATATCATCAAAAACCCAGTTTCCCATTCAACCACCAAACACATCGACATCAGACATCACTTTGTGAGGGATTGCTATGAAAAAGGTTTGATTTCTCTGCATCATGTCCCAACTAAAGACCAGTTGGCAGATGTGCTCACAAAAGCACTTGATACAGCCACCTTTGAAAGCTTGGTCTCTAGGATTGGGATGCTAAACATGGAATAACAAGTAACATCTTGTTTTTCTATGCATAAAAGCATCAAAATGTTTTCAGAAAATCAAAAATCCATCCTTAAAAATAGCCAAAAATGAAAATTTCATTAAAATCCTTAAAAGTCTGCCATAACCACTGTTTGTTCAAAAGTCTGCTCTACTTCAAAGTCTTTCCACTGCTGAAAGCCATCCTCTGTTCTCTCATTTCCTTGATAAACTCTGTTGCTCAAAAGCAGTGTCTTATCCACTGATATGCTATCCACTGATAGTAAAAATCATCCACTGCTTCCATTTTACCGTTGTAACCACTGCCTTCATCAGTAACTTTCATAAAAGTACTGTCCTTCATTTCCTTAGAGCTTGGCATGTGGGCAGTACATAGTGGTCAGTACTTTTGTAACCGCTGCCACGTCAGCCTTCACTTTTTCTTCTATAAAACCCCCACTTCACACCAAACACAGGGTTTTACTGTCGAATTGAATTCTCAAAAATTCTCTTCTCAAAGCAGTTTTTCATCTCATTTCTCCGCAAATTTCTTCGATCATCATCTTCAAAATGACAAAATCGAAGCCATCCACAAAACCCACCTCCAAATCATTGTCGAAAGCGGCCCCTCAAAAGGCCAATCCCACTGAAACTCCACACAAACCATCTCACAATCTTCTGGGTCTTCTCACAAAACCCGGCACCACAGCAGCTTTCGACTCCATCATCAACACAATGGCGAAATCAAAGTACAAAACTTTGTTAACAACCAATGCACCAATTTATTTGGCAACCCAAAGAGAGTTTTGGAAGAATGCAACCCTTGAAACACAAGGAGAAACTGTAACTGCCATCAACTCTTCTCTAAAGGGTAAACATGTCCAAATCACACCACAGTCAATTTCAGAGGTCTTTCAACTCGAGGATCAGCAAGGTAAAATTTCTTTCCCTAAAAACGAGTTGAAAATTGACTTCATTGAGAGAGGGTATGCAGACACTATGATGAAGAAAGCTACCTTACAAAAAGGTTTCTTTCCTTCTGCAACAAGATTTTTATTCCATACCCTCCTAATGTGTGTTTCAAACAAAACCACTTCTTTTAATGAAATACCATTAAAGATTCAAAATCTGGGATATGCTATTCTTCAAGAAGAAAATTTTAATTATTCTCAGGAAATCTTTAATGATTTGGTTAATAATGTTGAAACAAAATCATTCTTACTGTTTCCATGGTTTTTAAGTTATTATTTTGAAAAGAAATTCAGTAAGGATGATCTTTCTGCAATAAAACAAGGTGACTCCATTCAAATAAATTGCTTAACTGCTGAAACTTTTACAAGGATGTCAACACCTTGCAAAACACAAGCAGAGGTGCCTGAGCAGATTTTAGCAGTTACAACTGCTCCTCAGGTATCTGCTGCTGAGCCCACTGCTCAAGGTGATCAAATCAGCACAACTGCTTTGAAACCCACACCTACAATCACCAAAAAGCCAACAAAAAGAAAAACACAAAAACCCCCCAAACCCATCAAAAAGGCATCTATGGAGGATGAGATACCAGAGCTACTGCCAGCGACAACACAAAAGTCACACGAAACCACTGCTGCTACTTCCTCACAGCAGTTGGTACAAATATCTCAACCCATAGCCGAAACCCCTCCTGCTTTTTCACAAAAAGATCAGGTTGTACAAATTGGGATACCACATCATGATGCTCTGGAAACACTCGTTTCCATCATCCACAGCTCAATTCCCGGAGCAAATCTTCTTTCTACACCAAACATCACATCCACAATTCCCACACCCATTAAACTTCTGTTGGATGCAATTGATTTGAACCAGGCACTAACCAGTCCTTCTCAATCACCTATTAATGAGAATATACCTCAACAACTGACTGGGTCTGATGTATCAATCCTTGCTAACCCACCAACACAACCTGAGGAGGTTACACCCCTTGAGTTACAAGTAACTCTTGGTGGTAATCCAAGTGAAGCAGCCACTACAACTGTTGAACCCACTGGTTTACAGTTGGACAGTGGTTACAATAATAAGACTTCCTTGGCCGCAATTCCTTACATAGCACCTCTGCCAACCACCAGTGGATTTATTTATCCTACTGGCAACATCAAAAGGTTGTCAAGTGTTGAAGGAAGAAGACCCCAGTACCAAGAAAAAAGGGGCATCAGTGGTTAGTGTTTGGAGTACACTCCCTACCTCAACCACTGATAAAACCACTAATAGTGGGAAATCAGATGATCCCATTAAATTGGGTGATGATTTAAAATATCAGGATTTGATGGAATGAATTGAAAAGTTGGATACATCTGTTGCAGATCTTAAAAATATGCTACAGCAGGTGTTGAAAACACAAAAGATGCAATCCACTGTTGTTCCACCTCAAGCACCTGCTCCACCACAAGCTTTTGCTACAAATGAGCTCTGGAACCTTTTTCAACCTTTTCTCCAACAACAAAAAGAAATGGCTGATCAGCAACATGAACTTCATGTCCAAAAGCTGAGAAACATTATGGAGTCTAAGTACAAGAACACAGAAGCAGATATTAAGGCAATCAAGGCCCATTTATTGGAAACCACTGGCACTGCTCCTCCAACAGTACTTTTCATTGATCAACTCCTAGAAGATAATGCCAAAAAGGGGGAGAAAATTCAGGAGTGGAAGAAGAAAGGAATAGATGATGGTCTTTACATTGAACCTGAAAGGGATGCTATGACCAGAAAAATTCCTGTGCCAGATGGTAGTAAAAAGGTTGATGCTACTCAAGAAGCACTTGATGAAGGAGTAGCATGTGTAAAAAGAGATAGAATGGCAAAGGATATTTCAAGGTGGAATGAGGAGAAAAGAGCTTTCATGGAGCTGTATGAGCAGGGTTGTTCTGGTTCAAAGGATACTAAAAATCCTAAGACAAAAAGGAAACCCAAGTCCACCTCATCTAGAATTCCAAAGCATATTCCAAAACCACCATCCAAAAGCCATCAGCATCAAACCTCCACCCAAACAGCTGTTGTAACTCCTATTGTATCAACTACTGCTGGTACTTCAGTTGTTTCAATATCTGTTATCACTTCAACGCACACCACTTTAACACACACCACAACCATTGCCTTACCACCACTGTCATCTCCATCAAAAACAAACTCACCACCTTATCCTGCCAAAAAGCAGAAGACAACAGATGTTACAACATCTGTTGTAATGACAACAGTGGTTGAGACACCAGTTGTTTCAACAGCTGTTAGTCAAACACAATCCACTGCCACACAATCTACCACCACTGATCCACCCAAAACATCATCTGCTTCTTCTAAAACAAAAAAGGTGAAGGTTTTACATACCAGATGATGATTCACCATCACCACCACCAACATCTTCAACATCCATGTCACTTGTTACTATACCCAAACCTATTCCTCTTTCATCAGCACCAGTACAACAAGCCATCTCTGTCATTACTCCTGTAGGTGTCTAATTTCCTCTAGAACTTTAAAGCAGTTAGAGAAGAGATAAAATCCTTCTACTTTGAGGAAGACCCTGCAAAAAGGAAGTTGCCATTAGTTAGAGGATATCCAAGGCCAAACAACATTGAAGAATACTTAAAAGTCAAAGCTAAACAGGCAGAAGATATCTCTAAAAGAAATGCACAAGGAAAATCTGACAGAGAAATCCAGCAGAACTACCAATTCCTACTCACACAAGTCAGATCCTTGGATCAATTTGCAAAGAATGTATGTCAACAAATCTCAGAAAGAGCAGATGAAACTCTAAGAGAAGACTACATTGAAAGCATCATGGCAACAAAGAAATACAAGGGAGATAAGCAGATGTACAAAGAGTGGACCATTTCTGAGCTTGAGCAAGAAGCAGCCAGGATTCAAGAAATGACAAAGAATAAGGTCAAACACACTCCTCCAGATTGGTCAAAGTACAAAAAGAATGTGCCTGACAAGTCACTTGAGCTGAAGAGAATGAAAGAGGAGTTAGTTGCTGCTGACTATGGGTCTAAACATCAAGTGTCACGATGGAAAGAAGATGTAGTCAGGGCCACTTATAGAAGATTGGAGGAACTAAGGAAGAAAGATCCTACAGTTCCTAAAAGGCCTGACTATTCTAAAGCAGAGGTTTCAAAAAGACCACCAAAGCTGCAAGTTAAAAGAACCACTGCTCCAGCTGGTGCTGCCATCTACAAAAGGAGCCAAAACCAGTCAAGTGCTGAAACAATTCAAGATCTCAAAGCTGGAAATGCTATTGTAAAAGCAGGCCTTAAATTAATGATAAAAGAAGATCTTGAATTGGAACAATCTGCAAGTACTGCTCAGCCAGTCATGAACAGGCCAGCCTCACCAAATACCTCTGCAAATAAACATCTCCCAAGAAACCCACCAGTCTCAAAAATACAAAAGTGGGAAACTGACAAACAGACCTGCGTATTAACTCTGCTCAGGTCTGGTGGAGAAGCGAAGAAAATATCAAGGGAACAAGCTCTTGGCCTGAGTCTTGAAGATTTGAAGGATCTCCTTGATCTTCCACTTAGCAGGGATGATGAAGACACAGATGCCCTAGACTTTGAACTACAATTTAAAGGTCAGATAAGGGAACTATTGATTAGGCAATAAACTTCCACAATAATGAATAGTTTTGGCATTATCTGTTCCAAGGGGAGATTGTTGGGATCGAAACCTATCAGAGGAACAGATAATTAAAGCCAAAACTGGGTTAGAGCAGTGGATCCAGAATAAGCAGATGTTTACAGATGTTTACCTACAAGTCTCTCCCCTTGAAAGTGATTTCAACAACTGCTGACCTCCTATCTGCTGATCGTACAAACTGCTGACCTACAACTGCTGCTCAAGTAAAGACCTGATGAAAGACTAAAGCCCTGCTGATTCAATCTACTGCCTTGAGTCAAGCACTGCTGATCCGGACAAGTACTGCTGGGTTCACAACAGTGGAAGGTTGCAGCAACTGATCTATAGTCTGTTTGTAATGTAATGTAATAGCAGTAGTTAGCATAGCAGTGTCTGTATAGATCAGAGGTTAGAGTTTGTTAGGAGGTTAGATGTCACTTTCATGGTGACGTCAGCTTAGATGCTCAGTGGTTTGCTAGTGCCTATAAATAGAACAGTGCTCTGTACTGTTCTATTAGCTCTTTGCAACACCGTCTTCTTTGCACGAACAAACACTAAGCTCTGGCTGAAGGGGAGTTTGTATTCAAGCATTACTTTGTAATCGTTGTTGAAATTAAATTCAATCATTCGGTTCTCTGTTGAAAATGTCTTGATCAAAGCAATACTCTCGTTTGATTGTATGCAAGGTTTGTTTCCATATTAATTCCGCTGCACAACTCATCCATTTCCATCTTAATTCAAACAGAAAATACAATCAAAACCAAACTCAGATCCAACAGGCTGCTACTGGGGCTGCTGCTGTTGTGGCTCTTGCTTGACCACTCGGTTCGGGCACATGTTGGCGAAGTGGTTGGGATCACCACACGCATAGCAAGCTCTAGCATTGACCGCGGGTGTCTGAGCCGCTTGATGGCCTTGAGGAGTAGTAAGGAGAGCTTGATGAGCAGGAGCTTGACCTTGGGTTAGAGCAGGGTTTTGACGTGGACCTGTATCGCAGTTGGCAGTGAAGTGACCGTACATGTTGCAATGAGCGCAATATCTACAGGCGATTCCCACTGGGTGGTGATAAGTACAAGTAGGGCAGGCCGGATGAGGACCAGTATACGCACGCTTTGCCGGCGGTGCGTTGGTAACCGGGGCAGCTACTTGGTAGTGTTGATGTTGCTAAGGAGCTGGAATTGATTGGAGTGGGGCAGCATTGGTCACTGCGCAATTCTTGTTGCTGGAACTGCTGTTGTTCTTTCTCTTGTGTCTCGAAAGCTTGGATGATTGAGGAATGATGGTGGTTTTAGCGGTTGAAGCGGTAGTAGCTTGATGCAGATTCTTGGGAGCTTTATCCCAGACACCAGACTTGACTCGCTTGTCGTTGATCTCAGCTGCGAGCAAGTAGGTTTCTTCAATTGTTGTCGTCTTCGCTACTTGAACAAAGTCAGCCATGCAATCCGGAAGAGCACGAATATGCTTTTTAATGGCGATATCGGGCATCTTGACTTGATCCGGGCAGATTATACTCAACTGCTTGAAGCGCACTGTAAGGACCTGCAAAAATGTCCCAAAACGACCCGTAAGTAAAAACCCGGACCCCTAAAACCCTAATCCATATCAAAAATTAAGAAATTTGAATTTTTGGATCGCTCGCGGGCCACGTAAGACTTAAGGATAGTCTACGCGGGCCGCGACAGCTAGGTGATTCGACCGGATAAGCTTTAGGCCACGTGTCGCACACGTGGCGGGCCTACACATGATACGCTAGCCCTTGCCGTAGCTAGGGTGGCCCTCGCGGGCCGTGTAAGATCTTTCTTGGGTTTACACGGGCCGCGTAAAACCCAAATTTTTGCTATAAATGGCTCGTGCATGGGGCTTTCATCTGTGTTCGAAAAATCTGTTCAAAAGATGAAGGATACTGCTCAAAATCATAAATTCACTTAGGGAAACGCTGCTACGATTACAGGGTATTAACTCAATCACCGTTACAATACAATGTCTGATCGATTGAAACCGATCCGATGGATGTTTAAGTGCTACCCGAATTCGGGCTATACTTTGTCATTCGTCGTGAGGGTTTTGATTTCGTTAGTTTATCATAAATGTTGTAATAAGTTACTGACCTAGTTTCATGTGCATTGTTATTTAACTAGGTTACAAGGCTAAATAAGTAGGCAAGGTTCTGTTCCACTAAACTTGCAATGTGAGTCATTCTCTTTTTACCAAATTATTTGCAAAACCTTAAATATTTTCCAGTTATACTTTGCAGTGATTAAGTCTTTGCTAATCTTTAGTTACTGGCAGTATGTGGGGGTTTTGTGCACATTACTACTAACGATTTATCACTTTAGGTGGGCGAGCCTAATTAGTGATATGTCCACAGTCATAGATTCGGTCGAGTGACAACTGAACCAGCTAATTATAAGATAGGGGCAAATATAAAAACCCTTAATGCTGTAAATTATAACAATGTGTCATTTTGTGTAAATTGAATGACTCGCCAGTATTTCCCCGCTGAAAAAACATTTTTAAACATGTTTCAGGTGATTTACTATGAATTAAGGAAAAGTGCCGCGTAGCACAACCAGCTTGAAGAACGTGGCTCAATAAATAAATAAATAAATAAATAAATAAATGTGTGTTTTGTAAACAGGGAATTTCTCCGCGAAATTCCTTTATTGTAAATTATGGGGTTTGTCCCAAAATATGAAATAAAATAATTGGGCACTTTCAGTTTCAAAGATCCTGTTAAAATTTCTGCTGCCAAAATAAATAATACCATGGGTTTCTGTCCAGCGTCTCCTGAAACGGGTAAAACCGGGTCGGGGGCCGTGACAGAAAAAGGTGGTATCAGAGCCACTGATTTAAGCCAATTAAGTATTTAGAAATACTTAATTTTTCTGATTTCCATTCTGTGCTTCTGTGAAAATTTAATTTACAATAAATAAAATTTTAACTTAAATTTGTGTGTGTTTCTTCATATGTGCTAACAGCATGAATGAACTGTCGGAGGCACTCCGAAACTTTACTATCCATACCACCGATATGGATACCACAGGAAACCCATCTGGCTACCTGGCAGATACAGAGGAACCACTAACATTCCAGGCCCAGGCCCAGGAGAAACCAAAGCCGAAAAAGAGGAGGAGAATCTTGGACTGGAAACGTGGGCGTAGGAAGAAGCCAGCTGCACAGAAGATTAAAAAGACTAAGGATCCGAAAGATAAAGGGAAAGGAAAGGAGATCAGGGAAAGCTCAAGGCAAGCCCAGGAAATGCCACCATGGGAGGAGCTTGATCGCAAACTGGCAAATTGTGACCTCATCGGACCTGCCGATGAAAACCTCTTCAATTACCCCGCTGAATCACAACTTCCAGTTAATTTGGAACATGCTATCCCAGATCCTATTGTTAACAACCAACTTTTACCCGGAGAATTGGAGGAATGGTGGACGAATGACTGGCAGTTTCAAAATTTCATGAATAACCCCAAAGTCAATTTTCCCCAGTTTAACCCTGAGTCTGCACCAAACTCGCCTATGAGCACAGAAAACTTGGCTGAACTCCGTAACTATGGTGAGGAGCTGGTGGAGGCGGGAAATAGAATTCGGGATGTGGGGGAGAAAATCACGTGGAAATACGACAAGAGGGAGCGTCGTTTCTGAAAGGCCGGTTAATTGTGGGTGTGTTTAATAATAATAAAATAATAATAATAATAAATAATAAAAATATAATCATGTAAAATAAATCAAATAAAACTTTTGTAATATAACTGGTGTGTATCGATGCATACTAATATATATAAAAATATGAACGTCGCAAAGTCGACAATTTTGGCTATAGGTGTTGATATGATTATGTGTGATTGCTTTATTGTGTTTGGTTGTTATCTATTCTGTGATAATAAATTGCATATATTGTTAATCATTTAGATGGAAAACGCAGAAAACCAACCAGTCAACGAAGTTAATCAATCTGAACAAAACAATGAGGATCATTTCCTAAATAGGCAAGACATAGAAAATATCATTGCCCAGGGAATAGCCAATGCTATCCCGGCAATTGTTGCCGCTGTTAAAAGTCATATTGAGCCTTCGCAAGCCAACCATAGTAAAGGCACGCACGACGATAATTTCAATAACAGTGTTAACGGAGGCGACAACAATGATAATAATGTGGTTCAAGCAACAATACTTAAGAAAATGAAAGTTGCAACACCTGGTTGCACTTATAAAGAATTTCTTGCATGTAAACTTGTTGATTTTGCAGGCAATGAAGGGGCGACTACCGCGTTGGTTGGAGAAAACCGAGGCAGTCATTAAAATAAATAAATGTACCGAGGAAGACAAGGTTATGTATGCGTCTCACCTTTTCAAGGAAGAGGCATTAGAATGGTGGAACATGGTACTACAAGCCAAGGGAAGTGACATGGCTTATGCCATGAGTTGAGAAGAATTTAAGCGATTGGTGGAAAGAAAATTTTGTCCCGAATATGAAAAGGAACAAATGGCAAATAAGTTCCTGAGCCACCGAATGGTAGATGTTGACTGCCGAGGGTATACTTCGAAATTCTTCGAATATGCCAGAATTGTACCAACTCTGGCTTCGCCAGAACTGGTACTTATTTCTCGCTATATTTGGGGTTTAATTAGTGAGATTCATGATATCGTCAAAGCTGCGAGACCCCGCACAATTGACGATGCAGTAGAGTTAGCCAACACCCTGACCGACGGACTGGTACGTACGCGAGAAGAAAACAGGAAAAGGAATTGGCCCAAAAGATTACCCAAGGATTTCATGTGGGTAATAATAGCAATTTCAAGAGAAAGGGAACTGCGTCATCTTCCACCCCGCCATTTTGAGGAAATTGTAAAAAGAAACATTTTGGAAGATGTAAAGAAAATTGTAATTTCTGCAAAATTTCGGGCCACCGGGAGGAGGAACGCAAGAAGAAATCGAAAATCTGCTACAACTGCGGAAAAGCCGGACATTTCAGACCAGAATGCCCTAAACTGGTCAAGCCAGCCGATAACAAGGCCAAGCCTGCTGAATGAACTAATAAGAAGAACGCAAGAGCCTTCCAGCTGACTACCCAGGAAGCAGATCTGATTCTCGATGTAATAGCTGGTACGTTTCTAGTATACGACATTTACGCGAAAGTATTATTTGACTCTGGTGCAAACAAAAGTTTTATAAATACTTCATTCTGCCAAGCTCTTAACCTACCTTTAACCAAACTTAAGCAAAATTATACGGTCGAAACAACAGATGGTAATTCTATTAACATAGATAAGGTTCTTCAAGAAGGGAAGATAGAACTCTCAGGCTACAAATTTTCTGCAACCCTGCTACCTATGAATTTAGTTGGATTCGATATCGTGCTAGGAATGGATTGGTTAGTAGCCAACCATGCGGGAATCCTCTGTGACAAGAACTCTATAGAAATCCATTCACCCGTAGGAGAAATACTTATGATTACAGGAGATAAGCCACGTAAACCGATGAAGTTCATTTCAGTAATGAAAGTTGCTAGTTATGAACGAAAGCAAGGAATATTGTATATGATTTCAGTAATCATTAAAACTAAAGGTAAGGAACTTAAGGAAATTCCTGTAGTATCAAAATACCCGGATATATTTCTAGAAGAACTATCAGGATTACCACCAGATAGGGAAGTAGAATTTAGAATTCATCTAATTCCTGGAACTACACCAATAGCTAAGGTACCATATCGTTTAGCACCCACAGAAATGTTAGAACTAAAGAACCAGTTAGATGAATTGCTAAGTAAAGGATTCATACAACCTAGTTCATCCCCTTGGGGAGCACCTGTGTTGTTTGTGAAAAAGAAAGATGGTTCAATGCGAATGTGTATCGATTATAGGGAATTGAATAAGGTTACAATTAAGAATCGATACCCATTACCTAGGATTGATGATCTTTTCGATCAACTTCAGGGAGCTAGATATTTTTCTAAGATAGATTTATGCTCCGGATATCATCAGTTGAAGGCACAAGAAGAAGACATACCTAAAACCGCTTTCAGAACTAGGTATGGTCACTACGAGTTTACAGTCATGCCATTTGGACTAACAAACGCTCCTGCAGCATTTATGGACATAATGAATAGAATCTGTAAACCGTATTTGGATAAATTTGTAATTGTCTTCGTCGAAGATATACTTATTTATTCCAAAAGTCAGGACGAGCATTGTGAGCACCTACATGCACTCTTAACCTTATTAAGAAAGGAAAAGCTTTTTGCCAAATTCTCGAAGTGTGAATTTTGGCTACAGGAGGTACAATTTTTAGGTCACATGGTGAATCACGAAGGTATTCACGTAGATCCTTCCAAAATAGAAGCAATCACCAAGTGGAAGGCCCCGCAATCAGTTACGAAAGTTAGAAGTTTTCTAGGATTAGCTGGGTATTACAGGCGCTTCATAAGAGACTTTTCTAAGATAGCTGTACCATTAACGAGCTAACCTTTAAAACAGTTAAGTTTGAATGGGGACCTAGGCAAGAAGAGGCCTTTAAGATTTTAAAGCAAAGGTTAACAAACGCCCCAATTCTTGCCTTACTAGAAGGGACAGAAGATTTTGAAGTTTACTGTGACGCTTCTAAGCTAGGGTTAGCATGCGTGCTAATGCAACGCAAAAAGGTAATTGCGTATGCCTCAAGGAAATTGAAAAAGCACGAGGAAAGTTATACGACCCATGACATAGAGTTAGGAGCAATAATTTTTACCCTTAAGATTTGGAGGCACTATCTGTAAGGGAGTAAGTTTACTATCTATACGGATCACAAAAGTTTAAGGTACATATTTGGGCAAAAAGGACTGAACATGAGACAAAGAAGATGGATGGAAATTCTAAGTGACTACGACTGTGATATTCAATATCATGAGGGAAAGGCAAATGTAGACACAGATGCCTTAAGTCGTAAATATCATGAAAAACAAAGACGAGTTCGTGCTCTTAGAATAAATCTGCAGTTAGATTTAATGGAACAATTAAAGAACTTTCAAGCAATATCGATTGAGGATGATGCTGAAGGTATGAAAGGCATGATAAAAGAATTAGAACTGGAATTTGGAGATTCCACAAGAAAAGGATTTGGGTACCTAAGCAAGGGAATTTAAGAGATAAGATTTTAGAAGAAGCCTATAAATCTAGACATACCATGCACCCTGGTAATAATAAAATGTACCAAGATTTAAGAAATAACTTTTGGTGGATAGGAATGAAAAAGGACATAGCTAGATATGTATCTAAGTGTCTAATTTGTTCGCAAGTTAAGGCAGAACACCAGAAACCTTCAGGGTTACTTCAACAATTAGAAATGACGGTTTCGAAATGGGAACTAATAACTATGGATTTTGTTACTAAGTTACCCAAAACCAGAAAAGGTGTAGGATCGTTTGTACGACCAAACGAGTCGTTCAGAAGAGATCTCGTCCAATACGAGAGGCGGAATCAAACGTATTAGTGTTATTTCAGCTGTATACACACTAGAATCACTTAATCTATCTCTTTTATTGATTTGATGACAATTACAGATCTGGAGACACTTCGGCAGAGCTTCGCTACCGGAATCTGAAAAGTTCCAAATGAAAGCAACAAGTCCACTATTTATACTAAATCCAGTTCGTTTGAACAAGCATCTCCAGTTCGTACGAACTGGTCCAGTTCGTTTGAACTGGCCACTTCGTTTGAACTGGCTTGTTCACCTCTGTATCCTGTTAATCTCGAACCGTGTGACTTGTTTCATCTATTCAATTAAACGACTCGACACAAGACGAAGTCGACAGACGTATGCACTAACAAAAGGTAACAACGCGATTTGGGTAATTGTGGATCGATTAACCAAGTCAGCTCATTTTTTGCCAATGAAGGAAACCTTTAGCATGGAAAGATTAGCAAAATTGTACGTAGACAAGGTAGTATCCTAACATGGAGTCCCACTCTCCATAGTATCGGATAGGGATAGTCGCTTCACTTCGCATTTCTGGACAAGTTTCCAAGAAGCAATGGGGACCCGACTGAATCTAAGTACTGCATACCATCCCCAAATAGACGGACAGAGTGAAAGAACGATCCAAACCCTGAAAGACATGCTCAGAGCTTGTGTAATAGATTTTGGTGGAAACTGGGATAACCACCTACCCTTAATATAATTCTCCTATAACAATAGTTATCATACAAGCATCGAAGCTGCCCCTTTCAAAGCACTGTATGGACGAAAGTGTAGAACTCTAGTTTGCTGGACAGAAATAGGAGAAAGTCAATTATCAGGTCCTGAAATTGTACAAGAAACCACTGACAAGATAACTCAATCAAGGAAAGACTAAAGACGGCTCGAGATAGCCAGAAAAGTTATGCCGAAAATCGACGTAAGCCGCTAGAATTTCAAGTTGGAGACAAGGTACTCTTAAAAGTTTCTCCTTGGAAAGGAGTAGTTTGGTTCGGTAAGAAATGAACGCTAAGTCCAAGGTACATAGGACCATTTACAATTGTCCAACGCATAGGACTAGTTGCCTATCACTTACAATTACCAGAAGAGCTAGTTGGAGTACATGACGTGTTTCATGTATCTAACCTCAAGAAATGTCTATCTGACGAGTCCCTGGTAGTACCTCTTCAGGATATAAAGGTAAATGAAAATTTGAAATTTGTTGAGAAACCGCTTCAAATAGAAGACAGAAATGTCAAGTTTCTCAAACACAAAAGACTAGTACTGGTCAAAGACAAGTGGGATTCGAAAAGAGGACCTGAGTACACGTGGGAACTGGAATCGGAAATGAAGCGAAAATATCCTTACCTGCTTCAGTGAATCTCGAGGACGAGATTTTAAATAAGGTGGGGAGGATGTAAGGACCTGCAAAACTGTCCCAAAACGACCCGTAAGAAAAAACCCGGACCCCAAAAACCCTAATCCATATCAAAAACCAAGAAATTTGAATTTTTGGATCGCTCGCGGGACGCGTAAGACTTAAGGATAGTCTACGCGGGATGCGGCAGCTAGGTGATTCGACCGGATAAGCTTTAGGCCACGTGTCGCACACGTGGCGGGCCTACACGTGACACGCTAGCCCTAGCCGTAGCTAGGGTGGCCTTTGCGGCCGCATAAGATCTTTCTTGGGTTTACGCGGGCCGCGTAAAACCCAAACTTTTGCAATAAATTGATCGTGCATGGGGCTTTCATCTCTGTTCGAAAAATCAGTTCAAAAGATGAAGGATACTGCTCAAAATCATAAATTCACATTGGGGAACGCTGCTACAATTATGGGGTATTAACTCGATCACTGCTACGATACAATGTCCAATCGATTGAAACCGGTCTGATGGATGTTTAAGTGCTACCCGAATTCGGGCTATAGTTTGTCATTCGTCGTGAGGGTTTTGATTTCGTGAGTTTATCGTAAATGTTGTATTAAGTTACTGACCTAGTTCCGTGTGCATTGTTATTTAACTAGGTTACAAGGCTAAATCAGTAGGCAAGGTTCTGTTCCACTAAACTTGCAATGTGAGTCATTCTCTTTTTACCAAATTATTTGCAAAACCCTAAATGTTTTCCAGTTATACTTTGCAGTGATTAAGTCTTTGCTAATCTTTAGTTACTGGCAGTATGTGGGGGTTTTGTGCACATTACTACTTACGATTTATCACTTTAGGTGGGCGAGCCTAATTAGTGATATGTCCATAGTCATAGATTCGGTCGAGTGACAGCTGAACCAACTAATTATAAGATAGGGGCAAATATAAAAACTCTTAATGCTATAAATTATAACAATGTGTCATTTTGTGTAAATTGAATGACTTGCCAGTATTTCCTCGCTGATAAAACCTTTTTAAACATGTTTCAGATGATTTACTGTGAATCAAGGAAAAGTGCCGTGTAGCACAACCAGCTTGAAGAATGTGGCTCAATAAATAAATAAATAAATGTGTTTTTTGTAAATAGGGAATTTCTCCGTGAAATTCCTTTAATGTAAATTATGGGGTTTGTCCCAAAATGTGAAATAAAATAATTGGGCACTTTTAGTTTAAAAGATCCTGTTAAAATTTCCGCTGCCAAAATAAACAATACCACGCGTTTCTGTCCCGCTGCTCCTGAAATGGGTAAAACCGGGTCGGGGGCCGTGACACGCGCAGTTAAACCAGCGTTATCACCATCCTTCTGCTTAATGTGCCAGAATTCGTCCTCCAACTTTTGGCGCTTATGGGTAGGGCAGAACTCTTCCATCATCACGTCCTTCAACTCATCCCATGATAGCCCGTAAGCTGCATCATTTCCGCGTTTGTTTCTTTCGGCCGTCCACCAATCTAAAGCATGAGACTGGAAGACGCCAGTTGCGTTGAGAGTACGGAGATTGTCAGGACAGCCACTCTGACGCAGGGTGACCTCGATAGAATCAAACCATTGAAACATGGCCGTAGGACCATCTTCACCAGTAAACTCTTTCGGTCCGCAGGCTTTGAACTGCTTGAAACTAAAAGCAGCTTTTGGCGAATCAGTTCAGGACTCTTTAGAAGACTTGCTTGCATTCTCATGAAGTTCAGTGACAATCTTAGGAATAACCTTCGCCATTTGTTTAGCAACCATAGAGGCGAGGCGTTTGTCTGCCTGTTTTCGACGTGCGGCTTGGGTAGCGCGAGATCTAGATGACGACATAGTCTGCATCAGACAGCGCCATAGGACTCAAAACACTATTCGATCATTCCTTGTATAGTCTAGCGATTCACCATAAACCTCAGGAACACGTATCCACATAACACAGAATCACATAGGCACATAAACACATAAGCACATAATCAGGTAGAGCACAAGAACACATAAGCACGTAAGGCACAGAAGCGCATGAAGCAGTTAGAATACAGAAACTTAACTATATGTTGCACGTATTCCATATTCTTCACAACGCGTTTAGCGATTAAATATATCTATTGCGAGTATCGAGCATCGATTGCGAATAACGACCAGCGATTTGTTTACGTTTTGAGATAGATGTGCAGTGCGAGTTGTGCAGGTTGATCGAAATGAACAGCGAAAATGAATAAATCACCAAAATCAAAACACGCAATCACATAAAACACATAAAATCCATATAAAATCGACAAATATCGGAACACATAGAAACCGAAATAGATTGTCTGCGGCTGGTAGACGTCGACCACCCAAAGTGATTCAACTATTAAAAAGGAATTTAGGTGCACACTTTGGCCTTTGGAATTGTATTCTCGCTTCGATTCGAGCGGTCGGCACGCATCTGTCCAGTTACAGTGTGACCCAGGGCGTTGGATTCTGTCGAGGCCTTAGTGGGTGTTTTGTAAAGCCACATTAAAGAGTAGAACGAGTCATCAAGGTTCGGGTTTCACCCCTAACTTAGCGACTACGTTCCTGCTTGTGTGATGAAATCACGAGATAGATAAGGAGATTTGCGTCGAAGTATGGATTTCACTCCTGATTCAACGCAAATTCTCTTGTTTTATAGTAAAAATAGCAATTCAAACGAGCATTTCGGTCAAGAGTTTGCGGTTTTCACACCTAGTCTTAACCAGATCATTCGTTTGTGTGTGTAATCAACCTTAGGAAAGGCTGATCCTGCGCGGAACTGTAGTATACCAATCTGTCACACCCCAACCGATGACGGAAACATCGGGGCATGGCACTGAGCGAAACAGATTGTCAAGAGAAATTGCATAACAACTAAATTACCAAATAGTTAATATTATGTCCCATACCATAACCCATTAAGTAATCTAATTATTACAGACAGCGATATTCTCAAAACACATCATGTTCCGACAACTCAGATTTCAAATAAAATATAAATTGTCCTTGTTTCTATACTTTTTGTCCTACTTGATTCCACAAAAGCAGGCATCCTAGTAGATAACAATCCTAAACGCCTGTCACATACGTTAAAATAAAGGTCAATACACATAGTGTAAAGGTGAGCATACAAGTTTGATAACAGCATAATAGAGTTCGAAATTGTATACGCATATCCAGCATGTACAACGTATAATGTGAAGCATGTAGGTTATCGACAAAGATCCTATCAATACCAATGACTGCGAGTTGACTACGAATAGCGAGTGCGCATCACATGTTCACCACTACGAACACGTGAAGTAATTGTCCTTAACAACCCCTGAGTAAACAGGTGCTGAGTCCAAATTATAGTACTATCGTTGTTAAGGCAGGTAGATAGGAATCAATGTGTTAACATAACAAACAGGCATTCATCGAGTCACGTATAACATGCATTAGATGTCGGCGTATAAATAGTGTTTGCGTTGTGTGTTCGATATGATTTAGAATAAGTAACGTATGTAACACCCAAAAGTGCATAAAGCAAAAAGGGATCGAGTATACTCACAGATAGCGTTTAACTTAATAAACACTGCCT
This sequence comes from Helianthus tuberosus, assembly GCA_030545235.1. NCBI lineage: Eukaryota > Viridiplantae > Streptophyta > Magnoliopsida > Asterales > Asteraceae > Helianthus > Helianthus tuberosus. Next base: position 139,599,554 of record CM060411.1, on the reverse strand, counting down.
TAGATTGAAGGGAGCGCTGGGAGAAATTAGTCTGGACAGTTAACGATAGCATAACGATGAGCGGCACATAAAACGATGCAAATGTACCAAGGATCGAATGGCAATCCGATTGGACGGCCAGTCCATCGGGTGGCAACCCGTTCGGATGGTCATCCGATCGGATGGCCATTCGATTGGATTGTCACCTCGTTTAGTGAGGATGTGTTTGTGTATGATGGTTTGTACTTTGAAGTTTTCGTTGTAGCATTTTAAAAATAGAGAAGTATCTCTACCCTTCAGGTAGGTCGATCGAACGGTCGTTCGATCGGACGACAATTCGATTGGCGAGTCTTCTCAATTGAGAACAAGTTCAGAGCAAGACGATCACTCGATTGGATAGCTATCCGATCGGGTGGCTATCCGTCAGTTACTAATGGTCTTTGAAAATTGATTCAAGTACCAAAGTCTGAGACATCACTCGATTGGGTGGTCGTTCGATTGGATGGCAATCCGATCAGGCGGAAATCCGTTCGACGTTCAGAACCTTAGAATTTTGAATGAAAAGTTTAAATATGGGACCAAGTGCAACCCGATCGGATGGCCAGTCGATCAGATGGTAATCCGATCGGAAGACAATCCGTCCCACGATCTGATCGTCTTGTCACTTGGTTTCGTTTGAAGTTTTGTAGTTTTGAACGAGACGTTTTGATATCTGGCTTAAAAAACGGAAACCATATCTCGACCTAAGTGACCCGTCCGAACAGGAATCACCCTAGTCCGACCGGTTCACGGTTCGAGTCGGTTGTTCATGTTCAAACCCGAAATCAATATCTCTCGGATAGAATTAAGATCTGGAACTAATACATCACTAAGAATGAGTAGAAGATCAGAACAAGCTCCGATTCTATCGGTTTTGAGTGCACTGAGTGTAAAAGAGTTGAAAGAAAGTTGGAAATCCTTCTTTCAATCCTTTCATCCATAAATTTGTGTAGATCTATGCAAGAATGTTGATTAATCTCGTGGAAATCCTTCAGATCTAAGTTGTTCTTGGTGGAATGTAGCCAAACTTTGAAGTTCATAAGAACTCCATGATGACATCATCCTAGAACACCTCAAATCCGGTGATTTCACGGTTAAAAGTTGAGATTCAAAGGTGAAAATGATGTAGAAGTGTGTGTTTATCACAGAAGTACAAGATTTAGGTTGAAAACTTACAAGAATCGAGAGAAATCGAGAGAATTAAGGGCTAAAGGTCGGCTGGTCGAACAAGGGAGCTGTCAGGTGGATATTTATAGGGTTTCCCAAAAAGGAAAGTGGGGAAGGTGGCTGGTCGATCGGGTGGCAGCCCGATCGAGTGGCAGCCCGATAGGATGGCAATCCGATCAGATGGCCACTCGATCGGTTGGCCACTCGATCCTAGTGTTTGGCGCGATGAGTTTTGCTGTTTTGATTCGCGTGTTGAGCGTTGCGATGCGATTCGAGAGAGCGATGCGATAGTATTACCCATTAGTTACCCAAATAACATAAATACTATATCTAACATACAATCACTATACTTAACTTGCGTTTAGCGTTTTCGATTCGATTACGATGCGATAGAATTGCGATTTCGAATAACACTTCAACATAAACATAACATGCACAAGTAACACGTAAATAGCACACACACGTAAAACAATATCCAGAACACATAATTCGAGATGCGATTTCGATAGCGATTAGCGATAAATCGATTAAACATGCGATTAAATAGCTATTAAACCTCGATTATTAATAGATACTCCACATAAAACAACTAAAGCGATTAAATAAATAGATTCGTTTACAAGTCAAAGAAGTCAAAACAGTAGTTAAGCAAGGAGTAACAGATCACAATTAGCAATCTTTTCTTCCTTTGACTTTAATCTTGACTTTGACTTTGACTTTCGAAACACGGGGTGTTACAAAAGGTCACAATGTTTTGTTTGAAGATTATATTTTCAATGAGCCCAAATACAATGAAGGTATATTCAAACAAAGGTTTCGTATGTCGAGGTGTCTATCTTTTAAAAACAATGGTTTCCATAGAGGCAAATTTCGAGTGGTTTCGAGTGGGCGGATGAAAAAGAGGTTTACCTATAAAAAAATGCACATCCACCGTTAAACAACTTGCAACCAATAATCCTCCAGACAATGTGATGTATATTTATATATGGCCAATAGGATTTCGCATGAATGTTTGTATTTTATTTTTTGTATCAGCGTGATTAGATTATATGGCGAAGAGTTTTTAAGAAGTCCGACAAGCCACGACACTGCATGCTTGTACCAAGCACACGAAGAGAGACGCCACCTTCCAGGTATGATAGGTAGCATTACTACACACATTTTAATTGGAAAACGTTTCCCAAGGAGTTGCGAGGAGATTATATGAGAGGTGACCGGTGACCACTAGGGATGTTCAAACCGCTCGACGATCGAGGATCGCTCGACGTTCGCTCGAAAAATGCCCGAAAAATGCTCGTTCGATTCCTGCTCAGTTTGTAAACGAGCCGCTCGGTTCGATTTGAAAATGAGCCAAGCATGAGCAAAGGTCCGCTTGCTCGTTGAGTGCTCTGTTTCACTCGAATTATTTTTATTAAATAATTAATATATACTACAGATTTTAAAGATATATATATATACAGTTATATAGATAAGTAGCCGAAGAAAAATTAAAAGCTCAAGAAACATACTTAGCTCAATTCAATACTAAAACCTAACCCTAATTCCTAAAAATTCAAATCAGCAGTTTAAAAGAAACCTTTTGTTGGCGCTGTTCAACTCAAACGGTCATACCAAATCAGCAGCTCAAAATTTCTCTAACTACTTATCTCGCCACTCCATCAACCGGTTCCTCACTAATTAAGTTAGGATTTGTTTTTGTTGAATGCAGCCTTGTAATAGTCTTGATTTCAGCTTTTTTGTGTTGCTGCACATGTTTTAGTTAATGTGCTGAGAAAAACAGAGCGAAAACGATCCGCTCGATTAAAATTCAAACAGAGCACGGGTATCACTTTTGTGCTCGGTTTTGTAAAATCGATCTGATTCGATCAGCTCGGTTGTAATTCAATCCGAGCATGAGAAGACCCTCGCTCGGATCAGATCGGCTCATGAATACCCCTAGTGACCACTGATATTCTACAATCATGCTAGAAGCGATTGCGTCACAAGATATGTGGTTCTGGCATGCCTTTTTTGGTCCGCCCGGATCAATGAAGGACATCAATGTTCTCCAACAATCTTCAGTTTTTACCAACCAACGAAATGATACCACGTCGTAGTATCCGTTTATTTTAAATGGGCACACATATAAACGTAGATACTACCTTACTAATGGTATCTACTCTAGTTGGTCAACGTTTGTGAAAGTGTAAAGCTATCCCACTGATCCGAAGGAGAAGAGATTCAAAGAGCGCAAGAGGCAACGATAAAGGATGAGGAGCACTCGTTTAGGGTACTAAAAAAGGAAATGGGGTATACTTAATCGATCATTGCAGGCTATATGACGGTAGATAAGAATATGAGCATTGTCTATGTGTGCATGATAATGTACAACATGATCTTGAAGGATGAGGGTCATGCAATATCACTAGTCTACATTAGAGATCCGCCCGTCGAACTAGTTTTTGACAAAAACGTCCTTACGGCTTCGACATGATCTCACGGAACACATTGCAAATCTAGATCCGCCCTACCTTGCGGAGTCGGACTTGAAGTAATTTATCTATGTTTTTATTCGTATTTCATGAGGTGTCAAATTTTTAGTTTTCGTGTTGTGTTGGATGTTTAATTATTGAGTAAACTGCCAAAATGGTCCCTAAGGTTTTGTCACTTTAGTCCAAAACATAAACCTTTTGAATCTGGGTCCATACGGTTTCAATTTTATTGTCATTTTCATTCAAAAGCAAAATCTGGTCAGATTTTTCAGTTAACATTCAGTTTTTTTTTTTTGTCTCTTTCTTCCCTTTTAATGAAGGGTAAGATGGTCATATTTTTTAGTTTGTTATAATAAAAAGTTAAAAAACTATTTTGCCCTTCATTAAAAAAGACTAAAAAGTTGAATGTTAACTGAAAAATCTGACCAGATTTTGATTTTGGATAAAAATGTCAACAAAATTGAAATCACATGGATCCAAACTCAAAAGATTTGAGTTTTGGACTAATATGGCAGGGGCGACCCAGAGGGGGTGCCGGGTTGGAGACGGCTGCCCAATTTTTTTTAATAAAGTTACGCTGTAGAACTTAAAATCATGGTTGCAAAAGTCGCTAGGCGCTCCCAAGTTGGTCTACTGGGGAGTTGAGAGTACTCGGCCTAGGCGGAGAGTACACGGGGAGTACTCGGACATGTTAAAATATAAAGAAATTACTTTTAGGAAATTAAATATATGTCAATTAACATAAATTTACTAATATCTATAACAAAATGTATGAAAATGATATTCATTCTTTAATATGATTGGCAAAGAAATTATGTCTTATTTTATTTTAAGTCAAACTCGGCCCGAGTTGACCTACTAGATTCGATTTTGGCCGATGTTGACAACGTTTGATCGATTCTAAGTAATTAGGCGGAGTTGAAGAAAGTCGCATCGGCAGCCTACCTTGTAGCGACTACTCGGGGAGTATTCGGCCTTGGAAACCTTATTTTACAACCATGCTTAAAATATATAAGTACTGAATTAGAAAATGACAAGATGAGGCCCATGGTCTGGTGGTTCCTATAATAATAAGTTAAAAAACTATTTTTCCCTTCATTAAAAAAGACCAAAAAGTTGAATGTTAACTGAAAAATCTGACCAGATTTTGATTTTGGATAAAAATGTCAACAAAATTGAAATCACATGGATCCAAACTCAAAAGATTTGAGTTTTGGACTAATATGGCAGGGGCGACCCAGAGGGGGTGCCGGGTTGGAGACGGCTGCCCAATTTTTTTTTAATAAAGTTACGCTGTAGAACTTAAAATCATGGTTGCAAAAGTCGTTAGGCGCTCCCAAGTTGGTCGACCGGGGAGTTGAGAGTACTCGGCCTAGGCGGAGAGTACACGGGGAGTACTCGGACATGTTAAAATATAAAGAAATTACTTTTGGGAAATTAAATATATGTCAATTAACATAAATTTACTAATATCTCTAACAAAATGTAATCCGATCGGAAGACAATCCGTCCCACGATCTGATCGTCTTGTCACTTGGTTTCGTTTGAAGTTTTGTAGTTTTGAACGAGACGTTTTGATATCTGGCTTAAAAAACGGAAACCATATCTCGACCTAAGTGACCCGTCCGAACAGGAATCACCCTAGTCCGACCGGTTCACGGTTCGAGTCGGTTGTTCATGTTCAAACCCGAAATCAATATCTCTCGGATAGAATTAAGATCTGGAACTAATACATCAATAAGAATGAGTAGAAGATCAGAACAAGCTCCGATTCTATCGGTTTTGAGTGCATTGAGTGTAAAAGAGTTGAAAGAAAGTTGGAAATCCTTCTTTCAATCCTTTCATCCATAAATTTGTGTAGATCTATGCAAGAATGTTATTAATCTCGTGGAAATCCTTCAGATCTAAGTTGTTCTTGGTGGAATGTAGCCAAACTTTGAAGTTCATAAGAACTCCATGATGACATCATCCTAGAACACCTCAAATCCGGTGATTTCACGGTTAAAAGTTGAGATTCAAAGGTGAAAATGATGTAGAAGTGTGTGTTTATCACAGAAGTACAAGATTTAGGTTGAAAACTTACAAGAATCGAGAGAAATCGAGAGAATTAAGGGCTAAAGGTCGGCTGGTCGAACAAGGGAGCTGTCAGGTGGATATTTATAGGGTTTCCCAAAAAGGAAAGTGGGGAAGGTGGCTGGTCGATCGGGTGGCAGCCCGATCGAGTGGCAGCCCGATAGGATGGCAATCCGATCAGATGGCCACTCGATCGGTTGGCCACTCGATCCTAGTGTTTGGCGCGATGAGTTTTGCTGTTTTGATTCGCGTGTTGAGCGTTGCGATGCGATTCGAGAGAGCGATGCGATAGTATTACCCATTAGTTACCCAAATAACATAAATACTATATCTAACATACAATCACTATACTTAACTTGCGTTTAGCGTTTTCGATTCGATTGCGATGCGATAGAATTGCGATTTCGAATAACACTTCAACATAAACATAACATGCACAAGTAACACGTAAATAGCACACACACGTAAAACAATATCCAGAACACATAATTCGAGATGCGATTTCGATAGCGATTAGCGATAAATCGATTAAACATGCGATTAAATAGCTATTAAACCTCGATTATTAATAGATACTCCACATAAAACAACTAAAGCGATTAAATAAATAGATTCGATTACAAGTCAAAGAAGTCAAAACAGTAGTTAAGCAAGGAGTAACAGATCACAATTAGCAATCTTTTCTTCCTTTGACTTTAATCTTGACTTTGACTTTGACTTTCGAAACACGGGGTGTTACAAAAGGTCACAATGTTTTGTTTGAAGATTATATTTTCAATGAGCCCAAATACAATGAAGGTATATTCAAACAAAGGTTTCGTATGTCGAGATGTCTATCTTTTAAAAATAATGGTTTCCATAGAGGCAAATTTCGAGTGGTTTCGAGTGGGCGGATGAAAAAGAGGTTTACCTATAAAAAAATGCACATCCACCGTTAAACAACTTGCAACCAGTAATCCTCCAGACAATGCGATGTATATTTATATATGGCCAATAGGATTTCGCATGAATGTTTGTATTTTATTTTTTGTATCAGCGTGATTAGATTATATGGCGAAGAGTTTTTAAGAAGTCCGACAAGCCACGACACTGCATGCTTGTACCAAGCACACGAAGAGAGACGCCACCTTCCAGGTATGATAGGTAGCATTACTACACACATTTTAATTGGAAAACGTTTCCCAAGGAGTTGCGAGGAGATTATATGAGAGGTGACCGGTGACCACTAGGGATGTTCAAACTGCTCGACGATCGAGGATCGCTCGACGTTCGCTTGAAAAATGCCCGAAAAATGCTCGTTCGATTCCTGCTCAGTTTGTAAACGAGCCGCTCGGTTCGATTTGAAAATGAGCCAAGCATGAGCAAAGGTCCGCTCGCTCGTTGAGTGCTCTGTTTCACTCGAATTATTTTTATTAAATAATTAATATATACTACAGATTTATATATATATATATATATATATATATATATATATATATATATATATATATATATATATATATATATATATATACAGTTATATAGATAAGTAGCCGAAGAAAAATTAAAAGCTCAAGAAACATACTTAGCTCAATTCAATACTAAAACCTAACCCTAATTCCTAAAAATTCAAATCAGCAGTTTAAAAGAAACCTTTTGTTGGCGCTGTTCAACTCATACGGTCATACCAAATTAGCAGCTCAAAATTTCTCTAACTACTTATCTCGCCACTCCATCAACTGGTTCCTCACTAATTAAGTTAGGATTTGTTTTTGTTGAATGCAGCCTTGTAATAGTCTTGATTTCAGTTTTTTTGTGTTGCTGCACATGTTTTAGTTAATGTGCTGAGAAAAACAGAGCAAAAACGATCCGCTCGATTAAAATTCAAACAGAGCACGGGTATCACTTTTGTGCTCGGCTTTGTAAAATCGATCTGATTCGATCAGCTCGGTTGTAATTCAATCCGAGCATGAGAAGACCCTCGCTCGGATCAGATCGGCTCATGAATACCCCTAGTGACCACTGATATTCTACAATCATGCTAGAAGCGATTGCGTCACAAGATATGTGGTTCTGGCATGCCTTTTTTGGTCCGCCCGGATCAATGAAGGACATCAATGTTCTCCAACAATCTTCAGTTTTTACCAACCAACGAAATGATACCACGTCGTAGTATCCGTTTATTTTAAATGGGCACACATATAAACGTAGATACTACCTTACTAATGGTATCTACTCTAGTTGGTCAACGTTTGTGAAAGTGTAAAGCTATCCCACTGATCCGAAGGAGAAGAGATTCAAAGAGCGCAAGAGGCAACGATAAAGGATGCGGAGCACTCGTTTAGGGTACTAAAAAAGGAAATGGGGTATACTTAATCGATCATTGCAGGCTATATGACGGTAGATAAGAATATGAGCATTGTCTATGTGTGCATGATAATGTACAACATGATCTTGAAGGATGAGGGTCATGCAATATCACTAGTCTACATTAGAGATCCGCCCGTCGAACTAGTTTTTGACAAAAACGTCCTTACGGCTTCGACATGATCTCACGGAACACATTGCAAATCTAGATCCGCCCTACCTTGAGGAGTCGGACTTGAAGTAATTTATCTATGTTTTTATTCGTATTTCATGAGGTGTCAAATTTTTAGTTTTCGTGTTGTGTTGGATGTTTAATTATTGAGTAAACTGTCAAAATGGTCCCTAAGGTTTTGTCACTTTTGTCACTTTAGTCCAAAACATAAACCTTTTGAATCTGGGTCCATATGGTTTCAATTTTATTGTCATTTTCATTCAAAAGCAAAATCTGGTCATATTTTTCAGTTAACATTCAGTTTTTTTTTTGTCTCTTTCTTCCCTTTTAATGAAGGGTAAGATGGTCATATTTTTTAGTTTGTTATAATAAAAAGTTAAAAAACTATTTTGCCCTTCATTAAAAAAGACTAAAAAGTTGAATGTTAACTGAAAAATCTGACCAGATTTTGATTTTGGATAAAAATGTCAACAAAATTGAAATCACATGGATCCAAACTCAAAAGATTTGAGTTTTGGACTAATATGGCAGGGGCGACCCAGAGGGGGTGCCGGGTTGGAGACGGCTGCCCAATTTTTTTTTAATAAAGTTACGCTGTAGAACTTAAAATCATGGTTGCAAAAGTCGCTAGGCGCTCCCAAGTTGGTCTACCGGGGAGTTGAGAGTACTCGGCCTAGGCGGAGAGTACACGGGGAGTACTCGGACATGTTAAAATATAAAGAAATTACTTTTAGGAAATTAAATATATGTCAATTAACATAAATTTACTAATATCTATAACAAAATGTATGAAAATGATATTCATTCTTTAATATGATTGGCAAAGAAATTATGTCTTATTTTATTTTAAGTCAAACTCGGCCCGAGTTGACCTACTAGATTCGATTTTGGCCAATGTTGACAACGTTTGATCGATTCTAAGTAATTAGGCGGAGTTGAAGAAAGTCGCATCGGCAGCCTACCTTGTAGCGACTACTCGGGGAGTATTCGGCCTTGGAAACCTTATTTTACAACCATGCTTAAAATATATAAGTACTGAATTAGAAAATGACAAGATGAGGCCCATGGTCTGGTGGTTCCTATAATAAAAAGTTAAAAAAACTATTTTTCCCTTCATTAAAAAAGACCAAAAAGTTGAATGTTAACTGAAAAATCTGACCAGATTTTGATTTTGGATAAAAATGTCAACAAAATTGAAATCACATGGATCCAAACTCAAAAGATTTGAGTTTTGGACTAATATGGCAGGGGCGACCCAGAGGGGGTGCCGGGTTGGAGACGGCTACCCAATTTTTTTTAATAAAGTTACGCTGTAGAACTTAAAATCATGGTTGCAAAAGTCGTTAGGCGCTCCCAAGTTGGTCGACCGGGGAGTTGAGAGTACTCGGCCTAGGCGGAGAGTACACGGGGAGTACTCGGACATGTTAAAATATAAAGAAATTACTTTTAGGAAATTAAATATATGTCAATTAACATAAATTTACTAATATCTATAACAAAATGTTTGAAAATGATATTCATTCTTTAATATGATTGGCAAAGAAATTATGTCTTATTTTATTTTAAGTCAAACTCGGCCCGAGTTGACCTACTAGATTCGATTTTGGCCGATGTTGACAACGTTTGATCGATTCTAAGTAATTAGGCGGAGTTGAAGAAAGTCGCATCGGCAGCCTACCTTGTAGCGACTACTCGGGGAGTATTCGGCCTTGGAAACCTTATTTTACAACCATGCTTAAAATATATAAGTACTGAATTAGAAAATGACAAGATGAGGCCCATGGTCTAGTGGTTCCCGTGTCATTTTATTAGTAAATAGGTCTTGGGTTCTAATCTTGATAGGTTCATTTTTAGTTGATTTTTTTTTCTTTATGTTTGTTACCTATGCATTAAATGTAAATGACATTAATTAACTATTTTCGTGTTACAATAAATCAAAATGGAAATCGTAGTTATTTGTCAAATCTAGTTTAAAAATGTTTATATATGTTAATTTCTTAAAATATTATTCAATCTACAATTAGTTTTGTGTGTTCCATTTTTTATGAAAAAAGTATTATTTTATTTTTTTCTCTTTCAACTCTGTGTATTTTCTAAATAAAATTGGATAGGTTACGATGGTTTTACGTGATCGTAAAAAACGATTTTTAAAGTTACGACGTAACTATTTAATTTACTCTTACAACGTGTTTTCTTTCTATGTTTCGTTGTCCAAACGCGCGTGTGATGTGCTTTTTATCTACGTTTCCATCTAAAAAAACAACCCATAGCAACATGCGGGTGATTCCACAAATTTTTAATTCATCATATATTTAAAACTTTTTTTTATATTCTTTTTAAGAAGTTTATATTTTAGGGGCCCGTATTTTATCTTCGCACAGGGTCTACATATTTTCGAAAACGACCCTGTAATATGGCAAAAGTGACCAAACCTCCTCAGAGACCATTTTAGCAGTTTACTCTTAATTATTAAGAAATGTGTTGTTTTTATAATTTCTAGGAATAATTATTTATATTTGTAAATAACAAAAGAATGAAAGAGGTTAACCCGGTCTAAATGACCCAACTAAATAGGATAATCGATGATCAAGATGACGTGGCGCAAAAAGATCAATGGAATTCAGGGTAGAGGGTTAAGTGCCCCTCCCGCTTGAATATGTATTACCTACGTGTGAGATTCATAGTTTTTCAAAATATTTGCTTTTAAGTGTTTTAAACAACTTAATAGATTGATTAACACCGACAAGAACCTTCAAGTTGAGACGACACCGAAGGCATTTTGATTCGAATGTATATATGTACAACCAAAAAGAACACAAACAATGAAATATGTTTCATTGTTTCTATCTCCTTGACAACATCCTTTGAACAAGAAAAACTTTCCCAACTTTGTAACCATCACATTCTTTGCCTCTTTCCAAACATGTTCTGATTGTACAATGTGATCTTAAAATCCCATATATATACAGAGTTTAGCAAAAATAAAAAATGAAAAATAAACATATAATCATGGCTAAAACTCGAAGACCCTTGATAATATGTTGTGTTGTGACTGCTGTTCTTTTGATAATCATCATAGTCACTGCAATCACACTCTACTTCACTCTTTTCAAGCCCAAACAACCCAAAATCACGACTCAAAATCTCACACTCGAATCGTTTTCAACAAATGTTTTTGATCTTACAGATACAAATTTCACGTTAGGGATAACCGTCGGTATAGACAACCCAAATTATGGTGGATTTAAGTATGAAAACAGTACAAGCTATGTGACTTATCATGGAGATGTGGTGGCTGTGGCACCAGTGATGGCAGACACAATCCCGGCTCGAGGACAACACAGTGTTGGCACGACCGTGTTGGTGATCATTAAGAGTTTGGTTACAAATCCAAACTTTTCGAAGGATATGGCTTCTGATACTTTGAATTTTACTTCAACAACAACATTAAACGGGAAAGCAACAGCTTTGAAAATCTTCAAAAAGAAGGCTACAACTTATAGTTCTTGTGATATTTCTCTTCATGTTCTCGAAAGAAATGTAACTTCAGTTTGCAAATCAAAAGTTAAGTTTTAGAATTTTATTTCCGTAACATCGAGTTTCATGAGTGAAAATATTGTAATATATAGAGTGACTTTAAAAATAATTAAAATGTGACAAATATTGTAATATAGAGTGACTTTAAAAATAAGAATTATTAAAATATATAGAAATTAAAGAAATCACTTTTTAGCCGTTGAATGATACTTAGAGCATCTGTAGTGGGAGGGGAAGACCCTTAGGCGTTTTGCGCTATTTGACGGTCCAGTCAGCATGTAGCATGGTGAGACATTATGTTAAAAGATGTGTAGTTCAGCTTGAAATCTTGTTGAACGTTATATTATAATAGAATTATATAAAAAATAAAAATAAAAACTACAAAATATTATTGGCCAAAGATAAAGCTCAAGGCGTTAAAAAAAGCACCCTTCATCCATTTAAAAAAAACGTCACAAGAGGCGGTTACCGGGCGTTTTTTAGCAAAAAAAAAAAAAAAAAACCACTACTGTGTTCTTAAATATCGGATGATGGACCTCTTACTTCTTCTACCTTTCCACTTTGTAGTTCGCGACCACATGTTTTCTACTATTTCATCAAAAGCTAAAAAGTGAATTCTGATTATTTAATAAATTCTTATTTGAACTTGTATCGTAATTTTATCTCTTACTTCCATACTTAACTTGTATATATCATCACGACATTATTTTGAAGTCTCATATATGGTAGTTATTTTTCTAGGGTTAAGTTATTCTATCAATGGTTTTAACATACAAAATACCTTTAATGTTAAAAATGAAAGAGAAAAAAAAATTTGATTTTTTTTTCCGCATTGTATTAATCACATATTTGAGTCCTAGAATCCAAAAAAAATCATAATTTTACATTAGTAAAGTAGTTATGTAATTTTGTAGAGTAATTACTCTACAATATTTGATCTTTATAGTTACACTATGTTCCTAAGCTGTTATTGTATCTTGTGAAACAAAATAATTATCAAAATAGATATTCAGAGAAGAATTTTTATTATTATGAAATAGTTATAAATATGTCAATTTTTTTTATAAATAAATGAAGACACTCTTTGTATTTGGTGCATCTTGATAGAATTTGGAAACGCTACGCAGAGAGTTATGGCAACATATTTGTAAAAGAACATACGGAAAGGAGGCGATAAACGAGGGGCATGGCTCGTGTAGGTTTTAGACCGTGTTTAGCATGGTGCATAGGCAGTGTAGACTCTTGGTGGTGTGCTGGTACGATAGTGTTGATGCAACAAATAATAGACCGAAGATAGTAGCTTGGCTGGTTAGGCAAAAGGGTTGAAGGGTTCAATTTTTGCCTAACGCAGGTCGTGGGGTCCCCCCACGTTTGCAAGACGTGGAAGGAGGTTTACTAGATTAATTTTGTAGTTTGCTAAAGATCCTCCTTTGAAATGTGTTCAGATTCAGATGTGCAAGCAAAAGGAATGTGTGTGTTGAATGTGAGAGAAAGTATCTTGCATGAAGCAAGTACTCGTGATGTATGACCAAAGATTTCAGGAAATCCGGGCCTCCCAAGTCAGAGGTTTTTGGGAAATGAGCTCAAAGACTTCTGACTTTTATACATGTGTTTTATTGACAAAAGGCTTCAAGGGTTCAAAGCTTGAAGGCTTAAAGGGTTGGAGTCAGTTATTTTTTTAATTTTAAAAAACTGATAACTGATTTGATTGATGTGTGGTAGTTCATAGGGCGGCGGTTTTGAAGAGGGTAACTGTTTGCCATTATAACCTCTATTTTGGTTTTTCTTTTATTATTTGAAGATAATCATTCGATTATTTCATTACTTCTTCAAGTTCCCTCTACAATTCGTTTCCTTTCTTCAAGGTTAGTTCCGGCTTCTTTCTTATTTCCTTACTTACTTCATATTTTCTTGTAAAAATGGGTGCTCGTAAGGATTTGGCAAAGTCCTTTTCTCGATTAACCCAAGAAGAGGTAGAATTATTTTGTAAGAAATATGGTATTGGGAAAATATTTAAACCGACTGCTCCTACTTGTGATGTTCCGATTGACAAATGTCCGGCTGGTTTTATTGCTCTTTATTGTCGTCACTTTGAGTTTTCGAACCTCCGTTATCCGTTTTCCCTCTTTGTTCTGAATTTATTGGATTATTACAGAGTCTCCTTTGGTCAGATTCACCCAAAGGGCATGGCTAGGGTTTTGCATTTCGAAGTTTTATGCCGTGCCCTTAGTTATGATCCTTCACTTTTGCTTTTTCGCCTATTTTTCCGATTGGCTAAAAACAGTGATTGGTTCACCTTTGAAACATCCAAGGTTGATGCTTGTCTTATTTCGTCTATGGTTACAACACTCGGAACTTGGAAGGATCGTTTTTTCTGGGTTTCTGATTCTATTGTCCAATTCAAAATGGTGTGGAGGCACCCGGATGCCGTTCTCAATGAACCGGAACCCTCTGAATCTGAGTTGAATGACAATTTTCTCAAAGCCATCCGGGAGTGCCCTTCGAGGGTTCGTCCCTTCCCTGAACATTTATTAGTTTTGTTAGGGGTTAGTAATTTGTGGGAAAAGGCCGATCGGGATCCGGTTCTAATGAGGAGTGGCACGGGTATGCATTTTTCTTTTTTGCCCCCTTTGTGTTTTCCTTAATTTATGTCTTATGTGTTTTGTTTTGTTGCAGTCATGTCTGCTCTAGATTTCATCAAGAGTGACGACACTTCTGATGTTGCGTTTGAAGATGTTCCAGTTATTCCTGATGAGAATGTTGTAGTTAAGGGTGCTGAGCAAAGGTTTGAGGGTACTGGGTATGTTAGTGTCTCCAATGTGAAGGGTTTTTCCAAGCCTATTGCCTCCAAGGCTTCAACCCGTCGATCTACTCGCCGTTTACTCAAGGGTGCTACTCAATCCACTTCCGCTGAACCAGTGGAGTTGAGTGATGATATTGAAGCTTCTGGAGGTGAAGGTGTTGAAGTGGGTGTTTAGAAGGAAAAGAAGTTGGTTATTCATGGGAAGAATAAGACCCCAACTCAGAAGGTTATCTCTTCTCCTGTTCAAGGTTCTTCGAGAAGTGACGTTGAAGGGTTTGATCTGGATGAGGTGTATGTACCTAGTTGGTCGGTGAAGGTTGACGATAGTTTCAAGGATGTTGTTGTTTGCGAAGATGTATTGAGCCACATTGCTCCTCCTTCGGTTCATGATACCATTGCTGAGATGGATGATAATATATATTGTTGTCCCGCATGATTTTGAGCACTTGCAACCTTGCTGCCATGCTTCCTCAGGGAATTGCTCGTTTTCGTAAGAGGATGTAGGAATATGAAGAGTTTTCTAAGAAGAAAGATAAAATGAAATCTTCAATGGCTTAAATGAAGAAGGAGATTAGTGGTTTTGCTGAGAAGGAGGAGGCTTGGGCTAAAAAGGTTGGTGAACTAACTAAAAGACATGGGTGATCTTAAGAAAAGCTTCGAGGCTGATCGGTTGAAGCTTAAAGCTGATAGGGAAGCTTTGTCTGTTCAACAAAGGACTTTTGATGTAGAGAAGGAAGGGTTGAAGGCTGCGGTTGCTCAGACCACCGATGACAACCAATGGTTGATCGAGCAAGGCTTTCAACAGGGTGTCACCTACCTTCTCCACTCCAAGGAGTTCAATTCCGCACTTGGTGAAGTTTACACTAAATTACTTAACTTGGGGAAACATCAAGGCCTCGTTGCTGGTTATAAGCTTCATGAATCTGGCCATCCTTTGGAGAAGTCTCCCTTGTTTCGTCCTGAGGCTTTCGATGTTTTCAAGGGCTCCGTTGAACAGATGGAGAGGCTGACCTATCCATATATTCATCAAGTTTCTACCTGTTTTGGTAAGCCTCTTACTGTGTTGCAGGATTTGAAACTGGATGGCCTTAATGAGAAGGTCCGTGCTGAAGTCTTGGGTTCTCTTTTAAGGAAGAAATCCTACTCGGGAGATAGTGATGACACCCTTTCAGGTGGGCCGAATGCTTCAAAGGATGTAAGCTTGGAGGCTTCAACGGTAGGTGGTGATGGTGGTGTAAAAGCTAAGAAGTCAAAGAAAGCAAAGAGGGTCAAGGTAGAAGGTTCTGGGATTTCCAAGCCTTCTGATGATGCCTGATGGATATTTGTAGCTTTCTTAGCACTCTTGAAAACAATTTATGGTTTGTATGTTAACTTCAAACAATATTAGGTTTTGCAGGAACTCTTAAGGTTCCTGTTATGTGGTTATGTTTTAGGCCTGTATGGCCATTTGAACAATTTCTGAACTTACAAGTCACTAGGACTTGTCTTAACTTGTGTTTGTATGGTTGAAAGTCTTTCAAGGCTTTCTTTGTTATGATATCATGTTTAACTATTTTCTTTGTGTTGTGTTTTTATACTTGTGCCTATTTTGTTAAGGCAGCTTGGTTGGTTTTAATCCTACAAGGCTTTGAGTTGTCATATATATGGCTTGAAGCCTTGAAGGGTTCTAAATTTTGTGACATAGCATGGTTTGTATCTTTATAACTCTTCGTTTAAGCTGTTGCATCATTCTTTGGGTTATTTTTGTTTTCTTGTAACTTTGTCTTTGTCAAGTTTGCGTTGTCTTTATGTTTTTTATACCTTAAAAGGTTCAGTGCTGCAGTCACTTAGCCTTGGTATTTTTAACAAGAAGACATAGTACATATCCTATTTATTTTCTTGTTTTTGTTTGATTTCGTAAGCCTGTTTGTTGATTATTCTTCTAAGGCTTAAGGAACATTTGGTGTAGGCTGTTCAAACCCGTCTATGAGACAATTTTGTTTTTAATAATAAGTCTCATGGAGTTGTAGTGATTTAGGAACTCACCCCTTATATAGGTTCATTCAACCCTTGAACCTATTGAGCGATGTGGCCTGGGAGCTCATCCCCTTACATGGCCCTTGCCATGGAGTTTTTTGCTAGGTTCTCAACCTGATCTTAGGATAGAAAGACAAGTTTGATAAAACAACTTCATTAATTCAATAGATACTTGTTCTTACAAAAGGTGTTCGTAGTGTCATTCTCAAAATACAACTTGTAAAATACAAACCCATCTTTCCTGTTTAGACGTGGAACCTTTTCAAGGTCTTTCCGTTCCAATGCCTTGGAAGCCTTTTACCCTCTGAGTCTGCTAGCTTGTAAGATCCACCCTTATGTGCTTCAAGGATGGTATACGGACCTTTCCATTTTGGGCCAAGCTTTCCTTGGTTCTCTTTTTTGCTAGCTTCGTTGTTTCTAAGGACAAGATTTCCTGGATTGAAGCGTTCGTTCTTGACTCTCTTGTTGTAGTAGGCTTCCATTCATTGCTTGTACTTGGCTTCTTGAATTGCAGCTTGGTCCCTTGCTTCCTCTAGGAGTTGTAAGTTCAACATGGTCTCTTTTTGGTTTGTTTCGGGATCCATGTTGACAATTCGTTGCGTTACAACTCCTACTTCAGCGGGGATCACGGCTTCGGACCCAAATACCAAGCTATATGGTGTTCTTTTATGGCTTGTTTTTTCGGTTGTTCTTATGGCCCATAGAACACTAGGCAATTCCTCAAGCCAGTTGCTTTCGTACCTTCCCAATCTTGTTTTGATACCTTCCACTATGCTTCGATTCATCCTTTCAACCTGACCGTTTGATTGCGGGTAAGCCACTGAGCTGAAAACCTGGTTGATTCTGTATTCTTTGCACCAAACGCTGAAAGACTTTTCAGCAAATTGCTTTCCATTGTCAGTGACAAGTACTCCCGGCAATCCATAGCGGCAAATAATGTTCTCCCAAACAAAGTCAATGACCTGTTTGCCCGTGATCTTTGCAAGTGGTTTAACCTCAGGCCACTTGGTGAAATAATCTATGGCCACCAACAAGAACTTCACCCCACCTTTGCTTGGGGGAAACAGACCAACAATGTCCATTCCCCATTTATAGAATGGCCATGCTGAGGTTATTGGGACCAGATCATGCTTGGGACTTTTTGGGATTGGTGCATAAATTTGGCAGGCATCACATTTCCTTAATTGCTCAACGGTATCCCGGTGCATTGAGGGCCAAAAATACCCAAGGTTCATAAGTTTTGCAACCACCGACCTAGCTCCAAAATGAGCTCCGCATATACCTTCGTGAATTTCTTTGATCAAATACTGACTTTGCTCGGGACCCACACATCTTAGCAAGGGAGCAAGATAACGCTTTTTGTAAAGGGTTTCACCTTATAGTACATACTGCCTTGCCTTGATCTTAACCCTTTCAGCTTCTATTTGATCACTTGGCAATTCACCATTTTTAAGGAATTTCTTGATTGGAGTCATCAAATTTGGATCTTCCTCGGTGACTACGTCTTGAACTTCCAACTCATCGATTGATGGGTTTTTTTAACACTTCTACCAACACCTTCTTGGTAAGGTGGGCAAAGGTGAGAGATGCAAGCTTACTCAAGGCATCCGCTTTTTTGTTTTGGGATATTGGGATTTGCTTAACGTTGCATGCTTGGAAGGTACTCATCAGCTCCTTGGATTTTTCTTTGTATTTTTTCATGTTGGGCTCCTTTACAACGTAGCTATCATTCACTTGGCTCGAGACCAGTAACGAATCTGTGAATACTTCAAGCTTTTGGACCTTCATTTCTTTAGCCAGTCTTAAGCCGGCGATCTGTGCCTCGTATTTAGCCTCGTTGTTAGTGGTCTAAAAATCAAAACGGAGAGCATAGGTGAATTCCAACCCTTCAGGGTTTATCAAAATGAGCCCAGTCCCTGACCCTTCAACGCTTGAAGCCCCATCGGTGAAAAGCTTCCAGGCTTCAAGGTCTGAAGGTTCATTGGTGGCGGCGTTCACTTCAGTGACTGTTTGCTTTGGGACTTCTACAATGAAATCTGCCAAGACTTGGGCTTTGATAGCTTTTCTTGGGACGTAGGTGATGTTATGCTCACCTAGTTCTACTGCCCATTTGGTTAGTCGTCCCGAGTTTTCTGGTTTTTCAAGCACACTCTTATTAGGTTGGTCAGTGACTACTTGCATAGGGTGTGCTTGGAAATACCTTCGAAGCCTTATAGCTGTTTGAACTAGGGCTAGGGCGAGTTTTTCAAGAGGATGATATTTGGTTTCAGCCAATTTTAGAGTTTTGCTAAATAAATAAACAGGTACCTGGACCTTGTCTCGCTCGATGGTGAGGACCGTTCTTATGCCCTCCTCAGCAACTGAAAGGTACACCGAGATTAACTCTCCCGTTTCTGGAGCTGCAATGTTAGGTAAGGAAGCGAGATGTTGTTTCATCTGGTTGAAGGCTTCTTCAGCCTCCTCAATCCATTTGAAGTCCTTCTTATCAGAGCAGTTCTTGAGCGTTTTGTAAAAGGGCAAAGACCTTTCAGCCAACTTGGAGGTAAAACGCTTCAAGGTGCAAGCTTCCCATTTAAGCTCTCAACCTCTTTCTTGCTTCTTGGTGGTTTAGTTTCCAGAACAGCTTTCACCTTATTCGGATTGGCTTTGATGCTTTGTTTTCCCACAATGTACCCAAGGAATTTACCTTCCTCAAACCCAAAAGAGCATTTCTCTGGGTTGAGTTTCATATTGACATTCCTTAGATTCTTGAAGGTTTCTTGGATGTCATAGAGCATTTGATACTCCGTCTTGCTTTTAATCACCAAGTCGTCGACATATGCCTCCATGTTTTTACCAATTTGACTTGCAAAGGCTTTGTCAACTAGGCGTTGATAGGTTGCTCCAGCGTTCTTGAGGCTAAAAGGCATCTTTTGGTAACAGAAGATCCCTTTGTCCGTATGAAAGGCTGTATTTTCTTCATCCTCTTCCTTCATGAGGATTTGATGGTAACCTTTGTAGGCATCGAGAAAGCATTTGAACGGGTAACCCATAAGGGAGTCGACCTTGAGATTAATTTCTGGTAACGGGTAGCAATCTTTAGGACAAGCCTTGTTAAGATCCTTGAAATCTATGCACATTCTCCACGAATTGTCTGGCTTTCGGACCATCACCGGGTTTGCAACCCAGGATTGATATTTGACCTCGCGGAGAATGCCAGCTGACACAAGCTTTTCAACCTCTTGGCATGCAGCCAAGCTTCTTTCGGGTGGTAGACTTTGCTTCATCTGGACGACAGGCTTGACATTGGGTGGTATCTTCAATTCATGTTCAGCGATGCTCCGAGGGATGCCTGTCATATCTTTCAGGCACCAAGCGAAGACATCACTGTAATGTGTTAACAACTTTTCAAGATACGAGAGGGTCGCTTGTGAAAGGCTTGGATTGACCCTTATCCTCTGTTCAGGGTACTTAGGATTTATCATTAGCCTTTGTTTGTCTTCTTCACTTTTAGAACTTTCACCTTCAATCATGTAGGCCTCCTGAGAAGGTTGAAGGGTTGCTATTCCCCTCTCGGTGGGAAATTTGACAGTGCCATGACCAACGGACATAGCCATATAAAATGCACACTGTCCTGGCCTTCCGATGATCACGTCGTAGCTTGAAGGTATATTGATAACCACGAAAGTGAGTGGCTGGACTCTCTCCTTCTAACCTTCGCTGAAACTAACATCAAGTGTCAGTTGCCCTAAAGGCTTGAGGGGTATATCAGCAATACCTTTTATGGAGGTTCCAGAGGGTTGAAGCCTTGAACGTTCTTCATTGCTTAGACGGTTAAAGAACTTCCTAAACATGATTTCAGTGGCAGCACCAGTGTCTATGTAGGCTTTACTTGTGTGCAACGTTCCCATAGTTGCCTCAACCACAAGAGGGCTTGAAAGAGGGTCTTTCTCAGTTGGGGGGAAACAAACACACTGAACCTCCCAAGCTTCCAACCGCTGCCTTTTGTGCGGAACCCTTCCATCGAAATCTACCATATTGACTTCCTTTCCCTTTCCTTCAGCCATTTTGTCCCTTACTCCTTTAACCAAGTGAGCAAGTTCCCCAGACTTGACGGCTTCTTCGATCCACTTTTTAAGTTGGAAGCAATCGTTTGTATGGTGTCCCTTTTCTTCATGAAATTCACAATATTGTGTGGAGTTTTCATTCTTCCTGCTTTTGGGGAGAGGCCTAGGAGGCCAAAAGTTTTGCTTGACTTCTTTTGTTGCAAGGATTTCTTGAGGAGTCTTTGTGAGGGGTGTGAAACTTATGCTTTTCTCCCTGGTGGAAGGATTTCGACCTTCAGGCCTTCGATTGTCTGAACCCTTTTGGCGTCTGTCATAGGAGTTAAAGTTCCCCCTTTTTCTTGGCTGGGCTGTTGCTTCGCCAACTTGGTCCTCTTTTTCTTTGCTCTTTAATATCTACTACCTCCTCTCCCCGGATATGGGCTTCAGCTCTTTCGAGAGCTTCTTCTAAGGTCTTGGGCAGGGATTTGTTGAAATCTCTTGTGAGATAGTTTGAGGTGATGGCATTCATAAAACTAGCCACCCTCATTTTTTCGTCTGCCCCTACATATGTTAGTCCTTCCTTCTTGTATCGTTCGATAAACTCTCGAAGACTTTCATCATCTCGTTGTTTTATCTGAAAGATCACTGTTGCGTCTTTGACATATCGTCTTTGTTGGGAGAAATTGGTCAAGAATCCCTTGCTCAGGTCATTGAAGCTTCGAATGCTTCGAGCAGGTAAATCATTGAACCAAATTCTGGCTGATCCGACAAGAGTTTGCATGAACATTAGACAACATTCCGCGTTTGACCATTTCTCAATCCTTGCTGCACCAGTGAAGATCTGAAGATGGTCCTCGGGATCTTCAGTCCCATCATATGTTTTGATGTGGGATGGCATCTTGATCTTTGCCTGAAAATCATAATCGGCTATTTGCTGTGAAAAGCATGAGAGGTTACTTGGCTTTTAAGGTTTGGCCAAGTCTTCTTCAACCCTTGCACCCGTGTTGTTGCCATTGTTACCGTTCCCTTGAGTGGCCAGCACCTGATTGGCAAAATACTTCCATGGGAAGTTGGCCATCATCTGGGGCATAAGGTTGAAGCCTTGAAGGCTTCTGGGTGCAACAGGGTAACTAACTCCCAAAGGGGTGCTCATTACAGCGCTTCGTGCCAAGGGGAGCACGGACAAAGCCTGTTTCCATGAAGTTGTTGTAGAAGCTGGAAGGCTTCTCACTGGGGATTGTAGGAGCTGGTTAAGGGTCAGCTCATGGCCTAGAGGAGCACCATTCGTCGCTGGTTGGGACGAGGAGATATGATATGTTGTAGGATTCGGCATTGCGGACAGATACGGGTTAGGGTTTGGGTTTGGAGGATGACTGGGACCAGCCTCATCCCTTGATGCAAAAGGAGGGATAGGAGGCCCAGGAGATAGTGTTGGTTCTGGCTCATCATAGTCTAGATGAATCCTTGCTCCTTTGTTCCTTTCCCTACTCACATATTGGTTGAGAAGAGACCTCAACTCAAGAAAATTGTTGGCAACCCCCTCAGGGGTAAGTTCAACACGTGGTGGGGTACTAGAGACACCAACATTAGGGGAAGGGACTCCGGATCTGGACGTAGTTGGAGTGTTGAAAGTGAGAAACTCGGGAGTGCTCCCCGAAGTTGAGAAAGAAGTTGGTATAGCCACTTGAGCTTGGCTAGTACCCGGGGTAGAGGTGTTTGGAACCTGATTTACTTCTCCCGGGGATCCACTTTCTGACATGGTAGTTTCAAGAGAAAATAGCTACAATACTAGGTCTTTTTGAGGAGAAATAGTGGCGTAGCCCCACGGTGGGCGCCAACTTATTGATGCAACAAATAATAGGCCGAAGATAGTAGCTTGGCTGGTTAGGCAAAAGGGTTGAAGGGTTCAATTTTTGCCTAACGCAGGTCGTGGGGTCCCCCCACGTTTGCAAGACGTGGAAGGAGGTTCACTAGATTAATTTTGTAGTTTGCTAAAGATCCTCCTCTGAAATGTGTTCAGATTCGGATGTGCAAGCAAAAGGAATGTGTGTGTTGAATGTGAGAGAAAGTATCTTGCATGAAGCAAGTACTCGTGATGTATGACCAGAGATTTCAGGAAATCCGGGCTGGCCAAGAAATATATGTTCCTCAGTAAATGAAGTGTCTAATTTATAGGAGAAGACATCACTCAAAGAGGGGGTTTTGCCCTTTTTGGGGGTTGAAGGCTTTGACCTGCGGGTAAAAGAGTGTGTTCTGTGGATCCATGTTGCTTTTGCGGCTGGTGAGTTGGTGAAGCAATCCGGAGATGTGACCATTTACTGTTCCCGTATTGCTTTACTTCATCTCCTCAGCTTTTCAACCTTTGAACCGTTTAACCCTTTGAGCATTCATGTATTTAGGTTATTTTATTTAGTCTTGGGCTACCCCGTCATCAGATAGCAACAACGCAAGAAAGTGAAAACTATGAGATCAAGAGGAGGAGAGTGAGTCATATAAAATGATCATGAGATTTATCTTTAGTTGGGAGGATATTCGATGGTATAAAAATTGAGGCCACTTACTGGCATTTTAAAACTGGTTGGTGGTTTCCAATGGTGTAGGCTATCACTAGGTGTCCCCCACTGATCGTTCCCAAAGCCAACATAAGAGAGGTATATCACGTGTCCCCGAGTAAATCGGCGATAAAGTTGCTTAGTAACACTAATACTCATCAATAAGACTATAGTATGCAGAAACTACTAATTACCGGTAGGAACCACCAATGAAAGTTGTTGTAGAGTCGTTTTATTATTGTTGTTGCTATTTTGGTTATCATGATTGTAGTCGTCATTGTTTTTGTTATTAGAAATTCGGATTGTTACATGCACTATCAAAACTTTTCGAGCTGTAATAGGGTTACTTACACGCCTTGATCAGATGAGTGTCGTTATCAAGGTTAGGATCTGATCCAATACATTGTCCGTACATGTGATCATAGCCTGCCCTGAAGGTGGGCGGGGAGGACAACCAGCTAGGGCACACTATTTTTTTAAAAAACTCTGATATGTAAATGTAAAAATAAATAAATTAATATGGTATACCCATACAAAAACCAACATAGGCCCACTTATAAAACTATTTTTATGATTTAGACCTTAAGTGAGCCTAATACCCAGTTTCGTTAAGGCCTAAGGACACTTTTTCGAGCCCGAACAGGATACATGAATTCTTAGAGCCGGCCCTGCATGTGATGTTAATTAATAGGGAATTTTCCTTTATTGAGGGACTAACGTATAACGAGACACCCGAAAGCTTCCTTTTATCTCCAAGATAGCTTTGGCCACTAACCTTATGTGAATTGCAGTTTCACATGCTATTACATTTTGGGTTATTGATGTATTAGAAATCCTCCCATTAGGAACCCTAATTGTATTATGAAAGAATTAGGAAATGGTAGATAGCTTCGCTTCCTAAGCTACAAATAATGTCACTCTTTACTAAGATCTCACTGGTTTAGTTCGCTCGTATATGTTTTGTAATGTTTCGTTTTATCAACCATTGACAAAAAAAATGTTCAGTCAGGGTTTAATGCCTTAAGGGATGTTGTTACTCTTCAATGTGCTAGTCGTTTTAGTGCTTTTCAAGTTTTGGATTGAAATTGTCTTTATGGCTGACTTATTTACATACATTAACGATTATACATGTTTTTGGTGATCATTTGTCCGGATTCCAAGTGAGATTGGAAAACTAAGGTATTCGAGTAGCTAGAATTGACAAATATATTTATACGTTGTGTGTACCCACGCCCTTTGTACTATAAGGCTCTAACCCGTTTTGATGAATATTTTAATAAAAGGATGATTTGTTCCATATTTTTTTTGTACTTATGTAGAGTTTACACATCCAAGTTAACCGATAACTCTAATGAACCGACATAACGAATTATTACACGTGATTTACATTTTTAAATGTTAAAGTTTCTAAACTCGAAAGCTTTGCCATGCACGATCATGCTTCAATCTTCCCGTGGATGATCTCCAAGGAGATAGCAAATTAGTCGTGTTCGGTTCTTTGCGCGCTCGGTCATCCGTCTGATTCAAGCCTTAGCAAATGCCTATGATAAACACTAAAAATAACTAGCATTTAAGTCAAATGGTCAAACGTATTTTAAATAATGGGCAAGACCATCAGGCTGAAAAAGGGTGCCCCCGCGTGTTGCAGAGGGGCTACCCAACTCCCTCGGGTGGCGCGGGGAGCACCATTTTGACTTTCTTTGACCAGGCGTCCACGCACATCACGGAGGGGTCTTGTGTCTGCTCTGTGTGATGTGGGTGGGAGAGTTTCTAGAAAGTTTACAATGCTGGCAGTTTTTACCCCTGCCCAGAATTTTGCCAAGTTTTTATTATATTCAAAACCAACTTAACTCAAGTTCAGGTTTTACCATTTTTACCACCCCCTCCCCCCCCCCCCCGAAACCGAATTCTTTATCTTTTCAAATCACTCATTCGGTTTAAAATTAATTACCCAACAACCCGTTAAGAGGCATTTCGAATTCTAGTTCATGTCTCCTACTTTCTTATGTAGCAGAATGATCAACTCTATCAAGGAACTCATTTTTTACTCTACCTTAGAGGTAGTTTTCCCGAACCATTATCCGAGGGCATTTTATCAAATTTCGCCCTTTTTCAAACCTGAAAACTTTTATAAGTTTAAATGAAAACCAGCGACACATTTAGCTCGTTATCCCATCTTGATTTATTATGTCCCTAAGGACAAAATTTTTTCCAATTGTTTAGTAGTTTTAAACCGATTTAGCCATAATTTCGCATCATAGACATGTTCTTGGCTTTAAAGGTTGTTTTCCAAAATACTAGGTATATCTCACTTGAGTTAATCAATTACCCAAATCTGACCCAACCAATCTTTGGTCGGGCCATATGCCCTTGTCGAAAGTATAATCGTTTACACACACCTGGCGCGGGTCAAAACATTGACCTGTTATCAATACCTTGTGATTCCTTATTACTAATTCATGGCAATACGTGACCGTACACTATGCTTACCTGTAAGCACAAGACTTAACTAGACAAAGCATTAAATATCATATTCAAATGGTGAAAACATCATCATTTGACCTGTTTGACCCGATTGTCCATTTAACTTATTCTTAGCTTACTCTTTTGGTGTCTCAACCTAACCAAGTACTATCTATTGCTAAAAAGGTGCTTATGGTTGACACCAAAGGGTCCAATTTTTCAAAATTCCTTATTTGATCACTAATATGTGATTACTTGCCCTTTTTACTCGTTTGGCCCGTAATGGTTCACACCATAGGGTCTTATTTCTATAAATTTATTGGTCTATCACCAAAATACGTTAGTGACCATTTTAGTTGTTAGGCCCGTTTTGGTTTACACTGTTGGTGCATTAGATGTCTGTTAACTTTGTCTTGTATCGAGTCATGTATAGATCAGGGCACGGAAATCAAGAAAACAGTATTGGAGGGTAATTCCGCTTGAAATGGACATATATCATTTCAAACGGAATTAAGGTTTCAAGCGAGATTAGGTAATTCCGCACGGAATTAACAAATTCCGTTTGAACTTGAAATTCCGCATTAAACGATTTCAGGCGGAATTAAACGCCTATATATATCTGATGTGTGCATGTCATTTAAAACGTAATTATATGTGTGTGTTTGAGAGCCGAGGTGCTGCCGAATTGTTATCAAATCTGTAAAAGCTCAGGAAAGCAGTAATAGATAAAGATTAGAAAGTATCAAGCTGTGTTGACATCATTTACATTGATTCCGCCTTTGTTTTTGATGATGAACTACTCAGATTGACTCGTTAGGGTTACACGACGATCCAACAAGTGGTATCAGAGCGCAGGACGAGGAGTTCATACCAAATCAGCTTGTTTTCACCAGATTCTTTCACTTCTACACCTTCTTTTCTTATTTGAACGAAATTTAACGGTTGAAATGGCTTAAAACTCACATATATCAAGCGAAATATAGTTTTAATCAATCCTTGAAAGAATTGGACTTTAAATCAAAAAAATTCTGATAAAAATGGTAATTCCGTTTGAAAATCTGTTCGAACTTGCTGACATCATCCTAATCCCTTTGAAAATATAAGTGTAATTCCAAACGGAATTACGGAATTACATATTTGGTCTAATTCCGCTTGAAAAGTGCAGAACATTTCAAACGAAATCTAATTTCGTTTGAAATATTCAAACGAAATTACTGATTCCGCTTCAAAGCAGCTAATTCCGTTTGAGTTGACTTAATTCCATTTGAAATACCTTATTTCCGTTTGAATTGGTATTCCACGTGAACTGGTAATCTCGTTTGAAAGTTAATATCGTTTGAAAAGCGTTATTCCGTTTGGAAAAGTTAATTTCGTTTGAAGCAATTCCGCTTAACTGATTACGATTGGAAATATTTTTCAAAATTTCAAAAAAATTTCTAAGTGTTTGTTGATTGTTTCAGGTACTTGAAAGATGGATGAGTTTATGAATCCGTTCTGTGATGTTTTTGCTTTCACAGGAAACAACCACTACAAGAAATTGGGGTGTTTACCCACACATAATTTACCTACACATGTAAATGTGTGGGTATTTACCTACACATGTTTGTATATGTGTGTGTAATAGTTGATGATATATTTTCATAATAATTAACACTTAATATGTGTTGGTAATACATTTTAGGCACACTTGGTGTTGGTGGGAAAATTTCCCCCCCAAAATTGCCTACACATGTAGCAAATTTTCGTCATGTGTAGCTAAATTATCTACGCATATGTAAAAAAATTAATATATATGTAGGTAAATGATTATGTTTACCAACACATAAGAATTTAAAAAAAAATATGTAGATAAACTAAGTTAATATATACTTTTTTTATTTTTGAAAATGACGTGGCAAATTAAATACCTACACATGAGTAAAAATGTACAATATATGTAGATATTACATACCTATAAAGTAAGTAAATATATATTTTTATATGATGTGACAAAACAAATATCTACACATATTTAAAAATGTACAATATGTGTAGATATTGAATACGTATAAAATAAATAATTAATTTTTTTAAGATGACGTGGTAAAAAATACCTACACATATTTAGAAATGTACAATATGTGTAGATATTGGACACATAAAAAATAGGGTCATTTACATATATCCTCTTATTAAAGTCACTTATTATATATTTACCTAAGGATTAGGATCAAATACAAAGGATCCTAATTGTAAGAAGGGTACAAAGGCTCCTAAAAAACCCACTACATCCCACCCCACCCCACCCACCCATCCCCCCCAATCACCCACCTCCAAAATTTTATTATTTATTTATTTATTTATTTTTTTGCCGAGGGGGTGGGGGTTTAGGTTTTTGGGTGGTGGTGGGGATGTGTGTTTAGTTTTTTTTTTATATTTTTTTTTGGGGGGGGGGGTAGGTTTTTTGGGGGTTTTTTTTGGTAAGGTATAGTTTTTTTTTCTTTGCCGGGGGGTAGGGGTGGGGGGGGGGTTAGGTTTTTTTTGAGGGGGGTGGGGTGTGGGATGGGGGGTTAGGTTTTTTTGGGGGTTTTTTGGTGAGGTATAGTTTTTTTTTTTTTTTTTTTTTTTTTTGCTAGGTGGGGGGTTTAGGTTTTTTGGTGGTGGTGGGGTGGGGGTGGGTGTTTAGGCTTTGGGTGGTGATGTAGTGAGTTTAATTTTAGGTTATTGGACACTTGTCACTCTATAAATCCTTCTTACACTTCTTACAATTAGGAGCCTTTGCAGAATAACTTGACCCATTTACCCAATCTTTAAAATCAATTACATATTTTCCCTCCCCAACCCAATGTTTTAAAAACTGGTAAATACCGGCCGGTAATACCGGTATTACCGTTTTCGGATGTAAATCCTGTCTGAAACACCCAGACAAGAAGAAGAAACGACATAGACTTTGTACCGCCGGTAAAACCCGATATACCGGTTTGAACCGTATACCGGTACCGTCTCAAGTCTGTTTTTGGGTTAGGATTTACTTTTTATCGTCCCATCTCCATGTTTACTTTTAGCTTTAACCTAACAACTTTTAGTATTTTATATCTATCGATCAAAATTCAAAACTTGCTTCATCACTACATCATTCGTGACTTGTTCCAGACTTCCATCACCCAATCGTTCGTTCCAGATTTCCATTTTAATCCAATTTTGGATTATTCTTTAAGTTAATGCTGTAATTTATTAAATAATACAATTAACTAGTCAACCCGATTGAACCGCCCGACACAACTCGGTTCAACCGGCTAAACCATTTTGTGCCTAATCCGGTATGATTAAAAAACCGGATTTTAAAACATTGCACTAACCTATATATATTACATATATCCCCTCCTTAATCTATACTATCTATACTATATATATAATGCATATCTGAAGGGCAGAAATGGTCATTTGCCACTTTTTCAACATTTACAAGTTTTAATGCATGGGTTACAACTCATAAGACCACCCGTAGTGGTGAACAAAAATAATGCCCCCACCATGGGGCATTATCCGACACGTGGCATCCTAGTCAACGTTGGGCATTATAGCAAAAATGGCGTAGTGGGGCATTATTCCAATAACGCCCCTTCCATTTATTTAAAAAAAAAAGGAAACAAATGGTGATTGGCTGGTCAAACACATGGTCAGAGGGGCAACCATTCCACAAAACAAAATGAGCGTTTTAAAAAAAACGCCAACAACAAATTTGAACAAAAAAAACGCCCGGAAACGCCGGGTGTAATGGGGTCCGGGGCGTTTTCCGGCGTTTTTTTTTTTATTTTTTTTTACAAAAAACGCCCCACTACGGGTGGCCTAATGCACAAGCTACAACACATTAAAGCTATAATCATAAAGCTCTAAAATACACCCAATAGAAATGCATCACACGGATCGTGATCTAAACCGTGTATTCAAATCCCCATCCACGCTTTGAAACACAATCCTGACCCTCAATTTCAAAACCCTCAAATTTCAAACGCCTTGAGGTTATCTTTTGCCCAAGGATATACACGACATAAACACTTTCTAAATTGCAGGTCCTTTTCTAAATTGCAGATCCTAAATTGTGCAATCTAAAAGCTTTTTCCCAAACATGTGGCTCATTTGAATTCAAATCCACCTTCATCCCTTCCGCGTTGGTATATATATATATATATAGAGAGAGAGAGAGAGAGAAGGAGAGAGTTGGAAACCAAAGTCATCGGTTAGGGTTTCGCTCTCACTCGACGAATACGGTGGTGTTTCTTAAGTCTGGTGCTCGGAGCCCTAGCCGATTCCGGCGGCAGTGGTGGTGGTGCTGGCCGCCTATTGATTCAAGGTAAGTGACAGTCATGCACAACAGATTTGATGCTTCAAATTTTTCTGATGTACCCATTGAAGTTAACTTCAGGAAGCTACTGCCGAAAAGTTATATGAACAAGTCCCTGCCAATGATGGGTTGATGGTTTTTGGTTAGTATTACAAACTCTGTTTCTATCTTTTTTATTTCTATTTTAAATGAAAATTTGAAGATTTGCTTTTGATCTTTGTTTTTTGCCATGGGGTTCATACCAAGTTAATGATTATTGTAATATAAGAGGTGAGTCTTTTTATTTTTGTAACCAGCCTAATAGGAGCACAGGTTTGATGTTGTTTGGTCAAATCTATGTATAGTTTTGATGAAAATTGTAGATACTTAGAAGTAATGTTATACGTTAACTGTATATTGGTGTTCGAGACACCTTCTCTCAGATGGTTAACATGGTGGGGGATGGAGATGACTCTTTCAGGCACCTTCCCTCTGATGTAACAGGGATGGGACGCACTTTCGGCATATTTTATATTGGTTGAGGGGAGGTTATTATCTTGAGAGTGAGCCTTGTGTTGCGTGTAGCTGCCTTGAGCTTCCTTACAGTAAAATGAAGTTGGAAAGTTTGAAATCAGAGACGAAGTTCACTGATAAACGCATAATAGTGAAGTGCACAGGGAGCTACACCATTCAGAGTGTGACTATGAATGTTCATGATGCTCGCAAGTCGAATTCAGTGAAGGCATTGATCTGTTAGCGGAAGCAAGTCTGTGCCAGAAGCATCAGAGAAGAACTAGGATGGTTCTCAAAAGACTCACGATATTCAGTTGTTAAGCTACTCAGAGTGGAAATTGTTCAGGTGCGATAGCAGGTGCTGTGCGCAAGTGTGGCGGGTTGGAAATTTTATTGGAAATTGTTCAGGTGTGTATCTAATTATTTAACATTCTCTTTATTCTCTATTGCTGCATGATATTTATGTTGGATTGCATTCTATATTGCTTCTCACATTGCAGCGTTCACGAGATGATTTGAAGTCAAACCAGGAGCAAGTGGTTAGCTGTTTTGAATCTTCTAATGCACTGCTGTAAAATAAGGGAAAACAGGAGGGCCTTGTTGAGGCTTGGAGCTTTAAGTTTACTTCTAGAAATCGCACGTCGTGCGTTTCCTGTTGACGCCATTGAGCCAGCTGAAGGCATTCTTTTAATCGTTGAGAGTTTGACAATGGAAGCTAACGAGAGGATAAATGAGGATGAAAAAATGGATACTGACTTAACGCGCACTAAGGTTATCAAATGTGTGCTAATCTTTGCTGTGCTAAACTTACAAGGAAAAAATCTATTATTTTCAATCTATAATATTCATTTTTAGTTATAATGTCTTATTAACTCAACTAGAAAGGGAAGAGTGTAATGCTTATATCATTATCATTTTTTAAAGATATAGAATCATGTTTTAAGTGTTTTCAATGGGTATAATTTACCTCTTTTCTTTCCAGCGTGTCGGTTTTTCGGAAAGTTAATCTGCGACATCAGTGAGTTTTAACTTAAAGTGTTAAATCGTTACATTGGTAAGTTAATCAGAAAACTTGGGTTTGTATCTCAGTTAAAAGTGTTCAAATGGGTCAACTAATAATATATATTTTATTTTGTAGGATTATTTTGACGATTCGTTTGAAGACCCGAGATTCATGTAACGACTCTACCGAGCTGTGGATAAGAAGAAGGGATAAAAAAAGCAACGAAAATGACACGGACTGGGTAGATTAATGATGTATTTGCTTAGAATTTAAGGGTTTCATGTATTAATCAAATTGGTACTTTGTTTCACGTATTAATCAATGGTGACGTTTGTAACATTATGTATGATTATATTGCCTTTTAGTTTACATTTGTTTCAACACATGTTAAGATCAATACCAACACATCTTCAACATTTACCTACACATAATATTACTTTTACCTACATATAAGATTACTTTTACCTACACATATATTCATGCCACGTCATCCGCCACGTCGGATGCCATGTCACCTGCCACGTCAGATGCCACATCACCTGCCACGTCGGATGCCACATCACTTGCCACGTCAGATGCTACGTCACCTGCCACGTCAGATGCCTTCTAAAAAAATTGTGGTACTTTTAACCACACATATAAATGCCTTTTAGCCACACATATATGTGTAGGTATAGCTTGCTATATACCTACACATAACTTATGTGTGGGTAATGGCCTATATCCACAGTCATGAGTCTACACATCATTACACTTAATTTATGTGTAGGTAAAGACAACTACCAACACACTATATGCTTTTTCCCACACATACTTTGTGTTGGTAAAGCACCAAATTTCTTGTAGTGAACAGAGATGATACTTCAAACAACACAAATGAGAATGCTTCTAATCCGAGTCCGAAGAAAACTCTTTCTGATGCATTAAGTGTTGAGAGTGCTTATGGGACGTACATCAAACCTCCCAAGCTGATGGCGATTGAAGATTACAATAAATGGGCTATAAAGTTTGAAGAATGGTTAAAAGCGTTTGCATATCCAAGTTGGAGAATGTTCAAAAATGGCTTCGTTATGGGAAGATCAGATTTTGAAAATTTGATAGAAACTGAGGAGATAGAAAGATATGTTGCTGAATAAAAGTGCATTGGGTTAATTCATCAGTCTGTGAGAGACGACATAATAGCATTGATTGAGTACACAAATTCGAAAGATCTATGGGAGAAACTGAGAGTGAAATGTGTGTGTAGTGCTGAAATAGTTAAAAACAAAAAGAAATTGTTAAGAAAAGAGTTTGATCTTTTTGGTTGTTTGAAAAATGAGTTTGTTTCTAAGATGATTGAAAGATTCGGACATCTGAAAATGGAGCTGGCAAGACATGGAATCATTTATTCTCATGAAGAACTGGTTGATAAGCTATTTGATTCTTTGCCGGATGAACAAGACTGGCAATACTTTGCATTGATGTTGAAGAATACAATCGAGTCGGAGAAGCTAACAGTTGATCTGTTAATTGAAAGACTGGAGAGTCATGAGCTGGAGATCAAGAAATCTTTCAAAGTCAATCATTCTTCATATCAACAGAATGTTGGTTTATATTACAGAGGAGATGGAATTTCAAGACAAATCAGCTGAAGGTTCTTACAAGACAAATCAAGAAAGTCCGAGCAGTGGTTTTCATAGTGGTTCATCATCAACAACTCCAAGCCAATCTATTCCGAAGAATCTATTCCAGTGTAATTTGCTGTGGATCTAAAGAATGCACAAAACTTCAGTGAGTGTAGGATCGTTTGCTGACCCGAATGAGTCGTTCAGAGGTTGTCTCTTGCGTTTCAGATGCAGAATAATAAGAAATGCAAGTAGAAGTAGCTTGTTCTTCTTCCTAACTGCTTGTTTTATTGATTTGAAACGATTTACAGCTCGATCTTCACACCGGCAGAGCTTCGGTGTGGAATTTCACATACATCTTATGAGATCCGCCCTAATGACCCCTATATATAGAGTTTCTGGTTCGCTTATGTGTCACATAACCATAAAAGCGGACCAGACATGTACATATAAGCTGACCAGACTGACAAATAAGCGGACCAGACATGTACACATAAGCTGACCAGACTGACAAATAAGCGGACCAGACATGTACACATAAGCGGACCAGACATGTCCATATAAGCGGACCAGACATGTCCATATAAGCGGACCAGACATGTCCATATAAGCGGACCAGACATGTAACACCTATACAGACTCCTGTTTTCTCGTAAAACGTGCCCTATGCTATACAATACGACATAAGACCTGATCCTAGACACCTAGACGGAATCAACAGATGTAGTGCACCAACAGACTCCCCCTCAGATGTTGATGGAGTCGCCAATACACCCTGACTGCAAAACCGTGTCTTCTCATCTTCAATCTAGATCAGTCTCTGGGCTTTTTCTTCTTTCAATCTTCAGACTCCCCTTCTCGATTTACTGGCATTCTTTTGTTCTTCAGTAACATCTTCAGGATCGTTGTCTGATCTACACAGGCTTTCAGAATTGATTTCCAGGATCGAAACTTGGCTCTCTTCCAACAGAGATTTTCAGAATATCGAAACCTGGCTACCTGCACAATCTTAACCCAGACATAAATTTTCTAATTTTATCACATATCAAATACCTGTGCACCAACACATGACTCTCATAATCACTAAAACAAACATATAATTGCAACATCTCAGGCTCTCTCTCAAATATCTATGATGAACCACTTGAAGAAGGTTAGATTTAACGAAAACAGTTAGATTTACACAAACACTCCCCCTCAAATGCTGCTCATCATGTTTAGCACTCGGAATTTTGAAAATCAGTTTTCCAACATCAGTTGTCGAAAATCTTTTTGACTTTTTCAAAAATTTATGCTAAAACACACCGAAAATCTTTTTGGATTTTATAATAAAGAAAATGTAATGCAATAAAGAAATATTTACAAACAATATTTTTGTGAGTTCGTGTAAGAGGATCATATCAGTTTATGAGACAAATCACTAACACCGTTAAGCTTCATTTCATTTTAAGTTCTAAACAATTCACCTAGATTGTCAGTATATTGGTCCACTTAAATTTTCACACAAAGTTCAACTGTTTCGAGATACGATATTAATGTCTTAGATACTTAAACTCAATCGCGTTTCCCACCTCAGAATATACTCCCGTATCCAGATTCCAATAATCAGTCTTACAGGTAATTATGACACAAATGATATCTGTATATAAATTAGGTAATGCGAGGGCCGAGGGATCTCAGGTCGATACTTCCGTATACGCAGAGAGATATCGGCTTCGACTTTTCGGCATGTCCCCTTTAGAGGATCTTTTAGCTACAACAGCAGCGACTATCAATTTTATTGTTTCATCAGCATGCTGAGGGTTTATGCTATGTTTCAAGCATTGCGGAAAGTATTATCCAAGGACTAGGTCAGAACCACCGTTCAGCAGAAG
This sequence comes from Helianthus tuberosus, assembly GCA_030545235.1. NCBI lineage: Eukaryota > Viridiplantae > Streptophyta > Magnoliopsida > Asterales > Asteraceae > Helianthus > Helianthus tuberosus. The sequence goes on along the minus strand of CM060411.1, from coordinate 139,564,614 downwards.
TCCCGGAATAATACCCCAGACATCATTGAGTATAAAGACCTAGTATATCAGATTATGAAACCTTTCAAACAAGATTTCGGGGGTTACCCATATATCCGAGAGATGTTTCCCCACGATATAAGCAAGTTTGAAATTTAGATTTATATCTCGTCACAATCTACTAAATGTGCAAAAATCTACTGGCATATCCGCAGTGAGATTGTTTATCACATTTTAACATTTCATTTCTTTAGCATGTTGTGACAGTCTACTGATTTACTATCATTTCCTCTTATCACAACGAAACTCATTTTGAATTTATCATGTTTTTGGCTTTTTCAAATTTTCAAATGTTTTTGGATTTTCTTAAAATTTTCTACTCCCCCTAAAATGCAAACACATTTTAGGAAATTTGAAAACAAACTATACAATAACGTGACAACTAATATCGAATCACCTCAATTCGCCATTCACTTGGCATAAACAATCAGAACTCCCCCTCACAACAAACCATTTTCTCATTAAGATTTCAAAACACTTAAGTTTGTTTTAATCAAAATGATTTTTCCGGAAAATAAGTTTGTTTTTTATCACTTGTAAAGTTGGGGATGTGGTTCATCATATTGTCTCTTGTCATATATAGTAAATCAAGTACAAATTAATGTCCCTGATTTACCATTTGCATTCAAGCAACCTCTAAATCAATTGTAAAAAAATCACTTGTAAAAACACACAATACCACTTGTAGGAATGTTACGTCTACATTACTATTTAACCAATCAGGATGCCGATTCCTGCTTCGCACTTACCAACCTGGAAGCTCCGGCGTAGTCATTCAACCTGTAGAGTTTTAACAATTTTAAGAATTTTCAAAACAACTTTATTAAACATGAAAGATGCCAATTCCTGATCCACGATTACAAACTTGGGATCTCCGGCAAGTCAGGTGTTTTAAGCAAAGAAAATGTCCACCCAAGCCTGACCAGCCTTGGGTCTTTTCAGTTCAGAAGAAGTTGGCGTGTAAGTTGCTTTCTTTTTAGCATAAAACTCCTTTACCCCTTTTACTTTTCCATCGACCATTTTTCCGAAAATCTTTTTAACCTTCCCATTAAACGCTTTCTCAACATCAAAGTTATCCTTCTCAGAATAACCCTGATTTGAGATTTCAGATTTTCCAGTTTTCCTTTTAAAATTTTCAGTCCTCAATGGTGGAAAGTTCTCATCATCCATTGAAAGAACTGAATTTTCATCACTCTTATCAAACTGTGGCTCCTCTGATTTTGTGGAATCAGATTCATCGCCAGATTTTACTTCTGATTTCTTAACAACCCATTTTTGGTTGTCAAGTTTCACACTTCGCTTGTAAAATCTCTTCGAACATTCACCAACTTCAAATGTTGAATTTTTGAAAACTTTAAATTTTTCAGTTGGTGGTTCGGTTTTATCAACAATAACTTCTTTCAGTTTTCCAGAAACTCCCTGTTTTGTGTTAGTCGCTTTCGGACAGTTCCATGCAATATGACCAACTTCATTGCATCTGTAACACGTTCTTGTCTCTTTCCTTTGAAAAGCTCCATTCTTCATCTTTTCAGCAAGAAACTCCTTGTTTGACTGTTTCGAGAATGAGCTCTTTGCTTCTTCTTCATGACTAATTCCTGCAACATATGTCATTTTTGATTTAAAATCTCGAACATATTTTTCATTTTTATAGTTTTCAGGTGGAATAAAACCAAGTCCTTTCTTTTTGTAGCTACGATTGTGGTTTGGTTTCTTTTGAAAACCAGAACCAAAATTGTAACCCTTTTTCTTGTTCAAACGTTGTTGTACTCTTGAGGTGTAAAGTTTAGGTTTTACATTAAGATTTTCATCTTTTATTTCAGAAATATTAATTTCTGTTAGTTTGAAAACCTTTTTTATCAAATCAGTTTTGACACCTCTTATTGGAAACTCTTTATCAAAATATAATTTGTCAGAATCATTCAAAGTATATACAACTTCAAATGTTTCATCATTCAAATTAGATTTTGACAATAAAAATTCTTTACTATAAACCCGTTTTTCCGACGATTTTGAATTCTTGACAGACGAACTCGAACTTCTGACTGACTGACACGAACTTTGGGATTCGGACTTTGACTCTGACTCCTCATCCTTATCCAACACCTGATCGACCACTCGTTTTATCAGTTCTGACTCATGATCTGTGTCGGACCCTGTGAACGTGACATCAATATTGTCCGGTAAAACATCGGTTATCTCAGATTCTAACTTAATATTGACCGCCTTTTTTAGTTCTTCCTCGTTAGGTTTCCTAGATGAGTACCCTTCCCAAATCGGAGGCGGACACTTATTATAACATACACCCTGTTTCTTACCAGTATCCTTTTCCTTTGGCTTTTTGGTTTTATCTTCATCTTTAAATGCCTCGAAACCTTCAACTGTTGGATAAATTCTATCCATTACGTAGTCACAACCTTTGTAACTTTGCAGCAATCTTCTGATTCTTTCATTCTCAGCTGCTTCATTCTCCAACTCTTTCTTCCTCTTTGCACATTCTTCTATGTACATGTTAATCTCTTTCTGCTTTGTCATCATAGTAGCATTCAACATCTTCAAAGCTTTCTCTCTTTCAGAGTTAGTCTTTTCCAGACTATTCACAGTTCTGTTCAATACATCATATGACTGTTTCAAATTTTTTACATCAAACAACAACTTTTCTTTCAACTTTTCTAACTCACTAAACCTCTCATCTTTCTCTATACATTGTTTACAAGACTCTGAACATGTAAGACAAGGTTTTGTGATTTCAACTATTTTCTCGACCTCAACTATCTTTTGAACTTCCACAATCTTCTCAATCACTTTGACTTCTTTCAATTCTTTTGCAGCTTTCCTTTCTTTTAGTTTCTTCAATTTCTCTGCAAAATAAAATTCAAAACTGTCAGAAGATAAATGAGATTTTCCAATGTTTATCTGTTCAACTTCTTCATCATCATCACTGCTTTCAGAAGAAACATATTTTCCATCTTGACTCTCCTCATTATCCGACATCACATCCATCCACTCCTTCATCAACTCTGGCTTTTGCACAATCTGAGCAATAAAAGCTTTAACATTGGGATCAGCTGGAATGTACTTGTCCCAGCTAAAACCATCAGTTACTTTCTCGTCATCTTGATCCATGATGCCATAGTAAGCCTTCTTGTTTGCATCCTCGATCATTCTTCCATGTGCCGTTTGAGGTTCCTTTTGTTGATGCGGTTGGTGAGTAATTTGCTGATAAATGGTCTTCCGATAATAATCATCTTTCCCAGCAGACTCCTTTGCTCCTCTTGGTTCCTAATTCTTGCACTCCCTTTTAAAGTGGCCTTTCTCCCTGCAACGAAAACAAACAACTTTAGATTTATCAAATCCAAGATTAGAAAGATTTGCATCTAAGAAATCATTTCTTCCGGTAACTAATCTAAACTTTTCTGCTCTCCTCAAAACACTCGCCAATGCCCATTTAATATCCATCAGTTCCAGCTCCTCTGCATCAATTTGGTCATAATCTTCCTTTGTGAGCATCGGATTGCCAATTTTTCCGGCAATCAACCCTTCATAAGATTCTAATGCAGTGACCAATAATCCCATATGATGCTTTACAACTTCTTCAGAATAATTTTGACCATTTTGAAGATGTAGAGCTACATTGCACTGAATCAAATGCCCATTTCCAACAGATGCATTTTGAACACTTGGAGGATTTACCGTAGAGAACCCACTAGTGTTGACTGATCCTTGACTGCTAGGTGTAGACTGATTTCCAGCACTAAATGCAGTTTGTATCTTTGGACTGACTTCAGCAGTTTGAACATTTCCTTTATAATACAATTTAATATCTTGTTGATGAGTTGAACTATTCATTCTAGCAATTTTCTGCTGCTCCAGATCCTGTGCCTCCAACTTTTCTATAAACTGTGCAATCGATAACCTTTTAAACTGTCCGGAATTCTTCAATATCATCAGATATGTACCCCATTCCTGTTGCGGTAACGCGTCAGCAAGCTTTTCAACCCATTCTGCTGGAGTTTTTGTAATCTTCAACTGTGACATGGTGCGTACAAGATGACAATATCTTTCAATAAGACTCTTTGTTGTTTCACCAGGCATGCACGTAAACAATTCAAACTCTTTTTTCAACAAAGCTGCTTTACTTTGTAACATTTCAGTGCTTCCCTCAAACTTCTTTTGAAGAGCTTCCTAGATAGAATAAGAATTTTCATCATGTTGAAGCAACACAAATATATCTTCTTTTATCGCTTGTTGTAACAAATTAATCATCATTTTCTCTCCTTTATAACTTTCCCTCTCTTGTTCAGTAAATTCAGAAATGATTTTATCAGCTCCCATTGTAATCTTTGGCCTCTCATACTCAGTTTCGATGCTCTCCCAAGCTTTTAGATGATTCGCCTGAACCCAATTCTCAAACCGTTTCTTCCATCCGTGATAATCTTCAATTCCCATAAGTTTCGGGGGGTTTTTGCATTGTTCCGGTTTCGTTTTCTGCATTCATGTTTTGAGCAATTGAAGCTGGAGTAGTCGATGAAGCAAATGCGTTGTAGAACTCGGAATCCATACTGAATTAACACGTTTTTCAATAACGATGACAGAACAGCGAATCAGAAATATCCTTTGGAGCGGTCCAACAACAATGTTCGTTCGAGTGGACCAGAGATTGTTCGTTCGAGTGGACCAGAAATTGTTCGTTCGAGCGGACCAGAAATTGTTCGTTCGAGCGGACCAGAACTGTTCGTTCGAGCGGACCAGAAATTGTTCGTTCGAGCGGACCAGAAATTGTTCGTTCGAGCGGACCAGAACTGTTCGTTCGAGCGGACCAGAAATTGTTCGTTTGAGCGGACCAGAAATTGTTCGTTCGAGCTGACGAGAAATTGTTCGTTCGAGCGGACCAGAACTGTTCGTTCGAGCGGACCAGAAATTGTTCGTTCGAGCGGACCAGAACTTGTTCGTTCGAGCGGACCAGAAATTGTACGTAAAAGCGAACCTGCACTTTTGACAGCGAATTCGAACAGAAAAACTTAGATTTCTCCTAAACGGTTAGGAATTTGGATCTGAAACTTTCAAGGATTTATCTCGATACTATTTCGCACAAGCTGTGAAAATTTGAGCGAATTCCGACCGTGAAATCTTTCCGAATCAGTAAAAGAAGGTGTAGAAGTGAGAATAAATGATGAAAAAACAGCTACAATCTGCAGAAAACCTCCTCCCAAGCTCTGATACCACTTGTAGGATCGTTTGCTGACCCAAATGAGTCGTTCAGAGGTTGTCTCTTGCGTTTCAGATGCAGAATAATAAGAAATGCAAGTAGAAGTAGCTTGTTCTTCTTTCTAACTGCTTGTTTTATTGATTTGAAACGATTTACAGCTCGATCTTCACACCGGCAGAGCTTCGGTGTGGAATTTCACATACATCTTATGAGATCCGCCCTAATGACCCCTATATATAGAGTTTCTGGTTCGCTTATGTGTCACATAACCATAAAAGCGGACCAGACATGTACATATAAGCTGACCAGACTGACAAATAAGCGGACCAGACATGTACACATAAGCTGACCAGACTGACAAATAAGCGGACCAGACATGTACACATAAGCGGACCAGACATGTCCATATAAGCGGACCAGACATGTAACACCTATACAGACTCCTGTTTTCTCGTAAAACGTGCCCTATGCTATACAATACGACATAAGACCTGATCCTAGACACGTAGACGGAATCAACAGATGTAGTGCACCAACAGTGAGGAATCAGCAAAACAACAAATGGTGTTCTTAGCGTCTGTTCTAGAGTCGTACGAGAGCCTGGTTGCGGGAAAGATTGGAAACACAAACCTCACCAAGGAGGATTATGACCAGATCGACCCAGAAGAGATGGAGTTGATCGATATCAGGTGGTGTATGGCTAGTGCAGTCAGACGAGCTCAAAGGTTCATGGAGATTACATGCAGACATTCAATTGGAGGGCCGTCCACAAAACTTGGCTTTGACAAATCAAAAGTCACGTGCTTCAGGTGGAAACAAAAAGGACATTTCAAAAGAGAATGTCGTAACGCACCAGCTGATGATACTGCAAATCCATTTCGTGAAGATTACTACAAAAGAGCGATATATCATCAGAACAAATCTGAACCTCCCAGAATGAAGCAGATAGAAGAATCTCCCAAACAAAAATCCAGAGCACTTGCAGTTATTCATGACGATGAGGGATATGATTGGAGTCAAGTGTTACTGGAAGAAGATGCAGTGGGCTATGCGTTTGCTGTAATAAAAGAAGTTCCTTTCAAAGATAGCAGGAATGAACAAGAGAAATATAATTACAGAAAGATGAAAGCTCAAGACAAGATGATTAGAATATCTAAGATTTACAACGAAGCAAAGAGAGCGAAAAGATGGGATGCTGATAGAGAATGTTACCTAGATCCCGATGGTAACATAGCTGTTGATTCAAAGACCATTGATCTTGAAGCTCTCATCAAACAAATTGCTGAAGTAGAAGAAGCCAAACAGAGAGAATGGTGGGGAGGAGGAGAAGCTGAAGTAAAAGCTGAAGAAAAAGAAAAGGAAAAGGAAAAGGAAAAGGAGAAAGAGCAGCAGCCAAATAAAGTGGATAATGGGATTATTGATACGACACAAGATTTTACTACTGAGAATTTGAAGAAGATGGCTGACAAAGTGTTTGCTGCGAAAGAACTAGAGGTAGTTTCTGGTTCTGGCACTGAGTCCAAAAACAAGGTTAATCAGAATGATACTATCGATGAGTCAGGTAAGAAAGTTAAAACTGAGAGCGACTGCAAAAATTGCATGAAAAACTGCAAGGTTTGTAGTACAATTACTTACCACAGTGGTAAAAAGATTGACGATCTGACAAAAAGAGTAAGAGATATGGAGGATCAGATCTTAAACCGTGATAAAATGTTAAAAGCTTCAAATGATCGCATAAAAGAACTAACTGAGAAAATAGAAAATGATAAAATTGAAGTAGACAGAGTTAGGAAAGAAAACGAAAAGTTGATTCATGAAAATCGTCAACTTTCAGAAAGTTTTGAGAAGCTAAAACGAACGGTGAAAGATTCTGATGAAAGAAATGGTAAGACATGTACAGAAAATGTGCAATTAAAAGGTGTTCTTAGGGTTAAAGAAGAGTTAATCAACCTACAACTGGATGAAATTGCTAAGTTGAAGCTTCAGTTTCAAGAAGCTAAAATTGAAAATGAACGAATCCAGTTGAAACTAAACAGTTCCAGCTTTGCAAGTTCTGTTCTTCAACATATTGTTCCTAAACCGATTGGAAAGAACAAAGCAGGCGAAGATGTATATGCTGATGGAACTGGGGTGGGGTATCATCAGGTTCCACCACCTGTTCTAAACAATTATTCAAAGAAAAATTCAGGGTTGGTTAATGATGAAGATGAAAATGAAGTGAAACTTCCAGACACAATCGATGTCACATTCACTTCATCATTCGATGAAGGAAGTGTTCAATCTGAAGTTGTTAAAAGTGTGGTTGAAAGTGTTGTGAAATTTGATAGTGACACTACTAAGGATGATGAATGCTTTTTGGACAAATATATTCCAAAATCAAAATCCAAAAACAACTTAGGTGAGGAACCGGGTCTTGTGATGTACAAGAAGGATGGATCTGATAAGTTGTATTCGGATCTTGATTTTCCTTTAGAGAATGTGAATGTTGGAAAATTGAGGAATGTGTTCAAATTGATAGAGATTGCTGTGTCTGAAATAGAAGGTTTAAGAAATGCGAAAAGGCAACTGAATTTTGAAAAAGATAAAGCTTACTACAAGAAACCCGTTGTTCCACCGCGTTTTTATAACAACAATCAAAACAAATGGTCGGGTGGATATCAGGGTGGTAAGAATTATTAGAAAAAGAATGTTCAAAACAGAAGGTTTGCTGAGAAAAAGGTATTTGTTTCGAGTTCAAGTTCACTTTCTGATGAAGAATCTGAGATTTTTTCAAAGTCTAATGAAGAATTCTTTGAAAATAGGATTTCACAGTTTCAGTCTGAAGGTATTAGTCGGGTAATTAACACTCGAACATGCTTCAAATGCAATCAAGTTGGACATATTGCACGAAAGTGTACCAACTTGAAGCCTAAGACTGAAGTTGTTGAAAGACAGAAAAAAAAGTTGATCCGAAAGGCAAAGCTCCAATGGTTGTTGAGAAAATTTTGAAAAATGAGAACACAAAAGTCAAAATTGAACCTGTTAAGAAGTTGGAAACTAAAAATAACAATTTTTACAAATGGCTTGCTTCATCTCAACAAACATGGAAGCCAAAAAGTTCTCCAAAATCAAAGGTTTCAGAGTCAGAAAAACAATCGTCTTCTACCACTCCGGTAAAGATGGATGTTCCTTTGGATTACTATGAGAAACTTGAACCACAAGTGGCTACTACTTCTGAAAAGAAAGACCAACCATCTGGTCAACCTCAAAAAGACAAATTTTTCTTGTATAAAGAGGTTGAGGTTGGGTCTGCAGAGAGCTTAAAGATGAATGATAAAAATTTTCCACCACTTTATACTTTTAAATCTCACATCAAAGTCAACCTACCTGAGTCAAAGGAGGCTTGGGTAGCATCCAAATCTCACTAAGTGTTTGTGATATGTGCAGGAGCTTCCAAGATCCGTTTCACGATGGATTATGGATAGTGGAGCTTCTCGGCACATGACGGGGAAAAAGACCCTACTGTATGATGTTAGAGGGTTTAATGGAGGTTACATGGGATTTGTAGGCAATCAGGGTGGTCGAATAATTGGTGAAGGTACTTTATCAAATGGCATTGTTACGTTTGAAAGAGTTAACTACATCGCCGAATTTGAAAACAATCTTCTGAGCATATCTCAGATCTATGATCGCATGTATACAACGCACTTTACAAACAAAGAATGTTTGATCTTGAAACCAGGATTTGTTGTTCCCAAAGAATGGGTTATCATAAGAGCGCCCAGAGTGGATGATCTGTACGTGTTGGACATGAGTGTAGCAACTACTACCACGGGTCAAGCACATTGTTTTATGTCAAGAGCACCGGAAAAAAATCAAAGTTATGGCATCGAAAGATGGGCCATATTCACTTACAAAAAATGAATCACCTGGTGCATAACGACTTAGTAACTGGTGTTCATGTGAAAGGTTTTCATCTTGAGGGAGAGTGCATTAGCTGCATTAAAGGCAAGCAAAAGAAGAAATCCAATCCTCAAAAGAAAGTCAACTCAGTCTCAAGACCGTTAGAGAGACTTCATATGGATCTTTTTGGTCCAGTGAATGTCAAAAGTATAACCAGTGATCTCTACTGTCTAGTAGTAACTGATGATTACTCGAGATTTTCATGGGTATCTTTTCTGAAGACAAAGGATGAGACATTTGAAAGCTTGATGGCATTGTTCAGAAAAATTGAAAACTTGTACCAAACTCGAATCAGAAGAATCAAGAGTGATAACGGTACAGAGTTCAAGAACAACAAGATGGAAGAATATTGTGATAAGAGAGGTATACTGCAAGAATTAATGATCCTTACACTCCGCAACAGAATGGAGTAGCAGAAAGAAAGAAAGAACATGACACTAATTGAAACGGCCAGGACGATGCTTGCTGATTCAAAGCTACCAGTCAATTTTTGGGCAGAAGCAGTGTCAGCCGCTTGCTATACACTCAACCGGGTTCTCACTGTAAAGAAATTCAACAAGACATGTTTCGAGCTGATCAATAACCGTAAACCGAACCTGAAGTATTTAGAACCGTTTGGGTCTCCCTGTATAGTTCTAGAGCCTTTTGGAAAATTTGGTGCAAAGTGCATTGAAGGAATTTTCGTGGGTTACTCAAGTCCATTGAAACGAGTCTTTGTTCCAAGCTTGAAGCGGATCATCGAAGCACAACATGTTGAGTGTCAGGGGTATACCATGCCGCCTCAGAATCCTGGCGACTCATGGCGTTTTAATTATGATACTCTGTGGGATTCGTTTGACAAAGAAGAAGAAGAACAAGATTTCTTTGACGAGTTGGATATTCTAAGAGAGTATGAAGAATCGCAAGAAAGGTTTCCAGCTGAGTATACTACAAGTCGACGGCAAACTTCAAATGATGATGAAGCCGGTCCAAGTAATGCTGGAGAACATGATGATATTCAACAAAATGAAGTTGCTTATGATAATCAGACGGCAGAAAATGATAATCAAGAATCTGAGAACAGACATGTATTCGATCGTGGTGATTCAGATTCTGAGGGGGAGTAGATCCAGATTTGAAGTCAAACAATTCCAGTCAGTGAACAAGGTGCAAATCAGAATGTTACAAATTTGGAAGGCGAGGTAGATGTTCCAGGCGACGTGATGCCGAGAACTCTTTCGAATCATCCAGAAGAGTTAATTATTGGAGAATTGCAATCAGGCGTTCGCACCAGATGTCAAATTGACCAAGGCCTTACTTGTTTTTATTCTACAGTTGCTTTTTTACAAACTGAGTTTTCACATAGTTGTTTTATTTCGCAGATCAAACCGCGAACTTACAAAGAGGCGCTAACTGAAGATTCTTGGGTCAATGTTATGTAAGAAGAGTTGATTCAGTTTGAGAAGTTAGGAGTGTGGAAGTTAGTAGAATTTCCTGATGGTCAAAGGAAGATAAACACCACGTGGGTGTTCAAGTGCAAGAGAGATGATCGAGGAGTTATTATTCGTAACAAAGCTCGACTCGTAGTCCAGGGTTTCAGTCAGCAGGAGGGTATAGATTTCACTGAAGTGTATGCTCCGGTTGCTAGACTTGAAGCAATCAGAATCTTCCTAGCATTTGCATCTTGGAAAAATTTCAAAATTTATCAGTTAGATGTAAAATCGGCGTTTCTCTACGGGAAGGTAAAAGAGGAGGTATATGTCAGACAGCCACCGGGCTTCACCGACCCAATCCACAAAGACAAGGTCTACTTGCTAGAAAAAGCGCTGTATGGTTTACACCAGGCCCCGAGAGCTTGGTACGAGACATTGTCTCAACACCTGCTAGCCAACAGCTTCATCCGAGGAAAAATGGATGCCACTCTCTTCACCAAAGAAGTCGACGGACATCTTCTGATAGTTCAGATATACGTGGAAGACATCATATTTGGGTCTACAAAAGAAAATCTGTGCAAAGATTTTGAACAAGTGATGAAGAAAAAATTTGAAATGTCATCGATGGGTGAGATGAAATTCTTCTTAGGACTCCAGGTTAATCAACTACCTAAGGGAATTTTCATACATCAAACGAAGTATGTTCATGATATCTTGGAGAAATTTGGGATGTCGGGTTCTACTCCAGCTTTCACCCCATTAGCGACGAACCATGGGATAAACCCTGATCTCACCGGAGAGAAGGTAGATGAAACGTTGTATCGTTCCATGATCGGATCGCTGATGTACTTGACAGCTTCAAGACCCGATATTATGTATCCAACCTGCCTCGCATCAAGATTTCAATCTAACCCGAGAGCGTCGCATATGGTAATTGTCAAAAGGATATTACGTTACCTTAAAGGAACTCCATCATTGGGGTTGTGGTATCCAAAAGATGGCGAATTCATGCTCGAAGGTTATTCCGATTCCGATTTCGGATGCTGCAAAGTTAACGCTAAATCAACAACAGTGGGGTGCCAGTTTTTCAGATCACGATTGGTTACCTGACAATGCAAGAAGCAGACCTCTGTAGCTTTGTCCACATGTGAAGCTGAGTATGTATCTGCTAGCAGTTGCTGCTCTCAGATCTTGTGGATCCAGCAACAGATGCGCGACTACGGTTTGCAATTTCTTAACACCCCTGTCTTTGTTGATAATGAGGAAGCGATTAACATTACGAAAAATCCTGTTCATCACGCTAAAACCAAACACGTTGAAATTCGTCATCACTTCATTCGTGACTATTTCGAGAAGAAGTTGATACGAATTGAGAAAATCCACACTGACGAGCAAAAAGCTGATTTACATACCAAAGCATTTGATAAAACTCGTTTTCAATATTTGCTAAAACTGAATGGTATGAAGTTTTTATCGGTGTTGGAAGAGATTCTTGGCGTTGATGAAGGAGACATTGTAGATGATGTTGAGAAGCAATCTGCAATGGTTTGTCGATTTTTTACATGTTTTGGTATTTAGGGGAGTATAGGGTAATATTTTCTGAAAATGCAAAAACAGTAAAAAAATTCAAAAATCCAAAAACATGAGATATTTCAAAATCCAAAAGCAATAGAAAATCTGAAAAAGAGCTTGTGTAAAAAGGGAAAATGATAGTACATCGGCTTGACGGTTACGGTATGCTAAAGATATGTAATGTTTAAAAGTCTTAAACAGTTTCGCTGATGATGTGCCGATAGGTTTTTACACATTTAGTAGGTTTGTTCGGGATATAAACCTAAAATCTTTACTTATTTCGTGGGGAACACTACTTGGATATATAGGTAACCCCTGAAATCTTGTTTGAAAGATCCCTCTTTCTGAGATACTAGGTCTTTATACTCAGTGATATCTGGGGTATTATCCCGGGACTTCTAATTTTGCGGAAGCAATGGCCTAGTCCCCGTATATTACTCTACTGCTTGCTTGAAATATAGCACCGCCCTCAGCATAAAAAATGATGAAACATTGAAAAATGCTAATCATGTGCTGTTGTAAAAAAGATCCTCTAAAGGGGACCCACTAAAGTCGAACCGTCATCTCTCTGCTGAACGAAAGTTCTGACCTGAGCTCTCACGGTTTCGCAATTTAACCTCTTACAGATATCATCTGTGGTACACTCACCTGTAAGACTGAATATTGGGATTTGGATACGGGAGTATATTTAAGAGGTGGGACACACGAATGAGTTTAAATTCGTATCCTGGACAGATTGAAATTTGTGTGAGAATTTAAGTGGATCAGCATATCGACAGTCTAAGCGAATTGTTTAATTCTGAGTATGTAATTAAAGCTTAATGGTACTTGTGACTTGTCGAATAGCTGATATGATTCTCTAACACGCTCACCCAAAAATATGTTTGTAAATAGTTTACATTTACTGCATTTTATTTCTGTAATTCATTTCTAGTTTAGAAATTTTATTAAAAATCCAAAAAGATTTTACACTTCTGCTTTATTTTTTCCGATAAACCAAAGTGGAAAGCTGATCTTCAGATTCAAATTGTAGCAGATGCAGGAAGTTTCTGAATTGGAGGATGAGTTGTGAGCTTAACATGATAAGTATGTGAAAGTTGAAAAGTTAAAGCAAGTTCATTAATTTGAAACTTGTAAATTTCAGAAAATTGTTTGAAAAAGTTGAATAAATGTCAGTGTGAATTGTCTCAGATCAACCAAGGTCATTAAGTTGGACTTGGTAGACTAATTGAGTAATCAGGGTCATTAATTTGGACCTGAATACCTAAGTGGATTTCTAATTCTGACAAAAACAAACAAATGAGATTGAATGGTAAGTTTGAATTGAAACTGTTATTGTCATATATCTTATATTTAGGTAGAGATTGTGCAGGTAACAGGTATGAGTTTATGAAAGCAGTTAAGCAAAATCCCAGCCTACTGATAGGGGGAGTCTGAAGATTTAAAGTCAGATGCAGTTCCTGGATCTACATTCAAGGGGGAGCTTGAAGGTTATTAAAGATTCAGATTCTGTGATTCATGCTAGCTGTTGATTAAAGAAGATAAAGATTGAAGGAAACTTTCACAATGTCAAATCATTTTGGAAAGATAGTCAAGACCGATCAAGACTGAAGACTCAATCCTGAAGACTTCGTCAACATCCAAGGGGGAGTCTGTTGGTACATTAGATGTCTGTTAACTTTGTCTTGTATCGAGTCATGTATAGATCAGGGCACGAAAATCGAGAAAACAGTAATGGAGGGTAATTCCGCTTGAAATGGACATATATCATTTCAAACGGAATTAAGGTTTCAAGCGAGATTAGGTAATTCCACAAGGAATTAACTAATTCCGTTTGAACTTGTAATTCCGCATGAAACGATTTCAAGCGGAATTAAACGCCTATATATATCTGATATGTGCATGTCATTTAAAACGGAATTATATGTGTGTGTTTAAGAGCCGAGGTGCTGCCGAATTGTAATCAGATATGTAAAAGCTCAGGAAATCAATAATAGATAAAGATCAGAAAGTATAAAGCTGTGTTGACATCATTTACATTGATTCCGCCTTTGTTTTTGATGATGAACTACTCAGATTGACTCGTTAGGGTCACACGACGATCCAACATACACCATAGGGTCTTACTTTAAAAGTTCATTGGTTTATCACCAAAATATTGTTACTGACCATTTTATTCGCTTGACCTATTTTTGTTCACACCGTAGGGTCTTAGTTTAAAAATTCATTGGTTAATCACCAAAATACGATTACTAACCATTTTACTCATTTGACCCATTTTGGTTTACACCATAGGGTCTTACTCTAAAAATTCACTGGGTTGTCACTGAAATACAGTTACTAACCATATTACTGTTTTACCCGTTTTGTTTTATACCATAGGGTCTCATCTTATCGCTTTACCGTTTACTACCAACAATATAGCCTTGTCATAACTTTATCCATTTTGACGTGTCTCATGGTTTACACCATGGGGTCTTATTCTTAACAAAATCATCCGATTCTTTGTTCATTTTGTTTTTAACCAATTACATAAGTAGTGATTCTATTTAAGAAGTGTAGGTTTACTTACCTTGCATCCGATCATGTTTTTTCGCGTCTTTGACCCGTTTGACTCATACATTTCGAAGCTCCCACCTAGCTTGTCAAGAGTTAAACTATCATATAACATCCACAAGATCGTTAGATTAGTCATCTTACATCATGACCATCACACCTTATGGACTTTTATACTATATTTCTCATTCAATTCCATTATAGGTCAGTTTGACTTTTAAAAGTCAAACTGCAATTTTACAGATATAAATGCTCTAACAAGTTCAATGAAACTCATTTAGGCATTTTATCAAATAGTTGGTGGCCATTATTCTTAATCCATCGTATTAGCTAAATTTATCTGCCAAATTCACCATATTTCTTTCAATTCAACAAGTTTATACACTTATTAACATCAAGTCAAAATAACTTTATATTATCATACGCTAATTCATCAGTCTATCATACTAGAACTTGGGTTTTCATCTCTTATGCAAAAACCCTTTTCATCTTGTAATTGGACATTCATCCCAACAACTAAATTATTCAAGTTTCTCACACAAACTAGTAAACATGATGATTATATCACTATTACAACATCAGTTTTTATCATATCATCAAAACCCACTTCATGATATGTATGAACATTAGATCAAATCTTTAAATTGCTCAAGTAGTTTACACATACAACCAAGTATGATGATTATGAACATTCATACATCATCAGTTTCATCAAATCCCACTTAATCATAAAAACCCATCATACACAAATTCATCACATACCTTAGATTTAGATGATGTTAGAAAGCTAAAATCATCAAGCATGCAAGGGAAATCACTTGGATTTCACCTTCAATTCATTGATTTTGTGTATTATGGATTTTGAAGAAGAACTTCACCTCTCTATCTCTCAAACTCGTTCATACAAACACACACACCAAACCTGGGTTTTTATTTTTCCATCTATTTTTACAAAACAACGTTCACACTTAACCAACTTTAGTCCCTTAGGTTTGGGTAGCATTTTATTTGCTTTTAACTTACTTAACCTTCATAAATAAACTACCATGTTAACTACGTTAATATTCCTAGTCATATACTTCATTCCAATTAATAAGGAAACAAGATAATTGGATTTACTAAGTAAGGGAATGCTACAACCCGATTTAACGTAAGTCCTGATAGCCTAGGCCTTGTACAACTTTATCATATAAGACATTTATTCTATAAAAGGGCATTCATTTATCTTTTATTCAACATTAAGTTTATTTAATCAAATCCTAATGTTTATCGGGTTAACATTCACCACTAACAATATCCTATCTGCTCATCCCGGTTAATTTAATTTAATTACCAAATCCAGTTTGGGATGTTACATATACATTAGTATTCACCTCGTAAGAAAAAAAAATGACGTTTAGACGATGATAGAAATGAGCAATTCACCCAGTTAAGTAAACACGTCTAAATATAATTCCGAAATTCGATTATAATAAGAAATAGAAAATAAGACAAAAGAAAGGAATTAAAAAAATAAACGTGTTGAAAAAAAAGTGACTGATGTGTTGTGGGTGTATTAAACTTTTAAATTTTAGTGGTTATAGTACTGCAAATTGGTAAAACAACAACAACAACAGCAACAGCAGCAGCAACAACAACAGCAGTGGTAGTAGCGACAACAACAACAACAGCAGTGGTAGTAGCGACAACAACAACGACAACAAACAGCAAGAGCAGCAACAGCAACAGCAACAGCAACAACAACAACAACAACAACAACAACAACAACAACAACAACAATAATAATAATAATAAACAACTTTATAAAAGTTTAATGGGTGTAGGATAACGTTTTTCAAAGACCATAGAGTATTAATTAGGGGGTGTGCACGGTTCGATTCGGTTCGGTTCGTTTTTAGGCAAAACCGAAATGTTGGTTTTTAAAAACCGTTCGGTTTCGGTTTTTACACCGGTTCGATTTTTCAGTTATTTCGGTTTTTAGAAAAAAAATATATGTAATATTCAAAATAATAAAAACTATAAAACCAAAATTCAATTACAATAAGAAATAGAAAAGAAGAAAAAAGAAAGGAATTAAAAAAAAGTGCTGGAAAAAAAAGTAACTGATGTGCTGTGGGAGTATTTAACTTTTAAAGTTTAGTGGTTGTATTACTATAAATTGGTAAAATAATAATAACAACAACAACAATCTATACCATCTATAAAAGGAGAAAACGTGCTCATATAAAAAAGCTAATGTGACAGCCATAGAGGCTGTCCAACAATGTCTTTCTTATGTCATTATTGCATCATATATCAGAATAATATAAAATCACTTTTAAAATACATTTAAAACTCTGCCATCAAAAGCTCTCTCCATATTCATGTATACAAAATTCAAACCTCTACCATCAAAATCTCTGCCTATATTCAAAATTCAAAATTCTGGTTCCAGATTCAAAATTCAAATCATATACATATACATATATAAAATACTTGATTCTGGCTCCACATTCAAATTTCAATTCATCTCTCTCACTCATATCCGCGAGCAATCTCTCTCTCTCAAATCTTGAGCTCCCATATTCATCCGGTTAATCTCTGATTACAGATCTTTGTACTTCACATAATTGTTCCAACATCATTGTTCCCCATCGTTGAAAGTATGGTTCTTTTTGTAATTTTGAATTTTAAATTTTTAACTGATCTACTCTAATTCTCGCTTTATATTTCAGCATAATCAGAGTTGTTTGAAATGCATACAATTGTCTGCGGGTTATTTTAGTTTTGTGGATTATTTTAAAGTGTTGATAATGTTCATAATTTTTATTAACATTCAGATTTTAGAATATATTAATATAGATATTGATAGTATCTATACTATCTATAAAAGGAGAAAACGCGCTGACATAAGAAAAGCTGATGCGGCAGCCATAGAAGTTGTCCAACAATGTATTTCTTATGTCATTATTGCATCATAAATCGGAATAATATAAAATAACTTTAAAATACATTAAAAACTCTGCCATCAAAAGCTCTGCCCATATTCATGTATACAAAATTCAAACCTCTGCCATCAAAATCTCTGCCTAAATTCAAAATTCTGGCTCCACATTCAAAATTTAAACTATATACATATACATATATAACATACATGATTCTGGCTCCACATTCAAATTTCAATTAATCTCTCTCACTCATATTCGCAAGCAATCTCTCTCTCTCTCTCAGGTGCAGAGCTCCCATATTCATCCGGTTAATCTCCGATTACAGATCTTTGTACTTCACATAATTGCTCCAACATCATTGTTCCAACATCGTTGAAAGTTTTATTTTTGTAATTTTGAATTTTAAATTTTTAACTGATCTACTCTACTTCTTGCTTTATAGTTCAGCCTAATCAGAGTTGTTTGAAATTCATGCAATCGTCTGTGGGTTACTTTAGGTTTGTGGATTATTTTAAAGTCTTGATAATGTTCATAATGTTTATTAACATTCAGATTTTAGAATATGTTAATATGGACATTGATAGTATCTATACTATCTATAAAATGAGAAATTGCACAGACATAAGAAAAGCTGATGTGGCAGCCACAGAAGGTGTCGAACAATGCCTTTCTTATGTCATTATTGCATCATAAATCGGAATAATATAAAATCACTTTAAAATACATTTAAAACTATGACATCAAAAGCTCTTCCCATATTTATGTATACAAAATTCAAACCTCTGCCATCAAAGTCTCTGCCTATATTCAAAATTTAAAATTCTGGCCCAAGATTCAAGATTCAAACCATATACATATACATATATAACATACATGATTCTGGCTCCACATTTAAATTTCAATTGATCTCTCTCACTCATATCCACGAGCAATGTCTCTCTCTATCTCAAATGAAGAGCTCCCATATTTAGCCGGTTAATCTCCAATTACAGATCTTTGTACTTCACATAATTGTTCCAACATCATTGAAAGTGTGTTTTTTTTGTAATTTTGAATTTTAAAATTTTAACTGATCTACTCTGATTCTCGCTTTATATTTTAGCCTAATCAGAGTTGTTTGAAATTCATACAATCGTCTACGGGTTATATTAGGTTTGTGGATTATTTTAAAGTGTTGATAAAGTTCATAATTTTTATTAACATTCAGATTTTAGAATATGTTAATGTTGGGATCGAACCCTATCAGAGGAACAGATAATTAAAGCCAAAACTGGGTCAGAGCAGTGGATCCAGAATAAGCAGATGTTACATACAAGTCTCTCCCCTTGAAAGTGGTTTCAACATCTGCTGACCTCCTATCTACTGATCGTACAAGCCACTGACCGTTAATCTGCTGCTCTTGTAAAGATTGATAGAAGACTAAAGCTCTGCTGCTCAATCTACTGTCTTGAGTCAAGTAGTGCTGATCCGGACAAGCACTGCCGGGTTCACAGCAGTGGAAGGATGCAGCATCTGTTTAAGTATCTTTTATGTAATGAAATGTAATAGCAGTAGTTAGAATAGCAGTGTTTGTATAGATCAGAGGTTAGAGTTTGTTAGGAGGTTAGATGTCACTTTCATGGTGACGTCAGCATTAGATGCTCAGTGGTTTGCTAGTGCCTATAAATAGAACAGTGCTTTGTACTGTTCTATTAGCTCTTTGCAACACCGTCTTCTTTGCACGAACAAACACTGAGCCCTGGCTGAGGGGGAGTTTTTATTCAAGCATTACTTTGTAATCGTTGTTGAAATTAAATTCAATCATTCAGTTCCTTGTTGAAAATGTCTTGATCAAAGCAATACTCTCGTTTGATTGTATGCAAAGTTTGTTTCCATATTAATTCCGCTGCACAACTCATCCATTTCCATTTTAATTCAAACAGAAAATACAATCAAAACCAAGCTCTGATACCAATTGTTGGATCTGAGTTGCAGGAAATTGTTTCTTCACAAATACTGAAAGCCAATTGCTCTGATACCAATTGTTGGATCTGAGTTTGGTTTTGATTGTATTTTCTGATTGAATTAAAATGGAAATGGATGAGTTGTGCAGCGGAATTAATATGGAAACAAACTTTGCATACAATCAATCGAGAGTATTGCTTTGATCAAGACATTTTCAACAAGGAACCGAATGATTGAATTTAATTTCAACAACGATTACAAAGTAATGCTTGAACACAAACTCCCCCTCAGCCAGAGCTCAGTGTTTGTTCGTGCAAAGAAGACGGTGTTGCAAAGAGCTAATAGAACAGTACAGAGCACTGTTCTATTTATAGGCACTAGCAAACCACTGAGCATCTAATGCTGACGTCACCATGAAAGTGACATCTAACCTCCAAACAAACTCTAACCTCTGATCTATACAAACACTGCTATACTAACTACTGCTATTACATTTCATTACATAAAAGATACTTAAACAACTACTGCATCCTTCCACTGCTGTGAACCCGGCAGTGCTTGTCCGGATCAGTAGTACTTGACTCAAGAAAGTAGATTGAGCTGCAGAGCTTTAGTCTTCTATCAATCTTTACAAGAGCAGCAGATTAATGGTCAGTGGCTTGTACGATCAGTAGATAGGAGGTCAGCAGATGTTGAAACCACTTTCAAGGGGAGAGACTTGTATGTAACATCTGCTTATTCTGGATCCACTGCTCTGACCCAGTTTTGGCTTTAATTATCTGGTCCTCTGATAGGGTTCGATCCCAACAATCTCCCCCTGGAACAGATAATGCCAAAACTCTTCATTATTGTGGAATTCTTTATTGCCTCATCAGCAGTTCCCTTATCTGACCTTTAAATTGTAATTCAAAGTCTAGGGCATCTGTGTCATCATCATCCCTGCTAAGTGGAAGATCAAGGAGATCCTGCAAATCTTCTAGGACTCAGGCCAAGAGCTTGTTCCCTTAATATTTTCTTCACTTCTCCACCAGACCTGAGCAAAGTCAATACGTATGTCTGTTTGTCAGTTTCCCACTTTTTGTATTTTTGAGCCTGGTGGGTTTCTTGGGAGATGTTTATTTGCAGAGGTATTTGGTGAGGCTGGCCTATTCATGACTGGCTGAGCAGCACTTGCAGATTGTTCCAATTCAAGATCTTCTTTTATCATTAATTTCATGCCTGCTTTTACAATAGCATCTCCAGCTTTTAGATCTTGAATTGTTTCAGTACTCGACTTGTTTTGGCTCCTTCTTTTATAGATGGCAGCACCAGCTGGAGCAGTGGTTCTTTTAACTTGCAGCTTTGATGGTCTTTTTGAAACCTCTGCTTTGGAGTAGTCAGGATTTTGTGGAACTTTTGGATCCTTCTTTCTAAGTTCCTCTAAGCTTTTGTAGGTTGCCCTGACCCTATCTTCTCCCCACTTTGTCACTGAGTTCTTTGACCCATAATCAGCTGCTATCAGCTCCTCTTTCATTCTCCTCAACTCTAAAATCTTATCAGCTTGCAGCAGCAATGCATTCAGCTTCAGAAGTGGATGTCGAAACAGCTGCTTGCTTTTTGCTTTGCCATGAAACTAAGCAATCACCTAGAAACTGGCACCCTCCTAATGTGGACTTCCTTGTGGTGTTACATCCAGCAAAGTCACTGTCTGAAAAGCCTGAAAGCTTGATATTCCCATTAGCTGGATACCAGATACCAAGTGTGGGAGCACCTTTTATGTATCTGAAGATCCTTTTTACAGCAATGAGGTTTGATTTTCTGGGAGTTGATTGACTTCTTGCACAGACACATGTTGCAAACATGATGTCTGGTCTAGATGCAGTTAGGTACAATAAAGACCCAATCATGCTTCTATATAAAGTTTGGTCAATCAGCTCATCCTTTTCATCAGACATGACAAGCTTATTTGTTGCCATGGGTGTGTTGCATGGTTTACAATCATTCATATCAAATTTATTCAAAAGTTCTTTAGCATATTTGCTTTGATGAATGAAAGTTCCATTTTGCATTTGATGAACTTGGAGACCAAGAAAGCATTGCAGCTCACCCATTGCACTCATTTCAAACTCAGCTGTCATGAGTTCTCTAAACTCTTCACACATTGAGTTACATGTGCTTCCAAAAATAATGTCATCCACATAAATCTGGACAATCATTAAATCCTTCCCTCTCCATTTTAGAAACAGTGTTTTATCAATGGTAACTCTTTTGAAACCATTTGAGAGTAGGAAGTTGGAAAGAGTTTCATACCAGGCCCTTGGTGCTTGTTTCAGGCCATACAAGGCTTTGTTTAGCCTGTAGACATGATCTGGATAAAATGGATCCTCAAAACCTGGAGGTTGACAAACATATACCTCTTCTTGAATTGTACCATAGAGGAAAGCACTTTTGATATCCATTTGAAACACCTTCATGTTGTGGTTGACAGCAAAGGCCAGGAACAGTTTAATGGCTTCCAATCTTGCAACAGGGGCGAATGTTTCATCATAATCAATTCCCTCTTCCTGTCTGTAACCTTGAACCACAAGCCTGGCTTTATTCTTGACAACAATGCCCCTTTCATCTGTTTTGTTCTTGAAGACCCACTTTGTGCCAATGGGACTAACCTCTTCTGGCAGTGGTACAAGCTCCCATACTTGTTGTCTTTTAAACTGTTGGAGCTCCTCTTTCATGGCTTCTACCCAGCTGTTGTCTTTCAGTGCCTCTTGGTACTTGACTGGCTGATGGAGTGATAGAAAACCAGCAAAAAGACAAATGTTTTGGGTTTGGCTTCTTGTGAGCACCCCTTCATTGATGTTGCCAATGATTTGATCAGGTGGATGAGATCTCAAGAAGATTAAATCTCCTTGGTATGGTATGATGGCATTTGTTGGTGAGGGCTGCAAATGTGTATCATCTGAGCTAATCTCTGCTGGTGACTTTGATGACCCAACAGTGGCTTCAAAAGGTGGTGGAATAGAAGGTAATGAAGTGGACACCTGCTGACTTTTATCCACTGTTTGGGGACTTTTGTCAGCAGTGTTTGAGGATGTGGAAGCAGTGGTTGATGGGCTACTTTGGTCAACAACTGTTGAGGTAGCAGTGCTTGAGCTTTGACAGCTGTTTTGAGCAGCTGATGCTTTTCCCATTATGGCAGACGTCTGAGGGATGATGATTTCATACCCATAGTCTGGTGTTGAATCCTCTGATGGACCTGCACTGTTAGTCTTGACAGCAGTATTTTCAAAAGTAAATTTTTCAAGATTAAACAGATCTGCAGGATTTGCAGGGATTTTCATTGATGAAAGTTCATTGAACTTTACATTCAAGGTCTCCTCCACTGCCTTGGTCCGTGTATTAAACACTTTGTAGGCCTTGGCAGTGGTTGAGTATCCCAGATGATAACCACCATCAATTTTGGCTGCAAATTTTGAAATGGAATCTTTTAAGTTCAAAATAAAGCATGGGCAACCAAACACCTTGAAGTAAGAGATCAGTGGTTTGATTTTATACAAAATTTCATAAGTAGTATTTTTGTGCCTGGGGTTTATTAAAACTCTATTCTGGACATAGCAAGCAGTGTTTACTGCCTCTGCCCAGAAAGTTAATGGCAAACCTGAATCAGCAAGCATGGTTCTGGCAGCCTCAATCAAAGTTCTGTTCTTTCTTTCAACTACCCCATTTTGCTCTGGTGTTCTAGGGATGCTGTACTGCCTTACAATCCCTTTCTTCACACAGAAGGCATCCAACTCCTTATTTTTAAATTTTGTGCCATTGTCACTCCTGAAGCTTTTCACTAGAAGGTCAAATTGCTTTTCAACCTGTGTCACAAAGTCTTGCAAAATGCCTGCAGTCTCATCTTTTGAGTGTAAAAAGAAAGTCCATGTAAACCTAGAAAAGTCATCAACAATAACCAAACAATTTTTGCTTTTCAACCTGTTGTTTCCCTTTTAAACAGGAAATGCAATGTTCAGGACAAGAAAACAATTTTTGTGGTAGGCCTCTCACCAAACCATTTTTTTAAATTTTAGTGATTGTCTTAAGATTTGTGTGCCCCAGCCTTCTGTGCCAAAGTTCTGTCTCTTTGTTAGAGGCAGCTGAGAACAGACAGGCATCAGCTCTGGGACATTCTTTAGACATATCAACAACATAAACATTGCCACTTCTTTGAGCAACAAGTTTAGTTTGTCCAGTTTTGATTATTGCTTCAATCTTTTTGACCATTTCTGGTCCAACAATCCTACAACAATCTTTTGTGAAGAATGACCCAAACCCTTTGTCACTCATTTGAGACACACTCAGAAGGTTGAATTTTAGATTGTCTATCAGATTGACATTTTCAAATTTTACATTTCCAGACTGCACTGTACCAGACCCCAGAACTTTCCCTTTACTATTATTCCCAAAGGATATATCACCCCCTCCATGGATTTTAAAGTCTTTGAGGAGGGCTTTACATCCTGTCATGTGCCTGGAGCCTCCACTATCTACATACCAAAGACTATCAAAGCATGCAGAAGCTCCCTGCACATGAAGTAAAAGGATTAGTTCATTAGGGTCTCCAAAGCCAACAGGGTTTGGATGGGGTCTCAACAGTGTCTGGCATGGATGCAGATTGATGGACAGTGGTTAGGTAAGGGGTTTGGACAGATTTAGTACTGTTTCTTGCTAACCACTGTTGGGGGTCTTGACCAATCACCTGTTGGTACCCAAAAGGATGCCTGTTCACTTTAGGTTTAGAGGGCCTTTTGTAGGCCTCATAAACTTGTGGAATCCTTTGGTAAGACTTTTTTTCCTTGCCTTTTCTGAACTGATTGGCAGGGGGTGCATCAGTAACCTGAACATCTCTTTTGACAGATGTTTGGTTCAGCTGTTTTGTGACAGCTGTTTGAACTGGCACAAACAGTGGTTGATTCTTGGTGAATTTAACAGATGATGTTGATGAACTCAAGGATGTTTTAGCAGTGTACTCATTCTTTTTCACATCAAAGTTTTGAGATACACACATGCTTGAGTTTTGTGGTTTGTTTTTCCACAAACAATGCAGCTTTCAGCTGAAACAATGACACTTGTTTTGTTTAAATCATAAGCTTTTAAATGGAAACAGTCTTTTGTTAGATGATTCCTTTTCTCACAGAATTCACAAAACAAGTTATTGATCTTTTCTTTCTTCTTTCTCTTTTCGGACTCCTTTGCAGCAGAGGTTTTAACCTCTGTTGGGATGTCCTTGAGAGGTATGACTTTAGCTTTTAGAGCTTTAACACCATCAGTTGATGTAAAGTCCATGGGCTTGAAGTTTTCAAGAATATCACACTCATCAGACCATTTTGGTTTAAACTGATAATCTTCAAGCTCCTCAAAAGTAGAGGATCCCATTGGTCTGTCAAGTGTGATTTTGTTACCAAGTTTATCAGTGATTTTCACTTCTTGGCCTTTCTTGTTTGATGGAATAAACTCAGTGGTTACATCAGCGGTTTGAAAAGATTTTCCAAAAGCAATGTTTTCATCATCATGTTTTCTATAACCAACACCAAATTTCACATTGCTTTTTATCTGTTTTTCAAGCATAACCTCATACCCTTTGCATGATTCCACCCATCTTTCACAGGTGATCTGAGTGGACTCCAACTCCTTTTTGTAAACTTGGTATCAGAGCTAGGACAGTCAAATTTGATTTAACAATCATTTTGACATAAATAGTTCAGCTCAAAATCGTTGATATCAATAGTTTGTTCGTTTTAGTTGAAAAACAGAGCAAGGTTTAATCACCATTAAAGTTGATTAATCAGTGTCTGTAAAACAACCAAGATGACGTCACAATCACAGGATGATAAGAATAATGTTGGCTCGCTTTTTAAACCACCTATGCTTAAAAGAAATGAATACAACATCTGGGAGCGAAGGATGGGTCACATCCTTGCTCAACAGAACACTGGATGTTGGAGGTCTGTCGTTTTTGGTCCCCATCTTCCTATGGTGCCAAGTGCTGAGGATCCAAAGAAGAATGTACCAAAACCTTATGAAAACTATACTGAAACTGATTTTCAAAAGTTCGAACTGGATACCAAAGCATTTAGCATCATAGCATCTGCATTACCAAATGAGATCTATGCTGGACTGTTACATTGTAACAGTGCCAAAGAGCTATGGGATGCATTGAAGGAACAATTTGGGGGTACCGAAGAAGTTATTGAAAACAATAGGGAAATTCTGAATCAGCAGTATGAAACCTTCTGTCACATTAAGGGTGAAACATTGACCCAACAGTTTGAACATTTTAGCTGTCTCATCAGTGAGCTAAGGCTTGTTAAGGTTAAATTTCCAAAATCAACCCAAAATAACAGGTTTCTTAGATCGCTACCTGATAAATGGGACACAATTGCATTTGTGACTAGAAACTCTGTTGAGTTCAAAGATCTGACCCTGGCCCAACTTCATGGTAGACTCCTGACTTATGAAAGGGAGTAGAACCAGAAAAAGAAGTTGCAAGAGTCTGGAAAAGCCACTGATGATTACTCATTCGGTAGCACAGCTCTTCTGGGTCAGGAAGAATCTGGTGGCAGTAGTAAGGAACAGGGTTATGATCATTTCATTCATATAACAGCTGGTGGTAACTTTACCAACCCTGATTCTCACTCTGTAAACTATGCTTTCACTGCAAACACTGAAAACCAGATGTCAGATAATTTGTGCTTTGAACTCAACGATTTACAACATTTTGATCCCACTGACAAATGAAATTTGTGTTTGTTACAAAAGCCCCCTTGGATGTTTAATCTTATAAAACTGATGTAGACTTTTCTTGATAATTAAAGTACCCGGAAAAAATTCTCCATTTTAGAGTTGCCCTTTCAAGGTTTTGATACCAATTTGTTTGAGTATTTGAAAGTTGTAACAAACACAATCTTTAGGCTTTCTAAGTTCCTCTAAGCTTTTGTAGGTTGCCCTGACCCTATCTTCTCCCGACTTTGTCACTGAGTTCTTTGACCCATAATCAGCTGCTATCAGCTCCTCTTTCATTCTCCTCAACTCTAAAATCTTATCAGCTTCAATTTGTTTGAATTTTTCAGGAGGAGTCTGCTTGACCGTATTCTTGATCATGTCATGAATCCTGGCTGCCTCTTTTTCAAGCTCAGGAATGGTCCAGCTTTTGTACATGTGTTTCTCCCCCTTGTATTTCTTGTAGGTCATGATGTTCTCAATGTAGTCATTTCTCAAGGACTCATCTGCCCTTTCTGAGATTTGTTGACATACATTTTTGGCAAATTGCTCCATTGCACTGACCTGTGTAAGTAGAAACTGATAGCTTTGCTGATATTCTCTATCAGATTTCCCTTTTCTGTTTTTGATTGCGATATCCTCTGCTTGCTTTGCCTTGTGTGTCAAATATTCTTCAATATTGTTAGGCCTGGGATATCCCGCAACTGATGGCAAACTCCTTTTAACTGGGTCAAAATGTTGTTAGGAGGTTAGATGTCACTTTCATGGTGACGTCTGCTGAGATGCCTCAGCGGTTTGGTTTGTCTATAAATGGAACAGTACCCTGTACTGTTACATTAGATTCGTTTTGAGAGAGTTCTTCTCCTCAATTCAATCCTTTCATCTTGTGCAATCCAACCTTGGGGCATCTGGCTGAGGGGGAGTTTAGTATGTAAGCATATCTGTAATCATTTGATTCTTATTGTAAATCTTTTGACTAAATGAATTGCATATGCTTTCTCAAAAGTAATTTCTCCTTTGATTGTGTTTACAAAGTTTGTTATTCATTTCCGTTGCACTTTACATTGTTCCATATTCATTTAATGTTCAAATCATACAAACAAACACAATCTTGAGAGCCTCAGATCCTAACAATTGGTATCAGAGCTTGGACAGTCAAATTCGATCTAACAATCAATTTGACATAACAGTTCGGCTCAAAATTCATTGATACTAAGGTTGGTTGTATTAAGTTGAAAAACAGAGTAACGAGTAAATCATGATCAAAATGGTTATTCAAAAACTCTGTAAATCAACCAAGATGTCATATGACACACAAATCTCACACAACAAGTGATATCATGCACAAGTCACTCATAGTTTTCAGATCTGAAAACATATATGTTAAACCATGGGATTATTTCATAGTTTCAAAATTGATTTCAATTGTTGTTATGAAAATTGTGATGTCACCTTATTAAAATGCTAAAGTATGAACCTCAGATTAACCAAAACCTATGTTCATAAAACATTAGTGTTTTTTATAACATAAAAAGAGGGAAATTAAAACTTTAGTCATTCAGATCTTATGTGTTGAAAACAAGTTGAGATCCTCAAAAGGACAAAATCAACTATGTTAAAATACATTAAGAAAATCAGGAGTAAAAAATGTCAAGATCATAGGTAATGAGAAGGTTGGCATAAGCATGTGCAGAAATGACCAAATCTCACAAAACATTACTGCAAAATGATTTTGGAACAAGTATTCCTTCAATAAATACCTCTCAGTAAGTATTTCATTACTTATGAATGAGAAGGTTAAAAAGGGAAGAAGAAAATTCACAAAAACTCAGAGGTGTGTTTATCTCAAAACTTCTGAAGTCAGAAGGAAAGAGTATAAACATAAAACACTAAAGCGTCAAAGCTTGGGGTAATAATGGTCATTAAACAACTGTTTGTGCTCATTGGTTCAGGAAAGTTCAGGTGAAAATAGTGTTCCCAGTGATTAAACTTACAAAAGGACTAGACAAATCTTCAAAATCATCACATGGTAAGAAGATCTATAACAGGATCTTCAAAACTTATGTGTCCATGTGTCCTCATGTTTGCAATCAACTGACAAAGAAAATGGTAACAAACAGTGGTCAAAATGTATTCAAAATGTTCTACCACTGCTGTCAAACCACTGACCATTTTCATAAACTTGAGAATGATATGATTACGTCTTCTATTGAAAATATACCAGATCCTTTTTGATGTTGTTCTCAGAAAATCCTTTAACCATTTTTTATATAAAGGATTTTCTCGAATAACCAGGATATATTGTTCATTTTTTTAGAATAATATATTTTGAACTTTTGCTTGTTTTTGTTGGCAATAGTTTCAATTACCTGTCAGGATATAGTACCTTATCTTTGTTGGTATTATTGTCCTCATGAATGGGTCAAAAGAAAATGGTACATAGTTCAAGATCATGTCATACTCAGTTTTGTTTTTAAACATTAATCAAAGGTTGGTTGCTAAACAGTGCTTAAATCACTAGGGCACTCATGTTTTAATTTGAATATTAAACGAAAATGAGTTGCTTTAGCAAAAAGTTCTCATCATCTGGGGTACTAAACCACTGTCAGAAATTTGGAAAAGCTTCAAAATGTGTAATTGACATGTGGCAAACCTTGAATGAAAATTTCTTTAAAAAGTTGCTAAAAATGAACCTTCAGACCACTGCCATTATTTTAAACCCTAACCACTGCTGTGTTCAAACGTCTGTTTCCTAATTACTATCCACTGCTGAAAGTCAACCACTGATCCTTCATTCTGCTTGGCAAGCACTGATGCTCAAAATCAGTGTCTTATCCGCTGATATGCTATCTACTGATAGTAAAAATCTTCCACTGTTATCACAATATTACCGTTGTAACTACTGATGTTTGGTACATCAGTGGCTCTCAAAACAACTGTCCTCCATTCTTCATCCATTTCATCAGTGTTTGACACGTGGTCAGTTTTAGCCTTCATATCATAATAACCGCTGCCACATAAGCGATCACTTTTTCCCTAAATAAAACCCTGATCAAAACCCCCAAACAGGGTTTTACACTGTCGAATTGAATTCCAAAATTCTCTTCTCAAAGCAGTTTCCAACCCTTCTTCCCAAAATATTCTTCGTTCTTCTCCACAAAAATGACAAAATCAAAATCTAAATCTAAACCAAAATCAACATCATCTTCAAAAGAGGTCGCTCAGTCGGCCGAAGAATCCATCGAGATACCATACAAATCTCCTCATAATTATCTAGGTTTGCTCACGAAACCTACCAATAACCACACCTTCGACTCCATCATTGATACATTATCTGCATCAAAGTACAAAACTTTGTTGACATCAGATGCTCCCATTAACTTGCAAACCCAGAGAGAGTTCTGGAAAAAGGCGACTCTTGAAAAACAAGACGATAAAGTCATAGCCATTAACTCCTCGATACAGGGTAAAGTGATTCAAATCACTCCGCAAACAATCTCAGAATTCTTCAAACTCGATGATCAGAATGGTAAAACTGCCTTTGACAAAAACGAGTTAAAAGCTGATTTTCTGAAAAGGGGATATGCAGAACAACCAAAGGTAGATACCTTACAAAAACGTTATTTCCCATCTTCACCCAGATTTTTATTTCACACACTTTTGAGTTGTGTTTCAAATAAAACAACAGCGTTTAATGAAATACCATTGAAGATTCAATGCCTGGGCTATGCTATTTTAAACAATAAAGATTACAACTACTCCCAGGAGATCTTCAATGACTTGGTAAAGAACGTTGATAGCAAATCATTTTTACTTTTTCCAAGATTTCTGAGCTATTATTTCAAACAAAAATTTGAAAAAGAAAATGAAAATTTGCCTAAACAAGGTGCCTATTTTCAAATAAAAGGCTTAACAAAAGAAACATTTTCCAGAATGATGGCACCAATAAAAACAAAGGCAGAGGTGTCTGAGCATATTTCAGCAGTTACCACTGCTCCCCAGACATCTGATGCTGAGCCCACTGCTCCAGGTGATCATAGCAGCACTACCACTGCTTTGAAACCCACACCTGATATTACCAAAAAAACCAAAAGAAAACCATCCAGAAAACCCACCAAACCCAAAACAAAGGCAACTCTGGAAGATGAGATCCCAGAGCAACTGCCAGTGACAAAACAAATGTCACTACAAACCACTGCTGCTACTTCCTCACAGCAGTTGGAAGAAAGATCTCAACCATTGCCTAAAACTCCTCCTGCATCCTCACAAAAGGATCAGGTTGTAAGCACAGGGACCCCACAATATGAAGCTCTGGATTCAATCGGATCCATCTTCCTCAGTCCTGATCCCAAGGACATGTCTCTTTCAACTCCCATACCTTCACCAATAATCTTACCACAATCCATGCTACCCTTGTTGCATGCAGTTGATATAGCTCAGACACAAACCAGTTCCTCTCTATCACCTGTCACTGAGAGCATACTCCCACAAGTGACTGGGTCTGATGCTTATACCTCTGCTATCCCAGCAACAATTGAGGAGGTTACACCCCCTGAGTTACAAGTAACTCTCGGTGGTAGTTCAAGTGGAGCAGCAACTACAACTGATGGATCAACAGATCTTCAGTTGGACAGTTGTTTCATCAGTCAGACTCCCTTGAAGGCAATTTCTTCCATAGCACCATCGGTAACCACCAGTGAGTTGATTCTAACCAGTGGTACCATCAACGGTTTATCAAGTGCTGAAGAAAGAAGTCCCCAGTACCAAGAACAAGGGGCATCAATTGGTGATTTTTGGGATTCAGTTCCTAAGTCACACATTGATACAACCACTGCTGGTGGGGATTCAGATGATCCCATTAAAGTGGGTGATGAGTCAAAATATCAGGAATTGACGGGCAGAGTTGAAAAACTTGAAACCTCGGTTGCTGAAATAAAGGATATGGTGCAAGAGATTCTGAAAACTCAAAAAGCACAATTCACTGTTGTTCCTCCTCAAGCACCTACTCCACCACAAGCATTTGCTGCAAATGAGCTCTGGAATATCTTTCAACCTTTTCTCCATCAACAAGCACAACTGGCAGATCAGCAACATGAAAAACATGTCCAAAAGCTGAGAAACATAATGGAGTCTAGGTACAAGAACACTCAAGCAGACATAAAGGCAATAAAGGCCCAGTTATTAGAAACCACTGGCACTGCTCCTCCAACAGTACTCTTCATTGATCAACTCCCAGAAGATAATGCCAAAAAGGGGGAGAAAATTCAGGAGTGGAAGAAGAAGGGAATAAATGATGGTCTTTACATTGAACCTGAAAGGGATGCTATGACCAGAAAAATTCCTGTGCCAGATGGTAGTAAAAAGGTTGATGCTACTCAAGAAGCACTTGATGAAGGAGTAGCAAGTGTAAAAAGAGATAGAATGGCAAAGGATATTTCAAGGTGGAATGAGGAGAAAAGAGCTTTCATGGAACTGTATGCGCAGGGTTGTTCTGGATCAAAGGATACTATAAATCCTAAGACAAAAAGGAAACCTAAGTCCATCCCATCGAGATTTCCAAAGCCTCCAAAACCACCATCCAAAAGCCATCAGCATCAAACCTCCACCCAAACAGCTGTTGTAACTCCTGCTGTATCAACTACTGCTGGTACTTCAGTTGTTTCAACATCTGTTATCACTTCAACACACACCACAACCATTGCCTTACCACCACTGTCATCTCCACCAAAAACAAACTCACCACCTTATCCTGCCAAAAAGCAGAAGACAACAGATGTTACAACATCTGTTGTAATGACAACAGCGGTTGAAACACCAGTTGTTTCAAAAGCTGTTAGTCAATCACAAACCACTGCCACTAAGTCTACCATCACTGCTTCACTTAAAACATCATCAGTCCCTCCTCCACCAAAAAGGAGAAGGCTAATTCTAAAAGATGATGACACATCTTCGCCACCAACATCTTCAAAATCTATGTCACTTTTCACAATTCCAAAACCCATACCTCTCTCTTCAGCTCAAATTTTAAAGCCATTACCTCCTGCTGGTGTCTCATTTCCTCTGGAACTCATTGCAGTCAGGTAAGAAATCAAATCTTTCTACTATGAGGATGACCCAGTTAAAAGGAGTTTGCCATCAGTTGCAGGATATCCCTGGCCTAACAATATTGAAGAATATTTGAAACTCAAGGCAAAGCAAGCAGAGGATATCGCAATCAAAAACAGAAAAGGGAAATCTGATAGAGAATTTCAGCAAAGCTATCAGTTTCTACTTACACAGGTCAGTGCAATGGAGCAATTTGCCAAAAATGTATGTCAACAACTCTTAGAAAGGGCACATGAGTCCTTGAGAAACGACTACATTGAGAACATCATGACCTACAAGAAATACAAGGGGGAGAAACACATGTACAAAAGCTGGACCATTCCTGAGCTTGAAAAAGAGGCAGCCAGGATTCAAGACATGATCAAGAATAAGGTCAAGTAGACTCCTCCTGAAAAATTCAAACAAACTGAAGCTGATAAGATTTTAGAGTTGAGGAGAATGAAAGAGGAGCTTATAGCAGCTGACTATGGGTCAAAGAACTCAGTGACAAAGTGGGGAGAAGATAGGGTCAGGGCAACCTACAAAAGCTTAGAGGAACTTAGAAAGAAGGATCCAAAAGTTCCACAAAAGCCTGACTACTCCAAAGCAGAGGTTTCAAAAAGACCATCAAAGTTGCAAGTTAAAAGAACCACTGCTCCAGCTGGTGCTGCCATCTACAAAAGAAGGAGCCAAAACCAGTCGAGTACTGAAACAATTCACGATCTAAAAGCTGGAGATGCTATTGTAAAAGCAGGCATGAAATTAATGATAAAAGAAGATCTTGAATTGGAACAATCTGCAAGTGCTGCTCAGCCAGTCATGAATAGGCCAGCCTCACCAAATACCTCTGCAAATAAACATCTCCCAAGAAACCCACCAGGCTAAAAAATACAAAAGTGGGAAACTAACAAACAGACCTACGTATTGACTTTGCTCAGGTCTGGTGGAGAAGTGAAGAAAATATCAAGGGAACAAGCTCTTGTCCTGAGTCTTGAAGATTTGCAGGAGCTCCTTGATCTTCCACTTAGCAGGGATGATGATGACACAGATGCCCTAGACTTTGAATTACAATTTAAAGGTCAGATAAGGGAACTGCTGATGAGGCAATAAAGAATTCCACTGCTCTGAGTTTATTCCATCAAACAAGAAAGGCCAAGAAGTGAAAATCACTGATAAACTTGGTAACAAAATCACACTTGACAGACCAATGGGATCCTCTACTTTTGAGGAGCTTGAAGATTATCAGTTTAAACCAAAATGGTCTGATGAGTGTGATATTCTTGAAAACTTCAAGCCCATGGACTTTACATCAACTGATGGTGTTAAAGCTCCAACAGCTAAAGTCATACCTCTCAAGGACATCCCAACAGAGGTTAAAACCTCTTCTGCAAAGGAGTCCGAAAAGAGAAAGAAGAAAGAAAAGATCAATAACTTGTTTTGTGAATTCTGTGAGAAAAGGAATCATCTAACGAAAGACTGTTTCCATTTAAAAGCTTATGATTTAAACAAAACAAGTGTCATTGTTTCAGCTGAAAGCTGGATTGTTTGTGGAAAAACAAACCACAAAACTCAAGCATGTGTGTATCTCAAAAACTTTGATGTGAAAAAGAATGAGTACACTGCTAAAACATCCTTGAGTTCATCAACATCATCTGTTAAATTCACCAAGAATCAACCACTGTTTGTGCCAGTTCAAACAGCTGTCACAAAATAGCTGAACCAAACATCTGTCAAAAGAGATGTTCAGGTTCCTGATGCACCCCCTGCCAATCCGTTCAGAAAAGGCAAGGAAAAACAGTCTTACCAAAGGATTCCACACGTTTATGAGGCCTACAAAAGGCCCTCTAAACCTAAAGTGAACAGGCATCCTTTTGGGTATCAACAGGTGATTGGTCAAGACCCCCAACAGTGGTTAGCAAGAAACAGTACTAAAACTGTCCAAACCCCTGACCTAACCACTGTCCATCAATCTGCATCCATCCCAGACACTGTTGAGACCCCATCCAAAGCCCTGTTGGCTTTGGGGACCCTAGTGACCTAATCCTTTTACTTCATGTGCAGGGAGCTTCTGCATGCTTTGATAGTCTTTGGTATGTAGATAGTGGAGGCTCCAGGCACATGACAGGATGTAAAGCCCTCCTCAAAGACTTTAAAATCCATGGAGGGGGTGATATATCCTTTGGGAATAATAGTAAAGGGAAAGTTCTGGGGTCTAGTACAGTGCAGTCTGGAAATGTAAAATTTGAAAATGTCAATCTGATAGTCAATCTAAAATTCAACCTTCTGAGTGTGTCTCAAATGACTGACAAAGGGTTTGGGTCATTCTTCACAAAAAATTGTTGTAGGATTTTTGGACCAGAAATGGTCAAAAAGATTGAAGCAATAATCAAAACTGGTCAAACTAAACTTGTTGCTCAAAGAAGTGGCAATGTTTATGTTGTTGATATGTCTAAGGAATGTCCCAGAGTTGATGCCTGTCTGATCTCAGCTGCCTCTAACAAAGAGACAGAACTTTGGCACAGAAGGCTGGGGCACACAAATCTTAAGACAATCACTGAAATTTCAAAAAATGGTTTGGTGAGAGACCTACCACAAAAATTGTTTTCATGTCCTGAACATTGCATTTCCTGTTTAAAAGGAAAACAGCACAAATGTTCTTATAAGTCCATTGAAGAGTCCAAAACAACCCAGTGTTTGCAAATGCTACACATGGATTTGTTTGGCCCAGTTCAAGTCATGAGCCTCAAAAAGAAAAGATATTGTTTGGTTATTGTTGATGACTTTTCTAGGTTTACATGGACTTTCTTTTTACACTCAAAAGATGAGACTGCAGGCATTTTGCAAGACTTTGTGACACAGGTTGAAAAGTAATTTGACCTTCTAGTGAAAAGCTTCAGGAGTGACAATGGCACAGAATTTAAAAATAATGAGTTGGATGCCTTCTGTGTGAAGAAAGGGATTGTAAGGCAGTACAGCATCCCTAGAACACCAGAGCAAAATGGGGTAGTTGAAAGAAAGAACAGAACTTTGATTGAGGCTGCCAGAACCATGCTTGCTGATTCAGGTTTGCCATTAACTTTCTGGGCAGAGGCAGTAAACACTGCTTGGTATGTCCAGAACAGAGTTTTATAAAATCAAACCATTGATCTCTTACTTCAAGGTGTTTGGCTGCCCATGCTTTATTTTGAACTTAAAAGATTCCATTTCAAAATTTGCAGCCAAAATTTATTGTGGTTATCATCTAGGATACTCAACCACTGCCAAGGCCTACAAAGTGTTTAATACACGGACCAAGGCAGTGGAGGAGACCTTGAATGTAAAGTTCAATGAACTTTCATCAATGAAAATCCCAGCAAATCCTGCAGATCTGTTTGATCTTGAAATATTTACTTTTGAAAATACTACTGTCAAGACTAACAGTGCAGGTCCATCAGAGGATTCAACACCAGACTATGGGTATGAAATCATCATCCCTCAGAGGTCTGCCACAATGGGAAAAGCATCAGCTGTTCAAAACAGTTGTCAAAGCTCAAGCACTGCTACCTCAACAGTTGTTGACCAAAGTAGCCCATCAACCACTGCTTCCACATCCTCAAACACTGCTGACAAAAGTCCCCAAACAGTGGATAAAAGTCAGCAGGTGTCCACTTCATTACCTCCTATTCCACCACCTTTTAAAGCCACTGCTGGGTCATCAAAGTCACCAGCAGAGATTAGCTCAGATGATACACATTTGCAGCCCTCACCAACAAATGCCATCATACCATACCAAGGAGATTTAATCTTCTTGAGATCTCATCCACCTGATCAAATCATTGGCAACATCAATGAAGGGGTGCTCACAAGAAGCCAAACCCAAAACATTTGTCTTTTTACTGGTTTTCTATTACTCCATCAGCCAGTCAAGTACCAAGAGGCACTGAAAGACAACAGTTGGGTAGAAGCCATGCAAGAGGAGCTCCAACAGTTTAAAAGACAACAAGTATGGGAGCTTGTACCATTGCCAGAAGAGGTTAGTCCCATTGGCACAAAGTGGGTCTTCAAGAACAAAACAGATGAAAGGGGCATTGTTGTCAAGAATAAAGCCAGGCTTGTGGTTCAAGGTTACAGACAGGAAGAGGGAATTGATTATGATGAAACATTCGCCCCTGTTGCAAGATTGGAAGCCATTAGACTGTTCCTGGCCTTTGCTGTCAACCACAACATGAAGGTGTTTCAAATGGATATCAAAAGTGCTTTCCTCTATGGTACAATTCAAGAAGAGGTATATGTTTGTCAACCTCCAGGTTTTGAGGATCAATTTTATCCAGATCATGTCTACAGGCTAAACAAAGCCTTGTATGGACTGAAACAAGCACCAAGGGCCTGGTATGAAACTCTTTCCAACTTCCTACTCTCAAATGGTTTCAAAAGAGGTACCATTGATAAAACACTGTTTCTAAAATGGAGAGGGAAGGATTTAATGATTGTCCAGATTTATGTGGATGACATTATTTTTGGAAGCACATGTAACTCAATGTGTGAAGAGTTTAGAGAACTCATGAC
Organism: Helianthus tuberosus; assembly: GCA_030545235.1. Taxonomy (NCBI): domain Eukaryota; kingdom Viridiplantae; phylum Streptophyta; class Magnoliopsida; order Asterales; family Asteraceae; genus Helianthus; species Helianthus tuberosus. The sequence goes on along the minus strand of CM060411.1, from coordinate 139,527,649 downwards.
AGCTGAGTTTGAAATGAGTGCAATGGGTGAGCTGCAATGCTTTCTTGGTCTCCAAGTTCATCAAATGCAAAATGGAACTTTCATTCATCAAAGCAAATATGCTAAAGAACTTTTGAATAAATTTGATATGAATGATTGTAAACCATGCAGCACACCCATGGCAACAAATAAGCTTGTCATGTCTGATGAAAAGGATGAGCTGATTGACCAAACTTTATATAGAAGCATGATTGGGTCTTTATTGTACCTAACTGCATCTAGACCAGACATCATGTTTGCAACATGTGTCTGTGCAAGAAGTCAATCAGCTCCCAGAAAATCAAACCTCATTGCTGTAAAAAGGATCTTCAGATACATAAAAGGTGCTCCCACACTTGGTATCTGGTATCCAGCTAATGGGAATATCAAGCTTTCAGGCTTTTCAGACAGTGACTTTGCTGGATGTAACACCACAAGGAAGTCCACATCAGGAGGGTGCCAGTTTCTAGGTGATTGCTTAGTTTCATGGCAAAGCAAAAAGCAAGCAGCTGTTTCAACATCCACTGCTGAAGCTGAATACATTGCTGCTGCAAGCTGTACAGCCCAACTCCTGTGGCTTCAAAATCAGTTGCTGGATTTTGGTATCACTGCCTTAAAGACACCACTCATGTTGGATAGCCTGGCAGCAGAAAATATCATCAAAAATCCAGTTTCCCATTCAACCACCAAACATATCGACATCAGACATCACTTTGTGAGGGATTGCTATGAAAAGGTTTGATTTCTCTGCATCATGTTGCAGCTAAAGACCAGCTGGCAGATGTGCTCACAAAAGCATTAGATACTGCCACCTTTGAAACTTGGTCTCTAGAATTGGCATGCTAAACATAGAATAACAAGTAAAATCTTGCTTTCTGTGAATAAAAGCATTAAAATGTTTTCAGAAAATCAAAAATCCATCCTTAAAAATAGCTAAAAATGAAATTTTCATTAAAATCCTTAAAAGTCTGCCATAACCACTGATTGTTCAAAAGTCTGCTCTACTTCAAAGTCTGTCCACTGCTGAAAGCCATCCTCTGTTCTCTCATTTCCTTGATAAACTCTGTTGTTCAAAAGCAGTGTCTTATCCACTGATATGCTATCCACTGATAGTAAAAATCATCCACTGCTTTCATTATACCGTTGTAACCACTGCCTTCATCAGTAACTTTCATAAAAGTACTGTCCTTCATTTCCTCAGAGTTTGGCATATGGGCAGTACATAGTGGTCAGTACTTTTGTAACCACTACCACGTCAGCCTTCACTTTTCCCTCTATAAAACCCCCACTTCACACCAAAAACAGGGTTTTACTGTTGAATTGAATTCTCAAAAATTCTCTTCTCAAAACAGTTTTTCATCTCATTTCTTCACAAATTTCTTCGATCATCATCCTCAAAATGACAAAATCGAAGCCATCTACAAAACCCTACTCCAAATCATCGTCGAAAGCGGCCTCTCAAAAGGTCAATCTCACCGAACTTCCATTCAAACCATCTCACAATCTTCTGGGTCTTCTCACAAAACCCGGCACCACAGATACTTTTGACTCCATCATCGCCAAAATGGTTAAATCAAAGTACAAAACTTTGTTAATAGCCGATGCACCAATTTACCTAGCAACCCAACGAGAGTTTTGGAAGAACGCAATCCTTGACAAACAAGGTGAAAATGTGGTATCCATTAACTCAACTTTAAAGGGAAAAGCTATTCAAATCACGCCACAATCCATATCAGAAGTCTTTAAACTCGAGGATCAGCAAGGTAAAACTTCTTTCCCTAAAAACGAGTTAAAAATTGACTTCATTGAGCGAGGGTATGCAGACACAATGATGAAGAAAGCTACCTTACAAAAAGGTTTCTTTCCTTCTGCAACAAGATTTTTATTCCATACCCTCCTAATGTGTGTTTCAAACAAAACCACTTCTTTTAATGAAATACCATTAAAGATTCAAAATCTGGGATATGCTATTCTTCAAGAAGAAAATTTTAACTTTTCTTGGGAAATCTTTAATGATTTGGTTAACAATGTTGAAACCAAATCATTCTTACTGTTTCCAAGGTTTTTAAGTTATTATTTTGAACAGAAATTCAGTAAGGATTATATTGTTGTAATAAACCAAGGTGATTATCTTCAAATGAATAACTTAACTGCTGAAACTTTTACAAGAATGTTAACACCTTGCGAAACACAAGCAGAGGTGCCTGAGCAGATTTTAGCAGTTACAACTGCTCCTCAGGTATCTGCTGCTGAGCCCACTTCTCAAGGTGATCAAAGTGGCAGCACAACTGCTTTGAAACCCATACCTAAAATCACCAAAAAGCCAAAAAGAAAAACTCAAAAACCCCCCAAACCCATCAAAAAGGCAACTCTGGAGGATGAGATACCAGAGCTACTGCCTGTGACAGCAGAAAAGTCACAAGAAACCACTGCTGCTTCTTCCTCACAGCAGTTGGTACAAATATCTCAACCCATAACCAATACCCCTCCTGCTTCTTCAAAAAGAACAGGTTGTACACATAGGGCCACCACATCAGTTGGTTTCATCATCCACAGCTCAATGCCCGGAGCAAATTCTGTTTCTACACCAAACCTCACATCCACAATTCCCTCACCAACTAAACTGCTGTTGGATGCAATTGATTTGAACCAGGCACTAACCAGTCCTTCTCAATCACCTATCAATGAGAACATACCTCAACAAATGACTGGGTCTGATGTATCAATCTTTGCTAACCCACCAACACAACCTGAGGAGGTTACACCCCTTGAGTTACACGTAACTCATGGTGGTAATCCAAGTGAAGCAGCCACTACAACTGTTGAACCCACTGGTTTACAGTTGGACAGTGGTTACATTAATAAGACTTCCTTGGAGGCAATTCCTTCTATAGCACCTCTGACATCTACCAGTGGACTTTTCTTGTCCTCTGGCAACATCAAAAGACTGTCAAGTGTTGAAGGGAGAAGACCCCAGTACTAAGAAAAAGGGGCATCAGTGGTTAATGTTTGGAGTAAACTCCCTACCTCAACCACTGATACAACCACTGCCAGTGGGAAATCAGATGATCCCATTAAATTGGGTGATGGTTTAAAGTACCAGAAATTGACGGATCGTGTTGAAAAACTTGATAATTCTGTTGCAGAACTCAAAGATATGTTGCAACAGGTGTTACAAGTACAAAAGGTGCAATCCACTGATGTTCCACCTCAAGCACCTGCTCCACCACAAGCACCTGCTACAAATGAGCTCTTGGATATATTTCAACCTTTTCTCCATCAACAAGCACAACTGGCAGATCAGCAACATGAAAAACATGTCCAAAAGCTGAGAAACATATTGGAGTCTAGGTACAAGAACACTCAAGCATACATAAAGGCAATAAAGGCCCAGTTATTAGAAACTACTGGCACTGCTCCTCCAACAGTACTCTTCATTGATCAACTCCCAGAAGATAATGCCAAAAAGGGGGAGAAAATTCAGGAGTGGAAGAAGAAGGGAATAGATGATGGTCTTTACATTGAACCTAAAAGGGATGCTATGACCAGAAAAATTCCTGTGCCAGATGGTAGTAAAAAGGTTGATGCTACTCAAGAAGCACTTGATGAAGGAGTAGCAAGTGTAAAAAGAGATAGAATGGCAAAGGATATTTCAAGGTGGAATGAGGAGAAAAGAGCTTTCATGGAACTGTATGCGCAGGGTTGTTCTGGATCAAAGGACACTAAAAATCCTAAGACAAAAAGGAAACCTAAGTCCATCCCATCCAGATTTCCAAAGCCTCCAAAACCACCATCCAAAAGCCATCAGCATCAAACCTCCACCCAAACAGCTGCTGTAACTCCTGCTGTATCAACTACTGCTGGTACTTCAGTTGTTTCAACATCTGTTATCACTTCAACACACACCACAACCATTGCCTTACCACCACTGTCATCTCCACCAAAAACAAACTCACCACCTTATCCTGCCAAAAAGCAGAAGACAACAGATGTTACAACATCTGTTGTAATGACAACAGTGGTTGAAACACCAGTTTTTTCAACAGCTGTTAGTCAATCACAAACCACTGCCACTAAGTCTACCATCACTGCTTCACCTAAAACATCATCAGTCCCTCCTCGACCAAAAAGGAGAAGGCTAATTATAAAAGATGTTGACACATCTTCGCCACCAACATCTTCAAAATCTCTGTTACTTTTCACAATTCCAAAACCCGTACCTCTCTCTTCAGCTCAATTTTTAAAGCCATAACCTCCTGCTGGTGTCTCATTTCCTCTGGAACTCATTGCAGTAAGGGAAGAAATCAAATCTTTCTACTATGAGGATGACCCAGTTAAAAGGAGTTTCCCATCAGTTGCAGGATATCCCAGGCCTAACAATATTGAAGAATATTTGAAACTCAAGGCAAAGCAAGCAGAGGATATCGCAATCAAAAACAGAAAAGGGAAATCTGATAGAGAATTTCAGCAAAGCTATCAGTTTCTACTTACACAGGTCAGTGCAATGGAGCAATTTGCCAAAAATGTATGTCAACATCTCTAAGAAAGGGCAGATGAGTCCTTGAGAAATGACTACATTGAGAACATCATGACCTACAAGAAATACAAGGGGGAGAAACACATGTACAAAAGCTGGACCATTCCTGAGCTTGAAAAAGAGGCAGCCAGGATTCAAGACATGATCAAGAATAAGGTCAAGCAGACTCCTCCTGAAAAATTCAAACAAAAGTACTGCCACTATCTTGGTCCGTGTATTAAACACTTTGTAGGCCTTGGCAGTGGTTGAGTATCCCAGATGATAACCACAATCAATTTTGGTTGCAAATTTTGAAATGCAATCTTTTAAGTTCAAAATAAAGCATGGGCAGCCAAACACCTTGAAGTAAGAGATCAGTGGTTTGATTTTATACAAAATTTCATAAACAGTCTTTTTTGTGCCTGGGGTTTATTAAAACTCTGTTCTGGACATAGCAAGCAGTGTTTACTGCCTCTGCCCAGAAAGTTAATGGCAAACCTTAATCAGCAAGCATGGTTCTGGCAGCCTCAATCAAAGTTCTGTTCTTTCTTTCAACTACCCAATTTTGCTCTAATGTTCTAGGGATGCTGTACTGCCTTACAATCCTTTTCTTCACACAGAAGTCATCCAACTCCTTATTTTTAAATTCTGTGCCATTGTCACTCCTGAAGCTTTTCACTGGAAGGTCAAATTGCTTTTCAACCTGTGTCACAAAGTCTTGCAAAATGCCTGCAATCTCATCTTTTGAGTGTAAAAAGAAAGTCCATGTAAACCTAGAAAAGTCATCAACAATAACCAAACAATATCTTTTCTTTTTGAGGCTCATGACTTGAACTGGGCCAAACAAATCCATGTGTAGCATTTGCAAACACTGGGTTGTTTTGGACTCTTCAATGGACTTATAAGAACTTTTGTATTGTTTTCCTTTTAAACAGGAAATGCAATGTTCAGGACATGATAACAATTTTTGGGGTAGGCCTCTCACCAAACCATTTTTTTAAATTTCAGTGATTGTCTTAAGATTTGTGTGCCCCAGCCTTCTGTGCCAAAGTTCTGTCTCTTTGTTAGAGGCAGCTGAGAACAGACAGGCATCAGCTCTGGGACATTCTTTAGACATATTAACAACATAAACATTGCCACTTCTTTGAGCAACAAGTTTAGTTTGACCAGTTTTGATTATTTCTTCAATCTTTTTGACCATTTCTGGTCCAACAATCCTACAACAATCTTTTGTGAAGAATGACCCAAACCCTTTGTCACTCATTTGAGACACACTCAAAAGGTTGAATTTTAGATTGTCTATCAGATTAACATTTTCAAGTTTTACATTTCCAGACTGCACTGTACCAGACCCCAGAACTTTCCCTTTACTATTATTCCCAAAGGATATATCACCCCTCCATGGATTTTAAAGTCTTTGAGGAGGGCTTTACATCCTGTCATGTGCCTGGATCCTCCACTATCTACATACCAAAGATAATCAAAGCATGCAGAAGCTCCCTGCACATGAAGTAAAAGGATTAGTTCATTAGGGTCTCCAAAGCCAATAGGGCTTTGGATGGGGTCTCAACAGTGTCTGGGATTGATGGACAGTGGTTAGGTCAGGGGTTTAGACAGTTTTAGTAGTGTTTCTTGCTAACCACTGTTGGGGGTCTTGACCAATCACCTGTTGGTACCCAAAAGGATGCCTGTTCACTTTAGGTTTAGAGGGCCTTTTGTAGGCTTCATAAACGTGTGGAATCCTTTGGTAAGATTGTTTTTCCTTGCCTTTTCTGAACTGATTGGCAGGGGGTTCATCAGTAACCTGAACATCTCTTTTGACAGATGTTTGGTTCAGCTGTTTTGTGACAGCTGTTTGAACTGGCACAAACAGTGGTTGATTCTTGGTGAATTTAACAGATGATGTTGATGAACTCAAGGATGTTTTAGCAGTGTACTCATTCTTTTTCACATCAAAGTTTTTGAGATACACACATGCTTAAGTTTTGTGGTTTGTTTTTCCACAAACAATGCAGCTTTCAGCTGAAACAATGACACTTGTTTTGTTTAAATCATAAGCTTTTAAATGGAAACAGTCTTTTGTTAGATGATTCCTTTTCTCACAGAATTCACAAAACAAGTTATTGATCTTTTCTTTCTTCTTTCTCTTTTCGGACTCCTTTGCAGCAGAGGTTTTAACCTCTGTTGGGATGTCCTTGAGAGGTATGACTTTAGCTTTTGGAGCTTTAACACCATCAGTTGATGTAAAGTCCATGGGATTGAAGTTTTCAAGAATATCACACTCATCAGACCATTTTGGTTTAAACTGATAATCTTCAAGCTCCTCAAAAGTAGAGGATCCCATTGGTCTGTCAAGTGTGATTTTGTTACCAAGTTTATCAGTGATTTTCACTTCTTGGCCTTTCTTGTTTGATGGAATAAACTCAGTGGTTACATCAGTGGTTGAACAGATTTTCCAAAAGCAGTGTTTTCATCATCATGTTTTCTATAACCGACACCAAATTTCACATTGCTTTTTATCTGTTTTTCAAGCATAACCTCATACCCTTTGCATGATTCCACCCATCTTTCACATGTGATCTGGGTGGACTCCAACTCCTTTTTGTAAACTTGGTATCAGAGCTAGGACAGTCAAATTTGATTTAACAATCATTTTGACATAAATATTTCAGCTCAAAATCGTTGATATCGATAGTTTGTTCGTTTTAGTTGAAAAACAGAGCAAGGTTTAATCACCATTAAAGTTGATTAATCAGTGTCTGTAAAACAACCAAGATGACGTCACAATCATAGGATAATAAGAATAATGTTGGCTCGCTTTTTAAACCACCTATGCTTAAAAGAAATGAATACAACATCTGGGAGCGAAGGATGGGTCACATCCTTGCTCAACAGAACACTGGATGTTGGAGGTCTGTCGTTTTTGGTCCCCATGTTCCTATGGTGCCAAGTGCTGAGGATCCAAAGAAGAACGTACCAAAACCTTATGAAAACTATACTGAAACTGATTTTCAAAAGTTCGAACTGGATGCCAAAGCATTTCGCATCATAGCATCTGAAGTACCAAATGAGATCTATGCTGGACTGTTACATTGTAACAGTGCCAAAGAGCTATGGGATGCATTGAAGGAACAATTTGGGGGTACCGAAGAAGTTATTGAAAACAATAGGGAAATTCTGAATCAGCAGTATGAAACCTTCTGTCACAATAAGGGTGAAACATTGACCCAACAGTTTGAACGTTTTACCTGTCTCATTAGTGAGCTAAGGCTTGTTAAGGTTGAATTTCCAAAATCAACCCAAAATAGCAGGTTTCTTAGATCGCTACCTGATAAATGGGACACAATTGCATTTGTGACTAGAAACTCTGTTGAGTTCAAAGATCTGACCCTGACCCAACTTCATGATAGACTCCTGACTTATGAAAGGGAGTTGAACCAGAAAAAGAAGTTGCAAGAGTCTGGAAAAGCCACTGATGATTACTCATTCGGTAGCACAGCTCTTCTGGGTCAGGAAGAATCTGGTGGCAGTAGTAAGGAACAGGGTTATGATCATTTCATTGATATAACAGCTGGTGGTAACTTTACCAACCCTGATTCTCACTCTGCAAACTATGCTTTCACTGCAAACACTGAAAAACAGATGTCAGATAATTTTTGCTTTGAACTCAATGATTTACAACATTTTGATCCCACTGACCAATGAAATTTGTGTTTGTTACAAAAGCCCCCTTGGATGTTTAATCTTATAAAACTGCTGTAGATTTTTCTTGATAATTAAAGTACCCTGAAAAAATTCTCCATTTTAGAGTTGCCCTTTCAAGGTTTTGATACCAATTTGTTTGAGTATTTGAAAGTTGTAACAAACACTATCTTTAGGCTTTCTAAGTTCCTCTAAGCTTTTGTAGGTTGCCCTGACCCTATCTTCTCCCCACTTTGTTACTGAGTTCTTTGACCCATAATCAGCTGCTATCTGCTCCTCTTTCATTCTCCTCAACTCTAAAATCTTATCAGCTTCAATTTGTTTGAATTTTTCAGGAGGAGTCTGCTTGACCTTATTCTTGATCATGTCTTGAATCCTGGCTGCCTCTTTTTCAAGCTCAGGAATGGTCCAGCTTTTGTACATGTGTTTCTCCCCCTTGTATTTCTTGTAGGTCATGATGTTCTCAATGTAGTCATTTCTCAAGGACTCATCTGCCCTTTCTAAGAGTTGTTGACATACATTTTTGGCAAATTGCTCCATTGCATTGACCTGTGTAAGTAGAAACTGATAGCTTTGCTGAAATTCTCTATCAGATTTCCCTTTTCTGTTTTTGATTGCGATATCCTCTGCTTGCTTTGCCTTGAGTTTCAAATATTCTTCAATATTGTTAGGCCTGGGATATCCTGCAACTGATGGCAAACACCTTTTAACTGGGTCAAAATGTTGTTAGGAGATTAGATGTCACTTTCATGGTGACGTCAGCTGAGATGCCTCAGCGGTTTGGTTTGTCTATAAATGGAACAGTACCCTGTACTGTTACATTAGATTCGTTTTGAGAGAGTTCTTCTCCTCAATTCAATCCTTTCATCTTGTGCAATCCAACCTTGGGGCATTTGGCTGAGGGGGAGTTTAGTATGTAAGCATATCTGTAATCATTTGATTCTTATTGTAAATCCTTTGACTAAATGAATTGCATATGCTTTCTCAAAACTAATTTCTCCTTTGATTGTGTTTACAAAGTTTGTTATTCATTTCCGCTGCACTTTACATTGTTCCATATTCATTTAATGTTCAAATCATACAAACAAATACAATCTTGAGAGCCTCAGATCCTAACAATTGGTATCAGAGCTTGGACAGTCAAATTCGATCTAACAATCAATTTGACATAACAGTTCGGCTCAAAATTCATTGATACTAAGGTTGGTTGTATTAAGTTGAAAAACAGAGTAACGAGTAAATCATGATCAAAATGGTTATTCAAAAACTCTGTAAATCAACCAAGATGTCATATGACACACAAATCTCACACAACAAGTGATATCATGCACAAGTCACTCAGAGTTTTCAGATCTGAAAACATATCTGTTAAACCATTGGATTATTTCATAGTTTCAAAATTGATTTCAATTGTTGTTATGAAAATTGTGATGTCACCTTATTAAAATGCTAAAGTATGAACCTCAGATTAACCAAAACCTATGTTCATAAAACATTAGTGTTTTTTATAACATAAAAAGAGGGAAATTAAAACTTTAGTCATTCAGATCTTATGTGTTGAAAACAGGTTGAGATCCTCAAAAGGACAAAATCAACTATGTTAAAATACATTAAGAAAATCAGGAGTAAAAAATGTCCAGATCATAGGTAATGAGAAGGTTGGCATAAGTATGTGCAGAAATGACCAAATCTCACAAAACATTACTGCAAAATGATTTTGGAACAAGTATTCCTTCAATAAATACCTCTCAGTAAGTATTTCATTACTTATGAATGAGAAGGTTAAAAAGGGAAGAAGAAAATTCACAAAAACTCAGAGGTGTGTTTATCTCAAAACTTCTGAAGTCAGAAGGAAAGAGTATAAACATAAAACACTAAAGCGTCAAAGCTTGGGGTAATAATGGTCACTAAGCAACTGTTTGTGCTCATTGGTTCAGGAAAGTTCAGGTGAAAATAGTGTTCCCAGTGATTAAACTTACAAAAGGACTAGACAAATCTTCAAAATCATCACATGGTAACAAAATCTATAACAGGATCTTCAAAACTCATGTGTCCATGTGTCCTCATGTTTGCAATCAACTGACAAAGAAAATGGTAACAAACAGTGGTCAAAATGTATTCAAAATGTTCTACCACTGCTGTAAAACCACTGACCATTTTCATAAACTTGAGAATGATATGATTACGTCTTCTATTGAAAATATACCAGATCCTTTTTGATGCTGTTCTCAGAAAATCCTTTAACCATTTTTTATATAAAGGATTTTCTCGAATAACCATGATATATTGTTCATTTTTTTAGAATAATATATTTTGAACTTTTGCTTGTTTTTGTTGGCAATAGTTTCAATTACCTGTCAGGATATAGTACCTTATCTTTGTTGGTATTATTGTCCTCATGAATGGGTCAAAAGAAAATGGTACATAGTTCAAGATCATGTCATACTCAGTTTTGTTTTTAAACATTAATCAAAGGTTGGTTGATAAACAGTGCTTAAATTACTGGGCACTCATGTTTTAATTTGAATATTAAACGAAAATGAGTTGCCTTAGCAAAAAGTTCTCATCATCTGGGGTACTAAACCACTGTCAAAAATTTGGAAAAGCTTCAAAATGTGTAATTGACATGTGGTAAAACCTTGAATGAAACTTTCTTTAAAAAGTTGCTAAAAATGAACCTCCAGACCACTGCCATTATTTTAAACCCTAACCACTGCTGTGTTCAAACGTCTATTTCCTAATTACTATCCACTGCTGAAAGTCAACCACTGATCCTTCATTCTGCTTGGCAAGCACTGATGCTCAAAATCAGTGTCTTATCCACTGATATGCTATCTACTGATAGTAAAAATCTTCCATTGTTATCACAATATTACCGTTGTAACTACTGATGTTTGGTACATCAGTGGCTCTCAAAACAACTGTCCTCCATTCTTCATCCATATCATCAGTGTTTGACACGTGGTCAGTTTTTAGCCTTCAGATCATAATAACCGCTGCCACATCAGCGATCACTTTTTCCCTAAATAAAACCTTGATCAAAACCCCCAAACAGGGTTTTACACTGTCGAATTGAATTCCAAAATTCTCTTCTCAAAGCAGTTTCCAACCCTTCTTCCCAAAATCATTCTTCGTTCTTCTCCACAAAAATGACAAAATCAAAATCAAAATCTAAATCAAAATCTAAACCAAAATCAACATCATCTTCAAAAGAGGTCGCTCAGTCAGCCGAAGAATCCATCGAGATACCATACAAATCTCCTCATAATTATCTAGGTTTGCTCACGAAACCTACCAATAACCACACCTTCGACTCCATCATTGATACATTATCTGCATCAAAGTACAAAACTTTGTTGACAGCAGATGCTCCCATTTACTTGCAAACCCAGAGAGAGTTCTGGAAAAAGGCGACTCTTGAAAAACAAGACGATAAAGTCATAGCCATTAACTCCTCGATACAGGGTAAAGTGATTCAAATCACTCCGCAAACAATCTCAGAAGTCTTCAAACTCGATGATCAGAATGGTAATACTTCCTTTGACAAAAACGAGTTAAAAGCTGATTTTCTGAAAGGGGGATATGCAGAACAATCAAAGGTAGATACTTTACAAAAAGGTTATTTCCCATCTGCACCCAGATTTTTATTTCACATACTTTTGAGTTGTGTTTCAAATAAAACAACAGCGTTTAATGAAATACCATTGAAGATTCAATGCCTGGGCTATGCTATTTTAAACAATAAAGATTACAACTACTCCTAGGAGAACTTCAATGACTTGGTAAAGAACGTTGATAGCAAATCATTTTTACTTTTTCCAAGATTTCTGAGCTATTATTTCAAACAAAAATTTGAAAAAGAAAATGAAAATTTTCCTAAACAAGGTGCCTATTTTCAAATAAACGGCTTAACAAAAGAAACATTTTCCATAATGATGGCACTAATAAAAACAAAAGCAGAGGTGTCTGAGCAGATTTCAGCAGTTACCACTGCTCCTTAGACATCTGCTGCTGAGCCCACTGCTCCAGGTGATAATAGCAGCATTACCACTACTTTGAAACCCACACCTGATATTACCAAAAAAACCAAAAGAAAACCATCCAGAAAACCCACCAAACCCAAAACAAAGGCAACTCTGGAAGATGAGATCCCAGAGCAACTGCCAGTGACAAAACAAATGTCACTACAAACCACTGCTGCTACTTCCTCACAGCAGTTGGAAGAAAGATCTCAACCATTGCCTAAAACTCCTCCTGCATCCTCACAAAAGGATCAGGTTGTAAGCACAGGGACCCCACAATATGAAGCTCTGGATTCAATCGGATCCATCTTCCTCGGTCCTGATCCCAAGGACATGTCTCTTTCAACTCCCATACCTTCACCAATAATATTACCACAATCCATGCTACCCTTGTTGCATGCAGTTGATATAGCTCAGACACAAACCAGTTCCTCTCTATCACCTGTCACTGAGAGCATACTCCCACAAGTGACTGGGTCTGATGCTTATACCTCTGCTATCCCAGCAACAATTGAGGAGGTTACACCCCTGAGTTACAAGTAACTCTCGGTGGTAGTTCAAGTGGAGCAGCAACTACAACTGATGGATCAACATATCTTCAGTTGGACAGTTGTTTCATCAGTCAGACTCCCTTGAAGGCAATTTCTTCCATATCACCATCGGTAACCACCAGTGAGTTGATTCTAACCACTGGTACCATCAACGGTTTATCAAGTCCTGAAGAAAGAAGTCCCCAGTACCAAGAACAAGGGGCATCAATTGGTGATTTTTGGGATTCAGTTCCTAAGTCACACATTGATACCACCACTGCTGGTGGGGATTCAGATGATCCCATTAAAGTGGGTGATGAGTCAAAATATCAGGAATTGACGGGTAGAGTTGAAAAACTTGAAACCTCGGTTGCTGAAATAAAGGATATGGTGCAAGAGATTCTGAAAGCTCAAAAAGCACAATTCACTGCTGTTCCACCTCAAGCACCTGCTCCACCACAAGCATTTGCTGCAAATGAGCTCTGGAATATCTTTCAACCTTTTCTCCACCAACAAGCAGAACTGGCAGATCAGCAACATGAAAAACATGTCCAAAAGCTGAGAAACATAATGGAGTCTAGGTATAAGAACACTCAAGCAGACATAAAGGCAATAAAGGCCCAGTTATTAGAAACCACTGGCACTGCTCCTCCAACAGTACTCTTCATTGATTAACTCCCAAAAGATAATGCCAAAAAGGGGGAGAAAATTCAGGAGTGGAAGAAGAAGGGAATAAATGATGGTCTTTACATTGAACCTGAAAGGGATGCTATGACCAGAAAAATTCCTGTGCCAGATGGTAGTAAAAAGGTTGATGCTACTCAAGAAGCACTTGATGAAGGAGTAGCAAGTGTAAAAAGAGATAGAATGGCAAAGGATATTTCAAGGTGGAATGAGGAGAAAAGAGCTTTCATGGAACTGTATGCGCAGGGTTGTTCTGGATCAAAGGACACTAAAAATCCTAAGACAAAAAGGAAACCTAAGTCCATCCCATCCAGATTTCCAAAGCCTCCAAAACCACCATCCAAAAGCCATCAGCATCAAACCTCCACCCAAACAGCTGCTGTAACTCCTGCTGTATCAACTACTGCTGGTACTTCAGTTGTTTCAACATCTGTTATCACTTCAACACACACCAGAACCATTGCCTTACCACCACTGTCATCTCCACCAAAAACAAACTCACCACCTTATCCTGCCAAAAAGCAGAAGACAACAGATGTTACAACATCTGTTGTAATGACAACAACAGTTGAAAAACCAGTTGTTTCAATAGCTTTTAGTCAATCACGAACCACTACCACTAAGTCTACCATCACTGCTTCACCTAAAACATCATCAGTCCCTCCTCGACCAAAAAGGAAAAGGCCAATTCTAAATGATGATGACACATCTTCACCACCAACATCTTCAAAATCTCTGTCACTTGTCACAATTCCAAAACCCATGCCTCTCTCTTTAGCTCAAATTTTAAAGCCATTACCTCCTGCTGGTGTCTCATTTCCTCTGGAACTCATTGCAGTCAGGGAAGAAATCAAATCTTTCTACTATGAGGATGACCCAGTTAAAAGGAGTTTGCCATCAGTTGCAGGATATCACAGGCCTAACAATATTGAATAATATTTGAAACTCAAGGCAAAGCAAGCAGAGGATATCGCAATCAAAAACAGAAAAGGGAAACCTGATAGAGAATTTCAGCAAAGCTATCAGTTTCTACTTACACAGGTCAGTGCAATGGAGCAATTTGCCAAAAATATATGTCAACAACTCTAAGAAAGGGCAGATGAGTCCTTGAGAAATGACTACAATGAGAACATCATGACCTACAAGAAATACAAGGGGGGAGAAACACATGTACAAAAGCTGGACCATTCCTGAGCTTGAAAAAGAGGCAGCCAGGATTCAAGACATGATCAAGAATAAGGTCAAGCAGACTCCTCCTGAAAAATTCAAACAAATTGAAGCTGATAAGATTTTAGAGTTGAGGAGAATGAAAGAGGAGCTGATAGCAGCTGATTATGGGTCAAAGAACTCAGTGAAAAAGTGGGGAGAAGATAGGGTCAGGGCAACCTACAAAAGCTTAGAGGAACTTAGAAAGAAGGATCCAAAAGTTCCACAAAAGCCTGACTACTCCAAAGCAGAGGTTTCAAAAAGACCATCAAAGTTGCAAGTTAAAAGAACCACTGCTCCAGCTGGTGCTGCCATCTACAAAAGAAGGAGCCAAAACCAGTCGAGTACTGAAACAATTCAAGATCTAAAAGCTGGAGATGTTATTGTAAAAGCAGGCATGAAATTAATGATAAAAGAAGATATTGAATTGGATCAATCTGCAAGTGCTACTCAGCCAGTCATGAATAGGCCAGCCTCACCAAATACCTCTACAAATAAACATCTCCCAAGAAACCCACCAGGCTCAAAAATACAAAAGTGGGAAACTAGCAAACAGACCTACGTATTGACTTTGCTCAGGTCTGGTGGAGAAGTGAAGAAAATATCAAGGGAACAAGCTCTTGTCCTGAGTCTTGAAGATTTGCAGGATCTCCTTGATCTTCCACTTAGCAGGGATGATGATGACACAGATGCCCTAGACTTTGAATTACAATTTAAAGGTCAGATAAGGGAACTGCTGATGAGGCAATAAAGAATTCCACTGCTCTGAGTTTATTCCATCAAACAAGAAAGGCCAAGAAGTGAAAATCACTGATAAACTTGGTAACAAAATCACACTTGACAGACCAATGGGATCCTCTACTTTTGAGGAGCTTGAAGATTATCAGTTTAAACCAAAATGGTCTGATGAGTGTGATATTCTTGAAAACTTCAAGCCCATGGACTTTACATCAACTGATGGTGTTAAATCTCGAATAGCTAAAGTCATACCTCTCAAGGACATCCCAACAGAGGTTAAAACCTCTTCTGCAAAGGAGTCTGAAAAGAGAAAGAAGAAAGAAAAGATCAATAACTTGTTTTGTGAATTCTGTGAGAAAAGGAATCATCTAACAAAAGACTGTTTCCATTTAAAAGCTTATGATTTAAACAAAACAAGTGTCATTGTTTCAGCTGAAAGCTGCATTGTTTGTGGAAAAACAAACCACAAAACTCAAGCATGTGTGTATCTCAAAAACTTTGATGTGAAAAAGAATGAGTACACTGCTAAAACATCCTTGAGTTCATCAACATCATCTGTTAAATTCACCAAGAATCAACCACTGTTTGTGCCAGTTCAAACAACTGTCACAAAACAGCTGAACCAAACATCTGTTAAAAGAGATGTTCAGGTTACTGATGCACCCCCTGCCAATCAGTTCAGAAAAGGCAAGGAAAAATAGTCTTACCAAAGGATTCCACACGTTTATGAGGCCTACAAAAGGCCCTCTAAACCTAAAGTGAACAGGCATCCATTTGGGTACCAACAAGTGATTGGTCAAGACCCCCAACAGTGGTTAGCAAGAAACAGTACTAAAACTGTACAAACCCCTGACCTAACCACTGTCCATCAATCT
Organism: Helianthus tuberosus; assembly: GCA_030545235.1. Classification (NCBI taxonomy): domain Eukaryota; kingdom Viridiplantae; phylum Streptophyta; class Magnoliopsida; order Asterales; family Asteraceae; genus Helianthus; species Helianthus tuberosus. The sequence continues at coordinate 139,511,358 of CM060411.1, read as the reverse complement.
GCATCCATCCTAGACACTGTTGAGACCCCATCCAAAGCCCTGTTGGCTTTGGTGACCCTAATGAACTAATCCTTTTACTTCATGTGCAGGGAGCTTCTGCATGCTTTGATAGTCTTTGGTATGTAGATAGTGGAGGCTCCAGGCACATGACAGGATGTAAAGCCCTCCTCAAAGACTTTAAAATCCATGGAGGGGGTGATATATCCTTTGGGAATAATAGTAAAGGGAAAGTTCTGGGGTCTGGTACAGTGCAGTCTGGAAATGTAAAATTTGAAAATGTCAATCTGATAGCCAATCTAAAATTCAACCTTCTGAGTGTGTCTCAAATGAGTGACAAAGGGTTTGGGTCATTCTTCACAAAGGATTGTTGTAGGATTGTTGGACCAAAAATAGTCAAAAAGATTGAAGCAATAATCAAAACTGGTCAAACTAAACTTGTTGCTCAAAGAAGTGGCAATGTTTATGTTGTTGATATGTCTAAAGAATGTCCCAGAGCTAATGCCTGTACGTTCTTAGCTGCCTCTAACAAAGAGACAGAACTTTGGCACAGAAGGCTGGGGCACACAAATCTTAAGACAATCACTGAAATTTCAATAAATGGTTTGGTGAGAGGCCTACCACAAAAATTGTTTTCATGTCCTGAACATTGCATTTCCTATTTAAAAGGAAAACAACACAAAAGTTCTTATAAGTCCATTGAAGAGTCCAAAACAACCCAGTGTTTGCAAATGCTACACATGGATTTGTTTGGCCCAGTTCAAGTCATGAGCCTCAAAAAGAAAAGATATTGTTTGGTTATTGTTGATGACTTTTCTAGGTTTACATGGACTTTCTTTTTACACTCAAAAGATGAGACTGCAGGCATTTTGCAAGACTTTGTGACACAGGTTGAAAAGCAATTTGACCTTCCAGTGAAAAGCTTCAGGAGTGACAATGGCACAGAATTTAAAAATAAGGAGTTGGATGCCTTCTGTGTGAAGAAAGGGATTTTAAGGCAGTACAACATCCCTAGAACACCAGAGCAAAATGGGGTAGTTGAAAGAAAGAACAGAACTTTGATTGAGGCTGCCAAGACCATGCTTGTTGATTCAGGTTTGCCATTAACTTTCTGGGCAGAGGCAGTAAACACTGCTTGCTATGTCCAGAACAGAGTTTTAATAAACCCCAGGCACAAAAAGACGGCTTATGAAATTTTGTATAAAATCAAACCACTGATCTCTTACTTCAAGGTGTTTGGCTGCCCATGCTTTATTTTGAACTTAAAAGATTCCATTTCAAAATTTGCAGCCAAAATTGATTGTGGTTATCATCTGGGATACTCAACCATTGCCAAGGCCTACAAAGTGTTTAATACACGGACCAAGGCAGTGGATGAGACCTTGAATGTAAAGTTCAATGAACTTTCATCAATGAAAATCCCAGCAAATCTTGCAGATCTGTTTGATCTTAAAAAATTTACTTTTGAAAATACCGCTGTCAAGACTAACAGTGCAGGTCCATCAGAGGATTCAACACCAGACTATGGGTATGAAATCATCATCCCTCAGAGGTCTGCCACAATGGGAAAAGCATCAGCTGTTCAAAACAGCTGTCAAAGCTCAACCACTGCTACCTCAACAGTTGTTGACCAAAGTAGCCCATCAACCACTGCTTCCACGTCCTCAAACACTGCTGACAAAAGTCCCCAAACAGTGGATAAAAGTCAGCAGGTGTCCACTTCATTACCTCCTATTCCACCACCTTTTGAAGCCACTGCTAGGTCATCAAAGTCACCAGCAGAGATTAGCTCAGATGATACACATTTGCAGCCCTCACCAACAAATGCCATCATACCATACCAAGGAGATTTAATCTTCTTGAGATCTCATCCACCTAATCAAATCATTGGCAACATCAATGAAGGGGTGCTCACAAGAAGCCAAACCCAAAACATTTGTCTTTTTGCTGGTTTTCTATCACTCCATCAGCCAGTCAAGTACCAAGAGGCACTGAGAGACAACAACTGGGTAGAAGCCATGTAAGAGGAGCTCCAACAGTTTAAAAGACAACAAGTATGGGAGCTTGTACCACTGCCAGAAGAGGTTAGTCCCATTGGCACAAAGTGGGTCTTCAAGAACAAAACAGATGAAAGGGGCATTGTTGTCAAGAATAAAGCCAGGCTTGTGGTTCAAGGTTACAGACAGGAAGAGGGAATTGATTATGATGAAACATTCGCCCCTGTTGCAAGATTGGAAGCCATTAGACTGTTCCTGGCCTTTGCTGTCAACCACAACATGAAGGTGTTTCAAATAGATATCAAAAGTGCTTTCCTCTATGGTACAATTCAAGAAGAGGTATATGTTTGTCAACCTCCAGGTTTTGAGGATCCATTTTATCCAGATCATGTCTACAGGCTAAACAAAGCCTTGTATGGCCTGAAACAAGCACCAAGGGCCTGGTATGAAACTCTTTCCAACTTCCTACTCTCAAATGGTTTCAAAAGAGGTACCATTGATAAAACACTGTTTCTAAAATGGAGAGGGAAGGATTTAATGATTGTCCAGATTTATGTGGATGACATTATTTTGGAAGCACATGTAACTCAATGTGTGAAGAGTTTAGAGAACTCATGACAGCTGAGTTTGAAATGAGTGCAATGGATGAGCTGCAATGCTTTCTTGGTCTCCAAGTTCAGCAAATGCAAAATGGAACTTTCATTCATCAAAGAAAATATGCTAAAGAACTTTTGAATAAATTTGATATGAATGATTGTAAACCATGTAGCACACCCATGGCAACAAATAAGCTTGTCATGTCTGATGAAAAGGATGAGCTGATTGACCAAACTTTATATAGAAGCATGATTGGGTCTTTATTGTACCTAACTGCATCTAGACCAGACATCATGTTTGCAACATGTGTCTGTGCAAGAAGTCAATCAGGTCCCAGAAAATCAAACCTCATTGCTGTAAAAAGGATCTTCAGATACATAAAAGGTGCTCCCACACTTGGTATCTGGTATCCAGCTAATGGGAATATCAAGCTTTCAGGCTTTTCAGACAGTGAGTTTGCTGGATGTAACACCACAAGGAAGTCCACATCAGGAGGGTGCCAGTTTCTAGGTGATTGCTTAGTTTCATGGCAAAGCAAAAAGCAAGCAGCTGTTTCAACATCCACTACTGAAGCTGAATACATTGCTACTGCAAGCTGTACAGCCCAACTCCTGTGGCTTCAAAATCAGTTGCTGGATTTTGGTATCACTGCCTTAAAGACACCACTCATGTTGGATAGCCAGCCAGTAGAAAATATCATCAAAAATCCAGTTTCCCATTCAACCACCAAACATATCGACATCAGACATCACTTTGTGAGGGATTGCTATGAAAAAGATTTGATTTCTATGCATCATGTTCCAACTAATGACCAGCTGGCAGATGTGCTCACAAAAGCATTAGATACTGCCACCTTTGAAAGCTTGGTCTCTAGAATTGGCATGCTAAACATAGAATAACAAGCAAAATCTTGTTTTTCTGTGAATAAAAGCATTAAAATGTTTTCAGAAAATCAAAAATCCATCCTTAGAAATAGCTAAAAATGAAATTTTCATTAAAATCCTTAAAAGTCTGCCATAACCACTGATTGTTCAAAAGTCTGCTCTACTTCAAAGTTTGTCCACTGCTGAAAGCCATCCTCTGTTCTCTCATTTCCTTGATAAACTCTGTTGTTCAAAAGCAGTGTCTTATCCACTGATAGTAAAAATCATCCACTGCTTTCATTATACCGTTATAACCACTGCCTTCATCAGTAACTTTCATAAAAGTACTGTCCTTCATTTCCTCAGAGTTTGGCATGTGGGCAGTACATAGTGGTCAGTACTTTTGTAACCGTTGCCACGTCAGCCTTCACTTTTCCCTCTATAAAACCCCCACTTCACACCAAAAACAGGGTTTTACTGTCGAATTGAATTCTCAAAAATTCTCTTCTCAAAACAATTTTTCATCTCATTTCTTCACAAATTTCTTCGATCATCATCCTCAAAATGACAAAATCGAAGCCATCTACAAAACCCTCCTCCAATCGTCGAAAGCGGCCTCTCAAAAGGTCAATCTCACCGAACTTCCATTCAAACCATCTCACAATCTTCTGGGTCTTCTCACAAAACCCGGCACCACAGAAACTTTCGACTCCATCATCGCCAAAATGGTTAAATCAAAGTACAAAACTTTGTTAATAGCCGATGCACCAATTTACCTAGCAACCCAACGAGAGTTTTGGAAGAACGCAATCCTTGACAAACAAGGTGAAAATGTGGTATCCATTAACTCAACTTTAAAGGGAAAAGCTATTCAAATCATGCCACAATCCATATCAGAAGTCTTTAAACTCGAGGATCATTCCCTAAAAACGAGTTAAAAATTGACTTCATTGAGCGAGGGTATGCAGACACAATGATGAAGAAAGCCACCTTACAAAAAGGTTTCTTTCCTTCTGCAACAAGATTTTTATTCCATACCCTCCTAATGTGTGTTTCAAACAAAACCACTTCTTTTAATGAAATACCATTAAAGATTCAAAATCTGGGATATGCTATTCTTCAAGAAGAAAATTTTAACTTTTCTTGGGAAATCTTTAATGATTTGGTTAACAATGTTGAAACAAAATCATTCTTACTGTTTCCAAGGTTTTTAAGTTATTATTTTGAACAGAAATTCAGTAAGGATGATATTGCTGTAATAAACCAAGGTGATTTTTTTCAAATGAACAACTTAACTGCTGAAACTTTTACAAGAATGTTAACACCTTGCAAAACACAAGCAGAGGTGCCTGAGCAGATTTTAGCAGTTACAACTGCTCCTCAGGTATCTGTTGCTGAGCCCACTGCTCAAGGTGATCAAAGTGGCAGCATAACTGCTTTGAAACCCACACCTAAAATCACCAAAAAACCAAAAAGAAAAACTCAAAAACCCCCCAAACCCATCAAAAAGGCAACTCTGGAGGATGAGATACCAGAGCTACTGCCTGTGACAGCACAAAAGTCACAAGAAACCACTGCTGCTTCTTCCTCACAGCAGTTGGTACAAATATCTCAACCCATAACCAATACTCCTCCTGCTTCTTCAAAAGGAACAGGTTGTACACATAGGGCCACCACATCATGATGCTCTAAAATCACTTGGTTTCATCATCCACAGCCCAATGCCTGGAGCAAATTCTGTTTCTACACCATGTAGGATCGATTTGACCGATCAAATGAGTCAATTTGAATGTGTTTACACTATTTAGATGGCGGAAACTTCTAAACAGCTTAGAATCAGACAGAAAAGAGTAGAAAACAGAAAAGATTCACTTTTAACACTTGTTCTATGTTATATAATGACTTGAAAAACTGGCAGCACTTCGTTACAACTTCTCGGAATGCGTACCAACTGAGAACTACACAAGCCTATTTATAGGCATCAAGATTTCGCTTCAACATGCCTCAAGCGAAATCTTATCATGTGATTTCGCTTGAAGCTTACATCATACTTACTGAAGCGAAACCCTTACAAAACTAAAATAAATTTACATTCAGACCCCCACACTTTACATACTTGACACTTTTAGACCCTAGACTTATGACATAGGCTTTAGACATAGTGTATCAACAAACTCCCCCTTGGATAAAGCCGGAGTCTTCAGTCTAGGTTTTCACAAAGACTTGAACTTTTCTTCTCTAGGCTTAGGTTTTCTCAACAACATCTTCCTAAGCTTTTCATTATCATCAGCTCTTTTCTTTTCTTCAGCAGCTTGCCTTTGAGCAAATGTCTCCCGAAGATATCTATCTTTTTCTTCTCGAGCTTTACGTTCCTTTTCAGCTTTCTTTTTGACTTTCTCCTCCAAAGCCCACCAAGATGACTTCCATTTAGATCCAGAATTGATATTCTTTTGAAAACACACATTCACAACTCTCTGAAACTGCATTGCATGATCTTTATCTTTTGGCGAATGATGAATCTTGTTGATGAACAAGCATTCTATATCTTTTGCCGAGCAATTAACAAGCCACATCGGATCAAAAACACGAATTTCTCTAAGTTTACCTCCTGCTTGATACGAGATCACTGCTTCAGTAGACAGACAACTATATACCCAATGTATAAATCCTTTATAGAATTCTTGTTCCATTGGAGGTACTGGTATAATCTTCATTGTCTTTGGCTTCTTGATATTAAGAATCCTTTCTTCAACACCAGTTTCAGGATTAACTCTTGGAATAATCTTTGGACGATGAGGCTTCTAGAATCTGAATCCCTTAAATGATTGAAATCTGATAAACCCCCACATTTTAATGTCATTCTTCCTCACAGGATATTCCAAAGCTTTGACCTGTGATAACTCCTCAACATCCCACCATGGGAGTGACATAAGATCAAATAACTTTTCGAAATACTGAACACCACATTCTCTTCTGACTGCATAAGCATTCACGTGTGGTAGAAAACCCCAACTAATAATATCTCCCAAAGAAATACTTCGATCCCGTTGATAAAACTTCAATGGTCTTTTGAACTTTCTGTCATTATCAACTTTGAACCATTTCTTTTTCTCTTCTTTATCCAGATCTTTCTTTGTACCATCAGGATTAAAATTTTTAAGAACTTCAGCAACTTTTCTCCTCAACTCATCCCGATTCTCTTCAGAGAAAAATTCCATCAGTGTGGGCAACTGAGAAGTATCTTCATGTACATTTTCATCATCTTCCCAGTCTTCAACTTCTACTCGATCATACAGATCAGCATCTTCAACATATCGATATTCATAGTCATCATAATGATCAGCATCAAACTCATTCAGCTCTCTTTCTAAATCAGAGTTCATTTCTTCTTCAAAATCAAACTTAAACTCTGGATGATCTCTTCGAGTCATTTCTTTTATGGTTTCCAGCGTATAGTTATGAAAATGCTCTCCTTCTTCCCGATATGCATCCAGTCTAAGAATCAACTTTTCAGCTTGATCAACATTTTGATCATCACCACGCTCCCCCTCACTTGTTGCATTATCATATTCAACATTTGCATCATCTTGTAATAAATCATCAATTGCTTCTTCAGTTGATTTTTCAGAAATTTTCAAACCAGAAGCACCTTGATCTTGATCATCATCTCCATCATCATCATCACTACTACTTGCAGAGATCACATCATCATCTGCATCTTCTTCTTCATCTTCGTCATCATCCTCTTCATTCTCTCCAGTAAGAAGATCATCAATTTCAACATCAATATCAAAAATACCAGAAACTGATGTAAGAGGACGAACATTCAGAATGATATCTTCAGAAACATCAACTGGAATAATAGCTTTTTCTTCAATTTCAGGACCCTTTCCTTTATCCTTCATTTGCTTATCAATTTCAGCCTGTTTCTTAGCTTTCTCTTCATCACGAACAATTTCATTGTATTTCAACTCTAGAGATTTACCCATCAACTTTTCCAACACTTTCTTCATCATTTTGCTTTCATGTTCATTTCTTGCTTTGATTTCCTCCAACTCTTGATTTTTTGGCTCATAGTACTTGAGATGTTCATCTCTATTCTTCTTTTCTTCCGGTAATTCTGCAATCTGAACTTTCATAATATCCATCTCTGCTTCATTAGATTCTATTTTCTTTAGCAAAGACTTGTTTTCAGCTTCAGTTGCCTTTACTCTCAATTCAAGAACTTTCTCACGATTTTCCATCTTTTTACACTCATGTGACAACTCGAATTTCCGACGCTCTTTATTCGCATTAAATGCACGATAACTGTTTGATCGTTTGTCTGTCTGAGTTGTAATTGTAAAACACTGGGCTTCAATGTATGAATTTATGTGAGTATGTACTTGTTGTATATGTGTTAATCTTATATTGTACCGTAAACACTTAGACCCCCTGAACATCTAATCATTTCGACGAAACACAAGCAGACGACGAATCACACATGACGAATCAGGAATCTGTTTCGCCATCATATGTACGACGAATCATGTTTGATTCGCCGGGAATCTGTTTCGCCGTTTTGATTCGCTGGCCCAAAGTGTTTCGCCGAGCCCATTAAGGCCCAAGGGTCTGTTACGGTTAAATACTAGGTCTCATTTAGATTTATACGTTTTGATTAAGAACCAGAAACCCTAGAGACTTGTGACGGCAACTGCAGCATCGGAACTCTCCTTCCCGATCGACCAGTCAGTTTTACACCTAGGTTAGTGTGTAATAATCAGTTTGAATCTTGTTATACTGTTTAGATGATTCGTGTTAATGCTCACTGTCATAACCGATTTCTTTGGCTATTATAATAACTGTTATGATGGTGATGATATGGTTTTGGTCGAATGATATAGCCTTGATATTATCAAACATAGTGGAGGTAATGATCAAATGGCAGCCATGTGACTCTATGTAATACTTGTAGTAGATTAATTAAATAATGAATGATGATGATGCCAACTGTTTGAATGTCGATTAGGATTCTGATATATCCATAATATTACATGTAATGTTTGGTCCAATTAAAATCAAGTTGCATGGAAAAGTCATAATTACATGTTGAGTAATTATATGTTCCACTATTATGTGCATATGGGTTCACTGAAATGGCTGACAACTATGTTCTTTTAATAAGTTCCATTGGTGATTGATGATTGAATAATAGGTGGATAATAATCATGATGTTTGGTTATTTGAGATACGATAACTGTTAGCATGTTTAGGGTTTCTTGCTGTGTTGATAATGTTGAGATAACTAGCGGTCCAATGATGCTTGGCGGTGGTTGATAGTTGTTGGCCACTAGGGCATTAAGATTTTGTGCTATTGTTTATTATTGCTGAAACAGTTATGTGCTCGACGTAACAGACACCTTAGACGAAACACAGGTGACGACGAAACATAAGTGTTTCGCCGAGACCATGAACGACGAAACAGAATATGTGTTTCGCCAAATCGTATTTCGCCGACTTGTGTTTCGCCGAATAGGTGATCTGTGCAGTAACTTGAGTTAATTATGTTAAGTGTTAACTGGAATATTTAACTGCTGTTAAGTGTAACCATCTTGTATACGATTGTGATTACGTGTTACATGTTTATACGTGCACAACTTGAATGCAAACTGATTTCACATACGTGCATACTTTAGGACGTGATTGATTACTTGCGAGCATACACTTAGCATACCGAGCAAACCAAGGTGAGTTCACACAGCCAAGGCATGGGATTCCCAGGATGGGAATGGGTTGGATTATTTATTCATTCAGTTTATGGAACTTAGATATATGATTCCCGGTAGAGGAAGGGTTATGGATAAGAACAGACTAGACTGGTTATACTAATTTAAACGATCTTCGCACACACGCCAAGGGTCGGCCGCGATATTATGACAATCTTCGCACACATGCCTAGAAAGGGCCGCGAACTATATACTCTAATCTTCGCACACATGCCTAGAAAGGGCCGCGAACTATATACTCTAATCTTCGCAAACATGCCAGGAAGGGCCGCGATACTACTATACCTAGTCTAGCAAACATGGGAAATCCCCACTATACTTCGCAAACATGCCTAGAGGGCCGCGATACGATACATGATTACTAAATGAACATACGAACTACATTATGAACACTATAACTAAACAAACTCACTGTGAACTCGCTCAACTAGTTGTTGACTCTCTCTTACATGCCTTGCAGGACCTTAGGTACTTATGGAGCTTACACGGGAGGCACGGTCGTTGTGGGCACAGTTTGTGGATGTTATGAACAACATTTAAACATTTAAATTGTTACTTATGATTGGGTTTATTTATGCTTCCGCCAAACATTGAATTTATACATATGTTTTGAACACCTTTCATATTGGTTTGATTGCTTTACATTTAATACTTACTATGTTCAATATGATTGGTGGCTTGATCCTGGTCAGTCACGCCTCCAAGCGGTGATACTCCGCGTGTGGATTTTGGGGGTGTGACAGATTGGTATCAGAGCCATTGGTTATAGAGAACTCGGTTTTAATAAGGGAAAACGTTTTTATTGAAACCAGACTATAACCAGTACAGTGCTCAACGATCCACAACGACGCTTCGCTCCACGTGCAAGGCTCAACATCATAGGTACTACTATTCATGTTACTTTACCTACTTGCTAGAATTACGAAGAACTTTGCTCGTGGTATGCTTAGGTTATAGAACCTACTATATGTTACTGCTTGAAAACGCTTACGTGCTCACTCTCTTCTGTCATCGCACTATTCGCGAACCTCTCTCATTCATGTTCTCCTTGATGTCAAGATCATGAGTGGACGCGCTAACCTAACTCAAGCCCAGTTGGCGGCTTCGATCACTGAACAAGTTACTGCAGCACTCGCAGCTGCCCAGGCAGGAGGTGTAACCTGCCATCACCACTTACTCTAGGATCCTTAGATCCTACTCTCGTAACTCAACACTTGTGCTTAATTTTGATTACTCTTACGCACATGACAAGTCAACACGCTCAGCCACCTGTATGCACATACAAGACTTTTATGGACTGTCGTCCTACTACTTTCAGCGACACTGAAGGAGCTGTTGTACTCCTCCATCAGTTCGAGGAACTCGAATCGGTCATCGAGTGTGAGAATGACCCGAGGCTCGTAAGGTGAAATATGCCACTGATATTCTCGAAGGCACTGCGTTAACTTGGTAGAACGCGCAAGTTCAGATACTGGGGCTGGCGGCTGCTAATGCCACCCCATGGGATGATTTTAAGGAACTGATCAAACGTGAATATTACAGTCGTGATGACATCCACAAGCTGGAAGTGGAGTCCTTTAACATGAAGATGACGGGGTCAGAGATAGAAGCGTGCACGATAACGATCCGACAAACTGACAATTTTGTGTCCAACTATGGTGGATCCTCCCATAAAGAGCTTTGAGCTGTACCTCAAAGGCTTAGTACCAGGAATTCAAAACCATGTGAAGACGGCTAAACTTGCTACTATTCAAGATGTTACTCATCTTGCTCATCGTCTCACAGAGCAGGCAGTGGGACAGAACAAGCTGCCTCAACGTATCAGCGATACTACTACCACTACTACTTCAACTACTTCTGCTACCCTCAGTAACAATGGATGAAAGTGGGATGGAACCTCTAGCAAGGGTTCGACTACGAATCTGTCCCAGGCACAGCAGCGAAAGATCGATGACAACTAAAGTCCTGATCAGCAACATTTAGTATTCAAGGGCAGGGTGGATACAAGGGAAACCACCCTAAGCGCAAACGATGTAACTTGCACCACAGCGGGCAGTGCAACCGCAATCATTGTCAATGATACAACAAGCTTGGTCATGGAGCCAAAGATGGTAGAAACTCACGTTCTGCAAGCCAGAACCAATAACAACAGACACAAGATCTTTAAGAATCAGCAACAACAAGCAGAGATCCTATGCAAGGAGAAGATCATTCGCATTCCACGTTCTGGTAAAGAACCTCTCGAAGTTCAAGGCGACAAGAGTGGTGTCGTGAGTGGCATCATTTCTTTCTTGAAGGCTTAGAAGTGTTTACGTAAGGATCACACAGCTGTTCTAGCTCTCGTCACTGATACATCGAAGAAAGAGAAGAAGATTGAGGATATTCCAGTGGTACGCGACTTTCCTCAAGTGTTTCCTGAGGAATTACCTGGGTTACCGCCTCATCGTCAAGTCGAATTTCAGATCGAGCTAGCTCCGGGAGCAGCACCCATAGCTCGAGCACCTTATCGCTTAGCTCCAACGGAACTGGAGGGACTGTCAAAGCAGCTACAAGAACTCTTGGAAAAGGGTTTTATACGTCCTAGCTCTTCGCCTTGGGGAGCTCCAGTGTTATTCGTGAAGAAGAAAGATGGTACGTTCAGGATGTGTATAGACTACCGTGAACTCAACAAGGTGACGATCAAGAATCGTTACCCTCTTCCGCGCATAGATGATTTATTCGACCAGCTGCAAGGGTCGAGCTACTACTCCAAGATAGACTTAAGGTCAGGTTATCACCAGCTGAGAGTCCGGGATGAGGACGTCTCTAAAACAGCATTTAGAACTCGCTACGGCCACTACGAATTTATGGTCATGCCATTCGGGCTAACGAACGCGCCTGCCGTATTTATGGATCTTATGAACAGGGTGTGCAAACCCTATCTCGACAAGTTTGTCATTGTTTTCATCGACGACATCCTGATTTATTCGAAAAGTCAGGAGGAACACGAGCAGCACCTACGACTTATACTGGAACTTCTACGAACGGAACAGCTATACGCTAAGTTTTCCAAATGTGACTTCTGGCTTCGTGAAGTCCACTTCTTAGGCCACGTGGTGAACAAGGATGGGATTCATGTAGATCCATCCAAGGTAGATTCGATTAAGAATTGGCCTGCGCCTCGTACACCAACCGAAATACGCCAATTCTTGGGTTTGGCGGGTTACTACAGAAGGTTCATCAAAGACTTCTCAAAGATTGCTCAGCCGCTTACACTACTGACACAGAAAGGTGTTGTTTACCGTTGGGGTCATGCACAGGAAAAAGCGTTTCAACACTTAAAGGATAGACTCTGTAGCGCACCTATCCTCTCATTGCCTGAAGGCACGGACGATTTCGTAGTCTACTGCGACGCATCTATCCAAGGTCTTGGATGTGTATTGATGCAGAGGGATAAAGTTATAGCTTATGCTTCGCGCCAGCTTAAGATCCACGAACGAAACTACACTACACATGATTTAGAGCTGGGAGCGGTTGTTTTTGCACTTAAGATATGGCGACACTATTTGTATGGTACCAAGTGCGCAATCTACACTGACCACAGAAGCCTCGAGCATATCTTCAAACAGAAAGAGCTGAATATGCGACAGCGACGATGGGTCGAACTGCTAAACGACTACGAATGCTCAATCAGGTACCACCCAGGCAAAGCCAATGTTGTGGCTGACGCTCTCAGTCGAAAAGACACTGCGCCTAAGCGTGTTCGAGCCTTACAACTCACCATACAGTCTAGCCTTCCTTCCCAGATACGAGATGCTCAGATAGAAGCATTGAAACCAGACAACGTCAGGGCTGAAGCCCTACGCGGCTCAAGGCAACGATTAGAACAAAGGGCAGACGACGCTTATTACGTAACAGGACGCATTTGGGTCCCACTGTACGGCAACTTACGCGAGCTAGTAATGGATGAAGCTCACAAGTCTCGCTACTCGGTACATCCTGGTTCGGATAAAATGTACCACGACATCAAAACTACATATTGGTGGCCTAGCATGAAGGCCCACATAGCCACATACGTTAGCAAATGCTTGACTTGTGCGAGAGTCAAGGCAGAATATCAGAAACCGTCAGGTCCCCTCCAACAACCAGAGATACCACAATGGAAATGGGAGCAAATTTCCATGGATTTTGTTACTGGCCTACCTAGATCTCAGCGCGGAAATGATACTATTTGGGTGATCGTGGATTGACTCACAAAGTCTGCTCACTTCTTGGCCATCAAAGAAACAGACAAGTTCTCTACACTAGCAGACATCTACTTGAAAGAAGTGGTCTCCAGGCACGGAGTGCCAACCTCTATCATCTCTGATCGGGACGCACGATTTACTTCAGAACTATGGCAAGCAATGCACAAATCTTTTGGCTCTCGATTAGACATGAGCACAGCTTATCACCCTCAGACAGATGGGCAGTCTGAGCGCACTATTCAAACACTAGAAGACATGCTTCGGGCGTGCGTAATTGACTTTGGCAATGGTTGGGAAAAACATTTGCCACTTGTGGAATTTTCATACAATAACAGCTACCACACAAGCATTAAAGCTGCACCATTCGAGGCATTGTACGGGCGTAAATGCCGATCACCTCTCTGTTGGGCAGAGGTGGGAGATAGTCAGATCACGGGTCCAGAAATGGTAGTCGATACTACAGAAAAGATTGCACAAATACGACAACGCATGGCGGCAGCACGCAACCGTCAGAAAGTATACGCCGATAAAGATAGAAAACTACTCGAATTCCAAGTTGGGGATCGAGCGCTACTCAAAGTTTCTCCCTGGAAGGGTGTGGTTCATTTTGGCAAACGCGGCAAACTAAATCCACGATATATTGGACCATTCGAAGTTATTGAAAGATAGGCAGGGTGGCCTACAGATTGAACCTACCAGCTGAACTCAGTGCAGTTCACAACGTCTTCCACGTGTCGAATCTGAAGAAGTGTCAGTCAGATGAGACCCACATAGTTCCCTTGAAGGAGCTCACTATCGACGAACGGTTGAACTTCGTCGAGGAACCTGTTGAAATCACGGACCGGGATGTTAAGGTCCTCAAGAACACGAGAATCCCTCTTGTACGAGTTCGTTGGAACTCCCGTCGTGGCCCAGAGTATACCTGGGAACGAGAGGATCAAATGGAACTCAAATATCCCCAGTTATTCGGAACCAATGCAACTACTACTGAGGCTGAAGCTACCAACGCAGAATTTCGGGACGAAATTCCAAATCAACGGGGGGATAATGTGACACCCCAAGAAAACCAGTAATCTTCGCAAACATGCTCAGGGGAGCCGCGATACAATACAGGTAAACAACGTCACACCATTAGCTTTCCTCAGTAACCGCATGCTAAATTTCGGGACGAAATTTCTTTCAAGTTGGGGATAATGTGACAACTCGAATTTCCGACGCTCTTTATTCGCATTAAATGCACGATAACTGTTTGATCGTTTGTCTGTCTGAGTTGTAATTGTAAAACACTGGGCTTCAATGTATGAATTTATGTGAGTATGTACTTGTTGTATATGTGTTAATCTTATATTGTACCGTAAACACTTAGACCCCCTGAACATCTAATCATTTCGACGAAACACAAGCAGACGACGAATCACACATGACGAATCAGGAATCTGTTTCGCCATCATATGTACGACGAATCATGTTTGATTCGCCGGGAATCTGTTTCGCCGTTTTGATTCGCTGGCCCAAAGTGTTTCGCCGAGCCCATTAAGGCCCAAGGGTCTGTTACGGTTAAATACTAGGTCTCATTTAGATTTATACGTTTTGATTAAGAACCAGAAACCCTAGAGACTTGTGACGGCAACTGCAGCATCGGAACTCTCCTTCCCGATCGACCAGTCAGTTTTACACCTAGGTTAGTGTGTAATAATCAGTTTGAATCTTGTTATACTGTTTAGATGATTCGTGTTAATGCTCACTGTCATAACCGATTTCTTTGGCTATTATAATAACTGTTATGATGGTGATGATATGGTTTTGGTCGAATGATATAGCCTTGATATTATCAAACATAGTGGAGGTAATGATCAAATGGCAGCCATGTGACTCTATGTAATACTTGTAGTAGATTAATTAAATAATGAATGATGATGATGCCAACTGTTTGAATGTCGATTAGGATTCTGATATATCCATAATATTACATGTAATGTTTGGTCCAATTAAAATCAAGTTGCATGGAAAAGTCATAATTACATGTTGAGTAATTATATGTTCCACTATTATGTGCATATGGGTTCACTGAAATGGCTGACAACTATGTTCTTTTAATAAGTTCCATTGGTGATTGATGATTGAATAATAGGTGGATAATAATCATGATGTTTGGTTATTTGAGATACGATAACTGTTAGCATGTTTAGGGTTTCTTGCTGTGTTGATAATGTTGAGATAACTAGCGGTCCAATGATGCTTGGCGGTGGTTGATAGTTGTTGGCCACTAGGGCATTAAGATTTTGTGCTATTGTTTATTATTGCTGAAACAGTTATGTGCTCGACGTAACAGACACCTTAGACGAAACACAGGTGACGACGAAACATAAGTGTTTCGCCGAGACCATGAACGACGAAACAGAATATGTGTTTCGCCAAATCGTATTTCGCCGACTTGTGTTTCGCCGAATAGGTGATCTGTGCAGTAACTTGAGTTAATTCTGTTAAGTGTTAACTGGAATATTTAACTGCTGTTAAGTGTAACCATCTTGTATACGATTGTGATTACGTGTTACATGTTTATACGTGCACAACTTGAATGCAAACTGATTTCACATACGTGCATACTTTAGGACGTGATTGATTACTTGCGAGCATACACTTAGCATACCGAGCAAACCAAGGTGAGTTCACACAGCCAAGGCATGGGATTCCCAGGATGGGAATGGGTTGGATTATTTATTCATTCAGTTTATGGAACTTAGATATATGATTCCCGGTAGAGGAAGGGTTATGGATAAGAACAGACTAGACTGGTTATACTAATTTAAACGATCTTCGCACACACGCCAAGGGTCGGCCGCGATATTATGACAATCTTCGCACACATGCCTAGAAAGGGCCGCGAACTATATACTCTAATCTTCGCACACATGCCTAGAAAGGGCCGCGAACTATATACTCTAATCTTCGCAAACATGCCAGGAAGGGCCGCGATACTACTATACCTAGTCTAGCAAACATGGGAAATCCCCACTATACTTCGCAAACATGCCTAGAGGGCTGCGATACGATACATACGATACATGATTACTAAATGAACATACGAACTACATTATGAACACTATAACTAAACAAACTCACTGTGAACTCGCTCAACTAGTTGTTGACTCTCTCTTACATGCCTTGCAGGACCTTAGGTACTTATGGAGCTTGCACGGGAGGCACGGTCGTTGTGGGCACAGTTTGTGGATGTTATGAACAACATTTAAACATTTAAATTGTTACTTATGATTGGGTTTATTTATGCTTCCGCCAAACCTTGAATTTATACATATGTTTTGAACACCTTTCATATTGGTTTGATTGCTTTACATTTAATACTTACTATGTTCAATATGATTGGTGGCTTGATCCTGGTCAGTCACGCCTCCAAGCGGTGATACTCCGCGTGTGGATTTTGGGGGTGTGACAACTCAGCTGCTAACTTCTTGTTTTCATCAGCTACAACATCAATTCTCTTTTCAACATGTATAATCTGTTCATCTGTTGCAAAAGTAATATTTCCAATATCATCAAGAGAAATATTTTCAGGAATACCAGCAAAACCTTTAAATCCAGAAGATCCAGGTGTTGTTTGAATGCTAGGTTGTGAAGATGGTGGTGTTTGGATATTAATTTGTGGAGTAGAAATAGGTTCATGTGGTGGTGAGAGATGTGGTGGTGAAGTTTGATGAGGTGGTGAATGAGATGGAATAGATTCAGATGGTGGTATAGATTGACTGGTTCCTTCAGTTGTTTTCTTCTTCAAGACAATTTTTGGAATCTTGATTGTTGGACTAACAACTCGAGTCTTCTTCTGAGCAACTTTCTTTCGAGCTCCTCTCTTCTTTTTACCACTATCAGGAGTTTGTGATTCAGATACATGTTCCGGTGAAGGTTCATAAGCAGTATCATCTTTCTCTTGTCTCTTTCTCTTTTTTAATAACTTTTCTTGTTCAGCTGCTTCTTTAATTCTTCTTTGACGTGCAACTTCATCAATAGCTCCATCTGAAGAACTAGAAGAACTTGCATCAACATCTTCAATCACTACATTGTCAGCAGCTTTACTTTGTTCAGGAACAGATTCAGAAATCCCTTTCAAAAACTCTGTAGATCTTGGAGAAAAACGAATATCTCCTTCAACATTTGTTTCAATTTCAGTTTCAGCTTCAATGTTGATTTCAGCTTCAGTTTCAACATTAGCTTCTGCTACAGCTTCAACTACTACTTCATCTTCAGGTTCATCAACCAATAGCGTTTTAGCAACCTTCTTACGACGCTTCTTTGGTTGTGAAGACGAACCTTCTTCAGCTTGCACTTTAGGAGTTGTTTTCTTACTCCTCTTCTTTTGTTCTTTTACAAACCACACACTTCTTGAAGGTTTAAACTTTATCAACTTCTCCAACTCATCAGCATAACCAGTTTCAGTTCTTTCATCTTCATTCCTCCAGTGTTCATGATTAACTGGATCAGGATCTTGATAATCTGGATTGCTTATAAAACCAAAAAATGCAACTTCCTTCTCTGGTTCAGGATGATTTGTATGATATCTTGCTAATTGAACAATAGAATCATTATTCATGTGAGCCAGAACCAACAAGTCATTCTCCATATCTCGAACAATTCCTGGATAAGCATGATCAATCATCATTTGAATGAATCTTGGATATATCCAGCTTCTCCTTTTTGATGTCACCTCTTCCACAAGGTAATGAAATACAATATGAGAGAAATTGTACTTCTTGTTTAAAACAAGAGCAACTACCATGTTCATGTGATAATCACGCATAGCATCGTAACTACCCTTTTGATGACTTAGAGCAATCAACACTGAATGAATAAAGAATTTGAACGGCTTTGTAAATTTTGATTTCAAAACATTAGCAGCTTTCACATCTCCAATGTATCCCATTCTAAGCAAACATCCTTTCACCATTTTTTCAGGAAATGCTGTTGGTGAATTTTCAGTATCAGGAAAATCTAGAATCTCACGAACATATGCCTCTGTTATCAGAATTTGTTTCTTTTCATCAGCAACCTTAACAAGCGAAGTAATTACTTTGTTTTTCTCATCATACACAGCATGCTTCCAAAAACATTTGATGTGTGACTTATACACCATTCTTCTATCTGTTAACGCTTTTTGTATTGGCAATCTTCTCATGAATTCCAGAATACTAGAAAACTCAGACAATTTTGAACTCCTTGTCACATCAAGATCACAACAAGAATTGTGAAGAGCTTTGAATAGAATATTCGAAGGCTGCACATCAAATACCACAAAAATTCAAACACATTAGACAATTTTTTATAAAATTTCAAATTTACTCATCATTTCAAGCGATATCCATGATTTCGCTTAAAGAACATCTGATCATATACACTTTGTTCAAGTGAGATGGTATTTTGATCATTTCGCTTGAAGAAACAACAAACAGCAACAAATGTTCAAGCAAAATAGTAACAAAATGCTTCGCTTGAAGCGATACTAACAACCCCTTGAAGCGACACTGTTCAAACATCTCAAAAAAAAAATTAAACATATGATCAAATTAATCACACAGTCCTGTTCTACTTACAATTCCGAGCAAACTGACTCTATTTTAATCCATTTTGACCAACACATCTGTTCTAGATCTACGATTGAAGTTCTGATCAAACGACAAGCTTTCAAAAAACATTCAGATCTGAAACAATCAAACATCACACAACAATCTACACATGATTCCGACTACACATGTATGATTTGATTTGATTTTATCCAGTTAAAAACCCTAAAACTATGTGTTCTAACCCTAACAAACGCCGACACATCAAAAAATCATAAAAAACTATTACGAATCAACACCATCACTTACATTCACCATGTTAGCAGTTGTGTATGCCAACTAAAAACACAAGATTTGATGAAATTTGGACAGAGTAACGGTAGAAAAACGAGGTTTTGAAGAATTCGCTTGAAGTCGTTCTGACAAACCTTGAAGCGAAATGTTTGAAAATAATGACTGAAGCGAAGCTTGTAATCCTTTTATACCCTTGAAGATTTCGCTTGAGGCTTACTTAAAAACTCTTGAAGCGAAATCGTTAATATGAAGGTGTCGCTTGAAACAGATTTAAGCGCAATTTAGTTTCTTGAAGCGAAAACCTTAAAAACTTGTTTTACTTTTTGAATTTATCATCTTTTAATGTCACACCCAATTAACCAAGTCCAAATTAATGACCTTGGTCAACTGACTAGTCTACCAAGTCCAACTCAATGACCTTGGCTAACCAAACTATAAAGATACCGGATTTCTTGAAAAAAAATAAGTTCAAATTAATGAACTTTTGAATCATTTTGATCTTTTAATCTCATTTTAATCAACAAACACTTGTACCAAACATTGTACTGCATCACAAGCTTACCCAATCCTTATCAATCTCAGACATGATCTGCACAAGACTTTGAACTTTCGATTCCCAATATCAGTTGTCGAAAATAAAAAAAACTAAAATCTTTTTGAATTTTAAACTGAATAAACTAAAACTATGTACACACAATCTTTTTGTGAGCGTGTTAAGGGATCATATCAGCTGCCGACTAGATACAAGCACCGTTAAGCTATTAATTAATTTTAAGCATTAAACAATTCACGTAGATTGCCGATATATTGATCCTCTTAAATTCTCACAAAACTTTCAATCTGCTCGGGATACAGAATTAATGTTTTAGGACTTAAACATCTACATGTGTCCCACCTCAGTATATACTCCCGTATCCAGACCCCAGTATTCAGTCTTACAGGTGAGTATACCTAGATGATATCTGTAAGGGGTTAATTGCGAGGGTCGTGAGAGCTCAGGTCGATCTTTCGATACGCAGAGAGATGACGGCTTCGACTTTTGGTGGGTCCCCTTTGGGGATCTTCTTTACAACAGCACATGATTAACAATTTTGCAATGTGTTATCATTTTTATGCTGAGGGGAGGCTTATATTTCAAAGCAGCGTAAAGTATTCTCCGGGGACTAGGCCATTGCTTCCGCAAAATCAGAAGTCCCGGGATAATACCCCAGATATCACTAAGCATAAAGACCTAGTATCTCAGAATATGGGACCCTTCAAACAGGATTTCAGGGGTTACCTATATATCCTGGAGGTGTTCCCCACGTAGATGCAAGTAAATTTTATGTTTATATCCCAAACTAATCTACTGATTTTGTGAAAACCTATCGGCACATCTTTAGCGAGACTGCTTAATTGCATTTTATACATTCCATTTCTTTAGCGTACTGCACCTGTCTAGCTGATGTACTATCATTTCCCTTTTAAACACAAACTCATTTTTACTTTTTCAAATGTTTTTGGTTTTTATAGATTTTATCATGTTTTTGTATTTTTCTGCAAACTTTCTCCCCCTAAAAATAAAAACATATTTTTGTGTTTTTGTTTTTATCGAAAAGCAGAAAATAAACTGTACAAAGAAAATTGACAACACGACAAAGGTTCACGTCAGATCGCCGTCCAATTCGGCATCACATTCAACAACCCTCCCAGATTGCAGATTTTTCATTCCATTCAATTTTGAAAGATAATAAAACCTCTTTTTATCAAATGGTTTGGTATAGAAATCCGCTTTCTGTTCATCGGTGTGCACATATTCAATCCGAATTAATTTTTTCTCGTTACAATCCCGAATAAAATGGTGACGGATCTCAATGTGTTTTGTTTTTGAATACAATGGTGACGGATCTCAATGAAAGAATACTAAAATCGTGAACACAGTAATCGTTTTGACAGAATTCATGCGACTTTGTTTTTAGCTGTTCAAACAGAATTGAATTTGTTGAATTCTTGTAATTGGTGTCGGCTTAGTGGTGCATGTGTTTCTCGATTTACATATCAGTTCACGTGATTATCGACTGTTGTGTCTGCCACACTAAAATTTTAAGGTCCAATAAAAAGAATTGAAATTGGTGTGCATTTGAACGGTCAAATAGGATAATTTGAAAGTGTTGATTGTCAGCTCTTGTGAATTGGTTGTGACCCATGTGCATATTGATTAAATCGAGATATGTGAATATGTCAGTCCACTAATTGTTGTCAACAGAATTCTTTAAAATCATGTCTTGATATTAGTGTGTGCATGTGAACATAAAGTGTGTTTTGAGTAAAATTTGTCGTAGATTGTTTTAGAAAAATGGCAATGATATTTGATGAGAAAGAAAATGATTTTCTTGAAAATTTAAACAATTGGTATATAAGATCTATGGATAGCGGTTATAGAAATGTAAGTGCAGACATTTGGGTTAAAAGTTTTGAGCATTTCATGTGTCAAAAGGATGAAACTTTGGAAGAGTTGGAGAGACGTTTTGAAATTTTAAGAGACAATTTGAGTAAAAATGATATTAAAATTTCTAATGAAGAACAAATATTGAAATTGGAACGTGCATTACCTGCTAAATATGATAAATTTTTAATTGAACTAAAAAGTAAGGATTTTTCCAAAGAACTTTATCCAAAACAATTTTTTAGTGAGGTTAATGCAGAATTTTGTATGGAATATAAGAAAAAGAAGGAATTGGTGAATGAAATGGAAAAGAATTTACAAAAATTGGAATTGGATGTAATTGCTGAAATAGATAGAAGAATTCGTGTGTGTCTTGCAACAAAGAGTATTTTGAAATATGATATTAAAAGGAAATATTATATTGATGAAAATATGAATCCTTTTGATTTCGTTAAACTCTTTTGTGCAGGAACATACAAGATGGAGACAGAACAAGTTCAAAAGAATGAAGAATCTGTGAAGCTTGGATCTTCAAGTTCAGAATCAGTGTGCTCTAAGTGTGACAACTTTAAGACTGACAATGACAAACTTTTGAAGGATGCGGAAAGTTTGAAATCGGAAGTCGAGAAGTTGAAAGATGAGAAGCAAACTGATGTAAAACAGATTCTGGATTTACAGGGAAATTGTGAAAAGCTGAAAGTTGAAAATGACAAACTGTTAAATGACATGAACAGTTTGACATTGGAGAACAAAGTTTTGAAAGAAAAGGAAAAAGATTTTGAAAATGAAAAATTGAAAATTGAAAAAGATTTTCAAAATCAAATCAAGATTTTAGAAGATGAGAGAGATATTTTTGGTAAAGATAATCTTGAAAAACAAATTGAAATCAATTCTCATCTTGCTAAAATCATTCAGCTTGAAAAAGAAGCTAAAAGTGATCGGATTAAAATTGCTGAGTTAGAAAGTAAGTTGAAAGGTTTTGTAACTTCTGCACCTTATGTGTGTCCAGAATCGATCAATTCAGATTGTGATGAGAAAACTGATGATGAAAATGAAAAAAATTGAGAAAAAATTCCAAGGAACTGTTCTGCAATCGACTGAAAAGGGTGAATGCTCTACGCAAAAACCTTTGAAGAAGAAAGTGGAACAGAAACAAAAAGTTAAAAAATCAGAAAATGTTCAAAACCAGATTAAAAACTCATCAGTTCAGTCATCCAATCGTTATAAAAAACCACAAAAAGTTGAAAATTTAAACTCACAAAAAGTTGGTGATATGTGGTGCAGGTTTGACCACAGTGCTTCAAAGCCAAATCCAGCTTTCAGGAGGAGTGATGATTACCACAAAGCCAGACAATGCTATGATCTGAGTGTTTGGTGTGAAGGTGGTGAATGGTACGATAACAGAGTGTGTTACTCTTGTGGTATTCAAGGACACATTGCTGTTAACTGCCAGAATTAGTGGTTTGAGACGAGAAGATGCTATAACTGCCAAATCAAAGGACACATTGCAAGAGATTGCCCAATGAGATCAATGGGAAGATCGAGGGCTGAATCTCAGAAAGTAGTGAAGAAAAAATCAGTCAAAGTCGATGAAAAGCCCAGAATACAGAAAAAACAAGAAGTGAAAGAACCGAAAGTTAAACTTTCACAAGGGCAGAAAGACAGACTGAGAAAGAAGAGGAAGAAGGCCAGAGAGTATCTGGAGAAGATTTTGTCCTCGGATACAACTGGTAAAACAGATAAAAGTTCTGATAAATCGTCTTGCTCACCAAAGAACAACAAATCAGGCAAAACGCATTCATCAGATACAAATCTGAGGACGAAAGAGGAGATAAAGAAGAAGAAAATGGTTGGCGATGAATCTGTTTCTTTGGAAACAAAGGAGCCACATGTCGGCGATGAATCTGGCTCATCAATGTCAGACAAGCCACGTTCAGGCAATGATTCTGGTTCATCAAAGCCAGAAGAGCCGGTAGTTGAGGTAAAAACTGAGAATTCAGGTTTCACAATGGATGATGCAAACTATCCACCATTGTTGAACAAGAATTCTAAATCACCCAAGGACTGTCAGGCTTGGGTAAATTTGTTCAAATGAAAAACCTGACTTGCCGGAGTTCCCAGGTTGGTAAGCGTGGAACATGAATCGGCACATTTCTTGAGAAATTTCACTCTGGTGATATTTCGACTTACAAGTGGTTAATCAAGGACATTAAGTTGTACTTGAATTAACTATCTTACAATTGGTATGATTATTGGAAATTGTTTTTTGTGATAAACTTACAAGTGGATTGTGAAAGGACAATGTGATGAAAACCCATGTTTGTGAAACGACACACAAAACTAATTTTCCGGAAAAACCATTTTGATTAAAACAAACTTAAGTGTTTTGAAATCATAATGGGAAAATAGTTTGTTGTCAGGGGGAGTTCTGATTGTTTATGCCAAGTGGATGGCGAATTGAGGCAATTCTCATCAGTTTGTCACTTTACTTTGTACAGTTTATTGAATTTACTTTCAAATTTTCCTAAGAAAATCAAAATTGAAACATATTTTGATTTTAGGGGGAGTAAAATTTTTAAAAAATTTGAAAATTTGAAAAGTCAAAAACTTTGAAAAATTCAAAATTGAGTTTTGTTGAGAACAAGAGGAAATGATAGTAAATCAGTGGACTATCACAGCATGCTAAAGAAATGAAATGTTAAAATGTGATAAACGGTCTCACTAAAGATGTGACGATAGGCTCAGCTAGACTAGTAGATTTGCGATAACGATACAAACTTAAATGAAAAAGCCTAGTTCTAGTGGGAAACATGGTTGAAAGCATAGTACTTAGTTTTGTCCTTCGTGATTATGTACCTACTCAGTAATCGCTGAATGCCAAAAAGCATAAAACTGGTTAAGTTTGTGAACTTTCACTACTTTGCTGAAAAGTCACTGGGATTGTGCATTTCATTTTGCAAAGATTTAAACTTGTTTTATTTCTTTATTTTGTTTAAGCATCGGACATCCTCTGCGTATACGTGAGTATCGACCTGGATGTTGTTGCCTAAACGTTCTGCTTTATTTTCTTTGGTGTTTCGTTTAAGCTTTGGATCACCTCTGCGTATACGGGAGTATCGACCTGGTGGTTAAAGCCTAAACAACTTCAACTTGTTTTATTTTCTTATTTTGTTTAAACATTGGACTTTCTCTGCGTATACGGAAGTATCGACCTGATTGTTAATGTTTAAACATTCTGCTTTGTTTTCGCACATATCACAGTTGATAAAAGTTTAAAGGCATTACTTGAGTTAGTGTATTGCATGATGAGGGGATATGCTGAGATTGTGGGGTCCATAAGAATTTAGTGAAAAATTAATATACCTTAACGTATCGGTAAGCATTTCGAAAGTTTTTAGATTGAGCTTAAGAGGACAATTATATCGTCAATCAAGGTGAATCGTTTAGAACTTAAAACGATTAAAAGCTTAACGGTGCTTGTGATGTGTCTCAAAAACTGATATGATCTTCTTTCGCAAACTCACAAAAATATGTTTGTACATATTTCATTTCTGCATTACATTTCTCTTATTACAAAATCCAAAAAGATTTTAGTGTGTTTTAGCTTAATTTTGAAAAATCCAAAAAGATTTTCGACAATTGATGTTGAAAAGCTGATATTCAAAATCTCAAAGGCTAAACAAGATGAACAATTGGTTTGGTTAAGATGATGAGAAGTTGGAAGATAATCCTCAAATGTTTAGATGATTCATTAATTTGAATCACAATATTGTGTGTTATATGTTTGAGAATTTTAAGTGAATTCTTTTAGAATCAAAATTATTTTGTCTTAAGAATGGTTGAGACATGTAGGTGTTTTGATTCTTTGGCTAAGGGGGAGCCTAAATAGACTACCGAAAGGGGGAGCTGAAGCTGAAGACAGATCCACCGGGATTCTGTTCGAGAAAAAAAAAACAAAAATCAAGAGAGAGAGAAAGGAAAGTCGTTACGAGTTTGACTAAGGATTGACTGCGGCAATATCCAAGGGGGAGATTGTTGATGCATTTAATGTCTATCGCCTTCGTCAATCCGAGCCGTAGCGAGGAACTGAAGAAATCAAGTCTTTAAAGTATTATATCTAGTAAAAAGGCAAGGTGGCAATCTTGTAATTAATGAAATGTTTCATTAAAAGGCCTTGACCTATAAATAGAGGAGTTAGTAGTAAAGTAAAGGACTTTTGCTCATTTGTGATTTTGGAGATCTAATTGTAGAGAGAGAAAGTCTAGAGAGAGAAAACTCTCTTCTAGTACGTTCTCGTGTGTTCGGTCACGCACGTTCACGGTTTCCGCACGTCGAACGTGTTGTTACGCAATCGAACGGTGTCAAAACCGGTCCTATAAGTGAACCTCACATCCACAATTCCCTCACCAACTAAACTGCTGTTGGATGCAATTGATTTGAACCAGGCACTAACCAGTCCTTCTCAATCACCTATCAATGAGAACATACCTCAACAAATGACTGGGTCTGATGTATCAATCTCTGCTAAACCACCAACACAACCTGAGGAGGTTACACCCCTTCAGTTACACGTAACTCATGGTGGTAATCCAAGTGAAGCAGCCACTACAACTGTTGAACCCACTGGTTTACAGTTGGACAGTGGTTACATTAATAAGACTTCCTTGGAGGCAATTCCTTCTATAGCACCTCTGACATCTACCAGTGGACTTTTCTTGTCCTCTGGCAACATCAAAAGACTGTCAAGTGTTGAAGGGAGAAGACCCCAGTACCAAGAAAAAGGGGCATCAGTGGTTAATGTTTGGAGTAAACTCCCTACCTCAACCACTGATACAACCACTGCCAGTGGGAAATCAGATGATCCCATTAAATTGGGTGATGGTTTAAAGTGCCAGAAATTGATGGATCGTGTTGAAAAACTTGATAATTCTGTTGCAAAACTCAAAGATATGTTGCAACAGGTGTTACAAGTACAAAAGGTGCAATCCACTGCTGTTCCACCTCAAGCACCTGCTCCACCACAAGCACCTGCTACAAATGAGCTCTGGGATATATTTCAACCTTTTCTCCATCAACAAGCACAACTGGCAGATCAGCAACATGAAAAACATGTCCAAAAGCTGAGAAACATAATGGAGTCTAGGTACAAGAACACTCAAGCAGACATAAAGGCAATAAAGGCCCAGTTATTAGAAACCACTGGCACTGCTCCTCCAACAGTACTCTTCATTGATCAACTTCCTGAAGATAATGCCAAAAAAGGGGGAGAAAATTCAGGAGTGGAAGAAGAAGGGAATAGATGATGGTCTTTAATTGAACCTGAAAGGGATGCTATGACCAGAAAAATTCATGTGCCAGATGGTAGTAAAAAGGTTGATGCTACACAAGAAGCACTTGATGAAGGAGTAGCAAGTGTAAAAAGAGATAGAATGGCAAAGGATATTTCAAGGTGGAATGAGGAGAAAAGAGCTTTCATGAAACTGTATGCGCAGGGTTGTTCTGGATCAAAGGATACTAAAAATCCTAAGACAAAAAGGAAACCTAAGTCCATCCCATCCAGATTTCCAAAGCCTCCAAAACCACCATCCAAAAGCCATCAGCATCAAACCTCCACCCAAACAGATGCTGTAACTCCTGCTGTATCAACTACTGCTGGTACTTCAGTTGTTTCAACATCTGTTATCACTTCAACACACACCACAACCATTGCCTTACCAGCACTGCCATCTCCACCAAAAACAAACTCACCACTTTATCCTGCCAAAAAGCAGAAGACAACAGATGTTACAACATCTGTTGTAATGACAACAGTGGTTGAAACACCAGTTGTTTCAACAGTTTTTAGTCAATCACAAACCACTGCCACTAAGTCTACCATCACTGCTTCACCTAAAACATCATCAGTCCCTCCTCGACCAAAAAGGAGAAGGCTAATTCTAAAAGATGATGACACATCTTCGCCACCAACATCTTCAAAATCTCTGTCACTTGTCACAATTCCAAAACCCATACCTCTCTCTTCAGCTCAAATTTTAAAGCCATTACCTCCTGCTGGTGTCTCATTTCCTCTGGAACTCATTGTAGGCAGGGAAGAAATCAAATCTTTCTACTATGAGGATGACCCAGTTAAAAGGAGTTTGCCATCAGTTGCAGGATATCCCAGGCCTAACAATATTGAAGAATATTTGAAACTCAAGGCAAAGCAAGCAGATGATATCGCAATCAAAAACAGAAAAGGGAAATCTGATAGAGAATTTCAGCAAAGCTATCAGTTTCTACTTACACAGGTCAGTGCAATGGAGCAATTTGCCAAAAATGTATATCAACAACTCTCAGAAAGGGCAGATGAGTCCTTGAGAAATGACTACATTGAGAACATCATGACCTACAAGAAATACAAGGGGGAGAAACACATGTACAAAAGGTGGACCATTCCTGAGCTTGAAAAAGAGGCAGCCAGGATTCAAGACATGATCAAGAATAAGGTCAAGCAGACTCCTCCTGAAAAATTCAAACAAATTGAAGCTGATAAGATTTTAGAGTTGAGGAGAATGAAAGAGGAGCTGATAGCAGCTGATTATGGGTCAAAGAACTCAGTGACAAAGTGGGGAGAAGATAGGGTCAGGGAAACCTACAAAAGCTTAGAGGAACTTAGAAAGAAGGATCCAAAAGCCTGACTACTCCAAAGCAGACGTTTCAAAAAGACCATCAAAGCTGCAAGTTAAAAGAACCACTGCTCCAGCTGGTGCTGCCATCTACAAAAGAAGGAGCCAAAACTAGTCGAGTACTGAAACAATTCAAGATCTAAAAGCTGGAGATGTTATTGTAAAAGCAGGCATGAAATTAATGATAAAAGAAGATCTTGAATTGGAACAATCTACAAGTGCTGCTCAGCCATTCATGAATAGGCCAGCCTCACCAAATACCTCTGCAAATAAACATCTCCCAAGAAACCCACCAGGCTCAAAAATACAAAAGTGGGAAACTGACAAACAGACCTACGTATTGACTTTGCTCAGGTCTGGTGGAGAAGTGAAGAAAATATCAAGGGAACAAGCTCTTGGCCTGAGTCTTGAAGATTTGCAGGATCTCCTTGATCTTCCACTTAGCATGGATGATGATGACACAGATGCCCTAGACTTTGAATTACAATTTAAAGGTCAGATAAGGGAACTGCTGATGAGGCAATAAAGAATTCCACAATAATGAAGAGTTTTGGCATTATCTGTTCCAGGGGGAGATTGTTGGGATCGAACCCTATCAGAGGAACAGATAATTAAAGCCAAAACTGGGTCAGAGCAGTGGATCCAGAATAAGCAGATGTTACATACAAGTCTCTCCCCTTGAAAGTGGTTTCAACATCTGCTGACCTCCTATCTACTGATCGTACAAGCCACTGACCGTTAATCTGCTGCTCTTGTAAAGATTGATAGAAGACTAAAGCTCTGCTGCTCAATCTACTGTCTTGAGTCAAGTACTGCTGATCCGGACAAGCACTGTCGGGTTCACAGCAGTGGAAGGATGCAGCAGCTGTTTAAGTATCTTTTATGTAATGAAATGTAATAGCAGTAGTTAGTATAGCAGTATTTGTATAGATCAGATGTTAGAGTTTGTTAGGTGGTTAGATGTCACTTTCATGGTGATATCAGCATTAGATGCTCAGTGGTTTGCTAGTGCCTATAAATAGAACAGTGCTCTGTACTGTTCTATTAGCTCTTTGCAACACCGTCTTCTTTGCACGAACAAACACTGAGCTCTGGCTGAGGGGGAGTTTGTATTCAAGCATTACTTTGTAATCGTTGTTGAAATTAAATTCAATCATTCAGTTCCTTGTTGAAAATGTCTTGATCAAAGCAATACTCTCGTTTGATTGTATGCAAAGTTTGTTTCCATATTAATTCCGCTGCACAACTCTTCCATGCAATTTCATTCTTTCTTTTGTTTTGCCGAACCGCTAGCATGTCGCAGATTTTCTAATCTTGTTTCAGCATTTGTGTGATAAACACTTCTTCAATGTTCCTGAAGTCTGGTGTAGTAGAGCGGAGGACATCATCAAGCAATCGATGCTGCTCCAGGTTTTCTTGTAATTATTATCATTGATGATGCAGATTTTTTTGTTTAGTTCTTCATCAGCTCTGTTTTCTTCGAGTGACCATCTAGAGAATTACATTTTAACATCGTTGGTGTCTGACCAGTGGTAGAAGCATATGTTTGCCATCTAGAGTATTGTTGGTGTTGCTGATTTTGATTTGTTTTGTTTTTTGACAGGTTTTTTTTTTTAAAGACAATTGTTGATTTTTGAATCAAACTAATCATCAGTCTTTTATAGTGTTTAAAATGCATCTTTATGGTAAACGAAAAGGTTAATCGTAATTATGATAATCTTTTTTTAAAGGTTTAAAATTTGTCTTTTTGGTTTCTTGGTAATTAATTTTATAGTTTTCCCATGAAACTTATTTTGAAAGGTTTTTCCTTAAAGGGCCATTGTTTTAAATATAAATTTATATATTTTTGTTAAATGTACACATTTTTCCCTCCTAGATTATTAAATGTACAGTGAATTTAAATCTAACTTTTAGGCTGTTAGATATTTCACTATATAATATCATAGCAAGTTCACCTGTTTTTCATCACGTTTTACTACCAACATATCCTTCTTTCACATCACTTCAGTAATATATAACTTAAAATGGTGTCATACACTTCTGTAGAGTCTGATGATTTAAAGCAGTGCTTTATCAAGCAAGTTAAGGATCAAGTATATGAGGATAGGGCTAAAGTCTGCCAAAAGAGAACATCTATTTGAAGTGATTGTCTCCTTATGAAGAAAGTCTAAAGAAGCAAAGGTCTGCTATGGGTCAAAAGATGTTAAAGAACAACTAATGATATTCAACATATGCTGCTCAACAGAGGTTTTCATAGTAACATTGCTTATGCTAATAGCATATGTTGGGAGTTTGTTAGGCTAATAGAAGATGTTGGGAGTTTGTTATGCTATTAGATGTTGGGAGTTTGTTAGGCTAATAGCAGGTTTTCATTGTAATTGCAACGTTTGTAAAAGCATGATGATGAAAGCACTAAAATATCTTTAGAAAATCAAAAGTCCATTCTTAAAAATAGCTATTTTTGAAAAAACTTTCAAGAATCTTTAAAAGTCTGTTGAAAACAACTGTTTTTGAAACCTCTGATTGGCTAAAATTTCATCCACTGCTGAAAGGTATCGTCTGTTCTCATAAGTTATGTTTATCCTAACGACTGTTAACTTACCACTATTTCCAACCTCTATTGTTTCCAAACAGAGGTTTCCAAACAACTGTTATCCATTATCACAAGAGAGGTTCTAACATGGACAGATGTTAGCCATCAGATCTTTGTAACTTCTGCCATGTCGGCATTCACTTTTTCACTTTATAAAACCCCGTTTCATCCCCAAACAAAGTTTTTACTATCGTCTCGAATTCAAAATTCATTAAAGCGGTTTCCACCTTCTTCTTCAACACTTCTTCATCAACCTCTCGCAAGTTTCAACTTCGACCATGGATCTGACAATGAAAAACCCCCATAGCTACCTTCCTATTTTTTGAGAAAACCGACCCAAATACTCTCTATCATTCAATAAATGATGTTCTTACATCATCAAAATATAAGGCCATTCTTACTGCCAATGCACCAATTTATCAAGATACACTTTGTGAATTCTGGCAAATGCTAAAATTGAAGAACAAAAGAAAGTGCCTTATTCCATAACGTCAAAAGTCGAAGGTACCATTCTTGCAATAACCCCAACTACCATATCAACAACATCTGGGTTGAATGACTTGGCAAGTAAGACCTCTTTTGCCAAAAATGAACTTCATGCAAAATTGATTGAGATAGGTTATGAAGGACAATTTAAAGTAGCTAGAATGTTTAAACCAAATGTTCCTGCTCCTAAGAAATTCTTTTTCCATACCCTCTTAACATGTCTTTCTACTAAAACAACTGCTTTTAGTGAAATACCTTTAAACATTTAGTACTTGTGATATGCTATTTTGACGAATTCTGATTTTAACTACTCTTAAGCACTGTCTTCAGATTTGGTTTCAAATGTGAATAACCTTCAAAATGGGAAAAGGCTGCTTTTTTGATGTACCCCAGACTATTAAGCTACTACCTACAAAAACATGTTTCTAAAAAGGATTTTAAACAAGGTGTAGCTTTCAAAATAAATTGTCTCACTTCTAAAACTTTTACTCTCCTTATGGACAAAGAGTCAACTGTTTCAGAAACACAAGCAAAGGGGGATGAGAATGTTTTGGATAAGTCCACACCTGCGGCTCAAACCTCTGTTGCTGAGTCCACTGCTCCTGGTGATCATGACACCACAACCAGTGTTGTGAAACCAACACCAGAAAAAACCATAAAGAAACCTGTCAAAGCTTAAAAGCCCATCAAAACCAATAAAATGGCTCCTTTGGAAGATGAGATCACAAAAGTTAACCCAGTGACAACATAAATGTCACTTGAAACCACTGCTGCTACTTCCTCACAGCAGTTGCAAAGATCTCAGCCCATCATCAAAACTCCTCATGTATCCTCACAAAAGGATCATGTTGTAAGCACAGGGACACCACATCACGAAGCAGATCTTTCATATGAAAGTATACTTAAAAGCCCCTCTCCCAGGGCAATGTCGCTTTCTACACCACAACTCTCTCCCCAAATTCCACCAACCATATTACCACTGTTTAAAGTACTGGACATTCAGACCCAAAGAAGTCCCTCTCACCAACACATTAATGAGAGTATAACTCCAACAATGACTGTGTCTGGCCATGTTCAATTTGATATCCCACACACAGTTGAGGAGGCTACACCCCTTGAGTTTTACGAAACTCTTGGTGGTAGTTCAAGCGGAGCAGCTACTACAAATGTTGAATCCACTGATTTACATTTGGACAATAGTTTCATTTCTATGACTCCCTTGAAGGAAACCACTGTTGAGGTTACAACAGTAACCTCTGCTCTAGTGGGAAGTCCCCAGAACCAAGAAAAGGGGGCATTTATTTCTGATGATATGGAGTCTTCTCCTGTTATTAAAACAAATACTGCCACCTCTGGTGGGAATTCAGATGATCCTATTAAGTTAGGTGATGAATTAAGATACAGGGAATTGACAGATAGAATGTCTTCAGTTGAAAACACTATTGGAGAAATGA
The DNA here is from genome assembly GCA_030545235.1 of Helianthus tuberosus. Lineage (NCBI taxonomy): Eukaryota > Viridiplantae > Streptophyta > Magnoliopsida > Asterales > Asteraceae > Helianthus > Helianthus tuberosus. The sequence continues at coordinate 139,478,426 of CM060411.1, read as the reverse complement.
AACAAATGATGAAACAGATGTTGGAGGCTCCTAAAAGTCAGCCTAGCCATCAGTAAATCACCCAAGAGCTATGAAATTCTTTTCAACCAATCCTTGCTGCTCAAAGGGAATTAGCTGAACTCAACCACAACAAGCATATGGAATTGATCTGAATCATGGTTGAGGCTAGATATAAGGATACTCAGGCAGACATCAAGGGTATCAAAGAATCCCTGCAAAAGCTTACTGGCTCTTCCCCTGCACCTGTTTTTGAAAAGGATGATGAGGATGATGCCAAAAAGGGGGAAAAGACTCATTGAGAAAGTTGGAGCCTGATCCTAAAGTAAAACCAAATGGCTAACAAAAACAAAAGCAAGGGTCTGCCAAAAAAACTTTGGTTAAAACTTATGAAAAATTAGATGTTGGAAAGATAAAGGGAATTGATGAGACTCTCAACATCCAAACTGATGAGAAGATTTTAGAAAAGTAGAAGAAGCGAGATACAAAACCCAGCAAAGTCTACAACTGCAAGAAAGAGCATGAGAAGAAAATGAAAAGGGAAAACATTGGTACTTCACAAAGAAGGAAGTCTTTCAGAAACGATCGACCACCAATAGCCACCTGTCCCAAAATATTTGTTGCTCCTAAAACGCTTGTATCCTCTGCTTCACCAAAAACAAAAACATTCACCTAAAAAACCACCAGAAAAGAAGCAGAAAATAGCTTCAAAACAGCTATCCTCACACATAAAAAAAACAGATGTTGATGCAACAAAAGCATCAGCAGATGTTAGGCCAACAACTGTTGAGACACCTGTTGTCTCAGTAGAGGTTAGCCAATCCACTACTACCATCAATTTCAACACACCACCATCAACACAACAATCACCTACACCTCAAAGATTCCCTTCACAACCACATTCTTCACTTAAGCCACCTTCTCCATCAAAAGTTCCTCCACCACCCAAATTTGCTTATGTACACAAAAGAAAATTTGTTGTGCATGATGATGACAAGGAGATTCCATCACTGCAGAAACAATGATCAGAATGACCAGAATCAATCAGACCAGGTGTTTAGTCTCTGCATTAAAAGGTTAATCCTCTCGCTTGATTTGGGGGTTTGACTGAGCTCCTTATCCGGTGATTACTGCAAAACAGAAAGCCGTTAGACTCGCCATGGGGAGAATGGGGGTTCTCTCCGTAACCACCCTCCGGCGTGAGAATAAGTACAGTGATCTCGATGAAGAAGAAGAAAAAGTAGTAAAAGTGGAGTGAAAGTAACCTGTGAGATCATACCTGGGATGACTTATTTATAACCGGTTTTGGCGAGAAAATTGTGGTGTGGAGAGATAACGGAAAGTGCTTTTTCGTTGGTGGTTACATTTCCTTCCGTCGATCTTTGCACACGGATCGTAGGTCTTGATCGACGGTTGGGGAGTTGCCACGTAGAAAGTGGTTTTGGGTGGATCCTTCTCCAAGTTAGTGCTATCATCATGATTCAGATGAGTGTCTAAGATTGTGCCACGTCATCTTTCAGTTATAACCGAATGACTGTGCATGATGAGCACTAACAACCTTCTAGAAGATCTACAACTGTAAACCTTTATGCCATTGCCACGTGTAACAGAAAAAAAATACTTTTATTCAAGTCATGATTCCAGGCGCGCGGAGATGTTTAGGACCTTTTATTTAATTCTAACTATACCCTTGCGCGAGCGTGCGCAAGGGTGTTATGTTTGTTTCGCCTTTTCTCCGGCGTATGGTTTATCAAAGACTGTTTTCTTCCACATCTTTATTTAGGACCGCCGCACTGCCGCGCAGGGTCTTTAAAGGTGTTCTTGGAATAACATCATGGTATGGTCTTGTGATCCTGTGTGAGGTTTCCCAGACCATTCAGAACTGTCTTCCCAAATCTTGTTTAGGACCGCTGCGCAGCCGCGTAGGGTCTTTATTCAAGATGCTTAAGGGATAAAGTTGTGGTATGGTCCTTTGCGCCTACGCAAGGTTTTTGGGATTATACCCCTTTAAGTCCCCCCAGTCCAGTGTTACTTCTATGCAAGTAGGTGGAGCGCTGGACTATATAAAATGAAGTGTGCGCTTTTTGCTAGAAGTAGCTGGTTTGTTTGGCGTGATGTACGAAAAATCTTCTAGATTGTTGACAAGGATGTACAATCATGTCCGCCTACCGTTGTGGTGAACTTTATCGTATGATTTGTATGGTTTATACAGTTACAACGATCCTTTTTCGGCGTATGTTGATTTGATCAACAAACTATATGATTTGTATGGAATTTCTACGCCATATGTTGGAGGTAGCGGATGAATCAGAGTAAGAATAGGTGTTTGTCCGTTTTTGTACTGTGATTGTGATATTTTGTAAAAGCTATATTTTTTTGGGATGTGTGTAAGCACTTGATGTCAGGGATCATTGATGTGTGTAAAATGCAACATATAAATTACATCAAATGAGGTATAAAACTAACCCTTTTTTAGTACTAATGTTGGAAAAAGTGTGCTTTTGTCTTCCTTTTGAATTTTCAGGACCAAATGAGCTTAATTGAACAAAATTAAAAAATATGCAGCAAAATCTAACATAAATACAAAGAAAAGGAATAAACGAGGCATGCACGACCCCTCGACAGCATCTTTCCAAGCAAAAACAAGAAATAGAAGGCTGACCACGGCCCCGTGCCCAGCGGACACGGGGGCATGGCCAGATGTCTACAGAAAATGACAAAGTTGTAGAAGCTTCTATTCACAGCACGGGGGCGTGCCCAGCTTAACACGAGGCATGGTCGGCGCTAAGATTCGCAGAATCTTGCAAATCTTGATAGTACAGATACGCTTCTGCACACTGGGCCATGTCCAGCGAACATGGGGACGTGTGGAGCCTAATACAGACAATTGCAATTAATGAAGAAAGAGAAAGATGATGGCCACGGGGCCGTGTCTAGCGGACACGGGGCCGTGTCCGGCCTTCTTTTCAGGCTATAAATAGGGGTGCTTGGTTCACTTCAAAGGCATCCCTTGGCAAACCACCTCTCTCCCACTTCACCACCACTACAACACCCACATCCACCACCATCATCAATCATCCATCTTAGAATTTGTGTAGTAGTCTCGGGATCCAAGATTGATTGTAAGAATTCTTGTCAATCAAAGGTCATGTCTGGTTAAGTCTCTTACATCACTTGGTGAAGACAAGCATTTAATATAATACTTTTGATTTTTAATCTTTTCGCACTTTTTATTTGGTTTTGTATTAATGAATTTAATAACTAGTTTCTTATGTTGAAGGTGAAACTTCCTTATCATTTGTCTGTGGTGTCTTGGCATTGTTTTACTGTCTATATAAAATAAAAGATTTTGACCATTCATATCTCTACGGTCTATATAGAGATATGTTGGCTACCTGGTTGGGGGTTAGTGGAATGGTTTGGTAAGGTTCTTGCCTTGTTCAGTGTATAGATCCTGCAAGGACCTAGGTCAAGCTTACTAGGACCTCCTTCAATACCCACTTGTATTGGATGGCGGGGGTGCGAATGGCTTGATCCCCTCATATGTAAACTACTATTAATACATTAACCCGGCTACTTGGGATTGTATCCCTGCTGACTGAAACCATTTAGCCAAGGGTAATGTCGCCTTCAAAAGAGGGGCCTACCACTTTACGCATTAATAACTTAATTAATTATCTTTCAATATTCCAACCCTTTGGGATTGTATCGGTGCTGACTGAAACCATAGGGTTGAGGGTAACGTCACCTTCAAAAGAGGGGCCTACTACTATAACTAAGATAATCTCTTAAAAAGTGCAGAAGTGCGGAAATCCTCAAAGGTTACATTAAAGGCGAGTCGGATCCAAGTGATTCATTTTGTCTATATGTTTTTCTTTGATTTTTATTTTTTAGCATTTTTAGTTTTTATTTTCTTGTTTAAAACCTTTTCTAAAACTTTTGAGTTGATTAGACGTTGAGGATAAACTGGTACTAAAAGCTCTTGTGTCCTTGGACGACCTCGGTATCTTACCAACGCTATACTACGCTCACGATGGGTGCACTTGCCCATGTGTGTGTTTAGTGGTAGTAGAATATCGTGTTTTATAAATTTAAAACTTGACTAATGTGTTAAAAAGGGCTTAAAATATCAATAAAAACATATCACACCCAACACACACCAAGTTTTTGGCGCCGCTGCCGGGGACACAAGGATTTTAAGAAAGCTTAAAATCAACGGCCTAATCAGCTTTTCAAAACCTTTTTAAAACCGCACGCACATTTTTTTCATTATTAGATTGTTTTTGCATTATAGTAGACTGAACACGGGGTCGTGCTCACTAAACACGCCCCCGTGTTGCATAATTTTCACAAAACTCCCTAATACAGAGTCTGGACACGGGGTCGTGTTCGCTGAACATGCCCCCGTGCAGCATAAAACCAGTCACATTTTTCAAAACGACCAGATACAGAACCTGAACACGGGCTGTGCTCACTGAACACGAGGCCGTGTCCAGCCTCTGTTTCCGTTTTTATTTTTGTTTTCTGGTCCCGAGACTCTATTGTGGTCTGCTGAGTGATTCTTATGGATCAATACTCAGGAGGTTACAACTACCACTATGAGGAGGATGATTATAGGGAAGAGTATTGTACCATTTGTGGTAACTCTCATTCGGTACAATATTGTGACCTCTTTGAACCATCACATTCGTACATATACTATGAAGAGCCCAGGTACGAGCCATCTACTTCATACATATCCTATGAAGAGCCAAGGTATGCACCTTCTCCCTCATACTAATATATTGATGAACCAAGGTATGAGCATTCATACTCATACTTTGAGGAACCAAGATATGAGCCTTCACCTTCATATACTTACTATGAGGAACCATGGCGTGAACAACCCACCTCATATGAGTATTATGAAGAACCAAGTTACGAACCTTATCCATCATATACTTACAATGAGGAACAATGGTATGAACCATCTACCTCATATGAGTACTATGAAGAACCAAGGATCGAACTTCCGAATTCAAGCTTTGAGGATCCTTATTCTATCTCCCCCGTAGCCGAAAAGATAATAGAACACCTTAAAACTATCGAGCGCTATATAAAAGAAGCCCGAGCAAGGAAAGTGGAATCCCGTGCAAGGGAAGAATTAACATGTAATAAAGAAGTGATTGTTGAAGAGGTAAAAATGGAAGAACAAATAAGTGAAAACCCGACATATGAATTAAACAACGAAAAAGGTGAGTCCGACAACGTTAAAATTCAAGAAGAGTCTAATTTTCAAGAAATTGAGTTTTTAAAAGAGTTAAACACTAACACTAAAATTAAGTTAACAAATGGTCAAACTACGCTAATAAAAGATGATCCATTTGAAATTAACATTACACCGGTTCCATGTTTTTTTCAAAATTCCTTTATTAGTAATATTACAATTGATAAAGATCTTTGTGTTAATATAATTCCCAATTACATTTTCGAAAAATTAAGTATTGGTGATTTTTCTACACTTCAAATACCCATTTTTCTATCTAATCGGAAAATAATAAAATCAATGGGGATAGTTGAAGATGTGTTAGTCCAAACTAATCAAATGGTAATCCCAACCGACTTCGACATCCTTGATGACGCTCCACTAGTGTTGGACGACCTTTTGTAAAAACCCACGAAGCTTTGAAAAATCGGAAGCATAACAATCTACCCATTCAATTAGGGGCATTAAAAAGAAGTGTCGATCTTGAGCGTTCAATGAAATATCAATTCGGCAATGATGACCCCCTAATTGAAGATGAAGATGAGCCACCCGATACAAGAGAAGAAATCGACCACTTTGTTGAAGAAGATGTCGCCATTGAACAAACCTTTTTGGTTCTTGATCAAAAGGAGCAATCAAATAAGGAGTCTCCTAAAGACCCACCACTTGAGCTCAAAGAACTCCCAAAAGGTTTGGAATATGCTTTTCTCGACAAAGATGGTAAGTTACCTGTAATTTTTTCGTCAAAATTAACTAGTGTTGAAAAAGAAAAACTAATCACACTTTGGAAAAAACACAAAAACGTGATCGCTTGGAAGCTTGTAGATATTAAAGGAATAAGCCCTTCCATGTGCACACACACAAATTTAATGAATGATGACTATAAATCGGTAATATAACCACAACATAGAGTAAATCCAAATGTCCAAGAAGTGGTTAAAAATGAAGTCATCAAATTACTTGACGCCGGACTCATTTACCCAATCTCCGATAGTCCTAGGGTAAGTCTCGTTCAAGTAGTTCCTAAAAAGGGAGGTATGACGGTGGTCACTAACAAAAAAAAATGAATTAATACCAACAAGAACCGTTACAGGATGGAGAGTATTTATAGATTATCGTCGATTAAATGAGGCAACAATGAAAGACCACTTTCCTTTACCTTTTATTGATCAAATGTTAGAAAGATTATCCGGTCACAAATTTTATTGTTTCTTAGATGGTTTTTCAGGTTACTTTCAAATACCGATAGCACCTGAAGACCAAGAAAAGACAACATTTACATGTCCCTACGGAACTTTTGCTTATCGACGCCTGCCTTTTGGTCTATGTAATGCCCCCATAACTTTTCAACGTTGCATAGTGGCCATCTTCCATGATATGATAGAAAAGACTATGGAAGTCTTCATGGACGACTTTTCTATCTTTGGAGATTCATATGACCAATGCCTCGATAACCTTGAACGAATGCTAACCCGATGTGAGGAAACTAACCTCGTCCTTAATTGGGAAAAATGCCATTTCATGGTAACGGAGGGAATATTACTCGGTCATAAAATCTCAAGAGAAGGAATGGATGTTGATCGAGCTAAAATAGACACTATTTCTCAATTACCACTCCCATCCTCCGTTAGAGCCATCAGATGTTTCCTAGAGCATGCCGGATTTTATAGACGATTTAGCAAGGACTTTTCTAAAATCTCAAGGCCTCTAACAAAATTACTTGAAAAAGATGCCCCTTTCATCTTTGACAAGGATTGCAATCAAGCATTGCTAACACTAAAAGAAATGCTAGTCAATGCACCTATCATGATAGCGCCTGATTGAAAATTACCTTTCGAAATCATGTGTGATGTAAGTGACTTTGCAGTTGGAGTCGTCTTGTGACAAAGAAAAGATAAGCATTTTCACCCAATATATTACGCTAGTAAAACACTTAACGATGCATAAGAAAATTACACAACAACTGAAAAAGAATTACTAGATGTAGTATTTTCTTTTGATAAATTTCGTTCTTATCTTGTTCTTTCTAAAACGATAGTTTATACAGACAATTCAGCCATTCGTTATCTCTTTAAGAAATAGGATGCTAAACCACATTTAATCAGATGGATTCTACTCCTCCAAGAATTTGACATTGAAATAAAAGACAAAAGAGGAGTAGAAAACACCGCTGCAGATCATCTTTCCCGCTTGGAAGATCTAGCTTTGGAGGAAAATAGGGATTAGCAAATCAATGAAAAATTCCCAACGGAGTCCCTAGAAATGGTGGAATACCGAGAAGAGCCATGGTACACCGACTATGCTAACTACTTAGCTAGCGGAATAGTCGCAAAAGGATGGTCACATCATCAAAGTAAAAAATTCTTTGCCGATGTAAAGCATTATTTTTGGGAAGATTCTTATCTTTTCAAAATGTGTGCCGGTCAACTTATCCGCCGATGCGTACATGGTAGTGAAGCAAGAAGAATTCTCCGCCATTGTCATGAAGGTCCATATGGAGGACATTATGGTGCCGCTAATACCGCACAAAAGGTATTTGATTCAGGATTTTATTGGCCAACCATTTACAAAGATGCTAAAAGTCTTATCAAGACATGTGATGCATCCCAACGATCAGGTAATATTTCTTCCAAAAATGAAATGCCACAAAATGGCATTCTTGTTTGTGAAATTTTTGATGTGTGGGGACTCGACTTTATGGGACCTTTCCCACCGTCAAAAGGAAACAAATATATACTTGTGGCAGTAGATTATTTGTCTAAATGGACTGAAGCCGAAGCCCTTCCAACAAATGATGGAAGAGTTGTGGTAAAATTCCTGAAACGATTATTCTCTCGTTTTGGGACTCCAAAAGCATTAATAAGTGATAGGGGTACCCATTTTTGTAATCATCAACTTGAATTTTTTTAACAAAATATGGGGTCTATCACCGGATCTCAACGGCATATCACCCTCAAACAAATGGACAAGTCGAAGTGACTAATCGAGGATTAAAAATAATACTTGAAAAAAACCGTAGGATTAAATAAAAAGGAATGGGCCGATAAATTAGACGACACTTTATGAGCTTTTCGAACTGCATATAAAACAACAATAGGTGCCACCCCATATAAGCTTGTCTATGGAAAAAGTTGTCATTTGCCAGTAGAAATAGCACACAAAGCCTACTGGGCAATTAAAAACGTAAACTTAGACATAGAAATTGCCGGTAAAAATCGATTTTGTCAATTAAATGAATTAGACGAATTGAGAAATCACGCATACTCTAACTCCGAAATTTATAAGGATAGAATGAAAAATTTGCATGATAAACACATTAAACCAAATGAATTTCGGGTAGGAGATCAAGTTCTATTGTTTAATTCACGGCTTCGATATTTCCCGACAAATTAAAGTCTAGGTGGACGGGTCCTTTTTCTATCACCTATATTTTTCCACACGGTGCAATTGAAATTAAATCTCGGAATGGAATTCCATTCAAAGTCATTGGCCAAAGGCTAAAGCTTTATCAAGGATTTAATGAGGATGCAGAGGAGGAGATCTCGCTAAAAGTGGCCGACAAATAAACAAAGGTTCACGCATCAACATCATATCTTGTAAGTAAAGAACGTCAGGAAAGCTTCTAAATCGGTAAGATTTCTAAAACCAAGTTTCGGGAAACAGGTCACTCACATGTGCACTAAAAAAATAAAAAAATAAAAAAATAATAATAACAAATTTTTTTCCCGCCCACGGGTCCGTGTTCAGCTGGACACGGGGCCATGCTCTGCTAACTAACGGGGATAAAACCACTTTTCCTTTCATTTCTCACTTCAACACGACCCGTTTCCACGAAAACTCTCTGCTTCCACCGGAAATTTCTGCATATTTTCACGTTCTTCCACCGTTCAACAATGTCAAGGTGTGATTCTATCATCATAGTTAGTTAGATTAATCATTTGCATGTAGTTTAACATCAAAAATTTGGGGGAAAATCTAGGGTTCTTCAACTTGAACCGAATCAAACCTCAAATTTTTGCTTAGAACTGTTAGTAGTAGTATAGTTGCATGTTATAGGAAGTAAAGCAACTTGAATTGTTTGTAGATTTGCCCGATTTCAAACAAAAACCTCAAACCCTTGTTTTTTAATGAAAAAGATGAAATTGAAGGGGTAAACGGTTTGTTTTGGAAAAAACGGCACTTGGGGTTTCATTTTCAGGGAAAACCGCCCCTACTCAACCAAAAATTTTCAATTTTTAGGACTCGGGTCGAAAAATGGGATTTTTGGGAAACAGACGCCTGAGCACGGGGGCGTGTCCAGCAATTTTTCTTCGAACACGGGGCGTGGCCAGTGGCCACGGGGCCGTATTCAGCTTGCTGTTTTCAGTTTTCTTTGAAAGTTTATTATTTTGTGCTATTTGTTTGTGTTTTCTTTCAGATGACCAGGAAATTCACGCGCTTCAACCAGAATGAATGCGCTACTCAAGCCCGATTTAAAGTTCTTCAAACAAGGCCCGAGGAAAACCTACGACAAGTATGCCTAGACACCCTGGAAGCAATAGGGCAGCTTGACCGCTTCAACAACCTAGTCACTGGTCCACTCAGGGCAGCCCTTTGCACTAGACTCCATTCGGTCCACGAATACAACATGGAGCTCTATAGCACGTTTACATTCAAGGGTAAAGCAGAGTTGTTTGATGAAGAAGGGGTTGAGTTTCGTTCTGCTGGAAAAATGCTTTCAATCTCAATTACACAGTTTGGGTTGATCATTGGGTTGTATGCTGAAGAAGATGTCGGAGACGAGGAAAACACGGGTGGTCTCCATGAACTCCCGCAAAACCAACGTCAAGCAGCATGGGCTCAAATTGGGGAAGGAGCCTATAACCCAAGCCAAACCAAAAGCACATAGTTGTGGGACCATCTATACCGCTACATTCATAGGGTCCTTAGCAACTCCCTCTACCAAAGGCATGACAGTACTAGTGTTGTTGGCCTACGTGATCTGGCGGTCCTACACTGCATTCACAACCGTGTGCCTCTCGATGTTCCACACCTGCTCCTCCGGAACATGCACCTGAACCAGCTAGCCAATCCCCCGACCCCTATCCTTTTTGGAGGGTGGATCTACCGCCTTTTCAACAACTTCGTGCAAAGGATGCCAAGGTCCTTCAAGAAGGGACCATGGTCGGGTAAGGTGGACCTAGTCATGTGCCGCTCAATGGGGATCATCAATGAAGCAGGTAACGGGATGGTTCGATTTCAAACAGTTCAGGGACATGTTTGGAACCCATAGGAGGCTTTTGTAACACCTGTGCCTTCACGGCCATCAAACAAATACCGAACCAATGAAATATTATATTTCATACTTGGGATTTGTAAAAATATGTGTATCATTTTGCACATATCAATTCTCGTTCAAATCCAAACTCTAAATTCACTTTCTAGAAGGTTATACGCGCACCGATGCGTAGATATAACCAGTTTAATGCAACAAACACTCCGGAATAGTGGAATAGGCTTAACATACCTTAAATAACCTTTAAATAACTTAGAAATAAGTTTTGAAGGCTTTGGTATGGCAAAACCAAGTTAATTCGCTTACAGGGACTAAAGTTGACAAACTGCGAAAGTATGCCAATTTGAACTGTAACAAACATTCCGGAACATGACCATAAGTTAAACATACCATAAATATCCTTCACATAGCTTAGAAATAGGCTTTGAGGTGTTCGGTATGCTAAAATAAACTTTTGTGTCATTCAGGGACTAAAAGTGTCAAAAAGTGCACAAGTTTGCATTTTCGCGCATAACTTACGTTCTGAATACATCTGGACATCCAAAAATTTATGTAAGCATGACTACATTATATTTTAGTGTTCGCCTTAAGAAAAATCCATTCGTCGCGTCATTTGGATCGTTTTTCGCGCTTATGCGCATTCCGTCGTAATTAAGCGAACATCGCGTTCGTACGGCTAAACGAACCAACCTCCGGCATATTTTTGAGCATGTTTTGAGTTCCCTATACTTTAACTTCATTTTAGAGCCTTGAAATGAGGTTAACGGGGTTCAAACGCATCGAAAAAGGGCTTAAAACACAACAGGGACCATTTCTGCCAATTTAGAAACATTTCTGAATCAGATGGGTCAGTGGCGTAGCGCGACGCCTAAAGCCTTACCAGTCGCGCTACGCGACTGCATGATCTGGACCAGATTCAATGTTTTAAATACAAGTTGCAACTAATTGATCCTTAACTACATGTTTTAAGTTGCTTAGTCACTAAGATAAGGACCAATTTAAGCCACCACAACTTTCCGACACTTGTACGGATGGGATCATGGCACGTTTTCCATGAAACGATCTTAACGGTTACCCGAAAACTATATATAACCATCCACCCCCATTGCATTTCTCACTAGAATTCTGATTTTGAGAGCTCTAAGTTGAAACCATTGTTTCATACCTGAGTTCTTGGATCGGGATTAGCATTCGGGGACCCTGGGTAAGTATTCTTTCGTTCTTTTCCTTATTTTATTGCTTTTCGAGTCAGAAAGTCAAACTTTGTTTGACTTTCAGCGTTGACCAGTAATGGTCAATGCGAAGTTCGTTTGAACTTCGCAACGTGAGTGTAATCACGTTGGTCATAGTCCCTTGGGACTATGCCCACTGATTACCACGTTGTCTAGGGTCGTAGGGTAGGCGATCTAATAAATCGCCTATACCTTCGAACCCGACCCAGTTTGGTCGATCATTAGGATCCGACCAAATACATTAGGTGACCCTAGTATAGGGCATAACCTTCCGAGGTTATACCCTATGGTCACATCGTTTAAGTAGTTGCATGATAGGTAGTTTATATGCCTTAGGTAAATTACCAGAATACCCTTTTCATGTATAATTGGTAATTAAGCATATGTAACCTAAACTTTTGTCACATAACAGATTATGTAACATGTTTAGGCATATAACACTTGTCATAGGACTAGTTAGGCGGTCCGAACGCGTTTCACGCGAACGACGCGTTAAAGTAGCATAAGCTACCTAAACGGGTCGTAATGGGTCGTATACAATTAGGTTAAGTTTCATTTAGTATGTAGGCTTTGTTAAACCAAATGACACGAGTCTCTACACTCGTTTGGTTTACAAACCCTAATGCTACCCGATCTTCCGATTTAGGTCCGGTTTATTAATGTAGTTACCTATAGTAGGTGCCGTTTGATTCCGTGATCTCTAGCTTTGCTTGGTGGTTATCCTAGGACTTCTGAGCAATCTCAAGTGAGTACATAGACCCCTCTTTTACTGTTTTCCAAACTGTTTTGGGGTGGAACACATGTGCCTACTTATTACATTCATGTTTTCCCGTTTTCACATCATATACCTGCTATGTTCGTTAGTACATTATAGTACATGATTTCATTACATTTTATGCTATGTATGTCCATTGCGTTCATACTTAGTACATCGTTTTACATTTACATTTTATGCTATTTATGTCCATTGCGTGCATACTTAGTACATTGTTTTTCTTCACATGCTTACATTTTGGTATGACATTTGGTTTGTTTACATGGGACAATACATTCATTAACACCGATCATGCCGTTCGTTAGTAGGTAGTGGTACCATAGGAATTGACAACTCCCGTTCCGGACATCCCAGGGAAAGGGGACAGAAAGGAATGACCGAATTCGTTGTTATAAAGACAGATAGACCTTTAATTTGTTTAAAGGGTTTATCACCTCAGTCGCCAGGCTTGGATGTATGCATATTCACAATACCGCATAAATGTTCATATTAAACATTTGATCATGCATTTACACAAAACATAGCTTTGATTTAAACCAAGTTTTACTTCAATACTTTGTTTTTGTGCATATGGTTTAGTTGAGACCTTTCACTTGCCATACATGACATTTTGACATAGACATTTGACATGGATATTTGACATAGACATTTGACATGGATATTTGACATAGACATTTGACATGGATATTTGACATAGACATTTGACATGGATATTTGACATAGATATTTTGACATGATTTACATCTTGACATGAACATTTTACATTGTTTGGTTTGGTTTGATTAAGTGATTAAGTAACGATGCATGTGTAATATGATACAAGCATGGTGGATACGCCGCTGGTACTTCCTATATATAAGTGTTTGTATGGTATTACATGTTGTAACGTTATTTGAATCATTTCAGTTTGAGACATAGAACATTTTATACAAATAACATACTTTTCACAAGACATTGATTTATAAACAACTTATCTTATACAAACACATTCTTACTTGATTATTCATTTAACCTGACATTTATTTATACTTATCATCTGATCTTATCGTTTTACAAATGATTTACAAGACAAAGCAAATAACAAGGTTCATGACTAAACATTTTCTCAAACATAAGTCATGAATCTTATTTTCACAAAACCTATGTATCTCACAGGCATTTTTATGCTGACGTACCTATTTTCACATGTGTTTTTCAGGAGCTGTTGCATAAGATGATCAAGATACACATAGACAGACTTGGGCTTTAGTGACAATAAAAGATGCAAGACTAGTTAATTATGTTGTATTTTCCTTGTTTGATTAAGACATTGTAACACTTTTAATCAATAAAACGAAACTTAAATTTCCATGGTTGTGAAACATTAATTCTGTTGCAACACGCCCCGATGTTTCCGCCGCGATTTGTTGTTTTACGCGGTCGGGGTGTGACAAAAAGATGGTATCAGAGCCAATGGTTATAGGGAATTAGGTTATTAGTAATTAGTAATGCTTTGACCTAGTCTATAACCTTCTTAGGACCCTAACGCGAGTTTACTTGCGTTTAGTCATAAAACAATATTGTCGCCTATCCTTAGGCGACAACCGCAACAAAAACATAAATTTCAAAACCGCTTTGAAAACTAATCATCTGTTCTAGGATGATTGATTACTAGGTTTTGAACCCTCTATTGTGAGGTTTTGAACTCTCTATTATATGGTTTTGAACCCCTTTGAGTTTTCAAAACTTCGTCAAGGTTTTGGGTTTTAAATAATGTGAACACGTGCAAACTGGAAGGGTGAATGCCTGTATTCTGGGTTTTCTGTCTAGGCAAGCACTTCGTATACATCTCATCAGACGCGAGACCAGTTGTGCTTACCTGGGAATTCTTGGGATGAGTGTTCACTTATAGGCAAGCATGTCTTCGCGATACATTATTTTTGACCTATTTACTTTGATTTGTCACCATCTCATTTGTTTGCCTTAGGTAACAAACAAATGATCACAATTTTCATTCGTTACCTTTCTGTATTGATTATCCAATAACCTTTCACTCGTTTCTTCCTCTGTCTTTCATTTTCTTCTAGAATGTCTATTCCTCTTGGCACTGGTCAAATGCCCGAGCGAACAGCCAAATTTGTCCAGCAAATTGGCGAAGTGATTCAGAGGACTGTGGATTTAGGTATTGCCATGGCTTGTCTTAACAATGAAGCCTCTCGTCTCGACAATGAAGCCACTCAAGAGACACCAAAGGAAGCAGTAGTCAGTCTTGCAACAACATCAAGGAAGCGTAAGGCTTCAAGGAAACCCGCAGCGGTTACACCTAATCAAGCTGGACCTAGCCAAGTGGCAAGGCCACCAGCTAGGAAGCCGTACTTAGGAACTGCTCCTAGGTGCAAGCGATGCAACGGTCATCATTCAAACCTCCTACCCTGCTGGAAATGTACCTACTGTGGACGGCGGGGACATTTGGTCAACACATGCCGCTTTGCTATCCAGAACAAAGCTGTTGCAAATCTTGCTGCTACCCAACTCCAAGTCAACCCTACTCAAGCTCGTTTCCCGCGTGGTGCTTGCTACAACTGTGGCGATACGAGCCATTTCAGGAACAACTGCCCGAAGATAGTCAGTGCAAATCCAACCCTCGGATGAGCATTTGGCTGAACAAAGGATGTTGCTGTCTTATGCCTTTGTTTCTTTTGTTTCGTGTATTGTGAAACAATATGTCTTGTTCATAAATAAAAGTTGTTGTTCACAATTCTGCTATACAAGTATCATTACATGTGTTTATGGCTTTTCCCTATAATACCTGCACTAAGGAACTATGTTCCTTACAAACTACTCTTGTGATTCTCTCTTTCAAGTGATCGCTCATAATTTCCTCGAAAGTTCTAAATACTCGTTTCATTCTAAGAAACGAAGTACAGGAAATAAAGTGAAAGTATGAGTAATCGTGCTTTTGCACATCTGTACTTTTGAATCCTTGGTTGGATAACTAAGGATATTTTCAAATCTCATACCCATTACGTTTTGATTTTTCAACATACACAGTACAAGTATTTCAACACAATCTTCATGATCTCAAAACATTCCATATAGTTTGAAAACAATTTTTCTAGATACATTGTCTATGTTATTTCAAAAACATTGGCCATGTTATCAAAACCAACCTTTCTAATTTCAAAATATTTCATATAGTCTGAAGACAATATTAACACAATACATTTTCTTATCAAGTGCATGATTTCGAAAAGCATCATTCATGTCTTTCAAAAACCTTATACATAATTTCAAAATTCATCTCGCATGATTTTAAAACATTTTTAAATATATCTATCTAATACACCTACTTTATGATTTCAAAAAGTATTATATATAAGGTTTCAAAAACGTTAAACACAGTTTTTCTTAAAAGAACCCCATGCACAGTTTTCAAAAATATTTTCCTCGTACATTGACATAACCTTCAAAATCTGCTTCATATGTCGCCTTGACATATCAAGCATCTCAACTTCATAAGCATTCTTACTTCATGTTTTGACATAAGCACACCCAGTGCAAGATTTCAAAACATCTTCAACTTCTAAAAAATTCATATGGGATCTTTTTATCTCCACAATTAGACCCTTATGGATAATCATCATTCAAATCAGAGTCCTTAATTGGATTCCTTATGTACCTGAATTCGAACATTTCGGTTCCTTATAATCGAAATCGAATTTTTCTTTTAAAGATCTTTCTATCTTTATAGTTAGATTCTTGATAATGTTTAAAGTACCAAATGAAATCCACGAGATGGATTCCTAGTGTGCTTTAAATACATGTACTCTGTTAGCAGAACAAACTTCTAGTTAAACAATTTTGTGGTTATGTGACTATGTGTTTATTCATCTTATGTTTCTTTTATACATTTTTGTGTTTTTGGTATACTCTGGATATTCGTTATCAAAATCCTCGTAGAATCTTTCATATCTTCATATGAGGGATTCGTAGAAGGATATTCAAAGGTACTACCTTAAATCCTTAATGGGCTTCTATGTAATAGTTAAGACCCTTGGATTATATAGTACCACTCCAGACCCTTTTTAGTGGTCTAGTCAAAAGATTGATTCGCAATCTGGTTAAAGAATGACATCTAGTGATGTAGCTGGACAGACTCCTTGATAGTCTATTTAAATCATTTATTGATTTAGTCTAAAGGACTCTATGGCGGTCTAAGTCACGCTCATCACAGGATTGTTCATCTGGTTTTACCCTGCACATTATAAAATAGACTGTGTGAACTGTGCAAGGAATTCTCTAATTATGGATGCGCACATAATTATGAAATTTAGTGCACAAAAATCCAGTAAGATTTATTATGTGAAGGAACCGATAGTGACAACAATAACAAAATGAGAACGATGTAATGGAGGCATGGTGGACGCACCAATGACGCTTCATATACTTGTATATAAGTGTCCCTCTTACATTGCAAACATAATGTTATTAAGGTTACTAGAAGTTCAAGAACCCTAACCAATGTTGTTTGATCTTTTCAACTTCATGTTTTAAACTCTCACAAGTTTCCTCTAAATAAATTTCGGGACGAAATTTCCTAAAGTAGGGGAGACTGTAACACCTGTGCCTTCACGGCCATCAAACAAATACCGAACCAATGAAATATTATATTTCATACTTGGGATTTGTAAAAATATGTGTATCATTTTGCACATATCAATTCTCGTTCAAATCCAAACTCTAAATTCACTTTCTAGAAGGTTATACGCGCACCGATGCGTAGATATAACCAGTTTAATGCAACAAACACTCCGGAATAGTGGAATAGGCTTAACATACCTTAAATAACCTTTAAATAACTTAGAAATAAGTTTTGAAGGCTTTGGTATGGCAAAACCAAGTTAATTCGCTTACAGGGACTAAAGTTGACAAACTGCGAAAGTATGCCAATTTGAACTGTAACAGACATTCCGGAACATGACCATAAGTTAAACATACCATAAATATCCTTCACATAGCTTAGAAATAGGCTTTGAGGTGTTCGGTATGCTAAAATAAACTTTTGTGTCATTCAGGGACTAAAAGTGTCAAAAAGTGCACAAGTTTGCATTTTCGCGCATAACTTACGTTCTGAATACATCTGGACATCCAAAAATTTATGTAAGCATGACTACATTATATTTTAGTGTTCGCCATAAGAAAAATCCATTCGTCGCGTCATTTGGATCGTTTTTCGCGCTTATGCGCATTCCGTCGTAATTAAGCGAACATCGCGTTCGTACGGCTAAACGAACCAACCTCCGGCATATTTTTGAGCATGTTTTGAGTTCCCTATACTTTAACTTCATTTTAGAGCCTTGAAATGAGGTTAACGGGGTTCAAACGCATCGAAAAAGGGCTTAAAACACAACAGGGACCATTTCTGCCAATTTAGAAACATTTCTGAATCAGATGGGTCAGTGGCGTAGCGCGACGCCTAAAGCCTTACTAGTCGCGCTACGCGACTGCATGATCTGGACCAGATTCAATATTTTAAATACAAGTTGCAACTAATTGATCCTTAACCACATGTTTTAAGTTGCTTAGTCACTAAGATAAGGACCAATTTAAGCCACCACAACTTTCCGACACTTGTACGGATGGGATCATGGCACGTTTTCCATGAAACGATCTTAACGGTTACCCGAAAACTATATATAACCATCCACCCCCATTGCATTTCTCACTAGAATTCTGATTTTGAGAGCTCTAAGTTGAAACCATTGTTTCATACCTGAGTTCTTGGATCGGGATTAGCATTCGGGGACCCTGGGTAAGTATTCTTTCGTTCTTTTCCTTATTTTATTGCTTTTCGAGTCAGAAAGTCAAACTTTGTTTGACTTTCAGCGTTAACCAGTAATGGTCAATGCGAAGCTCGTTTGAACTTCGCAACGTGAGTGTAATCACGTTGGTCATAGTCCCTTGGGACTATGCCCACTGATTACCACGTTGTCTAGGGTCGTAGGGTAGGCGATCTAATAAATCGCCTATACCTTCGAACCCGACCCAGTTTGGTCGATCATTAGGATCCGACCAAATACATTAGGTGACCCTAGTATAGGGCATAACCTTCCGAGGTTATACCCTATGGTCACATCGTTTAAGTAGTTGCATGATAGGTAGTTTATATGCCTTAGGTAAATTACCAGAATACCCTTTTCATGTATAATTGGTAATTAAGCATATGTAACCTAAACTTTTGTCACATAACAGATTATGTAACATGTTTAGGCATATAACACTTGTCATAGGACTAGTTAGGCGGTCCGAACGCGTTTCACGCGAACGACGCGTTAAAGTAGCATAAGCTACCTAAACGGGTCGTAATGGGTCGTATACAATTAGGTTAAGTTTCATTTAGTATGTAGGCTTTGTTAAACCAAATGACACGAGTCTCTACACTCGTTTGGTTTACAAACCCTAATGCTACCCGATCTTCCGATTTAGGTCCGGTTTATTAATGTAGTTACCTATAGTAGGTGCCGTTTGATTCCGTGATCTCTAGCTTTGCTTGGTGGTTATCCTAGGACTTCTGAGAAATCTCAAGTGAGTACATAGACCCCTCTTTTACTGTTTTCCAAACTGTTTTGGGGTGGAACACATGTGCCTACTTATTACATTCATGTTTTCCCGTTTTCACATCATATACCTGCTATGTTCGTTAGTACATTATAGTACATGATTTCATTACATTTTATGCTATGTATGTCCATTGCGTTCATACTTAGTACATCGTTTTACATTTACATTTTATGCTATTTATGTCCATTGCGTGCATACTTAGTACATTGTTTTTCTTCACATGCTTACATTTTGGTATGACATTTGGTTTGTTTACATGGGACAATACATTCATTAACACCGATCATGCCGTTCGTTAGTAGGTAGTGGTACCATAGGAATTGACAACTCCCGTTCCGGACATCCCAGGGAAAGGGGACAGAAAGGAATGACCGAATTCGTTGTTATAAAGACAGATAGACCTTTAATTTGTTTAAAGGGTTTATCACCTCAGTCGCCAGGCTTGGATGTATGCATATTCACAATACCGCATAAATGTTCATATTAAACATTTGATCATGCATTTACACAAAACATAGCTTTGATTTAAACCAAGTTTTACTTCAATACTTTGTTTTTGTGCATATGGTTTAGTTGAGACCTTTCACTTGCCATACATGACATTTTGACATAGACATTTGACATGGATATTTGACATAGACATTTGACATGGATATTTGACATAGACATTTGACATGGATATTTGACATAGACATTTGACATGGATATTTGACATAGATATTTTGACATGATTTACATCTTGACATGAACATTTTACATTGTTTGGTTTGGTTTGATTAAGTGATTAAGTAACGATGCATGTGTAATATGATACAAGCATGGTGGATACGCCGCTGGTACTTCCTATATATAAGTGTTTGTATGGTATTACATGTTGTAACTTTATTTGAATCATTTCAGTTTGAGACACAGAACATTTTATACAAATAACATACTTTTCACAAGACATTGATTTATAAACAACTTATCTTATACAAACACATTCTTACTTGATTATTCATTTAACCTGACATTTATTTATACTTATCATCTGATCTTATCGTTTTACAAATGATTTACAAGACAAAGCAAATAACAAGGTTCATGACTAAACATTTTCTCAAACATAAGTCATGAATCTTATTTTCACAAAACCTATGTATCTCACAGGCATTTTTATGCTGACGTACCTATTTTCACATGTGTTTTTCAGGAGCTGTTGCATAAGATGATCAAGATATACATAGACAGACTTGGGCTTTAGTGACAATAAAAGATGCAAGACTAGTTAATTATGTTGTATTTTCCTTGTTTGATTAAGACATTGTAACACTTTTAATCAATAAAACGAAACTTAAATTTCCATGGTTGTGAAACATTAATTCTGTTACAACACTCCCCGATGTTTCCGCCACGTTTTGTATGTTCCACGTGGTCGGGGTGTGACAGCTTTCGTCCTTCACGCCCCACAAATACGTCCTCCTCCCCAGTATCAGTATCATGGCGATGCGGGCCAATTATCCTCTCAAGGGGGTGGTTTTCCTAATTTTCAAAGCTTACATGATCTCTTGCAGGAAAACCTTATGTGCACCCACAACACCTACAACATGGCCAACAACACGTACACCTGGGTCGGAGTAATAGAGAGGAACATCTCCGACATGCAAGATGACATCAGCAACATCCGGGTGTACATGGCGAACCAAGGAGGAGATGATGAGGATGAAGGCATGGATTGAGGCGGAGGCGTTAGAGGTGATGTAACACGGTTGAAGATCTTACCAGGTTAACCCCTTGCTCTCACAAACACCTATCTGGCCTGCGTGCCAATGTTGAACAATTTACTTTCCGTTAACACTTTTACTTTCCTGCATTTTCTTTTTTTTTTTAGTTTGTGATGTGGATGATAAACTTATGGTATGTTAGGATGTTTGTTATTTGTGTGGTGTGGTATTTAAGCGTAAACATGTACCTAGGAGGCTTGGCAGAACTAAGTATTAGTGCTACATTAGCCCGGAAACCAGAGCCGAAAGCCAAAACCTGTTTTCAAAGTTGCAGATTGTCACCAGGGGCCGTGCCCAGCCAACACGCCCCGTGTCCATCACCCTGTACCTGCTGATTGTCTATAATATGCCCGCCACGGGGCCGTGTCCATCAGGAATGCCCCCGTGGTCACCTTCTGTAAGTTTTCGTTACTGGCACTCTGACCACGGGGCCGTGCTCACCCAGCACGAGGTTGTGGCGAGATGCCCAGTAACACCAAAACCTTGTTTTTAACACCTTTTTACACATTCAATCAACCTAAAAACTTATTTTTGAGACACATTGAGGACAATGTGTAATTTAAGTATGGGGGGATGCTAAACCTTGAATTTTGCAAGTCCTAATAATAAACCTTACACAAAACTCTATTGGAACCGCTAATCACCCCAATTTTTTTCAAAAACTTTTCATTTTTTACTTGTCTTGGTTTAATTTGGGAATAACAAGTTCTAAAAAGGTTATATTTTTATAAATTTACAACCGATAGCATCGTGATAAAAAGAACTAACATAAGAAAATTATGAAACGACATGACAAATCTAGTTAAAATTTGATTATATATACTAGATCACATTATAAACCCATTCCCAAAAAGTGAGTTTTGAGCCTTTATTGAGCATACAAGCATACATCTTTAGACTAAACGCTCACTTTTTGTTTCTTGTGTGAATAGCCGCTTGGTTCTTACGACTCTAGAACTTGCCACGACGATTCATTCCCGGTCCTTACCAACTTAAACCCAACTAAGTAAATGATGGAGGCATTAGGACTACCCCATTTTCTTTTCAACACCATTATTTTTATTTTATTTTTATCACCTACCCAAAATCACCCTAGTTAACCCCTTTGAGCCTAAACCATTTCGTTTCTAAACCCACAAAACAAACACCCTTTACCCACCAAAACCTTTTTCTTTTAAACCCCTTATTTTAGTAGAAAGCTCGGTTGTCTGGTGACGTTCCTTATCAAAAAAAAAAAAGAGAGAGAAGTCTAGCAATAAACAAACAAGTTCCTCAAAGAAACTTTGTTTGAAAATGCTTACTTTGAATAAAAGTCACAAAAACAAAAAGTTTTACGACGACCGACGCTTTTAGCCCTTTTTACTAACCCAAAACCACCTACCTCTAACCCAAGCCTAACCCTTCCCCAAGTCCTCTTGATATTTACTAAGGTTTATAGTTAAAAAGGAGGATGATCAATTGCTTGGTAAGCATATGGTAGAAATAAGTTCCATGCCGGTCTCGAGTGTTTCACAAAAATACATCTTCGGCCGAGTGTTGAATGATCTCCCGAGAGGTTTGTGAACTTTTTTATAAATGGAATTTTAAAGAGGCATGTTATGCCGAAATAAATAATTTCTCTTATGAAACGTTCTAAATAAATCATAATGAATAGGATTGTAAATAGTATAAAAATAAAACCCAATAAAGATCTTGGATTCCCGACACTCAAGACAAGCCCAAAACTTCTCTTCTACCCATTCCATTTGGGTGTGTAAGCCACATAATAAAGAGTTTTGCTTAAGGACAAGCACAGATTCAAGTGTGGGGGGTATTTGATGTGTGTAAAATGCAACATATAAATTACATCAAATGAGGCATAAAACTAACCATTTTTTAGTACTAATGTTGGAAAAAGTGTGCTTTTGTCTTCCTTTTGTATTTTCAGGACCAAATGAGCTTAATTGAACAAAAGGAACAAATATGAAGCAAAATCTAACATAAATACAAAGAAAAGGAATAAACGTGGCATGCCCGACCCCTCGTCAGCATCTTCCCAAGAAAAAACAAGAAACAAAAGGCTGACCACGGCCCCGTGCCCAGCGGACACAGGGGCGTGGCCAGATGTCTGCAGAAAATGACAAAGTTGTAGAAGCTTCTATTCCCAGCATGGGGGCGTGCCCAGCTCAACAGGGGGCGTGGTCAACGCTAAGATTCGTAGAATCTTGCAAATCTTGATAGTACAGATACGCTTCTTGTAACAACCCGTGTTACTAAAGTAAAAGTCAAAGTCAAGATTGAAGTGAAAGGAAGAAAAGATTGCTAATAGCGATCTGTCACTCCTTGCTTAATTACCATATTGACTTCTTTTATTTGTAATCGAATCTTTATTCTAATCGCTTTAGTTGTATTATGTGGAGTACTTGTTAATAATCGAGGTTTAATCGCATAATTAATCGCTGATATGCACAAAATGCAACATATAAATTACATCAATTGTGGCATAAAACAACCCTTTTTTTAGTACTAATGTTGGAAAAGGTTTTTTTTGTCTTCCTTTTGAATTTTCAGGATTATATGAGCTCAAATGAACAAAAGAAGCAAAAAGGCAGCTAAATCTAACATAAATACAAGAAAAGGAACAAACGTGGCATGCCCAGCCTCTCGACAGCGTCTTCCCAAGCAAAACAAGAGAACAGAAGGCTGAACACGCCCCGTACTCAATGAGCATGGGGGCGTGCCCAAGTGTCAGCAGAAAAGATAAAGCTGTAGAAGCTTCTATCAACCACCACGGGGTCGTGCTCAGTGGACACGGTGCCGTGGTCAACTCTAAGATTCGCAGAATCTGGGGAAATCTTGATAGTACAGATACGCTTCTACACACGGGGGCGTGCCCAGCGGACACGGGGGGCATGGTCAGCTAATGCAGACAGACTGCAATTAATGAAGAAAGAGAAGGAAGGTGGACACGGGGCCGTGCCCGAGTCTCTGTTCAGCCTATAAATAGGGGGCTTGGCTCATTTGCAAACCATCCCTTGACACACCACCTCTCTCACACTTCACCCACCACCATCACAACACCATCATCCATCGTCCATCGTAGAGTGTGTGAGTCGTCTCGGGATCCAAGATTGATCGTAAGAGTTCTTGACAATCAAAGGCCATGTTTGCCTAAGTCTCTTACATCACTTGGTGAAGACAAGTGTCTAGTGTAATACTTTTTTATTTTTAATCTTTTCGCACTTTTTACTTGGTTATGTATTAATGACTTTAATAACTAGTTTCTTATGTTGAAGGTGATTCTTCCTTATCGTTTGTCCGTGGTGTCTTGGCATTATTTTACTATATATATAAAATAAAAGATTTTCAACATTCATATCTCCACGGTCTATATGGAGATATGTTGGCTACCTGGTCGGGGGTTAAGGGAACGGTTTGGTGAGAGTCTTGCCTTGTTCAGTGTATAGATCCTGCAAGGACCTGGGTCAAATTTAGTAGGACCTCCTTCAATACCTACCGGTATTGGACGGCAGGGGTCCAAACTCTTTGATCCCCTCATATGTAAGCTACTATTAATACTTTAACCCGGCTACTTAGGACTGTATCCCTGCTGACTCAGACTACTTAGCCGAGGGTAACGTCACCTTCAAAAGAGGGGCCTACCATAATATGCATTAATAACTTAATTAATTATCTTTCAATAATCCAACCCTTTAGGATTGTATCCTTGCTGACTCAAACTACTGGGTTAAGGGCAACGTCACCTTCAAAAGAGGGGCCTACTACAACAACTAAGATAATCTCTTAAAAAGTGCAAAAGTGCGGAAATAATCAAAGGTTACACTACACACGAGTCGGATCCAAATGATTCATCTTGTCTATCTATTTTTATTTTTATTTTATTTTTCAGCATTTTAGTTAGTTTTTATCTTTCTAGTTTAAAAACCTTTTTCTAACTTTTGATTTGATTAGACGTTGAGTATAAACCGGTATTAAAAGCTCTTGTGTCCTTGGACGACCTCGGTATCTTGCCAACCTTATACTATGCCTTTTTAATCTTTTTATTTTTAATATTTTCGCACTTTTTACTTGGTTATGTATTAATGACTTTAATAACTAGTTTCTTATGTTGAAGGTGATTCTTCCTTATCGTTTGTCCGTGGTGTCTTGGCATTATTTTACTGTTTATATAAAATTAAAGATTTTTACCATTCATATCTCCACGGTTTATATGGAGATATGTTGGCTACCTGGTCGGGGGTTAAGGGAACGGTTTGGTAAGAGTCTTGCCTTGTTCAGTGTATAGATCCTGCAAGGACCTGGGTCAAATTTAGTAGGACCTCCTTCAATACCTACCGATATTGGATGGCAGGGGTCCAAACTCTTTGATCCCCTCATAAGTAAGCTACTATTAATACTTTAACCCGGCTACATAGGACTGTATCCCTGCTGACTCAGACTACATAGCCGAGGGTAACGTCACCTTCAAAAGAAGGGCCTACCATAATATGCATTAATAACTTAATTAATTATCTTTCAATAATCCGACCCTTTAGGATTGTATCCTTGCTGACTCAAACTACTGGGTTGAGGGTAACGTCACCTTCAAAAGAGGGGCCTACTACAATAACTAAGATAATCTCTTAAAAAGTGCAAAAGTGCGGAAATAATCAAAGGTTACACTACACACGAGTCGGATCCAAGTGATTCATCTTGTCTATCTATTTTTATTTTTATTTTATTTTTCAGCATTTTAGTTAGTTTTTATCTTTCTAGTTTAAAAACCTTTTTTCTAACTTTTGATTTGATTAGACGTTGAGTATAAACCGGTATTAAAAGCTCTTGTGTCCTTGGACGACCTCGGTATCTTGCCAACCCTATACTATGCCTTTTTAATCTTTTTATTTTTAATCTTTTCGTACTTTTTACTTGGTTATGTATTAATGACTTTAATAACTAGTTTCTTATGTTGAAGGTGATTCTTCCTTATCGTTTGTCCGTGGTGTCTTGGCATTATTTTACTGTCTATATAAAATAAAAGATTTTTACCATTCATATCTCCACGGTCTATATGGAGATATGTTGGCTACCTGGTCGGGGGTTAAGGGAACGGTTTGGTAAGAGTCTTGCCTTGTTCAGTGTATAGATCCTGCAAGGACCTGGGTCAAATTTAGTAGGACCTCCTTCAATACCTACCGGTATTGGATGGCAGGGGTCCAAACTCTTTGATCCCCTCATATGTAAGCTACTATTAATACTTTAACCCGGCTACTTAGGACTGTATCCCTGCTGACTCAGACTACTTAGCCGAGGGTAACGTCACCTTCAAAAGAGGGGCCTACCATAATATGCATTAATAACTTAATTAATTATCTTTCAATAATCTGACCCTTTAGGATTGTATCCTTGCTGACTCAAACTACTGGGTTGAGGGTAACGTCACCTTCAAAAGAGGGGCCTACTACAATAACTAAGATAATCTCTTAAAAAGTGCAAAAGTGCGGAAATAATCAAAGGCTACACTACACACGAGTCGGATCCAAGTGATTCATCTTGTCTATCTATTTTTATTTTTATTTTCTTTTTCAGCATTTTAGTTAGTTTTTATCTTTCTAGTTTAAAAACCTTTTTCCTAACTTTTGATTTGATTAGACGTTGAGTATAAACCGGTATTAAAAGCTCTTGTGTCCTTGGACGACCTCGGTATCTTGCCAACCCTATACTATGCTCACGATGGGTGCACTTGCCCATATGTGTGTTTGGTGTTAGTAAAATATCGTGTTTTATAAATTTAAAACTTGGCTAACGTGTAAAAAGGGGTTAAAATATACTTAAACTTATATACACACTCGCATACATCAATCGCCAATCGACTTATCGCATCGCAATCGCAACCCGAATTAGGTGTTTTGGATATTGTTTTTCGTGTGTGTGCTTATTATGTGTTACTTGTGCATGATTATATTATGTATGGTGATTAATCGAAACGCAATCACAATGCTATTGCATCGCCAATGCTAAACGCAAGTTATTTATAGTGATTGTATGTTAGATATAGTGGTTAGGCTATTTGTGTAACTATTGGGTAATACTATCGCATCGCTCACTCGAATCGCATCGCACGCGAATCGAAATGACAAACTCCGCGCGCCGGGCACTTGGATCAAGTGGCCACCCGATCGAGTGGCCATCCGATCAGATGACCACCCGATCAGACAGCCATCCGATCGGTGATCCACTCAACACCTCAGCCCTTTCCATTTTGGGAAACCCTATAAATACCCTCCTGTCACATCATTTGTGATGTGACAGCTCCTTGTTCGACCAGCCGCACTCAAGCTCACATTTCTCTCGATTCCTCGCGATTCTTGTAAGTTTTCAACCAAATTCTGGTACTTCTATGATCTACACGCACTCCTTCATCTTTTTCACCTTTGAATCTTAACTTTTAACCGTGAAATCAACGGAATTGAGGTGTTCTAGGGTGATGTCATCATGGAGTTCTTATGAACTTCAAGAGTTGACATCATTCCACCAAGAATAACTTCGATCTGAAGGATTTCCACATGAATAAACAAAGATCTTGCATGGATCTGGACATAACCAATGTTAAAAGGATTGAAAGAAGGTTTTCCCACTTTCTTTCAACTCTTTTACACTCAATGCACTTAAAACCCATAGAATCGGAGCTTGTTTTGATCTTCTACTCATTCTTAGTGAAGTGTTGGTTCGAGATCTAATTTCTATATAAGAGACAACTGATTTCGGGTTAAACATGAACCGCCGTCACGAACCGGTAACCTGAACGGACTTGGGTGATTCCTGTTCGATCGGATAACATGGGTCATGATGGGGTTTCTGTTGTTTAGCACGCTGTCATGCCGTCTCGATCAAACCGCAAAACTTAACAAATCTCCAAGTTGCAGAAGACCAGATTACAGGACGGATCGCCGTCCGATCGGATTGCCATCCGATCGGACCACAACCTGGACGGACAGCACTTGAGGATTTAACCTTTAAACAATTTTCAACATGTTCAATGCATAATCAATTCCAACGGACTGTCACCCAAACGGTAGACCATCCGATTAGATGTTGATCCTGCAGTGAACTTGTTCTCTGAGAAATCCCTCGCCCAACGGACTGTCGGCCGATCGAACCGTCGTTCGATCGAACGATCTGAAGGGTAGAGATACTTCTCTGTTTTCAAAATTCTACAACGAAAACTTCAAAGGACAAACCATCATACGCAAACACATCAACCCCAAACGAGGATCCATTCGGATCGCCATCCGGCCAGATGACCACTCGTCACCTTATTTCACTTACATTGTTTTACGCGCCGCTTATCGTTATGCTATCGTTCTGATCAGGCTGATCTCACGCTAGCGCTCCCTTCAATCCATTAACTTCCACCGTTGTGAGTGTAACACCTGTGCCTCCACGGCGATCAAACAAATACCAAACCAATGAAATATTATATTTCATACTTGGGATTTGTAAAAATATGTGTATCATTTGCACATATCAATTCTTGTTCAATTTCAAACTCTAAATCGCTTTCTAGAAGGTTATACGCGCACCGATGCGTAAATATAACCAGTTTAATACAACAAACACTCTGGAATAGTGACATAGGCTTAACATACCTTAAATAACCTTTAAATAACTTAGAAATAAGTTTTGAAGGCTTTGGTATGGCAAAATCAAGTTAAATCGCTTACAGGGACTAAAGTTGACAAACTGCGAAAGTATGCCAATTTGAACTGTAACAGACATTCCGGAACATGTCCATAAGTTAAAAATACCATAAATATCCTTTACATAGCTTAGAAATAGGCTTTGAGGGGTTAGGTGTGCTAAAATAAACTTTTGGGTCATTCAGGGACTAAAAGCGTCAAAAGTGCACAAGTTTGCATTTTCGCGCATAACTTACATTCTGAATACATCCAGACATCCAAAAATTTATGTAAGCACTATAATATTTTATTTTAGTGTTTGGCATAAGAAAAATCCATTCGTCATGCCATTTGGATCGTTTTTCGCGCTTATGCGCATTCCGTCGTAATTAAGCGAACATCGCGTTCGTACGACCAAACGAACTGACATCCGACATATTTTTGAGCATGTTTCATGTCCACAATGTTTAGACATCATTTTAGGGCCTTAAAGTTGGCTTTACGGGCCTTAGAAGTGTCGGAAATGGCATAAACACATAAGAGGGACCAAAACTGTCATTTCTGAAAGATGTTTGCTTATACATCGAATCTAGTCCTTCCCACTTGTTGCACATGGTTTTGGGAATCTATGGACTGGTATTTTGGGCACATGGTATTACAATACCATGTGTGCTAAGTGTATGGCCAAGATCGCATCACGTTTTCCTAGAAACGATCCTAACGGCTAACCGAATACTATAAATACCCCACCCCCCATGCTTCAAAATTACAAGAACTTTGATTTGAGAAACTCTAAGTTGAAACTATTGTTTCATACCTGAGATTTTTGAATCGAGGTTAGCATTCGGGGACCCTTCGTAAGTATTCTTTCGTTCTTTTCCTTATTTTATTGCTTTTCGAGTCAGAAAGTCAAACTTTGTTTGACTTTCAGCGTTGATCAGTAATGGTCAATGCGAAGTTCGTTTGAACTTCGCAACGTGAGTGTAATCACGTTGGTCATAGTCCCTTGGGACTATGCCCACTGATTACCACGTTGTCTAGGGTCGTAGGGTAGGCGATCTAATAAATCGCCTATACCTTCGAACTCGACCCAATTTGGTCGATCATTAGGATCCGACCAAATACATTAGGTGACCATAGTAGGTAGGGAATAACCTTCCGAGGTTATACCCTATGGTCACATCGTTTGAGTAGTTGTATGATAGGTAGTTTATATGCCTTAGGTAAATTACCAGAATACCCTTTTCATGTATAATTGGTAATTAAGCATATGTAACCTAAACTTTTGTCACATAACTGATTATGTAACATGTTTAGGCATATAACACTTGTCATAGGACTAGTTAGACGGTCCGAACGCGTTTCACGCGCACGACGCGTTAAAGTAGCATAAGCTACCTTAATGGGTCGCGATGGGTCGAAAGCACTTAGGTTTGGTTTCATTGTAGTATGTAGGCCTTGTTAAACCATATCATATGAGTTCCAACACTCATTTGGTTTACCAAGCCTCATCCTATCCGATCTCCCGATTTAAGTCCGGTTTATTTATATAGTTTTAGATTGCCGACTGATTCCGTGCTCTCTCTAGCTTTGTTTGGTTGTTGTTCAAGACCTCCAAGCATTCTCAGGCGAGTACATTATTCCCCTATTTTACTGCTTTCAATTGTTTTGGGGTGACTCATATGTGCTAAATGTTTTCGATGTTATAACGATGGTTTCAAAAACAATTAAAACGATTTATACAAAACTAATAACGATTTCAATAAAGTGAACAAACTTGTTGGTTGTAGTTACATAACAAATGACATTCATTAGCAATGATCAAGCCGACCAGTATTAGGTTATGGTACCATAGGATCTGACAAGTCCCGTTATTTACTACACCCGTAGTTATGTGTGGGTGTTGTGGGTAGCGACTGAATCTGTAATTATTAATTTACTCTTTGGTAAGGGTTTATTAATGCGAGATGTTAATCTATCCTTTGGTAAGGGTTTATTAATGCGAATTATTAATCTATCCTTTGGTAAGGGTTTATTAATGCGAGTCAAGAAGGTTTGAATGTTATTAGCGAGACGACCATTTAAGTAGTTTCACGACCTAAAACAAATTAAACGATTGGGTAAACGATAGGTTTTCACACGATGTTTTAACGATTGGGTAAACGATTGGCTTCAAAGCGATATACGATATTATTTTGGTTACATATTACATGGTTTACATTTGACACAAAAACACTTTTGACATTGGTTATACATATTACATGATTTACATTTGGGCATGAACATTACTTTGGTGGTGTGGTTTGGATTAAGTGATTAAGTAACAATGCGTGTGGAATATGATACAAGCTTGGTGGATACGCCGCTGGTACTTCCTATATATAAGTGTTTGTATGGTATTACATATTGTAGCGTTATTTGAATCATTTCTGTTTGAGACATAGAACATTTTATACAAGTAACATACTTTTCACAAGACATTTATTTACAAACAACTTATCTTATACAAACTCATTTTACATGGTTATTCATTTAATCATGCATTATTCTCTTATTATACATATCACCTGAACTTATTATTTTTCAAATGATTTACAAAGATAAAGCAAATTACTAGGTTCATGACTAAACATTTTCTTAAACAGAAGTCATGAATCTTATTTTCACAAAACCTATGTACTCGCCAGCATTTCTTTGCTGACCTCGTTTTCACATATGTTTCAGGTATTGTTGAATGATATCGATTGATAAGATGCATGCTCACATAGGACTGGACAAGGCCTTAGTGACTCAATAACAATGATAGACTATGTTTAAATTGTGTATTTTAGATTTCCAGACGATGTAATTATTCAATGTTTAATAAAACGAAACACTTTTTGGTATCCATGGTTATGAAACATTAATTCTGTTGCAACACGCCCCGATGTTTCCGCCGCGATTTGTTGTTTTCACGCGGTCGGGGTGTGACAGAAAAGATGGTATCAGAGCCAATGGTTATAGGGAATTAGGTTATTAGTAATTAGTAATGCTTTGACCTAGTCTATAACCTTCTTAGGACCCTAACGCGAGTTTACTTGCGTTTAGTCATAAAACAATACCGTCACCTATCCTTAGGCGACGACCACAACAAGAACATAAATTTCAAAACCGCTTTGAAAACTAATCATCTGTTCTAGGATGATTGATTACTAGGTTTTGAACCCTCTATTGTAAGGTTTTAAACTCTCTATTATATGGTTTTGAACCTCTTTGAGTTTTCAAAACTTCGTCAAGGTTTTGGGTTTTAAATAATGTGAACACGTGCAAACTGGAAGGGTGAATGCCTGTATTCTGGGTTTTCTGTCTAGGCAAGCACTTCGTATACATCTCATCAGACGCGAGACCAGTTGTGCTTACCTGGGAATTCTTGGGATGAGTGTTCACTTATAGGCGAGCATGTCTTCGCGATACATTATTTTTGACCCATTTACTTTGATCAGTCACCGTCTCATTTGTTTGCCTTAGGTAACAAACAAATGATCGCAATTTTCATGCGTTATCTTTCTGTTTTGATTGTCCAATAATCTTTCACCTGTTTCTCCCTATGCCTTTCTTTTTCTTCAAGAATGTCTCTTCATCACGATGACGCCCAGACATCCAAGCAGAATGCCAAATTCACTCAGCGAATAGGCGAAGTAGTCCTGAAGACTGTTGAATTAGCTACTGCCATGTACCCTCTCCAGGATGAAGCCACTCAAGAGTCACCAAGACAGGCAGGACCTAGTCAGGTGATAGCACCACCAGACAAGAAACCAATCGAGGAATCAAAAACCATGGATGAACGATTCCCTAAGAAGTCAAAGAAGCGAAAGGCTTCTCAGAACTTCGCCATGGTCGCTCACAATGGTAAAGCAGTCCCCAACCAACCAGCTCAACCCCCTGCTAGGTGTGTATGGCTTTTCCTATGATACCTACATCAAGGAACTATGTACCTTACAAACTACTCTTGTGATTTCTCTCTTTTAAATGATTGCTCATGATTCCCTCAAAAATTTTAAGTACTCGTTTCACTCTAAGAAACAAAGTACAGAAAATTAAGTGACATTATGAGTAATCGTGCTTTTCGCACATCTGTGCCTTTAAATCCTTGGTTAGATAACTAAGGGTATTTTCAAATCTCATACCCATTACGTTTTCATTTTTCAACATACACAGTACCAGTATTTCAAAACAATCTTCATGATCTCAAAACATTTCATATAGTTTGAAAACAATTTTTCTAGATGCATTGTCTATGTTATTTCAAAAACATTGGCCATGTTATCAAAACCAACCTTTCTAATTTCAAAATATTTCATATAGTCTGAAGACAATATTAACACAATACATTTTCTGATCAAGTGCATGATTTCGAAAAGCATCATTCATGTCTTTCAAAAACCTTATACATAATTTCAAAATTCATCTCGCATGATTTTAAAACATTTTTGTAAATATATCTACCTAATACACCTACTTTATGATTTCAAAAAGTATTATATATAAGGTTTCAAAAACGTTAAACACATTTTTCTTAAAAGAACCCCATGCATAGTTTTCAAAAATATTTTCCTCATACATTGACTTAACCTTCAAAATTCTGCTTCATATGTCGCCTTGACATATCAAGCATCTCAACTTCATAAGCATTTTACATCATGTTTTGACCTAAGCACATCCAGTGCAAGGTTTCAAAGCATCTTCAACTTCTAAAAATCCATATGGGATCTTTTTATCTTTACATTTAGATCCTTATGGATGATCATCATTCAAATCAGAGTCCTTAATTGGATTCCTGATGTACCTAAATTCGAACATTTTGGTTCCTTAACAATCGAAATCGAATTTTCTTTCTGAATCTTTCTATCTTTATAGTTAGATTCTTGTTAATGTTTAAAGTGCCAAATGAAATCCACGAGATGGATTCCTATTGTACTTTAAATACATGTACTCTGTTAGCAGAACAAACTTCTAGTTAATCAATTTTGTGGTTATGTGACTATGTGTTTATTCATCTTATGTTTTCTTTTATGCATTTTTGTGTTTTTAGTACTCTGGATATTCGTTATCCAAATCCTCGCAGGATCTTTCATATCTCCATATGAGGGATTCATAGCAGGATATTCAAAAGGTACTACCTTCAATCCTTAACGGGCTTCTATGCAATAGTTAAGACCCTTGGATTATATAGTACCACTCCATGATTCATAAGAGACCCTTTAGTGGTCTAATAAAAAAGATTGATTCACAATTTGGTTAAAGAACGACATCTAGTGATATAGCGGGACAGACTCCTTGATAGTCTATTTAGATCAATTATTGATTTAATTAAAAGGACTCTATGGCGGTCTAGTCACACTCATCACAGGATTGTTCATTTGGTTTTCCCCTGCACATTATAAAATGGACTGAGTGAACTATGCAAGGAATTGTCTAATTATGGACGCGTACATAATTATGAAATTTAGTGCACAGAAACACAGTAAAATTTATTATGTGTAAGAACCGATAGTGACAACAATAACGAAATGAGAACGATGTAATGGAGGTACGGTGGACGCACCAATGACGCTTCATATACTTGTATATAAGTGTCCCTCTTACATCGCAATCATGATGTTATTAAAGTTTACTAGAATTTCAGAACCCTAATCAATATTTTTCGATCTTTTCAACTTCATGTTTTCAAGCTCTCACAAGTTTCCTCTAAATAAATTTCGGGACGAAATTTCCTAAAGTAGGGGAGACTGTAACACCTGTGCCTCCACGGCGATCAAACAAATACCAAACCAATGAAATATTATATTTCATACTTGGGATTTGTAAAAATATGTGTATCATTTGCACATATCAATTCTTGTTCAATTTCAAACTCTAAATCGCTTTCTGGAAGGTTATACGCGCACCGATGCGTAAATATAACCAGTTTAATACAACAAACACTCTGGAATAGTGACATAGGCTTAACATACCTTAAATAACCTTTAAATAACTTAGAAATAAGTTTTGAAGGCTTTGGTATGGCAAAATCAAGTTAAATCGCTTACAGGGACTAAAGTTGACAAACTGCGAAAGTATGCCAATTTGAACTGTAACAGACATTCCGGAACATGACCATAAGTTAAACATACCATAAATATCCTTTACATAGCTTAGAAATAGGCTTTGAGGGGTTAGGTGTGCTAAAATAAACTTTTGGGTCATTTAGGGACTAAAAGCGTCAAAAGTGCACAAGTTTGCATCTTCGCGCATAACTTACATTCTGAATACATCCAGACATCCAAAAATTTATGTAAGCACTATAATATTTTATTTTAGTGTTTGGCATAAGAAAAATCCATTCGTCATGCCATTTGGATCGTTTTTCGCGCTTATGCGCATTCCGTCGTAATTAAGCGAACATCGCGTTCGTACGACCAAACGAACTGACATCCGACATATTTTTGAGAATGTTTCATGTCCACAATGTTTAGACATCATTTTAGGGCCTTAAAGTTGGCTTTACGGGCCTTAGAAGTGTCGGAAATGGCATAAACACATAACAGGGACCAAAACTGTCATTTCTGAAAGATGTTTGCTTATACATCGAATCTAGTCCTTCCCACTTGTTGCACATTGTTTTGGGAATCTATGGGCTGGTATTTTGGGCACATGGTATTACAATACCATGTGTGCTAAGTGTATGGCCAAGATCGCATCACGTTTTCCTAGAAACGATCCTAACGGCTAACCGAATACTATAAATACCCCACCCCCCATGCTTCAAAATTACAAGAACTTTGATTTGAGAAACTCTAAGTTGAAACTATTGTTTCATACCTGAGATTTTTGAATCGAGGTTAGCATTCGGGGACCCTTCGTAAGTATTCTTTCGTTCTTTTCCTTATTTTATTGCTTTTCGAGTCAGAAAGTCAAACTTTGTTTGACTTTCAGCGTTAACCAGTAATGGTCAATGCGAAGTTCGTTTGAACTTCGCAACGTGAGTGTAATCACGTTGGTCATAGTCCCTTGGGACTATGCCCACTGATTACCACGTTGTCTAGGGTCGTAGGGTAGGCGATCTAATAAATCGCATATACCTTCGAACTCGACCCAATTTGGTCGATCATTAGGATCTGACCAAATACATTAGGTGACCATAGTAGGTAGGGAATAACCTTCCGAGGTTATACCCTATGGTCACATCGTTTGAGTAGTTGTATGATAGGTAGTTTATATGCCTTAGGTAAATTACCAGAATACCCTTTTCATGTATAATTGGTAATTAAGCATATTTAACCTAAACTTTTGTCACATAACTGATTATGTAACATGTTTAGGCATATAACACTTGTCATAGGACTAGTTAGACGGTCCGAACCCGTTTCACGCGCACGACGCGTTAAAGTAGCATAAGCTACCTTAATGGGTCGCGATGGGTCGAAAGCACTTAGGTTTGGTTTCATTGTAGTATGTAGGCCTTGTTAAACCATATCATATGAGTTCCAACACTCATTTGGTTTACCAAGCCTCATCCTATCCGATCTCCCGATTTAAGTCCGGTTTATTTATATAGTTTTAGATTGCCGACTGATTCCGTGCTCTCTCTAGCTTTGTTTGGTTGTTGTTCAAGACCTCCAAGCATTCTCAGGCGAGTACATTATTCCCCTATTTTACTGCTTTCAATTGTTTTGGGGTGACTCATATGTGCTAAATGTTTTCGATGTTATAACGATGGTTTCAAAAACAATTAAAACGATTTATACAAAACTAATAACGATTTCAATAAAGTGAACAAACTTGTTGGTTGTAGTTACATAACAAATGACATTCATTAGCAATGATCAAGCCGACCAGTATTAGGTTATGGTACCATAGGATCTGACAAGTCCCGTTATTTACTACACCCGTAGTTATGTGTGGGTGTTGTGGGTAGCGACTGAATCTGTAATTATTAATTTACTCTTTGGTAAGGGTTTATTAATGCGAGATGTTAATCTATCCTTTGGTAAGGGTTTATTAATGCGAATTATTAATCTATCCTTTGGTAAGGGTTTATTAATGCGAGTCAAGAAGGTTTGAATGTTATTAGCGAGACGACCATTTAAGTAGTTTCACGACCTAAAACAAATTAAACGATTGGGTAAACGATAGGTTTTCACACGATGTTTTAACGATTGGGTAAACGATTGGCTTCAAAGCGATATACGATATTATTTTGGTTACATATTACATGGTTTACATTTGACACAAAAACACTTTTGACATTGGTTATACATATTACATGATTTACATTTGGGCATGAACATTACTTTGGTGGTGTGGTTTGGATTAAGTGATTAAGTAACAATGCGTGTGGAATATGATACAAGCTTGGTGGATACGCCGCTGGTACTTCCTATATATAAGTGTTTGTATGGTATTACATATTGTAGCGTTATTTGAATCATTTCTGTTTGAGACATAGAACATTTTATACAAGTAACATACTTTTCACAAGACATTTATTTACAAACAACTTATCTTATACAAACTCATTTTACATGGTTATTCATTTAATCATGCATTATTCTCTTATTATACATATCACCTGAACTTATTATTTTTCAAATGATTTACAAAGATAAAACAAATTACTAGGTTCATGACTAAACATTTTCTTAAACAGAAGTCATGAATCTTATTTTCACAAAACCTATGTACTCGCCAGCATTTCTTTGCTGACCTCGTTTTCACATATGTTTCAGGTATTGTTGAATGATATCGATTGATAAGATGCATGCTCACATAGGACTGGACAAGGCCTTAGTGACTCAATAACAATGATAGACTATGTTTAAATTGTGTATTTTAGATTTCCAGACGATGTAATTATTCAATGTTTAATAAAACGAAACACTTTTTGGTATCCATGGTTATGAAACATTAATTCTGTTGCAACACGCCCCGATGTTTCCGCCGCGATTTGTTGTTTTTACGCGGTCGGGGTGTGACAGTGAGTATACTCGATCCATTTTTGCTTTATGCACTTTTAGGTGTTACATACGTTACCTATTCTAAATCACATCGGTCACACAACAATTGCTGTCTTCCTGCCTTAGCAACGATAGCACTATAGTTTGGACTCAGCACCTGTTCACTCAGGGGTTGTTAAGGACAATACTTCACGTGTTCGCAGTGGTGAACATGTGATGCGCACTCGCTACTCGTAGTCAACTCACAGTCATTGGTATTGATAGGATCTTTGTCGATAACTTACTTGCTTCACATTATATGTTGTACATGCTGGCTCTACGTAAACAATTTTGAACTATATTATATTATCAAACTTGTATGCTCACCTTTACACTATGTGTATTGACCTCTATTTTAACGTATATGATAGGTGCATAGGATGTTGCTTACCTGCTTTTGTGGAAACAAGTAGGATCGAGAGTCTAGAAACAAAGACAATTTATTTCTATTTGAATCTGAGTTGTTGGAACAGTTTATTTGTTTTGGAGATATCTATGTATGTAATAACTTACTTGCTTAATAGGTTATGGTATGGGACATAATGTTTAACTATTCGGTAAAGTAGTTGTTATGGAATTTCTCTTGAACAATCTGTTTCGCTCAATGCCATGCCCCGATGGTTCCGTCATCGGTTTGGGTGTGACAGATTGGTATCAGAGCCATAACTATAGGGAATTAGGCAAGATTCGACCTAGTCCTAGTCGATGTATTAGAAACCACCTAGTCTATAGCATAAGTACCAACAGACCGACTTGTGCATACCTGGCAACTATAGGGAATGAGTGGATTTCACACCTAATCTTAACCAGATTAACAAATTTGCGTCATAGTATGGACTTCACTCCTAATTCAACGCAAATTCTCGTGTTGATAGCAAAAGAAAATAGAAATTAGAACGAGTAATCTGGTCGAGAGTTTGCGGTTTTCACACCTAATCTTAACCAGATCATTTGTCTGTGTGTGTGATCTGCCTTAGGAAAGCCTGATCTTGCGCGGAACTGTAGTATGCGATGTTCGCGCAAGAGTGTAGTGTACAGCGAGTTCGAGCGAGTAATAAAGACTAGGTCGAGTCTTGCCTAATTCCCTATAGTTATGCACAAGTCGGTCTGTTGGTACTTAAGCCATAGACAAGGTCGTTTCTCATACATCGACCAGGACTAAGTCGAGTCTTGCCTAATTCTCTATAGTTATGGCTCTGATACCAATATGTCACACCCCAACCGATGACGGAAACATCGGGGCATGACACTGAGCGAAACAGATTGTTCAAGAGAAATTCCATAACAACTACTTTACCGAATAGTTAAACATTATGTCCCATACCATAACCTATTCCAACAAATAAACTGTTCCAACAACTCAGATTCAAATAGAAATAAATTGTCTTTGTTTCTAGACTCTCGGTCCTACTTGTTTCCACGAAAGCAGGTAAGCAACATCCTATTCACCTATCACATACATTAAAATAGAGGTCAATACACATAGTGTAAAGTTGAGCATAGGATGGCCATCCGACCGGATGACCACTCGTCACCTTGTTTCACTTACACTGTTTTACGCGCTGCTTATCGTTATGCTATCGTTCTGATCAGGCTGATCTCACTCTAGCGCTCCCTTCAATCCATTAACTTCCACCGATGTGAGTATACTCAATCCCCTTTTTGCTTTATGCACTTTTGGGTGTTACATACATTACTTATTCTAAACCACATCGGTCACATAACGCAAACACTATTTATACGCTGACCGTTAATGCATGTTATACGTGACTCGATGAATGCCTGTTTGTTATGTTTACACAATTATTGCTGTCTGCCTGCCTTAGCAATGATAGTGCTATAGTTTGTACTCAGCACCTGTTCACTCAAGGGTTGTTAAG
This sequence comes from Helianthus tuberosus, assembly GCA_030545235.1. Classification (NCBI taxonomy): domain Eukaryota; kingdom Viridiplantae; phylum Streptophyta; class Magnoliopsida; order Asterales; family Asteraceae; genus Helianthus; species Helianthus tuberosus. Next base: position 139,438,987 of record CM060411.1, on the reverse strand, counting down.
GACAATATTTCACGTGTTCGCAGTGGTGAACATGTGATGCGCACTCGCTACTCGCAGTCAACTCGCAGTCATTGGTATTGATAGGATCTTTGTCGATAACTTACATGCTGGTTATGCGTAAACAATTTCAAACTATATTATATTATCAAACTTGTATGCTCACCTTTACACTATGTGTATTGACCTACATTTTAACATATGTGACAAGTACATAGGATGTTGCATACCTGCTTTTGTGGAAACAAATAGGACCGAGAGTCTAGAAACAAAGACAATTTATTTCTATTTAAATATGAGTTGTCAGAACAGTTTATTTATTTTGGAGATATCTATGTCTGTAATAACTTACTTGCTTAATAGGTTATGGTATGAGAGATAATGTTTAACTATTCGGTAAAGTAGTTGTTATGGAATTTCTCTTGAACAATCTGTTTCGCTCAGTGCCATGCCCTAATGTTTTCGTCATCGGTTGGGGTGTGACACTTCTACACACGGGGCCGTGTCCGGTGAACACGGGGGCGTGTGGAGCCTAATACAGACAATTGCAATTAATGAAGAAAAAGAAAGATGATGGCAACGGGGACGTGTACAGCGGACACGGGGCGGGTCCGGGCTTCTGTTCAGGCTATAAATATGGGTGCTTGGTTCACTTCAAAGGCATCCCTTGGCAAACCACCTCTCTCCCACTCCACTACCACTACAACACCCACATCCACCACCATCATCCATCATCCACCTTAGAGTGTGTGTAGTAGTCTCGGGATCCAAGATTGATTATAAGAGTTCTTGTCAATTAAAGGCCATGTTTGGCTAAGTCTCTTACATCACTTGGTGATGACAAGCATTTAATTTAATACTTTTGATTTTTAATCTTTTCACACTTTTTATTTGGTTTTCTATTAATGACTTTAATAACTAGTTTCTTATGTTGAAGGTGAAACTTCCTTATCATTTGTCCGTGGTGCCTTGGCATTATTTTACTGTCTATATAAAATAAAAGATTTTCACCATTCATATCTCTACGGTCTATATAGAGATATGTTGGCTACCTGGTCGGGGGTTAAGGGAATGGTTTGGTAAGGTTCTTGCCTTGTTCAATGTATAGATCCTGCAAGGACCTGGGTCAAGCTTACTAGGACCTCCTTCAATACCCACTGGTATTCGATGGCGGGGGTGCGAATGGCTTGATCCCCTCATATGTAACTACTATTAATACATTAACCCAGCTACTTGGGATTGTATCCCTGCTGACTCAAACCACTTAGCCTAGGGTAATGTCGCCTTCAAAAGTGGGGCCTACCACTTTACGCATTAATAACTTAATTAATTATCTTTCAACATTCTGACCCTTTAGGATTGTATCCTTGCTGACTCAGACCACTGGGTTGAGGGTAATGTCACCTTCAAAAGAGGGGCCTACTACTATAACTAAGATAATCTCTTAAAAAGTGCAAAATTGCGGAAATCATCAAAGGTTACATTAAAGGCGAGTCGGATCCAAGTGATTCATCTTGTCTATCTGTTTTTCTTTTATATTTATTTTTCAGCATTTTTAGTTTTTATTTTCATGTTTAAACCTTTTCTAAAACTTTTGATTTGATTAGGCGTTGAGGATAAACCAGTACTAAGAGCTCTTGTGTCCTTGGACGACCTCGGTATCTTACCAACGCTATACTACGCTCACGATGGGTGCACTTGCCCATGTGTGTGTTTAGTGTTAGTAGAATATCATGTTTTCTAAATTTAAAACTTGACTAATGTGTTAAAAAAGGGCTTAAAATATCAATAAAAACATATCACATCCAACACACACCAATCATTAATGAAATTCATGAATACTGTAGCGTCGCCGCTCGAAGGGTGGCGATTTGATGTTAATCATCATGACTTCTTACATCTCCTTTAATTATGCTTTCATCATTGCTATCAGCTCGTTTTAGCCTTATATACCCATCACTCCTTTTTACCAAATTTGGTAAGTGCAATACCGTCTACGGAAGGTTTCCGACATCTTGAAAACCCTTGATGCTACTGACACCATGATCCCTCTTCGAGATAAATTGCCGGATAAAGCCGCAGGAAGTGAGGAATTTCCAGACACTGTGCCTTGTCGGAATTTGTCAGGTAAGGGTAGCAAGGATGGTGTCCCTTCCGTTACCGGTATCGTTACCGATGCAGTTGTTGTGTTATTGACACCAGATGCCCAGATGCAAGCTTTTCCACCTGACCGGAGAAGTCGATGTAGTATGGTGTACGAACGATGCCAAAGTGATCGTCGATATGCGAACCCGGTCGGTACTCGGAGGATGACGCCTGCTCTGACTGACGAGGGGAACGACGGCGACTTGATCGTTGATCCTCACCATTTGGAATGGTACGGTGAAGCATTTCACACCTCTGCAGAAGTGTTGGCAATGTTTCCCGACTTGTAGTTTATTAGAACATTTTCGTTGTAGGTTTGGGATGTATGTCCCGTTTGTAAGTATCGATGACGCACTGTTGTGCATGTAAATTTAGTTAATGCGCTTGCTGCGCAAGTAACTTCTTTGAATACATGGTATGTTTGAATTACAATGTTTTGCATGAGTAAAATTACTTTGTTTAGGTAAGGCGAATACAGATGGTACAAAGCTCATGTGTGAATGTAGGGCTGGACCTTGCGCGGTACCTGTGACCGCAGACCGTTCATGAGACTTGTGATAGGTTACCATAGTATTTTTGCGCTTACCAAAAGAAATTGCAAGCATTTTGTAATAAACATAGGATCGTAATGGAAGTAAAACTTTGTATTGATTTGGATAGGGCGCAAGGGCCAGTAGATACAAGGTACATAAATATGATAATTATGATGCGTACGCAAGCAATGACTAGCGTTGTATGTCGTTTAAGTACGAATGGTTCAGTTACATATAGCACCTGCGCAGCTGTTGCGTGTTCCAAGTGCGTGGAACGTCTGTTCCATCGAGCCGTCGTAGGATGTATGCGCCCTTTCCTATGATTTCATAAATGATATATGGCACTTCCCATTTGGGTGCGGGTTTCCCCGGTTTCTCAACGTTCGAGGCTTCGTTGTCTCGTTAGACGAAATCTCCTGGTATGAAAGTGAATATGCGTACTCGAGCATTGTAATATTTTCTAGCTTTGATTTGTACCTGGCTTTGTTGATGGCTGCGTTTTCGCATCTCTCCTCAAGGAGATCCAGGTCGAGTCTGCGCTCATGCTCATTTTTATTTCTCCGTGGCTAACATTCGAGGTGACGGGAGGCCAATTTCCGCTAGAATTACTGCATCGGAGCCATAAACAAGGCTAAATGGCGTTTCTCCCGGGCTAGTCTTTGGCATAGTGCGGTGAGCCCATAAAATGCTCGGGAGTTCATCAACCCACCCCCTCCTTGTGGTTCCCAACCTTGCTTTAATGCCATCTACGATCTGCTTGTTCAATGTAGATGCGCCACGGAGGCGAAACTATGTTCAATGCGCATTTCCTTCATCCATTTTGTAGATCTTCTGACGCAAAATTGGTACCGTTGTCTGTGATAATGCGTAGGGGTAGTCCGAACCGGCATATGATGTATTCCCAGATGAAATTTCTGATTACCATTGCGGTGGTTGACGCTAGGGCTTTAGCTTCCACCCACTTGGTGAAGTAATCCACAACAACTAATATAAATTTTACTGCGCCGGGCGCATCGGGAAAGGGACCTACTAAGTCGATGCCCCATTGCTGGAAGGGCCACGTTGCAGTTACTGGAACCAGAGGGTTCTTTGGACAGAGTGTCTTTGGAGCGTGACGTTGGCATGACGTACAATTGCGCAAGATCTCTACAATGTCTAAATGCATGTCAGGCCAGTATTAGCCCGCACTCGTGATTTTTGCTACTACCATGCGTGGGCCTGCATGGATTCCACATAGTCCTTCATGAATTTCCCGGACCAGATATTGCACATCGTGCTTGTCTACACATCTTAGGAAAGGGCCCATGTAAGACTTGCGATACAAAATTCCATCCGTCATCTCGTAATTTAATGCCTTATCTTGAATTTTTCTTGCTTCAGTTTTCCCCTCTGGGAGAGTTCCATGTTGTATGTACATGATGATTGGGGACATCGAAGATAGATTCCCGATGTTAGGAAACTCTATTTGTAAGTATTGAAGAAAATCAGATCCAGCTTGATCTATGAAGAAGATGAAGTCTTGAAGATCACAACAAGAAGAAGAAGGTCAGATAGGACAACTAAAAGCAACAAAATCTACCTCAAAGTATCATAAGATAATCAATAACTGAAAGAAGATTATCAGAGAAGGTCTTTCTGATGGATCTGATGATCAGTTTCTGACGATTCTGATCATCAAATTTTCTGATGATTTATTCACCAGAATTTCTGATGAAGTGGTTATCAGAAATTCTAATGAAACCCCACTTGTCTAAAAATCAGTTCTATCCTGCCACACTAACTGAAGCAAGTTGACATTATTAGATATCATGATGACAAAGGCAACTTGATTATTAGATTCAATGAATATGTCAAGAAGCTACTTTAAGCAGGGAATATACATGAATAAACAAATGTTTATTCATGTATTCAAGCCGTCTACAAATAGAAGGCTCATCAAGCAAAGGACAATGAGTTAAGCCTAGCATTCAATACATACTACAAACTCCATTGCCCTTTCACCTCAGAATTCAAGTATTCATTTGTAATAGATAATAACCTCACAATCACCTTGTAAACCATTTTGTTTCAAAGTGATATAAACTTGAAAATTTTGTAGGTCTTGTTTCTTGAAAGTCTGATTTCTATTTCCACACACTATTTTAACATCTATTGAAATCACTTGCCATATTATGTGAAAAGAAGTTTTTAAGTTCAATCTGGGACCAACAATTGGTATCAGAGCAGATTGAATAAATCATTTTCAAACGATCAATTGCTCATCTTCTTTTCTCTAAATATGGCCAGCTTTCAAACATGGAATAATGCTTTTAATATTGGTTCAATGTCCAAACCTCCGACTCTGGTCAGAGAGGAATATCCCCAATGGAAAATCAGGATGGTCAATTTCCTTAATGGTCATGACCGAGCTCTATTTCAATCCATTGAAATGGGTCCACATGTACCAATGACTGAAATACCAGCTATTCCAGCAACTGATCAATCACCAGGAATCCCTGCTTCTAGAGCTCCGAAAAGTGAAACACTTTGGAGCCAAGAAGACAAGGATCTGGTGGCTGCAGATGAAAGGGAAAAGTCACTTTTAATAATGGCTATCCCTAATGATATATTTTCACAAGTTGATGCTTGTGCATCAGCCAAGCAAATATAGGATCAGTTGGAAAATCTTTGTGAATGAGGAGAAAGGATGAAAAGAAACAAAAGAACAAACAATGTTTCCTCATATGAGAGATTCAAAAGTTTACCAAATGAAAAATTAAATGAAACATATCAAAGATTCACAAAACTTTTGAATGAGCTAAAGAAATTTGGGATAACAAAATCAAATGATGAAAGAAACATAAAATTTCTAGATGGCATACCTAGAGAATGGAGAGGTCTAACCATGACTTTGTCCTCTACCTTAGAACTAGGTAATTTGAGTCTTCATGACTTATACAGCATTCTGGTCCCCAGAGAAGAAGAAATATTTGAAGAAACCATTCAAAGAGGGGGATCATTAGCTTTAATCTCAAACTCACAAAGAATACCTACAAATGACCCACAACCTTCCTTCTTAGAGAAGCAGAAAAAATTCAAACAACCAGAAGTCATTCAACAGGATCCAACCAGACAAACAGAAACTCCAACAACACAAAAACAGAAGCAACGTATGGGTCATCCTCCCAGTAAGCCAAAGTTACTCATGGGTCCTCCAACAAATATTCCAAAGCTAGACACTTCAAAGGTGCAAATGAAAAAAGTTGTTCCAGTACAATCATCTTCCATAGCTATCACAGGTGAAACAGATTTCAGCAGACAGCTGAATGTAAAAGAAAAGAAAAGAAAAGAATGGAATATGAAGTAACATCTTCAAAAAGACCAAGAACAGTGATTGGTGAAGATCCAGATGGAAAACTCAGAGAATTCACAGTGCTGAAAGGTGATCTACACACAATCATGTACCCAGAAGAACACTTGAAGCATTACTACTGGAAAGATCCAGAAGACAACCCAGAAAGGCCACTCTCTCCAATAAGCAAAAATATTGTTCAACTCAGGAATGATGGTAGCTGGGAAATTCTACACAAACCAATGACCAATCCTATAGTTTCTATTGAAAAAATCATCACCATAAATGCTGCAGGAGGTGTCTTAGGTACTGATGGGCAGAACAAATAGACCTTGATCAGAAAAGATAAAAGTGAAGAGAAAGTTACTGATGGAGACCCGGCTGATGATATTCACCCATTGGGCATAGTAAAAATGAAGAATATCATTGATAAAGAGAAAAGTGGTTCAGTTGTGATCAGAAGAGCTCTTGACAGCATTAAAAGTGGAGGAGCAAAGTTATATAAAAGGGATGCACTGGCAGACTTTGATTTATGTATCAATTTTGAGTATAGCAACAAGATGCTAATACCTCCTCCTGACAACACAATTCCAGCTGAAATTCCTTCTAAACAAGTGAGAAATGGAGCAATCTTTGACAAACCAGAAATGTGTATGGTCTTCAAAGATGCTCATAATGAGAAAGCTCTGTTCAGAATCAGTGAAATATGCAGGTATTCTAATTAAACTCTGAAATATATAAAGAACTGCATGAATGATAAACAAGAGCAGCTCAAGAAGAAGGGGAAGAACAATGAACTGCTGAGGAAGGCTATTGAAGATAGCATTGAAAAATGGATGGAATCCAGAGGATGGTACAAAGAACTTTACAAGACAAGTCAAAAGGCGATTGACTACAAGAAAAGGCTGAAACCAGGAGACAAATACAGAAGTGGAGTGAAGATCAATTAGGAAATTCATGAGTTTAAATTTCTGTTTTTGAGAACAATATTTTATTTCTGTTTGTTTTGAACAATGGTTGGTTTGATTCTATTTTATGTTTCTGAATTTAATTGTTTGAACTTTCTTTTTAAGGATTAGTTGAAGGTTGTTTATGTTTGATATAGATAGTTCATTTTCTTACAATACATGGGGGGAAACTGTTAGGAAACTTTATTTGTAAGTATTGAAGAAAATCAGATCCAGCTTGATCTATGAAGAAGATGAAGTCTTCAAGATCACAACAAGAAGAAGAAGAAGAAGAAGATCGGATATGACAACTGAAAGCAACAAAATCTACCTCAAATTATCATAAGCTGATCAAGAATTGAAAGAAGATTATCAGAGAAGGTCTTTCTGATGGATCTGATGAAATAGCATTAGTTTCTGACGATTCTGATCATCATATTTTCTGATGATTTGTTCACCAGAATTTCTGATGAAGTGGTTATCAGAAATTCTGATGAAACCCCACTTGTCTAAAAATCAGTTCTATCCTGCCACACTAACCGAAGCAAGTTGACATTATTGGATATCATGATGACCAAGGGAAGTTGATTATTGGATTCAATGAATATGTCAAGAAGCTACTTTATGCAGGGAATATACATGAATAAACAAATGTTTATTCATGTATTCAATCCGTCTATAAATAGAAGGCTCATCAAGCAAAGGACAATGAGTTAAGCCTAGCATTCAATACATACTTCAAACTCCATTATCCTTTCACCTCAGAATTCAAGTATTCATTTGTAATAGATAATAACCTCACAATCACCTTGTAAACCATTTTGTTTCAAAGTGATATAAACTTGAAAATTCTGTAGGTCTTGTGTCTTGATAGTCTGATTTCTATTTCCACACACTATTTTCACATCTATTGAAATCACTTGCCATATTACGTGAAAAGAAGTTTTTAAGTCCAAACTGGGACCAACACCCAACTTCTATTATGTTTACGTGTCTCAGAGGAACGGATGGATTTGAGAGAACTTCAATGTGGACCTCCTTTGCCAGCTACTTGAAGCTTGTAGCGGCTAGCTTACTTAGCGCGTCCGCGTGCTTGTTCTCGCTTTTGTTGATGTGGACTATTTTGAGAGTCTGAAACTGGTTGATCAGAGTTCTTGCCTGCTAGGACTTGGCCATTGATAGCTGGGCGCTGTTTATACAAAATATTATATCCGCCCAGTTCAATTGCCCATTTCGCTAATCTGCCCGCAACATCTGGTTTGGACAAGATCTGTCCTAGATGGTAGTTGGTAAGGATAGTTATAACTTGGCCAGAAAAGTACCTTCGTAATCTGCGTGATGCATGAACAAGCGTGAGAACAAGTTTTTCCACAATGGAATAGCGCGTCTCCGGGCCGGTCAACATTTTGCTGATGTAATAAATTGGAGTTTGGACTCCTTCCCTTTCGACCATTAGTACTGCGCCAACTGCTACTTCTGATGCGGAGAGATACAAGAATAATGGTTCCTCCTTTCTCGGGGCTGTTAAAGTAGGTAGTTGAATTAAGCATTCTTTCATTTGTTTGAAAGCTTTCTCTTCCTCTGGGGTTCATTGAAATTGGGTTTTCTTTACGCAGTTGCGTAAGGTGCTGATGAATGGATATGATTTAGCGGCATGATTTGCTAGGAATCGATTGAGGCAGCTAGCCGACCAGCTAGGCGTTGCATTTCTTTAATGGATGCCGGTGATGGCATGAGTTGAATAGCTTCTAGTTTTTCTTGATTTACTTTGAAACCATCTTTGGTTACGATAAATTCTAAGAACTTGCGTTCTTCCATTCCGAACGAACACTTTACCGGATTCAGTTTTAGGTTAACTATGCGCAGAGAGTCGAAAGTGCGTTGTATGTTTGTGAGCAAGGATTCTTCTTCACGCCTCATAATGACAAGGTCGTCCATATAGACTTCTACTGTTACACCGATATCCTCTCCGAATACCCTATCCATTAGACGTTGGTAAGTAGCTCCCACGTTACGAAGACCGAAAGGCATTTTTGTGTAACAATATGTACCTTTGTCCGTGCGGAAAGCTGTTTTGTCTTCGTCTTCTTGCTTCATTTGTACTTGGCGATATCCTTTATAGCAATCTAGGAAGCATTTCCAGCGGAAGGATGCTAAGGAATCTACCTTCTTATCTATTTCTGGGAGGGTGTAACAGTCTTTTGGGCAGGCTTTGTTGAGATCTTTGAAATCAACGCACATGCGCCACCCGCCATTGTGCTTCTGCACCATTACTGCGTTAGCTACCCATGTTTGATATCGTACTTCTCGCAGGATTCCAGCCTGAAGTAATTCGGCTACTTGCTCATTCGTTGCGTGAGCCTTTTCTATACGCTTCCCTGGTGCGACTGGTTCTGCGGAAGGTCGAACATTCAAGCAATGTTCTGTTATTTCTATTGGCACGTCAGTCATGTCTGCTAGGCACCATGCGAAAACATCCGTGTTCTCAGATATAAGCTTTTTTAATTTTGCGTGGATTACTGGTGAGATGGCATGCCCTAATAAAATGGTTTGCTTAAGGTATTCATTGTTGAGTACCCATTTTTCTAATTCATTAGGTGGTGATGGCTTTGTGGCCTTTACTGGTGGCTCGTCATCTACATACATCACCCCTTTGCTTAAATATAAGATTGCTACTCCGGTTTCTGTTGGAAAACCGCAAGCAGCGTGTGGTATGGAGGTAATCAAGCTAAACTCCCGTTGTGAACGTCTTCCCAGTAGTACATCATGGCGTGATGTGGCTGGCATAACCATGAAATTGACTGTAATGGTGCGCGAGTGCTCTCCATCCGAGAGTTTTGCAGGAAAAGCGATTTGACCCAGCGGAAAGACGACTTCATTGCAGAAACCAATTAGAGGGAAATCTGATGTGTGTAAAATGCAACATATAAATTACATCAAATGAGGCATAAAACTAACCCTTTTTAAGTACTAATATTGGAAAAAGAGTGTTTTTGTCTTCCTTTTGTATTTTCAGGATTAAATGAGCTCAAAAACGCAAAAGAAGCAAAAAGACAGCTAAATCCAACATAAATACAAGAAAAGGAATATTAGTGGACTGCCTGACCCCTCAACGGCACCTTCCAAAGCAAAATAGAGAAATCAGAAGACTGAACACGCCCCGTGCTCAGCCAGCACGGGGCCGTGCCCAAGAAGCAGCAGAAAAGACAAACCTATAGAAGCTTCTATTGCCCACCACGGGGCCGTGCTCAGCGGACACGGGGGCGTGTCGAAAGTACAGCAGGCGCATTTATTGTAATTGCGAATTAAAATTAATGAGGAGAGAGATTGTCAGACAGACACGGGGCCGTGTCCAGCCTATAAATAGGAGTGCTTGGATTCATTTCATCTCATCCCTTGGCACACCACCTCTCTCACACTTCATCCACCACCCACCACCATCACAACACCATCATCCACCACCATCATCCATTGTCCATCGTAGAGTGTGTGAGTCGTCTCGGGATCCAAGATTGATCGTAAGAGTTCTTGACAATCAAGGCCATGTTTGCCTAAGTCTCTTACATCACTTGGTGAAGACAAAGTGTCTAGTATAATACTTTTTATTTCTAATCTTTTGCACTTTTTATTTGGTTTTGTATTAATGACTTTAATAACTAGTTACTTATGTTGAAGGTGATCTTTCCTTATTGTTTGTCCGTGGTGTCTTGGCATTATTTTACTGTCTATATAAAATAAAGGATTTTCACCATTCATATCTCCACGGTCTATATGGAGGTATGTTGGCTACCTGGTAGGGGGTTAAGGGAACGGTTTGGTAAAGGTCTTGCCATTGTTCAGCGTTTAGAGGTCCTGCAATGGACCTGGGTCAAATTTAGTAGGACCTCCTTCAATACTTCACGGTATTGGATGGCGGGGGTCCAAACTCTTTGATCCCCTCATAAGTTAACTACTATTAATACTATAACCCGGCTATTTAGGACTGTATCCCTGCTGACTCAGACTACTTAGCCGAGGGTAACGTCACCGCCAAAAGCGGGGCCTACCACAATACTGCATTAATAACTTAATTCATTATCTTCCAATAATCCACCCTTTTAGGATTGTATCCCTGCTGACTCAAACTACTGGGGTGAGGGTAACGTCACCTTCAAAAGAGGGGCCTACTACAATAACTAAGATAATCTCTTAATTATGTGCAAAAGTGCGGAAATAATCAAAGGTTATACTAGATACGAGTCGGAACCAAGTGATTCATCTTGTCTATCTGTTTTTTTTTATTTTTTTTTCAGCATTTTAGTTAGTTTTTAATTTTCTTAGTTTAAAACATTTTTCTAAACTTTTATTTTGGTTAGACGTTGAGGATAAACCGGTACTAAAAGCTCTTGTGTCCTTGGACGACCTCGGTATCTTACCAACGCTATACTACACTCAACGATGGGTGCACTTGCCCATATGTGTGTTTAGTGTTCGTGAAATATCGTGTTTTATAAATTTAAAACTTGGCTAAAATAAGTGTTAAAAAGGGCTTAAAATATACACCTAAAATAAGTAACACTATACCGCACATCAAGTTTTTGGCGCCGTTGCCGGGGACACAAGGATTTTAGGAAAGCTTAAAATCGACGGCCAAATCAGTTTTTCAAAACCTTTTCAAAACGGGCCCACATTTTTCTGCATTTTAGTTTAGTTTTGCAATTACAGTAGGTTGAACACGGGCCGTGCTCACTGAACACGGGGCCGTGTCCAGCCTCTGTTTCCGCTTTTATTTTTGTTTTCTGATCTCGTGACTTAGTTGTGGTCTGCTGAGTGATTCTTATGGATCAATACTCAGGAGGTTACAACTACACCTATGAGGAGGATGATTATAGGGGTAATTATTGCACTAATTGTCGTAACGCACGATCGGTTCAAAATAATCGCTCATATCAACCATCCAATTCATACACCTACTATGAGGAGCCCAGGTACGAGCCATCAACTTCATACACATCCTATGAAGTCCAAAGGTATGAACCTCCTCCCTCATACTCATATTTTGATGAACCAAGGTATGAGCCTTCATACTCATACTTTGAGGAACCAAGATATGAGCCACCACCTTCGTATGCTTATTATGAGGAACCATGGCGTGAACAACCCACCTCATATGAGTATTATGAAGAACAAAATTACGACCCTTATCCATCATATGCTTACAATGAAGAACAATGGTGTGAACCATCTACTTCATATGGGTATTATGAGGAACAAAGGATCGAACAACCGGATTCAAGCTTAGAAAATACCGATTCTTTTTCTATAACCGAAGTGACCGATAGGATATTAGAACACATTAGAGTTATCGATCGATGTATAAAAGAAGCTCGCGCAAGGGAAGAGGAGTCCTGCGCAAGAGAAGAATTAAAAAAGGAAGAGATAACTGAAAGTGTTAAAATGGAAGAACAAGTAAGTGAAAAACCGACACATGAGTTAAACAACGAAAAAGGTGAGTCCGACAATGTTAAAATTCAAGAAGAGTCTAATTTTGAAGAAATTAATCTCTTGTCACCTTCTTTTGAAAATCATTGTTTAGTACCCACTCATGCTAAGTTTTTAAAAGAATTAAACACTAACACTAAAATTGACGAAACGGTAAGTGTTAAGTTAACTGATGATCAAACCTCACTAATAAAAGAAGACCCATTTGAAATTAACATTACACCGGTTCCATGTTTCTTTCAAAATTCGTTTATTAGTAATATCACAATCGATAAAGATCTTTGTGTTAACATAATGCCTAACTACATTTTCGAAAAATTAAGTATTAGTGATTTTTCTCCACTTCAAATACCAATTTTTCTATCCAATCGGAAAGTAATAAAATCAATCGGTGTAGTTGAGGATGTATTGGTTCAAAAAAATCAAATGGTAATCCCGACCGACTTTGTCATCCTCGATGACGCTCCTCTAGTGTTGGGACGACCATTTGTAAAAACTCACGAAGCTTTGAAAAACCGGAAGTTCAACAATCTACCTCTTCAATTAGGGACATTTAAAAGAAGTGTCGATCTTGAGCGGTCAATGAAATATCCATTCGGCAATGACGACCCCCTAATTGAAGATGAGCCAGAACCACCCGATAAGGTGGGTCTAGCCAAGGACCTTTATAAACGTGGCGCACCACGGAGGCATTCCGCGGAACTATCCGTAGTTTTAGTTTAGATTAACTTTTACGTTTTCTAGTTTAGTTTTTTTTTTCAGGAATAAAACACACTCGGGATGGTGAAGGATGATAAGGGAAGCTTTAACCAACACCCAATGCACAAAAACAGAGCCTCCCGACAATTTTTCTTCATTACAGCAAGTTCAGCACGGGGCCATGCTCACCCCAACACGCCCCGTGCCAAAGGTTCTGCAGAAAATGCCCAGTTCAGGTACCTGGACACGGGGCCGTGCTCACTGGACACGCCCCCGTGCCCAGCCTTCTGTTTACTTTTGGTACTGGCAGTCTGGACACTGGGCCGTGCTCAGCCAACACCACCCCGTGTTCAGCTACCCAGTACCATAAAATCTTGTTTTTAACCCATTTTTACACATTTAATCAGCCTAAAAAAACTTATTTTTGAGACACATTGAGGACAATGTGTAATTTAAGTGTGGGGGGGATGCTAAAACCTTGAATCTTGCAAGTCCTAATAACAAGCCTTACACAAAACTCTATTGGAACCGCTAATCACCCCAAATTTTTTCAAAAATTTTCAATTTTTTTTACTTGTCTTGGCTTAACTCGGGAAATTCAAGTTCTAAAAAGGTTATATTTTTATAAATTTACAACCGATAGCGTCGTGATAAAAAGAACCAACATAAGAAAATTATGAAACGGCATGACAAGCTTAGTTAAAATTTGATTATATACACTTGATCACATAAAAACCCATTCCCACAAAAGTGAGTTTTGAGCCTTTATTGAGCATATAAATACATATCTTTAGATTAAATGCTCATCTTTCGTTTCTTGTGTGAATAGCCGCTTGGTTTCTTACGACTCTAGAACTTGCCATGATGATACATTCCCGGTCCTTACCAACTTAAACCCGAGTAAGTAAATGACGGAGGCATTAGGACTAACCCTTTTTATTTCTACACCATTATTTTCTTTTTCTTTTTTACCACCTACCCAAAATCCCCCTAGTTAACCCCTTTGAGCCTAAACCTTTTCATTTCATAACCCAAAACAAAAACTCTTTCACCCACCAAAACCTTTTTATTTTTAACCCTTTTGTTTTAGTAACAAGCTCGGTTTTTCTTATGACTTTCAAAAAAAAAAAAAAGATGATGATGATGAAGCAAAAGAGAAATAAACAAACAAGTTTATCAAAAATAACTTTGTTTGAATAGTGGCTTCATAAAAAAAAAGGTCTTACGAAAACCGATGCTTTTTACGCCTTTCGCCATTTTACTAACCACTAACCCAACCACCTACCTTTAGCCCAAGCCAAACCCTTCACCCCAAAAGTCCTCTTGATATTTACAAATGTGTATAGTTAAAAAGGAGGAGGATTGATTGCTTGGCAAGCTTATGGTATGAGTAAGTTCCATGCCGCTCTCAAGTGTTTCACAAAAATACATCTTCAGCCAAGTATTGAGTGATTCCCCGTGAGGTATGTGAACTTGTATATAAATAAAATTTTAAAGAGGCATGTTATGCCCAAATAAGTAATTTCTTTTATGAAAAGTTCTAAATAAATCATTACGAATAGGAGTGTAAATAAATAAAAATAAAACCCAAAAAGATCTTGGAAATCCCAACACTCTACCACTACAAAAAAAATGAGTATTAGAGACTAAAAAATCAGTATTTTATACATAAAAATCAGTCCCTAATGTTTATCAAGGACTGATTTGCCAGTCCCCAGCCAGTCCCAGATACCTAGTACTAGATAGTGTTTTTAGTAACTGAAAATCGGTCCCGATTGTATGACACCAACTGTGACTAACGGTTAGTCTCTGATAAATAAAAATTCAGTCCTCAATTTGTCCCCTGTTACCACGTCATTTCAGTCCCCGATACATGTCTTTGGTGACTGCAAATTAGTCTCAAATACTATGATATTTCAGTCCCCAAAACATAACTTTAGCGACTGAAAATCAGTTGTTTAAATTGTGTATATATTGTTTTTAATACATTTCATTATGTTCATAATTCCATATCGATTCAGTCCTTAATAAGATGTTTCCGAGACTGAGAATCCGTCTCTAATTATCACGCCATTTTAGTTCTTGAAAATAAATCTCAAATACATTTTAATTGTAGTCCCAAAAGTCTGAAATCAGTCTATGATAACATTTGTTGTTCTCGAAGATAATACAAAAAAGGTATCCATTCCAGACAAATGAAACCAAATGTATCTATAATATCATAGATAAATAATTTCAAATACAAATGAATTCAAAATATATACAAATGAAAATGTCTCTATTCATTTAACTTGTGACCTTTTTCTGTTTCCCCAAACAGCAATAAGTTTTCAAGGCATCTTTCCATTTAGCCTCCTCTGCAATTGCACAAGAACACTTGATTGCTTCTTGATTGTTTGGTTTACCATTTTTCAACCAAATACCTTATAAACCTTAACAATCAACTGCACAACATACATGTGGCCATCTGATTCAAAGCATAATACGAAAAAAAAATCATCAGTATATAACAATTAGAAATTTATGTAATCAAATGTTAACTTTAAGATATACAAAACTACAGATAATTATAATTTACCCAATGATTAACAAAGTATACCTAAACAACAAGCATCAATCCACTCTTAAAACAAATCAAGCACAGTAATCAACAGAATAGATCAATAAACAACAACAAGTATTCGAAAGACATAAAACTACGGCTGATTGCAATTTACCCGTGATTAACGAAGAGGATAGTAATCAATCGAGATGATGTTTCAAAACCCTGACCATAACGGAGAACTAATCCGGCGGAAGCAACTCTAACATCGTCAAAATAGTTTGCTTTATTAAATCCTTCGCAGAATATGAAACACCTTTGAAGATTCTCGAGTGCTAATGTGAACTGCCAGAACACAAAAGGCAAGTCAAAAGCCAGCAAAACTTTTGCAAAATTCAATCATAGACTGAGATATGAAATCAGATACATACAATATCAAGAGCACAACTAAAATGAAACTTTAATACTAATTTTCCATTGACCAATTGCGTTGTTTTAACTCACATCTTGTATCATATGTACCTAAGCTTTTAAATATGGGAGTTCTACGTAAACAAAACTCTTAACTTGGAAGCACAAAAAGCATATAGAAACAATTAGGGGTGTAAACGAGCTGCGCTAGTCGAGATCGGCTATGAAACGAGTTGAGTTTAAACGAGTTTTCGCCCAAGCCTGAGCCTAAAAATAAGCTTGTTTAGTAAACGAGCCCAAGCTTCACTTATACGAACACTCAGAACTACACAAATCAGCGAGAGTAAAAATTAGAAAACAGTATGAACACTCGGAACAAACATGAACTTGAGCTATTATATAAGATCATGTAGCCGAACCTAACCTGTTTATTCATTTGTTAGAATCTTTGACACGTGTTAACCATCATACAACTACATAACCCATATACTCATAATCAAGTAAGAAAACTATACGAACACTCAGAACCTAACCGAACGCTGACTTTGGAGCAAGCCCATGGCACCCATGTTAACTTTTAGGTTGTTTGACCCATTTTGTGTATTCAAATGTTGACCAAAGTATATTCAAATGCGTAAAATTTCATAGATCAAGTTTTGTGAAATCCACTTTTGGTAATCATATCAAGCACATTATATATTTATAAAATAAAAAAAATTGTGTTTTCAGGTTAGTCAAACCCAACGTCTTTCGACCCATAGTCCCACACTTCAAATGTATTGGCTTGGCTATAGTTAACTTTTGAGTGTTGCTATTCAGCATCAAGCATCAATGTAAGTCTTCTGTAACAGAATGGATCAACATAATTATACACATGGCACTAATGTAATAACAATTTCAAGATGAAATTGACTAGAAGGACACACATCATGTATCATATTATTAAGAACTATGACTTAGAAATCACAAGTACAACTATAGACTTAGGGTTTAATGGTTTACCAGATTGGTTCGTCTAGAATCAGAGGTTAAAGGGTGGTCCGGATTATATCAGAAGAGGTCGGACGGCTGCTGGATTTGTACCATACGTTCATTTAAACCTTCAACAATACATCAGATAACAACTAACTAAAACTCAAACAAAATCAATTAGAATGCCAATAAAAACGAAAACGATTGAAAGAAGAAGCTGAGGATTAGATCGATCATACCAGATTTAAGTTATCGGCAATGCCTATTTCCATAAAAACACCTGATGTTGGGGGCAATTTATCAAACAGTTGGTAGGTATGTTCTTCATAAACAAAGAATTACTTCACAAATAAACTTTTTCAAAGATATTCATACCAATAACACAAATAAACACACAAACAAGATAATGTTAGCAACAAAACATGTAATTCATACAAAAATAAAAGAAGCAATTGGGGTAAAGGCATACTCAGATTATTGACATTAATCAAATTGACAATCATGGAGTAATAAAATTACCAGCAATTTTTAATCGACGTTGGTCTCCCCTCCATACGATCACGTCGGCGCTTTGGTGGATGAGTAGAAGATATGAACGAGGTTGTTATCTGAGGGTTTAAAACCCTAATGGTACGTGGAGAAGTTATGAAAAATTGAAAATAGGCCCGCGCACTTGAAAAGAAAAGAAAAGAAACCGCTTAAATTCACTGTTGTGACCGCCAAATGGTTGCAATTCAAACATACATTTTTATTTTTCGTGTTTTACAATGATTTAGGGTGTTATTTTATAAATGATTTTTATTTTATCATTATTTAGTTTTTTTTTTCCTATGAGTTTGCTACCGAAAATGAATGGTAGTAAAATTTCCCACCGCTTAGACTGCGGGGTATGGGGCGGGAGTTTGGGCGTGGGTAGGGGGAAAACGCCCAAGCCACCACCCCGGGTGGGCATGGGTTTCGGCGTGGCCCTTTGGGCATGGGTTTCAAGCCGAGCGTGGGGCGGTCTGGCCAAGCTAACATGTCGGGCTCTAATTGGACAAACCAAAGAAGCCGTTGGGCTAGCCGTTGCACTTAAAAAAAAAATATTATTTTTCCACTATAAACCTCACAATTTCTTCCATTTTTTTTTACCACATTCATCTTCAATTCTCCATCTACAAAACGAAAAAATGCATCCTCATAACCGTCCTTTTGACCCGACCCACCCGTATGCACTCCAAGAAAATAATCCTAGCCCACCACCCATTCGTCCAATGCCTCGTCCATTTATGATACACTCTTCTATGCCCCAAGAAGCGAGTTATGCATCGTATCTTGGGAATTGTTTGTTTACTAACTTCCCACACTCCGATGATGCGATACCTACACCGTTTACACAAACGTCCATCAACCTTTCACCAACCTCCATCGACCTTTCACAAAACGATTGATCACCTAAAGGGTGACGAGTTGGAAATAGTCTTGGAGATGAGAGAAGAGATAAAAAACAAATATAAACGTTAGGAAATTTTTTTATGTAATTTTCTTTAATTAAAAACAAATACAAAGAGCCCAGCCGGGTCAGCCCAGCGAAGCCCACCAAACCCACGCCCCCAACACCTGCCCCACCATACCCTGTTTAAATGTGGGTCGCCCCATGTCTGCCACCCCAAGCCACGTGTCAACAAATGCCCCAACCCAAGCCCAACCCCCGCCCCACCATACCCCGCAGTCTTAGCTACTATGTGATACTAATTATACGTATTTACCTTTTTGGTGGGAAATTGGTGGCTAAATTTGCTACAATCTTTTTTGGTAGCAAATTTTGGTGCTTCCCAATAGATGGTAGAATATGCATAACATAATTGGACACCGAAAATTAGTCACCAATCATTTTCTATACCAAAAGGCGTTCAAAACTGAATATTAGTCCCTAATTTTGTCTGTCTTCAAAATATAAAGAACTGATATTCAGTCTCTAATATATTCCATCTACATTAGAGACTAAAGATTAGTCACCAACACGTATACACCATTTTTCATTATAAAGGGAACATATTTGAGACTGAAATTCAGTAGCCAATAAGTGTCCCTCCATAAATCTATATGGCGCAAACATATCTGCGAATGAAATTTAGTCTCAAATAACGTGTCAAAATATTAGAGACTAATTTTTAGTAACTAATATATGTCGCGTAGAAATCAGTCCCCAATATTATTAGTGACTGATAAATCAGTCTTAGATATTACGTATTAGAGACTGATATATCAGTCCCTAATAGTTTAGTCTCTAATGGCCACTTTTCTTGTAGTGTACGACAAGCCCAAAACCTTCTCTTCTACCCATTCCATTTGGGAGTGTAAGCCACATATTAAAGAGTTTTGCTTGAGGAGAAGCAAAAGTTCAAGTGTGGGGGTATTTGATGTGTGTAAAATGCAACATATAAATTACATCAAATGAGGCATAAAACTAACTGTTTTTAAGTACTAATATTGGAAAAAGAGTGTTTTTGTCTTCCTTTTGTATTTTCAGGATTAAATGAGCTCAAAAACGCAAAAGAAGCAAAAAGACAGCTAAATCCAACATAAATACAAGAAAAGGAATATTAGTGGACTGCCCGACCCCTCAACGGAACCTTCCAAAGCAAAATAGAGAAATCAGAAGACTGAACACGCCCCGTGCTCAGCCAGCACGGGGCCGTGCCCAAGAAGCAGCAGAAAAGACAAACCTATAGAAGCTTCTATTGCCCACCACGGGGTCGTGCTCAGCGGACACGGGGGCGTGTCGAAAGTACAGCAGGCGCATTTATTGTAATTGCGAATTACAATTAATGAGGAGAGAGATTGTCAGACAGACACGGGGCCGTGTCCAGCGGACACGGGGCCGTGTCCAGCTCTCTGTTCAGCCTATAAATAGGAGTGCTTGGATTCATTTCATCTCATCCCTTGGCACACCACCTCTCTCACACTTCATCCACCACCCACCACCATCACAACACCATCATCCACCACCATCATCCATAGTCCATCGTAGAGTGTGTGAGTCGTCTCGGGATCCAAGATTCATCGTAAGAGTTCTTGACAATCAAGGCCATGTTTGCCTAAGTCTCTTACATCACTTGGTGAAGACAAAATGTCTAGTATAATACTTTTTATTTCTAATCTTTTGCACTTTTTATTTGGTTTTGTATTAATGACTTTAATAACTAGTTACTTATGTTGAAGGTGATCTTTCCTTATCGTTTGTCCGTGGTGTCTTGGCATTATTTTACTTTCTATATAAAATAAAGGATTTTCACCATTCATATCTCCACGGTCTATATGGAGGTATGTTGGCTACCTGGTAGGGGGTTAAGGGAACGGTTTGGTAAAGGTCTTGCCATTGTTCAGCGTTTAGAGGTCCTGCAATGGACCTGGGTCAAATTTAGTAGGACCTCCTTCAATACTTCACGGTATTGGATGGCGGGGGTCCAAACTCTTTGATCCCCTCATAAGTTAACTACTATTAATACTATAACCCGGCTATTTAGGACTGTATCCCTGCTGACTCAGACTACTTAGCCGAGGGTAACGTCACCGCCAAAAGCGGGGCCTACCACAATACTGCATTAATAACTTAATTCATTATCTTCCAATAATCCACCCTTTTAGGATTGTATCCCTGCTAACTCAAACTACTGGGGTGAGGGTAACGTCACCTTCAAAAGAGGGGCCTACTACAATAACTAAGATAATCTCTTAATTATGTGCAAAAGTGCGGAAATAATCAAAGGTTATACTAGATACGAGTCGGAACCAAGTGATTCATCTTGTCTATCTGTTTTTTTTATTTTTATTTTCAGCATTTTAGTTAGTTTTTAATTTTCTTAGTTTAAAACATTTTTCTAAACTTTTATTTTGGTTAGACGTTGAGGATAAACCGGTACTAAAAGCTCTTGTGTCCTTGGACGACCTCGGTATCTTACCAACGCTATACTACACTCAACGATGGGTGCACTTGCCCATATGTGTGTTTAGTGTTCGTGAAATATCGTGTTTTATAAATTTAAAACTTGGCTAAAATAAGTGTTAAAAAGGGCTTAAAATATACACCTAAAATAAGTAACACTATACCGCACATCAAAATCGATTGGTTTCAACCGCGCCTTGTCCTCTGGGTCTAATTGTTTAAAGCATTGTTCATAGATAATATCCATAGAACTACCCGGATCAATGAACATGTAATCTGTACGATAATGGTCGAAAATACCAGTGATGATGACCGGCCGCTTTTCCTGAGGACCTCCTGGAACAACGGGGAAGACTACTTGTTGTTCACGCTAGTGTTGACTGTTGCTTCGTTTGTTCTGCTTGCACGAGGGTCCCCCTCGCACCATGTATGTTTGTTCCATACTGGTTTTTGGGTTGTGGTCATCTTCCATATTTTTTTCATATACGTGAATATTTTCAGATATCCTCCGTCGCTGAGCTGGATGTCCCACTGTTGTGGTGAACGTGGGCCCAACACTGTACTACCGGATTTCTTCTGAGACGTGTGTTCTACCTGAGACTCCTGATAACCAGATCTAAGATGGATAGATTCAGATCTGGTGCTTGTCTGAGGGTATACCTTTGTTACTTTAGTCGATAGGGTTGAGGAGTCATAATAAGATCTGGATATGTCTACAATCTGTTCCTGAGTAGCAGGTTTTTGTTCAAAAATTTCGTTTATGGTATTTTGGAATTTGGTAAACCAATAACCCGGAGTTTCTTCCGAAAATAGATCTAGACCAATTTGAGTTCCGGATTGAACCTCTGAAGCAACAGGACTGTGTACCTTATAACGAATCTCGCTGCTAATAAATGCTTTTCCCATGATTCCGCCTATCTGAGAAATATGAGTCGAGTCACCCCTGTTTTCAGATCGAAGACCTGACGGGTAGAGTGTCAGAATTTCTGTCATAGAGAACAGAGAATGAAAAGAAATGAATCAAAACAAGAAGATGCAAAGTAAAATTGAAGAATTAGTGGGCGACAATGAAGAAATAATGATCAGAATGACCGGAATCAATCAGACCAGGGGTTTAGTCTCTGCATAAAAAGGTTAATCATCTCGCTTGATTCAAGGGTTTGACTGAGCTCCTTCTCCGGTGATCACTACAAAACAGAAAGTTGTTAGACTCGCCACAAGGAGAATGGGGGTTCTCTCCGTGACCACCCTCCGGCGTGAGAATAAGTAAAGTGATCTCAATGAAGAAGAAGATGTAGTAAAAGTGGAGTAAAAGTAACATGTGAGATCATACCTGAAATAACTTATTTATAACTGGTTTTGGCGGGAAAATGGTGTGACGAAGAGATAACGGAAAGTGCTTTGCTGTTGGTGGTTACGTTTCCTTCCGTCGATCTTTGCACATGGATCGTAGGTCTTGATCGACGGTTGGGGAGTTGCCACGTGGAAAGTGGTTTTGGGTGGATCCTTCTCCAAGTTAGTGCTATCATCGTGATTCAGATGAGTGTCTAAGATTGTGCCACGTTATCTTTCAGTGATAACCGAATGACTGTGCATGATGAGCACTAACAACCTTTTAGAAGCTCTACAACTGTAAACCTTTATACCCTTGCCACGTGTAACAGAAAAAATACTTTTGTTCAAGTCTTGTTTCCAGGCGCGCGGAGATGTTTAGGACCTTTTCTTTAATTCTAATTGTACCTTTGCGCGAGCCTGCGCAAGGGTGTTATGTTTGTTTCGCCTTTTCTCCGGCACATGGTTTATCGAAGATTGTTTTCTTCCACATCTTTGTTTAGGACCGCTGTGCTGCCGTGCAGGGTCTTTAAAGGTGTTCTTGGAATAACATCATGGTATGGTCTTGTGATCCTGCGCGAGGTTTCCCAGATCATTCCGAACTGTCTTCCCAAATCTTGTTTAGGACCGCTGCGCAGCCGCACATGGTCTTTATTCAGGATGCTTAAGGGATAAAGTTGTGGTATGGTCCTATGCGCCTGTGTAAGGTTTTTGGGACCATACCCTTCAATCACCAATCCCTTTATCATATGTTCCCATCCAAACCACTCCACCTTCACCATCTCCACTTATAAATCCACATCACAATCCACCCATTGGTTACATGGCATCTGTCATCCCATTAGATGCTCAATATCCTCTAGAACTGCTTACAGTTCAAAGTGAAATGGAATCTTTTTACAAGATAGAGGATCCATCCAAAAGAACCTTCCCATCTCTCTATGGCTTCAGACAACCTCAGAACATTGATTAGTATTTGAAATTGAAAGCAAAACAAGCAGAGGTTACAACCAAAGAAGAAAGCAAAGGGTTAGGTGACAGGAAATACCAAGGTCTACTATCACATGGGCTTAACAAATTGCTAAAGACCTTAGTAAATCTATGTCTGAGCGGCCATTGGATACTGAGCTTCAACAGGAACTAAGGGTTGATTACATAGACCACATAATCAAGCACAAGCCTAAGCAACCAAGGCCCAATTCAAGGACTGGTCAACAGATGCTCTAAGGAAGAAATTGACATAATTAGAAAAATGAACAATGATCCTCTAGTCAAGAAAATTGCACCAAATTGTAAGAAATTCAAGCAAGTTGATCTAGATGATGCATTAAGGTTCAAGAGAATGAGAGCAGAGCTTGTTTCTACTAATTATGGGTCTGCAAGATCAATAGCCGGATGGTCAAAACTAAACATTGAAGAGACCTACTGTGACAACCCTCATTAAACCAGGTATCCGTACAATTAATTAATATTAATTAAGTGCTTAATGACTGTGCTGAATTACTTAATTGCTTTCTGATTACTGCATCACACTTACATGTGCATCACATATTACATAATGTCTCATTATTATCACATACAAACTTTATTAACATACCTGATGCACAAAGCACAGTTAGCACAGTTAACGGATAGAACGGGAATATGCTGACAGGGTTCAGTACATAGACAGACAGTGTTTTGAGACCCAGTATGGGCCAGGGACAAGGTACTACACTAGTATGGTGTGTAGGGAAGTGAGGACCATAAAACTACGTCACTAGGTGATAGTTTGAGTGCCAGAAAGTGCCTAAAACTCAATTTAAGTGCAGAATTCTGCATTTTTCAGCAAAAATTCAGCTTTTTAACATACTAGTATTATGCAGAAAATTGACTAAATGGTCCTGAATGCTTTCCTAAGTGTTGGGAATTAAATGTGTCACAAAAAGTTACATAAAAGACACTATACGGTACAACTTAGCACTTTAACGAACCGGTAGCTAACCGAACAACCGGACACTACCCGGGACACCAAAATTTTGCCAGAAACATTGTTTTATTATTTTTAGACTAGTTATGGTCCCCGAATACCCCAACACATTATATAATGTACCATACATATATAAAACTAGATATTACACTTAACCTCCGAAATATTTACCTACTTACCATTACAATTTACAACTTACCCCCCCCCCCTCTTCATGATTTACGGCCCCAAGTGGGGGACCCCACACAAGATTTTATTTTCATATTATATTAGATGTTTACTTGATTCACTTGCCAAAATATGGAGATGAAATCTTATAAGTATGGTGTGAATCCTTACTAGATCATTCCATATCTTTTCATATCTCACAAGTTCACCCATCTCTCACTTACTCTCTCTCTCTCCTCTCGGCTCACCCTAGTGCCGCCACCACCACCACCTTGCAACCTTCATCCACCCATTTTCAAGCTTAATTCAAGTACTAGAAGGTGTTACATGGAGCTTGGAGCTTGAAGATCTTGAAGAATCCTTCTCATTTGCTTTCATCATCCATCTTTGTCATCTTTTTCTCTAGTGATCTTCCCTAGCCTTTGAGCTAGTTGTAAGCTTCTTGCTACCAGTTTTTATTTCTTATTTTGTTTATTAAAAAGATGTACATTGTTATGAATCACAAGAACACTAAAAGACTTAAACAAGAATCATGAACATGAAGCTTAAAAATGATGAAATCTTGTTGGATTAATGTTGTTAAATTCATGCATGGCACTTGTTCGTAATTTACTTTAAATTATGATGTTGATCATCATAAGGAGCTTGCTAAATTATGATTAAACACATGATTTAGAAAGTTAGAGGATTATTATATGTTAACCCAAGAAGATCATCCTCACTTATGAACATGAACTTGAAAATAAAATTATTTCTTGAAAAATAGTAAATAAAGTGAGCTAGTAATTTTGTAAATCTAAGATTTATGAGTAATTTTCCAAGGGAATCAAACTCAAAATATGATTTTAGTAAGAACTCGATTCTTACATAAAGGTACATTATTTTTGGTGATGAAATAAGTGTAAGAACACTTTATTTACAAGAAGAGTTCAAAAGAATAATTTTTGTAGAATATGTTTACAAGTTGTAAACATCTAAGGGGTAACTAAGTCTACTAAACATGTTACCAAGTTACTACGAGTTTTGTGAAAAGTTCATGTTCATGTTGTTATATATATTGTATAATTTTTGCACTTGGGAAGTGTAGTTTGGTTATTGATTGTTGGGCTGATTTTTGAAAAAGAAAATGATATGCTTATATAGCATGGACACCTCCGTTTTTAGGGGAAACTATGGCGAAATTTTCTAAAAATATAGACACTTAGAAAAATATTTTCTAACAAGTATTTACAAGTATATTTTGATCATAAGTCTTCGATATAAACTTTGCCATGATTTTTTCTTGTAAAGAAAATACAAATATTGGAGGTTGGTTTTTGTAAATAAAAATGGATAAATATATATTTAGAATATATATTTTATGTTTAAGACACTTTTGTGATTATTTGTATACTCGGTGAAATGGTTATATTATATAACTTAACAAAGTACCGTGAAATTTACTATCCAAAAACAATACCGTTACTTATATATTTTTGGTATATATTATTTTTGGACAAGGAGAAATATATTATTTTTGGGAAATAAAAATATATTTCCCTAGTATGGTTAGAAGATATATGATTTTTGGGAAAAATATATATTTTCGGGACAATACATTATTTTGGGACAAAATGAGTTTATAAATATAGTTTCTAAAGTGAGACTTGGGAATATATTATTTCGGAAATTAAAAATACAATAATACAATTACATGTATAAAACACCCCATCCTTGGGAAGGAAATACAAAGTTAAATACTTGAGAAGTATTAATACAAAAATATTGATAAAACAATTATTCCAAAACCAAATATAATTTAAGTTGAAATATTAATTATTTTGACAAATAATTATAACTCGGAATAACACAAGAAACGTAACTCAAAACGCAAATGCTAAGCAAAGGCACGGCCCGTTTGTTTAATAGACGTTAGTACACTGTAGGTAGTCGTGTTTGCTGACATAGTTTGAGTTACGAGCAGAGGACGCAATACTGTGAGTTCATGTCCCCCTTTTCTTTTACCGTTTTCAGTTTTATACTTCGGGGGTGGAATACATGTTACAATTATTACAGACACTTTTATACATGGTATGGTTAGCCTAAGGAGGGTTTTACTACTAGATCATGTGAAGGGTGGGCACAACACTTAGGGCCATTAATCCTCGTTGTAGGACCAAGGGACATGAGTGATAGATCTATTTGGGTGTAGCGAGCCCACACCCATGAGGCCGGGGCGGCCCATAGTGGTGACTATGTCTTCATCCCGGAGACAAATTTGCTAGGTTTGAGTCTTCCTGCACCATTTCACACATACCATTGGCTTTGCAACCCATTGGTGATCTCTTTTTCCTTATTGCTACATACCAGGGACATTTATACATACAATACATATTTCAAAGGTTTATACACACAGACATACACATGAACTCGCTCAACTTTTTGTTGATATTTTTAAACTACATGTATTAGGGAACTAGTGGATATGGCAAGGATATGCATATGTTTTCAAGCTGCGCTTAAATAAAAGACGTTATCCACGGTTGTCGAGCTTAGGGGTGTATCCTAATCCTGGACGAGATACACGTGTCTAAACTCAGGTTTCATTTAAATACTTTGGTTGATTCTTTGTGAACTCGTTTAAACACATCATGGGTTTAACTTAATTTGGTATTGATGTTTTCAAACAATGGTATTGTGGTAGTTTCTAAACTTTATTAATGGATAAACATCTCATGTTTTTATCATATAGCATTGTTAAGATTGATTGCTATGGTATTAAGAAGTCACACCAGATAACCACGCTTCCGCAAAAGTCGGGGTGTGACAGCTTGGTATCAGAGCCTCGATCATATCGAACTAGGATTCTTTCTCGAGTCTAGACTATGATCATCAGGACTCTCATGAAAACATTTTTACATTGCATACACAAAGCGTCCAGATCCATGAAACAAATATCTTTTCAAACAAAAGGCACAAGTACACATTTCAAAAGGCTATGTATATAATTCAATCTTAGAGACTGGGGGAGTCCAGTCTTAGAAACTGGGGGAGTACAGTCTTAGAGACTCGGAAGTTTGGTCTTAGAGACCAGGGAGTCAGTCTTAGAGACTGGGGAAAATTTGGTCTTAGAGACCAGGGAGTTAGTCTTAGAGACTGGGAAGTTTGGTCTTAGAGACCAGGGAGTCAGTCCTAAAGACTAGGGAAAATTTGGTCTTAGACACCAGGGAGTTAGTCTTAGAGACTGGGAAGTTTGGTCTTAGAGACCAGGGAGTCAGTCTTAGAGACTGGGGAAAATTTGGTCTTAGAGACCAGGGAGTTAGTCTTAGAGACTGGGAAGTTTGGTCTTAGAGACTAGGGAGTTCAGTCTGAGAGACTGGGTGGGATAGTCTGGGAAGGCTAGGATGATTACTTGCTTACATTGCTATTTGCTTACATGCTTATCTGATGATCATTGATATATGCGCATATGTGTGATTGTTTTGTCACAGACATCATGTCATCTTCCTCCGAGAGTGGAGTGTCAGATACTATAGACCCGATAGCTATTGTATCAGACGACGAGATCCTTCCAGAGGACGAGGTTTTCACTTCAGATATTACGAGCAGTGACGACGATGACTTTCAGCTCTTCGCCTTACCAGATTTCAGAGACGATTTACCTTTAGCTGATGGTTTTCTTGCTAGGGATCTACCTCTTGCTCAGATCCCTGCACCTATTCCTCTTGTTGCTTTTCCCGTTGAGGATTTGCCTCTCGACGGTATGTTGGACGATGATGTCGATCCCTTCATCGAGGGTTCCCCAGAGGATGATGTAACGCCCCGCGTTTTCATACTTTCTATATTTAGAAACCATCGTTTGTAAAACTATTTTTGGAAACTTCGTAGTCTTGTAATCGTTCTTTCATTAAAAGCGATGTAAAATCCGAGACTTGGATTATGAATAAAACTCGTATTTTGCTAATTACATGATATACATACCTTATATATATTCGTACTTGCAATTTCGTGAAACAATTGATACTTATTCGTAATTCTTGGAAACTATGTGCTAAACTTGTAATTAATCTAAACATATGCATAAAACGTGTTTTGAACGAGAACGACACTTGATTTTGATACTCATACGCTTAATTATACTTGGGTTATACTCCTCATACTTGGAGTTATCTTAAACTATGTTTTTGTGGCACTTATAGTCCTTAAAAGACCTAAAAACACTAAAATAATAACTTCAGGGGCTAAATTGTAATTTTTGAAACTTGTGTCCGGATAAGAAAGGCCGGGCGGCCCGCCTCAACTTACCTTGATCCCTCAAGCGGGCCGCCTGAGGGTGCCCAGATCAGAAAACAAATGCAGTCGCGACCAGATTCATTTTTGAGCGGGATAACCTTGTTTAAACCGAGTTTTGGCCTTAATTATCCCCCCAAAACAACTCTAATCACTCCCCTATAAGTACCCAAGGTCCTCCAAGCACTTGAACACTTTCAACACTGTCAAACCTCTCCTAAACACTCTCAAGTTCTTGGAAGAAGCTGTATTTTCTGACAGATTCATACACCTTTACAAAAGAGAGCATAACTTGCTCATTTCTTAATGAAATCACTTGATTCTTCTTCCTATTTGCTTGGATAATCATGGGGTTTGATTCCTTGGTTTCTCCATGGAGAAATCAGACCTGGAATTGCTCCGAAATTGTCCATAAACTTTCTGTTTTGTTACATGTTCTTCAAAAGCTTGTTTAAACTCATCTAACTTGTGTCTAACACATCTCATACCTATGTCCCAATGCTTACAACCTCTCTTATGGTTGGTTAAGCTTAAAAACAAGGTTGAGACACTATAAATCAGAGGTTAAAACCTCAAATACTTTCTGTTTTGTTAGGGTATTTGACCCACAAATCATGTCAAGCTTAGATCTTGATGAATGAGTGATTATGGAACAACTTGGGTTGTCCTACATACAATCCTCACATGATTTGATGATTTCTCTTTAGTTAGGTTGTTTATGTTATTGTGCTAATCCTAGTTCGTGACCCTCCTTGGTTGTTTTTACATCAAGTGAAGTGGTGAACATTCAAGGGGTTCCTAAACGGAAGCTTGTTCTTTCTACCCCATACATGACATCTATGATAACTCGAGGTGCCTAAACGAAGATCCTAATCTTCTACCTCCTACTTGAACTATTGGACTAAATAATATGTAATACTTAACCTAGATATATATACACGCATTCGAACCTTTGATGTTGAACTTGTGTTTATATGTTAAAGTAGTAGAACATCATCTAAGACCTAAGCCTTGTTGTGATTCTTATGGGTGTTCAACTCATGAAAACATTATCATAACCCTTGTGGTTACCAAGTGTCATACAAGTGTTAGGTGTTGAAGATGATTATTTGCACATGTTATTCTCATATCTTATTTTTATGTTGATTTAAATACCGAATCTTGTCTCTATGCATACTTGAACTTTAACCCTTACACATTCAATCTTTTAACCTCATCAACTCGTCAATAATTGGATAATTGGAAAGCATATGCCAACTTTGTGAGTATACTCGTATTTTCCCCCTTTTACTTTTGCCACTTTTGGGGTGTAACATGTTTACTTATCAACAACTTACACATGAACATTTTGCTTAAACACATGAACATTCCTATTAACATGCTTGTATACGTGATGGCTTGATACTTTAAACTTGGGTGAAACTTTATGTGTTGAACTTATCATTAACTTCGTACGAGCCTAACCGTGACATATGTAGCGCTATAGGATTGACGACCCGCCGCCCGTAACTTGTGGTTATGTCATGAGCATCTTGCGTCTCTTTTGGTTTGATATGTTAAACACATGCCATGTTTTTACGTTTATCTTGAATCACATGCTTGCTATGAGGAATTGTTCGAAACTTATCTTTTGCTATGTATGTACCAAACTTGTATACTCGCATTTGCTTTTGCATTGAACTTTATCTTAAACATGTTACAGGTTGAGGATGATGATGCCATGAAATGAAGTAGCGTTGATACCTAGATACACATATAGACGTTTAGGTCAAATACATTGTATAAATGTCATATTCGTTGTCGTATTGTTTTTCTTGTACTTAACATGTTGTATTTCAAATTTCATGTATTGTAACATTTATTTATGAAAGAAATCAATTTATCTTTAATTCTATTGTCACAATTTAGCGTTATGTGTGATGAGCAATCTTTCTTCGTCTCACTCCGATGTTTCCGCCATCGGTTGGGGTGTGACAGATTGGTATCAGAGCCATAACTATAGGGAATTAGGTAGAAATGCCATGCTTTTACCTAGTATATAGTTTTTAGAGCCTTATTCGTATGTTTTGCTTGAACAACTACATGATACTTTATTTGTTTCTTATTTATGCTATTTTAGACATATGTATCACTCGTGAGAAATATTCAACATGTTATTCTTATGCATTAATGCTTGTCTTATTATGTGTTAATACTTGCTTCATTGTTCGATTCTTTACGTGTTACTCTAAACATATTTCTCTATGTGTGAATACATGTTTTATCATTTCGTTATCCAAGCACCATTCTTGATATGCTTTCTTATGTGTTTATACTTGTTCATGTATTTCCTTTGACATACACTTCCCTCATGCATTTTACTTTTATTCTAAATCCGACAACACTCATATTACAAAAACGAGACGACTTCACCAAAATAGGCGTGAAACCCACAATTTGGTGAATGACTCTCGATCTTTTTACTTTTCTTTCTTACACGAAATTCACCACCAAGTTAGGAGTGAAATCCACACCTTGATGGAGAAATTCAAGTTTCAAATTCTAGTGGACCCTCGCCAAGGTGTCGAAATTAACTTTTGACCCGGCGAGTACCAACCACACTTAGGATACTAAATCGCCAAGTTAGGGGTGAAACCCGCACCTTGTCGACTAGTTCCACTCTTCGATTTTCATTAATCCGGCCAAGTCTCGAATTTTCAATTGAATTGGGGACATGTAGTAACCGGAAGGGTAAATACCGTTAACCGACTTGTCGGCAAGAGTATTTCACCTATTAGGCCAAAGCATGCTCCCCAAATTCGAAAGACTTTTCGACCACTTTGGTTAGTCAACGTTCCGTTTTGGAACCATCTCAAATTTAATCAAACATACGTTGTATCATTTACTTTATTAGATGCAATCATTCAAATTCGAATTTACTTTCGATATTTCCTTCTCACACACACAACATATTGAACCTTTTCCATACATTTATACATATGCATGATTTCATGTAATTTAAATTCATATTCCTTGTAACGACAAGTGGAGACATATCCTCGAGATAGGAGTGATTTCCTTACCTAGACGATTAACTCCACTCCCCCTTTTCTTAAAACGACCTCACCAACAAGTTCGGGGTGATTCCCTTACCTAGGTGATCGTTACCAAGACGCCTCTTCAAAATATCTTATTATGCAACTCGATCATGTTTTATATCTAAATTATTGATCATTATTCAAAATACATACGTGTACGATTTCAAAATATATTGCTTTATCAAGCGTATTTTCTATCCTACAACCTATTTTCACCTAACTCATACGCATGAGATTCATAAACATATCTTAAACGTTTTACTACATAAATTTCCATTCGTTACAAAATACGTTATGCATAACCAATGAGTACTTTATGTTCCTTTACATATACGAACTATATTCTACCTTTCAAACCAAGCTCAATCTAATTTTGATACGATAAACTCAACGTTTCATTTAAACAACTATACCCACGTATCGTCCTACACGTTTTAGTCATTTTTACGCAACAATTCACTTATAATCATTCGTATTTACATACTTAACCTTTTGGACGATCCTATACACCTAAATCCGTGACGTTATGCCTATACTTATAATCGTATTCATACTTATACTCATACGTTTCATGTTTTACTTATACTCATACGTTTCATGACTTTACCTATACTCATATATTTCATGTTTTCACTTACACTCATACGTTGCGTGCTTATACATATACACATACTACTTGTACGTGTTATGTTGATACACATACTTGCGTGCATATTCATACTTAAACTTATACTTATGCTCATACTTTCATTCATACATTCGTACCCGTACGCGAGCGTAATCCGAGTGATTTGCTTGTGTGGGTCCCATACATACTTAAGCATGGACTTGCTTACATACTACATTCTTACACGTGCACATTCTTAATTTTCAAATTATGGATACCCTAATTTATACACAACTAGTACAAGCTATGCGGATAAGGCGACGATCAATATAATCACGGGTGCACACGGGATTATAGTGATAGGCGTATGAGAACATAGAGTGTACTACTGTGTATGGTAAGACACGGAACGTAACATGGCACCGAATACGGAACAGACGTAATGTGGTTAAAACATGGTGGATACACCGCTGGTACTTCCTATATATAAGTGTTTTCACCATATTACCAAATTTCGTAAAACGTGCCATGAGAAATTCAGTGTTTTGCAGACCTTTTGGACCTAATACAACATCACACAACTCACAAACGCATTATATCCGATTATCCATGACGAGATTTCATCCTTAACACACTACATTCATTTATCCAACACTTATGTTGTTCTCATACTTGTACTCTTTAAGAGTCATTCGTTCATTCTATACTCGTATTATTCTCCTTATCCTTTTAGTTCATACAAACCTCGTTCGCAATTAAGCTTGTTTAAACATTCGAGTCCTAACTTACCACGTTAACTATAAAATAGTCTTCCTACTCTAGATTCTTGTGTAACTATACTTAGTATATCTTTAATGCCTTATTTAAAGTGCCAAACCTTCTCGTTTCACTCAATAAACAATCTTCTACAAATGTGATTTCGTTACCACAAAATACAAGCCGTTTGTGAACATCTTCTTTCTTAATACGTCACTTTCTATTATTACGTCACCTTTTTTAATACGTCGCCAATTTAAGTTATTCAAACTTGCTTAGACTCACTGCACCTATATACGCACCTACATGTTTTCAACTATGTTAGATACCTCAAATCATTTTAAACAATGAACTCACTCATAAATTTACCTTGTCACTCTCCAAAGTTTTGTGCCTTTCAAAATGTTTCAAAATTTCAAGTCTCAAATTTTCACTAAAAATCTTCAAGTCTACCTCTTGAATAAATTTCGGGATGAAATTTCCTAAAGGAGGGGAGACTGTAACGCCCCGCGTTTTCATACTTTCTATATTTAGAAACCATCGTTTGTAAAACTATTTTTGGAAACTTCGTAGTCTTGTAATCATTCTTTCATTATAAGCGATGTAAAATCCGGGACTTGGATTATGAATAAAACTCGTATTTTGCTAATTACATGATATACATACCTTATATATATTCGTACTTGCAATTTCGTGAAACAATTGATACTTATTCGTAATTCTTGGAAACTATGTGCTAAACTTGTAATTAATCTAAACATATGCATAAAACGTGTTTTGAACGAGAACGACACTTGATTTTGATACTCATACGCTTAATTATACTTGGTTTATACTCCTCATACTTGGATTTATCTTAAACTATGTTTTTGTGGCACTTATAGTCCTTAAAAGACCTAAAAACACTAAAATAATAACTTCAGGGGCTAAATTGTAATTTTTGAAACTTGTGTCCGGTTAAGAAAGGCCGGGCGGCCCGCCTCAACTTACCATGATCCCTCAAGCGGTCCGCCTGAGGGTGCCCAGATCAGAAAACAAATGCAGTCGCGACCAGATTCATTTTTGAGCGGGATAACCTTGTTTAAACCGAGTTTTGGCCTTAATTATCCCCCCAAAACAACCCTAATCACTCCCCTATAAGTACCCAAGGTCCTCCAAGCACTTGAACACTTTCAACACTCTCAAACCTCTCCTAAACACTCTCAAGTTCTTGCAAGAAGCTGCATTTTCTGACAGATTCATACACCTTTACAAAAGAGAGCATAACTTGCTCATTTCTTAATGAAATCACTTGATTCTTCTTCCTATTTGCTTGGATAATCATGGGGTTTGATTCCTTGGTTTCTCCATGGAGAAATCAGACCTGGAATTGCTCCGAAATTGTTCATAAACTTTCTGTTTTGTTACATGTTCTTCAAAAGCTTGTTTAAACTCATCCAACTTGTGTCTAACACATCTCATACCTATGTCCCAATGCTTACAACCTCTCTTATGGTTGGTTAAGCTTAAAAACAAGGTTGAGACACTATAAATCAGAGGTTAAAACCTCAAATACTTTCTGTTTTGTTAGGGTATTTGACCCACAAATCATGTCAAGCTTAGATCTTGATGAATGAGTGATTATGGAACAACTTGGGTTGTCCTACATACAATCCTCACATGATTTGATGATTTCTCTTTAGTTAGGTTGTTTATGTTATTGTGCTAATCCTAGTTCGTGACCCTCCTTGGTTGTTTTTACATCAAGTGAAGTGGTGAACATTCAAGGGGTTCCTAAACGGAAGCTTGTTCTTTCTACCCCATACATGACATCTATGATAACTCGAGGTGCCTAAACGAAGATCCTAATCTTCTACCTCCTACTTGAACTATTGGACTAAATAATATGTAATACTTAACCTATATATATATACACGCATTCGAACCTTTGATGTTGAACTTGTGTTTATATGTTAAAGTAGTAGAACATCATCTAAGACCTAAGCCTTGTTGTGATTCTTATGGGTGTTCAACTCATGAAAACATTATCATAACCCTTGTGGTTACCAAGTGTCATACAAGTGTTAGGTGTTGAAGATGATTATTTTCACATGTTATTCTCATATCTTATTTTTAAGTTGATTTAAATACCGAATCTTGTCTCTATGCATACTTGAACTTTAACCCTTACACATTCAATCTTTTAACCTCATCAACTCGTCAATAATTGGATAATTGGAAAGCATATGCCAACTTTGTGAGTATACTCGTATTTTCCCCCTTTTACTTTTGCCACTTTTGGGGTGTAACATGTTTACTTATCAACAACTTACACATGAACATTTTGCTTAAACACATGAACATTCCTATTAACATGCTTGTATACGTGATGGCTTGATACTTTAAACTTGGGTGAAACTTTATGTGTTGAACTTATCATTAACTTCGTACGAGCCTAACCGTGACATATGTAGCGCTATAGGATTGACGACCCGCCACCCGTAACTTGTGGTTATGTCATGAGCATCTTGCGTCTCTTTTGCTTTGATATGTTAAACACATGCCATGTTTTTACGTTTATCTTGAATCACATGCTTGCTATGAGGAATTGTTCGAAACTTATCTTTTGCTATGTATGTACCAAACTTGTATACTCGCCTTTGCTTTTGCATTGAACTTTATCTTAAACATGTTACAGGTTGAGGATGATGATGCCATGAAATGAAGTAGCGTTGATACCTAGATACACATATAGACGTTTAGGTCAAATACATTGTATAAATGTCATATTCGTTGTCGTATTGTTTTTCTTGTACTTAACATGTTGTATTTCAAATTTCATGTATTGTAACATTTATTTATGAAAGAAATCAATTTATCTTTAATTCTATTGTCACAATTTAGCGTTATGTGTGATGAGCAATCTTTCTTCGTCTCACTCCGATGTTTCCGCCATCGGTTGGGGTGTGACAGATTGGTATCAGAGCCATAACTATAGGGAATTAGGTAGAAATGCCATGCTTTTACCTAGTCTATAGTTTTTAGAGCCTTATTCGTATGTTTTGCTTGAACAACTACATGATACTTTATTTGTTTCTTATTTATGCTATTTTAGACATATGTATCACTCGTGAGAAATATTCAACATGTTATTCTTATGCATTAATGCTTGTCTTATTATGTGTTAATACTTGCTTCATTGTTCGATTCTTTACGTGTTACTCTAAACATATTTCTCTATGTGTTAATACATGTTTTATCATTTCGTTATCCAAGCACCATTCTTGATATGCTTTCTTATGTGTTTATACTTGTTCATGTATTTCCTTTGACATACACTTCCCTCATGCATTTTACTTTTATTCTAAATCCGACAACACTCATATTACAAAAATGAGACGACTTCACCAAAATAGGCGTGAAACCCACAATTTGGTGAATGAATCTCGATCTTTTTACTTTTCTTTCTTACACGAAATTCACCACCAAGTTAGGAGTGAAATCCACACCTTGATGGAGAAATTCAAGTTTCAAATTCTAGTGGACCCTCGCCAAGGTGTCGAAATTAACTTTTGACCCGGCGAGTACCAACCACACTTAGGATACTAAATCGCCAAGTTAGGGGTGAAACCCGCACCTTGTCGACTAGTTCCACTCTTCGATTTTCATTAATCCTAGATACGCTCACACCCGTAATGGGTGGATTGAGGATGGCGATGACTATCCTCCTTTTGTCAGACCAGTTACTCCCCCTGTTGCACCTGTTCAGGCACCCGTTGATGTCCCACAGTTTCACCCTCACGTGTCAGACGTTCACCGCATGGATTTACCCTTCTCTTTTCTCCAGGACATTCCTCCTCCCCGTCCAGGGGAAGGACCTTCA
The DNA here is from genome assembly GCA_030545235.1 of Helianthus tuberosus. Lineage (NCBI taxonomy): Eukaryota > Viridiplantae > Streptophyta > Magnoliopsida > Asterales > Asteraceae > Helianthus > Helianthus tuberosus. The sequence goes on along the minus strand of CM060411.1, from coordinate 139,401,961 downwards.
GGTCAGCAGCACGATCACATACCACCTATGTCTGCATCCTTTTCGTTTATACCCCCATTCGCACCTACTGCACACATTGCTTCTTCTTCTGCACCCACGGGCGAGCCATTCATGTGGTCCTCACCCAACGTCATGCCTTTATCGGATCCGTGCCATCCCTTTCACGTTGGGTACTCTACAGATGATATACTTTTATCCTTGCAGCTACAGCAGGATATGTTAAGTCGGAGAATCGCTGAGCTCGAGAGGATCCCACATCCTCCACCTTTTGCTGGTCCGTCACAGTTTGCTTTTCCACCTGCTCCACTATTTCCTTATCCGGATTTTGATATCCGTTTTCTCACGATGGAGCAGCAGATTACTTGTTTGTTGTAGCTTGTTCATATGCTCGAGGAGGAGCTAGCGCGTATGCGTCGTTTGCTTTTCATTCCTCCACCTCCTCCCCCACCATCAGCTTAGGGGTTTTTGGTTTGATGCAGATGTCATGCTTTTGATGAGAGTACAGCAATGGAGCCTGATTGCGCAGCATTTTGAAGACCACATGATAACTTATGACTTTTGACATTTGACTTTTGGTTGTTGTAGATTGTTAGACGGTTTGGACAGGGGAGATGTGACCCCTTAGTCCTATTTTGATATATGATACAATTGTAAAACTGTACTGGTGGTCTTGTTACATGAAAAGCTCAATCGCAGCCTTCTCATTACATGCATTGTTGATTTATTTGTTTGTGTTATGACATGGGATGTTATGTGTTATTCTATTGATGGATGTTATTACATACGCATATTACTTACTTACTACACTTACTATGACCTGACCGATATGATCTTCTTTTAGAAGATGGCTCCACGACGAGACAAACGTTTGCCCACTACTGAGGCTGAGTTACAGGAGCGAATTACCGCAGCAATAGCACAGTATGAGGCCTCACGCGCAGAAACAAGTGGAGGTTCCTCAAGAAACAACAACCCACCCAATGGTAATGTCCAAGTCGCTTGAGACACATTACATTACATTTGGATATTTCTTACACATCCGCTAATACTTTCTGTAAATGTTATCGCCTGTACAGGCTGTACCTACAAACAATTTCTGGATTGTAAGCCCTTAAATTACGACGACACTGGAGGTGTTGTTGCTTTCGTTAAATTACAAACAATTTAAGGATGAGCAAGTGTGCTCCTGAACATCAAGTTACATATATCTCAGGGCTCTTTCTTGATGGTGCTTTATCCTGGTGGAATCTTCAAGTCCAGACCCTGGGAGAGGCGGCGGCGTATGCATTGACATGGACTAAGCTGAAGGAGCTCATAAGGAAGAAATACTGTTCACGGGCCGAAATACAGAAGCTGGAAACTGAATTATGGCACCACAAAATGGACGGCCCAAAAATTGTGGAATATGTGCAAAGGTTCCACGAATTGTCACGCGTTGTGCCGTATATGGTTGATCCTGAATTTAAACGCATTGAGCGTTTCATCTGGGGATTGGCACCCCAAATCATGAGTATGGTAACAACGTCCAAGCCGCCGACAATTACCGAAGCCATTGATCTCAGCGTGTCACTGACTGAGGAAGCTATCCGGTTGAACAAATTTTCAATCTCTGAACCGAAAAAGAAGTAGACACACGCCGAATCATCGAGTGAGAACAAGAGGAAGTTCTCAAACTTCAAAAAGGGTACCAACAGTGTCAGCCAGAGAGAAGAGGGGAGCGCACCAGCCAGGGCCAAAACTGGTGCCGAAAACAAAGGAAGAGGGTACATGGGCACTCTGCCCAAGTGTGATGCATGCCAATATCATCACCCCGGCCCGTGCAGACTCAGGAAATGTGAGTCTTGTGGGAAGACAGGCCATTCGAAAGAAACATGTTGGGTTGGTACTGGCGCTAGTCGTGGTGGTCAGCGAGGTTATGGAAATGGGAATGGAAACCGCCAACAGGGAGGAAATGGCTGGAATGGAAATCGTGGAAATGCTGGGAATCAAGCTGGTAACCGGGGAGCGAACATCAATCGAGGCGGTAATGGTAATGGGAATGGTCGAGGACCAAGGTGTTTCAATTGTGGAGACATGGGGCACTTTAAGAGGGAGTGCCAAAAACTGAATCAAGCGCATGGAAGAGTCTTTAACATCTGTGCAAGGGAAGCACGCCAGGATCCCAATGTAGTTACTGGTACGTTCCCTATTAATCAACGCTTTGCATCTGTTCTATTTGACACTAGTGCCGACTATAGTTTTGTATCGCTAGAATTTAAAAGTATGCTTGGGTTAACTGCTAGTAAGTTAGACATTCCGTACTCAATTGAACTGGCTAATGGAAAGCTAGTTGAAATGAATGAAGTCATCAGAGGATGCATAATAGAGCTGGGAGAGCACGAGTTTACACTGGATCTACTGCCAGTCGAGTTGGGAAGCTTCGACGTGGTAGTAGGAATGGTTGGTTGTCAAGCAATAGAGCCGAAATTGTATGTCACGAGAAGACCATTCGCATCCCAATGGCAGATGGAGAAACGATTGTGGTACACGGAGAGAAGCGTGATACGCCCTTAAGGATCATTAGTTTCTTGAAGGCTAAAAAATGTTTGAAGAAGGGATGCGTTGCCTTCTTGGCGCACATCGTGGATAAGGAAGCCGCTGAGCCAAAGATAGAAGATATTCCAGTCGTGAAGGAGTATCCTGAAGTCTTTCCATAAGACTTTCCAGGATTGTCGCCACAATGACAAGTCGAGTTCCATATTGACTTAGTTCCAGGTGTTGCGCCTGTGTCTAAGGCACCTTACCGACTTGCGCCCTCCGAGATGCAAGAACTGTCAACGCAACTTCAGGAGCTATTGGATAAAGGATTTATCAGGCCAAGCTTCTCGCCTTGGGGAGCTCCAGTGTTGTTTGTCAAGAAGAAGCACGGTAGTTTTCGCATGTGCATCGACTACCGGGAGCTTAACAAGTTGACCATCAAGAATAGATATCCTTTGCCAAGGATTGATGAACTGTTCGATCAACTACAAGGTTCGAATTTTTTACTCCAAGATTGATCTTCGATCGGGATATCACCAGTTGCGTATACAAGAGGAGAGCATACCGAAGACTGCCTTCAGAACTCGATATGGACATTACGAGTTCCTGGTCATGCAGTTTGGTTTGACAAACGCGCCAGCAATATTCATGGATTTTATGAACAGAGTCTGTAAGCCGTACCTCGACAAGTTTGTGATTGTGTTTATTGATGACATTTTGATCTACTCGAAGACGAAGGAAGAACATGAGCAACATTTATGGGCTATTATAGAGCTGCTTAAGAAGGAGAAGTTGTACGCTAAGTTCTCGAAGTGCGAGTTCTGGTTACGCGAAGTCCAGTTTCTTAATCACGTGGTTAACGGAAATGGAATCCATGTGGATCCCACAAAGATCGAGGCAATCAAGAATTGGGAGACTCCAAAGACGCCAACCGAGATTCGACAGTTTCTAGGATTGGTAGGATATTCTCGCATATTTATTGAGGATTTCTCAAAAATCGCTCAACCTTTTACCTCCCTCACACAAAAAGACAAGAAGTACGAATGGGGAGACAAGCACGAAGAAGCATTTCGGTTGTTGAAAAACAAGCTTTGCGACGCACCGATCTTATCTCTACCCGAATGCACTGACGACTTCGTGGTATATTACGACGCTTCGCGTCAAGGTTTAGGCTGTGTGCTGATGCAACGACAGAAGGTTATTGCCTATGCTTCGCGCTAGCTGAATGTTCACTAGAAGAACTACACCACGCATGACTTGGAGTTAGGCGCAGTGGTGTTTGCATTAAAAATCTGGCGACATTACTTGTACGGCATGCGATGCACAATCTTCACTGATCACAAGAGCTTGCTGCATATATTTGATCAGAAAGAGCTTAACATGAGACAGAGACGATGGGTAGAATTGTTGAACGACTATGATTGTGAGATCAAGTATCACCCAGGGAAGGCGAATGTAGTCGCCGATGCCTTAAGTCGGAAAGAAAGGATTAAGCCCATAAGGGTTAGGGCTTTGGAAATGATTATTCAGACAGACCTCACATTGCGCATTCGTGCTATGCAAAAGGAAGCTCTTAAAAGGGAGAATCTTGAGAATGAATATCTCCGAGGGATGGAGAAGCAATTGGTACCAATGGAGGATGTAACATTGTGTTTCTTGGGAAGAATTTGGGTTCCTTTCTTCGGTGGTCTGAGAGACGTTATTTTTTATGAGGCTCACAAGTCACGGTACTCAATCCATCCAGGGTCGGATAAGATGTACCAAGATTTAAAGGATTTCTATTGGTGCCCGAGAATGAAAGGCGATGTTGCGGTTTATGTTGGTAAATGTTTAACTTGCGCCAAGGTAAAGGCCGAGTACCAAAAACCTTCAGGTCTCCTGCAACAACCTGAAATACCCCAGCGGAAGTGGGAACAAATTTCAATGGACTTTATAACGAAATTACCAAGGACGCCCAAGGGCCATGATACAATTTGGGTGATTGTAGACCGTTTAATGAAATATGCACACTTTTTGGCAATCAAAGAGAAAGATAAAACGAGCAAGCTAGCTGAGCTATACCTGAGAGAGATTGTTGCACGACATGGAGTGCCTCTCTCAATTATCTCTGATAGAGATGGAAGATTCGTGTCAAGGATTTGGCAATCCTTTCAAGAAGCTTTTGGCTCTCAGCTGAATCTGAGTACTGCATTTCACCCGCAGACAGACGGACAGAGCGAACGAACGATTCAGACGTTGAAAGACATGTTGCAAGCTTGCGTAATGGATTTAGGTGGAAGTTGGGACACTCACCTACCATTGGTTGAATTTTCATACAACAACAGTTATCATGCAAGCATTCAAGCCGCACCATTCGAAGCTCTCTATGGACGCAAGTGTCGATCACCGCTATGCTGGGCCGACGCGGGTGATAGACAACTTGTTGGTCCGGAATTGGTCCAAGAAACGATAGACAAGATTTTACAGATCCGAGAGCGCATCAAAGCGGCTCGTGATCGTCAAAAGAGTTATGCGGACCGAAGAAGGAAACCTCCGGAGTTTGAGGTACTAGATATGGTTTTGTTGAAGGTTTCACCCTGGAAGGGTGTGGCACGCTTTGGGAAGCGTGGGAAGTTGAACCCCAGGTACATTGGTCCATTTAAAATCCTGAAAAGGATTGGTTTGGTAGCATACAAGTTGGATCTACCCGCATAAATAAATGGCGTTCATGATACATTTCATATATCTAACCTGAAAAAGAGTCCAACTCAAGAAACGGTTGTCATACCTGCCGACGAAGTCCACATTGACGACACACTCCACTTTATTGAAGAACCTGTTGAGGTTACTGATTGGAAGGTTAACAAGACGTGACGGAGTAGTGTCAAACTCGCCAAGGTTCATTGGAACGCGCGACACGGCCTAGAGTTCACTTGGGAGCGTGAGGATCGCATGAAGGAAAAATACCCACATTTGTTCCACAAGACCCCTGCAACTAGAAGCAGAACTTAAATTTCGGGACGAAATTTTCTTAACGGGGGGAGAATGTGACAACCCTCATTAAACTAGGTATCTGTACAATTAATTAATATTAATTAAGTGCTTAATGACTGTGCTGAATTACTTAATTGCTTTCTGATTACTGCATCACACTTACATGTGCATCACATATTACATAATGTCACATTATTATCACAGACAAACTTTATTGACATACCTGATGCACAAAGCACAGTTAGCACAATTAACGGATAGAACGGTAATATGCTGACAGGGTTCAATACATAGACAGACAGTGTTTTGAGACCCATTATGGGCCAGGGACAAGGTACTACACTAGGGATGAGCTCGGTCCGGTTCGGTACCGAACCGGTACCGGTACCGAAAGAACCGGTACCGAAAATCCTCAAAAGTTGGTACCGGTACCGGTACCGAATATACCCGGTTCGGTACGGTTCGGTACCGGTACCGGTATTTGAGGGTAAAAACAAGCAAAATACCGGTACCAAACCGGTACCGTACCGGATCGGTACCGAAAATGTCAAAAGTGGGTACCGGGTCCATTTTGCTCATCCATATACTACACTAGTATGGTGTGTAGGGAAGTGAGGACCATAAAACTGCATCACTAGGTGATAGTTTGAGTGCCGGAAAGTGCCTAAAACTCACTTTAAGTGCAGAATTCTGCATTTTTCAGCAAAAATTCAGCTTTTTAACATACTAGTATTATGCAGAAAATTGACTAAATGGTCCTGAATGCTTTCCTAAGTGTTGGGAATTAAATGTGTCACAAAAAGTTACATAAAAGACACTATACGGTACAACTTAGCACTTTAACGAACCGGTAGCTAACCGAACAACCGGACACTACCCGGGACACCAAAATTTTGCCAGAAACATTGTTTTATTATTTTTGGACTAGTTATGGCCCCTAAATACCCCAACACATTATATAATGTACCATACATATATAACACTAGATATTACACTTAACCTCCTAAATATTTACCTACTTACCATTACAATTTACAACTTACACCCCCCCCCCCTCTTCAAGATTTACGGCCCCAAGTGGGGGACCCCACACTAGATTTTATTTTCATATTATATTAGATGTTTGCTTGATTCACTTGCCAAAATATGGAGATGAAATCTTATAAGTATGGTGTGAATCCTTACTAGATCATTCCATATCATTTCATATCTCACAAGTTCACCCATCTCTCACTTACACTCTCTCTCCCTCTCCCTCTCGGCTCACCCTAGTGCCGCCACCACCATCACCTTGCAACCTTCATCCACCCATTTTCAAGCTCAATTCAAGTACTAGAAGGTGTTACATGGAGCTTGAAGCTTGAAGATCTTGAAGAATCCTTCTCATTTGCTTTCATCATCCATCTTTGTCATCTTTTTCTCTAGTGATCTTCCCTAGCCTTTGAGCTAGTTGTAAGCTTTTTGCTACTAGTTTTTATTTCTTATTTTGTTTATTAAAAAGATGTACATTGTTATGAATCACAAGAACACTAAAAGACTTAAAAAAGAATCATGAGCATGAAGCTTAAAAATGATGAAATCTTGTTGGATTAATGTTGTTAAATACATGCATGGCACTTGATTGTTATTTACTTTAAATTATGATGTTGATCATCATAAGGAGCTTGCTAAATTGTGATTAAACACATGATTTAGCAAGTTAGAGGATGATTATATGTTAACCCAAGAACATCATCCTCACTTATGAACATTAACTTGAAAATAAAATTATTTCTTGAAAAATAGTAAATAAAGTGAGCTAGTAATTTTGTAAATCTAAGATTTATGAGTAATTTTCCAAGGAAATCAAGCTCAAAATATGATTTTAGTAAGAACTTGATTCTTACATAAAGGTACATTATTTTTGGTGATGAAATAAGTGTAAGAACACTCTATTTACAAGAATAGTTCAAAAGAATAATTTTTGTAGAATATGTTTACAAGTTGTAAACATCTAAAATTTTCAAGAAGGAAGTTTATTAAGAAATAAACACACTTTAAGGGGTAACTAAGTCTACTAAACATGTTACCAAGTTACTACGAGTTTTGTGAAAAGTTCATGTTCATGTTGTTATATATATTGTATAATTTTTGCACTTGGGAAGTGTAGTTTGGTTATTGATTGTTGAGATGAAGTTTGAAAAAGAAAATGATATGGTTATATAGCATAGACACCTCCGTTTTTAGGGGAAACTATGGCGAAATTTTCTAAAAATATAGACACTTAGAAAAATATTTTCTAACAAGTATTTACAAGTATATTTTGATCATAAGTCTTCGATATAAATTTTGCCATAATTTTTTTTGTAAAGAAAATACAAATATTGGAGTAGGGATGGCAAAAATACCCAAGCCCGACGGGTATACCCGAACCCCGACACAAATGGGACGGGTATACCCGATACCCGACGGGTATTGGGCCGGGTATGGGATTAACTTTAAAAATTTTCGCGGGTATGGGTCGGGTATGGGATTCGGTGATACCCGACCCGATTACCCAAAATCACATACTCGTTTACCCGAACTATATACCCGATCATATACCCGATTTTTTTTTAATTTATACTTTTATTTTCCATTAACCCTTGTCTATTAGTGATTTATTTTAGTATGTTCATAATGTGAAAAAATAAATTTTCTTTTAGTATATGTATTTGATAGTAGTATTTATATTTTGTATGTTGTGAAGTATATGCATGTGAGTGTATAAGTATTATAAAGTTATTATTAATTTATGATAAAACTTATATGTATCTAATGTACATTTTTAGTTTATAATAGTTGTTGTATAAATAAAATAATATAATAATTACAACAGTAAAAAAATGTATTTAGAAATCCCAACGTATATCTTTTAACAAACTAATGGGTATACCCGATACCTGATGGGTAATTACCCGACAAATACCTGACGGGTATTGGGTCGGGTATGGGACGCAATTTTATAACCGGGTACGGGTATGGGATTACCAATACCCGACCCGAACCCGACCCATTGCCATCCCTATATTGGAGGTTGGTTTTTGTAAATAAAAATGGATAAATATATATTTAGAATATATATTTTATGTTTAATACACTTGTGTGATTATTTGTATACTCGGTGAAATGGTTATATTATATAACTTAACAAAGTACCGTGGAATTTACTATCCAAAAACAATACCGTTACTTATATATTTTTTGTATATATTATTTTTGGACAAGGAGAAATATATTATTTTTGGGAAATAAAAATATATTTCCCTAGTATAGTTTGAAGATATATGATTTTTGGGAAAATATATATTTTCGGGACAATACATTATTTTGGGACAAAATGAGTTTATAAATATAGTTTCTAAAGTGAGACTTGGGAATATATTATTTCGGAAATTACAAATACAATAATACAATTACATGTATAAAACACCCCATCCTTGGGAATGAAATACAAAGTTAAATACTTGAGAAGTATTAATACAAAAATATTGATAAAACAATTATTCCAAAACCAAATATAATTTAAGTTGAAATATTAATTATTTTGACAAATAATTATAACTCGGAATAATACAAGAAACGTAACTCAAAACGCAAATGCTAAGCAAAGGCACGACCAGTTTGTCTAATAGACATTAGTAAACTGTAGGTAGTCGTGTTTGCTGACAGAGTTTGAGTTACGAGCAGAGGACGTAATACTGTGAGTTCATGTCCCCCTTTTCTTTTACCGTTTTCAGTTTTATACTTCGGGGGTGGAATACATGTTACAATTATTACAGACACTTTTATATATGGTATGGTTAGCCTAAGGAGGGTTTTACTATTAGATCATGTGAAGGGTGGGCACAACACTTAAGGCCATTAATCCTTGTTGTAGGACCAAGGGACATGAGTGATAGATCTATTTGGGTGTAGCGAGCCCACACCCATGAGGCCGAGGCGGCCCATAGTGGTGACTATGTCTTCATCCCGGAGACAAATTTGCTAGGTTTGAATCTTCCTGCACCATTTCACACATACCATTGGCTTTGCAACCCATTGGTGATCTCTTTTTCCTTATTGCTACATACCAGGGACATTTATACATACAAGACATATTTCAAAGGTTTATACACACAGACATACACATGAACTCGCTCAACTTTTTGTTGATATTTTTAAACTACATGTATTTCAGGGAACTAGTAGATCTGGAAAGGGTATGCATATGTTTTCAAGCTGCGCTTAAATAAAAGACGTTATCCACGATTGTCGAGCTTAGGGGGTGTATCCTAATCCTGGACAGGATACACGTCTCTAAACTCAGGTTTCATTTAAGTACTTTGGTTGAGTCTTTGTGAACTCGTTTAAACACGTCATGGGTTGGAACTTAATTTGGTATTGATGTTTTCAAACAATGGTATTGTGGTAGTTTCTAAACTTTATTAATGGATAAACATCTCATGTTTTTATCATATAGCATTGTTATGATTGATTGCTATGGTATTAAGAAGTCACAACAGATAAGCACGCTTCCGCAAAAGTCAGGGTGTGACACCTACAAAAAGCTAGAAGAGCTTAGAAAGAAAGATCCATCTGTTCCTTAAAAGCCAGTTTATCCTGAAACCACTACTGGTAGGCCTCAATAGACCCATGTCTTCAAAAAGTTTTCCTTATCATCTGCTTTACCCACAAATTCTTTGAACCAATTATAAAGGAAGAAGCATACTGATGAGGAAGATGAGCAGAGGTATGAAGAATATAGAAAAGCGGCCATTAAATACCAGATTGATTACCACACAGTTGATGCTGATAATCAACTAACTGCTCAATTAGCTGAAACAATCAAAAGGTTGGCAAGCAGACCTCATTTACCAAACTCATCATAAATAACTCTTGTCACTAGAAAACCATCTGATCTAAAAATACTAAAATGGAAGTCATCCTCAGACACCTACATATTGACTTTGCTCAGATCAGATGGTAATTTTCAAAGGCTAACAAGGAAGGATGCATATGGTCTGAGTGCAGATGACCTTCAAGATCTTTTGAACCTTCAACTGGAAAAGGATGAAGAAGACACAAATTCCTTGTCCTTTGAACTACAGTTCAAATTGAAAATCTGGGAAATGTTGATGAGGAAATAAAGATCAGAAATCATGAAGGGTTTTAGCATCATATGTTCTAGGGGGAGATTGTTGGCTCACGTGAAACCTTTCTTAAGAACAGATGATACAAACCCAAAACAGCTCTGCTGGATTATAAAGACTGTTAAAGACTAAACCACTGAAAAATTCAAAGATCTGCTGGAAGTCAAAGGTCTGATCATCATTTGAAGAAAGCACTGCTAAAGCTTCATTAGAGGTTGAGCTCATCAGAGGATAGCATCAACAGAGTCTTATAATCAGTGTTTTATTAATGTAACAGTGTTTAGACAATCTTTCGACATAAAGTGTTCATGATGAAAACATTTCTACCATTGTTTGTGTTATAATGTTTTCTTCATTTACGCAGCATATTATTCATCTTATTATCATCTTTCATTTTTCATCTTTAAGACAAACACAAACAATTAAACTCAGATCCTAACATGTACGAACAAACTCTTTGATCTCACGCTGAGGGGGAGTTGTAATTCATGCATACGTGAATCGTTTGTGTATTCAATCATTCAACAAAAAGTATTCATGATGAAAGCATATCTTCCATTGTTTGTATTATAAAGTTTTTCTTCATTCCGCTGCATATTAGTTCATCTTATTATCATCTTCCATTCTTCATCTTAAAACAAACCCAAACAATTCAAACTTAGATCCTAACATGGATACTGATAATCTTAAGCCCGTTGAGATCGAAAATCTAAAAGGTGAAGTGCATGAACTTTTTACAAGATCTCAGAAAACCAATACTGGATTCAGCTACGGTATTGTTAGATGGTCCGGTTATCTAAAGAATCAAAATATTCTTTTTGGTGATGAACTTTCGTTTTGGATAGGAGAATGGAAATAGTCATATGTAACTGATATATTTACCGATGATCTATGTTTATAGTTGTCTATTATCTATAATAGATAACAAGTTTTGGTACAATACCTATATACCTATCTATACTTTCTATTAAAATGTATTATGCATGATTTTCTAAACACCACCCATGTTTGCACACGGGTTTTACTACTAGTAATAATAATAATAAAACTTCATAAAAGTTGAAAGGCTGTAGGATAATGTTTTTTTAAGGTCATAGATTATTAATTTGGGGGTGTGCACAGTTCGGTTCATTTCGTTTTTTGGGCAAAACTGAAATGTTGGTTTTATGTTTTTTTTATAACAGTTAGGTTTCGGTTTTTTATAACCGTTTGGTTTCAGTTTTTTCAGTTTTTTTAAAGGCCATAGATTATTTAATTTTTATATTTAATTTTGTTATTTATTGTAGGCAATAAATAAATCATTTCAATTATAAATAAACATGTAAATGTTTTTAATATAAATACTTAACATTCAAGAATAAAATTAACAATTTCACCTAGCATGGGTTAAACACTTAAACAACATAAACATAAAAAATATATGGACTAGACCTACTATTGTAACTTATTGGTTCGGTTCGGTTTTTTCCAGTTATTGAAAACGGTTATTCAAAAACTGAAACGAAATTTTTGGTTATTAAAATTCCATAAACCAAAGTGTCGGTGTTTGTTTCGGTTCGGTTATGTTGGTGCATATTTTGTATGTCCGTCACTTTGCGAATATGCTAGATAGAGCGTGTGTTGAATATTGTATAAATTAGTGTGAAAAACGGAACAAAAAAGCTTGTTTGAAGGCCTTTCGCACCAAAGAGTCTTTCATGCGAAAGGACCCCAATCCCTTCCATGCGAGAGTGTCCCTATCGTCCCTAGTTCTTTAGTGTGACAGGCCAGTGCCTATAAATTGGGGACTTGGGTTCACTCATTTGCAAGTTTTGGAGTTCCAATAGTGGAGATGCTGGTGAAATTTCTCTAGAATTTCGCGGAATTTCGCAAGCTTGTAAAAGGTGTAAACTCTTTCGGTATGAATGAAGCATTCAACTTATGACGTATCTTTCTACTTCTACTCCATTCTTATCAATAATATTCTACCGAATTAGTTCTATTCGGGCCAAAACTACATCTAATCCCACCGGATCCTGGACTCTCAATTGGTATCAGAGCTACGATATCGATTCAATCGATCTAACAGTTGATTGAATCACCTACGCTTATGAATTATGGATTTTTAGGGGGTTTTAGACGTAAAACATCAAATTGAAGGTCAATTCACGGATGGATTTTGAAATTGAAGACATCATTAGATTCGGAATTGATTTTCGCACATATTTGTGAAGTATAATCATGAAATTCACAGAAATAAAGATTTTATATCGAAAAATGTGATTTGGATTGTTCGAAAAAACCTTTCGCACGAAAGATCCTCATTTCGCACGACAGGACCAGCCTTTCGCACGAAGGGATATGTCTAGTCTTTTGCTCTAAAATCAACCCATTCGCATGAAAGGACCTACTCCATTCGCACGAATGAGCCAAATTCCTAAAAAAGGCATTTTTGATCGCATTGACGAGATGAGTGTCAAGAAAAAATTTGGTGATAGAATTTTTTTTTCAAGATTTTACTGACAAATACGGGTTGTTCGGGGACACCGTCAGGAGCTTCAGAGAACAGTTTTGATGATGTGATCACAGATTGTTTAAGATAGTGGGGTAGTCATGATACCTATGTAAACTGTTTATCTTCTGGGTTATCTGACTATTAATGGGCCAAATCGAAAAATCCGTAATTGATGAAAAACACACTTTTGTGGACCAAAATGACAAATTATCCGCATAGTGGAGTTTTTCAAAGAATATAGTGGACTGAATTTGCCAAGTTTAAGGGGGGGGGGGATTCAGTAATGAGTTTAGAGAAGTCAGAATTTGCAAAAATGAGGGGGAATAAAAATTTAATCAAAATATATTGAAATTCTAGCATTTGTGAAATTCGTGACATGCAAAAGTATTCGGGTGTTTCCGACTTCAGATTGTCCGGGGATGCATATGATCTGGATTCATTAGTTCCTGATCATAGGAAGTTTAGATTGTACGAATCAGGGTCAGATTGATGTCTTAGGGTTTGAGTCCCGGGTCTTCGTCAAGCCGGACAACAGGATTGGCGTCAGGAGATGCACTAGTATTGTCGATACTTATAAGATATCACATCTTTGTGATAGTCTAAAGTGTTAGAATGGTTAATCTTCGAGCAGAGGAATTGTTTTTCAGACTAACCGCCAGGGAATGACTATGTTTGTTGATTAAGTTGTTGCCGGAACTAACGGAGAAGACTATACATCTGTTATTGTGACTGAAGAGGAAAAATGTGAATCTGATCATGGAAGAATGTTTCTAAGATCTGAATGCGTTACCAGATGATTTGTTATCTGATGAAGATTGGCTGCTTGTGGAGATTACCGTTTACACTGATCAATCATTCAGCAGTGTGCTTAAAGATGATTACTGAAAACGGGATTTCAGATTTTCGTGGCTTTCATAGACTTGAAGTTTACCGAATGTGGTGATTCGAAGTTTCTATCAATTGTTGATTCGGTTTTTGAAGATCAGAGGATCCAGCAGGAGGAATGCGCTAAAACCGAACGCGGAGGTGGTTAATGCCGAAACAGAGAAGCTGCGTTGATTAGTTTCAAGTTGATGATTAGTCGTGAAGATTGCAGTACAATAAATCAGAGGAGGTCGAGAACTGTGCAAACAAAGACCTAAAGATTCATTTCAGGGGGAATTTGTGCATAATGAAGATAATGGAAGCCTAAATCATCAATCAAGGGGGAATCAATTGAAGATATAAAAATGCCTGATTGAAGATGCAGAATATTCAAAACACTGATCTCGTTTTCAAAGATCAAGATTCAACAGTGACCGCCAAGGGGGAATTTGTTGGTGCATATTTTATATGTTCGTCATTGTGCGAATAGACTAGATATAGCGTGTGTTGAATATTGTATAGATTAGTGTGAAAAATGAAACGGAAAAGCTTATTTGAAGGCCTTTCACACGAAAGAGTCTTTCGTGCGAAAGGACCCCAATCCCTTCCGTGCGAGAGTGTTCGTGCCGTCCCTGGTGCTTTCGTGCGACAGGCCATTGCCTATAAATAAGGGACTTGGGTTCACTCATTTGCAAGTTTTGGAGTTCCCAGAGAGGAAATGTTAGCGAAATTTCTCTAAATTTTCGCCAGCTTGTAAAAAATGTAAACTCTTTCGGTATGAATGAAGCATTCAACTTATGACGTATCTTTCTGCTTCTACTCCATTCTTATCAATAATATTCTACCGAATTAGTTCTATTCGGGCAAAACTCCGTCTAATCCCGCCGGATACTAGACTCTCAGGTTATTTCGGTTACGGTTTGATTATTTCGGTTTTCTCCTCGCCCTTAATATTAACGAATATTTACACTATAAGACAAAGGAATTTCACTTTAGCTGAAGTTTAATTTTTAATAAATACATATAATTAATGTGCCACAAATATGGGTGTTAAATGGATCGTGTGTGTGAATTGCGTGGTCTAACCCGACCTAAACTCAAGTATTTTTCATGAACTTGAACATGAACCGAATTTGAAAATCGTGTCAAACATACGAAACCAATCACTACACAAATATTCTCAGGTTGGCTCAAACAGGAATCTGTTCAACCCGATTTTTTTATTGTTTTCGCATATTAATATTCAAAAATTTACAACAAAGTATACAAATGTATATAAAACAACTATATTTTTATAATTATTAAATATATATGTAAATTTGTCTTTTAAGTTACAATTATTACATAAAATACTCATCCAATTTACTTTATGACATAAAAAACCATTTTGAAATAAGTAAAATAAAATACATATGGGTTGCAAAAACAGACTTGGGTCAGTTTTGAACTAGATGGATACATGGGTCTATGATTCTCAAGACCTAATAGGGCCGTCAATGTTAGGGTTAGGGTTTAAGTTGGGGTTTGGTGAGGTTTGAATATGGAAAACAAGGGGTTTATGGGTCGAAAAGTGGATAACATTTCTTTTTAGTTTAACACATTACATTTGTTGGAACTCAAACAAACATCTTCATAGCATATGTTATGGATTTGTGTTTGGAATTTTGGAATGATTGAGTTTTGGTTGCTGATTGATTTATGAAGAGGAACTAATGATGATGAGACCATCTGTAGTGGGCGGTTTTTTGGCGTTTTCCCTACCAAATGGCCGATGACGCCATGGTGACCGCCCTCAGGGGTGTTTTTTCAAAAAAATTGTCCCAAGGTTTTATTTAAAACGCCAAAATCGCACGAGAATCAAGATTGGACCGTTACTTTCAGTGGTAACAAAAAGTTAATTTTTATGTAATCTAAATAAACTTTTTTAGCTATAAAAACCCCACTTTCCACTCTTTTTATAAACTATGCCCTCCTCTCTTCAATACTACTTCAAATTTTATAAAAAAAGTTACATCATGAATCTCTTTCGACCCCCTTTCGGTGTTCCGTCTAGACCCTGTAACTAAGCTTCATATCGCCCGACTACCACCCAACCGCAACCAAACTTCAATTTCCAAGAGATGGACTCGAGTATGTTGGCATACGCACAAATATTAGGCGTGGGTGGTTCGCAACCGTTCTTTAACGGTCCACATGACTTTGCATCTATGGGTAGTTCGCAACCGTCTCAAGAAGAAACCGAGCCCGACATTGAAAAGGTACCGGAGACACAAGACACAACCAGAGCCCGTTGCTAAGGCATCTCAACGTGGTAAAGGTCTCATAAAAAAGTACCCAAACGCTCCAAGCCGGAATCAAACCTACCTAGCTTGGACAAAAGATGAGGAGTACACGTTAGCACAGGCGTGGCTCGACGTATCGGAGGGGACCCCGAAGTTGGTAAGTGTTATAAAAATATATTTGTTATTTTTTAAATAGTTGGTAATCATTTATTTTTTTAAGAATATAACAATATTTTTTTTTTTGTAGCAAACTATAAAAACTTCATCCATTTTCGGAACAAAATTCGTGAAACTTTTTTTAAAGCGAGGGGTAAAGGAGAGTATCGGAACAAAGATTCGATATCAAGCAAATGGACCGATGTAAACCAGAAATGTCATCAGTTCCAAGTAGTTTTCCAACGCATGAGGGATAACTGGGGTAGCGGACAACACGATGCGGGTGTATTAACTAGAGCTTTGGAGGAGTACAACCAAACGAGAGGCGTTTTCACATACTTGAATTGTTGGGAGCCTCTACGTGGAAGTTCTAAATGGTCTAATGTACCGAGCATGATGTCTAATGGTAGACGTAAAGCAAAACGGTCCAAACATCATCCTTGGTTGATCCGGAGGCACCCACTTCCGATACTCGAAATGTTGACTTAAACATTAATTTGGACGACGGCGAGGATGTGGAGTTGGCCTGACCGTCTGTTAGAAGAAGTGGGAAAAAAGAGGGAAAGGGAGAGCCGTCTTCGGGTAATTTCGAAGAGATGAACCGACGACTACAAGACATTCAAGACCTCGGGCATAGGCGTTTAAAGACAATGCAAGAAAGAAATGACGAAAACAAATCCATGACAAATACGGACTTTAGATTTTATGTTTTATTTTTTGCATTTTCGTTTGCATTTTTCGTTTTTTTTAGCAATGTATTTTTTTTAATTTACTGAAATATTATTAGTTTTAATTTGAAAAAAAAACAAAAAAAAAGTTAGGTAATCATTGGTTGGGGCATTATGGGATATTATAACACTACACTCATTTTAAACAAACGCCTCATAATGTCCACATGCTGACTGGACCGCCAAATGACAGATAATACACAAGGGTGGAACATTATCTTCACCCTCCCACTACACCTTGTCTAAAGATGAAAAACAAAAACCCATCCAAAACCTTTAAATTTTGGGACCAAAGATGCCCATAAATCTCCCAAACTGTGGTGAATTTCGAAATTCAATTTGGTGGGTTTTGTTCTTCTCGAAAAGTTAGACAATTTGCACACAAACACTGTTTGATTTCGTTAAGAATTGAAGGAGATATATATGATGTCTTGAAGTTCTACGATTTTGTTTTTATTTGTTCTTATTCATGGTATTCTTCATGTGCAAATGATGGAATTTAGATTTCGGTTTTTTTTTTTTTTTTTTTAATTTTCATATGATGAGATTACTAAATTGCCCCTTGATTTAACAGTCAAACTAACGGATTCTTAACAGAGAGACTCAAATTGTAATGTTTTTCATAAGGCAGGGTCTCAGGTAGCGAAATTTTCTCTTTAGGGACTATAGTTGGCAACGCCTCTAAAGCACATGATCGCAAATTGCATTTAACTGTTATTTTTACAACCAACTTCTTATTAATCTTAAAAATACTAAAAAAGAATACAGATCCATCTAAATAAAAACGTTTGCAAGTCATACCACTTTTAATTTTGATATAAGTTTTCTTATATAAAAAAAATGAAATGGTGTTAGAAGTACTAATTTTATGTCTTGACACACGACCCCATTTAGTTAAAATCCACGTGTCGAACTGCTAGTGGAACCACACAATACCTAATCCAAGTTGTCCAAAACTCGAAACCTCATTGGTCAGAACCATATCCAGATTATCCATTTAAAAACAGATTTCAAAGATAAGGTGTTACACCCATCATCACATATTATTTTCTCCAATCACAACAAAAAGGGCCAAAAACACAAGTAACACAACCGAAAAATGGCTCAATCTTTGGCATCAATGTCCGGCCTACGTGGTTCCTCTCTAGCTGTTTTGGAAGGTAGTCTCCAGCTCAACGGCTCGGCCCGTTTGTCCCCGATGGGCAATGGCCGAGTCGGTGTTGCCAGGACCGGGCTTGTTGTTAGAGCATCACACGGACAGGTTGAAAGCGAGACTAGCCGAAGAGCTATGTTGGGACTTATTGCCACTGGGCTAGCCTCGGGTTCTTTTGTTCAGGCTGTGCTTGCCGATGCTAAACCGATCAAGCTCGGCCCACCTCCGCCACCATCCGGTGGACTGCGTAAGTTTCCGACTTCTTCTAATCCGAAATTAGTACAATTTACGTCCCTACATTCTTGAAACATGACAGTTTCGTGAAAAAAAACATGAGTTACCCGTCATTTAATTTTCGTCTATGTGATTTGTCCATTTATTTAATTCAATCTTAGTTTATTGGACGAAACTGGCATTTTTCAAGAATTTCAAGGACGAAAATAGTAAAAATTTAAAATTTTGTCTGGCCTGGCATAATTGAACAAACAAGAGGGACGGAAATGGTAGTTAACTCAATTAGAAATTGAAGCCAATCAATATTCTAAAATCGAAAAACTGAAAATGTCACTTTTGGTTTGATTTATGTCCAGAGTCACCCAAACTGAGTCATGCACACCCCGAATTAATATATGATCATTTCAAAAGTACTTTACTAATTCAAAACATATATATGGGGCAAAAATATATGCATTGGCAGCTGGAACTCTAAACTCTGATGAGGCAAGGGACCTCGATTTGCCATTGAAGAACCGGTTCTACCTCCAGCCATTGCCACCAGCAGAGGCGGCGGCGCGTGCAAAGGAATCAGCAAAAGAAATACTAAACGTTAAAGAGTTCATTGACAAAAAGGCGTGGCCTTATGTCCAAAATGATCTCCGTTTGAAGTCGAACTACCTCCGTTTTGACCTCAACACGGTGATTGCATCCAAGCCGAAGGACGAAAAGAAACAACTTAAAGATTTAACCGGGAAGCTTTTCCAAAACATGGCTGATGTAGGTTTTCTTATTTCTTTTAGAAATTGGTAAATTTGAAATAGATGTTCGACTTGGGGGTAGTTTTGAAAATCTTTTAAAAATATAGTAGTCGCAATTTCGCACTTGGTAAGTGTGAGTTGCGACTACCCTAATAGGCTATCCCAAGACAAACATGTATTTCAAAACCACAAAAGTTGTTTTGTTTGGATCACTTGGACACAACCAAAAGTTGTTGTTATTGGTCGGACGTAATTCTTTGTGTATTTTGCTTGGATCAGTTGGACTATGCAGCAAAGATCAAAAGCTCGGAGGATGCCGAAAAGAGTTACGCTGCGGCTGTATCTTCTCTTAATGATGTTCTTGCAAAGCTTGGTTAAACTAATGTTTGTTTGTTTGTTAATGTGATGAATATATGTTGTTATTTCTTGAGTGAGAAAAGAACTTTGTTGGAGTTTATATTAATTGAATTCAAACTAAAAAATCTCCTAAGTAAACTAAAATGTATGTGTAGGGTTGTAAGGAATCCGAACAAACTTGATGAAAACTAGTTCGCCGTTCGTTCATTTAAGTTTAGACGATAGAATGTAGGAATATCAATGGACAAATTTTCGTCTTTGTGTTTATTAGCAGGGGAGCTTCAAAACTTAAGTATATCTACCATATACGGAAGGTACATGATTGCTGATGAGAATGGGCAAGATATATAAACCATTTGGGACGAGGAAATTCTTAACTCAAGTTTTTTTTTTTTTTCTACCATTGTGGTAACCAAATATACATCTAATTCTACAATAAGTATTCACACACTCATTCCAAATAAGTTTGTAATTACATCTTCGCAGTTGCAAAAGAATCAAAACTACTACTTCACGGTGCAAGTTTTGTTACTCTTACCAAATCTTGAAGATAGAAATCCTTAACCGTCCAGATGTCACTCCCAATTAACGATCTCATTACTAAATTGAACATATTAGTTGCTCTATGAGGCTCTACACACTTTTGAAGACAATAGTTGTAAAGTATCCACATTCCACAACAATGTGTATTTATATAGTTCATCCTCATAAGACATTAGATTAAAAGAGAACTAAAGAAACTTCACATTGATAGAATCATAGATGAGGATGTTGAGGTAGATGTTTGGCCACACAATGTTCGACCTAATGAAAATGAAAATTTTCAGTAGAAATCGGGGGTGATGTATATCTCGGATAAGGTAACGGATGGGAGATTAGTTAAGATGTTTTGGGCATGTGCGGATCGAGGAGACGGCAACATCAGAAAACTGTGGAAACTTTATAGTGGAGGGGAAGGGTGGTAGAGATAGACCCAAACTGACATGAGATGGGTGAATTAGGTTGGATTTGCGAGAGTTGCACCTCTCTGAGAACATGATCAAGGATATTAGATATGTAGACGCCAGATAAAGGTTATAGACTTTTAGGAGAATGCATAGATTTGTTCTAGCCTTTTCTTGGGCCTTAGCTTTCCTTACATTGTTGGTTGCCTCTAGCCTTAGCGTCGTCCTAGCGTATAGATATTTTAGGGGAGCCATTATGGTACTTTCAAAGGGGTTTGTGTTACCTTCTTCTTATCCTCTTCTCCTTTATATGTCACTACTATAGTTGATTTATTCCATGAATCACACTTTATATATATATATATATATATATATATATATATATATATATAGAGGCCGGTTATCATACAAACACTCTAATCGTACATTATGTGCGCTATAACAACAACCGTACGATCATCTCATTAAAAGCGCGTGTTTAAACAATTAAATTAATCAAATTAAAATTAATAAAAGAAACCGCCAAGGTTAGAATCATCCATAGCGAGAACAAAAACCCTGATTATCAGCACACAAAAACTCAAAATCATACTGTAAAACCCAAAAAATCAAAAGCATTCTCCTTCTCCAAAACATTACCTGCAACTCATTGCGATTTCAACTACGATTCACTGCTACTCTCCATTGCGATTTCAACTACGATTCCATGAATATTGAGAAAAGAAGCAAAGCAAACAACGACAGACCACAAGCGAAGAATATGAATCCAGGTATCTATTTACATTTGCGATTTAAAGTGTAATATACAGGGGCTTTAAAATCAAATGCGATTTTGTTTGTTTATTAACGTTTTAACTGAAACATATAGTTTTATAACATTATATATTGATAACAACTTCAATTTTGCTAGGGTTTATTGTAGGTATATTTATTTATTAGGTCTTGCATTTTTTATGCACTTGTCTTAATGATACTGATGGGTGTGCGATATCATATAGGATTTTGTTGTGGTTTTAATGACATTTGCGATTTCATATGATAAAAAGCTAGTATGTAGAAGTTTTTTTGTTTTAGGTTAAATTAGATTTGCGAATTGATATAAATGCAAATGCGATTTTATATGAGAAGTTAGTTGTGTTGTTTAGGTAATGCTTATGAAACAAATGCGAAATCATAACTCATAAATGCAAATTGATAAAATAACACATGCGAATTGATATCTAACACATGCGAATTGATGACTTGTTGTGCATGATTAACTGACAAATGCGATTTGTTAAGTGTTTTTAACTATAGCTTGCGATTTTGTAGAAATAGAATCTGATGAAGACTTTGAAAGACCAATATCAACTCTGATAAAAATTAAAAAGAATAGAAAGAGATTGGTGATTCAAGAAAGTTCAGAAGATGATGAATTTGTTAAGCCACCCCCCCCCCCCCCCCAAAAAAAAAAAACATGAGAAGAAAGAAGATAAGAGAAAATCAAAGATACTCACAAAAAAACATTCAAAAAAAGGGCAACAACCTAAAACATAACATAGAGAGTTTTTCAAATACAGCAATGAAGCAATAATGCTGAGATGCCAACCTAACTCATATATGGATACTGTTAGAAGATTTTCAAAAAAACAGATAGACGATGTTAGGGATATGGGGTTTGGAGCTATTCTTGATATCAACATCAACCATATTTCGACACGATTGGCATATTGCCTAGCAAGAAACTTTGATGAGAATTCCGATGAGCTAAACTTGGGAAAAAACAAAATAAAAATAACATCGGACACAGTTTTTGAGGTATTTGGAATACCAAGAGGGCCAACGAAGGTTGAGATAATAACCGATAAGAGAAAAGTAAAAAAGCAAGACAAAATTGAAAAAAGTCAAGAACCGGGAAATGCTGTGAGGGATACATTCATCCACCAGTGGGAGGAAAACAGGAGAATTACCCATGGCTTAATTGCAGATACAATAGAAAATCAAAGAGACGGAGGGAGCCTGTTTAAATTAAACTTCCTAGTATACTGGATGACGTTCTTTGCGGAGATTACAAAGGCAACACTTGCAAATGATAGATGTTTGCTTGGTGTAGAAGATGTTGAGCAAATAAAGAATCTAGATTGGTGCTCATTTCTACTCGACACCTTGCGTCGTACACGAGCAGGCTGGAAGAACTACAAAATACCATTTGTGGGACCTGTTGCCTTTCTTACGGTATACATTACTACATTTAATAACACATTTAGAATACTAGTTTGTTTTGTTATATAATTAAATGATCTTGCGATTCATACAGCTTCTGTACACGCATGAGTACAACAAGAGGCTTAACCTGTTTGAGAAAGCTGTGGAAATACCGGTTATTCGTTATATCACATCTTCAGAGATTGATAAAGTCGAAGAACATATTTCGGATAACGGACCTCTATGGATATCGAGTGAGAGTGTAGAAGAAGAAGAAGAAAGTGAAGAAGAAAATGAAGAAAAGAATGAAGAAGAAGAGTGTCCTCCGGAGGATGATTATACACTACGACCACCGGTTGACACGACGATAAGCTACAAAAGAAGGACTGCGCGCGCAGTACAAAACGAAGAATCCGGGAAAGAGCCAAAAGATAAGGAGAACATTGATGAGTTCATGGATTTCAGTTTTGAAATCAATGAAATGTCTCAGATGAACATTGACTTTGAAGTTGGAACGCAGACGCAGAAAATGATGGATTATTGCAACACTCCTGCTCAACTTTCACCGTCGGTATTCTATGACACAGCCAACGAACAACAACTAGAGGCTTCGAGAGCAAACAAAAAGATAAGTGTATAAAAATGTTAATTTAACTTATTTAACTTTATCAATTATATTTAACTTCTATACTGATATTACAGAATCTGTTGAAAAAGATGAAAGCAAATGTCAAAAAATACCTTAAAATGGTTCGAGATGTTCAAGAGATGAACAACTTAGTGTCAGAGGCAAAAACTAAGTGTTTTTGGGATGTTGAGGTTATGAATGCTTGTAAGGAGTGGGATCAAACGCTTCAGAATAATCCCATCTGTCTGCCACCTGAACCGGTTCAAGAGCATGAACCTGCAGCCTCTCTTGTTCATCAAGACCCTGAAAACCCAGCTTCTGAGGTTCATCATGAAGTTGCTACAAACAAAAAAGGTAAAGAGGATGAAGAAGCACAAAAAGTAATATCCAGTGTTTTGCTACAAATGGCATCAGAAGGTAACACATGCGAAATTAATATTAACACATGCGATATAATGTAAAAATTCACTAAAAATTATACATTTGCGAAACCTATGAAAAACACATGCGATACTATCAAAAACATTTTAGCTTTGATTTCGCACACGATGTCATGTATACACCTGCGATTTTGACTCTGCTGTATTAAATAAAATAATTTTAATCTATAGGTACACTGCAACCAGATGATAGAGGAGTCACAGACACCCTTATTGCAAAAATTCAAACAGTGGAACCGGGTGTATATGCTTACCAAACAACTGCCAATGGTAATAAAAACCCTTTACTTTATGACAAAAATTAAACATCATAAATTATTGTATATCTTAAATTACTCTGGCATGCAGAAACTGATGAAAATGAAAGTGTTGTCGAAGAGACAGTGAACTTGGCAGAATCTACACAAAAAGTCCAGGAAGAAGTGCCGGAAAAAGACCCCCAACAACTCGATACGGACGTTGAAATTGAAAAGGAAATGGAACCTGAATGCCCTCAGGTAACTGCTGAAGAATTGCATTCAGTTGAGTTGGTTTTGAGCATAGTACCAACATTGCAAGAAGATAAAGGAAAAAAACTAACTAGAGGGAGAAAAACCACAAAGCCAGAGCAAGTTCCAAAACAAGTTATACCAAAAGGGTTAAACGAACTACTTTATAAGACAATAGAACAAGCAAAAATAAGAGGTGAAAAAAGATGTGCAGATCTTGGAGACAAATTTTGTTCACCTTACTGCAATAGAGTGGTGAACATGCATGAAGCACTCTTGACCCAAGAATTAAGTGTGATCCGCTTCACATTTGCTACCTTTGCAGGCTTGCAGTAAGTAGAAAAACAAAATATCAACAAACAAAACATCTAATAAAAATATACACAAAACAAAAACTAATTATTTATTTTATGCCTGGCAGAGAAGAGTTTTACCGATCCAAAACTGAGGTTGCAACATTCAAAGCTGTGTTTGAAAGCTTCTTCAAGGGATAATACGTAGCATCGAACGGATTAGATGCATTTGTAGATATTCTAAAGCTTGAAGAGAAGAAAAGGGATAGAAAATCATCACCACACAGATTCTTCTTGTATTCCACAATGATGGTATGTTTTCATATACATTTTGTCATTTGAAATTTTAAAACATAAATGCATAATAAATGATTTCGCAAACTAGTTATATCTAAATCGCATGTATTATGGCAGAATTTTTGCTTTTGAAACATTTTCATACTGTTTGTAAAATATCGCATGTGTTGTATACACTATTCTCATGTGAAAAGATCAAATGTTTGTCTTTCTAAACATTTCTCATACTCTTGTGAATTTCGCATGTGGTATAAATACAATTCGCATGTGAATCCATTGTTTGCATAACTTTGATTCTAATTACATAACATACAGCCGAATATCTTTTACGACGAGGAGAAATACACAGACAACCAACGACTCAGAATATTTGCCTCGAATTTTGAAGACATGTTAAATAGATATGAGGTAAAAAAACTTGAATCGGTTGACCTGGTCTTTATTCCGGTACTTCAAGGTGACCACTTCTATGTCTTGTGCTTCAACTTGAAATCCGGCAAAATTGATCTGATTGACAATTCAGCAGCTGAACAAGAATTCAATGAAAGATACAAGGGGCTACCAGACACACTGGTATTACAAAACCCTATACTTATACATGTTATATTTTATGTAAAAGCTACTAACACAATGTTACAATGTTACAGAGAAGGGTATTGGTTTTATACCTAAAAGATGCTTTAAAACCAACACCGGCTATAGAACAACTTGCAACCTCAGTGATAGAAAGAAAGGAAATGGTTTGGAGGACGAAGAATAACGGCGTAGACTGTGGAGCGTTTACGATGCGTCACATGGAAACCTAGAAGGGAGACCAAAAACCATGGGTGACAGGATTTGTGAATGAAGATGAAGTAAACAACAGACAGAAAGCACAACTTCATCTCCTAAGGACAAGATATCTCAGCAAAATCATTCTATCAGAACACAACATGCATCGTCTAAAAATAATTAAAATGGCCAATGATTTCGACAAAAGGCCAGACAAAGAGAGGTATATGAAAGATCTGGATAAGATAATCCCAGAAAGGATGAAAACATATTTTGACAGGGACAATTAAAGTTCATTTGATGATGTACTTATGTTACATATTTCAAATGTTTCAACTGCTTTAGTTCTCTTATTAATTTCGAATATATATTGGTGTTTCTTAACTGGCAATTGTGTTCTTATTTCGCATGTGTTTTGTATGAAAATCGCATGTTTCAAATTTAATTATTAAAATTTGCGAAAAACAATTCCATTACATGACAAAACATGCTAATTTATTGGAACATACACCAAAAAAAAAACAGTTCATTCAAAAGATGAAAGAAACTCTATTTTCATCTTCATTGAGCATCTTAATACATCTATTGCACCAGCCAACTCTTTCAACTGTTTCTCATCCCTCTCACCCAAATCCACCATAAACATAACTGCAATTTCTTTAAGACTACTCACTTGCATCTGGGATAACAAGTTCAGAATTTCTTGTCTTCTCTTCATGTTTTCTGTTACACGAGAAATGTTGGCTTCCAACATCTCTTGACAAGTTTGATCCTCTTGAATCTGTTGCTGAATCCTTTCCCTCAAAACCTGCTTGATACTTGGTTCAGAAGAAGCAGAAGAGGATGTTGGTAGATCTGCCATTTTTTAATTGGATGTTTTCAATAGTAATGAAAACATAAAATATATAATAAAAAAATTATTGATATGAATTATTGAAATCAATTATTGAACTGAATTATTTGATTTCAATAATTGAAACACACTGTGCAAAAATAAAAATAATTACTCATAAAGATTGGGAAATCAAAAGCTACAATTGATAAAAATCTTTAAGGTTTGCGAAATATCGAATTAAACTTGCGAAATTATATATCAAACTTCATTGTGTGCGAAAAGACTATATTTAAACATGCGAATTTATGCAACAGATCCATTCCTTTACTAGTTGGATTATTTTAACACATCACATGCGATATATAAAAAGACACATGCGATATAGTAATACAACAATTAATTCCAAATAACACTTAACTTCTACCCATGATTATAAATCTAATAAAAAAAAAACCTTCAAATGAAAAAAAAACCCAAACTCACCTAAATGACGAATCAATCAGTTTCTGAAATGGCCGTTCTGTGTGGAATCAATCAAAACCCTACAATCGAATTCAATAACGAAGAATACTTAAATGGAACGGTTTGGAAACGAACTCCGTAATTGACGGGATTCAATGATTAGCAGTCGTAAATGTTAGATTAGAATGTCTGATATACCCTTATTTGTTAAAATTGAATCAGGACACGTGTATGGCTGCTGTTGTAGCGTACATAATGTACGATAGTGAGATTTGTACCATACTCTTTACCTATATATATATATAGGGTAAGGTTCATTTGAGAATAAAATTAAATTAAGAAGAAAAAGAACAAATGATACAAATGTAAAACATTAAATAGTTTTTCTCTCAACTCAATTATTATTATCTTTGACTAATTAATTAGTCATAAACACTATCATCCTCCACACTTAAATTTTTGCTTACACACATCAAAATTTATCCTACACCTTTTGAAATTTATCTTACACATATTGAAATTTATCCTACACAGCTCGTAATTCATCCTACATACCTCGTAATTTATGCTACACTTTAAATTATATAACTTTTTCTTTTTTTGAAAAAATATGTTTCTTTTGAAAAGAAGTTACAAATTTAATGTAGTTAGCTATTAAAATGAAAGACTACCAATTAATTATTCATCTAAGTTTACCAATATACACTTACACTAATATTAAATGCAAAAATTAAATGAAGTAAAATGAAGCATTCTTATTGGTATAAATTTCTTCATTTTTATTCTTACAAAAAAATTTCTTCTCATTTGAACTCTCAACTATATATATATATATATATATATATATATAGAAACGGGATCAGGAGCAAACAGTAGAAAGTGTGAGAACGGTAAGAACGCATCCTGGCCCAACACGTGTCCCGCGGCATAGAGAAGGGCGGATGGGTTTTTTTGTCTTTTCATTCTTCTTTTTATTTCCCAACGTGGTATAATGTTTTATGGCGTCTAAGTTTTTTTTTGGCGTTAATTGTATTTTTTATACTTTTTGGCGTTAAATTAATTTTTTTGTGTCACATATATAATTTTTTGGCGTTATAGCTTTTTCTGGTTAATTTTTTTGGCGTTATGGCGTTTTGTATAATAATTCACTACGAGTCACTATTATTTGCATAATTAAGATTACAATAAGACAAATTTTTTTTTGGCGTTTAGTGAATTTTTTGGCGTTTAATACCCTTTACAAGGTGTTTTGCCAGCAGCTGTTCTCCCAGTTTTTATACTTCTTGCGTTTTGGTGTTTGTAGTTTTTGGCGTTTTATATAATAATGTATTTTATTTATAGAGAATTAGATAACAAATCAACATATAACTTGATATGAAAACAATATAAAATGAAAACAAAAATAATAAAAAATGGTAATCTAATTTCTCTTCTGAATCTTCACTGTAACCAGCCTCTATCTTCTTGAATTTGTTTTGGCGTTTTGAACATTTTTTGAATAATTTACCTAGATGCCAACTTTCCTACATAAACTCCGTCTTTTTCAGAAGAAGCTGCTTAGTGGCATCATGTTTTTTGGTGTGATATTCTTGTTTGGTGGCATGTCATTGAAGATCAACTCTTGCTTGATGTTATTTGTAATAATGGAGTCCAAAATAGCATTTTACAGTTGTGTTGAACCCTTTCTTCCGTGTCTATAATCATCAAGAACAAAGCTCACATGATGGCATATCACTGTCATCAGTCTCTTTTTCTTGAATATTTGTCCATCTCATCCAGCAAAATATTATTGAGTTAACCTCCTCAGAAAAAGGATCCATTTCAGTGAAAGCTTTGACATCTGTGGCGTTTTAAAGGGAGTGGTTTCTAGAGGATATAGCGTTTTTGTGTTTTTCTGGGTGTGATTAATTTCATTATGTATAGACCCCTCTCTTATAGGAGTTTTTTGGCGCATAGTTTAGGCGGGACTTTTTATTGTAATAAATGATAGTAATAAAGTAACTGTCTTTTCAGTTACTGTTTTTTCTATTTACTGTGTTGATCAGCTTTTATCAGTTTTTTAGGTTATAGACGTCTCATCTTCTAGGTTTGGCGTTTTTTTAAATGGCTTTATGCAGACCAACATGACAAAATACAATAATGGAGTAAATAAAATATTAAGCGGGAAAAATATTTTTTTTATTTTTGGCGTTTTGTTTGGATTAACCATTTTTAGTATTATTTTGACGTTTTGCTAATAAAGATAGAAATATATCATTTAATTATCTTAAAAAAAATTACATAGAAGAAAAAAAAAGAGGAAAAAAAAATTAAAATCCTTCGTCAGAAAATACTTTATCTGAATAGTATCCATCACTTGTGTCAACTTCTTCCTTCTCGGAGTCTTCATCTTGATCTTCATCCATGTCATCACATTCACCTTCATCAGCTTCTTGTTCCTGAAGATTTTGAAGCCTCCACCTGAACATTTCTTGCATTAACTCCAATTTTGAGTCTATTTCTGTGTTGGTACAAGTGGCGTTATACAATTCTTCCATGAAACCCAGTTGCTGCTTTGTCATGATGTTCTCTAGCCAGTAGACTTCCTCCTCTCCGCTGTCGTATGAAACTGTCACCATGTCTGTTTCATCATTAAAACGCCATGATGTCATGACAGGGTCTGGCTTCACATCTCCTTTGATTGGTCCAAATTTGCTGGTTAATGCTTTCATAAGCATATGTGTTTCATGGCATTCGTTGTCTAGAGCGATGCCAATGGATAAGATTTGCCTCTGTATCTCTTCTTCCATTTTCAGAATTGCCATGACCGTCTTAACATACACCCTCATTCTGTTGTCAAAATGGAGGACGTATCGCCTGATTCCCAGAGTGTATCTCCACGAAACGATTGTTGCCATTTTTGGCGTTTTGTTTAAGTTGGTGTTTTTGGTTAAAGATTTTTTTTTGCAGAAAATGGATAGATTGAAGTGATTATGGAAGCTATGTTTTTACGTTTGTTTATATAATGATGTTTTTGGCGCGTAATTTAGGAGGGAATTTCTTGTAATAAATGTTAATAACTGAAATTCAGTTATTTGTGTTGTTTCATCTTCCTGTAATATTCAACGCGTTTTATTTTTAATTTTTGGCGTTTTGTTTTTAATGGCGTTTTATTTTTTGTATGGCGTTTTATCATTTTATGGCGTTTTAAATCTCAGCAGTAAAAGACCCTTTTACCCTTAATGAAGCGCGTCCCACATAATAATATTGATGTTATTTACGAAAACGCCACCGCGCAATCTAATCCATGGATTGTTTTGATCGGACGATCCATAAGCGTTCCCACCATATATATATATAAAAGCATATCCCAAGGACTTCTTAAGGTAATTTGTCATTCCCTTAAAACACCCTTAATGCATAATGTACAACCCTCTAAAGCACAATATTCATTACCTTTCAAACAATACCCTTCTTTTTTGGGCTGCCAGATCTCAATTAAATTTTGAATTCCCGCTCACTCACTTTACCACAGCATTCCTATCTATACTATCATCGAAACCTAAAAGCAGATCCAATCTTTCCATCTTCACATTCCTACTCTCATTTCTCACACCTCCGAGTTCTCTTTCATTGTGTGAGAAACCCTAAACTGCAAAATCGTGTCATTGTAGTATGAAAATTAGATGATAGATCTGGAAAAAATATGGGTTTGTAGAGGGAACAAACTCCCTTTGGATCCTGCTATTAATGTTATTGATTATATCTCATCTGAAAATCTTAAACCCGTTTCGGATCCGGATGTTAAGTTCAAGGTAAATATGCTTGTTTTTGTGGTTGTTTCAATACCCATTTGGGTTTTTATGTGTTTTGGTAGTTTCTATTATGAAATCGTAGTTTAAACCTTAAACCCTAAAAAAGCGTATGTGATTTTCAAGAGAGTAGATCTTTTTTTCAGGAACCCTGTTTTGGGAATTTTTGGAGTTGAAAACTTTTGTGTGATATTTTCATTACCCATTTGTGATTTTGTGTATTTTGATTATTATCTCATCTGAAATTGTAATCTAAACCCTAAACCCTAAAAATGTGTCTATGATTTTCAAGAAAGTAGATCTTTTTCAGGAACCCTAATTGGGGTTTTTTTGGAATTGATAACTTTCGAATGATTTCTTCATTACCCATTTGTGATTTTGTGTATTTTGGTTTTGTCATCTGAAAATCTTGGACCTTTTTTCTGATCTTGAAGTTAAGTTTGAGGTAACCATATGTGTTGGGAAGATTCAAAGAGTTATCAGTTGTGCATGTTTACACGGTGGATTTTGTGCTTTTATGCGTGGGAAGATTCAAAGATGTTCCAAGCATGCCCCAATTCCCGGCGAGGAAGGGTCCAGAAGTTTTTCGAGGACGGGCTATGCACTTTATGGAATACGCGGCCATGGATCACGACAAAGCTGAAGAGTTTGTGAAAGGAAAGAAGGTGGTCATTGTGGGGTTCGGGAAATCAGGACTTGACAATGCAAGGGAGTGCTCATACATCAATGGTTAGTTTAAGCTTGGTCATTATCATATTTTAAATATTGTCCCCTAGAGAAATTTAGCGTGTTGACAAAACGTCAATAACTATCATAATATTGAAACTTGATATGGAATAACAGTTAACAAAAGAAAACTCAAACATAATAATAATAATAATAATAATAATAATAATAATAATAATAGATTAATAATAATAATAATAATAGATTTGGTTGAAAGTTGTAAAGTTTTTATGCACGATATGTTTCAGGTCCAGAGCATCCATGTTCGATAGTGTATAGGCGCGCTCAGAAGCTATCAAGATGGTTTATAAGGGGAATTCCGTTGGGGGATATCATGTTCAGTCGAAGCACGATGCTTTCCTTTCATAAGCCAGTGGAAGGTTTTCTACTTAGTCTTCTAGCCATATTACTCTCACCTGTAGTAAGTTACTCAAAATTAAATTATGTTAATCACTATGATATTTATTAAAAAAAATGTTGACCAACAAGTGAATGAATCACAACATCGTTGGGGAATCATGACCCTCGTCGAAAGTTATGCTAAAATGACTCTTCCACTCTCCAAGTTTAACATTGTGCCACAACATAGCCTTGTGAAAGACATCACCTTGGGTTTGGTTTTGAATATGCTAGATGCCGACAATTTATTTGAGGAAGGGAAGCATCAAGTTGAAGAAATCTCAAAGTTTTGAGTTTTATGAGAAAGGGATTTTCATCAGTGACGACAACATACACATAGAAGCGGACATGGTTATTTTTGTAGACAAACTCGCGCATATGTTTGAATCAAAAACATTTCGTCACTACATTGCTGACTCACCTCGCGTCCCTCTTTACAGGTAATTTAATTAGTAGTACATGTTTTCGCTTTTGAATATCTATAAAAAATAATAATTATTATCTATAGGGAATCCATTCATACAAGGAATTGGATTTTCTGATGGTCTTTCAAGCCTTTACATCTCTGAAATGAACAGTCGATGAGTGACGGCACTTCTAGAAGGCGCAGTTAAGTTTTTACATTGTCCAGTTACATGGAGACCAATGAAGGGTTTATTTTGATTTTTCTAAAGTTGCAGATGTGTTGGATCCAATTATTGCTCTAGTGTTCTCATGGCAAAAGATGGAATTGAATTGTGGCCTACTTTACTTGATGAAGTTCATTCACGATTTGACATTTATGTTGGCCAGGTATCAGCCACTTTTAATGACATATGTATTAATCAATTGTTTGAATGCCCTTTCAAATTACTTCATTATATAAGGATTGATGTTTGTTAATTTTTTTATTTACTTTGTATGTCTTGTTGGTTGGTATTTGTGTTTTGATCAGTAACCTCTTAAACTTTTGGGTACTCTCACAGTTAGGGTTCCCATTATACTCGGTTCTTCGGCCAGGTTGTTATGAAGATACCAATGGTTGTAGTGGCAGGACAATAAATTATATGGTGACACCTGTATAGACAACATGCAGATGTATGTTTATAACTTGTGATGTAATTAAGAAAAAGTTTTAGAATATCCAAAGTTTTTTAACATATCAACTTTTTTTAACATAGTTTGGAGGAGTTCATTCGCACTTCCAGCATTGGTGTTAAAAGCCAAGTACATTGATCTTAGATTAATCCCCGCACTTTCTGAAATTAAGAAAGCTGGCTCACAAATTGAAATTGGAGCGACGTTAAAAGTATATCACCAAAAAATCGATAAACTAACAGAAAAACGAGTGACAACATATCACGAATAAGAAAACTAACTTAAGTACTATACAATATATCACGAGACGACTGATAAACTAATAGTAAACGGGTATCCTATTGTAAATTGCCACTCCCGCTGCATCGCGCGAGTAATCTGGGACGCCTTTGAATGCATGTGACCCATTAGATGTGTTTTCCCTTAGCTAATTTAGTAGCCCGTTTGAAATAAGAAAAGAAGCGAGCCAATATATGTTTGTGTTCCATTCTTTTTATTTTTCTTATAACCGAGGATTATTTCTTTTTCTTTTTCTTCTCAGTGGCATTTAAGCCTTACATGAAATTATTCAAGGATCCATTTGATGGATATTTAAAATCTTTACATATATTTCATTTCATTGTATTTACCAAAATGGATAAAAAATCATGATCCGTTCACAAAGAAAGTTGTTGATTTGGATTAAAAAAATTCGTTTCTATTTCTAACCCAAATTATACAATTAGTCAATTTTGGTCTACTGTATGCATCACGTTTTGTTTTCGAAATTTCATCTAAATCTGAAGATCCGGGCCGGGTAACAAAAGATCTAAAGGTGAAAAAAATAAGAAACCATAGGGACTATCTGGGACGACCCTTCTACTGTATGCATAGTTAGGTCCATGTTAAATGACTAATTTGCCCTTAATGATATAACAAATCAAATAAAATAATCATTAAATATATGTGTGTGTGTGTGGGGGGGGGGGGGGGTCACTTATAAAAAAAATATAATAACCCCCCCCCCACCCAACCTTTCTTCTTCTCCCACAAATTAGCAGACCAACAGCAACACCCTCCCAACACTTCTTCTTTGCAACAATCAGTGCTAACATAACATGAATAAGAAAACTAACTTAAGTACTATACAATATATCACGAGACGACTGATAAACTAACGGTAAACGAGTATCCTATTGTAAATCGCCACTCCCGCCGCATCACGCGGGTAAATAGCTAGTGTGTGTGTATATATAATCCTGATACCATACTTTACAAGTCGAGAAAATGTTTTTGGAGTCAGGCGTCTAGGATCCGGAGAAACCTAACTATCTTTTAGGACATCCCACCCTCCACAAACCAACCAATAGCTTTTGCTATGGTGGGATTTTAGGTACGTTTATTTAAACTGCCCAAGTTTTCAAACCAAAAACTAATCATATTAAAGGATCTTGATATTTCACCTTTATTTTTGAATTCTGAACATGGATGTCCCTTTAAACAACCCACATAATTCCCGTTGAAACCTAACATACACACACACACAAAAAGAAGTGGTTGTGCCAAACAATCAAGAAATCTAATAGCATGACTAATGACACGAATTAAAGAAATATTTAACAAAACAAAGCAAAAGAACAATTGTATCTTTAGGAAATAGCCATTAAGCACACAAATCAAATTGTGTCACATCATAAACAAATTCATCATCATCATCATCATAATCATGATACTCAGTAAATCTCACCAATAGCAAAACAAAGATAGGGTCTGAGGAGGGTAAAGATGTAGACAGCCTTATCTCTACCCTGTAGAAAAAGAGATGCTGCAAGTGAGACCCCCGGCTCGATATCATAAACAAATTAATTGTACATATGTTTGTAGACCTAGTTCTACGAAAGAGGATAGGTTGTGAGAATACAAAAGGTTATTCACTAAATCAAATATCAATCTACTCTAGAATCGATATCAAATTATCAAATTTCCCTGCACCTGATTCCCAAAGCACACAAATAGAAAAGACATCTAGGGTTGGTCAAATCTGTATCGAAGCATAAAGCAAAGTCCAAAGGATACATATGCAAATATGTTATACCACAATAAGTGACTAAAAAGTTAATCACAAAGTGTTTTATTAGGTTATAGTTATTGAGTATTGGTAGGGCTGTTCATAAAGCTCGCGACTCGTAGCTCGACTCGTAGCTCGACTCGTAGCTCGCTCGAAAGAAGCTCGAGAAAAACTAGCTAAAAAAACTCAATTTGAGATGACGTGAACCAAGCTGGCTCATTTTGTAACCAAGCCCAGCTCGAGCTAAGCTCGGCTCGGCCCATGGCTCGGCTCGTTGGCTCGTTCTTAGGCTCGTTTAACACCAACGTAAAGCTCAAGCCAAGTTTAACCGCCTGAATTAATTTCGAGCTTGAGCTCGATCCCACCCTGGCTCGACTCGGCTCGGCTCGTTTACAGCCCTAAGTATTGGTAACTATTACTCTTTTATTCTCGTATATGTGACACATCTGTTCATTACTTGTTAAAATATAATATATCCTTTCCAATTCAATTCTCTCATTGTTGTTTCCTTTTTTGTTGTGTTTGTTATGAGGTTCGTTTGGGCTTTTATAAAGAATGGGCTGCTGCTAAAAGGATGGGCCACTTGTTTCTCCTAGGCTAATGCAGGTCGCTGTCTTGGGCTCATTTTAGGGCTCTCTCGCCCTTTTTTATCTCAGCCGCTTCTCAACTATTTTCAATTTATCATTTTATAAAAGATAGTTGCAGCGTCTCTCTTCTGGTGCTCTCTAGAACATTCACTCAAAAGCTGTTGCTTTCTCCCTCTGTTCGAGTGTATCCTGCTTTGCTGCTGATCAACTTACTGTGCAGAACCCTTCGGTTGAAGATCTGTTCCAGTTTGCTGTTTGTAAACGGTGATTACACCGTGTTTGATACCTGTTTTGGTTAAACCTTTGTACATCTTGTTCTGTTTATAAAAGGAAATCACATTTTCACATGGTATCAGAGCCATAATCGGCTCTCTAGTACCTGTTTCCTTCCGTTGTTGCTTCATATTGAAAGAACAGATCCGTTTAGGGATGTGGTTAAAGATCTAAGGGATCTTGGTGGTACAAGTGAATCTGCCGATTCCTGATCATCCGCTTGAAGATATCTCTGATTGAAGGCTGCAACCCTAAATCTAGGGTTTGAGTGCACTTGTGGTTGGGGGCTTTTCTGGTCTCTGTTGATTGCTGCTTGGGTTCATGACCGACTGTATGACTGAAATCCTACCTAGGTTTTCTTTTTCGTGCCTATTGAAGGGGTTCTTGTTAGTCTATGTTACAGAGCAAACCAACAGACCTCTCACTGGTCTTCTTTGCTTATAATCAGACCTGTAACCCTAAGTGAAGGTTACAAGTGTGATTACCAGAGTTAAATGCACCCACTGTGAGATTGTTCTATCTCTGTTCTTTATTTCTGAAACTTTGTTTACTTCCTACATCACTAAGTCAGTGTGTCTAGGCATTTTGATGCCGGGTTTAGCAAGACCGGTTTGATTTTGGGATACAGAGAGGGTCCACTCTGTTGCATTTGTTTAGTTTGTGTGTCAAAGCTGAATGAATATCGTCTGCGGAGGCACCTTGAGTGATGAACCTCTGATCGGACCTCTGTTCAGGCTTCGCTGTCCTTTGTGTTTTTTATTTGTTATGTCTCTGTCGTTATCTGTTTCTTGCTGTTTGAGTATTACTTGTAACTGCTTTCTGTTCTTGCTTGTCTGTCTATGTTTTTTTTTTTGGTAACTGTTTAGTCTGTGTTATCAACCATGTCTGGTGATTCCGTTATTACTACTGATGTTATAACATCCCCTAGTGCTACCCTAGTTAGCAAACTAGATGCTGGTGATCCGATGTTCCTACACCCTAGTGACTCTGCCAATTTATCTATAGTCACTGTAAAACTCAAAGGGTTAGAAAACTATAGGATCTGGTCCACTGCCATGTATCTTGCCTTACAGGTGAAAAATAAGATAGGATTTGTTGAAGGTTCTTGTCTTAGGTCTAAACTGATGAGGTCTTGGGTAGACAATGGGATAGATGCAACTCTATTGTTCTTACATGGATTCTTAACTCTGTGTTTGAGGAATTATATCTTGGTCTGGTTTACTCTAAAATTGCTTTCGATGTATGGAAAGACCTAAAAGAAACTTATGATAAGATAGATGGTTCTGTTGTGTTTAATCTATATCAAAAATTCAACTCTTTTAGTCAAAATGGTATGCCTGTCTCAGAATATTATCATAAGTTGACTGTATGTGGAAACATTTAGATAAATTACTTGCCTTACCTGCCTATTCTTGTGATGCATCTAAACAGTTTAATGACTTTAATCATCTAATAAAGCTAATGCAATTCTTGATGGGTATCGATAGTTTATACCAGTCTGTGAGAACAAATTTATTAACTCGAGAAGCTCTTCCCTCTGTGAAGGATGCCTATGAAGTCATCTCTAGAGAAGAGTCTCATTTACACTCAAAAAAAAATTTCGATTTAAAGAAAAAAAGTGTAAAAAATCTTAATCCTAATCTCAAATGTTCTCATTGTAATAAAACTGTTCATACCATTGATCAATGTTTTGAACTTGTTGGCTATCCTTCTTGGATGAAATCAAAAATTGGTGGGAACAAGGGTAGCAGGGTTAGTAATAATGTCACTACTGATTCCTCTTCTGTTGTGAGTTCGTTAACAAACGATCAGGTAGCTCCGTTGCTTAGTCTCTTGAATGATAAACCTAAGGGTGACGCGCAGAGTAGTAACTTTGTTGGTATGTGTGCAAATTCTATATGTCTAAATAGTTTTGTCAATATTTCATCCAAACCTACTTGTGAAGTTAAACCTGTCTATTGTTTTTCAAACTTTGTTGACAATGGGAAAAAGGTAGGATGGATAATTGACTCTGGTGCTAACCAGCATATGGTAATGACTGATGACTGTCTTATTAATCAAAAAGATCTCACCGAATTCAACATCAAAGTTAAACACCCTAATGGCACAAGTGATTTGGTAACTAAAATCAGTGATATTAAATTAAGTGACAAAGTCATCCTTTATGATATGTTTGTGTACCTAATTACTATGCTAACTTAATCTCTGTTCATAAACTTGCTAGAGATTATAAGCTTACTGTTTCTTTTGATGAACATAATTGTTATATTCATGATTCTCATCTAAAGAAAGTCCTGGTGATTGATAATCAGTTTGATGGTCTATACTTCTGTGGTAGTTCTTCTGTTTCAAATAAGGTGTGTAATGCTAGTTGTGATGTTAATCTTTGGCATGCTAGGTTAGGACATCCTGCTCAACCTGTTCTGCATGTTTTAAGGAATAAATAAAATATTAAAACTAGCTCTAAGTTAGAACCTTGTGAAACTTGCCATAGGGCTAAACAATATAGGGAACCGTTTCCCTTAAGTGACCATAAATCTAAATTGTTAGGTGACCTTGTTCACCTTGATGTTTGGGGTCCCTATAGGGTTCCAAGTAGGGATGGGTTTAGACACTTCCTTACTATTGTGGACGACTTTACTAGAGTTGTGTGGGTATATCTCATGAAGTCAAAGGATGAAGTTTTTTACTATATTAAAGGCTTTTATAATATGCTCAAAACTCAGTTTAGTAAAACAATTAAAATATTCAAGAGTGACAACAGTATTGAATTCATTAATAAACAAATGAATAATTTTTGCTATGAAAATGGTATCTTACATCAAACTTCATGGTTTCATACCCCACAACAAAATAGGGTAGTTGAAAGAAAACACAGACATCTATTAAACGTAGCTAGAACTTTACTTTTTCAAGGGGGTTTTCCTCTTAAATTCTGGTCTGAATGTGTTCTAACTCCAGCTTATCTAATTAACAGGACAGATGTGTGCAAAATGTAACATATAAATTACATCAAATGGGTCATAAAGCTAACCATTTTTAGTACTAATGTTGGAAAAAGCGTGTTTCTTTCTTCCTTTTGAATTTACAGGACCAAATGAGCTTAAACGAACAAAAGGAGCAAATAAGCAACCAAAACCAACATAAATACAAAGAAAAGGAATAAACGTGACATGTCCGACCCCTCGGCAGCATCCCCAAAGCAAAAAACAAGGCAACAGAAGCCTGACCACAGGGTCGTGCCCAGCTGGGCATGGGGCGTGGTCAGGGCCCTGCAAAAAAGACAAACTTGTAGAAGCATCCACGCCCACCACGGGGGCTTGCCCAGCTCAGCACGGGGCGTGGTCAACGCAAAGATACGCAGAATCTTGCCAAATCTTGATAGTACAGATACGAAGTTTACCACGGGGCCGTGCCCCGGAGACACGGGGACGTGTGGGGCCCTCCGCTGACACTTTCAATTAATGAAGGAAGAGAAAAGGCTGGCCACGGGGGCGTGCCCGCTGGACACGGGGCCGTGGCCAGAGTTCTGTGCAGGCTATAAATAGGGGTGCTTGGTTCACTTCAAAGGCATCCCTTGGCAAACCACTACTCTCCCACTTTGCCACCACTCCACCACCACTGCTACAACACCAACACCCACCACCATCATCCATCATCTATCTTTAGAGTGTGTAGTAGTCTCGGGATCTAAGATTGATTGTAAGGGTTCTTTCCAATCAAAGGCCATGTTTGGTTAAGCCTCTTACATCACTTGGTTTTATGTATTACTTTTGATTTTAAATCTTTCGACACTTTTTATTTGGGTTTGTATTAATGACTTTAATAAGTAGTTTCTTATGTTGAAGATGAATTTTTCTTATCATTTTTTTGTGGTGTCTTGAAGTTATTTTACTGTCTATATAACGTAAAAGATTGCATCATTTATGTCTTTACGGCTATATAAAGGCATGTTGACTACCTGGTCGGGGGTTAGGGGAATGGTTTGGTAAGGTTCTTGCCTTGTTCAGTGTATAGATCCTACAAGGACCTGGTTCAAGCTTACTAGGACCTCCTTCAATACCCACTAGTATTGGATGGCGGGGGTGCGAATAGCTTGAACCCCTCATATGTAAATTACTATTAGAGTTAACTGCCATTTTCGTCCCTGTGGTTTGGTCACTTTGGCCATTTCAGTCCATTTTTCAAAAATGCGCCATTTTCGTCCCCCACGTTCTTGGAAAGGTGCCATTTCAGTCCAAAAATCATAACCCAGTTAAGTCAGTTTGTAAATAAGGACTGATTGTGTAAATTTGTAACATAAAGGACTGATTGTGTAAATTTGAAAAATGGACTGAAATGGCAGTTAACACCACCACCACTAGCCCTGCCACCACCACCACTCCGCTGCCACCACCACCGCCACCACCGCCACCACAGCCACCACCGCCACCACAGCCACTGCCGCCACCACCACCACCGCCGCCGCCGCCGCCGGAACCACCACCATCACCACCGCCACCACCGATGAACTCCGAACTCCGGCGTCTTCTCCAGTCGTCTTCTCCGATGAACTCCGAACTCCGGGGACGTCTTCGTCTTCTCCGGGGACGTCTTCGTCTTCTCCGGGAACTGATTTGTCCATTGCGGGTTACGGGGACGTCTTCGTCTTCTCTGGTCGTCTTCTCCGATGAACTCCGAACTCCGGCGAATTGCAGAAATGAGCAGGGGTGGAACTAGATGTTTGTGCTGCCAAATCTCTTTCAAGTTTAACAATTTCATCCTTGAGTAGATTTTCCTATAATGTACAAAAGAATATGCAATAAGTATGTAATATATAACATTTCCATAAAGCATATGCAATATAATGATTACCTGCTTCTCATTTGAGGACAGAACTTTGTCATACTTATCAATATTTCTTTGAAGTCATTCATCGCGTGCAGCTTTAGAACGGAACTGGGTCGCACGCCCTTGTTTCTGATAGAGTATGCTAAGCTGCTTTTCCCGTAACATAATTCTATCATAGTCGCATTTCAAAACGTCAAGTAAGAATTAAAGTAGAGACTAAAAAGAAGTTCCGTTCTAAAGCTGCACTTCTATAATCCATTCATCGCTGATAGAGTATGTTTGTGGGGATCTGCGGAACTTCTATAATCCATCGGAGAAGACGACCGGAGAAGACGAAGACGTCCCCGTAACCCGCAATGGACAAATCAGTTCCCGGAGAAGACGAAGACGTCCCCGGAGAAGACGAAGACGTCCCCGGAGTTCGGAGTTCATCGGAGAAGACGACCGGAGAAGACGCCGGAGTTTGGAGTTCATCGGTGGTGGCGGTGGTGATGGTGGTGGTTCCGGCGGCGGCGGTGGTGGTGGTGGTGGCAGTGGCTGTGGTGGCGGTGGTGGCTGTGGTGGCGGTGGTGGTGGCAGCGGAGTGGTGGTGGTGGCAGGGCAAGTGGTGGTGGTGTTAACTGCCATTTCAGTCCATTTTTCAAATTTACATAATCAGTCCTTTATGTTACAAATTTACACAATCAGTCCTTATTTACAAACTGACTTAACTGGGTTATGATTTTTGGACTGAAATGGCACCTTTCCAGAACGTGGGGGACGAAAATGGCGCATTTTTTAAAAATGGACTGAAATGGCCAAAGTGACCAAACCACAGGGACGAAAATGGCAGTTAACTCTTACTATTAATACTTTAAACCGGCTTCTTGGGATTGTATCCTTGCTGAATCAAACCACTTAACTGAGGGTAACGTGACCTTCAAAAGAGGGGCCTACTACTTTTTGCATTAATAACTTACTTAATTGTCTTTCAATATTCCGACCCTTTGGGATTGTATCCTTGCTGACTCAAACCACTGGGTTGAGGGTAACGTCACATTCAAAAGAGGGGCCTACTACTATAACTAAGACAATCTCTTAAAAAGTTCGAAAGTGCGAAAATCATCAAAGGATACATTAAAGGCGAGTCGGATCCATGTGATTCTGTCTTGTCTATCTGTTTATTTTATTTATATTTTCATTTTTTAGTTTTTATTTTTATGTTTCAAAACTTTTCTCAAAAAAAATTTAGATTGATTAGACGTTGAGGATAAACCGGTACTAAAAGCTCTTGTGTCCTTGGACGACCTCGGTATCTTACCAACGCTATACTACGCTCACGATGGGTGCACTTGCCCTAGTGTGTGTTTAGTGTTAGTAGAATATCGTGTTTTATAAAT
The DNA here is from genome assembly GCA_030545235.1 of Helianthus tuberosus. Lineage (NCBI taxonomy): Eukaryota > Viridiplantae > Streptophyta > Magnoliopsida > Asterales > Asteraceae > Helianthus > Helianthus tuberosus. The sequence continues at coordinate 139,359,862 of CM060411.1, read as the reverse complement.
TTAAAACTTGACTAATGCGTAAAATGGGCTTAAAATATCAATAAAAACATATTACACTGAACGCACACCAGGACCCCTTCATCTATTTTAAATGGGAAGTCTCCGTATGATCTAGTGTTTGGTTTTGCCCCTGTTTTAAGTCAACTTAGGGTGGTAGGGTATCTTTGTTTCAGCACAGTGTTAAATAATTCTGATAAATTTGACATACATGCTGAAAAATGTGTCATGATTGGATATTCAAATGAAAAAAAGGGGTATAAACTTTGGAGTCTTGATCAAAAATTGATGCTTTATTCTAGGGATGTTAGGTTTTATGAACCCGTTTTTCTTTTTAAAGAAAAGAAAATGGTTGTTGATCTTGGTACTTTTTCTGAGGTTAATACCCTAAATTTCTTTGATTTATCTGATTTAAACTATACCCAAAGCCCTAGCGTTGACCCAACTCCCAATGATGAGAATGTTCAAACAAGCACTTCATCAGGTTATGAGTCTGAGCAGTCTGGAACCGATTCAGGTGTTACTTTAGGAGTGGCTAATAATCAGCAACCTAGTAACGAAGAATCAGGACTAGACAGGGCTGAGCATGAAACTGAATATGAAGACAACAACAATTATGAGGGAGGAATTGAGGATCAACCAAGCACTACTCTTAGGAGATCTTCTAGAAACATCAAATTTCTGTTTAAACTTGATGATTTTGTGGTAGATGGGAAGGTTAATATGGTCTAGAAAGGTACCTAAATTATGCTAACTTATCCCCTGAAGGTCTGTGCTTTGCTTATGTCCTTAACAAAAGCTGTGAACCTAAAAACTATTTTAAAGCAAAAAGTGACAGTAATTGGGTTGATGCTATGAACTTAGAGATAGAAGCATTACATAAAAATGACACTTGGAAAATTGTTGATTTACCACCTAATAACAAAGCTATTGGATTTAAGTAGGTTTATAAGATAAAATATAAATCTAATGGTGAAATAGAGAGATATAAGGCTAGACTTGTTGCTAAAGGGTTTAGCCAAAAGGAAGGCATTGACTTCTTTGATACTTTTTCACCAATTGTAAAAATGGTCACTATTAGATGTGTTTTGTCCATGGCTGTCCATTTTAACTGAGAAATATTCCAACTTGACATTAATAATGCCTTCCTTTATGGTGAACTCAATGAAGAAGTTTATATGTGTTTGTCTGATGGTTATGATCAATCTGTCGGGACTAAAATTTGTAGATTAAAAAAAGCCCTTTATGGCTTAAAACAAGCTCCTAGGATGTGGAACGAAAAACTCATTAATCTAGGTTTTGAACAAAGTGTGATCATTCCATGTTTACTATGACCAAAGACCCTAGTTTTATTATTCTTCTTGTCTATGTGGATGATATTATTATAACTGGTAGTTGTCCAAAACAAGTTAAAAAACTAAATTTTACTCAAGTCAAAATTTTCAATAAAAGACTTGGGAAATTTACAATATTTTTTGGGTCTTGAAGTTGTTAAAAATACTATTGGCTTATGTTTAACTCAAAGAAAATATTGCTTGGACTTGCTTGCTGAATTTGGTATGACTGGTTGTAAACCAGTTAGTTACCCCATTGAACCCAATCATGTTTTGACCCATTTATGTGAAAAAGATAATCAACCTTTAACGAACATAACTATTTATCAAAAACTTGTTGGAAAATTAATTTATCTTTCCAACACTAGACCAGATATTGCATATTCTGTGCATGATCTTAGTCAGTTTATGCATTCACCCACTCAAGCTCACTTTAAAATTGCGTTAAGGCTGTTAAGATACTTCAAGGGTGCTCCTGGCAAAGGAATTCTATTTGCAAGGGAGGACTCTTTGGGTATGAAGGTCTTCTCTGACTCAGATTGGGCTAAATGTTTAGGGTCTCGAAAGTCTATTACTGGGTTTTGTGTTTTTCTAGGAAATAATCTTGTCTCATGGAAAAGTAAAAAGCAGTCCACCGTTTCACGATCTTCTGCTGAAGCAGAATATCGGTCGATGTGTGCTGCGACATGTGAAGTTATGTGGATTTCCAACCTGTTAAAGGAATTAAAGGTCGACGTCAATCTGTCCATTCAATTATTTTGTGATAACACGCCTGCTATATCTATAGCAGCCAATCCCGTAGTTCATGAACGCACAAAACACTTTGAAGTAGATCTTTATTTCTTAAGGGAAAAATATCTAAAGGGGCTATTCAAACTATGGGTATCAAATCGGAGGATCAAGCTGCCGACATTCTCACAAAAGATCTGTCTACAGGTCCGCATGAAAAGGTTTGTTCTCTCCTTAACATGTTTGATTGTTTCAAGTATTGAATTCAGGGGGGGTGTTAAAATATAATATATCCTTTCCAATTCAATTCAATTCTCTTATTTTTGTTTCCTTTTTTGTTGTGTTTGTTATGAGGTTCGTTTGGGCTTTTATAAAGAATGGGTTGCTGCTAAAAGGATGGGCGGCTTGTTTCTCCTAGGCTGCTGGTGGTCACTGTCTTGGGCTCGTTTTAGGGTTGCAGCGTCTCTCTTCTGGTGCTCTCTAGAACATTCACACAAAAGCTGTTGCTTTCTCCCTCTGTTTGAGTGCATCCTGCTTTGCTGCTGATCAACGTACTATGCAGAACCCTTCGGTTGAAGATCTGTTCCAATTTGCTGTTTGTAAACGATGATTACACCGTGTTTGATACCTGTTTTGGTTAAACCTTTGTACATCTTCTTATGTTTATAAAAGGATATCACATTTTCACATTACTCATCAGTGTATGATGTGCTATAGATGATATGTATTTTATACATTAATTTGTCCACATTTTGATAGTATTTTATTGTAAATTTATTAGGTTTTGTACTTACTCATTTCATAAGTGAATGCACAGGTCTTCTTGGTCATTTTATAAAGATTTGATGGAGAACATGTAGATTATGAAGAGTGGAGACATGGTTGATGAAGTTATGAGATTGTAGATTTGATGAAGAAAAAGTAGATTATGAAGAATGGAGACATGGTTGCTGAAGTCATGAGGTTGAAGATAGCCATGATACGGTTGTGTGGTTGCATAAGAGTCGTACACCATAAAATCAGGAATCACAACCGACAATAAAGTCCTGATTTGGCTGTATGATTGCATACGCGTTGTATGCCGCAAGTTGAAAAACACTAAATTTTTCCTATTTAAAGAGCTTGACGACCACATTCCAGAGTGTCGACATTTTTACCCTCCAACAAAGAGTCTACAATTTTACCCTCTAACCAACTGTTAGAATGTATTAGAAGAGAAAAGTAAGGAGCTTGAGGTGTAGAACATAGCATTCGGTTAAAAACCGTTTTCTGAAGTGGAGATTGGAATATTAAAGCCATTAAACGGATTTTAGTTTTCTGATTTCATTATGTTCATGTCTATCTCTCTGATTGCTTCCATTCTAAAGATTATGATCGGCAAAACTAATTTGAGTCATCCAGGTTTAGATGAATTTAGACTTCGCGTGACTTGAATGTATAATTTCACTTTGAACCTTTGTTGACGTTAGTAAGGTTTTGATATTTACTCTTACCACGTGTGTGGGTGTTTATTCATATTGATTTTATCTATGATTTATGTGGTTGTGTCGATTCTAGAGTATAGGCATGTGCTTTAGGATTACCGTAATCTATGTCTAGATTCTCTTCTTCAGTTTATTATCTAGGCTTGACATCTCTAGCGAGTGCATAATGGATTCTGGGGTATTGTTGTGGAACAAGTGTGCTACCCTAGGAGTAAACTTGAAAAAAAGGTATAAGAGTTTGCTAGGGTTTTCCTATACATTGTTGGGTTGATTGTAAAAGCCTATAGCGAGTAATTAATGCAACTTCTTAGCATGTTTAGGAAGTTCTAAGATATAAGTAGGTGATACCCAATCTTGCCTTCTCAATGAAGGATGTTAGTGTGAGCCAATAACATCAACATTCCCTCTATCAAAGGATTTAAAGCCCCTAGTGGGGTAGTAATCCACTCTAGCACTTCAACTTAGGGGGTTGTTAGTTCTTCATTGTAGTAGATCTTAGGGGTACCTCGCGTGAGGATTTTGGATCCTTCACTATTGAGTCATCTAGGTTACTCTAGTGTGATCCTAGCCTTATAAGCTACAACTTTTATGATGTAAATCATTCATTGGTTAAAAGGATTCAACACATAGGTTATACATTTTTTTACCATTTGATTAAATCTCATTTGGTTATTGGTTCTTTTGTTTTCCTTTGCTTCAATTAATCAAAGCATAATTTTTACTATTAGATTAAATAATGATAATGGTTCAGTATTAGGAGTTGCACATCGTATCTTAAGGATCGACATTTGGTTCTTACCTTTACTATTTCGTACACATCATGGTGTTACTCGTTCTACTTTGCATGTTATGGGGACTATTTGCATCATATATCTATGTCGCTTTTTTATATATGTTTTTGTATGTTGACATTTAGATGATTAGCTTACCTCTTATATGTTTTTGTATTTGTTATTTACTCTGATACACTAAGATTCCCATACATTTAGGAGTTTCACATGCACGTCATTGTATATATGATAGCGTGATACCATATGGTGTGGTGTGATTCAAACTAATTGGTTTTGGTTATGTAAAACATTTGACATACCAATCTTCACATATATTAAGAGTGGAAATGAGTTCATATGAAGAAAACGTGTTCCTAGAGATGAGTCTATTTGGACAAAAGAATTCTTAGTACGGTTTTTCATCTTTCTAAAGTAATATGAAGGTTTGTTCAAATATTTTTTTAATGGCTAAACTTGTACACTATAGGGATTAGACCCTTGACCTCTTACTACCCTAAACTTTATCTAACTCACCAAAACCATTGGAATATTCTCAAATAGGTATTAAGGTTTGTTAAATGGGTTTGCATTATCCAACTATTCCATTTTCTAAATAGTTTCGTTTAGCAAATCAAGGATGTCATGTTCATGAATTCTTAAATCATTTTTTATGTGTTAGTTTTCAGAATACTTCTATTGTTTTGATTTGCTGATGATTGGGACATGGATAACATGAAGAAAATCTTCTCGATTTTCTGCTTTTTAATCATAAGAAAAGAACAAGATGACCATGAAGAACACATTAGTTTACATAGAGGTAACTCATTGATGTACATGTAAGTAAAATGCATCTAGACTAAAATTAAAAGTTGTTTCTTCATGGTCATATCTAACTTCAATATGCCTTGTCCTTATATTATAAGATAAATTTAAAAACCTTCCAAGTTACCCACTCCATGGGATTCTTTATACTTTTCCTTATTCTTAAATTGTAAGGATTATATACATTGATTTCTTATATTTACCAAATCACTTTTCAACCTTTATAATTCATTTTGTGAGTCAAAGAACAGGAAAAAAATAAAAAAAATCCATAAAAAGAGTATTATTTAACTGAATAGAGATAAATATAAAGAATCGGATGTGAGTGGTTTTTGGAAAATCTTTAATTGATAAGGTAAACACGCTTTTTAATTAAGTTATAAGAAATTGGATAAGAACTTGGATGTGATTACTCTAATAAGAGCATTCACAATGGAGCCTTCATTTCTATGCAAGTGTAACCTTTATATTTGTGAAAGGGGTTGTAAATTGTTGTGAGTGAAGTAGAGAGAAAAAGGAGGAAAAGCTACTGTTCATCATCAGTAAATTTAGAGGAGATACTTTCACCACTATAATGTTTTAATATTTTTTGAAAGTGATTGTGATTAGAAGGAAAAGAAAAATGTAATAATAAAAGTATAAAAAATATTATTTAATTAAAAATAAGAGAGAAAAGGTAATATATTTTAGTGTAGTTATAGAGATGGAGTAAGAGATTTGATTGTGAATGCTCTAAGAATTTCAGTAGGTTTTACCATATAATTTCCAAATACTAATATATGTAATTAAAAAGATTAGTCCTGTAAATGAATCGAACGAACACGAACAGAGACATGTTCATGTTCGTTAGTTTAATTTTAACTGAACACGAATATAACCGAACATGCTTTTTTGTTCATATCTGTTTATTAAGAAAATGGTCATGTTTGTGTTTGTTTATTTTCGTTCTTTTAAAATCTAAATGAACAGTTCACGAACGTAAATGAACATAAACAAACATAATCTAACAACAATAAGCAACACAAATGAACATAATCAAACAAACATAAATGGACTTCATTGACTAAACCTAAACAAGCATATTTTTTTTTATATAAATTACTGATTAATTACAATAAATTCCATTTGAGACCCATTTTTATCAATATAAATAGTAGAAAGTTCTTTTTAGGTTTAATATTTATATAAATATATAACTACTTGTGTATTTAAATCAAAACAAACATAAACAAATGTAAATAAACGAACATAAATGAACAAACAAATAATGTATTAATGTTCGATCGTTGAATTAAATGAACAAAAAAAAGTATTCATGTTCGTTCATTTATTAAACAAACGAACTTCTTGCCGAACAAGTTTACGAACAATTCATGAACGTTTAGTTCATTTACAAGCCTAAAAAGATTATTTAAACATACACTTCAGACATCAACATAAAAAAGCTACATATATGTAAACAAAGCTACACATATCTATAAAATAAAAACTCAAAACTTATTGGGCCTTCGATCTAAAAGGGTAAAACAATAAAATCTAACAATTTATTGGACCCAAATACACACACATTATAAAAAATAAAACCTTAAAACTTATTGGGCCATCGATCTAAAAAAATATAACAATAAAACCTAACAACTTATTGGGCCCAAATAAAAATAATTGATCCGTGATCCATTAACTTAAATAATAATAATAATAATTAAGGAACATCATTAAACAAAGAAACAAGCACAACAACGACGCAGAACAATCATCAGCCACCACACGACGTCACTACCCCAGCATGCCCTCAGCCCACCATTGTCGACCACTAGTCACCACCACTTACCTTCGTCGACTACCACAACCACTCATATGTTTTTTTCCAAATTCCTTGATTCCTAAAATTCAATCTTAATTGATAAATTGTAAATTGTTAGAATTTGGTATTTTGTTAAGCCCGAGATTGGGTGCTTTCTTGGATGTTGAACCCTATATATATATATATATATATATATATATATATATATATATATATATATATATAGGGGATCGCTAGAATGAGAACCACCACGAGTTATGAGAACCACGAGAACCGCGCCCCGCGTGTGGCCGTCGGCGACGAAATTTTTTTACACCTAGATCCGTATATTTTAGTGGGGGGTTTAAATTTTCGGTTCAAACGGCGCGCCCGAGGGGGTAGTTTTTTACGCCCAAAGTTTGGGTTTTTTTAATTTTTTTAATTTTTCTTTTTTTTTTACCAAACTTTGGGCGTAAAAAACTACCCCCTCGGGCGCGCCGTTTGAACCGAAAATTTAAACCCCCCACTAAAATATACGGATCTAGGTGTAAAAAAAATTTCGTCGCCGACGGCCACCCGCGGGGCGCGGTTCTCGTGGTTCTCATAACTCGTGGTGGTTCTCATTCTAGCGGCTCCCTATATATATATATATATATATATATATATATATATATATATATATGTAAGCTTACTGAAGCTATATATGTATATATACTAGAACCACACATATAAACATATATTAGCAAAACATACTAGAGTTACATATCTTTTTAACATACATGAGCTACATTCATATTGTATTCTTCAATTTCCTTTACAACAATTCCTAAGGACATATGACTACAAGAAAATATACCTTTGGGACTACTTTTTTTAGGCTCTTATGGTCCCTATAGGTCTCAACAGCTTATAGGGACAACATGTTGTCTTCACAAGTTTCGTCTCCAGAAGCTTGTCCCCATCGGTCTCTTTGGTCGTCTTTATGGGTGTTGTCCATATAAATTAACTTTTAGGGACAACTTCTCGTTACAACACAAAAGACTTATAATAAAAAAATATTTTAGTCTGTAGGGACAACATGTTGTACCTATAGATTTTAAATTTATTTTTTGGATATATGTTTATTGGCAAGACATGTTGTCCTTAAATACTTGAAATAGAAAAAAAAATGCAAAATTTTGGAAATCTTGTAGGGACGAAATCTTGTGATGGTCTTTGGTGGTAGATTTGTTTAGTCTGGCAACAAAACGGTGGTCAAATGGGTCAACGGGTAGTCAATAGCTCAAAGGTAGTCATCGACAGTCAAACTAAGAAATCAGGAAAATGTTGACTCCATCATCATTTGAGAAGATCCAGAGCTTATGTGGAGAAAGAAGCGTTTTCAAAAGATACATAATCATACACACATATACACCCACATACACACACATACACATATACAAGTAAGAACGTTTTATTTTTATTTTTATTATTTATCACCGAAAAATAGAGAAAAACCAATAAAAATTAATATTTATTATATAGCCTCATTATTAAATTAAAAACGATGAATTTATTATAATTTCAAAATTAATTTTATTAATAATGATAATGATAATTGTAACACCCTTGTTATTATTTTAAGGGTTTTCGTATAAATAACGAAAATAAACATGTACTTACGATTAAGTATCCTTACAAAATACGAGTTTACTTAAACTTTTACAATTTAAAAGTTTGAACAACTTAATGTAATTGAATTCGTCGTTTAAAAGATACGACGAAACGTCGCACGGAAGCTTGTATTTTATCGTGTTCGGTTCCTCATCGAGCTTGATCTTCATCCGGGCACTCTTGGCAATCACCTATAATCAAAACCAACTTAAAAGTTAGTTTTGATAGTTAAATAATAAGTATAAACAAGTTACATGGGCCAAACAACATCAAAACAAATTTATTTCCGGAACAGGGGGCGTCGCGTAACGCCAAGGGGCGTCGCGTGACGCTAGCCCCCCTTTTTCACAGACTGATGCTTAATCAGTTGCTGTACATACCCAGCTCAACCCGATTTCACGAAAACGGCCATAACTTCTTCTTTATTGATCCGTTTTACCCGATTATTTTTCCTACGCATCCGTAATTCAATTCTCCATCTTATGGAGTTAAAATCCGACATCCGGATTAACAAAATCTCAGACTTTTAAGTCTTCGGCTTACTACCCTTTTTACCAAATATTGACCCGTTCATGATTTTACCACACCAACATGTTTATTTGATTCCTATATCACATACACTTCTTCAAATTATTGTTATCTACCATTTTAGGTTCTAATCACAGGTTTATTACACAATTTAAACCCGTTTTCGCTCGTATGCTTATTTTGACCCGTTAAGGGTATTTAAGCACTTTAAAGCTTGAAATCGCTTTCATTCTTTTCTAGCATCTTATTCCTACATTTCTTATCAAGTAATCTTCCACTACAACTATATGTGTGTTGGATTTAATGTGGATATCAATATGTTCCAAGTTTTACCCCTCGGATTATTATTTTAAGGCAAAGACTCAATTAGAGCCATTTGACTAACTTATTACATCTTTCAACTTCTATACTTATTCTAAGTATTCATCTAATCATGAAATTCATTTCCAAACAACCTTTAAGGGTTGTTTGTTCAATTTAGCCTACAAGGGCGTTTTGGTCAATTTTGGTCCTTCTTGCACGATGAAGGACTTTCAGATACTTGTTTGACCCAAAAATTTGGTCTTTCACTATAACCTTGTTTAGAAACCATTATGTTTCTAAAACACTACGATTATAACTTGAATTATTCGGTTTATCTTTAAGATAACCAAATATCAACTTTGACCTTGTTTAACTCTTCGAAAACCTCACTTTCTACATGATGAGTGGAATCATTACACAAACCTGGCTCGGATCAATGTATTGACCCGTTACGATACCTTGCTTTAGTGACGCTAAGTAATAGCGACGTCAACATTCAATCGATATTCATTCCTGTAATCATGCAACTCGACAAAACATTAGCCGATATTGTCAAAGGGTGATATTTTCACCTTTTGACCCGTTTGGTCTATATGACCGTTTACTTTTACGAGATGGTTTTATTATCATCTCGTCTACATGACTTGTACCGGTTTACACCGTACGGTCGATTTACTTATAAATCTATTTCTTGATTATTTTGACCCATTTATATCTTACGCCATAAAGTGTCCTTCAAAACTAGCGGTTATCGTCAACGAGTGACCACATTGCCGTTTTACCCTTATTAAATGTATTGATTTACCTTATAAGGTAAATTATTCAAAACTCGTTATTCATTAGTCATTACATAACTAAATGACCTTATTAGCTCTTTTTAACCATTTAACATGGTTTATCATTATCGTCTTTTGTTCCGAACCTCGCACGTCGGGTCGAAACATCATAAGTCAAATGTGACTTTTGATTATTCAAAATCTATAAAGCCAATAGATATTAAATAAAAGGTGTAAGTTTTAACTTACCTCTCATCCCGAATACGCCTTTCTTCTCACTTGATTCGTTTGACTCGCTCACTCATCAAGCTTCCACTTAACTCGTTAAGCGTCAAACTATCATCATAATTCATAAGATGGTTAGATTAGTCATTATCAATTATGACTACTCCATCTAACGGGTCTTATGTTGACTTTATCACTCGATTAAATCATTGGTTAGTTTGACTTCCTAAAAGTCAATTGATCTATCGACATATCCAAATGCACACTTCACATGGAATTTCAACATTTTAGCTTCGTTTAGGCATTTTAACAAACACCTAGTGGGCATACTTTTACACATTTACAAACTAGTTCATAACTAGTTATTTTTACCAAGATTAACATCAAATTTTACCACTATCACTTATGATCAAATACTCAAAATTGAAATTTGTTTAAGTATTTCCCGATTACTTAACATGCATGATGATTCTAATCATAATCATATCATCAATTCCCCCTTATGACTAATACCCACTTAGTCTAGTGTGGGAATTCATTCAATCATTCAATTCATAGCATTTTATGTATGATTTTCACTTAGGGTTTCGTTCCTAAGCAAGTATACATCACTTATTGTAACACCTCGATAATTCACGTCCTATAATGTATTGACACGTGTCATATGCTTGAACGTGTGAAAGAATGTTCGGAAAGGACTGAAGTTGACAATCATGAAAAGTATATGAAAAATACGAGTTCTGAATGTCAACGTGAATAAATATATTGTACATTAACCCTACATGATGTTTATAGCATCAAACAAATAAATGATGGATCATGCGAAGCTAAAAGTGAACAAACTACAGGGGTTAAATGTGTCAACATGTTTAAGTTATACCTCTGAGTGACCTTTTGACAAACCCGAAGCTTTGTAACTGTTAATTATTCTCACTAGAATGCATGATATAAATTTCATAAAGTTTCGTTATCGTATGAGAAAGTTATGATCAAATTCGTATGCGAGGGGTTAAAGCGTTAACGTTAAAAGTTATGACTTTTCGGGTTAACCGGAAATGTCCAGGGACTTGGCAAAGTGGGTATAAGTCCTAAAGCCCTAGTAGGTAAATAAAAAGGGGTCAAATTGCAAGTATTAAGCTTAGTTGACCTTTCGGAAGGGCCAAGAGGTGAGATGCAACAAATTGAAAATGTTTTTGGCTGATCAGAGGTCCCAAGCGGGCCGCGTAAGATCCATTAATATCTTACGCGGGCCGCGTTAACCGCCCAGATACAGGAACATCAGTCAGCAGCCATATTTCGCGCATGAACCAACTTTAAACGATTTTCCACATCTTTCTTGACCCCTAAACAACCCCTAAACACTAGGGACACTTGTGGGAATGTTGTGGTCAGTTGATAGACTTAGATGTCAACATTTTGTGGTGTTGAAATCACTATAAAAGGCCAATGAGTTGCAACATTGTTCTCACACCTTCTCTTGCACTTCCTGATCATTCCTGGAGCTCAAGACTCCTCTCAAGTGATCTCTGGTCGTTCATAGGACTCTTGTAAGTTTGCTTAACCTTTCTTAATTAAGTTTTAGCTTAGTTTTAGCTTAAAAGTCAAACAGTCGCAATTAACAGTTGACTTAAAGATTAATCATTGTTAGTCCAGTGATTAGTCGAAGTGAAAATGGTTATAAGTTGGTAATTATGTGGGTAATAAATCCTTAAAAGGGTTCCCCCTGATTCCCAATCTAACTAGGTCTAATGTCGGGTCAAACTTGCGATTAAAAAGTCAACAAGATACTTAAATTCTAAATTATGCATAATTAGCAATGTAGATCATATACAACCTGTTTGATCATTGTTATAACTTAGTAATTAGTGTAAGAACATGTCTAAACATGTTCAACCCGACAATTTCCTGTTTAGACCCGGTTCGGAACCGAAAGTCGCATAGTTTGACTTTGACTTTCAGTTCTGACCCGTTATGGTATGTTTTAGAAATACCTTAGAGCTTCATTTGGACCAGGTTACATGCTAGTATAACCCTATGTGATTATACACCATGGTTCATTAGTTAACCAATTAATAAGCATGATTCCGTTAATTGCTCATATGTTGACCATTATGCCCTTATTACCTTAAAACGTGATTTTTGAAAATGTAAAAGAGTAGAAACTTTAACTGCTGATATATGAACTTGTATGCAAAGTTTGACATCAGTTTGAGGCGTAGATTAAGAGTTATGATCGTTAGCGTAAAATGAAAACTTTATGTTAATTAAATGGCGTGATTAGCGTATAGCCTAGTTAAGCCTACTTTTTGATATCAAACTTATTACCCACTAATGTAATATATTATTTTGGGATTTTTAAAGATTTTTAATTAATTTTAGGCTGAGCATAACTTATAGTCGTAGGCTTAATCCTGTAATTGTCGGTTTTGCCCTTACGGGCTATAAAATGAGTTTTACATATCTAAACGACTCCAAACCTTTTGCTACTGATTACATATGAAAAATAAATTATTTTAAGCCTTCTGAAATAATAAAAATATCAGCTTTATGTATCAAACCCGTAAATGGCTTCTAATTGCCTTATTAAGCGTTTTTAGCGCATAGTATGTACTAAGACTATTTTTAAACATACAAGGATGATACCTACTGATATTTTAGGTAAATTATGATATTTTAACAGTAAGCAATAGTTGTTTAACTCAGACTTCAGTTTTGAGCTTTTCGGCTTATGTGAAATTACCAAAATGCCCCTACGGTGCATAGTTTGGTTATAATTGGTAAATTCACATATATACTTTATCCTACTGTTATAACTTACCAAAATAAGTATTTTTGCTGATTATATCAGACCTGTAACTCAGGTAAATACTTAAACACTTTTATAACCTTTTAAATGACCAAACTACCCCTACGGGGCCTAGTTTGTGTTTAAATACGTTTCGGGCATAACGAAAGACATATTACTAATGTCACAACATATTTGAGGCATAATTAACTTAGGAAACCTGTATATGGCTATCATGAATACCCGTCACGCTTATTACGCGTACGGTTCGGTTTATGTAGCAAGTTTACATAAATTAGCCGAAACGGGTCAAACCTTATCGGTTTTATCCCAAAATACAGAATGTGTATGAAATACCCATATTATACAAGTCTTCAAACTTTTCGGGTCTAAAACACATTCTATTCCGGTCTTCGCTTAATCATGCGTTTGAACCGTATATTCCCTTAAGACTAACCGGTCTAAGCTTAGGCTAAATTAAAGACCCGTTAGCATTCTAATTGGTTATTTATACCATCATTCCAGACTAGAGCATTCCGGTAAATGGTACCTACACTTACTTAAGTGAATACGGCTGAGTTATTAGATTCTTGCTATTTAAGACAGGAGCTAGCTCAGGTAAATACTCTTAACTTATTTTCCCTATACGGGCTTGGAATACGGTATTATAATACCGCTTGGTCGGGTATTGAATATTTAATCTTATTATGGTTAAATTATTGAGGAAACCCGGTTTAATCTGTATTGTTTGAAATAAAGACCTTTAGGGGTTAATGACCATGTCCCGGATATCCTTGACATCATTGTATTATAAAATGGCCACGTCTTAAGCACGGGGTGTAGGCATACACCTGACAGTTGCTTAAGTAATAATGGTATCTCACTCTCTTGTGGGCCTATACTTGTGGCGTGTCTGTTAATCTGACTCGGTTTCTACATCGGGCCCTGAACGTACAACGAACATGTAAATCTGTATACAAGGTTATAAATATAATTGTTCCAAGTATAAAAGATTAATTTTGCCTCTGAGCATTTTAATCAAATTATAAAAGATATTTTGTGCCACGTGCATTCCAATCAATTTTTTTTAAACTCTTTTCAAATGAGTCGGTTGAGTGTATTTACCAGTGAAAACTGACGTATTTTCCAAAAAGGTTAAGTGAAAGGTACTGAACGTAATTGGCTGGAAGCTCAGGGCGCTACTAAGGAATCTTGCAAGTTCTAGGCGTCTAAAGTCTGTTGAACAAATGATATGTTTAAGATCCGCCTGTAGATCCTTTACTTTCCGTTGTAATACTGGATATTACTTTAAATTCGGATTGTAATATATATTTATCTTTTGCTTCCGCTGTGCATTTATATATTGTGTTGTTTGACTATTATGTTGCCAACTACATCACGATACTCCCCACCGGGCCCACCGGTGACACGTGGAAAGTCGGGGTGTGACAGGTTGGTATCAGAACCAACACTGAGTGAATTAAACGCTAGCCTTTTGCGTTTAATCTCAGTTACACAGTTGCACATTCTTGAGTCTAGACAAGAACATAGGACAAATTCCAATTTGTTTCATTGTCTTTTAATTACTTCCTTGATTATTTTTCTGATTAGCCTTTGCATGGGCAAGTCATTTTTATTAGAAGTCCCGTTTAGGACAACCATATACTTGTTTAAAATTTTTAAAGGAACGATTATGTTTAAATTATCATTCCTATATTATAAGATCTACCATTATAATAAAATGGCAAAATCTAAAAAGGACAAGACCTAGCCACGTGTCATTTTAAGACCGGGCCAAGATGGTTGTTCCATAATTAGATTCAGATCCATATTTAACACCTCAATTTAGGATTGTTCTGCGTTAAATATTAATAAGAATCTTAAGAGTGAAACCTAGCCTTCGGGTCATTTTAAGGCCGAGCCATGATGGTAAGACCTATTTAAAAGATTCGAATCCCTGTTAACATCTGTAAATATGTTAACACTCCTGGCAGACGTGATTCGTTAAAATCACACATGTCATTTTTATATATGGATTCTTTAAAAGATCCCTAACCCAACTTAATGATCTCTGAATCATGGGTTTAGATCATCAATTAAGATGATCATATTTTGACCATACATTGGTAAAATAATGCCAACGGGCCTTGCTCATTTCTACATGAGCCAAAAGACACTGGTAGCTATGACTCCCTGTCTGAGAAAGGTAATGAACTATGATTCAAACCTTAAAGCCTCAATTCTCTGAAATCATGGCTTATATCATCCTATAAGATGATCAGATTATAAACATCCCTTAGAAGGGAAATGCCTACGGGCTATAGTTAATGTCCTCTGAGACTAAAGAGAGTGGTAGCCTACAACTCCCTGTCAAGAAAAGGTAATGAACTTTGATTCAAACCTTAATGCCTCAATTCTCTGAAATCGTGGCTTATAAATTAAACTTGTCTACGCGACTAGGCCATTTGTGCTATTATTAAAACCTTAATGCCTTGATTCTCTGAAGTCATGGCTTGTAAATTTAAAACTGTCCATGTGACTAGGCCTTTCGCCACTTTAATATCCTTAATGTTTTATAACTAGGATAAATTATAATAAATAAATGTAACTAACAAATTAACCAATATGGTTTATATTACCATGGTTAATAAATCGTTTAAAACGATAAAACTGTATGGGCTTCTAAATAAACCTTGCCCTTATTGTCTTTGTGTAGCAATTAAAACTACCTACATGGCTGACTCTGACGAGATAAACAGTCACCCTCTGGAAAACCGCGATGATGATAAGGTTAATATAACCAGAGGAGAAATTCGTACACTGATTGATACAGCTGTATCTAAAGCTGTAGAGGAGCAATTTAGAGAGTATAGTGGGACTTATAGTAAAGCCTCATCTGTACCCCACTCTAAGTCTGTCCCTAAATCTCATTTAGAGCCGCATAACAAGCCGCCCTCTAAGAAAGAGGAACCAAAGAAGAATGACGATCGACATTCATCTAATGAACATAGTGTTCCATCCAAGAGGATAGTGTTCGATAATGAAACACGTACCAAGTCCTGTACCTATAAATACTTTGTTTCCTGCAAACCCCGGGATTTCACTAGGGAGAAAGGAGCAATCGATTGTATGACCTGGTTGGATGAAATGGTCACAGTTGTTGATATCAGCGGTTGTGCTGAGAGGGATGTAGTGAAGTATGTATCCCAATCGTTCAAGGGAGAGGCACTAGCATGGTGGAAGGCTCTCATTCAAGCTGCTGGGAAGATCCCACTTTACAACATGTCATGGGAACAGTTTGTTACTCTCATTATGGAGAACTACTGCCCTCAACACGAGGTTGAAAGAATCGAATCAGATTTCTTATCATTGGTGATGACAAACTTAGATTGTCAAGCATACCTCACTAGTTTCAATACCCTGTCCAGACTGGTTCCTTACCTAGTAACACCAGAACCCAAGAGAATTGCTCGCTTCATCGGGGGTTTAGCCCCAGAAATCAAAGCCAATGTTAAGGCTTCAAGACCTGCTACATTCAGGTCAGCGGCAGATCTGTCGCTATCTCTTACACTCGATGTAGTCAGAAACAAGGCTGCAAAAGCCTCTGAAGATGGAAAGCGTAAAAGGGAGGATGAGAATTCTCATCGCTCCGATAGGAAGAGGAATTATGAAGATAAGAAGAGTTCCGGGTTTAAGAGAGATAGCCAGCAGTCGGGAGAGAAGACCAGGTGCGAAACCTGTAGGAAATACCATCTTGGGAAATGCAGATTTGAGTCTCAGCCTCTACCGTGTGGAATTTGCAAGTCTAAGGAACATAAAACCCTGGATTGCAAGAAGTTGAAAGATGCAACCTGTTATGGTTGCAATGAGAAGGGGCATATCAAGACCAACTGCCCTAGGAATCAGATGAACGCCTAAGAGATGGTGCAGAATGATAACTATATAACAGGTACCTTTCCATATCAAGCAGTTTATGCAGAAATTTATTTGATACTGGCACATATGATTCTATAATGAATGATAAATGTTGAGAACTGTTGTCTCCGCCTGATTAAGACTCCGGTCATTTAATGCGAGGTAGAAAGTGACCGATGATACTTTAGAAAATGCTCCAATAAATCCTAGATTGATATTTTATATCTATTAGGAATCGCTCTTTTCTGATACCCTTATGGCAAACTTTCAAGCTATCCAAATTCATCAGTATAATAAACACAGATGTGACTTTTTGATCCCCTGTCAAAAAGGTGATGGACTAGGTCCAACCCTTAGATGCCATTGATGGTCTTTTGTGACCTAGGCTAAGTGATATTGATACATTTTTAAAATAACGTTCATTAAGAATGTTAGTGCCTTAATGGCCGGTATAGTTTGATGAAACCATGGTTAGTATATGTTAAGGCCATCAGGGTGATGAATAGCAGATGTTGGATTGCAACTAAGTAAATGATTCATCTGGTAATAGGAACTAAATCTCGAGTATGATAAACTCAGATAAGACAACAGTCAATCGCGCCATTGATGATGCGACGCATGTTATCGATACTACAATAGTAAACCGTAGAAAGTCCTAATGTACTCCCCCTCCAGATAAAATACATCATCATATGAAATTGATATCTCTTTGATCTCTACTGATTTCGAATACCAAATAGTATGACAAAAGCGCTTTATGAGGATTGGTGTATCTTAATATGTTCCATAGATTGCTTCCATGCCTGATCAGTATGGAGGTTTAATGCATGGAACTACAAAGATATCCCAATGATCATATGGTACTAAAGTCAACTAATGGTATTCAAATAAGATATCCAGAATAGAATTTTTCAAATAAATATTCCCTGGTAAAGGAATCTGCGGACTCATAGCATACATGTGTCACTCATTTGACACTAGCAAGGATGATTAAACTAGAGCCTGAGATATGGAGATTCTCTGAAACCTCCTTGTACCTTGATTATCTTCTCCTAAGATTACCCTGTTTACCCCTGGGAGGCAGGTAGAGTTAAGTTTAATATCCCATTTAAAGCTGTGTATTATGAAATCTCCAAGACAGCCAGTACCATTATTGGAAAAATCGAAAACCCTGGTTAAGTAAGTTTTAAGATATGGATTCATATAGCGTAACTCAATATCCTAAGAATTCGGTGTAGTTAGTTATGAAAGACGGTTCATTTTGCTTATGCATTGATTACCGCAACCCTAATTAGGCAACAATTAAGAATTGCCATCAGCTGCCCAGGATCATCGATTTGTTCGGCTAACTGTAAGGATTTGCTATCCCTTAAGATTAATTTTGAGCAATGGTTGGAATAACCATCTCACCTTAAGATAAGCTTTTCTATAATAACTGTTATATAAGTATCAAAGTGGCTCCTTTGGAGACCTTGTATAAATGAAATATCAAAACATCCGTTGGATGGACGAGACTTTAGAAAGTCCACTTATTAGGATCTAAAGGTTGCATTAAAAACAACAAATAAGATCATGCAAATTCATAATCACCTGTAAGATGCCAGTATTTGGCAGAAAATCATGAAGTAATGGAAATAACAAACCTCCTAAATTCTTGTTAAGAATAAGGTTCAGCAAAGAGATCACCCAGGAAGGGTGTGCCAAATTGTTAAAATTATCAGGCTAGTTAAGCGCTGAATATATAGAATCATTCGAAGGAAATCGAATGTATCAAGATCAAGCAGCTCATAAGCTAAAACCTATTTAAGGAGCTTAACGGAGCTCGCAATACATTACACACAAGTGACTGAAGGGTGTTTCGCCAATGAGTCAAGAAGCATTATCACATAATGATATGCAGATTTATAATATGATGAGCAACCTGTGTCGATTAAGAATCGACAGGATTAGAAGCTCCAAAAAGATACATGTACCTATTATAAAGGTCAATTGGAGTACCTTAGAGGCTCAAAGGTACTGAGGAAGATTAAGCCCAATATGAGGCAGAAAATAATTCCTTTACCTTAACAAATCTCGAGGTCGAGATTTCGTTTAAGGGGGTGAGGATGTAACACCTCGAAAATTCACGTCCTATAATGTATTGACACGTGTCATATGCTTGAACGTGTGAAAGAATGTTCGGAAAGGACTGAAGTTGACAATCATGAAAAGTATATGAAAAATACGAGTTCTGAATGTCAACGTGAATAACTATATTGTACATTAACCCTACATGATGTTTATAGCATCAAACGAATAAATCATGGATCATGCGAAGCTAAAAGTGAGAAATTACAAACTACAAGGGTTAAATGTGTCAACATGTTTAAGTTATACCTCTGAGTGACCTTTTGACAAACCCGAAGCTTTGTAACTGTTAATTATTCTCACTAGAATGCACGATATAAATTTCATAAAGTTTCGTTATCGTATGAGAAAGTTATGATCAAATTCGTATGCGAGGGGTTAAAGCGTTAACGTTAAAAGTTATGACTTTTCGGGTTAACCGGAAATGTCCAGGGACTTGGCAAAGTGGGTATAAATCCTAAAGCCCTAGTAGGTAAATAAAAAGGGGTCAAATTGCAAGTATTAAGCTTAGTTGACCTTTCGGAAGGGCCAAGAGGTGAGATGCAACAAATTGAAAATGTTTTTGGCTGATCAGAGGTCCCAAGCGGGCCGCGTAAGATCCATTAATATCTTACGCGGGCCGCGTTAACCGCCCAGATACAGGAACATCAGTCAGCAGCCATATTTCACGCATGAACCAACTTTAAACGATTTTCCACATCTTTCTTGACCCCTAAACAACCCCTAAACACTAGGGACACTTGTGGGAATGTTGTGGTCAGTTGATAGACTTAGATGTCAACATTTTGTGGTGTTGAAATCACTATAAAAGGCCAATGAGTTGCAACATTGTTCTCACACCTTCTCTTGCACTTCCTGATCATTCCTGGAGGTCAAGACTCCTCTCAAGTGATCTCTGGTCGTTCATAGGACTCTTGTAAGTTTGCTTAACCTTTCTTAATTAAGTTTTAGCTTAGTTTTAGCTTAAAAGTCAAACAGTCGTAATTAACGGTTGACTTAACGATTAATCATTGTTAGTCCAGTGATTAGTCGAAGTGAAAATGGTTATAAGTTGGTAATTATGTGGGTAATAAACCCTTAAAAGGGTTCCCCCTGATTCCCACTCTAACTAGGTCTAATGTCGGGTCAAACTTGCGATTAAAAAGTCAACAGGATACTTAAATTCTAAATTATGCATAATTAGCAATGTAGATCATATACAACCTGTTTGATCATTGTTATAACTTAGTAATTAGTGTAAGAACATGTCTAAACATGTTCAACCCGACAATTTCCTGTTTAGACCCGGTTCGGAACCGAAAGTCGCATAGTTTGACTTTGACTTTCAGTTCTGACCCGTTATGGTATGTTTTAGAAATACCTTAGAGCTTCATTTGGACCAGGTTACATGCTAGTATAACCCTATGTGATTATACACCATAGTTCATTAGTTAACCAATTAATAAGCATGATTCCGTTAATTGCTCATATGTTGACCATTATGCCCTTATTACCTTAAAACGTGATTTTTGAAAATGTAAAAGAGTAGAAACTTTAATTGCTAATATATAAACTTGTATGCAAAGTTTGACATCAGTTTGAGGCGTAGATTAAGAGTTATGATCGTTAGCGTAAAATGAAAACTTTATGTTAATTAAACGGCGTGATTAGCGTATAGCCTAGCTAAGCCTACTTTTTGATATCAAACTTATTACCCACTAATGTAATATATTATTTTGGGATTTTTAAAGATTTTTAATTAATTTTAGGCTGAGCATAACTTATAGTCGTAGGCATAATCCGGTAATTGTCGGTTTTGCCCTTACGGGCTATAAAATGAGTTTTACATATCTAAACGACTCCAAACCTTTTGCTACTTATTACATATGATAAATAAATTATTTTAAGCCTTCTAAAATAATAAAAATATCAGCTTTATGTATCAAACCCGTAAATGGCTTCTAATCGCCTTATTAAGCGTTTTTAGCCCATAGTATGTACTAAGACTATTTTTAAACATACAAGGATGATACCTACTGATATTTTAGGTAAATTATGATATTTTAACAGTAAACAATAGCTGTTTAACTCAGGCTTCAGTTTTGAGCTTTTCGGCATATGTGAAATTACCAAAATGCCCCTACGGTGCATAGTTTGGTTATAATTGGTAAATTCACATATATACTGTATCCTACTGTTATAACTTACCAAAATAATTATTTTTGCTGATTATATCAGACCTGTAACTCAGGTAAATACTTAAACACTTTTATAACCTTTTAAATGACCAAACTACCCCTACGGGGGCTAGTTTGTGTTTAAATACGTTTCGGGCATAATGAAAGACATCTTACTGATGTCACAACATATTTGAGGCATAATTAACTTAGGAAACCTATATATGGCTATCATGAATACCCGTCACGCTTATTACGCGTACGGTTCGGTTTATGTAGCAAGTTTACATAAATTAGCCGAAACGGGTCAAACCTTATCGGTTTTATCCCAAAATCCAGAATGTGTATGAAATACCCAAATTATACAAGTCTTCAAACTTTTCGGGTCTAAAACACATTCTATTCCGGTCTTCGCTTAATCATGCGTTTGAACCGTATATTCCCTTAAGACTAACCGGTCTAAGCTTAGGCTAAATTAAAGACCCGTTAGCATTCTAATTGGTTATTTATACCATCATTCCAGACTAGAGCATTCCGGTAAATGGTACCTACGCTTACTTAAGTGAATACGGCTGAGTTATTAGATTCTTGCTATTTAAGACAGGAGCTAGCTAAGGTAAATACTCTTAACTTATTTTCCCTATACGGGCTTGGAATACGGTATTATAATACCGCTTGGTCGGGTATTGAATATTTAATCTTATTATGGTTAAATTATTGAGGTAACCCAGTTTAATCTGTATTGTTTGAAATAAAGACCTTTAGGGGTTAATGACCATGTCCCGGATATCCTTGACATCATTGTATTATAAAATGGCCACGTCTTAAGCACGGGGTGTAGGCATACACCTGACAGTTGCTTAAGTAATAATGGTATCTCACTCTCTTGTGGGCCTATACTTGTGGCGTGTCTGTTAATCTGACTCGGTTTCTACATCGGGCCCTGAACGTACAACGAACATGTAAATCTGTATACAAGGTTATAAATATAATTGTTCCAAGTATAAAAGATTAATTTTGCCTCTGCGCATTTTAATCAAATTATAAAAGATATTTTGTGCCACGTGCATTCAAATCAAATTTTTTAAACTCTTTTCAAATGAGTCGGTTGAGTGTATTTACCAGTGAAAACTGACGTATTTTCCAAAAAGGTTAAGTGACAGGTACTGAACGTAATTGGCTGGAAGCTCAGGGCGCTACTAAGGAATCTTGCAAGTTCTAGGCGTCTAAAGTCTGTTGAACAAATGATATGTTTAAGATCCGCCTGTAGATCCTTTACTTTCCGTTGTAATACTGGATATTACTTTAAATTCGGATTGTAATATATATTTATCTTTTGCTTCCGCTGTGCATTTATATATTGTGTTGTTTGACTATTATGTTGCCAACTACGTCACGATACTCCCCACCGGGCCCACCGGTGACACGTGGAAAGTCGGGGTGTGACACTTATCTAGCCATAGCTTCTCTAATTCATGCCTAATTCGCGATTAGGATGATTATCAAATTTTTACAACTTCACGAATGTTAGAAATTCAACATACCTCACGATCCCCTTAACTTGGTGATCACGAATTTGTGTTCATGCATTGATTTGGCTCTTGATTTGGGCTTCAATTTGATCAATTTGTTGAAGTTAGGGTTTGAGCTCTCCTGAGCTTTCTCCTGGTCGACCAGAACACGCACACACACACCTAGTGTGTGTGTTGTGTTTAATTTTAATAAATCCAGTTTCAATTCTTCCCTTTTTAGCCCCTCTAGTGTGTAGCTTTATAATAAGGGTTATTTCCCAAGTTTCCTTCTTTGTTTTAAGACACATATTTAACTAGGTTGATATTCCTAGTTACTTGGTGGGTTTGGGGAAATTATAACCCGTTTTATTTTTAAGTCCCGTTAACTCGGGCCTTTTATAAACTTATTTCCTTAAAAGTATTCATTCACGTTTTATTAAATATTAGGTTTATTTATTTAAATCCTAATATTTACCGGGTTACTTCTACCGCTAACGGTACTTTACCCATCTTTTAGTATTAACGGGGTTTGATTACCAAACCCGTTTTCGGGGTGTTACAAGTCTACCCCCCTTAAAGAGGTTTCGTCCCCGAAACCTTTCTTACGTACTTTACTAGTTTAGATCATCTGAACCTTAGCTTTGGTGATCACTTAAGCATTGCTCGCACATAATACTCCTACCAGGAAAGTATGATAATGTGCTTTTGGTTTCAAAGCGTATACGCCTTTTATGTGTATGGCCTCACAGGCCGATACTTTCACTTTGTATTTCTTATTCTGGTCATTTAATTGACCGAGTTGCCATCTGATTGCTCGGTTATATTTATTTTCATTATGTTTACTTCAAGTTAGTCTTATTTCAACAGGCGCTTTATATAAGTGATGAGTCGTAACACTACTCCGACTTTGAAGGGTTTTACCGGCCAGACTGATTAGTCGCCGTCATTATACTCCCCGTCATTAGGGTATATCTTATTGCCCACCCGACCTTTTATGATCTCTTCGCTTTTAACCCATTTACTTAACTTAGCGAAACCCATCGCCTTTATACGAACTTTATCTCCCGTTATTATTTTACACCGGTAGTTACAACCAGTTTCCTCATCTTATACTATTGACCCGTAGGTTCTTTCACTTAGCCTCATAGGCTATTTCTTTAGATTTTCACCCTTTTTTTTACCTTTTTAAGGTGAAACCCTGACAATTCTTTTCTTTCTATCTGTGACCCAAAGGTCTTCTTGGTCCCGTAGACCTTATCCCTACGTTTAACCCCGTAGGTTATGATGATCCCGTAGATCATCTTTTATTCGAGTCTTTATTCAATTGTCTATTTATACATATATAGCTTTAAAGTATCCTTTGTTATGTTTGGAATCATTTAATTTTGCTTTTGAGCTTTAGTTGACCTTGACCGTAGTCTAAGGTTTCATTTGTTTACTTTCGGACTATCTTTCCGACTTTACGACTTCTAACGTCATTTATACGTCGGTTTGTCCTACGCTTACCGTTACCCGGTTCACACTTATACTCCTTTACCACCCATTACCCGGGTCCTTTTATCTTATTGTTTTTAGCTTTCCGGTTTCATCGGTTTGCATTTTCCTATTATATTAAGCGTTATTCCTTAATTGACTCGTTTGACTCATTTTGGGTGAATTTTCATCACGTATGAATGTCAAACTTCATTCTTTATTTGACCCGTCCAATTTTAAAACGGTTGAACGTAATTACTAAAATTTATGTTTGCGAAAATTCTTGTCATCTTTTAGTCATGACTCATATTCCGAGTCTTTTGACTTTCTATTTCGCGTTCCTGTTTCTCAGTCTACGCATGCGTTTAATTCCTTACCCATCAACCGGGTGTTTTACCGAAATCGTTGTCATTGCACCCATTCCAGTATGCATTAAGACTTCATTTCAATTTACTTGGTCATCTTAGCGAAATCCGTCGCTTTTATATTCCTACTTTGTTCTCAAATTTGGTGTTTTACAAAATCGGCCCGTTAAGAGTCATATTTTCATTCTTCGGATTCGAGTGTAAGCACACCCCTCCTAATTGCATACCTTAATCATTTTACATTAATCTTTGTCCCTTCACTCGGGCTCATCATCCTAATGTAATACGCTTTCGTCACCCGGCTGTGCGTTTACATTATTATCAAATATTTTGCTCCTTTGATTCATTTGGGTACTTTTTAAGTTAGTCCCATTCACCCCACCCTTACTACATCGGACATAAATGTGTCCATCATAAGAAGTTCATGGTACCACGTGTTCACTACTTACTTGGCCAGAGTAAGCGATCAACACCTGGTATACATGACCTTTTTATAATTTTCACATTACACCCCATGTAAGTAATGCCTCTATTTGTTTTTCTTGGAAACAATATCCCGGATAGGTCTTCTATTCAGGTTTTTCCAAGTTTTCAATCTACATATGCAACTTTCAATTTCTATATATTTGTTGCATATTACTTATTTATGCAATAATTTAAAACGTGCACCTGATAATGCCTGCTCTATCAGGCTCTCCTTTTTCCGTTAACCTTGTTCGTGATCGCTATGCGATTTAGATCCTTGATGAGTATGCTTTGCTTGTCATACATCGGACCGTTTCATCCTCATATCCGTAATTTGTCCAACTCTCGTCATCTTCAGATGCGAGTGTCCTTCAATTAAAACATTCAAGAAAGTTAGTAGTGTCGTCATCAATAATCGCCCGTATTATAATACAAGGCTTTTCCACTATACGTGTCAACACACATAATTTCATTGACTATATTTATCCTTTATCGATTTGATTGATGTATCGTGTATTACACGATAACCCTATGTGTTGTTCTTCAACACTTTAATCATACTCAATCCTTACTATATACATGTACTTACCGGATTTGCGATCAAGCCTCGAACCGAACACATTTTGTCAACAACCTTGAGCTCTGATTACCAACTTGTAACACCCTTGTTATTATTTTAAAGGTTTTCGTATAAATAACGAAAATAAACATGTAATTACGATTAAGTATCCTTACAAAATACGAGTTTACTAAAACTTTTACAATTTAAAAGTTTGAACAACTTAATGTAATTGAATTCGTCGTTTAAAAGATACGACGAAATATTGCGCGGAAGCTTATATTTTATCGTGTTCGGTTCCTCATCGAGCTTGATCTTCATCCGGGCACTCTTGGCAATCACCTATGATCAAAACCAACTTAAAAGTTAGTTTTGATAGTTAAATAATAAGTATAAACAAGTTACATGGGTCAAACAACATCAAAACAAATTTATTTCCGGAACAGGGGGCGTCGCGTGACGCTAGGCCCCCTTTTTCACAGACTGATGCTTAATCAGTTGCTGTACATACCCAGCTCAACCTGATTTCACGGAAACGGCCATAACTTCTTCGTTATTGATCCGTTTTACCCGATTCTTTTTCCTACGCATCTGTAATTTAATTCTCCATCTTATGAAGTTAAAATCCGACATCCGGATTAACAAAATCTCAGACTTTTATGTCTTTGGCTTACTACCCTTTTTACCAAATATTGACCCGTTCATGATTTTACCACACCAACATGTTTATTTGATTCCTATATCACATACACTTCTTCAAATTATTGTTATCTACCATTTTAGGTTCTAATCACAGGTTTATTACACAATTTAAACCCGTTTTCGCTCGTATGCTTATTTTGACCCGTTAAGGGTATTTAAGCACTTTAAAGCTTGAAATCGCTTTCATTCTTTTCTAGCATCTTATTCCTACATTTCTTATCAAGTAATCTTCCACTACAACTATATGTGTGTTGGATTTAATGTGGATATCAATATGTTCCAAGTTTTACCCCTCGGATTATATTTTACGGCAAAGACTCAATTAGAGCCATTTGACTAACTTATTACATCTTTCAACTTCTATACTTATTCTAAGTATTCATCTAATCATGAAACTCGTTTCCAAACAACCTTTAAGGGTTGTTTGTTCAATTTAGCCTACAAGGGCGTTTTGGTCAATTTTGGTCCTTCTTGCACGATGAAGGACTTTCAGATACTTGTTTGACCCAAAAATTTGGTCTTTCACTATTACCTTGTTTAGAAACCATTATGTTTCTAAAACACTACAATTATAACTTGAATTATTCGGTTTATCTTTAAGATAACCAAATATCCACTTTGACCTTGTTTAACTCTTCGAAAACCTCACTTTCTACATGATGAGTGGAATCATTACACAAACCTGGCTCAGATCAATGTATTGACCCGTTACGATACCTTGCTTTAGTGACGCTAAGTAATAGCGATGTCAACATTCAATCGATATTCATTCCTGTAATCATGCAACTCGACAAAACATTAGCCGATATTGTCAAAGGGTGATATTTTCACCTTTTGACCCGTTTGATCTATATAACCGTTTACTTTTACGAGATGGATTTATTATCATCTCGTCTACATGACTTGTACCGGTTTACACCGTACGGTCGATTTACTTATAAATCTATTTTTTGATTATTTTGACCCATTTATATCTTACGCCATAAAGTGTCCTTCAAAACTAGCGGTTATCGTCAACGAGTGACCACATTGCCGTTTTACCCTTATTAAATGTATTGATTTACCTTATAAGGTAAATTATTCAAAACTCGTTATTTATTAGTCATTACATAACTAAATGACCATATTAGCTCTTTTTAACCATTTAACATGGTTTATCATTATCGTCTTTTGTTCCGAACCTCGCACGTCGGGTCGAAACATCATAAGTCAAATGTGACTTTTGATTATTCAAAATCTATAAAGCCAATAGATATTAAATAAAAGGTGTAAGTTTTAACTTACCTCGTATCCCGAATACGCCTTTCTTCTCACTTGATTCATTTGACCCGCTCACTCATCAAGCTTCCACCTAGCTCGTTAAGCGTCAAACTATCATCATAATTCATAAGATGGTTAGATTAGTCATTATCAATTATGACTACTCCATCTAACGGGTCTTATGTCAACTTTATCACTCGATTAAATCATTGGTTAGTTTGACTTCCTAAAAGTCAATTGATCTATCGACATATCCAAATGCACACTTCACATGGAATTTCAACATTTTAGCTTCATTTAGGCATTTTAACAAACACCTAGTGGGCATACTTTTACACATTTACAAACTAGTTCATAACTAGTTATTTTTACCAAGATTAACATCAAATTTTACCACTATCACTTATGATCAAATACTCAAAATTGAAATTTGTTTAAGTATTTCCCGATTACTTAACATGCATGATGATTCTAATCATAATCATAATCATATCATCAATTCCACCTTATGACTAATACCTACTTAGTCTAGTGTGGGAATTCATTCAATCATTCAATTCATAGCATGTTATGTATGATTTTCACTTAGGGTTTCGTTCCTAAGCAAGTATACATCACTTATCTAGCCATAGCTTGTCTAATTCATGCCTAATTCGCGATTAGGATGATTATCAAATTTTTACAACTTCACGAATGTTAGAAATTCAACATACCTCACGATCCCCTTGACTTGGTGATCACGAATTTGTGTTCATGCATTGATTTGGCTCTTGATTTGGGCTTCAATTTGATCAATTTGTTGAAGTTAGGGTTTGAGCTCTCCTGAGCTTTCTCCTGGTCGACCAGAACACGCACACACACACCTAGTGTGTGTGTTGTGTTTAATTTTAATAAATCAAGTTTCAATTCTTCCCTTTTTAGCCCCTCTAGTTTGTAGCTTTATAATAAGGGTTATTTCCCAAGTTTCCTTCTTTGTTTTAAGGCACGTATTTAACTAGGTTGATATTCCTAGATACTTGGTGGGTTAAATATAACTCCTCAAGTGCCTTTACAGATCATAAGATCCTTCTGTTTGTGGAGAATGAATCCTTCTGCACCGCTCGCTATTAACCTTCCTGCACTTTAATTTTTGCATAGACACTTTAACTGTTAGATTGGCCTGTCCGATCTGGGTGGATGGTCCACGGTTTTGCTGGTGAAATCCAGACCAGATTATTTTAATACATAATGAATCAGTAATAACATTATACTTTTTTAGCTACATTTGTTGTTGTTTCTTCCCTCTTTATTTTTCTTGTATGCTTTCTATTTTCAAAGATATCCTCGCCAAAGAACTGGAAAGTTATTGGAAAGCAGGTGATAATATTAAACTTTTTACAGAAAACTTGAAGTGTTCAGACAAATGTGGATTAATGACCCTTAACCAAAAAGGATAAGGGACAACTTGCAGCTTAGAAAAAGTTAGAATATAACATACCAGAGAATCCAAGTTAGGATTATATATCCTTGTAAATTATTACTGAATAAACAAACTGTGAAAATTAAAGTTTCAATGATCCAGGATCCTTATTGTCAGAACTTGTATAACTTTAAAGCTCCAAGATCCTGTAAGAAAAACAAACTTGGGAACAAGCAAAATAATTGGGAATGAACCCATAATAACTGGGGACAAGCCCAAATAAACTGGGGACAAGCCCAACAAACTGGGGACAAGCCCAAATAAACGGGTGTAAACTGGGGTCAAGCCTAAATAAACTTGTGTAAACCGGAGTATGGCCCAAACTGGCGACTATCCCAACGCGAGCGACATGAAAATGCCGAAACCTTAGCTAATGTGAAAACATTAGAAACCTTTGGAACGGATGTATGGTACGTCTACCATTTTACTTAGGATCCTAAATACAGCCAGTACAATGAAATTGTTAGCCCCTAAAGCGGGTACTAGTCCCATTGCCTTTAACTGCACTAGGATAATCGTGTTCAACTGGCGAATGTGTAAGAACCTGATTCGTAGAAGGTAATAGATACCTTAGCTGGGGACAAGCCCAAAAACTGGGGACAAGCCCAACAAACTAGGCACAAGCCCAAAAACTGGGGACAAGCCTAAAAACTTTGGAGAGTTGGCCAACCACTTTGATCTTCTGTAAAATGATAACAACTCTGCAAAAGCTTAAACTTTATGAAAATAGATGTTAAATGTTTAACATATTTGACTTATGGTGAGTAATAAGTATAAAATGAATGAAAATGAAAGTAATGTGTTACCAAAGATAGAATCATATATCCTTTGAGGATCTTGGATCCTTAATCAGAATACTGGTATCGCTGAGGATCCCTGATGTAACGCCCTGCGTCCCTCAACTTTAGACTTTTGGCAAGTTTAGTCCCTGGGCTTTTCCTATTGTCAATTTTGGCCCCTGAGCTAGGTAGACATTAAAACTTTGATACTTGGTGACTTCTATGTCACATGTTATATGCTTGAAATGTCCAATCCTATATGATTGGAATGTCTAATTCTATATGTTTGGAATGTCTAATTCTATATGTTTGGAATGCCTAATTCTATATACTTGGAATGCCTAATTCTACATGCTTGAAATGTCTAAATCTATATACTTTTGTGCTTGACTCTTGAGGCTCGTGAAACTTGAGACTTGGTTGAACGAGGGACTGGAGTCTTGTCACTGGCAGAAACTATGAAACTTTGAAAACTTTGGTACTATTGTCTAAATTATACTATTTATTCTATTACCCAATAAATACGCAATGTAACGCTTGATCTAACGCGCGAAAATGGAAACACGGAAAGTATGGATTGGCCGAGTGACAATCCGATCGGATGACTGCCCGATCGGATGACCACCCGATCGGATGGCCACTCGATCGACTTGCCACCCGATCCGTACACACTGTCCCTCCCCACCCACCTTACACTATAAATAGGAGCTGTCACATAAGTCCTTTACTGATGTGACATCCCTGCTCGACTCAGACACACGAACACCTCGATTCTTCGATTTCTCAACAATTCTGGTACGTTTCGCACTAGATTCTTGTACTTTCTAGATCTACACAACATTCTTTACGAGATTCTCCTTTGAAATCGCACTTTCCACCATGAAATCTCCTAGATCTGAGTTCTTAAGGATGATGACATCAATGATGGTTTGTACAAACTACTATATGATGTCAATCCTAATAGAATCCAACTTAGATTTAAGGAATTTCATGCATTTTACACTAAATCTATAACTACATCTACACTTCTCAAGCTAAAATTCTATGTTTACCTTCATCTCTTCTTGAACTTTTACATAAAACGGTAAGATCCGGATCTAAACGGACTGTAGAATTGATTATTAGTCTAGAGTCGGCTTGGAGGAGAATTGTTACAGAAAAGACGACCACAGTACGGATTCTGACATAAACGCGTTACGAACAGACGACCAAGCGGACTGGGGTGATTTCCCACCCGATCGAGTCGGCTGAACACTGAGGGGGTTTACAATTGATGGAGTACGTACCACATCGTCATTGCCTTAGACAGAAACTTGGAGTTTTTACAAAATTAAGAATGGGACAGGGCAACCCGATCGAGTGGCAACCCGATCGGATAGCCATCCGATCGAACAATCGAGTGACACTTGCCCCTTAACTTTAAACATTTGAAACTTAAAAGCCCTGAATCGTCGAGTGACAACTCGATCGGATAGCCACCCGATCGAACATCCACCCGATCAAGGCAACCTTGAAACTTGAACTTGGATCGAGTGGTGACCCGATCGGATAGCCATCCGATCGGACGACCATTCGATTCCCACACTCTTAACAAACTAGAATGGAGTGGCAACCTGATCGGATAACCATCCGATTGGGCAGCCATTCGTCCCTTAACACACATGTCACTCGATCGATTGGCAATCCGATCAGACAGCCATCCGATCCAATGACTAATCTGACACTTGAGTAATCTTGTTGTTTCGTTCGACACTTACCTGTTGTAATCTAATCAGGCTAAACCTAAAGAGCTCCCTTTGATCCAATAACAGTCTTAACTGTTAAGCAATCACTGTGAGTATACTCGATCCCTTTTTGCTTTAAACTTTGGGATGTAACATGTATTTTATTAAACTACGATACTTGAGACATTTGCAAACTAAACTCTATCCTACGTGTATGTGAAAACTTGTGATTCTTGTATTCTATTTGTGCTATATGAATGTTTAATCCAGGGTGTGTAGTTCCGCCTTAACAATAGTAGCGCTATAAGAGATGCACCTCCCCATTATTTTCGGGGGTATTGTTAGGAGGATTCTAGTTTTCCTTGAGACTTGGGAAAACAACAAAGCACCGGGATTCTTGGGCTATCACTTGTTGGACTGCGAACACTAGCACGGCTGAAACTATTTTATTACTTACATTGTGGATATGAGTCATTTTAATCTATTACTCTATATACTCAAACTTGTATACTCGCCAGTACATTTTTGTACTGACCCTATTTTAATACATGTTGCAGGCTGATAGGATGCTATGGAAACAAGTGAATCAAGCTAGGGTGGTGCTTAGAAATCCATGTAGTTAAATAAATCTTTGAACAATGTTGATGTTTGGTGTAGTTTGATACTTGATGTGATGGTTATTCGTTTTAGACAATGTTAAAACAATTTAATCTATTATGAAACTTCTAGTGTTATGGAATCTCATGAGCAATCTGAACGCTTAGTGCTTGCACCCCGATGTTTACGCCATCGATTGGGGTGTGACAGATTGGTATCAGAGCCATAACTATAGGGAATTAGGATAAGTAGGAATACTTTCCCTACTCTATAGTTCTAGGAATCTTGACTCTTGTTTGTTCTTTAAGACTTATGCATTCTACTGTATCTGCTTCCTAGCAGCACATTTCCCTGCTAAACTTACATGCCTTTCCTAAGGCTGACACAATATACACTTGATACTTCGAAAACACTATCAATTGGTGTTCGTATTTTGCACGAGATTTACCCTCAAGTCAGGAGTGACATCCAGACCTTGACGAGAAATTTCATGATATTATTCTAGTAGGTCTTGTCTGCGGATAAGTACCAACGCTATTAGGGTGCGATGTTATCAAGATAGAGGTGAAACTCAGACCTTGACAACTAGTCCCACTCCTTGATGTTTTATTTATGTCTCGCCGAAGTCTCGAAACTTCATTTCAATTGGGTTCGTGAAATGACCAAAAGGACGAATATCGTAGGCCTAATATCGATGACGTATTTGTCTAAGTAAGTCAAGACACGTTACCTCAATTC
The DNA here is from genome assembly GCA_030545235.1 of Helianthus tuberosus. Lineage (NCBI taxonomy): Eukaryota > Viridiplantae > Streptophyta > Magnoliopsida > Asterales > Asteraceae > Helianthus > Helianthus tuberosus. The sequence goes on along the minus strand of CM060411.1, from coordinate 139,326,843 downwards.
GAAAGGAATTCGAATCACTCTGGTTAGTCACCGTTCCTCTACCCGGAACACTCTATATTTTATGAGCCTAACTTTTATGTCATCTCGACTTTTACATGTGGTTTTAGACTTAATTCTCTGTTTATCTTGGTTCTTCGTTTATTTTAAGACTTTTTCACGAATCGTACGCATGTCCGCAACCTAAAACATTAACTCTAATCTCAGGATCATCTAAATTTATGAAGCTTTATTCTATCATGATAGCCTATGTGTGAATCTTGATCGACTATGATACCATGAGAATCTATCTGATGAATCTATGTGTTGTTGTGGTTGTAAGACACTAAATGTAACATGGCATGGAAACACGAGGGAGAAGTGATGTGTCTGAAACATGGTGGATACGCCGCTGGTACTTCCTATATATAAGTGTTTCAGGTGTGTTACCAACTTTCATACTATGTGCCATGCGAAACTTAGTGTTTGCAGCCCGGTGATGAGTTGTTGGAATCTAATCTATGGGAACTACTTGAGTAATCTATGAGGAATCTATGTGTAATCTATGCGTACTCTAGCATAATCTATGTATAATCTAAGTATGTGTTGTTTTGAGAAACAAAATGCGAAACGTAGCCTAGCGCCGAAGACGAGGATAACGTGGCATGTCCGAAGCATGGTGGATACGCCGCTGGTACTTCCTATATATAAGTGTTTATGGCATGTTACCGAGTCTTTGTACCGCGCGCTAAGTGAAGTTCGTAGTTTTGTAGGCTTGGGTTGAAGTTGGGGAATCTATTTGGTTAATCTATGTTAAATCTACTTGTTTAGTCTGTGTTGAATCTATTTAGGAAATCTATGTTGTGATAAGTGGTGGAATCTAATGTTGTGGTTAACGAAGCGTGACACCGACGACGAGGGGGACGCGGCGTGATTGAAGCATGGTGGATACGCCGCTGGTACTTCCTATATATAATTGCTTCCGTCATGTTGCCGAACTTTCATAGCATGTGCCATGCGGGATTTCGTTGTTTGTCAGTTGTAACATGAATCTATGAGAATCTATTGAAACTATTGGAATCTATGAATCTATTGGAGTCTATGAATCTATTGAATCTACTAAATCTATGGAATCTATTGGAATCTATGTGAAACTATTGGAATAGTCTAAGAGAATATATGATGATGAGTGTGTTTAGCGACACGTAACATGACACCACGTACGAGGTCGAAGCGATTGTGCCCGAAGCGTGGTGGATACGCCGCTGGTACTTCCTATATATAAGCATTTCTGACACGTCGCCAAACTTCGTACAACGTGCCATGCGAAGGCCGTGGGTTGCGGTATCTGTGTGGATCTGGAGTCTTAGTCTATCGTGTGTGAATCCGTATTAATCTAGACTTAATGATCCTCTTGTTGGATCTTTAGGATGTCTTCTCGAAAGCTCTCCGACACTCTCAAGAGATCCAGGGAAAAGTCTTAGAAAAAGATGATGTCCTTCATGGCCGACCAGATCGCTCGAGTCATGCCAAAGAATGTCTCTGAGATCCAAGGATCGAACACTCCGCCCTCATCTGTTGATTCGAAAACGGAGTAAGAAAAGTCTACCAAGTTCACCTATAAGCATTTTATCTCTTGCAACCCTAAGTCTTTAACAGGCAGTGATGGGGTGACTGCTATGCTCGAGTGGTTTGACAGCATCGAGGTTACCTTCATTAACAGTAAATGCCTAGATCATCTAAAGACTAGGAGTGCGACAGGGATGTTTCAAGGCCGAGCATTGGAGTGGTGGACAAATGAGAGAAACATTCGTTCAAACGAAGAAGCCTATGCTCTTCCATGGGCTGAGGTGCGAGAATTAATGATGCTTGAATTATGCCCTCCTCATGAACAACTGAAGCTTGACGAAGAGTTCTGGCACTTGAAGCAGATTGGTGATGATAATATGGCTTATACTACCCGCTTCAAGCAGCTCAGCTTGATTGTTCCTCACTTGGTTTCTACTCCTAAGCGAATGATAACCAAGTATCTCAATGGTCTACCTCCTGCTATGCGTGATTCTATTGAAGCAACTCAACTTGGAAATATTCAGGAAGTCTATCGTCTTGCAGCTAGTCTCAACAACAACCTCGTGCGTGATAAACAGTTTGCTAATCCTGCTCCCGCCAAGTCTACACATCAAGTTACCCAGCAGCCAAGTGGTAGCAAGAACAAGAGGCAAAAGTCTCAGAGTACAGGATGAAATGCTATTGTTCCTGCTGCGAACCCTACTACTAAGCCTGCTCCTGCTGCTACCGCTCAGAACACTGTTGCCCCTGAAGTTATGAAGCAGTACACTGGGTCTTACCCCAAGTGTACCACTTTTAATTTTCGTCATCCTGCTGCTTTTGCATGTCATTTGTGCACCAACTGCAACCGCTATGGTCACACGACTCCCTACTATCGTCAAGCTAACCCAGCTCAGCAAGCACCAGCTTAGGCAGCTCCTCCGCATAATCCAAAGCCCGTCAACGCTGTCCGTGCATGCTACAAGTGTGGAGATACTACTCACCTCCGTAACCAGTGTCCTCAGCTGAACCAGGACCAGCAGCCAGCCGCTCGTGGATGAGCGTTCAATCTCAATGCTAACCAAGCTCGTAACGACAACGATGTCGTGAATGGTACGTTTCTCGTGAATAACCATTATGCTTCGATCCTATTTGATACTGGTGCCGATAGAAGTTTTGTGTACGTGGAATTTGAATCTCTGCTAAACTATGCACGCTCTATGTTACCTAAGTCGTTTTCTGTGGAAATTGCCAATGGGAAGTCTATTCTAGTTGATTCTATCCTCCGTGGTTGTTCATTGATTCTTAATGACCACGTGTTTACTATTGATCTAAAACCCATGCAATTGGGTAGTTTCGATGTCATTATCGGTATGGATTGGTTGCGTAAGAACCATGCCGAGATTGCTTGTCACGAGAAGTTTGTTCGTTTGCCGCGACCATCTGGAGATGTCTTGCATGTTTATGGAGACCGACCTTCGAAAGGACTAAGGCTGATGTCATGCATACAAGCGAGCATGTGCTTACGTAAACAGAACCTTGCTTTTTTGGCCCACGTGGTGGAACAAAAGAGCAAGGGGAGGAACATAAGCGATGTTCCAGTGGAGTGTGATTTCCCCGATGTCTTTCCTGAAGATCTACCTGGTCTTCCACCTCCTAGAACCATCGATTTTCGTATTGATCTCATACCTGGTGCGACTCCTGTCGCCAAGGCCCCCTATCGTCTTGCACCCTCTGAGATGCAAGAGCTATCTAGTCAGCTTCAAGAACTACTCGATAAGGGATTCATTCGTCCAAGTACCTCACCGTGGGGTGCTCCCGTGCTATTCGTCAAAAAGAAAGATGGTTCGTTTCGTATGTGTATCGACTACCATGAACTTAATAAGCTTACCATTAAGAATCGTTATCCTCTTCCCCGCATCGATGATCTATTTGACCAATTACAAGGCGCGTCCTGTTTCTTGAAAATCGATCTTCGTTTTGGATACCATCATCTTCGAGTTCTCGAAGATGATGTACCCAAAACCGCATTTCGAACCCGTTATGGGCACTACGAGTTCGTGGTCATGCCTTTTGGATTGACCAACGCACTCGCTGTGTTCATGGATCTCATGAATCTTGTTTATAAGCCCTATTTGGATCGTTTCGTGATAGTCTTTATTGATGATATCTTAATTTACTCTAAAACTAAAGCTGATCATGCTCGACATTTGCGCTTAATGCTTGAACTCTTACGTGGTGAACGATTGTATGCTAAATTTTCTAAGTGTGAGTTTTGGATTAATGAAGTACAATTTCTTGGTCTCGTCGTTAGTAAGCAAGGTATTCATGTTGACCCGTCTAAAATCGAAGCTGTAAAGAATTGGAGTACGCCTAAATCTACATCTGAGATTCACTCCTTTCTAGGATTGGCGGGCTATTACCGTCGGTTCATCTCGGACTTCTCTAAGATCGTTGTTCCTCTCACCTCATTGACTCAGAAAGAGAGACCTTTTGTTTGGGGTCCCGAACAAAAGAAATCCTTTCAAACTCTTAAGACTCTTTTATGTAATGCCCCTGTTCTAACTCTTCCAGATGGGAATGATGATTTCGTGGTATATTGCGATGCCTCGAATCGTGGTTTTGGTTGTGTGCTCATGCAGCGAGACAAGGTTATTGCTTATGCTTCCGGCCAACTCAAGGTACATGAGAAGAACTATACCACTCACCATCTGGAGCTTGGTGCAGTTGTGTTTGCGTTAAAGGTATGGCGACACTACTTGTATGGTACTAAGTGTGTGGTTTTCACTGACCATAGAAGTCTTCAACATATCTTCGCCCAAAAAGAACTGAACATGTGACAGAGACTTTGGGTGGAATTGCTTAACGACTACGACTGCGAAATTCGCTACCATCCTGGCATGGCGAATGTAGTGGCCGATGCTCTTAGCCGTAAGACTCATGTGAATGCTATTCGTATTTCTAATGATCTCCATGTGTGTATTCGTGACGCTCAATATTCATCAGCAAATGAAGGAAGTCTAGAAGTAGAAATCCACGGCGCCAGAAATGATCAGCTTGAAACTAAACCTAATGGGCTACAATATTACCTCAATCGCATCTGGGTGCCGGATCGCAATAATCTCTGTGAGCTTATTATGAAGGAGGCCCACAAATCCCATTACTCCATTCATCCAGGCACTGATAAGATGCACCATGATTTGCGTACAAATTATTGGTGGCCTGGCAAAAAGAAGGACATTGCTGTCTATGTTTCTAAATGCCTTACTTGTACGAAAGTTAAAGCTAAACACCAACGTCCCTCAGGACTCTTAGAACAACCCAAAATCACAGTTTGGAAATGGGATAGCATCGCTATGGACTTTTTAACTAAGCTACCTCGAACACCTTCTGGTCACGATAGTATCTGGGTGATAATTGACCGTTTGACCAAATCCGCCCACTTTCTTCCTATTCGTGAAGATTACAGGGTGGAGAAACTTGCTCGAATCTATACTGATGAGATTATATGCCGTCATGGAATACCTCTTGACATAATATCGGACCGTGATGGTCGTTTTACTTCACGTCTTTGGCAAACCTTCCAATCCGCTATGGGTACTCATTTGAATCTTAGCACGGCCTTTCATCCTCAAACGGATGGACAGACCGAGCGTACTATTCAGACCTTAGAGGATATGCTTCGTTCTTGTGTCATCGACTTTGGTGGTAACTGGGATGTACATTTACCACTGATTGAGTTCTCGTACAACAATAACTATTATTCTAGTATTCAGATGGCTCCTTTCGAAGCTCTGTATGGCCGCAAGTGCCGATCTCCTCTCAGCTGGCATGAGATTAGTGACAAGCAGTTTACTGGCCCTGAAATAATTCAAGAGACAACGGATAAGATTCTTCGAATCCGTGAAAACTTGATTAAGGCTAGGAGCAGACAAAAGAGTTATGCTGATAATAGGCGTAAGCCTCTGGAATTTGATGTTGGTGACCGAGTTCTTCTCAATGTATCTCCCTGGAAGGGAGTAGTTCGTTTTGGTAAGAAGGGAAAGCTCGCCCCTCGCTATGTGGGTCCTTTCAAGATACTCGAAAGGATTGGCAAGGTAGCGTACAGACTCGACTTGCCACAAGAACTAAACAACGTGCACCCAGTGTTACACGTATCCAATCTACGTAAATGCCTAGCCGACGAGGAACTGCAGGTTCCCCTCGAAGACTTGCAAACAAACGAAGTTGTACACTTCGTGGAGAAACCAGTTGAAATCATGGATCAAGGAGTCAAGCGGTTGAGGCGCAGCAAAATTCCCATTGTTAATGTTCGATGGGAAGGAAAGCGTGGCGTCGAATTCACTTGGGAATTGAAAAATGAGATGAAGGCCAAATATCCGCAGCTCTTCGAGTAGTATTCCTCTAAGATTTCGGGGACGGAATCTCCTAAAGGAGGGGAGACTGTAACGCCCTACGTCCCTCAACTTTAGACTTTTGGCAAGTTTAGTCCCTGGGCTTTGCTTATTATCAATTTTGGCCCCTGAGCTATGTAGACATTAAAACTTTGATACTTGGTGAATTCTATGTCACATGTTATATGCTTGAAATGTCCAATCCTATATGATTGGAATGTCTAATTCTATATGTTTGGAATGTCTAATTCTATATATTTGGAATGCCTAATTCTATATAATTGGAATGCCTAATTCTATATACATGGAATGCCTAATTCTACATGCTTGAAATGTCTAAATCTATATACTTTGGTGCTTGACTCTTAAGGCTCGTGAAACTTGAGACTTGGTTGAACGAGGGACTGGAGTCTTGTCACTGGCAGAAACTATGAAACTTTGAAAACTTTGGTACTATTGTCTAAATTATACTATTTATGCTATTACACAATAAATACGCAACGCTTGATCTAACGAGCGAAAACAGAAACACGGAAAGGATGGATTAGGCGAATGGTAATCTGATCGGATGACTATCCGATCGGATGACCACCCGATCGGATGGCCACTCGATCGAGTTGTCACCCGATCCTTACACACTGTCCCTCCCCACCCACCTTACACTATAAATAGGAGCTGTCACACCAGTCCTTCACTGATGTGACAGCCCTGCTCGACTTAGACGCACGAACCCCTCGATTCTTTGATTTCTCAACAATTCTGGTACGTTTCGCACTAGATTCTTGTACTTTCTTGATCTACACAACATTCTTTACGAGATTCTCCTTTGAAATCTCACTTTCCACCATGAAATCTCCTAGATCTGAGTTCTTAAGGATGATGCCATCAATGATGGTTTGTACAAACTACTATATGATGTCAATCCTGATAGAATCTAGCTTAGATTTAAGGAATTTCAGGCATTTTACACTAGATCTACACTTCTCAAGCTAAAATCCTATGTTTACCTACATTTCTTCTTGAACTTTTACATAAAACGGTAAGATCCGGATCTAAACGGACTGTAGACTTGATTATTAGTCTAGAGTCGGCTTGGAGGAGAATTGTTACCAGAAAAGACGACCACAGTACGGATTCCGACATAAACGCTTTACGAACAGTCGACCGAGCGGACTGGGGTGATTTCCCACCCGATCGAGTCGGCTGAACACTGAGTAGTTTACAATTGACAGAGTACATACCACGTCATCATTGCCTTAGACAGAAACTTGGAGTTTTTACAAAATTAAGAATGGGACAAGGCAACCCGATCGAGTGGCAACCCGATCGGATAGCCATCCGATCGAACAGCCACCCGATCGAGTGACACTTGCCCCTTAACTATAAACATTTGAAACTCAAAAGCCCTAAATCGTCGAGTGACAACTCGATCGAATAGCCACCCGATCGAACAGCCACCCGATCAAGGCAACCTTGAAACTTGAACTTGGATCGAGTGGTGACCCGATCGGATAGCCATCCAATCGGACGACCATTCGATTCCCACACTCTTAACAAAATAGAATGGAGTGGCAACCCAATCGGATAGCCATCCGATCGGGCACCCATTCGTCCCTTCACACACATGTCACTCGATAGATTGGCAATCCGATTGAATGGCCTTCCGATCAGACAGCCATCCAATCTAATGACTAATCCGACACATGAGCAATCTTGTTGTTTCGTCCGACACTTACCTGTTGTAATCTAATCAGGCTAAACCTAAAGAGCTCCCTTTGATCCAATAACAATCTTAACTTTTAAGCAATCACTGTGAGTATACTCGATCCCTTTTTGCTTTAAACTTTGGGATGTAACATGTATTCTATTAAACTATGATACTTGGGACTTTTGCAACCTAAACTCTATCCTACGTGTATGGGAAAACTTGTGATTCTTGTATTATATTTGTGCTATGTGAATGTTTAATCCAGGGTGTGTAGTTCCGCTTTAACAATAGTAGCGCTATAGGAGATGCACCTCCCCATTATTCTCGGGGGTATTGTTCGGAGGATTCTAGTTTTCCTTGAGACTTGGGAAAACAACAAAGCATCGGGATACTTGGGCTATCACTTGTTGGATTGCGAACACTAGCACGGCTGAAACTATTTTATTACTTACATTGTGGATATGAGTCGTTTTAATCAATTACTCTATATACTCAAACTTGTATACTCGCCGGTACATTTTTGTACTGACCCTATTTTAATACATGTTGCAGGCTGATAGGATGTTATGGAAACAAGTGAATCAAGCTAGGGTGGTGCTTAGAAACCCACGTAGTTAAATAAATCTTTGAACAATGTTGATGTTTGGTGTAGTTTGATACTTGATGTGATGGTTATTTGTTTTAGACAATGTTAAAACAATTTAATATATTATGAAACTTCTAGTGTTATGGAATCTCATGAGCAATCTGAACGCTTAGTGCTCGCACCCCGATGTTTCCGCCATCGGTTGGGGTGTGACACCTGATCCTTCTTACTTAAAGTATTTTTTGAGATGAACAACATTCCAAGTTCTTGGCAGGAGATCACCATCCATTGTTAACAAACAACATGCCCCCTTTCCTGCTTCATCTTCAATTAGATAGGGGCCTTCCCACTTTGGTGCTAGCTTGCCATCAGAAGGATTTGTGGTATTTTGGAATGCCTTACTCAATACCATGTCACCAACTTGAAGCTTCCTGATCCTGAGATTCTTGTTGTATGCTCCAGCCATTCTTTGTTGATAACTGGCCATCTGTCACAAAAGTTAGTAGTTCTACTCCCAATAAATTGGGATCCATTATCACAAATAATTTCAGAAGGTATGATACGTGGTCGAATACGGGTTATCGTTTGTGCTTAAGTTGATGTTTTTACATAGCTTTTAATCTTGAATAGCCTACTTTTAATGGAATTTGTGTTTTACAGGTCTAAAAGAGTTTAAGGAGTTAATCGGGAGCTAAACGGAGCACCGGGACGTGAATCGGATCAACCGGGGATGTGAAATGAACAAAACTGGGTTAATCATGAAGATTGGATGTGTTTTGGGAATGTTAATGGATTTAAAATGAATATATTGGAAGATGGCATGAGAATAGGATCATCTTCATTGGGAATCATTCTACAACACTCACGACCCGAATCATCATCCGAATCAAGAACAACCATCACCATGCACAATCAGCAATCCATACAAACCCTGACCATCACCATCAATCTTTCCACCATTATCCTTCACCAAACCTTCAACATCCATCAATTCTCCATTGTTTAAGCTTCAAGATGACTTCATTCACGTTCTAAGCATCCGATGTTCAAGCTTCTTCAACCATGAGTGGCTAATCTATCGCAACCCCCGATCCCTTATCTGTCCCGGGAATGGGCGGACGCGAACTCAGAATTCTGGTGGTATCAGTTCGTTAATTTGGCAGCGGAAATTACATCAGGACCGTAGTTAGGAAATGTTTATCAGAGTAAAACCACTATATTTGATATTAATAAACACATGGGTAAAACCCAAGTTTCTTATTACAACACATTTATAGGGATAGATCCTATTTTATTGAATTTAAAACATCGTCTTTTATGTAACTTTTATAGCCACATGCTTCCCAAGCCTTCAGTGCTCTCCAGCTGGCTTTTTACTAATTGGTTGTCACATTGTGTTACCTGAAACGCGTTTTAAAAATATTTGTCAGTGGGAAATACTGGTGAGTGAATCCCAGTTTAATCAAGAATTATTAATTTAATTTAAACTTAACAGTATTGAGGGTGATTACAATGTTTATATCTACCCAATTACTCATTCAGTACTGTCAATCTTGACTGGTGGGTCATATTACAAATTGGCTAACTCTTCGTCCAATGGTAACGTTACTCACATTTTGTATACAAAACCCCAACATTCCGGCAGTAATCGTAGAATTACAAAGACTCAATCACTGCTAAATTGCATTATAAAATAGTTAAGGTTTTGTAAAAACTGTTAACAAAAAGGAGATTACTCACATTGTTGTCTTAGATTTTTCGTAAGGGTTTCCTGGTGATAATCTAAAATTTACACAAATACACACGCGTTAGTATAATAACCCATTTTAACATTAGCAATACCCTCCCTGAGAAGGCATTCCAATGACTACGTCGGGCAGAACCACGACAGCCATTACGGAACCCTAGATCAATCGGGAAGCATATCTAATACGTATCCAGGGGTTATAATACTTACAACGGAGCAGAACTTCGCTAATTAGGGGGGTATAATGCCCGCTTATAAAGCCTCTAATTCAGAATTTGAGATTTAGAAATGAATTGTGAGCGAATTCTGGTTGAACCCGATGGCCTTCGTATATAGTTGCTAATCTTGATCTTCACGCGGCCCGTGTAGCGGTAGACTAAGGTCTACGCGGCCCGCGTCAAAACCCGGTCAAAGCGTAGCCTATCTGGATCAGCTACCTAGCCTTGACGTGTGTCTGCCAAGTGGCAGCACCAGGCTGCGCCACACTTTAGTCTCTCGGGGCCCACGTAAGGGTTATGGGGTACCTTACGCGGCCCGCCTAAACTTAAAAATCAGATTTTTAATTATTTTTAATACTATTTAACATATTTGAGGCCCGTTTTCGCGTATGGGGTGTGTTTTGGGACATTTTGGGATATTTTAAAATATACTAAGTTGTCGGAAAATTATTCGAGAGTGTCGGTTTATTTAGGATTGTTACATCCTCCCCACCTTGTTTTAGAGCTCGTCCTCGAGATCTACTGGAACAAGTGCGGATATTTCCTTTGCATTTCTGATTCAAGCTCCCATGTGTACTCAGGTCCTCTTTTTGGAGTCCCACTTCACTTTGACTAGAACTAATCTCTTATGCTTAAGGTTCTTGACTTTCCTATCTTCGAGTTGTAGAGGCCTCTCTACAAATTTGAGTTGTTCATTTACCTCTATATCCTTAAGAGGTATTAGTAGCGATTCGTCTGCTAAGCATTTCTTGAGATTTGATACATGAAATACATCATGTATTCCTGCCATTTCCTCTGGCAGTTGTAGCTGATAGGCTACAGGTCCTATTCTTCTAATAATCTCAAAAGGTCCAATATACTTTATCTCCTACTTGAAATTCCAATGGCTTGCGTCGATTATTGGCATAGCTCTTCTGTCGATCACGTGCTGCTTTCAGTCGTTCCTTGACTTGAATGATCTTGTCGGTTGTTTCTTACACTATCTTAGGTCCAGATAGTTGCTTCTCCCCAATTTCTGCCCAACAGACTGGGGTTCGGCACTTTCATCCATAAAGTGCTTCAAATGGTGCAACATTGATACTTGTGTGATAACTATTATTATATGAAAATTCTATTAAAGGTAAGTGATCGTCCCAATTACCTCCAAAATCAATTACACAAGCTCTAAGCATGTCCTCCATTGTCTGAATCATCCTTTCACTTTGTCCGTCCGTTTGAGGATGATAAGTTGTGCTTAGATTTAACTTGGTTCCCATTACTTTTTGGAAACTTGACAAAAAATGAGAGGTAAATCGACTATCCCTATCAGAAAGAATTGATAAAGGAATTCCATGTAAAGAAACAATTTCATTTACATATAGTTTAGCTAACTGTTCCATATTGAAAGTTTCCTTCATTGGTAGGAAATGAGCTGACTTGGTTAGCCTATCTACAATCACCCAGATTGTATCATTGCCTTTCTTCGTTTTGGGTAATTTAGTAACAAAATCAATTGTTATCAATTCCCATTTCCACACTGGCATTTCTAACTGTTGTAACAAACCTGAGGGTTTCTGGTGTTCAGCTTTAACTTGCGAACAAGTTAAACATTTATAAACATAGGCTGCTATGTCCTTCTTCATTCCTATCCACCAAAATTTTTTCTTTAAATCCTGGTACATTTTATCACTTCCTAGATGCATCGTATATTTAGACTTATGGGCTTCTTCTAATATATAATGACGTAGGTTTCCTAATTTAGGTATCCACATTCTCTTTTTATGGAATCTCCAAATTCCATATGTTCCTTGTTCTAATTCTTTAATCATACCTTTCAATTTTTCAGTATCATCCTTGATTACTGATTCTTGGGCTTCTCTAATTTGATCATTTAAATCTACTTGCATATTTAATTTAAGAGAACGTACCCTTTTTGGCTTTTCATGATACTTTCAACTTAAAGCGTCTGCTACTACATTTGCTTTTCCTTCATGATACTGGATATCACAATCATAATCATAATCATTCAGCATCTCCATCCAGCGTCTTTGTCTCATATTCAACTCTTTTTGCTCGAAAACATACCTTAAACTCTTATGATCAGTGAATATGGTAAACTTACTACCATAAAGGTAATGTCTCCAATTCTTAAGGGTAAAAATTATAGCTCCTAGTTCTAAATCATGGGTTGAATAATTTTCTTCATGATTCTTAAGTTGTCTAGATGCGTAAGCTATAACCTTTTGACGTTGCATTAATACACATCCATAACCTAATTTAGAAGCGTCACAATAGACTACAAAGTCTTCAGTTCCTTCTGGTAACGCTAGTATGGGTGTATGGGTTAATCTTTGTTTAAGGATTCTAAAGGCTTCTTCTTGTTTTAATCCCCATTTAAACTTTACAGATTTACAGGTTAGCTTAGTTAAGGGAATGACTATTCTAGAGAAATCTTGAATAAATCTTCTATAATAACCGGCCAATCCTAAGAAACTTCTAACCTCGGTTGGTGACTCAGGGGTTTCCCATTTAATAATTGCCTCGATCTTTGTGGGATCCACATGAATTCCTTCATGATTAACTAAAGGTCCAAGAAATTATACCTGTTCTAACCAAAACTCGCACTTTGAAAATTTAGCATAAAGCTTTTCTTTTCTTGATAAACTTAAAAGTGCGTGCAAATGCTTTGCATGATCTTCCTTATTTTTAGAGTAAATGAGAATATCATCTATGAAGACAATTATGAATTTATCCAAATATGGCTTACATATTCGGTTCATCATGTCCATAAATGCAGCTGGGGTATTGGTTAAACCAAATGGCATGACAGTAAATTCATAATGACCATACCTCGTTCTAAACGCGGTCTTAGAAATGTCCTCTTCCTGTACCTTTAATTGATGATATCCTGACCTTAAATCGATTTTAGAGAAAAATCGAGCTCCTTGTAGTTGATCGAACAGATCATCGATTCTCGGTAATGGGTACCGATTCTTAATCGTGACTTTGTTCAATTCATGGTAATCAATGCACATACGCATAGATCCGTCCTTCTTTTTAACAAATAATATCGGCGCTCCCCATGGCGACGAACTTGGTTGTATGAATCCTTTTTCCAGCAATTCATCTAATTGTTTCTTCAATTCTTGCATTTCGGCGGGTGCCAATCGGTAAGGTGCTTTGGCAAACGGTGCTGTTCCTGGCAGTAAGTGAATTCTGAATTCAACTTCTCTGTCTGGTGGTAGTCCTGGCAATTCTTCTGGAAATACATCTGAAAACTGAGATACTACTGGAATGTCTTTTAGTTCTTTTCCTTTAGTGTTAGTGATTATGGAAATCAAATACACTATAGAACCTTTTCTCATATAACTTGCAGTTTTCATTACAGAGATGAATTTCGTAGATCTAGATGATTTATCTCCTTTAATTGTGATCGTTTTACCTTTTGGTGAATCTACTTGGATTGACTTTTGATCAAATAAAATACTAGCTTTATTGGTTATTAACCCATCCATTCCTAAAACAACATCAAATCCTACCATATTCATTGGATAAAGATTTGCAATAAACTTTTGATTTAAATTTTCTATTCTTGCTCCCTGCAAGATTTCAGAAATCCTAACAGTTTCTCCATTAGCTGTCTCTACTAAGCATTCTTGTGGTAGTTTAGTTAATGACTGATTTAGAAGTTTGCAAAACGAAGTATTAATAAAACTTTGGTTTGCACCAGAGTCAAATAATACTTTAGAAAAAAATCATTAACTAAAAACGTACCAGCTATGACATCTGGAATCATCTTGGCTTCATCTGCAGTCAGAACAAATGCTCTAGCATTTTTAGTGTTCTTGTTGTTCACAGCTGGAGCCAATTTTGGACATTTTGGCTTGATATGACCTTGTTCTCCGCAATTGTAGCATACCCTGTTGTTGCCTTTCTTCCTGCAGTCTTCTTCCTTCTGACCTGATATTTTGTAGAAATTGCAATATATAGAGTGTTTTGGTCAAAAATTACCGAAGCAATTAACTGATCAAATTAGTTAAGTGAGGTAGTGTGCTAGAAATATGTGTGAAAAATATGTTAACCAAGTTAATTGCAAAAACAGTTTCAGGATACGGCTCAGGATATAGAGTTGTATCTATGATCAAACAATGAGCAAAAAAGTAAAGGTTGACACGTGATGTTCGAGGAAAGCCCTTGATCAATCTAGATCGCCGGCACAAAACCTCGGGAGCTGACAATCGCAGTTGCCTTGTTCTTCTATTGCTTCAAATATCAGGATACAGTGTAGGATGTGGTGCGGATTAACTAAGTGTTACAATGTAATTCGATTACAAGTGTTTGTGTGTAGTGACTGCTGAAAGCTAGAGAGCAAAAGTGTTCGAAAGTGTGTGTGAAAGTTGCGTGCCTTAATCTGATCCGCCCCCATCTATTTATAGTAAAAGAAATGCAACAAACTATCCTAATAAATCGGGATCCGGCGAATATTCCCCACTCGAACGTTGTAGACCTGGTCTTTCGGGTTCAACGTCTCTCACATAACAAATACGCCCGAGTCTTAAGGAGAAGAAGTCCATCTGACCGTTAGTAACCCTCAGCCTCTAACCTGCACGTGGTCAATTTAGTTAACACCAGGATATGGCCCAGGATGATACCAATACCCTAATCTAGTATCCTGATCACAAGTAAACAACCAAAAGCAGGATATTAGTCAGGATATATATACTCAGAAAATGGCCCATAACAATTGTCCCCAAATATATCTGTTGGTATACCAATCCAACGGATATATTTTAAAAATAATGTTTCGTAAATCAAGGCAATTAAATCGAGACGACGGTCAAGATTACACCATAACTTCCAACGCGCTTTTAACTCGATGGAGATCTACAATGCTCCTATATATTCTCTCTTCTTGTTTGAAAAGCAGATATCTCCAACGGAGTCTTCAGGTAATTCCCTACTTATCATTCATTTTTGTCAATCTTTCTTCCTTTATTTGGAATGGCTGCCAGAACTTATTCCCAAACCGGTGAATCATCCGAGACCTTCATTCAGCAGAATCTTCTCAAAAATCCCGAGAAGGAGGTCTGTGCTTTTGACAACGCAGACATTGCGGCTTTGAGAGCTTCCGGTGCTTTCCCCGATAACACGGTCTTTAGACCATTCGATCGGTCAATTCGATCGGACGTTTCTTCTACTGATTGGGTTTGCTTCCCAGCATACCCTTTCTCGCTAGGTCTTCGATACCCTTTTCCCGAATTTATGATGCAATTCTTCCGGACCACCGGTATCTCCTTTGCTCAGACCATGCCCATGGTCTGGAGGGTATTAATCGTACTCAACCAAATTAAAAATCTTCACTGTCCTGACCTTTGTATCGAAGATTTGCCAATCGCTTACCGCCTCCGATCCCACGGTTCTAGCCGGTTTTTGCTTCTTTCGACTTCCAACAAACTCCTTATTCTTAAAGCCACCAAAAACGAAGACGGATGGCAACGCAAGTTCTTCTTCGTCAAACGAGACTCCATAGATGAGGGTGCTAGCCTTCCAGTGGAGTGGTTAACCACCGGTAGGATCATGAATGTCCCCATGTATCTTTAGATATTTATCCTTTGCTAATATCTTCTCATTTGGTCCTTTTGCAGTGAATTTTAAGGAAGTAGCCTCCCCTACTGCGGAATCAGAAAAAAGAATCAAAACAGTTTACCAATTACCTGCAAGTGACAGGAGTTTTACCACACATATCCGGAGTTCCAGTCAATATTCATCATCTGAAATGTCTGGTAAGGATTACTTGTGAAATAATTAATCAGCACAATACAATATAATGAAAGGTAACAAAAAATGTAAGACTTTTTCCCTTCACCGGCCAAGATCCCTGAAGTCTTTGACCTTGACGAGCTGGACAGTTATTCCGATCAGGTTCAGATCAAGAAGAAACGTAGTCCCAAGGCCACGGCCTCATCCAAACCCAGCAGTTCCAAGGCCATCGTCATTCCCAAACCTTCGCCAGCTACCAGGCCCCGGAGTTCAAGCTCACGTAAAAGGAAAGAGCCTGATTCCCCCGTCATCTCTGATACATTCCCCTATGAGAATTACGGGTTCATCGAAGCAAGCGGATTTATGACTTCTTTTCTCAACCAGGTTAGTATCCTTGAACCATATCCTGCAGCTTATACCACTTATAAGTATTTATTAAAACCAATACTTGTCCTCTTATTTTTGCAGGGTCTTGAACGCCTAGTTCATCTATATCAAGAATCTTGCGGGCTCAACAAGACGCTTGAATCCAAGTTAAAGAAAGCCGAGGTTACTATCTCCGATCAAGGCATGATTGCAGCCGCTAAATCTCGGCACTACGAGGAGAAGTTCAAGGCTATGACCCAAGAACACCAGACCGCTCTCAACAAAGCTACTCTCCAGGCCCAAGCCGATCTTGATGCTACCCATGCTCAACATTAACAGGATATGGTCAGCTACCGGGAAAGCCTTAAAAGTTCCGTCGTCACTTCTCTCCTCCAGGCCAGGCTAAAGATGGCCCACGAAGCCAAAACACTAGGCTTCGAATGCCCTTCTTGGGACGTCAGTGCCTGGGAAACAAAGCTAAAGAGCCTTGGCGGCACTTCTGCCAAACCTGCTGCTGAAGGATCTTCAAAAGCAGTTGAAAAACCAACCGGTGCTGAGAGGGATGCTGAGGCGGATCCCGAGACGGATGCTGCTGAAATTACCATGAACGAAGAAGGCGCTGCCTCCTAAAATTTATTTTCTTTAAATTTGAGAGTTATGCTTATGTTTGAACAATTTTATTTCTGTATCATGACAACCTGATAGCCGAAGGTGGATGGGTCCTAGGTTTTAGGATGAAACCTTCGGTCATCAACTGGTATAGCCTATTTAAAATAATTTCATCTTTCAATTGGCTTGTCATGCATTTCTTAATGTAGATTTTAGCTTTGCAAAATTTTGTACAACTGTCTTTTGAAAATATCCTGATCAATATACTCAATGATATATTATGAAAACTTTTATTAAATAGAACTTCTAAAAATTCAATCAACTTTAGAGAAAACTTCTACAGAATAAAAGATAGTCCACTTTCTAAAACCTGTTTTGACAATACTTGGTTGACCAGAGTTTTAATTTCAATCAAGTATCGCTTCCAAATATTTCAATCAAATATCCCTAAACATATTCCAAAAACATATTCCGAAGACATATCCTAAAGATATATCCTTAATCAGAGTTAAAAAATTCACATAAGGTTCACAAAGGAAAGATCATACCAGGAATTGAGTGTAGCCTTAGTATTAAACTCCAACCCCTTTTGTGGCTTCTCCTACCAAAATGTCCCCAGTTCGATACACTTAGCTCAACTTTGATTCTTTGTGCTTCATGCAATTACTTTAGATGGAATGTCCCCTGTGCATGAAGTCCTCAAACACTTAGAAAATTTTTGAACACTAGTTCCAATTGTATAGACAATTTTTTGTATTACAGGGGTAAAACCCAAAAATATACTGGAGATAAATCCTTTGTATCCTGGGGAAAATCCCAAATTTTCGTGCGCTACAGGCGGGAGTGTATAAACTCCAAGACTTAGAAAGGTGAAAACCTTTAAACCTTAGAGAGTATGAAAATACCCTTTCGTGAGAGAGGGTGATCAATCCTCATATACCTTTAGGATTCAGGATATAGCCAACAGTAACGAAATTGTCAGCCACTTTTACATGGACTGGTCCCGCCACCTTGAACTATTCCCGAATAACTTGCGCTCCAGGAGGGGTGTTTAAACCCAATTCGGAAGAAAGGTTAATACCTTTAAACCTGTGAAGGGATCAGGATCCCTTATACGTGAGAGAGGGGGCCAATCCTCTAATCTTCCAAAGTATCCTGAGTGTGTATCCTGGTGCTATATCCCGAAGTATATTCTGCAAAACCACTATAAGCTAAGGTGGGTGTTAGCCTGGCTAACACCCCTCCGATGCTTAAGTCATTAATATATTCAAAATAGTAAATAATATCAAAATTTAATAAGAGAGACAGAATTCATACCATCCTGAGTTGGAATTTAAATTCCATACTCACTTGAAATAGAGCTTTAAATGTATAGCATTCCAAGATCTCGGTAGCATATCTCCCTCTATATTCTTGAGTCGGTATGCTCCTTTTCCTGATTCTGATTCAACCTCATAGGGTCCTTCCCACTTTGGAGCCAACTTTCCATCAGCAGGATTAGTAGTATTCTGAAAAGCTTTTCTTAATACCCAATCTCCAACCTGAAATCTTCTAGTCCTTATATTCTTGTTATATGCTTTAGATATTCTCTGTTGATATGCTGCCATCCTTAGCCTTGCAGCATCCCTTGTCTCATCAATAGTATCCAGTTCCTGGCATAGGACTTCAGGATTCTGCTCAGGATCCCTGAGGTTGGATCTTGCTGTATGTATCACCATTTCCGTCGGGATCACCGCCTCTGCTCCAAACACTAAGGAAAATGGGGTTTGACCAGTTGCATTCTTCACCGTTGTCCTATCAGCCCACAAAACAAAGGGTAATTCTTCTGCCAATCTTCCTTTCTTAGCCCCTAGTCTCTTTTTCAAGTTGTTGACAATTATCTTGTTCGATGATTCTGCTTGTCCATTTGCTTGAGGATGTACCGGAGTAGACGTAATCATTTTGATTCCCCAACTCTTGCAGAAGTCAGTAGTCCTTTTACTTATAAATTGAGATCCGTTGTCACAAATTATCTCAGCTGGTACTCCAAACCTAGTCAGGATATTCCTTTTTATGAAGGATGCCACTTCTTGATCTCTAACTTGAACAAATGCTTCTGCTTCAACCCACTTGGAGAAATAATCCGTCATTGGCAACAAGAAAACCTTTCCTCCTGGACCCTTTTGAAGCTTTCCTACTATATCCATACCCCATTTCATGAACGGCCAAGGGGAAACAATAGGATACAGCGGTTCAGCAGGCTGATGTAATATGTTACCATGTCTTTGACATGCGTTACATCTTCGAGCATATTCTGTGGCATCTTTCTTCATCGTCGGCCAATAATATCATGTCCTTAATACTTTTGAGAATAAGGACCTGCCCCCAGTATGGTTACCACAATCCCCTTCACGTATATCCTGAAGGACTTCTTTGGTTTCGGGATCTTCCAAGCACCTCAGATATGGCCCTGCAAGAGATTTCTTATACAAAACATCATTTATAATAGTGAATCATGATACCTTCATTCTAAAGGCTTTAGGATTCTCATCCTTTGGGTTGTGTCCTTCCTTGAGATATCTCATGATTGGAGCCTTCCAGGACTTAGGATCCTCCTCAGGATACTCATCATCAGGATCCTGAATACTTATTACTTCCATATTCTGAGGATTCGTCGCAGGATATAGGATATGTAATATTGGTATTTGGGTCCCTTCTGGTATCCTGACTGATGATCCCAGATTTGCCAAGGCATCAGCTTCAGCATTGTCCTCTCTTGGTACCTGTTCAAGTGTAAAAACATCAAAATATCCTGCTAATTTTTTGAGAATTTCAAGATACTCGATTAACTTCTCTCCCTTAACTGCATAGGTTCCATTAAAGTGATTAGTGATTAACAAAGAATCAACATATACTTGCAAATTCTTGATACTCATATTCTTAGCCAACTCTAATCCTGCAATTAAAGCCTCATACTCTGCCTCATTATTAGTAGCAGGAAATTCACACCTAATAGCCTGGGGTAATATGTCCCCCTGTGGCGATTTTACTAGTATACCTAGACCTACACCTCTTACGTTAGATGCACCATCAGTATACAATGTCCAGCATTCTAGGTTTTCTCCTAGCTGCTGTACTTCTAAGTCTACTTCATTTTGAATGTCACTACTGAAATAAGCCACAAAGTCAGCTAAAGCCTGAGACTTTATGGCATTTCTTGGCTCATATACTAAGTCATAAGCACTTAATTTTACTGACCATTTAGCCATCCTACCCGACATTTCGGGTTTCCTAAGCATGTTTTTAACAGGTTAATTGGTTTTAACATGAATCCTATGTGTCTCAAAATAATGTCTAAGTTTCGTTGATGCCATAACTAGGGCTAATATCAATTTTTCTAGATGAGAATATCTAGTTTCAGCATCTAATAAACTTTTACTAACATAATAGACAGGATACTGCTGACCTACATGATCTTTTACAAGGACAACACTGACTGCATTCCCTGATACTGCAAGATACAGGTGTTAGGGGAGGATTTTCTAACAATTAGTGATCCTTATTCGTTATCCTAACTAGTGATCCTTACTTCTGTGACAGGTGGTGATCCTCAGAAGAACTTCAGGATCAGGATCAGGATCATGGATCACTTTAAGGATCCTCGTACTGACGATTGTTTACTCATGTTTTGTACTATCTCGCAGGTATAACAAGCTTGACCAAGTCTTGGCGACATTCCTGGAGAATATTCCTAAACTATTCTGCACGTGCTTGACCAAAAATAGACGTTATGGAGAACGTGGAGGCTTGGCACGAAAGTCGAAAAGTTAGTTTAGGTGGTTATTTCTATTTTAAAAAGGGAGTAACGAGCTAGTAGAACACACTTAGTCATTTTTGCAGTTACACACACTCGTACAAGCTCTCATACAAGCTCTCGTTCAAACACTTAGCAATTTCATACACTTTTTACACATTCCACCGTAGTGATCCTTGTACCTAGCTCGTTACTATCCGAAGTTGTAAACATTCAATCATTTATTATAGCTTGGTGATCGGTAGTTTCCATCACCCGGGGTTTTTTGTGCCGGAGATCAACTCTTGATCAAGGGCTTTTTCCCCGTATAAATCCTTGTGTTGTTTGTGCACTTTACATTGAAGTGATCCTCATCGCTGTTACATATTTTAAGCATCATTCCCCTAAACAAAGAGTTTGGTTGCAATATCCTCATCAGATTTTCTGACCAAAACAGTTTGGCGCCCACCGTGGGGCAATTGGTGCTTTGTCCTTAGAAGAATACGCATTTCTGTGCTCATTTCGGTTTACTACAACCAAGCGAATGGCTTCCTCAGCGAAGAATGCTTCAAACTTGATGCCCTCATTCACTTCTTCACAAGGTGTTCCTCCTTTGCCTCCACCACCTTCTGGATCCCAGAAGAACACTGAGAATGTTGCGAAGAAACCAACTCCCATTTTCTCAAAACCACCTACTTCTTCTGTTTCAACTAATCCTACTACTAATGATCTCCATGCCTTGATTTTGCAGATGAGGAATCATGCACAAGAGCAGGATAAAACAAACGAAAGGATCCTCCGGGAGATTGACGAAATTAAGAAACAGAAGAAAACGGCAGAGGATCATTCCCCACTGATGTCCAGATCGTTGAATTTTGATACTCCGGTGATTACTTCTCAGTCATCAGTGGTTCCAGACATTCAATATGTGGGTGGACCAAAAGGAGTGCACTACGGAACAACAGCAATCACCCAGGCAGCAGGCTCATATTTCCAGCCAGCGGGATCCTATCCTCAGTATATGGGATCCCTCACGAATTCAGGAGGATATTCAGGAATGCAGCAGGTTCAAGGATCCTCCTTAGCTCCAGGATCATCCCAGGTTCAAGGATCCTCCTTTGTTCCAGGATCATCCCAGGTTCAAGGATCCTCCTTAGCTCCAGGATCATCTCAGGTTCAAGGATCCTCCTTAGCTCCAGGATCATCCCAGGTTCAAGGATCCTCCTTTGTTCCAGGATCATCCCAGGTTCAAGGATCCTCCTTTGTTCCAGGATCATCCCAGGTTCAAGGATCCTCCTTTGTTCCAGGATCGTCCCAGGTTCAAGGATCCTCTTTCTTCCCAGGATCACCCCAGTTTCAGGGATCCGTCCAGATGCCAGGATCCTTAAGGAGTTTGCAAACAGGAAGTTCAGATGTCCATCAGGGAGATTTTATTCCAATGCAGACTAATGCTTCTACTGGTCCCTCGATCACTCCAGAGCCCCAACAATATGGATTAACATCCATTCTTCCTAACTTGAATCCAATGGGAGGTAACACTTTTAATAATTCTCATACTACTAACCATGGTCTTATGCAGGATCCAGGTATCAATCATGCCATGGCCAGAGAATTGCAAAAGCTAAAGGATATGATATCAAGTGTACCGGGGGTGGTCAAACCTATCCCAGAGATTGCAGATGGGAGCCACAAGATATCTCGTTTCGCACCACCAATCTGTGATGCTGAGATACCCAAGAGGTTCCATGTGCCAACGATGAAACTGTATGATGGATCAACGGATCCTGAAGAGCATATAGCACAATACAGGGAAAGAATGGAAATCAACCCAATCCCAGAACGGTTGAAGGAAGCATGCTTGTGCAAAGGATTTGGATCCACCCTTACTGGATCAGCTCTCAAGTGGCTGCTAAGTCTTCCTCCTTACTCTATTACCTCGTTTGCCAATCTAGTTAATCTATTTAATAATCAGTTTTCTTGTAGTAGGAAATTTGAACGATTAGCTAGTGATTTATATAGGATAACCCAGGGTCATAATGAATCATTAAGGGATTACATTACCAAATTCAGTAAAGAATCCTTAGACATTCCCAACTTAGATATAGCCACGGCTGTTGAGGCCTTTAAAATGGGATTGCTTAGGGATTCGTTATTTTATGATGATCTTGTTATGACACCATGCAGGAACTTAGATGAGGTAAGAACTCGGGCCCTTAGGTACATCCGGCTAGAGGATGACAAGAGGATCCAGGAGAGGTTAGCAGGATCCTCAAAGCAGGATAAGCAAGGATCCTCATTCAGAAACAACAAGTTCAGATCCTACAATAGATCCGATAACCAGAATGTGCATGCTATTGATCAGGAAGAGGATGATGAGGATTATCCTCCAATCTCTGAATATTGTTTTTTTGTTGACAGCAATGAACTAATCCTTGCGATGCAGGGTTTAGGTGATAAAGCTAGATGGCCCAGGAAAAATGATAGGCCAGCTGCAACTAAGGATAAATCAAAGTGGTGTGCATACCATGAAGATTTTGGGCATCTCACAGAAGAATGCATTGCTCTAAGAAAGGAGATTGGATACTTGTTGAGCAAGGGGCATCTAAAGGAATTGTTGGGAAGAAAAAAGTCAAAGACTCAGGATCATGAAAGGATCCCTGAGAAAGCTCCGGCCCCTCCAGCGGATGCACAAGTGATAAACTTCATTTCTGGAGGATCAGACATTTGCGGCACATCCTTCTCAGCAGCTAAGAGGCATGCAAAAGAAACTAAAATGGACAATGGAGAAAGACCAGTTCGAACATCAAGTGTCTCCGAAGGAAAAGTCATAACCTTTGATGAAGAGGATCGTGTTGATATCCAGGATCCTCATCACGATGGTTTAGTTATTACTTTTTTCATATCTAACCATTTTGTCCGCAGGATCCTAATAGACGGAGGAAGTTCAGTGAACATTATCCAGCTTGATGTTCTAAAGAAGATGGGTATCCCTGAATCAGAGATCATACCAAGATCCTCCGTGCTCGTGGGATTTAGTGGCGAAACTAAGAACACCCTGGGGGACATTAAACTCCCAATATATATTGAAGGCTTACACTCTTATAAAAAATTTTGTGTTATTGACTGTTTATCTTGTTGTAATGTTATCCTTGGCAGGCCCTGGATACATGATATGAAAGCAGTCCCATCCACTTACCATCAATGTGTGAAGCTCCCTAGTCCTTGGGGAATAGTGAAGATTGATAGTGATCAGCAGGAGGCTAAGAATTGCTATACTTCATCGATGAAACCAACCTCGAAATCCAGGGAGCAATAGCAATCAAAGTATCCTCCAAGGGATGTCTTGGAGGCAAGAGAGCAGGATGTGGTAGAAATCCTCATGGATCCTGATGATCCTGAATCCAAAATCTATATCGGATCAGGGATCCTTGGCGAAATGAAAGAAGACCTCATATCCTTCCTCAAAAGGAGAAAGACTACCTTTGCATGGAAACACGAAGATATGACTGGTATATCCAAAGATGTTATCACTCACAAGCTCGGCATCGACAGATCCTTCAAACCAATCCATCAAAGGAGAAGGAAGTTTGCACCAGAAAGGAATGCCATTATCCAGGAAGAGGTAGAGAAATTGCTCCGGGCAGGTATGATTAGAGAGGTCAAGTATCCAAGATGGTTGGCCAATGTGGTTGTTGTTCAAAAGAAAAACGGAAAGTGGAGGGTATGTGTCGATTTTACCGATTTAAATAAGGCATGTCCCAAGGATCCTTTCCCTTTACCCCACATTGACTCCATGGTGGATGCAACCGCGGGTCATGAACTGTTAACTTTTATGGATGCTTCATCTGGATTTCAACAAATCCAAATGGAACCATCCGACCAAGAGGATACAGCCTTCATGACTCCAACTGGTATATACTACTATATTGCTATGCCGTTCGGATTAAGAAATGCAGGTGCAACATACCAAAGGCTGGTGAATATGATGTTCAAGGATCAGATTGGACAAACTATGGAGGTTTACATAGATGATATGGTTGTAAAATCCTTAAAAGCTGAGGATCACCTAAGAGACTTGGAGGAAGCATTCGATATCCTTGACAAATATAACATGAAACTTAATCCTTCAAAATGTCACTTTGGTGTTAAAGCAGGTAAATTCTTAGGATATATGGTGACAAAGATAGGCATTGAAGCTGTGACAACCCTCAAATTCCATGTATTCCGTACAAATTATTAATGACAATTAAAGTGCTTGACGACTGTGTGGAATTACTTAACTGCTTTCTGATATCTGTGTTATGCTTACACGTATTTGTTAATATACTAATAGTGTACAGAAAGGTCACTAAATAGTCTGTTATATTTTCCTAAGTGTTAGAAAGTAAAAACGTTGCAAAAATATATAAGTAGGACGCTATACGGATTAATTAAGCAGTTTATCGGAACAGTGTCGAACCGAACAACCGGACTTAACCCGGAACATAAAAATATTGTAAAAGATATTGTTTTTCCTTTTCTGAGCTAGTTAGGATCCCCGAATACCCTAACACCCGTTGTAAATTACAACACACATCATACACTAAATGAACTCCTAACTTAACTAACTAAACCTTAATCATTAGTTGGAATCCAACCAAACCCCCCACCCCTTGTTAAGATCGGTTTCACCATGTGGTGACCACATTTGTCCTACCTTGATTTCTTTAATAATCTTGCCTCATATCTAGACAACATATTACCTCTTGGATAAATGCAAGACATGGTTTATAAATATATCTCCAAGTTCATCAATCTCTTTCATCAAACCCATTCAACAAACAAGCTTCTCTTCTCCCTTCTACCCCCCATCTCGGCAGCCCCCTTCTACCACACCACCACCACCTTCAAGTTTGGTTCTAGCTATTTTGCATACATACGAAGGTGTAAGGAGTCATACAACTAAGCTCGGTGCTTTCGGAAGTTCAAGAACCACTCTAGAGTCCTTTTATCCACCACATTTGCATCTTATTTCTTCCCTAGCCTTGTGCTAGTAGTAAGTGTTCTAAATCACTATCTTGTTCTTGATTTTAGTGGTTAATAGATGTTTGTACGATGAAATATGAAGAACACACAAGAACATGACATAAGGTCTTGAACATAAGTGTTTAATGATGGATAAAGAAAAGATATGTGTGTAAATCTTATAAATCATGCATAGTTGTGATTATCTGGTGATTTGTTAGTTAATATTGATGATTGATGATTGTTGTGGTCACTAAACTTGTTAACGGAATCAATCGAACATGATTTAGAAGGATAAACACTGAAAATCAGAATCTGTCTAAGCATTACAGCCAACTTCAGTTGGCTGTAAACAGGTCTTAAACTCAACGAAAAATCGATATTTTGAATCTAAAATATGTTATTATGAAATACGGTTCTAATGGCACCGGAATCGTAATTTTTGAACTCCGTTTACTATTTTTAAAGTGTTAATTTGTAACAGCAACATAAGCTGAATTTTGACAGCAATAAATGGGTGTCGTACTTTCAGTCATAACCTGAGTTTTGTGATCAATCGGACCATGAAAATTTTACTGTAGATGACAACTGAAGTATTTGTAACTACCCCACTGGAATTTCGCAAATCGGACTTACGATGAATTTTTAATAAATTGTTTCGTGGACTGTGGTCAGAAATACATAAATCTGAGTTCAGTCCCGAATATGAATTTTTATAAAATGTGGGTAATGAACCGGACCCCGATATTTTTACACAATAAAATATGGAATGTTTGTGACATTCTATAAAAATTTGGGAATTTTTGGAATAATTTAACTATTTTATTTAAATGTCCGAAAACAGCCGGTTTTGAGTATTAATGCTGAATTGACATAAGTTGTGACTTGCGTGTCTAAATGTCGAGTATGCTATCTGTGAATGATTTAACATGTTATATATGTTATGTGCATTATCGTATGTTTGATTTTGAGTGGGGAATGGACGGGAAACTTAGATGGGCATAAACCGTTACAGTGATGCATGTTGTGTGATAGATACGTGTAGGAACTTTGTGCTCTATTTGAAAACCACTAAATAACTAACTGGTAAATCATACTAGGACGTGATTGACCGACC
Organism: Helianthus tuberosus; assembly: GCA_030545235.1. NCBI lineage: Eukaryota > Viridiplantae > Streptophyta > Magnoliopsida > Asterales > Asteraceae > Helianthus > Helianthus tuberosus. The sequence continues at coordinate 139,300,059 of CM060411.1, read as the reverse complement.
TTGACTGTTAGCTATATTGAGAATCTAACCGAGCAAACCGAGGTGAGTTCACACACTTTCTAAGGCATGGGATTCCCGGTGGTTTGGGAATGGGTTAAAGAATTAAAACTAAATCTACATATCCTCCTTGGGTAGGATATGTACGGCCATCCTCCATAGAGCGGATGCCATTATTAATCCTACGAATTCTCCTGGTGCAGAATACGTACGTTCGTCCTCCTGGTGCAGGACAACAACCTTAAAACTAGCTAGACAAAACTCTATCATGAAGTCCCTCAATTTATATCGACTTAATCGCCGAGGCCAATGGCGAGCGGGTCATTAGTTAATAGCGCTATTAGGTTTAACAAACCTCACACCGTGCCAGTCGGACGGGCGTGTACTAATGGACTATGGCAGACTGTCAGTGATGATAGACACTGATATAGGGCACAACTTATTTGCGTAGCAGTCGATATCATTCCGTCTAGTAGTTCAAACGGGGAAAACCCCCACTGATCATGGTTATGGATTGGGTAAAGAAAAAGAGAAATGGTTAAACATACTTTCAACTACGGGGTAACCCCCACGGCAAATAAGCCAACGAAAGTCAAACCACGTTTTCAGAAACAACTTAAAACTAAACAACCAAACGTGAACTCACTCAACTTTGTTGTTGACTCGTTGTTACATGCCTTACAGGTCGCTAAATGCTTGGAGCTTGCACTTGAGGGAGTCGTTGTGGTGTACGGACTGTTATGTTCCGTGCTTAATGTTTAAATCCTTATGAACTTACTAAACTAGCGTTTTGAAACTTTAACTTATGAACTATGGACTTATGCTTTTGAACTCACGTTTATGCTTCCGCTGTTTAAACCAAACAAGGTTAACTAGCTTTGGTCACCAATCGTATTATGTTTGGTTTTATTTACTTAATTGTGTTGTTCAATATGATTGGTGGCTCGATCCTGGTCATGTCACGCCTCCAAGCGGTGATACTCCGCATGGTGGATTTTGGGGGTGTGACAGATTGGTATCAGAGCCATTGGTTATAGTGAACTTGGTTTGTAATAAGGGAAAAAGTTTTTATTAAAACCAGACTATAACCTGTACAGTGCTCAACGATCCACAACGACGCTTCGCTCCACGTGCAAGGCTCGACACCATAAGTGGTATGATTATGTTATATTGTCGGTTAGATAGTTCTCACTGTGCATTAGATAACGTGATAATTGCTATTTGAACCTTGTGTGCTTACTCTCTAATGTCGTCCCACACACTTACACACTTTCGCGACACTTTCCTCACTTACGTTGCTTCATTATGAAGATCATGAGCGGACGCGAAGGACGTATCAACCTCACTCAAGCCCAGTTGACGGCTTTGATCAACGAACGAGTTGCGGAGGCACTCGCAGCTAACCCTGCAGGAGGTCAACATGCTCAACCTCCTGTGTGCACGTTCAAGACGTTCATGGACTGTCGACCTACCACTTTCAGTGGCACCGAAGGAGCAGTGGGCCTTCTTCACTGGTTTGAAAAGCTTGAGACAGTTTTCGAGATGTGCGAATGCCCCGAAGACCGTAGGGTGAAATATGCTACCGGAACACTTGAAGGAGCTGCGTTAACCTGGTGGAAGGCACAGGTTCAACTACTAGGACTGGCAGTTGCTAATGCCACGCCCTGGAATGGTTTCAAAGACCTGATCAAAGAGGAGTACTGTAGTCGGGATGACATCCACAAGTTAGAAGTGGAATTTTACAATCTGAAGATGACAGGATCTGAGATTGAGGCGTATACCAAGAGGTCGAATGAACTGGCCATCCTGTGCCCAACTATGGTGGACCCTCCCATCAAACGTATTGAGCTTTACCTCAAGGGCCTTGCACCAGCGATTCAAAGTCACGTAACTTCAGCCAACCTGGGTACCATTCAACAAATTATCAAGTTGGCTCATCGTCTCACCGACCAGGCGGTGGAGCAAAACAGGCTACCCAAACGTTTCAGTGCCACAGCTACTTCTGATGCACCTACCGACAACAAGCGAAAATGGGATGGGAACTCCGGAAGGGGGTCTACTTCAGTTCAGTCTCAACAGCGAAAGAATGATGACTACCAGAGTCCCGGTCAGCAATCTTCTGGTAATCAAGGACAGGGTGGATACCGAGGAAACCACCCCAAGTGCAACCGGTGCAACAAGCATCACAGCGGGCAGTGCAACAAAGGTTGATGTCAGAGATGTCACAGGCTGGGCCATGAAGCCAAAGATTGCAGGAGCCCACGTCCTGCGAATCAGAATCGCCAACAACAACAACAAGCCCCACAGAACCACCAGCAACAGCATCAGCAGGGAAATAAAGGATGCTTTCAGTGTGGCGCTGAAGGCCACTTTAAGAGGAACTGCCCCCAGTTAAACCAAAACCATAACGATAACCAAGGAAATGGGAACCACAATGGGAACAACAATGGAGGCGGAAATGGGGGAGACAACAATGGCAACGGGGCAAGGGGTCGTGTGTTCGTGATTGGTCAGGGAGAAGCAAGGAACGATCCCAACGTTGTGATGGGTAAGTTTCTTCTTGACGACTTCTTCGTTACTGTTTTATTCGATTCGGGTGCCGATACTAGTTATGTGTCCATAAAAGTTAGCCAAATTCTTAAGCGCACCCCAACACTCCTGAACACCAAACACACGGTAGAACTAGCTAACGGTAAAAGTCTTGAAGCCACACACGTAGTTAAAGGTTGTAACCTCGTCTTAGCTGGTCAGACTTTCCCTATCGATCTTGTTCCTATCACACTTGGTAGTTTCGACGTCGTTATTGGGATGGATTGGCTATCTCATCATCAAGCGGAGATTGTTTGCAAGGAGAAAATCATCCGCATTCCTCGTCCTGATAAAGAACCCCTCGTGATTCGTGGCGACAGGAGTGGTGCTGTCGAAGGCATCATCTCTTTCCTTAAGGCCCAGAAGTGTTTGGGAAAGGGCCACACTGCCATTTTAGCACTCGTTACTGACACATCCACGGAAGAGAAGAGAATTGAAGACATCCCTATTGTGCGCGAATTTCCCGAGGTATTTCCTGAGGAATTACCTGGTCTTCCTCCTCATCGCCAAGTTGAGTTTCAAATCGAGCTAGCTCCTGGAGCAGCGCCAGTAGCTCGAGCACCATATCGTCTAGCCCCATCAGAACTCGAAGAACTGTCCACACAGCTACAAGAACTCTTGGAAAAGGGTTTAATACGTCCGAGCTCTTCACCCTGGGGAGCTCCAGTCTTGTTCGTGAAAAAGAAAGACGGTACCTTCAGGATGTGTATTGACTATCGCGAACTTAACAAGGTGACTGTGAAGAATCGTTATCCTCTTCCACGTATTGACGACTTGTTTGACCAGTTGCAAGGGTCGAGCTATTACTCCAAGATTGATTTGAGATCGGGATACCATCAGCTGAGAGTCCGAGATGAGGACGTCTCCAAAACAGCATTCAGAACTCGATACGGCCATTACGAGTTTCTGGTTATGCCATTCGGGCTGACGAATGCACCGGCAGTCTTCATGGATCTCATGAACCGAGTGTGCAAGCCTTACCTGGATAAGTTCGTTATTGTGTTCATCGATGATATCCTGATCTATTCTAAGAGTCAGGATGAACACGAGCAGCATCTACGACTTATGCTGGAACTTCTTCGAAAAGAACAGTTGTATGCCAAGTTTTCGAAATGTGATTTCTGGCTTCGCGAAGTCCACTTTCTAGGCCACGTGGTAAACAAGGATGGAATTCATGTGGATCCATCTAAGGTTGAATCGATCAAGAACTGGCCCGCACCCCGCACACCAACAGAAATCCGCCAATTCTTGGGTTTGGCCGGATATTACAGAAGGTTTATAAAAGATTTCTCCAAGATTGCGCAACCTCTCACTTCACTGACTCAGAAGGGCATCATCTATCGTTGGGGTGATGCACAGGAGTCCGCGTTTCAACATCTAAAGGATAGACTTTGTAGCGCGCCTATCCTCTCATTGCCAGAAGGCACCGATGATTTCGTGGTTTATTGCGACGCTTCCATCCAAGGACTTGGTTGCGTATTGATGCAACGTGACAAGGTCATTGCCTACGCATCGCGCCAACTTAAAGTTCACGAAAGAAACTACACTACTCACGATCTGGAGCTGGGAGCAGTTGTATTCGCGCTTAAGATATGGAGACATTACCTGTACGGTACCAAGTGCACCATTTACACCGACCACAGGAGTCTCGAACATATCTTCAAGCAAAAAGAGTTAAACATGCGACAACGCCGATGGGTCGAACTCTTGAATGATTACGAATGCGCTATCAAGTATCATCCGGGCAAAGCCAATGTTGTGGCTGACGCCCTCAGTCGAAAGGATACTTTACCTAAGCGTGTACGAGCATTACAGCTTACCATCCAATCCAACCTTCCCGCTCAGATTCGAGATGCCCAGGCCAAAGCATTGAAAGCAGAGAACATCAGGGCTGAGTCCCTACGAGGATCGAGGCAGCGGCTAGAACAAAAGGAAGGCGGTGCCTACTATGTTAACGGACGCATCTGGGTTCCATTTTATGGCAACTTACGCAAGCTTGTGATGGATGAAGCACATAAGTCTCGTTATTCTGTACACCCTGGTTCGGATAAAATGTACCACGACCTCAAGACTACGTATTGGTGGCCTGGCATGAAAGCCCACATAGCAACCTACGTCAGTAAGTGCTTGACTTGTGCGAGAGTCAAGTCTGAATATCAGAAACCATCAGGCCTACTTCAACAACCGGAGATCCCGAAATGGAAATGGGAGCAAATTTCCATGGATTTCGTTACCGGCCTGCCCAGATCTCAACGCGGAAACGATACCATTTGGGTGATCGTAGATCGATTAACCAAGTCTGCACATTTTCTGGCCATCAAGGAAACGGATAAGTTTTCTACTCTTGCAGACATTTACCTAAAGGAAGTGGTATCAAGGCACGGAGTGCCAATCTCTATTATATCTGATCGTGACGCACGTTTTACTTCTAAACTGTGGCAAGCAATGCACAAGTCCTTTGGCTCACGTTTAGATATGAGCACCGCTTATCACCCGCAGACGGATGGGCAATCTGAACGCACCATCCAAACCCTTGAAGACATGCTTAGGGCATGTGTAATCGATTTTGGTAACGGCTGGGAAAAGCACCTCCCGCTAGTGGAGTTCTCATATAACAACAGCTACCACACCAGCATCCAAGCCGCTCCGTTTGAGGCATTGTACGGACGCAAATGCCGATCGCCTCTCTGTTGGGCAGAAGTTGGTGACAGCCAAATCACTGGCCCAGAACATGTGGTAGATACCACCGAGAAAATTGCTCAGATACGACAGCGAATGGCGGCAACTCGTGACCGTCAGAAAAGCTATGCTGATAAGGGAAGAAAACCACTCGAGCTCCAGGTTGGGGATCGAGCGCTACTCAAAGTCTCACCTTGGAAAGGTGTAGTCCGCTTTGGCAAACGAGGCAAACTCAATCCGCGTTATATCGGACCGTTCAAGGTCATTGAGAAAATTGGCCAAGTCGCCTACAGGTTGGATCTACCTGAAGAACTCAGCGGAGTTCACAACGTATTCCACGTATCAAATCTGAAGAAGTGTCTGTCAGATGAGACCTTCATAGTTCCTCTCAAGGAACTCACAATCGACGACCAGCTGCGGTTCGTCGAGGAACCAGTAGAGATTACTGATCGAGATGTTAAGATTCTCAAGCACACAAGAATACCTCTCGTTCGAGTTCGTTGGAATGCTCGTCGTGGCCCAGAGTATACCTGGGAACGAGAAGACCAAATGAAACTCAAGTATCCCCAACTGTTTAAGAAAAACGCAACCACTACTGAGGCTGAAGCTACCGCAGAATTTCGGGACGAAATTCCAAATCAACGGGGGGATGATGTGACACCCCAGGAAAATCTGGAAGACAACGCAACTTAACTAGCTTCCTCAGTAACCACGCGCTAAATTTCGGGACGAAATTCTCTTAACAGGGGGAGAATGTGACAACCCTCAAATTCCATGTATTCCGTACAAATTATTAATGACAATTAAAGTGCTTGACGACTGTGTGGAATTACTTAACTGCTTTCTGATATCTGTGTTATGCTTACACGTATTTGTTAATATACTAATAGTGTACAGAAAGGTCACTAAATAGTCTGTTATATTTTCCTAAGTGTTAGAAAGTAAAAACGTTGCAAAAATATATAAGTAGGACGCTATACGGATTAATTAAGCAGTTTATCGGAACAGTGTCGAACCGAACAACCGGACTTAACCCGGAACATAAAAATATTGTAAAAGATATTGTTTTTCCTTTTCTGAGCTAGTTAGGATCCCCGAATACCCTAACACCCGTTGTAAATTACAACACACATCATACACTAAATGAACTCCTAACTTAACTAACTAAACCTTAATCATTAGTTGGAATCCAACCAAACCCCCCACCCCTTGTTAAGATCGGTTTCACCATGTGGTGACCACATTTGTCCTACCTTGATTTCTTTAATAATCTTGCCTCATATCTAGACAACATATTACCTCTTGGATAAATGCAAGACATGGTTTATAAATATATCTCCAAGTTCATCAATCTCTTTCATCAAACCCATTCAACAAACAAGCTTCTCTTCTCCCTTCTACCCCCCATCTCGGCAGCCCCCTTCTACCACACCACCACCACCTTCAAGTTTGGTTCTAGCTATTTTGCATACATACGAAGGTGTAAGGAGTCATACAACTAAGCTCGGTGCTTTCGGAAGTTCAAGAACCACTCTAGAGTCCTTTTATCCACCACATTTGCATCTTATTTCTTCCCTAGCCTTGTGCTAGTAGTAAGTGTTCTAAATCACTATCTTGTTCTTGATTTTAGTGGTTAATAGATGTTTGTACGATGAAATATGAAGAACACACAAGAACATGACATAAGGTCTTGAACATAAGTGTTTAATGATGGATAAAGAAAAGATATGTGTGTAAATCTTATAAATCCTGCATAGTTGTGATTATCTGGTGATTTGTTAGTTAATATTGATGATTGATGATTGTTGTGGTCACTAAACTTGTTAACGGAATCAATCGAACATGATTTAGAAGGATAAACACTGAAAATCAGAATCTGTCTAAGCATTACAGCCAAATTCAGTTGGCTGTAAACAGGTCTTAAACTCAACGAAAAATCGATATTTTGAATCTAAAATATGTTATTATGAAATACGGTTCTAATGGCACCGGAATCGTAATTTTTGAACTCCGTTTACTATTTTTAAAGTGTTAATTTGTAACAGCAACATAAGCTGAATTTTGACAGCAATAAATGGGTGTCGTACTTTCAGTCATAACCTGAGTTTTGTGATCAATCGGACCATGAAAATTTTACTGTAGATGACAACTGAAGTATTTGTAATTACCCCACTGGAATTTCGCAAATCGGACTTACGATGAATTTTTAATAAATTGTTTCGTGGACTGTGGTCAGAAATACATAAATCTGAGTTCAGTCCCGAATATGAATTTTTATAAAATGTGGGTAATGAACCGGACCCCGATATTTTTACACAATAAAATATGGAATGTTTGTGACATTCGATAAAAATTTGGGAATTTTTGGAATAATCTAACTATTTTATTTAAATGTCCGAAAACAGCCGGTTTTGAGTATTAATGCTGAATTGACATAAGTTGTGACTTGCGTGTCTAAATGTCGAGTATGCTATCTGTGAATGATTTAACATGTTATATATGTTATGTGCATTATCGTATGTTTGATTTTGAGTGGGGAATGGACGGGAAACTTAGATGGGCATAAACCGTTACAGTGATGCATGTTGTGTGATAGATACGTGTAGGAACTTTGTGCTCTATTTGAAAACCACTAAATAACTAACTGGTAAATCATACTAGGACGTGATTGACCGACCTTGACTGTTAGCTATATTGAGAATCTAACCGAGCAAACCGAGGTGAGTTCACACACTTTCTAAGGCATGGGATTCCCGGTGGTTTGGGAATGGGTTAAAGAATTAAAACTAAATCTACATATCCTCCTTGGGTAGGATATGTACGGCTATCCTCCATAGAGCGGATGCCATTATTAATCCTACGAATTCTCCTGGTGCAGAATACGTACGTTCGTCCTCCTGGTGCAGGACAACAACCTTAAAACTAGCTAGACAAAACTCTATCATGAAGTCCCTCAATTTATATCGACTTAATCGCCGAGGCCAATGGCGAGCGGGTCATTAGTTAATAGCGCTATTAGGTTTAACAAACCTCACACCGTGCCAGTCGGACGGGCGTGTACTAATGGACTATGGCAGACTGTCAGTGATGATAGACACTGATATAGGGCACAGCTTATTTGCGTAGCAGTCGATATCATTCCTTCTAGTAGTTCAAACGGGGAAAACCCCCACTGATCATGGTTATGGATTGGGTAAAGAAAAAGAGAAATGGTTAAACATACTTTCAACTATGGGGTAACCCCCACGGCAAATAAGCCAACGAAAGTCAAACCACGTTTTCAGAAACAACTTAAAACTAAACAACCAAACGTGAACTCACTCAACTTTGTTGTTGACTCGTTGTTACATGCCTTACAGGTCGCTAAATGCTTGGAGCTTGCACTTGAAGGAGTCGTTGTGGTGTACGGACTGTTATGTTCCGTGCTTAATGTTTAAATCCTTATGAACTTACTAAACTAGCGTTTTGAAACTTTAACTTATGAACTATGGACTTATGCTTTTGAACTCACGTTTATGCTTCCGCTGTTTAAACCAAACAAGGTTAACTAGCTTTGGTCACCAATCGTATTATGTTTGGTTTTATTTACTTAATTGTGTTGTTCAATATGATTGGTGGCTCGATCCTGGTCATGTCACGCCTCCAAGCGGTGATACTCCGCATGGTGGATTTTGGGGGTGTGACAGAAGCTAGCCCGGAACAAATCAAAGCAATAGTGAACATCAAATCTCCGGTCAATGCTAAGGATGTTCAAAGGCTAACAGGAAGGATAGCAGCCTTGAACAGATTTATATCCAAGTCCTCCGAGAGGTGTAAAGAATTCTATGATATCCTAAGGAAGAACAAGAAATTTGAGTGGACGGAGAAGCATGAAAATGCGTTAAAAGCCCTCAAAGATTACCTATCCTCGGCCCCGGCTTTGATGAAACCAGAAAAAGGTGATGTGTTATCCTTGTATCTTGCAGTATCCTCAAAAGCAGTAAGCGCGGTCCTTGTTAAGGATCATCAAGGTACACAACATCCTGTCTATTATGTAAGTAAAAGTTTACTTGATGCCGAATCCAGGTACTCACACCTTGAAAAGCTTATTCTTGCATTAATTATGGCATCCACAAAGTTAAGACATTATTTTGAAACTCATCTTATCATTGTTAAAACTAATTTCCCAATTAAGAATGTCCTCAGGAAACCAGAGATGTCAGGAAGGATGGCTAAGTGGGCAGTGAAGCTGAGTGCATATGATATAAGATATGAGCCTAGGACAGCCATCAAATCCCAAGCATTAGCTGACTTTGTGGCTGATTTCAGTAGTGATTTACAAGAAGAAGCTGAGCTAGAAGTCCAGCAGCTAGAAGAGACCAAGGATCCTTGGATACTTCATACTGATGGATCCTCAAATGTCAAAGGCACAGGGCTTGGAATACTACTAAAATCGCCACAGGGGGACATAATACCCAATTCTATAGCTTGTGAGTTCCAAACCACTAACAATGAGGCTGAATATGAAGCCTTAATTGCTGGTTTGCAAATCGCTAAGCATATGGGAATCAGGTATCTTGAGGTACATGTAGATTCTTTGTTAATTACAAACCACTTTAATGGATCCTATGTTGTTAAAGGTGAAAAGCTAACCAAATATTTGGAGATAGTCAAAAGTTTGGCACTCTCTTTTGTTTCCTTTAGTTTGTCACAGGTACCAAGGGAAGAAAATACAGAAGCTGATGCATTGGCTAACTTAGGATCATCTTTGAAGATCCCAGAGGATATCAAGATTCCTATTATCCATATCCTGACCCCGGCTATCGAGGATCACCAGACTATGGAGATAGGAAATGATTCTGCAGTTATCCCTAGTGAGGATACTCAATCCTATTCAGGATCAGGATCATGGATCTCACCAATTATGAGATACTTACAACATGGAGAGATTCCTACAAGAGAAAACCCTAGGGCTTTCAAATCTAAGGTATCTCAATTCACAATTTTAAATAATATGTTGTATAGACGATCTCTTGCAGGACCATACTTGAGATGCATTGAGGATCCGGAAATCCAAGAAGTTTTAAAAGACTTCCATGAAGGAGATTGTGGAAACCACACTGGGGGCAGGGCATTATTTTCAAGGATCTTGAGGACAGGATACTACTGGCCAACCATGAAGAGAGATGCTGTGGAGTATGCTAAAAGATGTGATCCTTGTCAGAGACACAGCAATATCCTTCATCAACCAGCTGAATTATTGCACCCTATATCCTCCTCCTGGCCATTTATGAGATGGGGTATGGATATAGTTGGTAAGCTCCCTAAGGCACCTGGTGGAAAAGTATTCATGCTTGCTATGACTGATTACTTCTCCAAGTGGATAGAGGCTGAAGCTTTTGCCCAAGTCAGAGAAAAGGAAGTTATATCCTTCATTAAAAGAAATATTATCACTAGATTTGGAATTCCTTCTGAGATTATATGTGATAATGGTTCCCAATTTATTGGGGGCAGAACCACTAACTTTTGTGACAGCTGGGGGATTAGGATGATAACATCAACACCAGTCCACCCACAAGCTAATGGTCAGGCAGAATCATCCAACAAGATCATCATCAACAATTTAAAGAAAAAGCTTGGATCCAAAAAGGGAAATGGGCAGAAGAACTACCCTATGTGCTTTGGGCAGATAGAACAACCCCTAAAAATGCTACTGGTCAAACACCATTCTCTTTGGTATTTGGGGCAGAATCAGTGATCCCAACAGAAATGGTGGTTCCAACTGCTAGAACAACTACTCGTGATCCTGAGGAAAATAATGAAAACTTGGCTCAAGACCTGGATACTATTGAAGAAATCAGGGATATGGCTAGGATAAGGATGGCTAGTTATCAGCAAAGAATGGCTGGTGCTTACAACAAAAATGTCAGGATCAGGAGGTTTCAAGTTGGAGATATGGTATTAAGGAAAGCATTCCAAAATACTACCAATCCTGCTGATGGGAAACTGGCTCCAAAATGGGAAGGCCCGTATTTGATTGAAGCTGAAGCAGGAAAGGGGGCATATAGATTGCTAACCATGGAAGGTGATTTGCTACCGAGAGCTTGGAATGCTGTCCACTTGAAGAAATATTTCATGTGACCAGGATCCTCATGGCAGAGGTGATCCTAGCGAAAGGGATATCCTTAAAGGATCCTCAAAGTATCGGTGATCCTTACTTAGGTAATATCCTAAACTTAAGCTATTTCATTTCATTATTTTCTCTTATAAGGATAAGGATCATGTATCCTTTATCCATCTCTCACGTGAGTTCAAGTTTTGAAAGTTCAGGTATCCTTAGCATAACATTGGTTATCCACAGAAGCAATCCGTCTTTTGGGTTTAACCCCAGCTATTCGGGCTTGTCCCCAGATTCCGCCTGTAGCGCACGATGATCCTGGTGTAGTTCAAGGCTTTGGGACCAGTACTCGTTCTAGGGGCTGATAATTCCATTGTTCTGGCTATGCTTAGGATCCTACGTATAATGGTAGACGTACCATACATCCGTTCATAAGGTTTCTAACGTTTTCACGTTAGCTAAGGTTTCTTACGTTTTCACGTTAGCTAAGGTTTTGGCATCTTCATGTCACTAAGTTTGGATAGTCGCCAGTTAGGGCCATACTCCAGTTTACACACGATCCTTGGGCTTGTCCCCAGTTATCCTTGGGCTAGTCCCCAGTTATCCTTGGGCTTGTCCCCAGTTGCTAACTCTTTTCTTATATTGGCTTAGTCCCAAGTTATGCTTTATTTCAGGTCCTTGAAGATAGGCAGCTAGGGATCCTTGATCCTTACTTCACTCTAAGGTTTATCTTATAGTTATCCTTGTTATGGTTAGGATTCTAACTTGGATTCTCAGGTATGATCCTTAACTCTTTTGATTTTATTCATTATTCTTTTAAATAACCCTTATACTTGACAACTGAACTTGTAATTCTTAAACCATATCACTTTTTAGAACTTATCGGTTATGGGATATGTGATCCTTGATCATATCCTAAACTTTCTGGATATCTTTTCTAATTTTTCAAGGCTTGATAAATATAAACAGAATGAACATTACAACTGTTGGAAAGTAACATATTAAAAAGGATAACAACACAAGATAAGCGACAAAAGGTTAAGTTTTTATTTATTAACATAAGGCTAACCCTTTAAAGGTTGTCAAAATTACCTACCCGAGCTTCTACCAGCAAAACGTGGCCCGTCCACTGGGGTAGGTAAAGGGTGTCCATGATAATGAGTTCAAAAGTAGTGCAGGAATATAAAGGCGGCAGGATCACAATGGCTTCATCCCCCAAACAGAGGATCCCTCCACCGATTGCAATCCTGCCTATTGTCCAAAGGATCATACATGATCCTTAATCCTAAAAACCTATTGTTCAGTACCATCCACCATTGTTCAACAAAAAACACCATCACCAAAACAAACTATCAAACTTAAAAAATTGGGCTCCGGCTATGTCTAGAAGTTTCCATCATCGCCCAATCATGCAGCCTAAGCCTTCGCTGCATCATCATCTCCTCCAGCTGCGGTATCCTTCGTAAGATCCTTCCCACTGCCACTTGCTTCAATCGCCAAGACCTCAGTAGCCTCCTCTTCATCATCCTCAAGATCAGCCAACCTTGCCTTCCAACCCTCAACATCCCAGTTGTTTTTATCAAAGCTAGGATCTTGAGCTTCCTGGGCCATCTTCAATTTTGTCTGGTACATCGTAATAGCGGCAGAGACCTTAGCATTTTCAATAAGGTCATGCTTTTCATAGTCAAGGTCGATCAGAAGTTTGGCTGTCTTAGTCTTCTCATCTAGGAGTTCCTTCCGAGCATCAGCAAGTGCAAGATCCTTGAGCACGGCAACCTGTTGGAGGTCGGCAATCTTTTTATCTTGATCCTCAACGTGGCCCACATAATCCTCAATCTCAGTAAATTTCTGCGAAAGAAAAGGATAAAAGCAGTTCAAGACCAAGTGATCCTCATACGAGTAGGATACATAGGCAGAATAAAGGATCCTTACATCATTGAAGTATTCAAGGAACTGGTGGCGGATCAGTGGTAGACCCTGAAGATCCTCAGCATCAGAAGTTTTCCTCTTCTTGACACCCTTTCCTTTAGTGGGTGCCTTTGGAATGGAAATGCTAGGACTGGTGGTGGATCTCTTCTTCCTGGATCGTACGACATCAAGGTCAGCCGTGTTGAATTGGGATACAGGCTTGGCAGATTTTCCAGCACCTACACAATTAAAACAAGATAAGTATCTTTTCCTAGTTCATATTTCACTATATATTTAAATTTTAAACAAGGATACTTACTTGACATTGTGACAGAGCCTGAGGATACCTCCTGTGAATCTTGGGTTGTTGTCTTGAAAGTTCTTGTCTCAGGATCAAGTCTCTTGAAAGCGAGGAGCCTTTCCTTAGCAGCAGGGGACAATTTGAGGTGTGAAACGGTGATAGCTGCATAACAAGAAAGCAAAAATATCAGTTATCCTTACATCAAAAGAAAGTTCCTGGTGATCCTTCTCAGGATCCTCCATCCTACCATGGGTAGCCCATTTTTTAGGAAGATCCTTTCCATCCTGGATGGAATCTCTCTTGATAAAAAAGAAGCACCGTTTCCAATTAGCATCATTCTTGGTGGCTTTGAAGATCGGGTGTTCTTCACCAGGTTTACGTTTGAACAAATAACGGTGAGAGCCAAAGGTGGTAAGATCATACAGTTCTCCCAGCTCTGCCATTCCTAGATCTATTCCCTCCTGATCGGTGATCCTTTCAAGGGTGTGCAAAACCCTCCAAATCATCGGCATGGCTTGGATACAAGAGATGCCGGTTAGGGAGAAGAAAGATTGGAAAAGGATATGTATAGCCTATGGTGAAAGGAGTGACGGGGAAAGCAACCCACTTATCGGAGATATGATCGCTCAAGGCATTGGGGTCAAAAGGCCTGAATTCGGTGTTCGCCGGAAAGCAGTGGCGAATCCTATCTATCTGAGCATCATTGAAGCAGCAGCGTTCTTTAATGGAGTCTTCAATGATCCCCTGGCTTTTCGGAGGACTGTTCTTTGGGTGATCCTTGCCCGGTGAACTTCGGAGCAACATTTTCGAAGTGACGGAGATAAAGATAGAGAAACAGAGTAAGAAGGAAGGAAGAGGAGAAAGAATTACCTGGTTGTTCGTCGACTGAGAATTTAAAGGGAGTCTCTTTCGAATTTGAATGCATAATGATCCTATCTATATCTCTATTTATAATTATGATTCTGCAGGATTGTCACTTCCGTGACATCATCATCGCAACGGCTAGTTCTATTTTAACGGCTATATATCCGTTAGTTTGTTACGGATAAGATCAAGAAAACATAACTCGCTAATTTTACAATTTCACTCCTTATATTTTGGGGGCAATTGTTAGGGGAGGATTTTCTAACAATTAGTGATCCTTATTCGTTATCCTAACTAGTGATCCTTACTTCTGTGACAGGTGGTGATCCTCAGAAGAACTTCAGGATCAGGATCATGGATCACTTTAAGGATCCTCGTACTGACGATTGTTTACTCATGTTTTGTACTATCTCGCAGGTATAACAAGCTTGACCAAGTCTTGGCGACATTCCTGGAGAATATTCCTAAACTATTCTGCACGTGCTTGACCAAAAATAGACGTTATGGAGAACGTGGAGGCTTGGCACGAAAGTCGGAAAGTTAGTTTAGGTGGTTATTTCTATTTTAAAAAGGGAGTAACGAGCTAGTAGAACACACTTAGTCATTTTTGCAGTTACACACACTCGTACAAGCTCTCATACAAGCTCTCGTTCAAACACTTAGCAATTTCATACACTTTTTACACATTCCACCGTAGTGATCCTTGTACCTAGCTCGTTACTATCCGAAGTTGTAAACATTCAATCATTTATTATAGCTTGGTGATCGGTAGTTTCCATCACCCGGGGTTTTTTGTGCCGGAGATCAACTCTTGATCAAGGGCTTTTTCCCCGTATAAATCCTTGTGTTGTTTGTGCACTTTACATTGAAGTGATCCTCATCGATGTTACATATTTTAAGCATCATTCCCCTAAACAAAGAGTTTGGTTGCAATATCCTCATCAGATTTTCTGACCAAAACAACAGGGATAATGGTTCACCATTTTCAGGCTTCATTAATAAGGGTGCGGTTGAAAGATATTGCTTCAAATCCTGCAAGGCTGCTTCATGCTTTGCTCCCCATTCGAACTTCTTATTCTTCTTGAGAATATCATAAAATTCCTTGCATTTTTCCGAGGATCTTGAAATAAATCTGTTCAATGCTGCTACTCGGCCTGTTAACCATTGAACATCCTTCATATTCGAAGGTGATTTTATATCCAGGATAGCTCTAATCTGCTCCGGGCTCGCTTCTATGCCTCTTTTGGTCACTATATATCCTAAAAACTTTCCTGCCCCCACTCCGAAATGACACTTAGCAGGATTCAGTTTCATGTTATACTGATCCAGGATATCAAATGCTCCCTTAATATCCTGGAGGTGATCCTCAGCCTTTTTAGATTTCACCACCATATCGTCAATATATACCTCCATGGTGTCCCCCAGCTTGTCTTTAAACATCATGTTTACCAACCTCTGGTATGTTGCACCTGCATTTTTCAAACCAAAGGGCATAGCAGTATAACAATAAATACCTGTTGGTGTCATGAAGGCAGTATCCTCCTGGTCCGAAGGCTCCATTTGAATCTGCTGAAATCCTGAGGATGCATCCATGAAGGTTAACATCTCATGCCCGGCAGTAGCATCCACCATTGCATCAATATGGGGAAGAGGAAATGGGTCTTTAGGACAAGCCTTGTTCAAGTCCGTGTAATCTACACAGACTCTCCATTTCCCGTTTTTCTTCTATACCACGACTACATTTGCCAGCCATCTTGGAAACTTGACTTCTCTTATCATTTTGGACTTCAATAATCTTTCAACTTCCTCTTGTATGATTGTATTTCGTTCAGGAGCAAAGTTCCTTCTTTTTTGCTGAACAGGCTTGAACGACCTGTCAATTCCAAGCTTGTGAGTAATAATGTCTTTGGATATACCTGTCATATCCTCATGCTTCCATGCAAATGTTGACATGCTGCACTTCAAAAAGTTAGTTAATTATTCTTCAATATCCTGAGGGATATTGGTTCCTACGAGCACCGAGATATCCGGATTATCCTGATCCAGGATAACTTTCTTTACATCCTGCTCCGAAGCCTCCACGATATCCTGGGCCCGCATCTTTAATTGCTACGCTGCATTAGGCTTGGTTGTGGATTTCATAGAGGATGAGTAGCATTCCTTCGCCTCCCGCTGATCACTATCAACTTTGACGACCCCCCAAGGGGTAGGGATCTTAATGCACTGGTGATAAGTCGATGGCACAGCCTTCATGTCATGGATCCATGGCCTGCCTAGTTATAGCAGGATAGGGAGTCCATCACACAGAAGCGTTGTATCGAGTTGACCCCTTCAACATATACTGGTAACTTTATCTCTCCTACGGTATTCCTAGCTTCTCCACTAAAACCAACGAGCATAGTGGACTTCGAAGTAATGTCCATCGGAGATACATTCATCCTCTTCAATGTTTCCAGCTGAATTATGTTGACAGAGCTACCATTGTCCACCAATATCCTGCGTATCAAATGGTTAGCAACATACAATGTTATTATGAGAGCATCATGGTGAGGATCCTGCACAGTATCCCTGTCATCACTGTCGAAAGTGATCACTTTATCAGTTGTAAGGGTGGTCATCCTGGCTGGTTTGTTTCCCCTTTCAGTCTTAGCTTCCTTTGCATGTCTCTTGGCCGCAGAATACGAAGTCCCACAAATGTCGGATCCTCCTGAAATAAAGTTAATTATTTTGGCATCTGCTAGGGGTGATGCTGCTCGTTCAGGATCCTTCTCAGGATCCTGCCCTTTATACTTCTTTCTTCCCAGCAAATCCTTCGGATACCCCTTGCTTAATAGGTAGCTTATTTCTTTCCTTAGAGCAATGCAATCCTCCGTCACATGTCCGAAATCTTCATGGAAGGCACACCATTTGGATTTATCCTTCCAATCAGCTTTCTGCTGATTCTTTCGAGGCCACCTAGCTTTGTCTCCTAAACCCTGCATAGCATACATTAACTTTCTTGTTATCATTTCTGCCATATGGCTTGGAGCGATATGGTTTATACGAGGATTCTGATTTCCTGTTGGTTGATTCGTAGGTTGAGGTAGAATTCATACTTTCTTGCATCTTTTTGTCATCTTCCAAGCAGGGATATCTCAAAGCCCTGTTACGAGCTTCGTCGAGATTCCTGCAGGGATTTATTACAAGATCCTGATAAAACTGAAAATCCTTTTGTAACCCCATCTTAAAAGCCTGCACAGCTGTTGCAACATCAAGATGTGGGATATCCAAGGATTCCCGACTAAACTTATTCACATAATCCCTCAAGGATCCCTGAGGTCCTTGGGTTATCCTGTAAAGATCACTGGTTAGTTTCTCAAAACTCTGACTGCAAGAAAACTGACTATTAAATAAATTAACCAAATGAGCAAACGAAGTAATTGAGTGAGGAGGAACATTTAATAGCCATTTTAAGGCTGATCCTGTCAAGGTAGAACCGAAACCCTTGCACAAGCATGCTTCCTTGAGCTCCGGAGGGATAGGGTTAATCTCCATTCTTTCTCTATACTGGGCAATATGCTCTTCAGGATCCGTAGTCCCATCATACAGTTTCATGTTGGGGGTGTGAAAACTTTTTGGGATTTCACCATCATAGATAGGATATGCAAAGCGGGATATCCTGTGGTTGTCTTGGGATACTTCCGGAATTGGCTGGACCACTCCAGGCACACTGGATATCATGTCCTTCAATTTCTGAAGCTCCCTAGTAAATGTTGACGTCATACCTGCATCCTGCAAAGACCCATTATTGTTAGTAGCAAGAGTATTATTATTTGACATGTTACCGGTCTGAGGATTCTGGCCATATCCTGAAGCATATCCTGATCTCCTCACAGTTGACATCCTGACCGAGGAGGGTATCTCAGGAATATGATTCTGAGAATGGCTTGGCACGATATTCCCCCGGTCATCTTCAGTGTAAACTGTAGAACTGAAGTTCAAAGCTCTAGGCTGCAAAGGAGTGACAGTTTCTTCAGCAGGTCTACTTGGGCCGGATTTCAAGAGTTGTATCTCTCTCATCAGCATCCGATTAGTTTCCTGCTGCTGACTCATCTGTTCCTATACACTACCAAACAAATTCAGAATTTCATCATTAGAAGCCAAAACAGGACCAGATCCCTGAGTAGTGGGAGCGGGGATAACATCCCGAGCCACATGACTTTCAGTTCCATGTGAAGAAGTTTGCATTCGTGGATGAGGAGGTGGAAGCACTGAACCAATTGTTGCAGAGGTTGTAGCAGACATGGTGGAAGAGCTCATGTTTGATCTCGAGGCCATTGAAAACAATGTAGCAAAAATTTTTGACAATAGAAAGCCGAGTAATGATTTTACTAAAGTTTTTAGCAAAAATAGCACCACTTGCCCCACGGTGGGCGCCAAATTGTTTTGGTCAAAATTTACCGAAGCAATTAAGTGATCAAATTAGTTAAGTGAGGTAGTGTGCTAGAAATATGTGTGAAAAATATGTTAACAAAGTTAATTGCAAAAACAGTTTCAGGATACGGCTCAGGATATAGAGTTGTATCTATGATCAAACAATGAGAAAAAAGTAAAGGTTGACACGTGATGTACGAGGAAAGCCCTTGATCAATCTAGATCGCTGGCACAAAACCTCGGGAGCTGACAATCGCAGCTGCCTTGTTCTTATATTGCTTCAAATATCAGGATACAGTGCAGGATGTGGTGCGGATCAACTAAGTGTTACAATGTAATTCGATTACAAGTGTTTGTGTGTAGTGACTGCTGAAAGCTAGAGAGCAAAAGTGTTCGAAAGTGTGTGTGAAAGTTGTGTGCCTTAATCTGATCCGCCCCCATCTATTTATAGTAAAAGAAATGCAACAAACTATCCTAATAAATCGGGATCTGGTGAATATTCCCCACTCGAACGTTGTAGACCTGGTCTTTCGGGTTCAACGTCTCTCACATAACAAATACGCCCGAGTCTTAAGGAGAAGAAGTCCATCTGACCGTTAGTAACCCTCAGCCTCTAACCTGCACGTGGTCAATTTAGTTAACACCAGGATATGGCCCAGGATGATACCAATACCCTAATCCAGTATCCTGATCACAAGTAAACAACCAAAAGCAGGATATTAGTCAGGATATATATACTCAGAAAATGGCCCATAACATATAGCATTTTCCAGAATGCTTCCTTTTGCAATGCTTGCAATAAGGTGCAGAGGTAGAACCCATATTCCTACGGTTGTAATTCCCAGAACGGAATTCTTGAGTAATTCTTTAGGCTAGGTTTTTCCTCTGGTCTTCTTCTCTGGTACGGACTAATTCATCTGTCAAGGTGTTGGTTAGTTCCACAGCTTCTTCTATGGTTTGATGTCTAGCTGCCTTGACTACATGTCTAATCTCTCCGATTAATCCCCAGATGTTACGGGAGATTAATACCGGCTCTGGTGATGCAATGGTTGGTACTATTCTAGCATATTCAAAGAATAACTTAGTGTACCCCTTACTATCCACTCCATTCATCCTAAGATTTAGGAATTTGTTTGCTATTTGTTCCTTTTCATTAGGAGGGCAGAACTTCCTTTCTACCATATTCCTAAATTCTTCCCATTCCATATTATAAACCTTATCACTTCCTCTTGATTGGAGGATACTGTTCCACCATTCCAAGGCTGAATTCTTAAACAAATTAGAATCAAACATTATCTTGTCCTCTTCCGCACATTTACTTATTTTCAAAACAGCCTCAGTCTTTTCTATCCAGCGAAGGGCTGCAATGGGTTCTTCATTGCCCGAGAATTCTATTGGTTTACATGACCAGAATTCTTTGTAAGAACAACCGTAAGACACGGTTCTTCTTCTTTTGGGAATGGGCACTTGAAGTACATGGCCATTGTTCACGCTGTGTTCTGGTTCAATTGGTCGCTTACTGCTATGTTTACTTTTATTATTCGCTTCTTGAATCGTTTGAATAACAAATGGCATTGCATCTATGATTCCTTGTGCTACTATGTGTTGAACTGCACTATTATCCATTTGGTTTCCATTGTTATTGATGCTCGGATTCTCATTAACCACGTTAATGTTACTCTGGTTATCGTTATTCAGATTTCCTTGATTTCGTTCGTCGGCCATCTGAATTTTAAACATTTACCCCGTATTAATATCACAAAAGAATATTTCATATAGTCAATCACAAGACACGCATTTTTGCCAAAAGCGTCGATCATTGCAACTTGTACTCTATTCATATACTATTATGCATCTATTACATACTAGTACTGAAATAAAAATTACAATACCAACTGAAATAGAATTACACTAATAGTAATAGGCATCCATACACACATGTTTTATTTTTATTTTATTATATTATTACTATTACCATCTCCTATATCATATCACGGATATGGATTCATCCAAAAATCCATATTGCGCTCATCGTATTTCCATACGAGACGCTCTCCCACATGTCTCATTCTCTCACTGCTTTCTAAAATTTCCTCCCCAAAAGTCCTAAGTTCTTGTACGTTTTCTGCACTCATTGGGGGTGCAGGTTCTAGGACTGGGTTCAGAATCTGGGGTGCGGGTTCCTGATATGGGCGTGAAAGTGCCTGAAATCGGTAAGGATCTTCTAAGATCTCCCTAATATAATTGCCGTGGTAATAGGGATCTAAAGGGTCCATACCTGGGTAGGCTCCTATGTTCTGCATAGGTGTGTCTTCATGTATTGAGTAACGTTGCACATTATCCCTAACGTCATCCCACCAGGGATCGAAATTTGGGTCTAGGGGGTTTGGTGTAGGTACCCTAGGTATTTCTTCCGGATTGAAGTCATGCATCTCTACTTGGTTTTCAGGGTTTTCTATCTCCATGGGTTGGTTATGGATTGGTGGTTGTGGTTGAGGTGCTATTATTTGCTCCAGATTCGGGTCAACTGCAGTAGTGGCTAGGATGTGGATGTTGGCTATACCCCTATTTATCATATCCTGGGAAAAGGCATATGTCTCTCTCTTGGTTGCTGCTAGTACCCTCTGATCTTGCAACTTTTTCATACGCTTCCTACGCTCGTGTGCCCCTCTACTCAACCATCCCCTCTTTTTCTGAGGAAATGGCTCTTCTGACTGAGCCTTAAACACAAAGATTCCTTCTTCCGTATTAGCAGAATACCCTGAGAGGGCAGGCTGAGAAGAGGAGGTGCCTTTGCTTCTAGGCGAACTAGACAATTGACAGTACGCGTCAGATGGTCCTTGGTCGCTCATACTGTAAACTAACAGATAGTCAAATAACACATAACAATAAATACAGTTATGCACGTATTCCCGTAATTTATTTCCTAACACAAAATTTAAAATTTAAGTGTCAGCAGAACACTTCTTTGGCTTAGACCAGTGGCTAGGCTCTGATACCACCTTCTGTCGCAACCCCCGATCCCTTATCTGTCCCGGGAACGGGCGGACGCGAACTTAGAATTCTCATGGTATCAGTTCGTTAATTTGGCAGCAGAAATTACATCAGGACCGTAGTTAGGAAATGTTTATCAGAGTAAAACCACCATATTTGATATTAATAAACACATGGGTAAAACCCAAGTTTCTTATTACAACACATTTATAGGGATGGATCCTATTTTATTGAATTTAAAACATTGTCTTTTAGGTAACTTTTATAGCCACATTTTTCCCAAGCCTTCAGTGCTCTCTAGCTGGCTTTTTACTAATTGGCTGTCACATTGTGTTACCTGAAACGCGTTTTAAAAATATTTGTCAGTGGGAAATACTGGTGAGTGAATCCCAGTTTAATAAAAAAATATTAATTTAATTTAAACTTAACAGTATTGAGGGCGATTACAATGTTTATATCTACCCAATTACTCATTCAGTACTGTCAATCCTGACTGGTGGGTCATATTACACATTGGCTAACTCTTCGTCCAATGGTAACGTTACTCACATTTTGTATACAAAACCCCAACATACCGGCAGTAATCGTAGAATTACAAAGACTCAATCACTGCTAAATTGCATTATAAAATAGTTAAGGTTTTGTAAAAACTGTTAACAAAAAGGAGATTACTCACATTGTTGTCTTAGATTTTTCGTAAGGGTTTCCTGGTGATAATCTAAAATTTACACAAATACACACGCGTTAGTATAATAACTCATTTTAACATTAGCAATACCCTCCCCGAGACGACATTCCAATGACTACGTCGGGCAGAACCACGACAGCCATTACGGAACCCTAGATCAATCAGGCAGCATATCTAATACGTATCCAGGGGTTATAATACTTACAACGGAGAAGAACTTCGCTAATTAGAGAGGGGGGTATAATGCCCGCTTATAAAGCCTCTAATTCAGAATTTGAGATTTAGAAATCAATTGTGAGCGAATTCTGGTTGAACCCGATGGCCTTCTTATATAGTTGCTGATCTTGATCTTCACGCGGCCCGCGTAAAGGTAGACTAAGGTCTACGCGGCCCGCGTCAAACCCCGGTCAAAGCGTAACCTATCCGGATCAGCTACCTACCCTCGACGTGTGTCTTGGGACATTTTGGGACATTATGGGGTACGTTACGAGTTTTCGCGGCCCGCCTAAACTTAAAAATCATATTTTTAATTAGTTTTAATACTATTCAACCTTCTGTTACCATTAACATGAGAAGTCATGATATGATAGTCAGCAAGGATTGAATATCCAAGTATGGAGCCTGAGAACATCCCCGTTATAGAAGAAGTTCCAGTAGCCTTTTCTGAAGACTTGCCAAGAATACCTCCACAAGCGACAAGATGAGTCTAGGGTAAATCTCGTGCCAGGAACGGCACCGGTGCCGAATGACGCCTTACCGACTAGCTTCGTCCGCGAAGCATGGGCCCCCGATATAACTGCAAGAGCTGCTAGACAGAGGGAAATTAAAGACATGACATCCTTAGTTAAGGACATGAGGAGAAAGCTGACAGTTTCCCATTTTGCAATAAATTCCAAGGAATTGAGAATCAGAGTCCTTTGCCAAGGACGGATAACATGAACAGACAAATCGTCAGGTTATAGCTGCCACTCAAAGACCAACTTGAGGACAAGATGTCCTCCACTGTGAATACAAGAAGGAAATATCCCTAAAACGACCTTTAGGACTCGCTTCGAGCATTACGAGTTCCTTGTCGTACCATTTGGCTTAACACATACCTCGACAATATTCATGGACCTCATGAATCGAACGTGTAAGCCATACCTGGATAGATCGTGATTACATTTATTAACTACATTCCAATATGGCCAACGACCAAGGGAGGTCGTGCGCAACAGTTGCGGTTTACATTGCAACTCTTAAAGAAAAGAACAGCTATATGCTATGATGACAAAAAGCGGATTTCAAATTCGTGAAGTGAGAACTTTAAGATACATGGTGGGTAAGAACGAGATTCATGCCAACCCTGCAACCAAGAGCTAAGGAGCTAGAGTTGCAATTATGTGACGCTTCTTGACAAGTCTCGATTGTACGTCGATGAAATGAGACCACAACATTGCATAGGTGGCACATTGATTAAGTAATCATGAGAAGAAACCTTGATCTAGATACAGTAGTCGCGCGCCGCAAATTTGACGTCATTACCTGAAACAAAACGCTGCACGATCTTTACTGATCACAAGGGTTACAGCACACCGTTGATCGTAAAAACTTGAATATTAAACTAAGCTACGGAACGATGCAGACTGTATGAACACGATATGTGCTTGTGTGACAAACTTTGATAAAAAAAAATTGGAACACTCACTTGCCTTTAGTAGAGTCTTCCTACAACAGTATTTATCACACCGCCGTTTAAACCGCTTTGAGTGAAGCTTTAGATGAAACATAATAAGTCGGTCCCCGCCATTTGATCAAAAACCAGGAACAAACAGTCTACTGGCCCGAGTGGATTCAGGAAAACTAGAGGCAAACCGTTTAGATATGTGAACATATCAAGGCAGCCCGCATGATACAGAAAGATTGCGCCGATGAGCGGCAGAAATCGTAAGAATTTGAGACAAGAAGTATAACTAAATGAGAGCCTCGCCTAGGGAAGGCGTAGTGTGATTTGGAAAACGAAAAGGTTGAATCCCCAATGTAGGGATCGGAACCATTGCGCACAAGATGAAACTTTCAGAAAAAGATCAGTAGTGATCACGACGCATTCATGTGCCTAGTCTTTAGAGGAGTCTGACTCAAGGAACAGTCGTTGTTCCCACAAATAAGATTCACGTCAATGACAAACAACAAGAATTACTATAGAACCTGTTAAGGTTTCGGACCAAGAGTCCACAATACTATAGAAACCTGTTAAGGTTACGGACCAAGAGTCCACAAGACACAGAAAAGACATAATTGATTTACCTGAGTATGATAGAATACATGACATGAGAGCATGAAGAAAAATTTCGAATTATAAGTGACCGCGTTTAATTCAAAACTCCCCTGTGACTGATGGGATCGCTTGAATTTCGGGACGAAATTCTTTTAGCGGAGGGAGATTGTGACAACAGTCACTTTTCCGTACATTCCGTACACTAAGTGAACAATAATTTGTGCTTTAATGACTGAGCATGATCTAGTTTACCAGACAAATAAATTTCTGAATTCCATGCAAGTGAATTCATGCACGTTTTATACTACAAAATATTGCTTTATGCATAAACGAGAGCGTTGCGTCAGAAATACTAGTAAACTCACCGGAAGACACATTGTGTCAACAAAACTGCAGAAAGCAATTAGACAATAGAATTGGAGCCTAGGTGTAGGTCCAACGACAAAAATACATTAAAACCCAAGAGTACATAGAAGGGTTAACATATAGACCTTCCGAAAGCTAAAATACATACTAAAAAGCACCCGAAACGCACTTTAAGTGCAGAATTTATTTAAATTCAGCTATAATCAGCATTATAACACTGAAATATTATGCAGAAATTATGATTTATCATCCAGAATACTTCTCTAAGTGTCGGGAATTAAAAGGGTTACAAAAGGGTACTTAAAGGACACTTTACGGAATAATTAAGCACTTTAACGGAACGATACCCAACCGAACAACCAGACATAACCCGGAACATCAAAATATTATTAGAAGCATTGTTTTTATGTTTCTAAACTAGTTATGGTTCCCGAACATCCTAGCACCCACTAAAATATCTACCAACTAAATAACCTAACTCAATATTTAGCTTTAGACTATAAACTAACTATATGGATAATATTTACACTTAGACCCCCCCTCCCATATCCTAATAAGAATCGGCCCACATGCCTAAATTGGAGGATCTTGTGAATTGTTTAATAGTTTGTGCTTGTACTATGGAAGACATTAAATCCATTGGTTAAACAAATGTTGGGGGATATAAGAACAATACACTAGATTACAATCCATCATAATCTCCAACACTTCTCAACACTTCATCTTCTTCTCCTTGCCCCCTCCATACCTATGGCTCTATCTCTCACACTTCACACTTCCATTTTCACTTCCATATCAAGCATTCTAAGGTGACTCCAAGGTGTAAGAAGCTAAGTTAGGAAGTGTGGAAGCAACGGAACTTGAAGGACCTTCTTCGTTTGCTTTTATCCACCACATTTGCAACCTTGATCTTCCCTAGCTTAAAAGCTAGTAGTAAGTCTCTTGAATCCTTATTTATGCCATGTTTATGGTGGTTAATAGTTAGATTATAATGAAAATACAAGAACTCTACAAGATTATAAACAAAACTCATGAACATAAAGCTTTGCATAAAAAATCATGAGATGAGAGATGGTAATACATGATAAATCTGAGTTATATAAACGATAATCTGTTGTAAATGACTTACGTTATGATATAAATCGTTATTAGAATGAATGGTAATCGTATGTGTACATTTTAGTGGCATTTAGACTATAAAAAGCATGCTGAGTAAAGTTTCCAGCCAACTTCAACTGGCTGTAACTGGACCATTATAAATCGAAAAACTGATTTTCTGAGGTCTAAATTATGTATTTTCAAAGAACGAAGCAAATGGCACTAGAATCATTTTTTTTGAGGTCGTTTACTATTTTTAAAGACCCGTTTTGTAACAGCAGCTAAAGCTGAGTTTTTACTGCAGTAAATGAGTGATATGTTTTTAATCATAACTTGAAATCTACGTTGAATCAGCTCATAAAAATTGTACTGTAGATGACCACTAATGTCGTAGTAATTCTCCCACTGGAATTTCGTCAATCGTACAAACGATAAATTTTAGATGAATTATTTCGTTGACTGCAGTCAGAAAGTGACAAATCTGATTGCAGTCCGGTAAATAAATTTTTATAAAATATTGGTAATGAACTGAACCCCGATATTTTTACACAATAATATTTGGATCGTATAAGACATTCTGTAAAAATTTGGGAATTTTTGAAATAAGATAAATATTTTATTAAAATGCCCGAAAACAGCCCAATTTTGTATATTAAAACTGAAATGATAGAAGTAGTATTTTGCATGTCTAAATGTCGGGTTGGTTATTTGAGAACGATCTAACGTGTTATATGTTAAAGAAAAAGATATAATAAGACACTTAGTTAAAAATATAAATTATTTTTAACACAAGAATACATACATAAAAGATGGTGACTTGTACTTGTGCGTTACAAGTCTAGTGACTAACGTAAATAAAACACGTTTAGGTCACGACGCTAGATAGGCAAAAACCGGTGAAGTTTACGGCGCAAGGAACGCAAAGTTGTGAGTTCATGCTCCCCCTTTTCTTTTAACTGTTTTCAGTTTTATAACTCTCGGGGGTGAAATACATGTTACTGAATATTTACAAAAAGGTTCGTGTCCCCACTTTTAAAACTTGGGGCGAACACATGAAAATTGATACTTGATATAATAAATGAGAATTGATACTTGATTTAATAAACGAGAATTGATATGATGAATACATAAACAAGAAGCACTCTTGGTGAGAACGAGTACCAAGTATGATGTGTCTTAAGAAATGACATATGAAATGCCTATGAAAGGCCTATGAAATACAATACTAGATCATGTGAGCTTAGACTTAATATTGAAATGCCATAAATGCTTGGTGAAAACTAGTACCAAGTTGTAAATACATAATTAGGGACGAGGGTTAGATCTAACGGGTACGGTAGAACCCCATTCATGGTCAAAACTAGTACCTAGTAGTGCTTCGGAGTCCCAGTCGAGGCTAATCAACACAGTCGAGGTTAATCGACACAGTCAAGGGTAATC
Organism: Helianthus tuberosus; assembly: GCA_030545235.1. Lineage (NCBI taxonomy): Eukaryota > Viridiplantae > Streptophyta > Magnoliopsida > Asterales > Asteraceae > Helianthus > Helianthus tuberosus. The sequence continues at coordinate 139,272,368 of CM060411.1, read as the reverse complement.
GACACAGTCAAGAGAAATTGACACAGTCGAGGTTAATCGACACAGTCGAGGAAATCGACAAGGGTAGGAGCCATTACGAGTGCTCCCTATGAGCCATTACGAATGCTCCCTAGGAGTCATAACAAGTACTCCCCATGTCCTCAAATGCCTTAAAGTCTCTCAAAGATTTTACAAGAATACTTATTTGGTACAAGAATTGTATCACAAGAATACTTTATTGGTACAAGATTTGTATCACAAGAATACTTTATTTTACAAGAATACGTTATTTCACAAGAATACTTTATTTATACAAGATACATACCATGTTTCATACAAGGTATGCAAAACGCATGAACTCGCTCAACTTTTGTTGATGTTTTCCAAAATTACATGTATTTCAGGTGACAGGATGGATCTTGGGTGCGGGTGTCGTAACTAGAAGTAGACTTCAAGTTTAGATGTCATCCACTTTTGTTAAATTGTAACCTAGACGAAGGTTGTGTTTTAAAACTTAAATAACAAGTGTTTGTAATACTCAAATTTTCATGAATGGATGAACATCGTTTTGATCATGTAGTTGTTTATTACGATTGAATGCAATGATATTAAACCAGTCACACATCATACGCTTCCGCAAAAGACAGGGTGTGACAGTTTGGTATCAGAGCTTCGATTGTAGTGAACTAGGATTCCTTCTTGAGTCTAGACTACAATCACTAGAGTTCTCTCACAAAAACTTTTTACAAAAAGGTTTTCATTGCATTTACGTAAGCGCCAAGATCCACGAGTCAAACACTTTTCAAAAAGAGACAAGGCAAGGACATTAGTAGGGAATACCCTCAAGATAGGGTGCCAATTAAGGCATAGTCTACACGAATTAGACTTGCCAAAGATAAAATACACTCTTGGTGATAACTAGTACCAAGTAGTGTTTTTGTCGTGAATCGACAACTAGAAAAATGACCCCCCCCCCCCAAAAAAACGAGAGTTATATGTAATATGATGCATCGAAATGCCTTTTTATGCTAAGTAACATATTTTCTTATCGATACATACATACAAATAAGTGTACGGAATGATTATTGACGTGAATAAAATACTTTCGACTCCGACTCCTATTACTGTATGTAACTCGCACGATGAAGCTGACGACCTCGCATTCATTGCAAAGCTCATAGCTAGAGTGATTACCAGACAAGATTCTGAGCTTGCTTCCGTAGGAAATGGCTACTCTTCCCTATCGATCGTGAAGGTGCCTGACTACGGTGATGATGATGAGGCAGAGGCGGCAACCTTGAACGAATTCTTAATCAGCGGGACGAGATCCCTGCGACTTTTGTGAAGCGAGATTGACGACATACTTGACCAGAAAAGGAAGGTGAAGTATTCATCTTGAAGGTGCCCCTCCAACTACTGGGAAATCTCTTTATTCCTACTTCATTTAATCATCGTGCCTATTCACGCGTAACGATAACAAGTGTTAGCGCGTGGACCACTGCAATGGTCCTTTCCATGACAGAGGTCTAAGGACAGTAGTGTCCCCTCCTTGATTGATCATCTGCTTGGACGAGAGAAAATTTGGGGTAACTGTGCAAGACAATTTATTATTATGGGGGGCCACGTAATAACGACTTGTAGTGCACAGAAATCCTGGTGGACTCTGCGGGCCAAGCTAACGATCACTGCACAAAAATAAACTCTAGGTGTTTACACCTTCAAATGGTAGAACAAAACCTAGACCAGTGCTTTAGCGCTTTATAAAGTAGGAAGCCTGTCTAGCCTACTTCGTGACTGACACTTCTACCTGTATACGAGACGTTTGAGAAAACGACATTTAAAAAGGTGAAAATGAGTAACATTCAAAAAGATTCAGCAACGTTACGCTCCCTATCACCTCTACACGAACAACCCCATCTCTGGGAAAATATACACATCAATAAAGCTAATATAGCAGGAAATAGCTGAAACCTAAATAACCGAGGCGATGTAACCTCGAGTTCATTTTATTATAAACAATAAGCCAAGTTGGCAAGCCTATGTGAAGGCTCAGTAATTGTTTCCTCGCTCATACATTGTTGATTATATATACATGTGAAATTGGGTGATTACATGATGGCTTATGGTGCTATGTACCTCATAGACAATTATGGGGTATTGTCTAACCTACTTCATACCATTTGACAGAAGAGAATGTCGCCCAGACGAGACACAAACACCAGTACGTCGCCAAGAACAGAAGCTGAGCTTCAAGAACGAATCTCACAAGCAATTGCACGACATGAAGCCCTCCGCTCCGAACACAACGGTGGCACTACTGGAAATAACCCTCCAACTGGCTGCACCTATAAGCAGTTCCTGGATTGCAAACCATTAAACTTTGACGGAACAGGAGTGTAACACCCTTAATATTTTGAACAGTATTTAAATAATAATCATATGAACTTTATAAAAATCAGAGTTTACAAAAACTTTTCGTGTTTAAAACCATACACACTTGTGTTAGTACCAAACACATCCAAGATAATGCATAACGAGTTTAAAGTTAACCCATACTAGTCATCTACAACTAGTTTAAAGGATTCCAAACATGGTTGACAAAAACATTTACAACATGATTAAAGTCTAGACAAAGTTAAGTTTAGTGCGGAAGCTTCAAAATACGTGTTCGGTTCTTGACAACGTACTTGATCACCATCCGGAAGGAACTCGTCCATACCTAGGGTCAAACACTAAAAACATTAGTTTTGACATTAGTATAATACATATAAATGAATTCCGATATGGAATAATGTTAACAAAAAAATACAAGTTTTTCTGGGTTCCACCGTAACTTACGGTGTCTACCGTAAGTTACGGTAGACCCTGAATGAGTCTGGTTCTGCCGTAACTTAGGGGTAACACACCATAACATTTTTGGTTTCCACCGTAAATTACGGTGGAACCGTAAGTTACGGTGGGCTCCGCATCTTTGTCCTTTAACTATTTTTCAACTTTAAAAGATCATAACTTTTTACTCATTAGTCCGATTTAACCGATTCTTTTTCCTATGAGTCCGTAATAAAATTTCGGATCTAACCATATAAATTTCACATCAGGGAAACCGAGATACCGGCATTCGGCTCACAATTTCCTTGTTTCAATTATCCAACCCATTAGCAAAAGTGCATAATTCCATATTTCAATCCTAAAGAAACTCTAGACATAGCTACCCCATTTCCCCGGGTTTATAACCTTGGAGTATTCGCGCCATACAATGGCTTTGCGTTCTCTTAGAACTAAACACTTGTTTTCACAGAATTCAAGCATTCCGTTTTCAACGACACATTCTATCGACTTCTATTATTTGACCCGATATCCCAGGTTCGTAGACTTAAAATTTCATATCCAATTTATTGGTGTGGTACCATTCGTCACCTAACGAGATATGAGATTTTCAAGTTTCTACTCACGTGATTCATTTACAAGCAACATTTTGGCTCGTTTGGTTATCTAGTGAAGACCACCACTTTATTAACAAGCCAAGCCAAATTTCAAATCTTTGTTTGACCCGTTTGATGATCTAGTGAACTTCGCCACTTTAACGATGCATCAAACGCATCTATTACATTACGTCATCATTTATACACTAAAACCGAACATTATTACATAATATAACGAGACTAAAGTCACGTACCTTCAAAGCACACCTTTTCCACGCGTATCCCCTCCGGTGTGTCCGCTTGACGTTCCGGATTCCTTGCCTAAAGAGTTCAATTCTTAACAGTTTAGAACTCTTTCATAAGCTTTAACGCATTGTTTCTTAACATAGTCAAATCTGCGTTTTCACTCAACTTTCACATTTTAACCCTCATTTAGGCGTTTTATCAAACACCTTGCGGGTCAGATTTCTACATGATCTAAACCAAGTTCATGACTTGAAATTACCACCCAAATAGACTTCAATTAGAAAATATACACATATTTTGACATCAATAATTTCAGAGATTGTAGGATCGTGTTTCGACCCGAACGAGTCGTTCAGAAGAGCTCTCGTACCTTTCAGAGGCGGAAACTAAGAAACGAACTTGAAAACAGCTTGAAATACGCTTTAAATCTCTTGTATATTCAATTAACAATGTTTACAATCAGAGAATAAACCGGCAGCACCTCGGTATCAAATCTTGAATCGTTACAAATGATGAAAGTTTGAAGAGTATTTATAGGGAAGGACCCTGACCATTTGAAAGTGGCAAGACAACTTCAAACGGTCATCTCTTTCAAACGGTCAACAAGTCTCAAACCGTCATGACAATTTAACTTTCAAACAGACACTTCTAATTTGTAATGTTTCTTGTCGTTTTGTCTCATGTTTCTATGATGATGACTTATGATGATGTCATCTATTATGATGTCATCATTCAACATGATGACATCATGCTTGATCATATCCGCAACGCAACCCAGACTCGATATAAAACGAAGTCGACAGATGTATGCACCAACAGACTCCCCCTCCGATGTTGACGAGTCTTAAGTGTCGAGTCTTCTCAATCTTCAGTCTTTGGGCTTCCTTCAGGATCTCTATCTGGCTCTTATCCTATCTTCAATTCTCTTTCAGGATCTCTGGCTCCTATCTCTTGCATCTTCAGACTCTCTTTCTCTAAGAGACTCCCCCTCAACTTGTACTTGGATCGTAGTCTGGCTTTCACAGGTTCAGGTATCGTAACCTGATTCACCTGCATATTCTCTACCCAAAACATAAGTTTCATAAAAGATAAGATATAACAAATTTAGAAACTTTGCTAATCTCTTGAAGACACAACCCTGAATAGAAAGATTTATCATGTCAATTACTCTTGAAACACATGAAAATATATCATTTTCATTTCAAACATCTTTAAATCAACTTTCCCAAACCTGTTCGTCCTGTTTAGCACTTGGAATTTTGAAAATCAGCTTTTCAACATCAGTTGTCTAAAATCTTTTTGAATTTTTCAAAATTTATGCTAAAACACACCGAAAATCTTTTTGAATTTTGTAAAGAAATGAAATGCCGTAAAGAAATATATACAGACACTATTTTTGTGAGTTTGTGTAAGAGGATCATATCAGTTTTTGAGACAAATCACCAACATCGTTAAGCTTTAAAAATTTTAAGTTCTAAACGATTCACTTAGATTGTCAGTATACTGATCCACTTAAATTCTCACACAAAGTTCAACTGCTCCGAGATATGAGATTAATGTTTTAGAGACTTAAACTTATTCGCGTGTCCCACCTCAGAATATACTCCCGTATCCAGATCCCAATATTCAGTCTTACAGGTGAGTATACCTAGATGATATCTGTAAGGGGTTAAATTGCGAAATCGTGAGAGCTCAGGTCAGAACTTCCGTTCAGCAGAGAGATGACGGCTCGACTTTAGGTGGGTCCCCTTTAGAGGATCTTTTTTTACAACAACATTAATTAGCAATTTTATTGTCTATTTTTGCTGAGGGCGGTGCTATATTTCAAGCAAGCAGGAAGTATTCTCCGGGGACTAGGCAATTGCTTCTGCATTATCAGAAGTCCCGGGATAATACCCCAGATATCACTTAGCATAAAGACCTAGTATCTCAGAAAGAGGGGTCCTTCAAACAAGATTTCGGGGGTTACCCATATATCCGAGAGATGTTACCCACGATATAAGCAAGTTTGAATTTAGGTTTATATCTCGTCACAATCTACTAAATGTGCAAAAACCTACTCACACATCCACAATGAGATCGTTTATCACAATTGACTTTCCAATTCTTTAGCATGTTGTGATAGTCCACTGATGTACTATCATTTCCTCTTTTATACAACAAAACTCATTTTTGATTTTATCATTTTTTGACTTTTTCAAATTTTCAAATGTTTTTGGATTTTCTGAAATTTTTACTCCCCCTAAAATGCAAACACATTTTAGGAAATTTGAAAATAAACTGTACAAAAAAATGACAATTGATATCAAATCACTTCAGATCGCCATCTACTTGGCATAAACAATCAGAACTCCCCCTTACAACAAACTATTTTCCCATTGTGATTTCAAAACACTTAAGTTTGTTTTAATCAAATGGTTTTTCCGGAAAATTAGTTTTGTTGATTTTCAAACCATTTGTAGGTTAGGGGTTCATCATATCGTTTTCCAAAATATCACTTGTAGGTATGGTCCAATCAAGTTCAACTTAATGACCTTGATTAACCACTTATCAATGAAAATCTCTTTCAACCACTTACAGGTTAACTCACCAACCATAACCACTTGTAAATCAACATATAACAATTTAAATATACCACATGTACATTACCAACTGTACCACTTGTAAGATCATTTGCTAAGAAAGATGTCGATTCCTGTTCCACTCTTACCAACCTGGGAGCTCCGGCAAGTCAGATTTTTAGTTTGGAAATACTTTCCCCCAAGGCTGACCATCCTTGGGAGATTCTGGAACACATATGTCCCACCAGCACTTTGATTTGTAGAATTCTTTAGCACCTTTGTTGGTGCACTTGTGTCTGTACTTTGTCTGTATTTCATCATGATACAAAACGATGTCTTGTATTAGTCTGGTTTACGTCTTAGGTGTGCTCGATGTAAGTTTGACCAAGTCAACCATCCTCCTGGTTTGACTTGGCCAAACAGTTAGCACAATGTTTGTAATATGTGTGTGTCGAAGGATGAGTCATCGAAGGATTGTTTATATCCTTCGATGAGCCCGAAGGCTAATTCTCCGAAGGATATAGATGGACCTCGAAGGATATCATCCTTCGAGGTATGTGTGGATCCTTCGATAGGCTTCTGATCGATAGATGATCCTTCGATCAGTCTATCTGATCCTTCGACCAGACGAGCTGTGATGGATATAAATATCCATGCAATGTGTTCACTTCAAATAGGGATACAAGAGAGAACACCGAGAGAACACACACACTGAGAGAGAGTTTACAGAATAGATTTGTAAACATTGAGCTTGTAACTGATCTTTTCATACGTATTAATACAGAGGTGTTAATCGTTGAGTCTTGTGTGTCATCATATTGCTTGTTCTATCTCGGTTTGCTATCTCGGTTGGATTCCGCACAACCGGGTTGGTTTGTACACAAGGATTAGGCGACTAGATCCTCCCCTAGCCGGACCTACAAGTGGTATCAGAGCTGGGGCTCTTTTCCTTGTTAAAAACCGAGTTTATACAAGACTTTGGAGTGTTTGGCTCACTTGGTTTAGCACCTGTTTTTAGTGTTTTTCTCGCTTTTCTTGTCATAAAAACGTGTTCTAATCTACCGGGTGTGTTAAAGGACGGGTTGGGTAACTTAAAAACTTGTTTTTAAGAAGTTTGGTAACTTCCGGCCAAATTCCGGCTTACTCCGGTGACCGGTTTTCTGGATAAGAACCTTCTTTTTGGGTAATATTTTTTGTTCAAATCTTGTTTTGGCAGAAAGTATGGTCTGAGCATACCTTCTGCCGAAAGCTTCCTACCAACCCATCACCTTTTCACCAACCTGTCACTTTTGTCAACTGTGTCAGTGCTGGTCGAAGGATATCCTTCGAAGTCGAAAGATCATCTTTCTATCATAGGAGGTTCGATAGATAATCATCCTTCGAAGTCTGTGTCTTATCCTTCGATCCAAGGAATCTTTTCGAAGCATACATCTTTCGATCTACAGCTCTTATTCGAAAGATAAGGATCCTACGATTGGAGAATCTTTCGAAATCATTGTTCGAACACTGTTGATCCTTCGAACAAGTTCTGTTCCTTCGATACTTGTCTGTTTAAGTTTAACAAGTTTGTGTTTTTCAGGTCTTTCGATCAAGGATCCTTCGGCTGGTTGTTTATCATTCGAGATATTAACATAGTTTGTGAAAATTAAATTTTTTCACTTAATATATTAATTTTTATAAAATGGGAACAAACGGTCAGTGGGATCCAACCGCGTGGACTCAAACAACTTTGACTCCAAAATCATCAGCTACGCAATCATCAGCTATGCAATCTGCGTCAGATTTCAACAAAACTGTATGGATGCAGGCTATTGCCCCACCTCAAGCTGCAATGATAACTGCAAATCAATGGGCATTGGTCACAAATCAAAGCAGCAGCATTCAAGCTATGATGCAGAACGACAGTGAAACTGGTACAAGCACAAAACCGCCAAAGCTAAATCACATCAATGATTGGGGATGGTGGAAAGAAAGGCTGAGAACTTATGTTCAGGGGCAAGGTCAAGATCTATGGATGTGCTTCTTCACCGCATTTGACAATGATTTGGAAGTTGCAGGATCCAATCCAGAAACTTACAGCACTATGTCTGATGATGATAAGAAGAAATTTGAGTTAGAAAAGAAAGCTTTCATGATTCTCACACAAGCTCTTCACAGAGACATTTACCATCAGTTTGTTTACTGCACGACTACTAAAAGCTTGTGGGATATGCTCACGTTACGATGTGAAGGAAATGCTCAATCTAGAAAGATCAAGCAAGAATTACTGAAGAAAGAGTTTGAAGGATTCACGTGTATGGAGAATGAGACTTTGGCAGAGTTATCTACAAGGTTCCATCACTTGTTGAGCGAGATGTTTGCTTTTCGAGTCACTGCCACTCCACAAGAAATGGTGAAGAGATTCGCTGATGGCTTACCAGCAAAGTGGAGCGGTTATCTTGAAATTCTCAAAGAAAATGGTGTTCTAGACACAATCACCGTTTATGAGTTAATTCAAAAATTGGAGAACAAGGATGTAGAAGAAAAGCTTAAGGCAAAGAGAACACTAACTCCTCAAAATCCAGAGATGTACTATGGGATTGCAGGAGGTATCAGTGGAGAAAAACCAGCCTCTCAACATGCAAAGCTTCAAACAGCCTTCATCTCAAACACCGGACCTTCCACAACAGATCAGTTTGATCCTTCAGCATACACGATGTATTCAAGACCAGTTTCTTCTTCTCTACAACAGAATGAGCAACCGACAGCTCAGCAGCAACAACCGCAACAGCAAGGGTTTTATGGAAGTTCTTCAAACTTTCAAGCCACTTCCAATCCGAACACAGTCAGATTAGACACTTCCAACTTTTCCAAAGTCAGTGTCGAAATAGCCAAGGAGCATATGGAGATGTTGAACACCTTGGTTAGTGCTTATTGTGGATTGGTCGCAGGTCAGATTGGGAATATCAATCTAACCAATGAAGATTATCAGCAAGTGGATAGAGAAGAGTTTGAAATGATGGATATCAAATGGGCTCTTGCTAGTGCAATTCGAAGAGCAAAGGAGTTTATGGAAAGGACGGGGAGAACCAACTTGAATAGCGACAACAACACCAAGTATGGTTTTGATAAGAATGCTGTCACTTGTTTCAATTGTGGTGAAAAGGGTCACTTCAAGCGGGAGTGTCAGAAGCCACCTAAGCAAGGAAATCAGAATCCCTTCAGGAATCAAGGACAGCCACAACAGCAACAGAACAACAATCCTGACAGATCAATAGTTTCCGTTGGAGGAAATGCATCTGGATCCACAAACACTAATCCCCACAGAGGATTGGTTGTTCAAGCTGATGAAATCTGCAATTGGAACCTTCAGCTTGGAGAAGGAGGAAATGGTGGAACAGCATGTTATGCTAAAGTGATTGAGAAGGTAGTAGAACCCGGGTCTGCTGGTGAATCTTTAGAAGATGAAGATAGTTCGGGTTATAGTGGGAGCATGGATGGGGAATCACTTGATGCTGGTGATTTATCAAGTGATGCTTTAGATTTGGAAGTTGATGAGCTTTTGGCTGAAGCTGAAGCATTATGCAAGAGGAGATCTATTCTTTGCCAGAAATCTGCTGGAACTTCCGAGAAGCTTGCTCAGTTCTTCTCTGAAGATGGATCTTTTTCTTTTCATACAGCCTTTATGGCTCACGTAGAAGGTCAAACTTCTCAGGTATGTGATACAAATTCTGACTCTGCTTCTGTTCCTATTGAATGTGCAAAGTGTTTAAAATATGCTGAAAAGGAAAGTCAGTTTGAAATCACACACAAACACAATCAAGAATTGATTGTAGATCTTTCTAAAGCAACTGAAGCTAACTTGTTTTTAACCAGAAATGAAAAGGAATTTAAAGCAACAATTGCGTCATTAAGACATGATGTTTCAGAATTACAAAAGGCTGTTTTGCGAAAACAACATGCTAACAATAATCTTATTGACACAATTGAAAAGCAAATGGTAGAGTTGGCAACAGCTCGATGTGAATGTGAGACAATTAAGCAGAAACTGGAAAGCTATTCCAATTCCCGCTATGTATTGGATCACATCATTGACGCTCAAAAGTTAAAGAAAAAGGGGGATGCAAAATGTATTGGATTCAAATCATGTCCTCCCCCGATGAATCACAATTACTCCAAATTGCCTGATGACGAGGATATGCCCCGTTTTGAACCTACTGTTCCACTCGGTCTAGATGACTTTGCAGCAGGCCTCGGGTTCACAACTGGTGCATCATCTTCGGGTCAATCAGAATCTGAGAATGTGACAGATTCATCGTGTGTTAAGGAACAGAGTCCTCCCATTGTTGAGGATGCTGATTCTTCGGATGATGAATCTGAAGAAATTGTGAAACAACAGTCTAACTCGGTTACAACAGATATTCTAATCGAGAATCACATCCTGTGTGATCCACCAGTGAAACCGAGTAAGACTGAAATGTCAAAAGCAATGGAGTCCCTTGTATCTAGCCGTGAAGAGAATAACTTGTTGTACACGCTCAAAGGAGATAGCAATATCTACTCTAACAAAGATTTTTCAATTAAAAATGTAAATCAAGATTTAATTGAGCAAATTTTTGAAGGATGCACTGATAAGTTTTTGGGGAACAAAAGTGGCAAAGTTACCGTCACTCAATGTGATCAAATTCCGTGTGAACAAATTAGAAAACAATACGGAAACCAAAAACTACCAATTGAGCGAAAACAACAAGTCAACTCCGGAAAGGGTAAGGTACAGGGAAAGAAGGCTCAGAACAAGAATGTTCAAGCACCTAAAGTTCAGCAGCCTAAGACTGAACAACCAAAGGTTCAACAACAAAAGGTGCAAAACAAAAGAGCTCCTGTTAAGAAACGAGAACCGAAAATGAACTTTGTTGGATCCACGGGTTCAGACAAACTTGAAACATTTCAGGATAAATCTAACATTGAGTTCATTAGAATTTTAAAACGAAATGATCAGAATAATTACACCCAACACACCAACGGATGTGATTTAGGTTCAAGCACGTCTAGATCACAGAGTTCATTGTCTGGTTCTCCGTCTAGTCATCAACATGTTTCTCCGAAGTTTGTAGAGCGGAGAACATGTTTTGAATGTGGGACAGTTGGGCATATTGTAAGATATTGCCCACACGTGCAAAAGCTGAAGTCAAAAACGAGTGCTCCCCAAGAAATCGATTACCGAAAACGATCAGTTTCCCCGAAACAAGACCCACGTGTCTTGAAAGAAAGGGAAAAGAAGTTAAAGCAAAAGAATCAAAAGGTAATTAAAAAGGCCTTAAAATCAGAGGTCAAAGAAGAAAAACCTGTACAAGCAAAATCTGAAACTGTAAAACCAGTAAATGTTAAAACAATAAATTCAAATACTGGTAAAGGACAAACAGCTTGGAAGCAAAAGCAGGTAATTCAATCAGGGGGAGCACCACAGGTTCTTTTTCCTAATCATCAAGTGATTGAAATCACTTTCCTTGATGATCAAGGACGACCCAAGTCCACAAAGGCTTGGGTCCCCCTCTCAAACTGATAAGTTAATTGCATGTGCAGGCGGCTCCAGGAGGAACTATTAATAGTCATTGGATTGTTGATAGTGGGGCTTCCAGGCACATGACGGGCGACTATCGTCTTCTTTTTGATGTGCGAAGTATAAGAGGAGGATATGTTGCGTTTGCTGGAGACAAAGGAGGGTATATCACCGGCGAGGGAATGATCTCAAATGGAGTTGTGAGTTTTGACAAAATCAATTATGTGCAACAGCTGGATCACAATCTCCTGAGTGTTTCTCAGATCTGCGACAAGAAGTTCACCGTGCATTTTGATGATGCCGGTTGTTATGTGCTGAAGCCAGGATTCAAGATTCCCGAAGAATGGATTCTCTTATCAGCACCAAGAGTTAATGATTTGTATGTCCTCGATATGAGCCAAGCAATAACCAAGTCCAAACAAGTTACTTGCTTTATTTCAAAAGCCACTGAAAAGGAGACGATCTCTTGGCACAGACGGATGGGTCATATTCACCTCAGAAAAATGAATCACCTTGTCAAAAACAATCTGGTGAGAGGTGTCAATGTGAAGAATTTCCAACTTCAAGATGTCTGTGTGCCGTGTCAGAAAGGGAAGCAGATCAAGAAATCACATCCATTGAAGAAGGTTAACACTGTAAACATGCCACTGACTATTCAAGATTTTCATGGGTTGCTTTCATGGTCCACAAGAGCGAGACTCCAGAAATTCTAAAGAATTTGATCACCTTGTTGGAAAATCTTTATAATCTAAAGGTGAGGCGAATTCGAAGCGACAACGGAACCGAGTTCAAGAACAGGGTTATGGATGAATTTTGCACTGCAAAAGGAATCCTTCATGAATACAGCTCTCGGTACACGCCACAACAAAACGGAGTCGCTGAAAGAAAGAACAGAACCTTAATTGAGACTGCAAGAACCATGTTGGTTGAGTCTCAGCTTCTAGTTCGATTCTGGACTGAAGCTGTTGCCTCGACTTGCTACACGTTAAACAGGGTTCTCACAGTGAAAAGACATGGCAAAACGTGTTTCGAACTCCTACACAAGAAGACTCCTGACTTGGAATATCTAGAACCTTTTGGTGCACCATGTACCATGATTGAGCCTGACGGGAAGTTTGGTGCCAAAGCTATCGAAGGTTACTTCCTTGGGTATGCTACTCCTAATCTGCGAGTATGGAACCTGACTACCAAGAAGATTGAAGAATGGGGTGAAGTAAAAGTTCAAAGATATTCTAATCCATCGAAGCCTTCTGGAGATCCATGGATGTTCGATTATGATGGTCTTTTCGACTCATTCAATCTGCCGACATTTGATGATGACAATGCAATTGCTCAAATGTTGTCTGAAAGCGAGAATGCGACTGGCTCTCAGTTAGTTCGCCCAATCATTGTTGACTCACAAGCATCTTCTTCTGTCAACAATCTCGTTTCAAATGAGGTGTTTAATGATGCTGTCGACTACAATTTGTCATCGGAAGATGAGGAGTATGTTGATGCAAATGATGGTGAAGCACGGGGTCCGGTTCAAGGTACTTCAGAAGCAACGGATCCAGTGTCTGCGCCAATTGTCCAAGAAGAAAATGCATCATCTTCTTCAACTCAACAGCTTCAGAATGATATCGGGAATTTAAATATCAATAAATTGAGGACCAATGTTGACATTCCTCTAGTTCCTGAAACCCGAATTCATAACATTCATCCTCAGCAGAATATTATAGGTGATGTTCTCAGTGGTGTAAGGACAAGGAATCAAATCAGAAATAACGAAAATGCTGGCTTGTATGCTGAGATACGAGAATCGGGACAACAAAATGATTGGTCTTTCGCCTGCTATGTTAGCCAAGAAGATCCTAGATCTTGGAAGGAGGCATTGAAAGATGATTCCTGGGTGGAAGCCATGCAAGAAGAACTTCAGCAGTTCGAGAAGTTGGGCGTATGGAAATTGGTTGATAGGCCCGACCACTACAAGAAGATCGGAACTCGTTGGGTGTTTAAGTGCAAGAAGGACGACCGTGGGATTGTTGTCCGAAACAAAGCAAGGTTAGTTGTTCAAGGCTTCAGTCAGATAGAAGGTATTGACTACAATGAAGTGTATGCACCTGTTGCACGTCTGGAGGCTATTAGAATCTTTCTAGCCTACGCATCCTTCAAGAAATTCAAGGTGTACCAGATGGATGTTAAAAGTGCCTTTCTTCACGGAGTAGTCGAAGAGGAAGTATATGTAGAGCAACCACCGGGGTTTGAAGATCCATTACATCCTGACAGAGTTTTACTACTTAACAAAGCGTTATATGGTCTTCATCAAGCACCTCGAGCCTGGTATGAGACACTGTCTACCTACCTGCTGAACAACGGGTTTAGACGGGGTTTGATTGATTGTACCCTCTTCATCAAAGAAAAAGGTGAAGATCTTCTGTTGGTACAGGTATACGTTGATGACATTATCTTTGGTTCTACCGATGATAAGTTATGCAAGGAATTTGAGAAGGTGATGCAAGATCGATTCGAGATGAGTGCGATGGGTGAAATGACGTTCTTCTTGGGTTTGCAAGTTAATCAGTCCGAATCTGGAATTTTTATCCATCAAACCAAGTACGTCGGAGACATCTTGAGCCAGTTCCAGATGTCCGATTCAAAGCCAATTTCTACTCCTCTTCCGCAGAATCACGGGATTACTCCGGATGAAAAAGGGGAAGCTGTGGACTCTTCACTTTATCGTGCTATGATTGGATCTTTAATGTATCTCACCGCATCAAGACCCGACATTATGTATCCAACGTGCCTTCTCGCCAGATACCAGGCGAATCCGAAGGTCTCTCACTATGCTGCTGTCAAAAGGATTTTTCGTTATCTGAAGGGTTGCCCTGACATCGGGTTATGGTACCCTAAGGATGATAACTTCGATCTCAAGGCTTACAGTGATTCTGATTTCGGCGGCTGCAAGAAAGATGGCAAATCAACTACAGCAGGATGTCAGTTCTTAGGCAATCGCCTAGTCACTTGGCAGTGCAAGAAGCAGACATGTGTGGCTACGTCTACATGTGAAGCAGAATACATTGCTGCGTCTAGTTGCTGCTCCCAGGTTCTATGGATCCAACAACAGATGCGGGACTACGGTTTTGAATTTCTAACTACTCCTATTTACGTTGATAATTATGCTGCCTTACAGATCACTAGAAATCCTGTGCAGCATTCAAAGACTAAGCACATCGAAATTAAGTATCATTTCATACGTGATTGCTTTGAGAAAAGGCTAATCGATGTTGCTTACGTCCACACTGATGACCAACGTGCCGACCTTTTTACCAAAGCATTTGACAAATCAAGATTTGACTATTTATTATTGGTAAATGGCATTAAGGTCAAGCAAGAGTAAAACCAACATCGGAAAATCATTTTTGTAAATACCTTTGTGTTTTTAAAATTATCTTAGTTTGTTGATTTTAGGGGGAGTAAAATTTGAAAAATCCAAAAACATTGAAAAATTTTAAAAACACAAAAACAATAGAAAAACAAAAATGAGTTTCCTGGCGAGCAAAAGAGAAAATGATAGTACATCAGTGGTCTGTCTAAACCTCTTTAAACCTTAAATGAAAAACGATAAGCAGCTCTATATAAGATGTATCGGTAGGCTCACAATCATTTTAAAGTGTGCAGGGTGATATAAACTTAAATCGACTGAAGACCAGGTGGGAACCATTCATTGGCATATGGTCTTAGTACCGAAATTTCGTTTGAGAGATTGCCGAGGTTCTGAGATATTCGATCTTTATGCTGCTTATCATCTGGGTATCATGGTTGTATCTTTTTCCGAAAAATAACGGGGACGCAAGTCTAGATCTTCCATGATACCATACATACGTGTACATACTGCATACGACCTCAATAAGTGATAAACAATCACATGTCCAAACAAATAAGTGATAAAATATCACATTCATCCGGGAGTCAAGTTCGTCTCTCTGCTGTACGAAAGTACTGACCTGTTCACGGACTTGCTTCTGTGCCCTCATGCATCGAAAATCAAGTTCCTCATCAATAAGTGATTCTATCACATAGGGCTTGTTTTCAAATCAAAATAAGTGAGAATCTCACATCATATACGGTCAAACAGATGATAATCGGTATACTCACCGGTAAGATGAACCCTCGTGCATACCTTGATACGGGAATGTGTCGTGATGTGGATGAACACCGGTCGGTAAGTATAAATCATACCTTAACGTATCCCCTAAACATGATTACAAATGATAAGTTGAGCTTAAGTGGACAACAATATCGATAATTGTTATAGGATGCTTATCTTAATGTGAACTAATTGAACAACAAGAGCGTTTTGGCGTGACCGTACACTGATATGATTCTCTTACCCTCGAAACTCACAAAAAGAATGTCTGTAAATATTTATTTAATGCTTTCAGTTTCTGCATCTTTGTATATATTTATTTACTGCTTTCAGTCTTTACATTTGAAATATTCTAAAATACCAAAAAGATTTTAGGTGTGTTTTAATATAAACTTTCTAAAAACCAAAAAGATTTTATTTCTATTTTATTTTAGATCGTACGATGTTGGTACTCGATCAGATACCTGGCAAGCCGAGATACTTGATAAAACTGACCTTTGCAGAACTTCATAACGGGCAATTTTTCAAAACGGTCGTTTCTGAAAACTTTTAAGAATTTGAAGGGTTTGATTTGCAAATTCCCAAAATCCAAAGCGACTAAATCTTCATAAATGGTCAGAATTTGCAAGTTTTTGAAAGTTAAAAACTAAAATTGATAAATTTGTTAAACTTTCAAACTGTCGGACGGTGATTGATTGAACAATGGTCACATGTGTGTCGCTTGCTTATGATATTCCAGGCAGTTGTTCTCATTACGCGTTTAGATTTCTTGCATGTGCAGATTCTAAAGGCAAGGAGAACATGGTCGATGACAAGCTTCGGAATGAAGACACGGCGTGAAGGCACTCAAGTGATGAAGATGATCGAGTTGCCGCTGACCATCATCAACACCACAAGGATCTCAATTCATAAAGAACAAGTATTTCACGAGCATAACTCAAGGGGGAGCTTATGTTAAGGGGGAGTTTGTCAACACACTTCCTACATGAAACGGGGAGTTTGTTGGTACACTTTCTGCTTTCAAGACGTGAAGACTTTAAAGATCCTCCAACATTGAAGACTTAAAAGGACGTCAAAGACTTGAAGACACGAAGATCGAGACAAAGCTACAGCCAAGGGGGAGTTTGTTGGTGCACTTGTGTCTGTACTTTGTCTGTATTTCGTCATGATACAAAACGATGTCTTGTATTAGTCTGGTTTACGTCTTAGGTGTGCTCGATGTAAGTTTGACCAAGTCAACCATCCTCCTGGTTTGACTTGGCCAAACAGTTAGCACAATGTTTGTAATATGTGTGTGTCGAAGGATGAGTCATCGAAGGATTGTTTATATCCTTCGATGAGCTTGAAGGCTAATTCTCCGAAGGATATAGATGGACCTCGAAGGATATCATCCTTCGAGGTATGTATGGATCCTTCGATAGGCTTCTGATCGATAGATGATCCTTCGATCAGTCTATCTGATCCTTCGACCAGACGAGCTGTGATGGATATAAATATCCATGCAATGTGTTCACTTCAAATAGGGACACAAGAGAGAACACCGAGAGAACACACACACTGAGAGAGAGTTTACAGAATAGATTTGTAAACATTGAGCTTGTAACTGATCTTTTCATACGTATTAATACAGAGGTGTTAATCGTTGAGTCTTGTGTGTCATCATATTGCTTGTTCTATCTCGGTTTGCTATCTCGGTTGGATTCCGCACAACCGGGTTGGTTTGTACACAAGGATTAGGCGACTAGATCCTCCCCTAGCCGGACCTACAACCTTTCACTTTTCCTGCAACCATCTTTCCAAAAATATGTTTAACATTTCCATTAAACACCTTTTCAGCATCAAATTCTTTCTTATCAGCAAAGAATTGATCTGAAATCTCAACCCTACCTTTTGATTTCAGATAATCTTTTGTCAATGACGGAAAGTTTTCCTCGTTCATCTCAGGAACGGAATTATCAACCTTTTTCTCAACCAAAGACTCCTCTGATTTTATGGAATCAGATTCATTGTCAGAATTACCCTCAGATTTAACCACCCACTTTTGTTTACTCAAATCACCTCTTCTTTTGTAAAACCTTTTTGAACTTTCTCCTTCCTCAGAAGTAGAATTTTCAAACTTTTTAACATTTTTCACAGGTTGTTCTTTCTTATCAACACAAGTCTTTCTCAAAAAAAAGTTAGAAGAAACTTCCTGTTTTTGGTAATTGGTCTTGGGGAAATTCCAAGCTATGTGACCAACTTTTTGGCATTTGAAACAAGTTCTTCTGTCAACTCTTTCAGCAAACCTTCTCACATTCTTCTTCACTTCAGCAAGAAACTCTTGATTCGACTGCTTCCAGAACGGTTTCTTCTGTCCATCCTCTGAACTTCCTCCTGAAAGAAATTTTGTTTTTGGTTTATAAATTTTCTGATTTTTATAATTTTCTGAAGAATTGAAACCAAGACCTTTCTTTTTGAGATTACCGTTTTGGTTTGGTTTCTTTCGATAACCTGAACCATAACCATAACCCTTTTTCTTGTTCAATCTCTGTTGAACTCTTGAAGTGTACTTTTTAGGTTTTTCAGAAAGATTTAAATATTTTATTTCAGAAATATTAATTTCTGTCAATTTGAAAACCTGTTTGATCATTTCAGTTTTTACACTTCTTATTGGGAATTCCTCATCAGAATATAATTTGTCTGAATCATACAAAGTATAAGCCACTTTGATTGACCCGTCATTCAAATTAGATTTTGATAACAGGAATTCTTTATTATAAACCCTGTTAACCGGTGAACTCGGACTCTTTTCTGATGAACTCGAACTTTCAGACTTAGACTCCGGTTTTGACTCTTCATCCATATCCAACACCTGATCGACAACTTTCTTTACTAACTCAGACTCATGATCAGTGTCAGACGCTGTGAATGTAACATCAATATTGTCTGGTAATTCATCAATGATTTCAGACTGTAACTTGATGTTGACTGCCTTTTTAGACGCTCTTCATTAGGATTCCTGGGAGAATAAGTTTCATGGATCGGGGGCGGACATCTGTTATACTTGACACTTGGTTTCTTACCAGTATCAGTATCTTCAATCTTTTTATCCATGAATGCTTCCAGACCTGCAACAGTAGGATAAACACAATCAATCAAATAATCACAACTAGTATAACTCAACAGTAAGCGTTTAATCTCTTCACTTTCGATTTTTTCAAGCTCCAACTCCTTCTTCAGATTAGCACAGTCTTCGATGTAATCATTTATGACACTCTGCTTTGTCATTAATGTTGCGCTCATTTTCTCCATTGCCTTTTCAATTTCTGTATTCGTCTTTTTCAGACGATCAACTGTGTTATTGAGCACATCATATGTCTCCTTTACATACTTCACATCAGACAATAAATCTTCTTTAATCTTTTCTAACTCGGCAATCTTTTTATCTTTTTCTTCACAAATTTTGCAAGACTCTAAACATTTCTCACAAGGGTTTGTGACTTCAACTACCTTCTCAATTATCTTTTCAACTTCGACAGTCTTTTCAACTTCAACAATCTTTTCAACTTCAACAATCTTTTCAACTTCAATGATCTTTTCAACTTCAACGATTTTCTCAATCTCGACAATCTTTTCAACTTCGACAAGTTTTTCAATTTGAACAATCTTTTCGACCTCAACAATCTTATCAACAACTTTCTCTACTTCGACAATTTCTTCTCCTGCTTCTGTCTTTTCAGCAGCTTGCATTTTCGCTGCTTCCAGTTCTTTCCTCAATTTTGCCATCTTCTTCTAGTACAACATCTCCATTTTATCTGCAAAAAACAAATTAAAACTAGTTAGATCAATGCCTTTTCTAGCTTTGTTGAGATGTTCTTCTTCATCATCGATATTCACATCGCTTCCAAGATCAGGAAATATCGGGATTCTTTTCTCACTAGCCTCTTCACCTAGTATTCTAGTAACAAAGCCTGAATCAGATGGAATGTATTTATCCCAACTAAATCCCTCTGCAACTTTTTCATCATCTTGATGAATCAGTAAAGCTTTCTTCTTTCCATCATTAGTAGCATGAGCATGTGCAATTTGAGGTTGTTGAGTAGTCTGATGGAAGATTGATTTCTGATAATAATTGTTTCTATCTTGATTCCCGGTAGCTTCTTTACCTTTGCACTCTCGTTTAAAATGACCTTTTCCTTTACAACGGAAACAGGTAACCTTTGATTTATCAAATCCCAATGGAGAGGTAGCCATTCCTCAAAATTCATCCCTACCAGTAATCTCTTGAAACTTTTCAGCTCTCCTCCAAGCACTTGCTAAGCACCATTTGATATCCATCACTTCAAGTTCTTCAGCATCAATTTGGTCATAATCTTCTTTGGTAAGCATCGGATTGCCAATCTTCCCATCGATCAAACTTTCGTAAGATTCTAACAAAGTAACCAGTGATGCCATGTGCTGCTTGGCAACTTCTGGAGACAAATTCTGACCATTTTGAATGTTTAATGTAACATTACACTGAAGATGTGTTGAATTTTGTCGTTGAGAAGTCGATGTTGCGCTATTTGGATCAAAACTTGAAAATGATGAAGAAAATCCACCACTTTGAGTTGTATTACTAATCTTTGTTCCAGATGAGCTGTCAGCACTAAAACCAGTTTGAATCTTTGGACTATGGCTGGGAGTGGCCTCAAACTTGTTACCTCTGTAATACAAACTGACATCTTGTTTTGCATTTGGATTCGTCATTATAGCAGTCTTTTGAATATCCAGTTCTTGTTCTTCAATCTTCTGGATAAACTGTGCCAAGTTCATACTCTCAGTCTTCCTCATGAGTTTCACAATCATCAGATAAGTTTCCCACTTCTGTTGGGGTAATGCCTCTGCTAACTTATCAACCCACTCATCATCATCTTTCTGAATATCCAATCTTTTCATTTCTAGAACCAGATGACAGTATCTATCTATTGTTTCCTTTGTGGTTTCATGATCAAATGCAGTAAATATGTCAAACAACTTCGTCAATAAGGCCTTTTTGTTTTTGATCATATCAGCACTCCCTCGGAATTTTTGAAGTAAAGCTTCCCAGATTGATCTAGCAGTTCCGTTATGTTGAAGTAAGAAAAAGATGTCTTCTTTAACTGCTTGTTGTAAAATGCTTATCATCATCTTCTCACTAGTGTATTTCAACTTATCAGCTTCAGTAAAATCATTGAAACCCTTTTCCAAACCACGTTCATTTTTTGGTTTCTCGTAATCTTTTAGTAAAGAACACCAAGCATCGAATCTGTAAGCCTGAACCCAATTCTCAAAACGGTTTTTCCAACCCTGAAAATCATCGATATACATCAACTTTGGTGGTTTCTGATGCGTTCCCGTTTCATTCTCACTGTATAAATTTTCAGCAGCAGTAACCGGAGCGACTGATGTGGCAAACGCGTAGTAGAATTCCTCGTCCATGTCTTTAGTAATTTGATGTACTTCGGGAAACACCTGAATGAAAACGAAACAAACGATCAGTTTAAACACTTATCAATTAGCAGAATAAGACTGGTACTCGAACTGGTAAATATTCTGTGCAGATTGAAAGTTGACACGCTGTGCGAACTGCTATGACCCGGATCAAATTCAAACGACCCTTTTCCACTGACCTTGCTAGACCACACAACCTGGAACGAGTTTGAATTCAAAACGGATTGAACCACTCTTGTGAACTGGAATGTATTTTCAATCAAAAACACCTACAAACACTTGACCTTATCACATGTACACAACAATCAATGATTTAACGATTGTGAGAGTGGCCGACAATTTCCCACTTAATATCACATGCAAACACTTAATATCAAATGTCAGAATATTCAATTTGAATAACATGCAATCTCAATCTGATGGTAAGACAAACCAATGCAACTTTAAGACAACCAAATCACATGGGCCGAAGACTATGATTGGGCCAACATTCTTAGACTCACGTGATGGACTTTATTGCTTTAAATCTAGATATATGAATTCGACAAAAAACTAACGTAATATTAATGTGATTGGGCTGAAGTTTATAGTCACATGAAATACTAGTTAATTTCCGACAAAACTTAATATCAAATAGAAATTCACGTGATTAAACACCTACCAAGACATGGGCCGATTATTACAATGTAATCTAATTGGACCTCAAAAACCACTTAAATTCTCATTGGGCCATCAACTGAATAGTGGGCTGCTATCTTTTGACTAATGCAAATGTTATTGAACGATCACATGCAAACTCTTGGATTATCAATTTCAATGTTTCAAAATTCTTCAAACATGATAATACCGACAAACACTTTAAATCTGCTACATGCACATGCAATCACATTTAATGCCAATTCTATTTTCAATCCACTAATATGAGCTGACAACTTTCTTGTTTATCAAACCAAACAGATTTGACCGAATATAAAACTTCACATGCTCACAAATACCAATACCACTTACCTGACACACTTTTAATTGTTTAATCACAAATCGATGAACTGATAACTCTAGGAACGATGAAAACACATGCAACTACTGATCAACCGATACAACCTGACATCCTCGTTTAATGTTTCACACAACTCGATGTACTTTCATGTGAATTACTTAACCACTTTCAAACAGTACGGTCACCTTCAAACGGGAAGGTGCTTGTTCAAACGGTCACGTGCTTGTTCAAACGGTCAGGTCAATTTTCAAACGGACAGGTGAGTTTTCAAACGGTCAGGGTCAGATTCAAACGGTCATGTCCAGTTTCAAACTGACAGCCAAGTCTCGTTCAAACGGTCAGCAATTTTCAGTCCATTTTTACCACTTTTTCTTTGAATTTTGAGCTGAAACTCTCAAGGGTTTGTTAAAACATGATTGCGAGTATAATGTGAAATTTTGAGCCGATTTTAACCGTGAAAATTTTATAATTTTGTGAAAGAAGGTGTAGAAAACAGATTTTCAAGCCGAAAATGGCAAGAACTCTTCCTCCTGAGCTCTGATACCACTTGTAGGATCGTGTTTCGACCCGAACGAGTCGTTCAGAAGAGCTCTCGTACATTTCAGAGGCGGAAACTAAGAAACGAACTTGAAAACAACTTGAAATACACTTTAAATCTCTTGTATATTCAATTAACAATGTTTACAATCAGAGAATAAACCGGCAGCACCTCGGTATCAAATCTTGAATCGTTACAAATGATGAAAGTTTGAAGAGTATTTATAGGGAAGGACACTGACCGTTTGAAAGTGGCAAGACAACTTCAAACGGTCATCTCTTTCAAACGGTGACGTTCAAACGGTCAACAAGTCTCAAACAGTCATGACAATTTAACTTTCAAACAGACACTTCTAATTTGTAATGTTTCTTGTCGTTTTGTCTCATGTTGCAATGATGATGACTTATGATGATGTCATCTATTATGATGTCATCATTCAACATGATGACATCATGCTTGATCATATCCGCAACGCAACCCAGACTCGATATAAAACGAAGTCGACAGATGTATGCACCAACAGAGATTATCTCACAATTTCAGTTTATACCAGAGAAAGAGTCTTAATCCTAGTGTTTATCAAGTTCTACTAACTTATTAATCACCCACTATAGTGATTTTGATCATTACAACTAACATGTAAGATTTTGACAAGAAATCATCTAGGGTTTGTCCCTAGACCTCACATTACTTCCAATTTCATGTTTTACATCACATAATCAAGCTCAACCTTCGATTTCAATCACATGCAAGAATTTGAGTTGAATCAAAACAACCTAATTTGACATACCTTATGATCTCCTTGACGAGGTGATCACGATTCTATGTTCAGATTTCGATTACAACATGATTTGAGCCTTCAATTTGAGATTTTAGTAGAAGTTAGGGTTGTGGAAGTGTGGGTGTCGCCCCCTGTGGTTCTTGATCGACCAGACCCCCTCTAATGGGGTGTTTGGTTTGTTTTTAATCAAAACAAATAACAATAGTTTCAATTTTAACAATATTGGCCCTTCTACTTTTATTTAACTTATAGTTTGGTTATTTTAGCCTTAATTCTAGTTATTCATAGACTTATAGTTAACTAGGTTATAATTTCCTAGTTAGATAAATTCTTGTTTATTTAAACTTTATAATTCTAATATAAAGTTTTGTATTTTCGGGATGTTACAAGTCCACCCCCCTTAAAAGGGTTTCGTCCCCGAAACCGTAATACGTACCAAATAGTTTAGGGTAGAGCCGTTGCATCTCTTCTTCGGATTCCCAGGTGGTATCCGCGCCCTTCCTGTGTTCCCATTTGACCTTCACTTGGTTAATTACTTTGTTCCTCAAACTCTTCTCTTTTCGATCTAAAATTTCAATTGGCCTCACTACATAGTTGAGGCTGTTATCCACCTCGATGTCATCATAGTGGATACGAGCGGTTTCATCTGCTAGGCATTTTCGGAGATGTGACACGTGGAATGTGCTATGAATTCCAATCAACTCCTCGGGTAGTTCAAGGCGATATGCTACCTTACCAACCCATTCAGTGATTCTGAATGGCCCAATGAACCTCGGACTCAACTTTCCTCTGTTTCTGAACCTATAATTCCTTTCCATGGCGATACTTTTAGCATTACTTTATCGCCGATTTGAAATTCAATTGGTCTGTTCTGTTTATATGCGTACGCTTTTTGTCGATCTTGAGCCGCCTTTAGGTTAGCTCGGACCAAGTCGATCTTCTCATTCGTAGTCCGGATTATATCAGTAGGAGCTAGTCCTCGTGGACCCACTTCTCCCCAACATACCGGGGTTCGACACTTTCTCCCATATAGCATTTCGTAAGGAGCCATTTTAATGCTCGCGTGATAGCTGTTGTTATACGAGAATTCGACCAAGGGTAAATAGACATCCCAACTACCCCTGAAGTCGATAATGCAAGCCCGCAACATATCTTCCAACGTTTGTATCGTTCTCTCACTTTGCCCATCCGTTTGTGGATGGTAAGCAGTGCTAATGAACAATTTAGTTCCCATTTGCTCTTGGAATTCGCGCCAAAATTTCGAAGTAAACCGAGTATCTCTGTCTGATACAATGGATATCGGCACTCCATGACGTGCTATAATTTCATTGGTGTACACCTCCGACATCTTCTCGGATGTATAAGTCTCACGAATCGGAATGAAGTGAGCACTTTTCGTCAATCTATCCATGATTACCCATATAGCATCAAATCCGCGATTGGTTTTGGGCAATTTGGTTAACAAATCCAACGTGATTTGTTCCCATTTCCAAACTGGGATATCCAACGGTTGCAACTTACCATATGGATTTTGGTGCTCCGCTTTGACTTGTAAACAAGTCAAACACTTCTCCACATATTTCACAATATCTCTTTTCATTCCGGGCCACCAATAGTTTTGTTTTAAGTCATTATACATTCCGGGCCTCGTCAAGTAGACGCACCTTGGTCCCACACGTATTTGGAACCTAAATTCTCCCAAATCGAGGTTTCAATCCTTGGTTATCATCCTCCAGGTCTTTTAGCTGCCCAACTATTCTTTCCCTCTTCATATTTTCTTCCTTGATTGCTTCAATTTGAGATTTCCGGATTTGTTCAAGCAAACCCGATGTCACAATTAGTTGTATCGATCGTACTCGAATAGGCGTATAATCTGTCTTTCGGCTCAACGCGCCTGCCACTACATTAGCCTTCCCGGGGTGGTAATGTATTTCACAATCAAAGTCTTTGACAGTTTCTAACCACCACCTCTGCCTCATATTTAATTCCTTCTGATCGAAGAAATACTTTAAGCTTTTATGGTCGGTAAAGATAGTGCACTTCACCCCATATAAATAATGCCTCCATATTTTCAAGGCGAACACCACTGCTGCCAACTCGAGGTCATGGGTAGGATATCTCTTCTCATGAGTCTTTAGCTGCCTCGAGGCATAGGCTATAACCTTACCCGGTTGCATCAAAACGCAGCCAAGTCCCGAATACGATGCATCCGAGTAAACTACCATATCCTCCGTTCCGTCCGGTTGTGACAATACCGATGCATGGGTCAATTTTTCCTTGAGCGTTTGGAACGCCCTTTCTTGATCCTTGCCCCAAATAAACTTTTCATCCTTACGGGTTAGTTTGGTCAACGGCATAGCAATTTTGGAGAAATCTTGTATAAATCTCCGATAATAACCCGCAAGCCCCAAGAAGCTTCTGATTTCCAAAGGATTCTTTGGTGGAGTCCATCTTGACACAGCTTCTATCTTTGACGGATCTACTAACACCCCGTTTGCACTAATGATGTGCCCAAGAAATTGCACCTCTCGTAACCAGAAGGCACATTTTGAGAATTTTGCATACAATTTCTCTTTCCTGAGTGTCTCCAACACTTCACGCAAATGACTTGCGTGTTCTGCTTCACTCTTGGAATATATCAAGATGTCATCAATGAACACTATCACTGACTTGTCTAGCATGGGTTTGCAAACCCGGTTCATGAGGTCCATGAAAGCCGCGAGTGCATTAGTTAACCCAAAGGACATCACGAGAAACTCGTAATGTCCGTACCGTGTACGGAAAGCCGTTTTCGGTACATCCTCCTCTTTGACTTTCAACTGATGATACCCCGATCTGAGGTCGATTTTTGAGAACCAACTTGCACCTTGTAATTAGTCAAACAGGTCATCAATTCTTGGAAGCGGATATCGATTCTTTACCGTGAGTTTGTTCAACTCTCGGTAATCAATGCACATACGCATGCTCCCGTCCTTCTTTCTCACGAATAATACTGGTGCGCCCCATGGAGACACACTTGGCCGAATAAATCCTTTGTCAAGTAAATCTTGGATTTGGGACATCAATTCTTGCAATTCTGATGGCGCGAGCCGATACGGCGCCTTAGCCACAGGTTTTGCGCCCGAAATCAATTCAATTCCGAACTCTACCTCCCGTTCTGGCGGTACTCCCGGTAAGTCGTCCGGAACTACATCAGCGTATTCACGTACCACTGGTACGTCTTCAATCGTTGGTGTCTCTTTATCAGGTTCATTTGTGTATATCATGAATGCTTTACATCCGCGCCTCATAAGTTTGTGAGCTTTTAGTATTGAGCACGTAACGGGACTACCCCCTTTTTCGCCATAGATAGTAACATGCTTCCCACTTGGAGATGTCAATTTTATCTCCTTGCGGAAACATATCACTTTTGCAATATGTCGGGATAACCAATCCATCCCGACCACTACTTGAAATTCTCCCATTGACATAGGGATCAAGTCTATTAAATATTCTTCATCATCAATGCTTATTTTGCAATCTCGACATACATCACATACAAGGAAACTTTTGTTATCACCTATTTCTACCTCTAATGGCATAGGCAATTTTTTTAGTACAAAAGAAGGATGTCGAATAAATCCATGTGAAACAAAAGATTTATTCGCACCCGTATCAAATAACACATGAGCAGGAATTGAATTTATGGCAAATATACCTAAGACCACATCGGGCTCTGTTTTTGCCTCCATTGCTGTTAACTGGAAGGATCTCGCTTTTGCTCTTGGTGTCTCAGTGTGCGTATTCTTGTCATCTTTCTTTCCAATCAACTCCGGGCACTCAGATTTCTTGTGACCCGGTTGGTAGCATTTGTAACACACCGACACCTTCTCCGGGCACAATGCAGCCGTGTGTCCCGTCTTCCCACATATAGGACACGGTTTGTCCTTGAACTGGCGCTCACCTTTGTGCCCCTTCCCGCATATCTTGCAGTTTGATGACTCGCCTTTCCCTTCTTGTTTCTTTGAGGATTCCGTTGTGCGCGCCTTTTTCGTTGGGCTTGGATTGACTATCTGATCCCTTTTTTCACCTCTTTCAATCTGTTTCTTCAACTCTATCTCTCGTTCCCGAGCAAAGTTTATAATCTCGGTGAGAGTCTCATACTTTGAAGGAGTCATAAACTCCCTATACTCAGCGCTCAACATATTATAATAATAATATATTTTCTGCTCCTCATTTGTTATCAATTCATCACAAAACTTCATCTTATCCATGAACATTCCCGTGATTTTATCAATAGATTCACCCTTGTGTCGAAGCTGCATGAATTCTTCCTTGATCTTGTTAATGACTGCCTTGGGACTGTGATGTTTAAGAAACGGCATCTTAAACTCGTCCCATGTCATAGCTTTAGCCGCTTCGCTTCCAATTTATTTCTTCTTGTTATCCCACCAGTCTTTCGCTTGGCCCCTTAACTGACCCGTGCCATAGGCTACGTAGTCGTCTGGATCACAATGAGTCCTTTCGAATACCCCATCCATATTTCTTAGCCACCGCTGACATATTATCGGGTCAACCTCCCCATTGTAAATGGGCGGTTTGCACGCCATGAACTCTTTCCCGACTTCTCCTTTGCTAAATTGGTATTATCCTCCAATTTCTTGATTCTTTCTTCCACCACTGATAATACCATGTTTTGGATTTTGTCGATGAAACCCGACAAACTGTTTTCTATTGCTTTTCCTACCTCCTCAGCAATCACTTCTCTCGTTTGCTCGGTGACTCTTGGCATCGCATCATCATTACCTTTATCCGTCATCTTTAACTGAAATGTTTACATTAAGTGTTAAACATTTCATCTATGACGTATGGTTTATTTACTTCGGTTTATTCAAGTTCATAACTTGTTTTCACCGTTCTTATCTAATGCACTTTCCGGGTTTGAGTTTGTTAACACGCACTTCCCATGCATTTCCATTCATTATTTCCCTTTTTATACTTAGTAACTCTACTTTAGAACAATTAACTCTTACCGGATGTTTGATCAAGCTTGAACCGAACACTTGTTAACAACCTTGGGCTCTGATACCAACTTGTAACACCCTTAATATTTTGAACAGTATTTAAATAATAATCATATGAACTTTATAAAAATCAGAGTTTACAAAAACTTTTCGTGTTTAAAACCAAACACACTTGTGTTAGTAACAAACACATCCAAGATAATGCATAACGAGTTTAAAGTTAACCCATGCTAGTCATCTACAACTAGTTTAAAGGATTCCAAACATGGTTGACAAAAACATTTACAACATGATTAAAGTCTAGACAAAGTTAAGTTTAGTGGGGAAGCTTCAAAATGCGTGTTCGGTTCTTGACAACGTACTTGATCACCATCCGGAAGGAACTCGTCCATACCTAGGGTCAAACACTAAAAACATTAGTTTTGACATTAGTATAATACATATAAATGAATTCCGATATGGAATAATGTTAACAAAAAAAATACAAGTTTTTCTGGGTTCCACCGTAACCTACGGTGTCTACCGTAAGTTACGGTAGACCCTGAATGAGTCTGGTTCTGCCGTAACTCAGGGGTAACACACCGTAACATTTTTGGTTTCCACCGTAAATTACGGTGGAACCGTAAGTTACGGTGGGCTCTGCATCTTTGTCCTTTAACTATTTTTCAACTTTAAAAGATCATAACGTTTTACTCATTAGTCCGATTTAACCGATTCTTTTTCCTATGAGTCCGTAATAAAATTTCGGATCTAACCATATAAATTTCACATCACGGAAACCGAGATACCGGCATTCGGCTCACAATTTCCTTGTTTCAATTATCCAACCCATTAGCAAAAGTGCATAATTCCATATTTCAATCCTAAAGACACTCTAGACATAGTTACCCCATTTCCCCGGGTTTATAACCTTGGAGTATTCGCGCCATACAATGGCTTTGCGTTCTCTTAGAACTAAACACTTGTTTTCACGGAATTCAAGCATTCCGTTTTCAACGACACATTCTATCGACTTCTATTATTTGACCCGATATCCCAGGTTCGTAGACTTAAAATTTCATATCCAATTTATTGGTGTGGTACCATCCATCACCTAACGAGATATGAGATTTTCAAGTTTCTACTCACGTGATTCATTTACAAGCAACATTTTGGCTCGTTTGGTTATCTAGTGAAGACCACCACTTTATTAACAAGCCAAGCCAAATTTCAAATCTTTGTTTGACCCGTTTGATGATCTAGTGAACTTCGCCACTTTAACGGTGCATCAAACGCATCTATTACATTACGTCATCATTTATACACTAAAACCGAACATTATTACATAATATAACGAGACTAAAGTCACGTACCTTCAAAGCACACCTTTTCCACGCGTATCCCCTCCGGTGTGTCCGCTTGACGTTCCGGATTCCTTGCCTAAAGAGTTCAATTCATAACAGTTTAGAACTCTTTCATAAGCTTTAACGCATTGTTTCTTAACATAGTTAAATCTGCGTTTTCACTCAACTTTCACATTTTAACCCTCATTTAGGCGTTTTATCAAACACCTTGCGGGTCAGATTTCTACATGATCTAAACCAAGTTCATGACTTGAAATTACCACCCAAATTGACTTCAATTAGACAATATACACATATTTTGACATCAATAATTTCAGAGATTATCTCACAATTTCAGTTTATACCAGAGAAAGAGTCTTAATCCTAGTGTTTATCAAGTTCTACTAACTTATTAATCACCCACTATAGTGATTTTGATCATTACAACAAACATGCAAGATTTTGACAAGAAATCATCTAGGGTTTGTCCCTAGACCTCACATTACTTCCAATTTCATGTTTTACATCACATAATCAAGCTCAACCTTCGATTTCAATCACATGCAAGAATTTGAGTTGAATCAAAACAACCTAATTTGACATACCTTATGATCTCCTTGACGAGGTGATCACGATTCTATGTTCAGATTTCGATTACAACATGATTTGAGCCTTCAATTTGAGATTTTAGTAGAAGTTAGGGTTGTGGAAGTGTGGGTGTCGCCCCCTGTGGTTCTTGATCGACCAGACCCCCTCTAATGGGGTGTTTGGTTTGTTTTTAATCAAAACAAATAACAATTGTTTCAATTTTAACAATATTGGCCCTTCTACTTTTATTTAACTTATAGTTTGGTTATTTTAGCCTTAATTCTAGTTATTCATAGACTTATAGTTAACTAGGTTATAATTTCCTAGTTAGATAAATTCTTGTTTATTTAAACTTTATAATTCTAATATAAAGTTTTGTATTTTCGGGATGTTACAAGGAGGCGCCGTTGCATTTGTTCGTTGGACAGAAAAGACTGACTCCATCCTAAGAATGAGTAACTGTTCACCCCAACAGAGTGTTACCTATATCTCAGGGTTGTTTTTTGATGGCGCACTCTCCTGGTGGAACCTTCAGGCTCAAACCCTTGGTACAGATGCTGCTTATGCACTGAGCTGGGACAAGCTCAAGGAAATGATGGAAAAGAAATAATGTTCTAGGGCTAAAATCCAGAAGCTTGAGGTGGAGTTCTGGAATTTGAAAATGGACGGACCAAAGATTCCTGAATACGTCCAACGATTTCACGACTTGTCTAGAGTCGTCCCCTACTTAGTCAAACCGGAATTCAAAAGGATTGAACGATTCATCTGGGGACTCGCACCTCAAATCAAGAGCTTGGTTACTACCTCAAGGCCTCCAACCATCACAGAGGCTATCGATTTAAGCGTTACACTTACTGAAGAAGCTCTACGTGCGGGAAAATTTTCGAAATCTAAGGATAACAAGAAAGAGACTCATGTGGAGTCATCAGGCAATAAGAAGAGGAAGTCTTCGAACCTAAAGATAAGCACCCAAGCCAGCTATGGAAGCTCTAAAGCAAACAAAAGGAAGAAAGTGAACCCACCGCATGCAGGAAAGCTGATGGAGCCATTAATAAGGCTGGTGGTAAAGTTTACTCGGGGACTAAGCCGAGGTGCGGGGAATGCAATTTTCACCATGAAGGTCGATGTCTGAGACCTAAGTGCAGAAAGTGTGGAAAAGAAGTGTGACAACTCGAATTTCCGACATTCTCTATTCGCATTTAATGCACGTTGACTTTGACTGTTTAGTTGTTGACCTGTTTGACTTCGTAACTGTACACTTTGTGTTATGATAAAATGTAGTGTACTTGCATGGTTATGTGTAATATGATAGCTTGCATACTGTTTGAAAAAGTTAGACTTGTAAACCATAAAACAACTCGACGAAACAAGTGAGATTCGCCAAGATCGATCTCGACGAAACAGATCAGTTTCGTCAACACCTTCTCGACGAAACAGGCTGTTTCGCCGAGCCCAGTCTCGCCGAAAGCCCAGTACGGCCCAGAATGTTATTTCGCGAATATTTACGTGAAACGGGTTCAGTTTCACAAGTTAAGCAATCAGAAAAACCCTAGAACTCCCTCTCTTCTGGGCGACGGCAACAACCATTGTTCACCATCATCCCTAGCTCTCGAATCCTTGTTTCTTCATCTTGAATCGGTTAGTGTGTGTTTGTAAATCGATTCCATGCTTCTGTGATATCACGATTATTGCTTGTGTATATGATTGATGTGCGTTACTGCTGTGATAAGAGTATGATTATGATGTTATTGATTTTGATATGTATGATGTAGTAGGATTTATATAAAATGGTATGAGAAATTTAATACAATCGAGTGCTCGGTTCTGGATATTGTTATTATGTTCTGATTATGAATCCAAGTTAGTATCTTGATAGGGTACAATGATATGATGTTGTATGTTGATATGTTATACACATAAACTAGGGTTTATGCTAGACAATGACTCTGGGATGATTGATTTATGATGATTCGTTATGCACATTGACCTTCGTATGATTTCTGTTATTGATGACGGCTGCTAGAAGGATTAGGGTTTATGTGTTATTCGCATCTGCTGTAACTGATGTCTGCGAAACAGACATCTGACGAAACAGGACTCCCGGCGAAACAGAATGTGTTTCGCCAAGAGTCATCGACGAATTAGAATCCTGTTTCGCCAAACAAGGCCACGACGAAACAGAATGTGTTTCGTCAATTTGTGTTTCGCCGAAAGTGTGTTTCGCCAACTTATGTGTTTCGCCATTATGTGTGTTTCGCCGAACAGTTAATCTGCACAGTAACTTGAGTTAATTCTGTTAAGTGTTAACTGGAATATTTAACTGCTGTTAAGTGTAACCATCTTGTATACGATTGTGAATACGTGCTACATGCTTACACGTGAACAACTTGAACACAAACTGACTTTTTATATACGTGCATACTTTAGGACGTGATTGATTTACCTTGAGCACATACTTAGCATACCGAGCAAACCAAGGTGAGTTCACACAAGCCAAGGCATGGGGTTCCCAGGGGGGAATGGGGATTTGATGATTTACTATGCATACGTAAATGATGGAAACTACTGCTAGACTAGTAACACTTATTGAACGATCTTCGCACACCTGCCAAGGATTGGCCGCGATATTATGACTGTCTTCGCACACCTTGCATATGATGGCCGCGAACTAAACTTACAAATCTTCGCACACCTGCCTGGAGAGGCCGCGATACAAATAAACCTAGTCTAGAATACTTGGGGAATAACATTCCCCAACATCTTCGCACACCTGCCTGGAGGGCCGCGATGGGAAATAATACGATACTTTGTAACGAACGAACATACTACTACTCACGCTATACTAATACTGAACTATTAACTGTGAACTCGCTCAACTAGTTGTTGACTCTCTCTTGCATGCCTTGCAGGACCTTAGGTACATATGGAGCTTGCACAGGGAGGAGCAGGTCGTTGTGGGACATGGATTGATGATGCCATGTTATCTATCTAAACATTTGAATTTACTATTTACATTGGGTTTACATACTTATGCTTCCGCTACATACTTGTTGACGTTTGGTTTTGAAAACACCTTTCGTATTGATGAATGATTTTTACTACTTACTTATATGTTCAATATGATTGGTGGCTTGATCCTGGTCAGTCACGCCTCCAAGCGGTGATACTCCGCGAGTGGATTTTGGGGGTGTGACAGATTGGTATCAGAGCCATTGGTTATAGAGAACTTGGTTTTAATAAAGGGAAAACGATTTTGTTAAAACCAGACTATAACCAGAACAGTGCTCTCAACGATCCACAACGACGCTTCGCTCCACGTGCAAGGCTCAACACCATAGGTATTACTATTCATGTTACATTACCTACATGCTAGAACTACATAGAACTTTGCTCGTGGTATGCCTAGAGTACAGAACTCACTATATGCTATTACTTGAGAACACTTGTGTGCTCACTCTCTTCTGTCATCGCACTATTCGCGAACCTATCTCACTTACGTTATCTTTACTATGAAGATCATGTCTGCACGTATCAACATGACCCAGGACCAGTTGACGGCCCTCATTAACGAACGAGTTACTGCGGCAGTTGCAGCCGCACAAGCAGGAGGTATACCCTGCAGTTACAACTCACACTAGGATCCTTAGATCCTACATTCCTAAATCAACTCTCGTGTTTAAACTTGTCCAAATTCTTTACACAACAGGTCAAGCACCTGTTTGCACTTTCAAGACTTTCATGGACTGTCGTCCATCCACTTTCAGCGGCACTGAAGGAGCCGTAGGTCTCCTGCACTGGTTCGAAAAGATAGAGTCTGTGTTTGAGATGTGTGAATGCCCTGAGGCACGCAGGGTGAAATATGCTACCGGTACCCTCGAGGGTTTAGCCCTCACATGGTGGAAAGCTCAGGTCCAAATACTGGGGTTGGTTGCTGCTAACGCCACCCCATGGAACAATTTCAAAGAGATGATCAAGGAAGAATACTGCAGTCGAGATGATATTCATAAGCTGGAAGTCGAGTTTTTCAACCTCAAGATGACGGGGTCTGAGATTGAAGCGTATACCAAAAGATCGAATGAGCTTGCGTTACTGTGTCCTACTCTGGTGGACAAACGTATCGAACTATATCTTAAGGGTCTGGTGCCAGAGATCCAAAGTCATGTGACTTCAGCAAATCATTCTACTTACCAGCAGGTTGTTCAGTTGGCACACCGTCTCACTGATCAGGCGGTGGAGCAAAACAGGTTGCCTAAACGCATCAGCGCTACTGCTACCGCTACCACTTCGGTTACTCCTGCTACTCCCAGCGACAATAAGAGGAAATGGGAGGGGGATTCTAGCAAAGGTTCAGCTACTGTTCAGTCTCAAGCTCAGCAACGTAAGACAAATGACTACCAGAGTCCGAATCAGCAATCATCAGGTAGTCAAGGGCAGAGTGGCTATCGGGGAATTCACCCATGGTGTAGAAGGTGCAACAAACACCACAGCGGAAGATGTCGTAGGGAACAGTGTCAAAGATGTTTTAAGGCGGGTCACGAGGCTAAAGATTGCAGGAGTTCACGACCTGCGAATCAGAACCAGCAACAACAACCACCTGCTCCACGAAACCAGCCTCCGCAGCAGCAGCATGGAAACAGGGGATGCTACCAGTGTGGGGCTGAAGGTCATTACAAGCGGGATTGCCCTCAGTTAAACCAGAACCAGAACAATAACAACAACAACAATCAGGGCAACGGGAACAACAACAACGGTGGGAACAACAACAACAATGGTGCTAGAGGCCGTATGTTTGTGATCGGTCAGGGTGATGCAAGGAATGATCCCAACGTAGTTATGGGTAAGTTTCTTCTAGACGACTTTTATGTTACTGTACTATTTGATTCTGGTGCGGATACAAGTTACATGTCTTTAAAAGCTAGTGAAATGTTAAAACGTGCACCAACTCTCCTAAACACCAAGCATGTCGTAGAGTTAGCTAACGGTAAAAGTTTAGAAGCCACACACATAGTTAAAGGGTGTAATCTTATTCTCGCTGGTCAGACTTTCTCCATTGATCTCATCCCTATAACCCTGGGTAGCTTTGACGTCGTCATTGGCATGGATTGGTTATCTCAACAACAAGCGGAGATCCTATGCAAAGAAAAGGTTATTCGCATTCCTCGTTCTGGCAAAGAACCTCTCGAAGTTCAAGGCGACAAGAGTGGTGTCGTGAGTGGTATTATCTCCTTTTTGAAGGCTCAGAAGTGTTTGCGCAAGGGGCACACTGCTATATTGGCACTCGTTACAGATACCTCGAAGAAAGAGAAAAAGATTGAAGATATTCCTGTAGTACGTGACTTTCCTCAAGTGTTCCCTGAGGAATTACCTGGGTTACCGCCTCATCGTCAAGTCGAATTCCAGATCGAGCTCGCTCCAGGAGCAGCACCCATAGCTCGAGCACCTTATCGTTTAGCTCCAACTGAATTGGAAGAACTGTCAAAGCAGCTACAAGAACTCTTGGAAAAGGGTTTTATACGTCCTAGCTCTTCGCCTTGGGGAGCTCCAGTGTTATTCGTGAAGAAGAAAGACGGAACGTTCAGGATGTGTATAGACTACCGCGAACTCAACAAGGTGACGATCAAGAATCGTTATCCTCTTCCGCGCATAGATGATTTATTCGACCAGCTGCAAGGGTCGAGCTACTACTCCAAAATAGACTTAAGGTCAGGATATCACCAGCTGAGAGTCCGGGATGAGGACGTCTCTAAAACAGCATTTAGAACTCGCTACGGCCACTACGAGTTTATGGTCATGCCATTCGGGCTAACGAACGCGCCTGCCGTATTTATGGATCTTATGAACAGGGTGTGCAAACCCTATCTCGACAAGTTCGTCATTGTTTTCATCGACGACATCCTGATTTATTCGAAAAGTCAGGAGGAACACGAGCAGCACTTACGACTTATACTGGAACTTCTACGAACGGAACAGCTATACGCTAAGTTTTCCAAATGTGACTTCTGGCTTCGTGAAGTCCACTTCTTAGGCCACGTGGTAAACAAAGATGGGATCCATGTCGATCCATCCAAGGTAGATTCGATCAAGAATTGGCCTGCGCCTCGTACACCAACGGAAATACGTCAATTCTTAGGTTTGGCGGGTTACTACAGAAGGTTCATCAAAGACTTCTCAAAGATTGCTCAGCCGCTTACACTACTGACACAGAAAGGTGTTGTTTACCGCTGGAGTAATGCACAGGAAACAACATTCCAACACTTAAAGGATAGACTCTGTAGCGCACCTATCCTCTCACTGCCTGAAGGCACGGACGATTTCGTAGTCTACTGCGACGCATCTATCCAAGGTCTTGGATGTGTATTGATGCAGAGGGATAAAGTTATTGCTTATGCTTCGCGCCAACTTAAGATTCACGAACGGAATTACACAACACACGATTTAGAGCTGGGAGCGGTTGTTTTTGCACTTAAGATATGGCGACACTACCTGTACGGCACCAAATGTGCTATCTACACTGACCATAGAAGCCTTGAACATATCTTCAAACAGAAGGAACTGAATATGCGACAGCGACGATGGGTCGAACTGCTAAACGACTACGAATGTTCAATCAGGTACCACCCAGGCAAAGCCAATGTTGTGGCTGACGCCCTCAGTCGAAAGGACACCGCGCCTAAGCGCGTGCGAGCTTTACAACTCACTATACAGTCTAGTCTTCCTTCTCAGATACGAAATGCTCAGGTAGAAGCATTGAAACCAGAAAATGTCAGGGCTGAAGCCCTACGTGGCTCAAGACAACGTTTAGAACAGAAGGAAGATGGTGCTTACTACATTACAGGACGCATTTGGGTTCCACTTTATGGCAACTTACGTGAGCTAGTAATGGATGATGCTCATAAGTCTCGCTACTCGGTACATCCTGGTGCGGATAAAATGTACCACGACATCAAAACTACATACTGGTGGCCTAGCATGAAGGCCCACATAGCCACATACGTTAGCAAATGCTTGACTTGTGCGAGAGTCAAGGCAGAATATCAGAAACCGTCAGGACCACTCCAACAACCTGAGATACCACAATGGAAATGGGAGCAAATTTCCATGGATTTTGTTACTGGCTTACCTAGATCTCAGCGCGGAAATGATACTATTTGGGTGATCGTGGATCGACTCACAAAGTCTGCTCACTTCTTGGCTATCAAAGAAACAGACAAGTTCTCTACCTTAGCAGACATCTACTTAAAAGAAGTGGTCACAAGGCACGGGGTGCCCACCTCCATCATCTCTGATCGTGACGCACGTTTTACTTCAGAACTGTGGCAAGCAATGCATAAATCTTTTGGCTCTCGTTTA
The DNA here is from genome assembly GCA_030545235.1 of Helianthus tuberosus. NCBI lineage: Eukaryota > Viridiplantae > Streptophyta > Magnoliopsida > Asterales > Asteraceae > Helianthus > Helianthus tuberosus. The sequence goes on along the minus strand of CM060411.1, from coordinate 139,234,465 downwards.
GACATGAGCACAGCTTATCACCCTCAGACAGATGGGCAGTCTGAGCGCACTATTCAAACTCTAGAAGACATGCTTCGGGCGTGCGTAATAGATTTTGGCAATGGTTGGGAAAAACATCTGCCACTTGTGGAATTTTCGTATAACAACAGCTACCACACCAGCATTAAAGCTGCACCATTCGAGGCATTGTACGGGCGTAAGTGCCGGTCACCTCTCTGTTGGGCACAGGTGGGGGAAAGTCAAATCACAGGTCCAGAAATGGTAGTTGATACCACTGAAAAGATTGCACAAATACGACAACGCATGGCGGCAGCTCGTGACCGTCAGAAAGTATACGCTGATAAAGATAGAAAACTACTTGAATTCCAAGTTGGGGATCGAGCGCTACTCAAAGTTTCGCCCTGGAAGGGTGTGGTTCGTTTTGGCAAACGCGGCAAACTAAATCCACGATATGTTGGACCTTTCGAGGTTATTGAGAAAATAGGCAAAGTGGCATACAGATTGAACTTACCACCTGAACTCAGTGCAGTTCACAACGTCTTTCACGTGTCGAATCTGAAGAAGTGTACGTCAGATGAGACCCACATAGTTCCCTTAAAGGAACTCACTATCGACAAGCGGTTGCACTTCGTCGAGGAACCTGTTGAAATCACGGACCGGGATGTTAAGGTCCTCAAGAACACGAGAATCCCTCTTGTACGAGTTCGTTGGAACTCCCGCCGCGGCCCAGAGTTCACCTGGGAGCGTGAAGATCAAATGGAACTCAAATATCCCCAGTTATTCGGAAACCAAGCAACTACTACTGAGGCTGAAGCTACCGATGCAGAATTTCGGGACGAAATTCCAAATCAACGGGGGGATAATGTGACACCCCAAGAAAACCAGTAATCTTCGCAAACCTGCTCGGGGAGCCGCGATACAATACAGGTAAACAACGTCACACTACTAGCTTCCTCAGTAACTGCATGCTAAATTTCGGGACGAAATTTCTTTCAAGTTGGGGATAATGTGACAACTCGAATTTCCGACATTCTCTATTCGCATTTAATGCACGTTGACTTTGACTGTTTAGTTGTTGACCTGTTTGACTTCGTAACTGTACACTTTGTGTTATGATAAAATGTAGTGTACTTGCATGGTTATGTGTAATATGATAGCTTGCATACTGTTTGAAAAACTTAGACTTGTAAACCATAAAACAACTCGACGAAACAAGTGAGATTCGCCAAGATCGATCTCGACGAAACAGATCAGTTTCGTCAACACCTTCTCGACGAAACAGGCTGTTTCGCCGAGCCCAGTCTTGCCGAAAGCCCAGTACGGCCCAGAATGTTATTTCGCGAATATTTACGTGAAACGGGTTCAGTTTCACAAGTTAAGCAATCAGAAAAACCCTAGAACTCCCTCTCTTCTGGGCGACGGCAACAACCATTGTTCACCATCATCCCTAGCTCTCGAATCCTTGTTTCTTCATCTTGAATCGGTTAGTGTGTGTTTGTAAATCGATTCCATGCTTCTGTGATATCACGATTATTGCTTGTGTATATGATTGATGTGCGTTACTGCTGTGATAAGAGTATGATTATGATGTTATTGATTTTGATATGTATGATGTAGTAGGATTTATATAAAATGGTATGAGAAATTTAATACAATCGAGTGCTCGGTTCTGGATATTGTTATTATGTTCTGATTATGAATCCAAGTTAGTATCTTGATAGGGTACAATGATATGATGTTGTATGTTGATATGTTATACACATAAACTAGGGTTTATGCTAGACAATGACTCTGGGATGATTGATTTATGATGATTCGTTATGCACATTGACCTTCGTATGATTTCTGTTATTGATGACGGCTGCTAGAAGGATTAGGGTTTATGTGTTATTCGCATCTGCTGTAACTGATGTCTGCGAAACAGACATCCGACGAAACAGGACTCCCGGCGAAACAGAATGTGTTTCGCCAAGAGTCATCGACGAATTAGAATCCTGTTTCGCCAAACAAGGCCACGACGAAACAGAATGTGTTTCGTCAATTTGTGTTTCGCCGAAAGTGTGTTTCGCCAACTTATGTGTTTCGCCATTATGTGTGTTTCGCCGAACAGTTAATCTGCACAGTAACTTGAGTTAATTCTGTTAAGTGTTAACTGGAATATTTAACTGCTGTTAAGTGTAACCATCTTGTATACGATTGTGAATACGTGCTACATGCTTACACGTGAACAACTTGAACACAAACTGACTTTTTATATACGTGCATACTTTAGGACGTGATTGATTTACCTTGAGCACATACTTAGCATACCGAGCAAACCAAGGTGAGTTCACACAAGTCAAGGCATGGGGTTCCCAGGGGGGAATGGGGATTTGATGATTTACTATACATACGTAAATGATGGAAACTACTGCTAGACTAGTAACACTTATTGAACGATCTTCGCACACCTGCCAAGGATTGGCCGCGATATTATGACTGTCTTCGCACACCTGCCATATGATGGCCGCGAACTAAACTTACAAATCTTCGCACACCTGCCTGGAGAGGCCGCGATACAAATAAACCTAGTCTAGAATACTTGGGGAATAACATTCCCCAACATCTTCGCACACCTGCCTGGAGGGCCGCGATGGGAAATAATACGATACTTTGTAACGAACGAACATACTACTACTCACGCTATACTAATACTGAACTATTAACTGTGAACTCGCTCAACTAGTTGTTGACTCTCTCTTGCATGCCTTGCAGGACCTTAGGTACATATGGAGCTTGCACAGGGAGGAGCAGGTCGTTATGGGACATGGATTGATGATGCCATGTTATCTATCTAAACATTTGAATTTACTATTTACATTGGGTTTACATACTTATGCTTCCGCTACATACTTGTTGACGTTTAGTTTTGAAAACACCTTTCGTATTGATGAATGATTTTTACTACTTACTTATATGTTCAATATGATTGGTGGCTTGATCCTGGTCAGTCAAGCCTCCAAGCGGTGATACTCCGCGAGTGGATTTTGGGGGTGTGACAAGAAGGGCACAGCAAGGATGCCTATTGGGCGAAGGACCCAGATAGAAGAAATAAGAGAATACCAGGTTGCTACAAATGTGGTAAAGCAGGGCACTTTAGGAAAGATTGTCCTGAGAAGAAACAAGCCAGGAAGGGTTTTCGCGATCGAAACTCGTGAAGCATGCCAGGATCCAGATGCGGTTAAGGGTACGTTCCTTATTAACCAAGCTAATGCATCTAATTTTTTTATTAATAATGGCATCAACTTTAACCTTGCATGCTTAGAACTTAAGAAACTACTTGGTCTAGTTTCGAGTAAAATAGACGTCCCGTACTCTTTCGAAATGAGCATATAGAAGGCTAATTTAAGCAGACGAAGAAAGTAAGGAATTATATTCTAGGAACTCAGAAGGTCGGAACCTTCTGTTACCATTAACTTGAGAAGTCATGATATGATAGTCAGCAAGGATTGAATATCCAAGTATGGAGCCTGAGAACATCCCCGTTATAGAAGAAGTTCCAGTAGCCTTTTCTAAAGACTTGCCAAGAATACCTCCACAAGCAACAAGAGGAGTCTAGGGTAAATCTCGTGCCAGGAACGGCACCAGTGCCGAATGACGCCTTACCGACTAGCTTCGTCCGCGAAGCATGAGCCCCCGATATAACTGCAAGAGCTGCTAGACAGAGGGAAATTAAAGACATGACATCCTTAGTTAAGGACATGAGGAGAAAGCTGACACTTTCCCATTTTGCAATAAATTCCAAGGAATTGAGAATCAGAGTCCTTTGCCAAGGACGGATAACATGAACAGACAAATCGTCAGGTTATAGCTGCCACTCAAAGACCAATTTGAGGACAAGATGTCCTCCACTGTGAATACAAGAAGGAAATATCCCTAAAACGACCTTTAGGACTCGCTTCGAGCATTACGAGCTCCTTGTCGTACCATTTAGCTTAACACATGCCTCGAAAATATTCATGGACCTCATGAATCGAACGTGTAAGCCATACCTGGATAGATCATGATTACATTTATTGACTACATTCCAATATGGCCAACGACCAAGGGAGGTCGTGCGCAACAGCTGCGATTTACATTGCAACTCTTAAAGAAAAGAACAATTATATGCTATGATGACAAAAAGCAGAATTTGAATTCGCAAAGTGAGAACTTTAAGATACATGGTGGGTAAGAACGAGATTCATGCCAACCCTGCAACCAAGAGCTAAGGAGCTTGAGTTGCAATTATGTAACGCTTCTCGACAAGTCTCGATTGTACGTCGATGAAACGAGACCACAACATTGCATAGGTGGCACATTGATTAAGGAATCATGAGAAGAAACCTTGATCTAGACACAGTAGTCGCGCGCCGCAAATTTGACGTCATTACCTGAAAGAAAATGTTGCACGATCTTTACTGATCACAAGGGTTGCAGCACACCGTTGATCGTAAAAACATGAATATTAAACTAAGCTACGGAACGATGCAGACTGTATGAACACGATACGTGCTTGTGTGACAAACTTTGATAAAAAAAAAAGTTGGAACACTCACTTGCCTTTAGTAGAGTCTTCCTACAACAGTATTTATCACACCGCCGTTTAAACCGCTTCGAGTGAAGCTTTAGATGAAACATAATAAGTCGGTCCCCCTCGTTTGATCAAAGACCTGGAACAAACAGTCTACGGGCCCGAGTGGGTTCAGGAAAAATAGAGGCAAACCGTTTATATATGTGAACATATCAAGGCAGCCCGCATGATACAGAAAGATTGCGCCGATGAGCGGCAGAAATCGTAAGAATTTGAGACAAGAAGTATGACTAAATGAGAGCCTCGCCTAGGGAAGGCGTAGTGTGATTTGGAAAACAAAAAGGTTGAATCAACGGTGGAGGGATCAGAACCATTGCGCACAAGATGAAACTTTCAGAAAAAGATCAGTAGTGATCACGACGCATTCATGTGTCTAGTCTTTAGAGGAGTCTGACTCAAGGAACAGTCGTTGTTCCCACAAATAAGATTCACGTCAATGACAAACGACAAGAATTACTATAGAACCTGTTAAGGTTTCGGACCAAGAGTCCACAATACTATAGAAACCTGTTAAGGTTACGGACCAAGAGTCCACAAGACACAGAAAAGACATAATTGATTTACCTGAGTATGATAGAATACATGACATGAGATCATGAAGATAAATTTCGAATTATAAGTGACTGCGTTTAATTCACAACTCCCCTGCGACCGATGGCATCGCTTGAATTTCGGGACGAAATTCTTTTAACGGAGGGAGACTATGACAACCGTCACTTTTCCGTACATTCCGTACACTAAATGAACAGTAATTTGTGCTTTAATGACTGAGCATGATCTAGTTTACCAGACAAATAAATTTCTGAATTCCATGCAAGTGAATTCATGCACGTTTTATACTACAAAATATTGCTTTATGCATAAACGAGAGCGTTGCGTCAGAAATACTAGTAAACTCACCGAAAGACACATTGTGTCAACAAAACTGCAGAAAGCAATTAGACAATAGAATTGGAGCCTAGGTGTAGGTCCAACGACAAGAATATATTAAAACCCAAGAGTACATACAAGGGTTAACATATAGACCTTCCGAAAGCTAAAATACGTACTAAAAAGCACCCGAAACGCACTTTAAGTGCAGAATTTATTTAAATTCAGCTATAATCAGCCTTATGACACTGAAATATTATGCAGAAATTATGATTTATCATCCAGAATACTTCTCTAAGTGTCGGGAATTAAAAGGGTTACAAAAGGGTACTTAAAGGACACTTTACGGAATAATTAAGCACTTTAACGGAACGATACCCAACCGAACAACCGGACATAACCCGGAACATCAAAATATTATTAGAAGCATTGTTTTTATGTTTCTAAACTAGTTATGGTTCCCGAACATCCTAGCACCCACTAAAATATCTACCAACTAAATAACCTAACTAAATATTTAGCTTTAGACTATAAACTAACTATATGGATAATATTTACACTTAGACCCCCCCTCCCATATCCTAATAAGAATCGGCCCACATGCCTAAATTGGAGGATCATGTGAATTGTTTAATAGTTTGTGCTTGTACTATGGAAGACATTAAATCCATTGGTTAAACAAATGTTGGGGGATATAAGAACAATACACTAGATTACAATCCATCATAATCTCCAACACTTCTCAACACTTCATCTTCTTCTCCTTGCCCCCTCCATACCTATGGCTCCATCTCTCACACTTCACACTTCCATTTTCACTTCCATATCAAGCATTCTAAGGTGACTCCAAGGTGTAAGAAGCTAAGTTAGGAAGTGTGGAAGCAACGGAACTTGAAGGACCTTCTTCGTTTGCTTTTATCCACCACATTTGCAACCTTGATCTTCCCTAGCTTAAAAGCTAGTAGTAAGTCTCTTGAATCCTTATTTATGCCATGTTTATGGTGGTTAATAGTTAGATTATGATGAAAATACAAGAACTCTACAAGATTATAAACAAAACTCATGAACATAAAGCTTTGCATAAAAAATCATGAGATGAGAGATGGTAATACATGATAAATCTGAGTTATATAAACGATAATCTGCTGTAAATGACTTACGTTATGATATAAATCGTTATTAGAATGAATGGTAATCGTATGTGTACATTTTAGTGGCATTTAGACTATAAAAAGCATGCTGAGTAAAGTTTCCAGCCAACTTCAACTGGCTGTAACTGGACCATTATAAATCGAAAAACTGATTTTCTGAGGTCTAAATTATGTATTTTCAAAGAACGAAGCAAATGGCACTAGAATCATTTTTTTTTGAGGTCGTTTACTATTTTTAAAGACCCGTTTTGTAACAGCAGCTAAAGCTGAGTTTTTACAGCAGTAAATGAGTGATATGTTTTTAGTCATAACTTGAAATCTACGTTGAATCAGCTCATAAAAATTGTACTGTAGATGACCACTGATGTCGTAGTAATTCTCCCACTGGAATTTCGTCAATCGTACAAACGATAAATTTTAGATGAATTATTTCGTTGACTGCAGTCAGAAAGTGACAAATCTGATTGCAGTCCGGTAAATAAATTTTTATAAAATATTGGTAATGAACTGAACCCCGATATTTTTACAAAATAATATTTGGATCGTATAAGACATTCTGTAAAAATTTGGGAATTTTTGAAATAAGATAAATATTTTATTAAAATGCCCGAAAACAGCCCAGTTTTGTATATTAAAACTGAAATGATAGAAGTAGTATTTTGCATGTCTAAATGTCGGGTTGGTTATTTGAGAACGATCTAACGTGTTATATGTTAAAGAAAAAGATATAAATAAGACACTTAGTTAAAAATATAAATTATTTTTAACACAAGAATACATACACAAAAGATGGTGACTTGTACTTGCGCGTTACAAGTCTAGTGACTAACGTAAATAAAACACGTTTAGGTCACGACGCTAGATAGGCAAAAACGGTGACGTTTACGGCACAAGGAACGCAAAGTTGTGAGTTCATGCTCCCCCTTTTCTTTTAACTGTTTTCAGCTTTATAACTCTCGGGGGTGAAATACATGTTACTGAATGTTTACAAAAAGGTTCTTGTCCCCACTTTTAAAACTTGGGGCGAACACATGAAAATTGATACTTGATATAATAAACGAGAATTGATACTTGATTTAATAAACGAGAATTGATATGATGAATACATAAACAAGAAGCACTCTTGGTGAGAATGAGTACCAAGTATAATGCGTCTTAAGAAATGAAATATGAAATGCCTATGAAAGGCCTATGAAATACAATACTAGATCATGTGAGCTTAGACTTAATATTGAAATACCATAAATGCTTGGTGAAAACTAGTACCAAGTTGTAAATACATAATTAGGGACGAGGGTTAGATCTAACGGGTACGGCCGGTCAAAACTAGTACCTAGTAGTGCTTCGGAGTCCCAGTCGAGGCTAATCGACACAGTCGAGGTTAATCGACACAGTCAAGGGAAATTGACACAGTCGAGGTTAATTGACACAGTCGAGGAAAATCGACAAAGGTAGGAGCCATTACAAGTGCTCCCTATGAGCCATTACGAATGCTCCCTAGGAGTCATAACAAGTACTCCCATGTCCTTAAGGAGTCATAACAAGTACTCCCCATGTCCTCACATGCCTTAAAGTCTCTCAAAGATTTTACAAGAATACTTATTTGGTACAAGAATTGTATCACAAGAATACTTTATTGGTACAAGATTTGTATCACAAGAATACTTTATTTTACAAGAATACGTTATTTCACAAGAATACTTTATTTATACAAGATACATACCATGTTTCATACAAGGTATGCAAAACGCATGAACTCGCTCAACTTTTGTTGATGTTTTCCAAAATTACATGTATTTCAGGTGACAGGATGGATCTTGGGCGCGGGTGTCGTAACTAGAAGTAGACTTCAAGTTTAGATGTCATCCACTTTTGTTAAATTGTAACCTAGACGAAGGTTGTGTTTTAAAACTTAAATAACAAGTGTTTGTTATACTCAAATTTTCATGAATGGATGAACATCGTTTTGATCATGTAGTTGTTTATTACGATTGAATGCAATGATATTAAACCAGTCACACATCATACGCTTCCGCAAACGACAGGGTGTGACACAATGACTCTCTAATAGTTTGTGAAAGAAGGATGTTCGATTGCAAGCCCCACTACATCAACATACTTCCCCACTTCAACGGGAGGTCCAATGATGAACCGTACACTCATTTGGTGGAGTTTTCGTCCACATGTAGCACTATCGGGGGGCATAATTTTGCATTGGAAGAGGTCAAGCTTCGGTTATTTCAGTTTTCGCTAAAAGATAAGGGGAAACAATGGTTTCTTACACTTCCGGAAAATAGCATTCGAACATGGGGCGAGATGCAACAAGTTTTCCTTGACGAGTATTATTCGATGGCAAAGACCGACGATGCTAGAGATGAAATTCGATCTTTTCGCCAACTTTCAAGTGAACCGTTACATGAAGCATTCACTCGATTCAAGGAATTGATCCGGAAGTGCCCACATCATCAAATTGAAAAATCGGAGTTGGTCAAATGCTTCGTAAGGGGTTCGGATGATGAGACATGGAACCTCCTTGAATCGACCAGTAATGGAACCTTGTTAAGCAATCACAAGGATGACGATTGGGAGTTCCTAGAAAGAATGAGCAAGAGATCAAAGGCGAAAGAGTCGGCCGACCGAGCCAAAAAGCGCCCTACCTCAAGGTCTTGGCCCGATCGTGATGCAAGTTCTAAGGATCGGATTGATACGTTGGAGCGGGAATTGGCCGCATGAAGAAGAAGGAAGTGGGTGCGGTACATATAGCGTATGTGAAGAATGTGGTGACATCGGTCACCGGACCAAGAATTGTCAAGCCACCGTGGAGGTGAATCAAGTGTATGGGGACCGAACGCAATATGATATGAACTCCAACACTTACCACCCCGGGTTGAGGAACCATCCTAACTTTAGGTATGGTAATGCCTCCAACCAGATGAACCCGAATTTCCAATCGGGAAATCAAGGCGGTTATTCGCACCAAACTCGCCAAAGAGGTTACAACCAAGATGGTCACGGGTCGATGAATAATCAAGGAGGTGGAAGTGATTTGAATGCAAAGATGGATGCAATGCTTTCGATGATGCAAGAGTCCAAGAAAGAGAATGAAATTCGGGACAAATCGCATGAAGCATTAGCAAAACAAGTGGGCCAACTTGCGGAGGAAATGGCACAAATGAGGGGGAGCATGGGAAAGCTCCCAAGTGACACCACGGTGAACCCTAAGCATCAAAGTTCAAGCACGGGCAATGTGAGGAATGTGCACATTAGCGCGGTAAGTCTTATTTCAAATGATGAGGTTTGTAGTAGTGTTGAAAGCATTCCACCACCAAAATGCGTTGATGGTGTAGTGGGAAATACAGGAGATGAGTTGGAAAGTAAAAATGAACAAGAAACGATTTCACAAATTAAAATTGAAAAAATGAATAAAAATTCTTTTTGTGAAAATTGTTTAAATCAAATTAAACCGATTGATGTATCAAAAGTTGAGGAATGGTACCCACTGAAGGACGAGAGGTGGGAAATTTTTAAACAAGCAAAAATTAATTTACCGTTACTCGATGACATTAAAAAGGTTCCGGCTCATGTGGAATGCTTAAAGGAATTAAGCATCGAAAAACAGCACAACAAATTACCCGAACCGGTAGATTTGATATCTCATGTTAGTGCTGTTCTATCGAGTGCCCTTCCTCAAAAAGCTCAAGATCCGGGAGATCCTCGTATTCCAATTCAAATTGGAACCTTCAAAATTGAGAGGGCGCTCCTCGATCTTGGAGCTTGTGTGAGCATTTTACCCGGGAGTTTGTATGACCAATACGATTTTGGTCCATTAAAAAATTTTGAAACTCCCGTGGTATTGGCCGATCAGACTCCCGCATCCAAGGGGGATGGTGGAGGATGTGATTGTTAAGGTGGATGATTGCTACTACCCAGTTGACTTTTTGGTAGTAGACTATTTTGGGTGTGTTGAGGATACCCAACTTGTAGTTATCTTGGGTAGACCGTTCTTGGCAACTGCTAATGCCATAATAAATTGTGCAACGGGAACGGTAAGCATGAAGTTTGGGGACCGGGAATTAAATTTAAATGTTTTTCCAAATTTAACTAACCTGCTCGGTGAGGATAAGTGTCCTAAAAAGGACATGAATCCAAACAAAAAGGTGTGTGCTATGGTTGGTAGGTTTGGAGAAACAAGGAAGAAAACGGTCAAGAAAAAGAAAGCGAAAAAGTCACCTCTAGAAAAGAAGAAGGAAGAGGAGGTGAGGAAGTTTGGACCGTTTGGCAACAAATGGTATGAATCACCGGTGGGTGATTTCGAGGAGTTTGTAGGCGGTAAGCATGCCATTCGACCACCATGAGGTGGTAAGTCAATTGTTGTTGTATATTTTATTTCGCATTTCGTTTAGGTTGTTATCCGTAGTTTAGTTAGTATTGTTGTTGTTGTATAATTTTGTTATTTCGTTTTGGTAGTTAAATGAACGTTGTGGGTGTGTTCCCTATATAAGCCTCACGAGACCTACTCGTCCTCCCAACCAATTGGGAGGTTTAAAAGGGCTTGTTGCATACGCTAAATGCAACCGTGATTCCTACGAAAGTGAGTTAGGGCTGTTATTGCTGTAAAAAAAAATTTCCACGGAAATCAAGGTAAATTAACGCATGATTTGGTAACACTTTCATAAAAATGGTAGAACTAAGTAGCTGAAAAATTTCAATGGTTGTGAGAAGCATGCTTCTACACAAGGGTTAAGATTTGTAGGTACATCATGTTCGAGGGACGACCATTTTGTGAAGAGAAGAAGAAGATGTGAGCATCTAGCGAGAAAAATCAGGTGCATACGTTTCCTTTTACTTTGATTCTTAGTTAGCAAATAAGTGGATTGTAAATTGTATTTTATTTTCGGGGTGGAATTTTTGGGAAGTTAGTCGTGTCACATCCCTTGTGCATTTTAAAAACTCTAGTTCTTACACATTGAGGACAATGTTTACCTCAAGTGTGGGGATGGGGGAGTAGTAAAAGTTTTTCGATTTTGACCCGTTCATTTAAACACTACACATTGAGGACAATGTTTACCTCAAGTGTGGGGATGGGGGGAAATTTCAAATTTTTTTCAAAAAAGTCTCGTTTCGAAAGCGATCTTAAAGCATAAGTAACTAAATCAACGAGGGATGGCACAACCCGTTTGGTCTTTTGTCATGGTTAAGTTCAAATTAATAGCATGATGGGTATTTAGCGGGTGGTTATTTGGGAATAATCCGCTTAAGAAACTAGCATTTTATGCATATCACATACCATACCCTTATACGTGAGGTTTTGAGCCACTTTTATATCATAGATTTACATATGCATGTTTCTTTGTTTGAGTGGACCATTAGTCGCGTATTGTAGAACTTGTAACTTTTGATACGTTCGAGATCATAGACCGAATACAAGCACGAGAATGATTAAGGCGTTAGGTAAACCTTTTTCCGTTTACACCATTTATATATCCTTACCCAAAAATTATCCCTTAGTGGTCAATTTTGAGCCTAACCCTTTCGTTTGACCTCCCTTTAGCCCATAACCTTAAACCTTTTTGTTTTTAACCCGTGTGATGGAAATTCGATTATAGGAGTCAAGTTTGTATAGTTGTTTGTTTGTTTGCATATAAAAAAAGAAAAAAAGAGAGAAAAAATCAGAAAATTTTATGAAAAAGACGAGAAAATTTTTGAGAAAAGAACAAAAATATGTGTTCTTAGTTGAGAAATAAAAGGCGAAAGCTTGTTGCCTTCTAGTTTGATATTGGTAGTTAGTTGTGCGTAGATTAGTTGTTTTGTAATAAAAATCGAATTTACATCACCTTAGCCACTTTAAAATATCCTATTTCCTACCCTTAGCCTAGCCCCGTTACAACCCGTTCAAAGACCTTATGACTTGTGCTTGATATTCGTGTTCGGTGGTGGAGAATGATTGAGTTGCAAGCCTATGCGGGTACGTGTTCTAATCGGTTTTGAGCGATTAATTGATTGAAGTGCTAATACATTATACACATTAGCCAATTTATAAGCCTAGTGGAGAGAACATTTTGAGAGATGTGCATGACTTGTTAGTTTTACGGACGAGTTAATCTTGGATAACCATTTTTTTGTGATTAGTCACTTCACCGTTAAATATGTTGAAAATTGTAAAGAGTTTGAACTTCAGTATGACAATTGACCTTAACCTTCGTCTCGGGAATGGGGAGTGTATTCGTTGTTCGACCCACGTGAAAGTGAAAAATAGATTTGCTTGAGGGCAAGCAAAAGACAAGTGTGGGGATGTGATACGTGGTCGAAAACGGGTTATCGTTTGTGCTTAAGTTGATGTTTTTACATAGCTTTTAATCTTTAATAGCCTACTTTTAATGGGATTTGTGTTTTACAGGTCTAAAAGAGTTTAAGGAGCTAATCGTGAGCTAAACGGAGCACCGGGATGTGAATCGGATCAACCGGGGATGTGAAATGCCCAAAACCGGGTTAATCACGAAGATTGGATGTGTTTTGGGAATGTTAATGGATTTAAAATGAATATATTGGAAGATGGCATGATAGAGGGCTGAATTACGAGTACGTGGGCGAAAACGGTGAGTAAAACGGAGCTATAACGAAGAAGTTATGAAGAAAACAGTTTCGGACGAAACAAGAAAAACCAGAGGCCGTCGGGGACGGGGACGGGCCTTGGTTTACGGAAACGCGAATTTTGCTACTTGGGTTGTTGGGAACGAGTTTAAACGGAATTTTTAGCATTCAAACGGGGATCATCTTCATTGGGAATCATTCTACAACACTCACGACCCGAATCATCATCCGAATCAAGAACAACCATCATCATCCACAATCACCAATTCATACAAACCCTGACCATCACCATCAATCTTTCCACCATTATCCTTCACCAAACCTTCAACATCCATCAATTCTCCATTGTTCAAGCTTTGAGATGACTTCATTCACGTTCCAAGCATCCGGTGTTCAAGCTTCTTCAACCTTGAGCGGCTAATCACCTTGGTTTCACCCCGGTGTAGGTAGTTTTAAATTTAGGGTTTCGAATTGTTCTTGTTTCAACTTTGTGACAAATTGTGTTTGATTTTTGAAACCATTGACAATAGTTTACATTTGTTTCGTATTCGTAAATTGTCGAACGATGTTAAAAGTTATGACTTTACGAAATGGTTATGTGTAGTTATGCATTGCCGTGGTTAGGTTTTACTTGTGTTGATTACAAAGTGCATTCTTGTCCGTTTTTCGAAACGTTGATAGTTATTGGCACCTAAGTCACGGTACACTAAATCCGCTAATCGTACGCAATTGAGTTGAATCTAAAAACTTGTAGAAACCCTAGGTTGGCAATTACGGAAACCGGGTGTGAACCCTTTTTCTTAATATTGTTTAGTAATCAATTTTCTTGCAATCGTTAATCATTAGTTGTTAATTAATTAAACCAAATTCATTAGTTAAATTCACATATTTCAATTAAACAAAAATACAAAAAATATCTGGTAAGCTTCATAAATTGTGACAATTGTTTTAATTCAATCGAATCAACACACAAACCACATACTCTTCGTGGTTCGACCCCTTGCTACCACTAACTATCTGTTAAGGGTAATTTGGGCTTATAAATTTTATCTTTGACCGGAGCGCGACACTTCGATCAAGGTATTCCAAATCTAGTAATAATGTTTCAGTTAATGAAGGATACAACTTCCTTTTCTCTGATTTGAGCAAAAGCTTCTACTTCTATCCATTTAAAGAAGTAGTTTTTCATGGCTAGCATAAACACATTCCCTCCTGGTGCCTTTGGAAGTTTGATTACTATATCCATTCCCCATCTGAATGGCCAAGAAGAGGATATAGGATGCAAAGGCTCTGCTGGTTGATGAGGAATGTTTCTGTGCCTTTGACAAGTATCACATCTTTATGCATATTCCACAGCATCCTTCTTCCTCATAGGCCAATAGTATCCTGTTCTGAGGATCCTTGAAAATAGTACTCTGCCCCCAGTGTGGTTCCCACAATCTCCTTCATGAAAATCCTTCAAGACTTCTTGAATTTCTGGATCCTCAATGCACCTTAGATATGGACCTGCAAGAGATCTTTTATATAAGATGTTATTTAGTAATGTAAATTGAGATACCTTAATTTTGAAAGCTCTAGGATTTTCTCCAGCAGGAATCTCTCCATTCTGTATATATCTTAGGATTGGAAGGATCCAGGATCCTGAATTCAATTGCACATCGTCGCTGGGTACAATTGCAGAATCTTCTACGATCTCCATGGCTACGTTATCCTCAATTGCAGGGGTTAGAACATGGATGTTAGGTATTTTCACCTCCTCTGGAATCTTTAGGGATGATCCAAGGTTAGTTAAAGCGTTTGCTTCTGCATTCTCTTCTCTAGGTACCTGTGTTAAACTGAAAAAAGCAAAAGAAGCTGCCAATTTCTTGATTATTTCTAAGTATTTGAATAGTTTTTCACCTTTGACAACATAAGAACCGTTATAATGATTAGTAATTAATAGGGAATCTACGAATACTTGAAGATACCTGATCCTCATATTCTTAGCTAATTGCAAACATGCTATCAAGGCCACATACTCTGCCTCATTATTAGTGGTTTGGAATTCACATGCAATGGATTGGGGTATAATGTCCCCCTGTGGTGATTTTAGTAGTGTGCTTTATCCAGTTCCTTTAACAGTTGAAGCTCCATCCGTGAAGAGTGTCCAAGGATCCTTGGTCTTCTCAAGTTGTTGAACTTCTAATTCAGCTTCCCTTGGTATATCACTACTGAAATCAGCCACAAAGTCAGCTAAAGCTTGGGACTTGATGGCAGTCCTGGGTTCATACTTAATGTCATATGCACTAAGCCTGACTATCCACTTTTCCATTCTACCTGACATTTCAGGTTTCCTGAGAACATTCTTAATAGGAAAGTTAGTTTTCACAATAATAGTATGAGTTTCAAAATAATGTCTATATTTAGCGGAAGCCATAATTAAATCAAAAATTAATTTCTCTAAATGAGAATACCTGGCCTCAGCATCAAGTAGACTTTTACTTACATAGTATACCGGATGTTGAGAGCCTTCATGATCTTTAACTAGGACCGCACTTACTACTTTTGCCGAAACAGCTAAGTATAAGGATAATGATTCTTCATTTTCTGGTTTCATCAGGGCTGATGCTGAGGATAGATAATCCTTAAGAGCCTTGAGTGCAGCTTCATGCTTATCAGTCCACTCAAACTTCTTATTCTTCCTCAATATATCTTACCTGCCTTGAGCAATTTGTCTACCTCTTCTTGGATAATGGCATTTCTTTCGGGTGCAAATTTCCTCCTTTTTTTGGTGTATTGGCTTGAAAGACCTGTCAATACGAATTTTGTGAGTAATAACATCCTTAGATATACCTGTTATGTCTTCGTGTTTCCAAGCAAAGGTAGACTTTATTCTTTTCAAGAAGGATATTAAATCCTACTCAATACTGTCTAGGATCCTGGATCCTATGAAAATTTTGGATTCAGGATCCTCTAGGTTTAACAGAATATCCTTGACGTCTTGCTCTCTTGCCTCCATGACGTCTTGCTCCTTGGAGGCTGGTTTCATTGAAGAAGTGTAACAGTTCTTTGCCTCCTTCTGATCGCTCTCTATCTTCACCACACCCCATAGAGTTGGGAGCTTGACACATTGATGATATGTTGAGGGGACTGCCTTCATATAGTGTATACATGGCCTGCCAAGGATAACATTATAGCAAGATAAGCAATCAATGACATAAAATTTTTGAACAGAATTCACTCCCTCTATATAGATAGGAAGTTTGATGTCCCCCAATGTATTCTTGGTCTCTCCACTAAATCCCACAAGGACAGATGATCTTGGGACAATATCGGATTCAAGAATGTTCATCCTCTTGAGGACATCTAATTGGATGATGTTCACTGAGCTTCCCCCATCAATGAGAATCCTGAGAACAAAATGGTTAGAAATGAATAATGTAATAACAAGACCATCGTGATGAGGATCCTGAATGTCCACACGGTCATCCTCATCAAAGGATATCACTTTCTCCTGTGTAAGGATGGAAGTTCGAATAGGCCCATTCCCATTCCCCATTTGTGTCTCCTTCGCATGCCTCTTAGCTACTGAAAATGAAGTGCCACAAATGTCAGATCCACCGGAGATGAAATGAATAATCTGTGCATCGGCTGGTGGAGCAGGAGCCTTTTCAGGAATTTTCTCAGGATCCTGGATCCTTGATTTCTTTCTTCCGAACAGCTCCTTCAAGTATCCTTTGCTCAATAGGTAACCAATCTCTTTCCTTAATGCTATGCACTCATCTGTGAGATAACCAAGATCCTCATGGTAAGCACACCATTTCGATTTGTCTTTGGTAGCAAGTGGTTTGTCATTCTTCCTTGGCCACCTAGCCTTGTCACCTAAATTCTGCATAGCAAGGATTAGTTCACTATTATCAGCAGAAAAACAATATTCAGAAATAGGAGGATAATCCTTATCATCTTCCTCTTGTTCCACAACATGCACATTCTGGTTGTCATGCTTGGAGTATTGCTTGGATCAGTTATTCATGAAATAGGATCCTTGTTTGCCTTGCTTTGAGGACCCTGACAATCTCTCCCGGATCCTTTTTTCATCCTCTAAACGGATGAACCTAAGGGCCCTGTTCCTTACCTCATCTAGGTTCTGCAAGGTGTCATAACAAGATCATCATAGAACTGAGACTCCTTAAGTAAACTCATTTTAAAAGCTTCAACAGCAGTAGCAATATCTAAGTTAGGGATTTCTAAGGATTCTCTACTAAATTTAGTTATATAATCCCTTAATGATTCATTATGACCTTGGGTGATCCTATATAAGTCACTAGTCAACCTTTCAAATGTTCTACTACATGAAAACTGATTATTGAACAAGTTAACTAAATGAGAAAATGAAGTTACAGAATAAAGAGGAAGACTTAGCAGGCATTTTAACGCTGATCCAGTAAGTGTGGATCCAAAGCCCTTGCATAAGCAGGCTTCCTTCAAGCTTTCAGGAATGGGGTTGATTTCCATTATTTCCCTATATTGAGCCACATGCTCTTCTGGATCAGTGGCACCATCATATAACTTCATGTTGGGGTCTGAAAACGCTTTGGTATCTCAGCATTGCATATGGGAGGTGCAAAGCGAGACACTTTATGACCTCCATGTGGAATCTCAGGAACGGGTTTGACCACTCCCGGGACGCTGGATATCATATCCTCAAGTTTTTTTAACTCTCTGGCCATGGCTTGGTTGATCCCTGCATCCTGCATGAAACCATAGTTAGCATCAAAAGATGTATTGAAATTATTACCTCCTGATTGATTTGGGATCGGTATCTCGGAAGTGTATCTAGGATAAGACATGTCTGGTGCAATAGTAGGACCAAATGAAGCAATGGTCTGCATAGGGATGAAATCCCCTTCATGTTTTTCAAAACTTCTGGATGGCTGACTCCTCGAGGATCCTTGATCCTGAAAGATGTTGGATTCAGGATACATGGGTATAGAAGGCCTTGAAGGATAATCCATGGATCCTTGAACTTGAGATGAGGATCCTTGATGCTAGAAGTAGGATCCATGAGGCTGGTACATTCCCTGTGATCCTCCAGGTTGGTAGAAGGATCCTTGAGGCTAAGCTGACTCCAGTGATCCTTGCCGAAGGATAGAGGATCCTTGAGGTTGCACTGACTCCAGTGATCCTTACCGAAGGATAGAGGATCCTTGAATCTGGACATTGGATCCTTTGGAAAACTAGATTGTTGATGATGGAGTAGTAAAATCCAACGACCTGGGCATTAATGGGGAGTGATCCTCTGCTGATTTTTTCAATTTTTTGATTTCGTCAATTTCGCGAAGGATCCTGCCATTAGTTTCGTCCTGCTGTTGCATGTATCCTCTCACTTCAAAATATTCTCAGCATTCTTCTAGAATGCAGGGGGAGGATGCAAAGGCGGAATGCCCTGTGATGAGGTAACCGCCGACATGGGACTCGAAGTAGTTTTTCCCTGAGAAGCCATGTGGTTGAAGGTAATGAATGAAAATGAATGAAATGAACAGAATTTTTCAAAGATGAAGCACCAATTGCCCCACGGTGGGCGCCAAACTGTTTTGGTCAAAAATTGTAACACCCGTTTTTTTATTTAATAATAAATGCGGTATTTGTAAAAAGAAAATTTATAACTAACAATACTTAGTTAGTAACTTTAGTTACGCTTCACCATAGTATTTAACATAGTAAAATAACTGGTTTCAAACATTGATCATTCAGTAGTGTCTACAAAACTACATGGTTTAACTAGATCAGATTAAGGCGGAAGCATCCAAAAATTTTGTGTTCGGTTCTTGAAGCATCAACTTGATCGTCATCCACATACTTGCAATACCTAGAAACTGGAAATTTTTCCAAATATTAGTATTAGAATTCTTAGAAAATTGGCAAAATCGAACTACGCACAAGAACGGATTCGATTATCTAAGTTATACAAAGTTCAACATTCATGACAGGGCGCTACCGTAACTTACGATAGCCACCGTAAGTTTCGGTAGCCGCTGGGCAATACTGATCTGTCGTAAGGCAGTAGTAAGCTGCCATAACATTTTTATTCTCTACCGTAAGTTACGGTAGCTACCGTAGCTTACGGTAGTCTCTAAAATTTTGTGTTTTGACAGATTTCTTTATTTCACCCAAAACCCAAATCTCAGATTCCTCATTTTTAACACCCACGCTCCCATCACCGGTTTGCGTGTTTAGTATTTCGCTACCCATCACTCGGGCTCAAAATCTACAAGTAAGGTACTACCGTTATTCAATTCATACCTTCTCTTAATGACCCGTTTAGTTTACCCTTATGGACTTCATCATTCTAACAAACCAACACGCTAAATTCTCGTATTCTAATATGTCATTTATTAACAATAACAAAAGACCAATTAACCATATTACGAAGCATTAGCCACGCATTATTTGATTATTTGACCCATTTGGCTCATCTACGGAATCCTCCATTATGATTACTACCAACGAGATCTAACCAATTCTTGACCTATTATTCAATATAGCGAACATTATCGCTTTAAATCAACACAACTTTAATTCTACAATTCAACTACACATATGCTAATTATCCAAAATTTACCCAATGTAACGAATCAAGTTACATACCTTCAATGCACGCCCTTCAAACGCAAGTCGCCACCGGCTTGTCCACTCGACGCTCCGGTATCTTTTCCTATAGAGTTCAATTCATGATACGTTTAGAACTCCTTTTAAATCATATGTCGCATAATTTCCCTAAACATCACAATTATGCGTTTCAACTCTAAATTTCAGTTTCAAGCCTTCTTTGAGGCATTTCTACGAACACTTTAAGGGCAAAATTTCTTCATGATTATTTAACAAGTGCCTAACTTATCATTTAGCCCGGATTTACATCAATCAAACTTTCATATATAAAATTTAACATTCATATTTCAGTAATCCTTTTCTATGAACCATTTTACACTAGAATAATGCTCTAAACCCTAGTGTTTATCAATTTCTCACAAAACCCATGAATCACTTCTAACATGTTCATGAAATTTCCAGAATTTAGACATGATTTCACATGTTGTTGTCTAGGTTTTACTCCTAGACACTATATCATCTCTATTCTATCCAAATAACAAACATGCATCATCAAAATTCGGATTTCCCAATTTCATGAGAATTTCAAGTAGAGGATTTTCATCAATTTTTACATACCTTATAACCCCCTTGCAATGAGGATCACTAATCCAAGTTCTAATTTCGTTTTGGGACTGATCTTGACCTTCAATTTGTGAGATTTAGGAGAGTTTAGGGCTTGAAGAAAAGCTCCAGGTCACCCCCTTGTGTTTCAGTCGACCAAACACACCTTTTGTGTGTGTTTGGTGTGTGTGTTTTGGTTATTAATTAAATCTAATTTCAATTTTAACACTTTCAGTCCCTTAACTTTCGTTTTTTTTTTTTTTTTAATCCTTTAACTACTTGTAAGTCATCATCTAACTAGGTTAGTGCCATTTCTAGTTAGTTTATTTTACTAATTTATTTGCAACATGATTGTAATTTAAGTATTTGTATTTTTGGGATGTTACAAGTCCACCCCCTTAAAAGGGTTTCGTCCCCGAAACCAGAGTACGTACTGAATAGTGTAGGGTAGAGTCGTCGCATCTCCTCTTCGGACTCCCACGTAGTGTCCGAACCTTTCATATGCTCCCACTTGATCTTGACTTGATCGATTTGTTTGTTTCGCAAGTGCTTAACCTTTCGATCTAAAATCTCGAATGGCCTTACCGCATAATTCAGGCTATCATCCACCTCGATATCGTCGTAATGGATGTAAGTTGTTTCCTCTGCTAGACATTTCCGCAGTTGTGACACATGAAATGTGCCATGTGTCCCACTCAACTCTTCTGGTAGTTTGAGGAGATAAGCCACCTTGCCAACCCGTTCGATGATTTTAAATGGCCCGATAAACCTCGGGCTTAGTTTCCCCCTTTTTCTGAATCTGATAATGCCCTTCCATGGGGAAATCTTTAACATAACCATGTCGCCTATCTGAAATTCAATCGGTCTTCGTCTTTTGTCGGCATAAGACTTTTGCCTATCTTGGGCTGCTTTCAAATGGGCTCGCACCACTTCAATTTTCTCATTAGTGGCCTGAACTATGTCTTTATGTGCCAATTCACGCGGTCCCACTTCACCCCAACACACCGGGGTTCTGCATTTTCTAGCGTATAGCATCTCGTAAGGTGCCATGCCGATACTCGAATGGTAACTATTGTTATACGAAAATTCGGTCAAAGGTAGATAAACATCCCAACTTCCACCGAAGTCAATGATACAAGCCCGCAACATATCCTCTAGCGTCTGTATTGTTCTTTCACTCTGCCCATCCGTCTGAGGATGGTAGGCGGTGCTAATGAAGAGTTTTGTTCCCATTTGTTCTTGAAAATCTCGCCAAAAATTTGAAGTAAACCGGGTATCTCTATCCGACACGATGGATACCGGTACTCCGTGACGTGCCACTATTTCATTTGTATATACCTCGGACATCTTTTCCGAAGTATATGTTTCGCGTATAGGAATAAAATGTGCACTCTTCATCAATCTATCCATAATCACCCATATGGCGTCAAATCCCCGAATTGTTTTAGGTAGTTTGGTCAATAGGTCCATAGTGATATGTTCCCATTTCCAAACCGGGATCTCCAAAGGTTGCAGTTTCCCATAAGGTTTCTGGTGTTCCGCCTTGACTTGTAAGCAAGTCAAGCACTTCTCCACATATTTCACCACATCCCTCTTCATTCCGGGCCACCAATAATTTTGTTTCAGATCGTTGTACATCTTGGTCGCCCCCGGATGAATAGAATATCGGGATTTATGAGCTTCATCAAGTAGAAGCGTCTTAGCCCCACAAGAATTTGGGACCCATATTCTCCCGGATCGAGTCTTCAGCCCGTTCTTTTCGTCCGTCAATTCTTTCAACTGGCCGATTATTCTTTCCTTCTTCCAGTTCTCTTCTTTTACTGCTTCTACTTGCGCTTCTCGGATACGTTCAAGTATACCCGAGGTCACCACAAGCTGCATCGACCTTACTCATATTGGGACATAGTCTTCTTTTCTGCTTAAAGCATCCGCCACCACATTTGCCTTTCCGGGGTGATAGTGTATTTCACAGTCGAAATCCTTCACCGTTTCTAACCATCGTCTCTGGCGCATATTTAACTCCTTCTGATCGAAGAAGTATTTGAAGCTCTTGTGATCGGTGAATATGGTGCACTTTACCCCATACAAATAGTGCCTCCATATTTTTAACGCAAACACCACTGCAGCTAATTCGAGATCTTGCGTGGGATATTTCTTTTCATGTACCTTCGATTGCCTCGAGGCATAAGCTATAGCTTTGCCTCGTTGCATCAGAACGCATCCGAGCCCCGATAGTGAAGCATCCGAATAAACCACCAAATCTTTGACTCCATCCGGCAATGTTAATACTGGAGCTTGAGTTAACTTCTCTTTTAGCGTTTGAAATGCTCTTTCTTGTTCGACACCCCAAATGAACTTCTCCTCCTTTCAGCTTAACTTAGTTAGCGGCGACGCAATCTTGGAGAAATCTTGAATGAATCTCCTATAGTATCCCGCAAGCCCTAAGAAGCTTCTAATCTCCGAAGGATTCTTCGGAGGTCTCCATTCTCACACGGCCTCTATTTTTTAAGGATCTACTAATATTCCATCGGCGCTTATGATGTGGCCGAGGAATTGCACCTCTCGCAACCAAAAGGCGCATTTCGAGAATTTCGCATACAACTTTTCTTGCCTGAGTGTCTCTAGCACCTCTTGTAAGTGGCGTGCATGTTCTGCTTCATTTTTCGAGTATAACAGAATATCGTCAATAAACACGATTACCGATTTATCCAACATCGGCTTGCAAACCCGGTTCATGAGGTCCATGAAAGCCGCAGGTGCATTTGTCAGTCCGAATGACATCACGAGGAACTCGTAATGTCCGTATCTCGTGCGGAAAGCCCTCTTCGGTACATCCTCCTCCTTGACTCTTAGTTGGTGATACCCTGATCTAAGGTCAATTTTTGAAAACCAGTTTGCACCTTGTAAGTGGTCGAATAGATCGTCTATTCTCGGAAGCGGGTATCGATTCTTTACCGTGAGTTTATTCAACTCCCGGTAATCGATACACATGCGCATGCTTCCGTCCTTCTTTTTCACGAATAGCACGGGCGCGCCCCAAGGAGACACACTCGGCCTTATGAATCCTTTATCAAGCAAGTCTTGAATTTGTGACATTAATTCTTTTAATTCCGACGGTGCGAGTCGGTATGGTGCTTTTGCTACGGGTTTCGCGCCCGGAACTAATTCAATTCCGAACTCTACCGCCCACTCGGGCGGCATTCCCGGTAAATCATCCGGAAATACATCTTCAAAGTCACGTACTACTGGTACGTCTCCAATCTTCTGTAATTCTTTCTCGGGCTCGTTCGCGTATATCATAAATGCTTTACATCCATGGCTTATGAGCTTGTAAGCTTTTATCATCGAGCATATTATAGGATTGCCTCCTTTTTCGCCATAGATTGTGACGTGTTTTCCGCTCGGAGATGTTAGCTTTATCTCCTTACGGAAACACGCGACCTTTGCGTGGTGTTGAGATAGCCAATCCATTCCTACAACCACTTGAAATTCCCCCATTGACATCGGGATTAGGTCTATCAAGTATTCTTCATCATCGATGCTTAATTTGCAGCTTTGACAGACATCACATACTATGAAACTTTTGTTATCTCCTATTTCAACCTCTAAAGGCATAGGTAATTTTGTCAACACAAATGAAGGATGTCGAATAAATCCATGTGAAATAAAGGATTTATTCACACCCGTATCAAATAATACACGTGCGGGGATCGAGTTTATTGCGAATATACCTGAGACCACATCGGGTTCTGTCTTTGCTTCAACTGCTGTAAGTTGGAAGGACCTAGCTTTCGCCTTTGGAGCTTCCGTTGGAGATTCTTTAGTGTCTCTCTTTCCAACCAATTATGGGCATTCAGACTTTTTGTGACCGGGCTAATAACATTTATAGCAAACGGAAACCTTTTCGGGACATAACGATGCGGTATGTCCCATCTTCCCACATACCGGACACGGCTTGTCTTTGAAGCGGCACTCACCCTTGTGCCCCTTTCCACACACCTTGCAACTTGGCGGCCCGCCTTTAGCATCCACTTTCTTTTCCGATTCCACAATTCGAGCTTTCTTTATAGGGCTTGGATTCACATCCTGTGCCCTTCGTTCACCTCTTTCAACGTGTTTCTTCAATTCAATTTCCCGTTCCCGAGCAACGTTTATGATCTCGGTAAGGGTCTCGTATTTTGAAGGAGTCATAAACTCCCTATACACGGCGCTCAACATGTTATAGTAGTAGTATATCTTCTGTTCTTCATTCGTCACCAATTCATTGCAAAACTTCATCTTATCCATAAACGTCGCCGTGATCTTGTCTATGGTCTCGCCCTTGTGTCTAAGTTGCATGAACTCTTCCTTGATTCTATTAATGACCGCCTTGGGACTATGATGTTTAAGAAACGGCGTCTTAAACTCCTCCCATGTCATGGCCCTCGCCGTTTCGGCTCCTATTTCCTTCTTTTTATTGTCCCACCAATCTTTGGCTTGACCCCTCAACTGACCCGTTCCGTAAGCAACAAAGTCACTTTCGTCACAATGGGTCCTTTCAAACACTCCTTCAACATCGCTTAACCATCTCTGGCATATTATCGGGTCAACCTCCCCGTTGTAAATTGGCGGTTTACACGCCATAAACTCTTTGTACGAACATCCCTTACGTTCTCCCGATTTCTCTTTCATAAGGTTGACACTATCTTCCAACCTTTTGACTCGTTCTTCGACAAGTGACAACACCGTGTTTTGAATTTTTTTCTATAAACCCGGATAGACTACCTTCAATTGCCTTCCCCACTTCTTCGGTAATTATCTCTTTCATTTGTTCGGTGCTTGTCGGCACCGGATCATTATCGTTTCCTTTCGACATCTTGAAACTGAAATGTTTACATTAAACATTTCATTTATAACATAGCTTTATTTGCTTTGGTTTAGCCAAGTTCATAACTTGCTTTAACCGTTCGCTTTTGGTGCACTTTCCGGGTTTGAGTGTGTTGACACGCTCTTCCCATGCACATTAATTCGCATCTCATTTCTCAGATAAGATAGGATCTACTAAAATAATTAATTAATTCTTACCGGACGATCGATCAAGCTTGAACCGAACACTTTGTTGACAACCTGGCGCTTTGATTACCAACTTGTAACACCCGTTTTTTTTTCATAAGAAATGCGGTATTTGTAAAAAGAAAATTTATAACTAACAATACTTAGTTAGTAACTTTAGTTACGCTTCACCATAGTATTTAACATAGTAAAATAACTGGTTTCAAACATTGATCATTCAGTAGTGTCTACAAAACTACATGGTTTAACTAGATCAGATTAAGGCGGAAGCATCCAAAAATTTTGTGTTCGGTTCTTGAAGCATCAACTTGATCGTCATCCACATACTTGCAATACCTAGAAACTGGAAATTTTGCCAAATATTAGTATTAGAATTCTTATAAAATTGGCAAAATCGAACTACGCTCAAGAACGGATTCGATTATCTAAGTTACACAAAGTTCAACATTCATGACAGGGCAATACCGTAACTTACGGTAGCCACCGTACGTTACCGTAGCCGTTGGGCAATACTGATCTGCCGTAAGGCAGTAGTAAGTTGCCGTAACATTTTTATTCTCTACCGTAAGTTACGGTAGTCTCTGAAATTTTGTGTTTTGGCTGATTTGTTTATTTCACCCAAAACCCAAATCTCGGATTCCTCATTTTTAACACCCACGCTCCCATCACCGGTTTGTGTGTTTAGTATTTCGCTACCCGTCACTCGGGCTCAAAATCTACAAGTAAGGTACTACCGTTATTCAATTCATACCTTCTCTTAATGACCCGTTTAGTTTACCCTTATGGACTTCATCATTCTAACAAACCAACACGCTAAATTCTCGTATTCTAATATGTCATTTATTAACAATAACAAAAGACCAATTAACCATATTACGAAGCATTAGCCACGCATTATTTGATTATTCGACCCATTTGGCTCATCTACGGAATCCTCCATTATGATTACTACCAACGAGATCTAACCAATTCTTGACCTATTATTCAATATAGCGAACATTATCGCTTTAAATCAACACAACTTTAATTCTACAATTCAACTACACATATGCTAATTATCCAAAATTTACCCAATGTAACGAATCAAGTTACATACCTTCAATGCACGCCCTTCAAACGCAAGTCGCCACCGGCTTGTCCACTCGACGCTCCGGTATCTTTTCCTATAGAGTTCAATTCATGATACGTTTAGAACTCCTTTTAAATCATATGTCGCATAATTTCCCTAAACATCACAATTATGCGTTTCAACTCTAAATTTCAGTTTCAAGCCTTCTTTGAGGCATTTCTACGAACACTTTAAGGGCAAAATTTCTTCATGATTATTTAACAAGTGCCTAACTTATCATTTAGCCCGGATTTACATCAATCAAACTTTCATATATAAAATTTAACATTCATATTTCAGTAATCCTTTTCTATGAACCATTTTACACTAGAATAATGCTCTAAACCCTAGTGTTTATCAATTTCTCACAAAACCCATGAATCACTTCTAACATGTTCATGAAATTTCCAGAATTTAGACATGATTTCACATGTTGTTGTCTAGGTTTTACTCCTAGACACTATATCATATCTATTCTATCCAAATAACAAACATGCATCATCAAAATTCGGATTTCCCAATTTCATGAGAATTTCAAGTAGAGAATTTTCATCAATTTTTACATACCTTATAACCCCCTTGCAATGAGGATCACTAATCCAGGTTCTAATTTTGTTTTGGGCCTGATCTTGACCTTCAATTTGTGAGATTTAGGAGAGTTTAGGGCTTGAAGAAAATTGCCAGGTCACCCCCTTGTGTTTCGGTCGACCAAACACACCTTTTGTGTGTGTTTGGTGTGTGTGTTTTGGTTATTAATTAAATCTAATTTCAATTTTAACACTTTCAGTCCCTTAACTTTCGTTTTTGTTTTGTTTTAATCCTTTAACTACTTATAAGTCATCATCTAACTAGGTTAGTGCCATTCCTAGTTAGTTTATTTTACTAATTTATTTGCAACATGATTGTAATTTAAGTATTTGTATTTTCGGGATGTTACAAAAATCACACAAGGATAATCTAACCAATTCTGATTTTTGTGAGGTTGAGTGCTTGATTATATGAACGAATGCATGAATGAATAGAAAATGAAATCAATGATGAACACCGAGATTTATACGAGGAAAAAGCCCTTGATCTTTAGAAGATCTCTGGCATAAAAAACCTTGGGTGATGGAAACTACCGATCACCAACTATTTTGCATAAAAAAGATTACAACTTTGGAAGATATTGAGCTTGTTACAAGGAATTCTAGTGTGTATGTGTGCGTTCGAGAGCGAGTAGCAGAGGTGTTGTATCGAAAAAAGTGTGTTCTACCAGCTCAATATCCCCTAAAATAATAGGTAAACTTGCTAACAACTAACTTTGCTAAAAATATGGAAGCTCCCACGTTCATTACCCATGACCATTGTGAAAATAGCACATGTGTGGCATCTTGAACGAATATTCCCGAGATTCTAGCTGAGATTTAGTCCACTACATCCATTATCTGCGTATAAACATTAAAAACATGACAATTGTTAGAAATCATAAGTAATGTTAAGGATCCTGGATCCTCAGACTCCCTGCATTATCTGTTAAGGATCCGTGATCCATGCCCAGTCTCAGGATAGATGATCCTTAGCATAAAATACATGCCCTAACATATGGGTCGGTTCCCGGTTCTAGATCTATTTAAAATATCGGTTCCGGGTCGGGTAGGTTCCAACCCAGTGGTTCTAAGATAAGAACCACAAGAACCATTTGTATTTTAATTTAAATGTATAAAAAAAACCTATTGTTTAGAGTAATGGTCCAATAGATATGTAATGTTAAAGCAAAAAATAAAACAATACCCTTCTTCCGTCTCTTAGCTATTCTTTTAACGTGTTATTGTAATTGATTTCACATAATGTTAATTACAGTATTAAAAGAATATTTATTTTAAAGCATAACAATGTATATTTCGTGAAATATTTTCCAGCTAGATGTGTATGCATGTATGTATGAACGCGATGTACTACATAATATATTTGTTATATCCAAATTTGAAGTATATATTTACATATGTTGCTCTAATGTATTTATATGTATGTATTAGTGACAAATATAAAAGCAAACACACCACAAATTATGGTATATTCTTATTACATAGCTTTCGATATGTTTAATTAGTAATGTTCTGATGTTTATATACATGTATCTTCGTTTTAATATGTATACATAATGGATTCGCATACGAGTCATGAGAATGACAAAACCGTTATGAAAACACAAGCCGGGAAATTAAAAGTGACTTATAAAGGAAACGCATTGGTTATTGTTAGAACCACATGGAGAAATTCATTGGCAAACATATTAAAAGAATATAAAGATGTAATCCTTAAAAAGCTTGTTATATAAAAAGGTTATGGCCATCAGACCCTTTACCCGACCCATCGGAACTTCTAGAACCCAGAACCATATAACCTTCTAAGATCCGATTCGTGGTTCTCAATTTCGTTAATAAAAGGGTATGTGGTTCTGATGGGTCCGCGTTGAGTCGGTCGATTCTGACCCTTTGCACATCCCTAGTAATAACCATGGTTTTTGTTCTCTAATAATAATAACTAGTATTAACCACCCCCGCGTTGCGGCGGGGATGAACACCAATGCCACACTACTATTAGCGACCACCAACAATAAAGTTGCAGCGTGTTAATACGAAGAAATTAAATCGAAACGTTAAACATATAAAAAATAACTAAGTCGATCTAGGACCCGAGCATTACGATTAACCTGTTAAACGGAAAAAAATAGACGACGTAAAATCGTTTAACCACACACGCACGTTGCGCCCTGTTAACTCGCAAAATTATTTATAGTATTTAAATGAAATACAAATTTGTCTTTAGTGGATACAACCCACTAAGAATTATGTGACAAATCATAATGCATAGATGTGTTGCAAATTATATACCCCCATGTTGTGGTGGGGGCGTAAAACCGTGCTAAGTAGCTCCAATATTATATCACCGTGAGCGACCATCAACACCAGAAAGGTTCGTGTAAAAAAAGAAATATAAAACGAAATATAAAATCGAACGAAAAGTAGACGATGAAACAATGTTGAACCACACACTCTAAATGTAAAACATAGAAAACAATAACTAAGTTGTTCTGTGACGGGGTGTTAAACAGGAAAACTACGCATCAAAATATTGAATCATACACGCACGTTGTAGCATGTTAACTCGCAAAATTTGACCAAAACGTAATACAAAAAATCTGCATAGGTTAAAAGTGATTGGTTAAAATGTAAAACATATAAATGTATGGGGTTAAGAGTAAAAAATTAAAGATAAAAAAGAAAGAAAAAAAGCTAAAAGTGTGTACAACCTACCAAACATATGAGTACAACCCCTTATTCCTACAAATGTTAATTTGTATATGCTTAAAAATGATTTATGGTTAAACTAAAACAAATTAAAGATAAAAGAATCAAAATAGAGTACAACCCATGTAACATATAATACAATCTTTGATGCCTATATATGTTTCAAATTGATATTTTACAAATAATAGTTTTCAAAAATAGATAAAGGAAAATAAAAAAACTTAAATCAGTTTGCTTTATAGGGATGACTAATGGTCCCTATAGGTTGATAGAGTGGTAGGAAATTTTTGCCACTAAGTTAAAAAAAATGACCACTCAAACATTTTCGAAACCACATATCATCCCTTAGGTTGAGAATTTTAAAAAAAAAAATTGTTCTCTTATAACAATAATAGTTTTAAAAAGGAGTAAATTGCCATTTTAGTCCCTGAGTTTTGTCCAAATTTGCCATTTTGATCCAAATAGTTTTTTTTTCGCCTGGGGGTCCCTGACTTTTGCATTTTGTTGCCATTTTGATCATTTTGTCTAACTCCATCCAATTTTGTCTAACTCCATCCAAAAACCCAGTTTGTACATAATCACTAATGTTTTCAGTTGCCATTTTGATCCAATTCCAAAAAATCAAAAAAATTCCAAAAAATCTAAAAATCAAAAAAATTCAAAAAAAATCATAAAAATTCTAAAAAATTCAAAAAAATCTAAAAATCAAAAAAATTCTAAAAAATCATAAAAATTCTAAAAAATCCAAAAAATCAATAAATGTTTCGGCACGAACCGTATCGAACCGTACCGTATCGAACCGTACCATTTCGAACCGTACCGTTTCGAACCGAACCGTTTCGACCCGTACCGTATCGAACGGTACCGTATCGAACCGTACCATTTCGACGCGAACCGTTTCGACGCCGTACCGTATCGACCCGTACCGTTTCGACCCGTACCGTATCGAACCGAACCGTTTCGACCCGTACCGTATCGAACCGAACCGTTTCGACCCGTACCGTTTCGACCCGTACCGTATCGAACCGAACCGTTTCGACCCGTACCGTATCGAACCGAACCGTATCGAACCGTACCGTTTCGATCCGTACTGTTTCGACGGTACGGGTCGAAACGGTACGGTTCGAAACGGTACCGTTCGATACGGTACCGTTCGATACGGTACCCGCGTCGAAACGGTTCGCGTCGAAACGGTACGGTTCGATACGGTACCGTTCGATACGGTACGGGTCGAAACGGTACGGTTCGAAACGGTACGGGTCGAAACGGTACGGGTCGAAACGGTACGGTTCGAAACGGTTCGGTTCGATACGGTACGGGTCGAAACGGTTCGGTTCGATACGGTACGGGTCGAAACGGTACGGTTCGATACGGTACGGCGTCGAAACGGTACGGTTCGATACGGTACGGTTCGAAACGGTTCGCGTCAAACGGTTCGGTTCGAAACGGTTCGCGTCAAAACGGTACGGTTCGAAATGGTACGGTTCGATACGGTACGGTTCGTGCCGAAACATTTAATGATTTTTTGGATTTTTTAGAATTTTTATGATTTTTTAGAATTTTTTTTATTTTTAGATTTTTTTGAATTTTTTAGAATTTTTATGATTTTTTTTGAATTTTTTTGATTTTTAGATTTTTTGGAATTTTTTTGATTTTTTGGAATTGGATCAAAATGGCAACTGAAAACATTAGTGATTATGTACAAACTGGGTTTTTGGATGGAGTTAGACAAAATTGGATGGAGTTAGACAAAATGATCAAAATGGCAACAAAATGCAAAAGTCAGGGACCCCCAGGCGAAAAAAAAAACTATTTGGATCAAAATGGCAAATTTGGACAAAACTCAGGGACTAAAATGGCAATTTACTCTTTAAAAAGAGAAAAAGTAAAATAAAAAAACTTAAATAAATTTGCTCTATAGGGACGACTAGTGGTCCCTATAGGTTGATAGAGTAGTAGGGATTTTTTGTTATAATAGTTTAAGATTTTGCTGCCTAAATGAAAACAAAATTTGACTTGTCAAACTTTTTTGAAACCACATATCGTCGTTTGAGATTTTTTTTTTTTAATTTTGTGTTCTCTTATAATAATGATAATAATTCTAAAAAAGAATAAAGTAATAAAACAAACATAAATTTCCTCTAATGGACGACTTGTTGTCCGTAAAGGTCGATAGAGTGTTGGGAAATTTTTGACGGAGTAAGGAGAAATTTTGCCGCCTAAATGAAAACAAGTTGACTAGTTAAAGTTTTTTGAAACCACATGTCGTCCCTACGGGTTGAGAACTTTTAAAAATTTGGTCATTACTACATGAAATTTTTAAAGAGTATATTTAGACTAGTCGTCTCTACAAGCTAAAACATTTTTTAGGGTTTCTTATTTATGATATTTGAATTAGAAAAAAACAGAAACAAATCAGCTTCAACCTATTGGGACGACAGAATAACCTTTTTTGAAATTTAAGAAAACTATATAGGGATGACATGTCGTCTATAAGTGTTTTTTTCTTGTAGTGCACGTATATGTTTCATATTTTTATTGATTACAATAATCACAAAAAGGTGTAATTTTTGTTTTTGAAATTTTTTCTTAACCCATGTGTAGTGAGGCATTAGACCACCCGTTCGTTCAAATGTGGCCGTTTTTATGCCCATCTACGCCCAATCCACGCCCGAGCTCGGCCCCGGTGGGCGTTATTTTGCGAAAAAAAGCTTGGGGCATCATATATTCCACACCAGATGGGGGAGCATTTGACCAATTAGACGTTGGCAACAGTAATATTAACGGCTAGTTCATTTATTTTTTTTAATTCGACCATTTTTTATATAAATACTCTCATTCCTCATCCATTTTATACAAGGGTGGGGCATTATCCCACTACGCCTATTTCTTCACAATGTCCCTTTGCTGATAAGGTTGCCACGTGGCGGACAACACCTAAGGGTGGGGCATTATTTACCCCAACGACTACGCATGGTCTTATTATAATGCCCCTCCCTTGGGGGTTATTTGACATGTGGCATCAAGCTCTCCTTTCAAGATCAAGTCCCTTATCTGGCATTTTCACAATCATGCCAACACCCATTTTCTGAAGATCACGCCCCAAAGAGCAGTATACGGGGCATTCTGGAGCGTTAACTTTGCCATACGCAATCACATTACAACTATACATGGTCTTAAGAACCATGAGATAGAAAGAGAGTGTATGCGATATGAAAGAAAATACAAGAGATACTATGATAATTTTTTTAATCAAATTGGCGATATTATAAAATCAGTATAATTGTGATTTCTCCATTTATCTATGCATACCTTAATTGAACCCAAAATTTGCATTGTTTACAGAAATGCCATTAACTAATCTCGTTCGTTCATATATCAAACAAAATTAAGAGGCGTGATTAGTTTTGATAATTTTCATAAGAATAAAGACCATACATTATATATGTATGTGTACGTATATACATTTGGATGCTTATTTTGTATGCTAACACTATCGCAAATCTTTGTTCACATATACTCCACAAACAGTTTATGCTATCTTCTGTCTGCTGGACACTCTGGTGGGTCAGAAACGAAGTCATCTTCAACAACCAGTTTAGACACGTTTCAAGATCAGTGGGAGACATTAAGGTGGTTTCATTTATGTGGGTAAGTTCGCGTGCAGACAAGCTCGATCTGGAATGGAAAAAGGTAGAGTGATTTCAGTTGTTTTAATTGAGCACAATAATGTAAACTGTTATTCCCTTTCCTTTGAACATGCACTTAGTGGCGAAGTTTGAGATTTCCGATCGGAGATCGAAAATGTATATACCCCAAAAATTTCTATAAAACGGGGAGTCGAAAACGTATATACCCAAAAAAAATTATACGAAAACTAAATAGTATCCACTACTGAGCGAAAAGTTCAAGGGGTCCGCCACCCCCTCCCGCCCCCTCTATGATACGCCCCTGCTTATTCCTGAGCACCTTGCTTGGGATTGCTTCTGTTTGTTTTTTCAATAAAACTGCCTCTTTCAAAAAAAATCAATAAAACTGCCTCTTTAAAATAATAATAATAATAATAATAATAATAATAATAATAATAATAATAAAAGGGGGAAATGTTATTTTCGTCCCTCAGGTTTGGTCACTTTTGCCACTTTAATCCAAAACTCAAATCTTTTGAATCTGGGTCCCTGTGATTTCAATTTTGTTGCCCTTTTGTTCCAAAAGCAACGTCAACTCAAATTTCTAAAAAAAACTTGGTTTTTTTTCTTTTTCCTTAGTTTAGTGAAAGGGCACTTTGGTCACTACAAGTTTATTTTTAAAAACAAATGAAACCCACCCCAGCCGTTCTCTATCCTTGCAACCACCACCACCATCACTCAACCTCCACCAGCCACCTCACAACCCCCCCCCCCCCTTTCAGTTATGTCTCTCTCTTTCCCTCACAGACGCAACCACCACGATGACCTACCACCATCAACCATCCACCACCATCAAGAAAATAAATCAGTCAAACCCGAATCCACTGAATAATAACCGGATTCCATATACAGATAGATAGACCACAATCCAAAACAATATCTGGGGGTGATCGGGTTTGGAGGAGGCGGTGGAGGGTTTCGATTTTTAAGGGTTTCGATTGTTGAGGGTTTCGATTTAGGGGTGATCGGGTTTGGAGGAGGCGGTGGAGGCTAGCGGTAACGGGGGGAGGCTTGTGGTGGCTGATGGTGGTGGTGGGAGGGGGCTTACGATGGCTAGGGTGGCGGGGGTAGCCAGGTTTGCTTTCTTTGTATAAAATCAGTATGTAATAGCAATCTGAGATGAAACCCTAGGTTACGGTTGTCACGCCCCAACCGATGGCGGAATCATCAGGGCATGGCACTGAGCGAAACAGATTGTCCAGAAGTTTCCATAACAATTATCATTACCATTCAATTTAAATAACATGTCCCATACCATGTCTCAAACAGTAAACAAATTATTACAGATAAAAACTAGGCAAATAATTTTGTTCCGACAACTCAGATTTAAATAGAGCAATTGTTTATCTGCTTCTAGAGACCCTTGATTCAATTTCTACAGACAACTATTTATTGGGCTCTAAAGCTTTATTCTAGCCTCAACTTCCTACCAGATGTGCATCCTAAGCATCTGTCACATACGTTAAAATAAAGTCAATACATAAAATGTAAAGGTGAGCATACAAGTTTGATAATAGCATATAGAGTCGAATTCGTTTACGCATAACCAACACGTACACATAGTGAAATGAAGCACATTTGTTATCAACATCGATCCATGCAAGTAATTGTCCTTAACAACCCCGTGTGAACGGGCGCTGAGTCCAAACTATAGTACTATCGTTTCTAAGGCAGGTAGACATCATTCCATGTGTAAACATAACAAACAAGCATTCATAAGCCACGTATAACATGCATTAACGATTAGTGTTCAAATAGTATTGAGTAGTGTGTTTGATGTGATTTGAATAGTTGTAACGTATGTAACACCCAAAAGTGCATAAAGCAAAAAGGGATCGAGTATACTCACAGCGGTTGATGGATTGAAGGGAGCGCTTAGCGAGTAAGGTTAGCCTGAATAGTTTGATAGCATAACGATAAGTGACGCGTAAAACGATACAAAGTGTGAATGGGTCGGACAGCAATTCGGTCGGATGGTAATCCGATCGGACAACAATCCGTGCGGATAACAATTCGTTCGGATGGTCATCTGGTCGGACGGTAGTCCGGTCGGATGACTATTCGAGTGGATTGTTTCTTCCTATGAGATGAATGTGTTTGTGTATGATGGCTTGAGTATTGAAGTTTTCGTTGTAGCATTTTGAAAATATTGAAGTATCTCTATCCTTCAAGTCGGTCGATCGAACGGTCAATCGTGCGGATGACAATCCGTTCGGATGGTCATCCGGTCGGACGGTAGTCCGGTCGGACGGTAGTCCGGTCGGACGGCGACCTTAGTGATGAGGTTACTTAGTGGGATCAGTTCATAATAGAAGAGTCACTCGGTCGGATGTCCATCCGACCGGGTGGCAACCCTATTCGTGAACATGTTGAAAATTGTTTAAGTCTTTAAAGTCCTAGTATCTCATGATCCGAAGAGTAATCTGGTCGGATGGTAGTCCGCTCGGATGGCAATTCGTTCGATACTCAAACTTCAGATAGAGTTGATGAGGTGTGGGACCCAAGGTGTTATCCGTTCGGACAGCAATCCGTTCGGGTGACTTATCCGCTCGGACAGTAGTCCGGTCGGACAACATTCCGTCCTGATTGTTCCGTTCGTCCTACACTTGGTCGGTTTGATTGTTTGTCGTTTTATCGAGACGTGTTGACAACGTGTTAACCAATAGAACTCCATTTTGACCCACGTGACCAAACCGACCAGGAATCACCCTTGTTCGGCAGGTTATCGGCTCAAGACGGTTGTTCTTGTTTAACCCGAAATCGGTGGTCTCATGAGCAAAATCCAGATCTTGGACTAGTACAACACTAAGAGTGAGTAGGAGACTAGAACAAAGTCCGGTTCTGTCGGTTTTTGAGTGTATTGAGTGTAAAAGAGTTGAAAGAAAGTTAGAAACCATCTTTCAATCCTTTTTCACCATGTTTATGTTGAGATCTAGTAGAGATCTTTGTGTATTTGTGTGGAAATCGGTTAGATCTAGGTTGTTCTTGGTGGATTGAAGTCAAAACATGAAGTTCTTCAAGAACACATGATGACATCATCCTAGAACACCCGAAATCTAGTGATTTCACGGTTAAAAGTTAAGATTTAAAGGGTAGAAAGGTGTAGGAGTGCGTGTAGATCAAAAAAGTACAAGGTTTAGGATGAAATCTTACCGAGATTGAGAGAAATCGAAGAAAAGGTGAGCTGAACGTGCTGGTCGAACGAGAGTTTCCAAAAGTAGAAAGTTTGAGAGTGACATGGATATTTATAGGATTCCAAAAGGGGAAAGTGCTGTCCGGTCGGATGGCACACCGCCCGGATGACTGTCTGGTCGGGTGACATCTCGGTCGGATGGCACCTGACTCATGGCCAAGCGGCTATCCGGTCGGACGGCTATCCGGCCGGATGGCACTTGGTTCGAGTGTTTGACGCGACGATTTTTTATGTTCGATTTCGATTGCGATTGCGCATCGCTCGCAATAGAGTTTCCTATTCAAATTACATTTAATCCCAACCACTCATATCTCGCACTATCCCTTCTCTACTTATTATCATAGTTCGATTGTAATTCGAGTTCGATGTCGATTGAGTTCGATTGCGTTTCGATTGGTTACCACACATAACATAAAGGAACATGCACAAGTAACACATAAGGCACACACATACACATACAATAATATTCCAAATGCGTATTTCGAGTTGCGATTTGATTCGATGTCGATCCGATTAGCATAGTTTGATTATCGTTTCGTTAACTTTATCGCATTGTTACTTCCCATAGTTCACAGTCGTAGGTCGATTGAATAGCGATTAACACACGTCGATTATTATAATTATAAACACTTACTCCACATAATAGCTAAAATAAAATCTATTACAAGTCAAGTTGCGCGAAATTGGTCGTTGACTTTGACCTTGACTTTGACCTCGACTTCTTGAAAACACGGGGTGTTACAGCCTCCCCTTGTTTAGGGAATTTCGTCCCTAAATTAAGCTTGAAGTTGTACAACACCGTGAATTACTTTGGAGAACTTTCTCTCTCTAGACTTTCTCCTTAAATAACTGTGGGTACTTCGCCTTCATGTCGCCTTCG
Organism: Helianthus tuberosus; assembly: GCA_030545235.1. Classification (NCBI taxonomy): domain Eukaryota; kingdom Viridiplantae; phylum Streptophyta; class Magnoliopsida; order Asterales; family Asteraceae; genus Helianthus; species Helianthus tuberosus. The sequence continues at coordinate 139,196,835 of CM060411.1, read as the reverse complement.
AGTTCCCAAGTGAACTCGGCGCCTCGTTTGCCTTCCCATTGGACTTTCACAATAGGAATGCGAGAGCGTCTGAGTTGCTTGGTTTGGCGGTCCATGATTTCGACAGGCTTTTCCATGAAGTGTAATGTTTCGTTCACTTGCAGGTCATCGAGAGGTACAATTAGATCATGCTCAGCCAGACACTTTCGGAGGTTCGAAACGTGGAAAGTCGGGTGGACGTTACTAAGTTCCTCCGGTGGTTCGAGTCTGTAGGCGACTTTTCTGATCCTTTCCAGAATCTTAAAAGGTCCAACATATCGAGGCGCGAGCTTTCCTTTCTTGTCGAATCGGACCACACCCTTCCAAGGTGATACCTTTAGGAGTACGTAGTCACCAACGTCAAATTCAAGGGGCTTGCGTCGTCTATCGGCATAACTTTTCTGTCGATTTCGAGCTTTTACCAGGTTGTCTCGAATTTGGAAAATCTTGTCTGTCGTTTCTTGTAATAGCTCAGGACCGGTTAATTGCGAATGCCCGATCTCGTGCCACACAATAGGCGATCGACATCTTCTCCCGTATAAAGCCTCGAATGGTGCCATTTGAATGCTTGCATGATATCTGTTGTTGTACGAGAATTCGACTAACGGCAGGTATTTATCCCAATTATCACCGAAGTCTATGACACACGAACGGAGCATGTCTTCAAGAGTACGAATCGTTCTTTCAATCTGACCGTCGGTTTGAGGGTGGAAAGCGGTACTTAGATTTAGCGATGTACCGAGTGCCATTTGAAAAGTTTCCCACAGTCGCGAGGTAAACCGAGCGTCACGATCAGATATGATATCACGAGGCGTCCCATGATTACAAATGATCTCGTCGGTGTAGATTTGGGCTAATCGTTCTACCTTGTAGTCTTCCCGTATTGGTAAAAAGTGAGCTGATTTGGTCAAACGGTCAACCACAACCCAAATGCTGTCGTGACCTGATGACGTGTGCGGTAGCTTTGTTATAAAGTCCATAGCTATACTCTCCCACTTCCACATGGGGATCGGTGGTTGTTCGAGTAAGCCAGAGGGTCTTTGATGTTCAACCTTAACTCTCGCACAAGTCAGGCATTTTCCAACATAGAGAGCAATATCCCTTTTCATGCCCGGCCACCAGTACTTATAACGAAGGTCCTGGTACATTTTGTCGGCACCGGGATGAATAGAATACCAGGATTTGTGGGCTTCGTCCATTAGAATCTGTCGCAAATTAGTCCGTTTGGGGATCCAAATTCGGTCCAGAAAGTGGAATATCCCATTCGACTTATTCACCAGTTGAGCTCCATCGTGGTAGATTCTTTCCTTCTTCAGGGTGCGTTCGTTAAAACACGCATGCTGAGCTTCGCGGATGAGGGTTTCGAGATCGTATTGGGCTTGAACATTACGAGTGCTAAGCAGATAGCTCCGTCTGCTGAGTGCGTCGGCAACAACATTTGCTTTACCTGGGTGATAACGAATCTCACAGTAGTAATCGTTGAGAAGCTCTACCCATCGGCGTTGACGCATATTAAGTTCCTTCTGATTAAAGATATGCTGTAGGCTCCTATGATCGGTGAAGATCGTACACTTGGTACCATACAAGTAGTGTCGCCAAATCTTTAACGCAAAAACAACTGCGCCTAGCTCGAGATCATGGGTTGTATAGTTCTTCTCGTGGATTTTGAGCTGACGAGATGCGTAAGCTATAACCTTGTCGCGTTGCATAAGGACACAACCGAGACCAAGGTTGGAAGCATCACAGTAGACAATGAAATCGTCGTTTCCGTCGGGTAATGTGAGAACAGGAGCATTGCAAAGCATGTGCTTGAGGGTTTGGAAGGCAGACACTTGTTCGGTTCCCCAAACAAAAGGCTTGTCCTTATGCGTGAGAGCGGTAAGCGGCACAACGATCTTTAAGAATCCTTCGATAAATCGTTGATAATAGCCTGCTAGTCCGAGAAAAGAACGGACTTCAGACGGGTTCTTAGGTGTTATCCAACTCTTGACAGCTTCAATCTTCGCAGGATCGACGTGAATACCTTGATTATTTACGATGTGACCCAGAAACTGAACTTCCTCCAACCAGAATTCACACTTGGAGAACTTGGCGTAGAGTTGGTTCCCCTGGAGTAGCTCAAGATCCAAACGTAGATGTTGCGCATGTTCGGCTTTCAATTTGGAATAGATCAAGACATCGTCGATGAATACGATAACTAAACGGTCGAGATATGGTTTACACACGCGATTCATCAGATCCATGAAAACCGCAGGTGCGTTGGTTAAACCAAAGGGCATAACAACGAATTCGTAGTGGCCGTATCGAGTGCGAAACGCGGTTTTGGGTATATCCTCCTCTTGAATGCGTAGTTGGTGATATCCTGAGCGTAGTGACGGGTGGTCCATTGGACAACCCTTAATCATGTTAAAAGACGAAATAATCATTCACTTAATCGTGTAATTATCTTGAATTAGATAACTACTGTGCTTATGTTTCAGGTGCGGTTCGGGAGCTTAAAGTGGATAAAATGCAGCTTTGGAGGGTATTAAAGATGAACGGGTCGAGCAAGGAACAAGAGACTAAACAAAAGAGATATATCAGCCCACCACCGTAAATTACGGTCCTACCGTAATTTACGGTGGACCTGGAATTTGTCTGAAGCTCACCGTAAAGCAGTCTTTTATCACCGTAACATGTTGAAGTCCACCGTAAATTATGGTGGAGCCGTAATTTACGGTGGAGGCCGCGATCAGAATTGTAACTGCCCTCTTAAATCAGTTTTTATGATGTCTTTTCGGATATTCTCATCAGGGACAGTTTTGTAGGAGTGGGGTGGCTATTTTTGGCTCTTCTCTTATGTTCTTGAGTGGTCAAAACATGAATACTTTGTTTTTTATTCCAATAAACAAAGGTTTGATTGTGATGATGATTCACCACACTATGAGCGGCTAGGTTTGCTTGGTGATCATCCCGAATGTAAGGTTTACTTGTGACAATTATGTTTTGTTCTTTAATTTCTGGAATAATAGACTTTGCATGTGTTGTTTAGTTTATTATGGTGTTTGAATGATTGTTTGTAAATTGTTAATGTGTGTTTGATCATAGTTCTAAACCATACGTTCTTGGTGCCGTTGGCAATCGAGATATCATGGGAGGGATTAGGGTTGGATATATGTTGATTGGTCATCAGGTAACAACCTCGCGTTCTAGGAATCCGAGTACTTAGTTCCCTTTCATCACAAACAATTGATCTTGCATGAGCTATGTCTATGTAGTTCTTTCCAGTTGAACATAAACCTTGATTGTCACTTAAAACCTGAAACTCGGGATGATTACTACCCTCTTATCTGTTACAAAACTTGACTTTGATTTGTAATCCAATTTAGTTTAGTTTAGACAATTAAAACCAAACAGCCAAATCCGTGAATTTACTTTTCTTGCAATTTAGTTAACATTAGTTAGTTAGACATACATTGAGATAACACATATTCCACAAACTCCCTGTGTTCGATACCCACTTACCGCTATCTACTTAGCTGTTTTTGGGATTAAATTTGATTGTGACCACGACATCACGTCAAATTTTGGCGCCGTTGCCGGGGAAAGTTTCCTGATTTACGGTAGAGTTTTGATTTGCAACATGTACCGTAATTTACGGTCTCACCGTAAATTACGGTGAGTGATGAAATGTTCTGAGTTTTACGGTAATGGTCTCCTGATTTACTGTGAAAGTTCATGTTCAGGTCTCACCGTAAATTACGGTATAGCCGTAATTTACGGTACGCAATAATTGTCAACATGCTGGTCCGGTTTTGTGTAAAAAAAAAAATAATAATAATAATAATAATAATAATAATAACAACATTACGTGACATAACCCTATCCACACATCTCTTTCTTCTTCTATCAACATCATCTTCTTCACAAGAGCCCACAAGACCCCATAGCTTCTTCAACCTTCAATCTTCCATAATCTCCTCAATTCTTGCCCAAACTAAGTGAAATCGGAGTCTATTTTGACTAATTTTTCACGTAGATTCTGATTTTGTCAAGAAACTTAAGAGAAAACGCAGATTGAGGGTCCGAATTCTAAACCCTAATTCGAAATTTTTGGGGGCTTTTGGAGCTTTTGTTTCACAAGCATTTTAGCATCTTCAAGCAAAGGTATGAAAGTTTAGTTGTTGTATTTTGATGCTACATTGTGAAAAGTAAGGTTATTTAGGTTACTTGTCCATACCCACTTGCTTGTTCTTAGATATGATTATGAAATTGATTATTTGAACATGGTTATGGTTGTAGATGTAGGATTTGTGGTTAAAGTAGTGAACTTTTGGGTATCTCTACATTGTAGAGACACCATGCCCGATTTTTTTGAAAAATTCTTGATATACTTTGGTTCACTAGCATCTACAACCATGATAACAAGCAAGTGTGGGGATGTTTTGGAAAAGGGGTTTAATTTTGTTCTTTGGTTGTGTTGTTTACTCTAATGTGTGTAGGAATGGCACGAACTAAAGAAAAGACGGGAGCTGGTTCGTCTTCGTCTTCAAAAGGAAAGGGTAAACAGCCGGAACAACAACCAAAGAAGAGACAATATTTGGGTAGAGTGGACGAAAGTGAAAGCGAAGAAGAGATGGAATTGGACCCGGCAGAGAAACCGAAATGGGACTCGGGTCTTTTGGATGAACAACCAGAGGCATGGCAGCCAACGTTGTATAATGATTGCATGAATAAGTTGAAGAATAAGGCAGCGGCCTTTATTTGTGAAAGGGATGTTCGAGAAGCGGAGTTTGGGCAGTTTGGGGTATTTGATAAGTTCCGGGCTCTAGGTTGGGAGTCGGCACTTAGTTGCTTTGACAAAGATAAAAGCAACTTGTTTATCACCGAAATCCAAGAATGGATGGCAACGCTTAAGGTCAACACGTATGATAGGCCATCGAATATGAAGCTGACGGGTGTTGTGAATGGAGTTCCCGTGGAAATGTCTTTTGATACCTTGAAGAAGCTCGGAAAATATGACAGTTTGCCAGCCCGCGATTATATGATACCAACTTTGGATGATCTTCTTGTGAAGCCGGAGAAACATCAGCGATGGAATGATATGTTGGCAGCATTGTTCTTACCCGGTAGATACAGTGGTATTCTATACCGGAAGAATTTGAAAATTGAAGCTAAATTGTTGCATACAATCTGTCTTCTCAATGTTATTCCAAGGAGGGGAGATAAAGAACAGGTGAGGTTTCCTGAAGTACCTGTTCTTTATTCGTTGATGCACTGGGGTCCGCGTTTTCCTATACGTTATCTTATTATGAACCACTTATGGATCTGTCGGAACAAGTATGGAAGAGACATCGTCCCGTACTGTCGAATAATTACGGGGTTGATGAAACAACAGAAGGCTATTACATCCGAAGATCGAGGAGCAACGAAAAGGCATCAGCCTTTTACATTGGATAAGTTGGGGAATGTTTGGACGTATACTCAGTCGGAGCGGTATTACAAGTTGAAATCGGAAGGGCAACGGTGGAGGGCACTAAAGTTGGGTGCACGAGATTTGTTACCGGGTGAGCCGGACGAGCCAGAAAGCGTTGAAGAGGTAGTTCCGAGCGGAGATGAAGACTATGCGGACGAGCCGCATGTTGGTGAAAATATAGTTCAAGGTGGTTATGGTCAGGGTCATGGTGGGATGTTTTATGATTATACGCAGCAATCGTATGTTCCGGGATGGGCCTATGAAGGCACAATGCAAGAGGTGATAGCAAACCAACATCCTCCGGCATCCGTGTTTGATACGTGGTCGGGCTCGGAGAGGACGCTTTTTGATCAAAACACGAGAAATAGCGCAAGTATGGAGCGGGCCTTGAAACATAGCTTGGATCGTCAAGAGTTATGGAATCGCACTCATGCGTATTCCCGGGAAGTGGAAATAAATAACAATTATTTTGATGATCAAGAGAGGAGATTGCATGCAGATTATCATGCTGGGCGGCCGGTGGTTGTGGATCCACAACATGTGGATTATGCGTCATTACCACCATATGATGGTAGTATGTCGTATCCAACCCCGCCGATCCACCACTCGCAATGGATTGACCCGTGGCAACGAGAGGGAGCGCAACAACAAGAAGGAGGAAGTAGTAGCGGTTCGTTCGCGTTCGGTGAATGGAATGACGTGATGTCTTCCGTTTTTGGACCTCCGGGACCGCGCTATTATTAGTAAGGTTGTGTTTCTCCTTTTGTATATTTTTGTGCATATTTGATAGTTTGTTTGTTTAAGGATTGGGAGGTTGGGTGGTGTTTTGATATGTTGTGTTTGGGTTGGTGCTATGTGGTGGTGTTTTATGTTAAAAAGAAGAAAAACATAAAAAATTATAAAATGAAAAATCCAAAAAGAAATTTGGGGTTTGAGTGAAGAAGCGTTTTTGTTGATGTTGAAAAAAGTTTTAGTGGTCAAAGCCTCTCAAAACCATACATTGGGGTCAATGTATCCCAAGTGTGGGGATGGGGGGGGGGGGATTTTTTGAAGATTTTGAAAATTTTGAGCCAAGTGAAACGATGTGAAAATTTGAACACCCTAGATTAACCCCAAGTTGGTGCACCGGCAACCCTTGATACCTTTTTCATTCTTGGTGAGAGTTGTAGCCACAATTGTACATAAATAATGATTTTCTTTGATGAGTGTGGCTACGGGTGGGAGTGCATTAGAACTTGTGCTTGAATGCGATTTGAGTCCTTAGTTAGATATAAATGCAAAAAGGATAAGGGCATTTAGGTAGCCTCGTCGTTGGTGTGAGTGAGTGTGGGATTTGGGGGGTTGGACCTCATAAGTTATATATATGAGCATGGTAGTGAGAGGGGCGGGGGGTTTGGACATTTAGTTGCCCGTTTTGTGCCTTAAAAGCCTATCAATTGTTACCCCTAGCTACTTACTTAAAAATTTACCCAAATTTGACCCGGTCTTATAGTGTTGGTGATAGTATTAGTAGTGTTAGTAGTTTGAAGTAGATATGTTTGATGCGTTATTGTATTTTTGTTTGCTTGAAAAAAAAATCAGAAAAATTAGAAAAGAAAAAAAAAAAGAGAAAAAGCAATGAAAAATGAAAAAAATAAGCGATGTTAGTTATCTTGTGTATAGTAGTTAAGTTTGATAGTTGTTTGTTTGTTTATTTGTGTAATAAAAGACCGGGTCAAGTTTTTGCTACTTCATATATATTCCATTTCCTACCCATACGCCTAGCCACATTACAACCTTGAAAGTCCCTTTGATTTGCATTTATGTTTGACACATTTTAGGAGAATGATTGATTTAGGTACAAGCCTATGATTGTGCAACCACCCGTTTGCCTAGTGTGTGTCTAGCTTATCTTTGCTAGTTTTCACTTGTAGCCGAGAGGAGAGATTTAGAGAGGGGTGCATTGGTTGGGTGTTAAAAAGGGGTTAGTAAAAAGATTGCTTGTTTTTGCTTGGTTTAATTTGATCACTTATTTTGAAACTGATTTGATGAGTTGCTTGGGACAAGCAACGGTTAAGTGTGGGGATGTGACGGGTGGTCCATTGGACAACCCTTAATCATGTTAAAAGACGAAATAATCATTCACTTAATCGTGTAATTATCTTGAATTAGATAACTACTGTGCTTATGTTTCAGGTGCGGTTCGGGAGCTTAAAGTGAATAAAATGCAGCTTTGGAGGGTATTAAAGATGAACGGGTCGAGCAAGGAACAAGAGACTAAACAAAAGAGATATATCAGCCCACCACCGTAATTTACGGTGGACCTGGAATTTGTCTGAAGCTCACCGTAAAGCAGTCTTTTATCACCGTAACATGTTGAAGTCCACCGTAAATTACGGTGGAGCCGTAATTTACGGTGGAGGCCGCGATCAGAATTGTAACTGCCCTCTTAAATCAGTTTTTATGATGTCTTTTCGGATATTCTCATCAGGGACGGTTTTGTAGGAGTGGGGTGGCGATTTTTGGCTCTTCTCTTGTGTTCTTGAGTGGTCAAAACATGAATACTTTGTTTTTGATTCCAATAAACAAAGGTTTGATTGTGATGATGATTCACCACACTATGAGCGGCTAGGTTTGCTTGGTGATCATCCCGAATGTAAGGTTTACTTGTGACAATTATGTTTTGTTCTTTAATTTCTGGAATAATAGACTTTGCATGTGTTGTTTAGTTTATTATGGTGTTTGAATGATTGTTTGTAAATTGTTAATGTGTGTTTGATCATAGTTCTAAACCATACGTTCTTGGTGCCGTTGGCAATCGAGATATCATGGGAGGGATTAGGGTTGGATATATGTTGATTGGTCATCGGGTAACAACCCCGCGTTCATATAATCCGAGTACTTTGTTCCCTTTTATCACTTCGATTATGCATGCACGAGTTATGTCTATGTAACTCTTTCTAGTTGGAATTACACACAATTGTTTAAAGAAACTGGAACCTAGGATGGTCATTGTTCTCTCCTAATCTGTTTTAAAACCTACATTTGATTTGCCATTAGTTTAATTTAGTTTTCTAAAACAACAATCCAAAGTATTGATCTTTAATTTCTGCAAATTAGGATAATTGTAGTTTAATTGTAAGGCTATACAATTGACATATTTTCCACATACTCCCTGAGTTCGATACCCCACTTGCCACTAACTATTTAGTTGTATTTGGGATTAAATTTGCGTGACCCACGACAAGCACGTCAAATTTTGGCGCCGTTGCCGGGGAGTAGTGCGCAACGTGTGTTATTTTTTATCCTTTTTAGTTTGTTATTTTTCTGGTTTACACTGGGTGTGTTAGTGTGCAGGTATTGACAGGTGCATGCGTACTAGGAGCTCTCACAAGCTATCACCTTTGGCATTTGATCCGGAAATGAGTTACCAAGAGGAGTACGATTACGGTGATTATTATGATGAATATTCCCAACTTTCATATGAAGGCCCTCAGATGTACGATCAAGACTATTATCATGCTCAGTATACATTTGATCAGTATGGTTATGAATGTGTAACTCAACAACCTACTTTGCACTATCAGTCACATAAATCTGAAAGTCTTGACGAGATGATGAGAAAGAGACACATGGTTCATGTTGAAAAAGAATTAACAAAACCTCATTTGTCAATGGAAGAACGAGTAGAACTTTTGGAATGGAAATATGATTTGTTACCAAAAGAGGTGAAAGAGATGAGGCCAGGAACGTCGATATTGGAAAAACGTCAAGCAAAACAACACTGGATATATGTGCAGATTGAACAAATGACACCTATGGGTGATGTAGAAGAAAAGGTTGTGAGTCCTCCCGAACTTGAAACTGAATTATTAGGGCCAAATGAGGAATATACAATTGAAATTATTGTGGAGGAACCACCTATGGAGAGCAAAGTTGAGGGCCTTTTACTTGATGAACAAATCAAAGTTGATTACAACTCTCCGGCTGTGGTGGTTATGGAAACCAAGAGTGTTAAGGATGCATGTTTAGAAACTAGGAAGGTGGCACTTCATGATGTGGGAGATTTCATTCATAAGTTATGTTTATGGGAGAGTTTGGATTTGTTGGGCACAGAAAACGAAGTAGTGAAGTGGAGAGTAAACTACCGAGCATTTGTTGGAAATTCGGTAGGAAAATGTGGATTTAAAGAATTTTGCAAAGAAAGATGGGACGTGACAAAGCACACACACAATAGAAGAATCAAACACCGTGCTTACATCAGCAACGAAAAAGGTAAATGTGCATTGAGACCACTTTGAGACATATCAGGTACGGTCGGGCTGAAGACCTAAACTTTAGCGCTGCTTGGGAGGCAACCCAAGGTGTTTTTTTAGATAAGTGTGGGGAAGATGTGCGGAGAGTTGCGTGAAGGTGATGATAGGAAGTCGGATTATCTACATCTGTTGTGTCAAACTTCACCAGGTCAATGTACTCTTTCCTTAGTCTTGTTATGTTCTTTAGTATTAAAATATTGGTATTAGTTGTTAAAAAAAAAAAATTGGGATTTGAGAGTATTAGCAAAAGCTAATGTTTTTAGTTAGGAGCGATCTTTCCCTCAAAACCATACATTGGGACAATGTATCCCAAGTGTGGGGATGAGGGGAAAATTTTGAGAATTTTTGAAAATTTTGTAAATCCGAGCGAAAATTGTCAAAATTTGAAAACTTGATATTGTTCCACTTGACACACCGACACCCATTTCTAGTCCTTTTCTTGGTGAGGATTTGAGCCACATATGATTGTTATTGATATTTCATTGTTTGAGTGGCGGTGTGTGTTGTTGTGTTAATAGAACTTGTGTGTGAATACTTGTTAAATCCTAGAATTAGCATGCTTTTGAAAATGATAGGGGGACTTTTAGGAAGCCTCGTCTAGATGTGTGAAGAGTGCGGGATTGGTGGGTTGGACCTCATACTTTACATATATGAGCTTGGTATTGTGAGGGGTGGGGGTTTGGTCTTTAGAAAGCCATGTTTGAGCCTTATACCATTCGGTTGTGAACCAAACCTACTTCCTACAAAATTTTACCTTTTGAGATGACCCGGTTTAGGAGATTTAGTATGTAGTATTGATGTTCTTGTATTTATTGTTGAGTTTGATGTGTTATGAAAAAAAATGAAAAAAAAAATAGAAGAAAGAAAAGAAAAAAAAGAAAGAGAAAAATATGAGAAAAATACAAAAAAAAAGAAGTATTTAGTTGCAATAGTAGTTGAGAATGTTGAAGAAGTTGTGTATATAGTTGATGTTTGCTTTGTTTAGTAGTAGAAATAAAAGCCGGGTCAAATCAATTAGCTCTCGAATATATATTCCACCATTTTCCTACCTTTGCACCTAGCCCCGTTACAAACCGTAAGTCCTTTTGATTCATAAGCATGCTAAATACTCAATAGGAGGAGACTTGATTTTTATACAAGCTTATTGTCGCACAAACACACACACGCATTGAGTGGTTTAGCATTATGTGCTAATATTTCTTGTCACCGAGAGTTTTTGTGAGGGGTGTGTCTTGTGGTATGATTGAAAGTTAGTAAAAGGATGATACATTTTAGCTTGGTTTGCATGTTGATCGCTTGTGGTTTTGAAATAGTTTTTGAATCGGTTGCTTGGGACAAGCAACGGGTAAGTGTGGCGATGTGACGGGTGGTCCGTAGGACAACCCTTAAATGAGCTAAATACGTGTATATCCCATATTTTACACGGTTATGTATCATGAATGTGATAACTAAGCAGATTTGTGATGTTACAGGTTAATCGGCTTAAACCGGTGAATTTCGTATGCTTGGTGATGAAGCGGAACACCCATGAATGTTAGCCGGGACATATCACGTCACGTAGATCGATCTTCGAGAAGGATGTAGCACCTTGTAGTTGGTCAAACAAATCATCGATGCGGGGTAGGGGATAGCGGTTCTTGATAGTTAATTTATTCAATTCCCGATAGTCGATGCACATCCTGAACGACCCATCCTTCTTTTTGACAAAAAGGACTGGCGCACCTCAAGGAGAGGTGCTCGGGCGAATGAAGCCTTTCTCGAGTAATTCCTAGAGTTGGTTTGAGAGTTCGCGCATTTCGGATGGCGCGAGTCGATAGGGAGCTTTGGCAATAGGGTTGGCTCCAGGAATGAGGTCGATACGAAAGTCGATATCACGAGTTGGTGGTAGTCCGGGAAGATCCTCTGGAAAAACATTAGGAAATTCTCGAACCACAGGAACGTCTTTCACTTCCTTCTTCTCTTTCTTTTCCTTCTCCGTTACTACAATGTTAGCCAAGAAAGCCCTGTACTCCTTGTGGAGATACTTGCTAGCTTGAACACATGACATGAGCTTGAGACCTTTCGAAGTAGTATCACCGTAAACACACAATAAATCACCATTCGCAAGCGAGAATCGGATCATATTGTCGAAGCACACAACTTCAGCATGGTTTTCGCGAAGAAAGTCAATGCCTACTATGACGTCAAAACTTCCGAGTTGCATCGGAATAAGGTCGATCGAGAAGATGTGATTGCTGAGCTCAAGAGTACAATCACGAAGAACAGAATTAACGGCAACAGTTCTTCCGGTAGCGACTTCAACATCGAACGTCGAGGAGAGTTGGGAGCGTTTACGACTAAGGAGTTTCTCGAATTCGAACGACACAAAGCAATTATCGGCTCCAGTATCAAACAAACAGGAAGCATAAATACCATTCACAAGGAACGTACCATTGACTACGTTGTTGTCGGCTTGGGCTTGACGCACGTTGATGTTAAAAGTTCGTGCGCGTGCTGCTTGTTGTTGTTACTGCTGGTGTTGCTGCTGTTGAGGCTGCTGCTGCTGGGGCTCTTGTTTCACAACCCTGTTTGGGCACATGTTGGCGAAATGGTTAGGATCGCCACATGCGAAGCAGGCTCTGGCGTTGACCGCGGGTGCCGGAGGAGCTTGTTGACCCTGAGGAGCGGTGAGTAGAGCTTGATGAGCAGGAGTTTGTCGAGCACGACAGTTGGTGGTAAAATGGCCGTACATATTGCAATAAGCACAAAAACGGTAAGCAATGGCAGTCGGGTGGTGGTAGGTACAAGTAGGGCAGAGCAGGTGTGGCCCAGTGTATGCACGCTTTGCAGGCGGTGAATTTGCCACATGAGCCGCTACTTGACGATGTTGGGCTGGTACAGCTTGAATTGGTGCAGCAGTGATCGCACAGTTCTTGTTGTTGGAGCTGTTCTTTCTCTTGTTCTTCCTCTTGTTGCTCGATGAGGTTGTGGTTTCAGCAGTTGGTGCGGCGGTGGTAGCTTGATGCAGGTACTTTGAAGTTTTATCCCATACACCGGCCTTGACCCGCTTGTCGTTGATTTCAGCAGCCAGTAGATAAGTTTCTTCGATCGTCGTAGTCTTAGCCGCTTGAACGAAATCACAACACAGTCAGGCAGGGACCGGATATACTTTTTGATTCCCATGTCTGGAGTCTTGACCTGATCGGGACAAATGATGTTGAGCTGTTTGAAGCGAGCAGTGAGCGCAGCCTTATCACCATCTTTTTGCTGTATGTGCCAAAATTCATCCTTTAGCTTCTGACGTTCATGAGGAGGGCAGAATTCTTCTAGGATGACTTCCTTGAGCTCGTCCCACGACAGACCGAAGGCTGCATCGTTCCCTCGCTTGTTCCTCTCGGCCGTCCACCAGTCTAGTACGCGGGACTGGAAAATGACGGTAGCATTCAGAGTTTGGAAGTCATCAGGGCAACCACTTTGTCGTAGAGTGACCTCAATGGAATCAAACCATTGGAATAGTGCAGTAGGACCTCCCTCGCCAATGAACTCTTTTGGCCCACACGACTTGAATTGCTTGAAATTGAAGGCCTTGGTGGTAGCTTTAGGAGCTTCGGTCCTTGATTCCTCAGATGATTTGCTGGCATTCTCATAAACATCACTCACGTCCTTTGCTACACTTTTAGCAATGATGGCAGCAAGGCGTTTGTCTCCCTTTTCTTGACGAGAAAGTAAGGGATGACGGAATCCAGATGACATTGTCTGCAACAGACATCGTCACAGGACTCAACACATTGTATACGAATCTCATCCCAAACGCTTACTACTTACTAAAGCTCAGGAATACGCATAATCATGTAGCACATAATCGCATATTCATATAAACACAGAAGCACATAAGCACATAGAGCACAGAAGCACCTAACCATTTAGTCACAAGAGGCATATAGGAGCATATAGAAACACATAGAGTATTCCGACTACCTCAGAATACAGAAAACTGTCATTCATAGTCCGCGAGTGTTCGAATATAGCGATCGCGTTTGATATATCGAGTCGTGTAGTATAAGCGTATATCATAGCATAAGGTTGTTCACAACTTAGCGATTTGTTAACGATGTGTAGTGTGTTGTGTGAGTAGCGGAAGCAAAAAGGCGTTAGATCGAAACCAGTGATATCTCAAAACGCTAACAAATAAAAATGAAACACACAAAACACATAAAATCAACGAATCATCAAAGTCAGCAGTTGCGGGCTCAGAATCGAAACATATAAAATTCGAGATATGGATTGTCTGCGGCTAGTAGACTTTGACTAACCAAAGTGGTTCGACTATTCACAGAGACTTGTTGTGAACATTTGACCTTCAGGGCTATGCCTTCGCCTCGATTCTTGGGCGTTTGGCACACATCCCGTTAGTCATATTGTGACTTCAAGTCATTGGAGTCCATCGAGACTTTGGTGAGAGTTTTGTAAAATAGGCGGAACAAGTCGTCAAGGTTAGGGTTTCACCCCTAGCTTACAACTTCGTCCCTGTTTTGATAAAATAGAGGAGATTATTCATCAAAATATGGATTTCACTCCTGATTTGGCATAATTCTCCTTGCTTGTAGATAAAATACGGGTCGATTAAGCAACTTTAGTCAAGAGTTTACGGTTTTCACACCTAATCTTGACTTAGTTGCTCCTTTATAGTTGAAAATTCTAGTGCAGTGGTAGTGTAGAATAAGCGAGAATAGCGAGAAATAGCGATAGGCTCATACATAACCCCTAACGGATATGCACAAGTCGGTCTGTTGGTTCCTAACTATAGATTAGGTCTCTAAGACATCGGCCCAGACTAGGTCGTATCTTGCCTAATTCCCTATAGTTATGGCTCTGATACCAATCTGTCACACCCCAACCGTTGGCGGAATCATCGGGGCATGGCACTGAGCGAAACAGATTGTCCAGAAGTTTCCATAACAATTATCATTACCATTCAATTTAAATAACATGTCCCATACCATGTCTCAAACAGTAAACAAATTATTACAGATAAAAACTAGGCAAATAATTCTGTTCCGACAACTCAGATTTAAATAGAGCAATTGTTTATCTGCTTCTAGAGACCCTTGATTCAATTTCTACAGACAACTATTTGTTGGGCTCTAAAGCTTTATTCTAGCCTCAACTTCCTACCAGATGTGCATCCTAAGCACCTGTCACATACGTTAAAATAAAGTCAATACATAAAATGTAAAGGTGAGCATACAAGTTTGATAATAGCATATAGAGTCGAATTCGTTTACGCATAACCAGCACGTACACATAGTGAAATGAAGCACGTTAGTTATCGACATAGATCCATCGATACCAATGACTGCGGGTTGACTGCCCGAGGCAGTTCGCAATACATGATTACCACCATAATCCATGCAAGTAATTGTCCTTAACAACCCCCGTGTGAACGGGTGCTGAGTCCAAACTATAGTACTATCGTTGCTAAGGCAGGTAGACAACATTCCATGTGTAAACATAACAAACAAGCATTCATAAGCCACGTATAACATGCATTAATGGTTAGCGTTCAAATAGTATTGAGTAGTGTGTTTGATGTGATTTGAATAGTTGTAACGTATGTAACACCCAAAAGTGCATAAAGCAAAAAGGGATCGAGTATACTCACAGCGGTTGATGGATTGAAGGGAGCGCTTAGCGAGTAAGGTTAGCCTGAATAGTTTGATAGCATAACGATAAGTGATGCGTAAAATGATACAAAGTGTGAATGGGTCGGACAGCAATTCGGTCGGATGGTAATCCGATCGGACAGCAATCCGTGCGGATAACAATTCGTTCGGATGGTCATCCGGTCGGACGGTAGTCCGGTCGGATGACTATTCGAGTGGATTGTTTCTTCCTATGAGATGAATGTGTTTGTGAATGATGGCTTGACTTTTGAAGTTTTCGTTGTAGCATTTTGAAAACATTGAAGTATCTCTATCCTTCAAGTCGGTCGATCGGACGGTCAATCGTGCGAATGACAATCCGTTCGGATGGTCATCCGGTTGGACGGTAGTCCGGTCGGACGGCGACCTTAGTGATGAGGTTACTTAGTGGGATCAGTTCATAATAGAAAAGTCACTCGGTCGGATGTCCATCCGACCGGGGGGCAACCCTGTTAGTGAACATGTTGAAAATTGTTTAAGTCTTTAAAGTCCTAGTATCTCATGATCCGAAGAGTAATCCGGTCGGATGATAGTCCGCTCGGATGGCAATTCGTTCGATACTCAAACTTCAGATAGAGTTGATGAGGTGTGGGACCCAAGGTGTTATCCGTTCGGACAACAATCCGTTCGGGTGACATATCCGCTCGGATAGTAGTCCGGTCAGACAGCATTCCGTCCTGATTGTTCCGTTCGTCCTACACTTGGTCGTTTTGATAGTTTGTCGTTTTATCGAGACGTGTTGACAACGTGTTAACCAATAGAACTCCATTTTGACCCGCGTGACCAAACCGACCAGGAATTACCCTTGTTAGGCCGTTATCGGCTCAAGACGGTTGTTCTTGTTTAACCCGAAATCGGTGGTCTCATGAGCAGAATCCAAATCTTGGACTAGTACAACACTAAGAGTGAGTTGGAGACTAGAACAAAGTCCGGTTCTGTCGGTTTTTGATTGTATTGAGTGTAAAAGAGTTGAAAGAAAGTTAGAAACCATTTTTCAATCCTTTTTCACCATGTTTATGTTGAGATCTAGTAGAGATCTTTGTGTATTTGTGTGGAAATCGGTTAGATCTAGGTTGTTCTTGGTGGATTGAAGTCAAAACATGAAGTTCTTCAAGAACACATGATGACATCATCCTGGAACACCCTAAATCTAGTGATTTCACGGTTAAAAGTTAAGATTTAAAGGATAGAAAGGTGTAGGAGTGCGTGTAGATCAAGAAAGGACAAGGTTTAGTATGAAATCTTACCCAGATTGAGAGAAATCGAAGAAAAGGTGAGCTGAGCGTGCTGGTCGAACGAGAGTTTCCAAAAGTAGAAAGTTTGTGAGTGACATGGGTATTTATAGGATTTCAAAAGGGGAAAGTGCTGTCCGGTCGGATGGCACACCGCCCGGATGACTGTCCGGTCGGGTGACATCTCGGTCGGATGGCACCTGACTCATGGCCAAGCGGCTATCCGGTCGGACAGCTATCCGGCCGGATGGCACTTGGTTCGAGTGTTTGACGCGACGATTTTTTATGTTCGATTTCGATTGCGATTGCGCATCGCTCGCAATAAAGTTTCCTATTCAAATTACTTTTAATCCCAATCACTTATATCTCGCACTATCCCTTCTCTACTAATTATCATAGTTCGATTGTAATTCGAGTTCGATGTCGATTGAGTTCGATTGCGTTTCGAGTTTCGATTGCGTTTCGATTGGTTACCACACATAACATAAAGAAACATGCACAAGTAACACATAAGGCACACACATACACATACAACAATATTCCAAATGCGTATTTCGAGTTGCGATTTGATTCGATGTCGATCCTATTAGCATAGTTTGATTATCGTTTCGTTAACTTTATCGCATTGTTACTTCCCATAGTTCACAGTCGTAGGTCGATTGAATAGCGATTAACACACGTCGATTATTGTAATTATAAACACTTACTCCACATAATAGCTAAAATAAAATCTATTACAAGTCAAGTTGCGTGAAATCGGTCGTTGACTTTGACCTTGACTTTGACCTCGACTTCTTGAAAACACGGGGTGTTACAACGGTGCTTACCTTAGTCGTCGGATCCACCGGAATTCATGTTTGCAATGTTAGGGGCTATTTGTTTACCTCTTAATGAGGCTCTTAATGGTTCAGACCTATTACTGGTTCAACACTTAATGGTTCAGACTGTTTGTTTCAGGAGCAAATGTTTGAATGGTTCAGACATTTGCCTCTGAATGGTTAAGCATTATACAGAGTCTGAGTGGTTAAGACCTCTAAACTGAATTGGTCAGACATTTACCTCTGAACGGTTAAGCGTTATACAGGCTCTTATGGTTCAGACCTCTTACTGGTTCAGCACTTAATGGTTCAGACCTCCTACTGGTTCAGCACTTAACCATTTAGATGTTGCCAAACAGCCCCTTAATCGAGCTCTTGGTTCATCAGCAGTCTCCATGCCGCCGTCGGTGAACCGCCATCTCCTCCGATATGCACGGTGGAACCCTAACAAACATCATCGTTTAACCACCGTTGAAGGCGCGACAACAGCAACCTACAACGTCCCATACCCATCTCTCTTCACCGATCCTAGTCTCTCTCTAGTAGAGCCCTCTATCTCCTTTGGATTAGGATTTAATTTGGGGAAGAAGATGATCTTTTTTCTGCTTGAGTTAATAGCCAAAATGGTCCCTGAGGTTTGCTCACTTTTGCCACTTTAGTCCAAAATCCAAAATTTTTAAATCTGGGCCCCTGAGGTTTGCATTTTGTTGCCATTTTAGTCCAAATTTCAAAACCCCCCCTTTTTAACTGTTGAAACCTGATTGTTTTGTCTTTTTATGCAGGGGCATTTTGGTCATTTTAATTTTATTTTAACATATTAAAGCAATAACACACCACCATTCATTTGCTCTGCACTTTCTTCTTCTAGGAGAAACCCTAAACACACCACCACACCCACAACCCTGCATCTCTCTCTCTTTCTCTGCCATAAACAGCGATCAGAGCCGGGGTCGGCCGGAGCTCCGGCGACACGTGTTTACCGGCGATGTCGTACCACTCACAACTCTCCTCCCTTTACACCACTCCCACACGTCACCCCTATAACTCTGGATGCGAAATAAAAGGGAGCCGCCGCACACGGCGGCGTGGCGGCAGGATCGGTAGAGACGGGAAAGAGAAAGAGTGTGAGCGGGAGAGAGAACATCAGCGAGTGAGATGATGACGACGTCCGACGAAGCTTCTGGCGGCGGTGGTGGCGGAGCCGACGGCAGTTCGGTAAGACTCCGTCAGTGGAGCTGGTGCTGCAGGGGCGGTGGTGGCGGAGCCGACGGCAGTCCGGTTCATTCCCTCCTCGGTCAGTGATTGTATTTCATTTTCTTTGAGATTTTGGGTTCGATGTAAATTTGTGCTAAATGATTTGTTGAACATGAAAGGGAGTTCAAAGTGGAATTTTTGTTCAACTGTGGAATTTTTGTTACGAAATCCTGTTCAAAGTGGAATTTTTGTGTTTGAATTGTTGATTTGTTGTTCATCTGGGTTTTGTGAAGATCTGAGAGAGAGAGAAGGGGCTATGAAGATGAAGATCTGAGTTTTGGTCATCTGGAATTTATGGGTTTTGGTCATTTTCATATGGAATTTATGGGTTTTGGTCATCTTCATCTGGGTTTTGGTCATCTGGAATTTATGAAGATCTGAGAGAGAGAGAGAGAGAGAGAGAGAGAAGGTATGTTATAATAAAGAGATATTGACCAAAATGCCTCTGCACAAAAAGACAAAACAATCAGATTTCAACAGTCAAAAAAGGGGGGTTTTGAAATTTGGACTAAAATGGCAACAAAATGCAAAATCAGGGACTTAGATTTAAAAATTTTGAATTTTGGATTAAAGTGGCAAAAGTGAGCAAACCTCAGGGACCATTTTGGCTATTAACTATTTCTGCTTTTATATGGTCAAAGATTGAATTTTACTTTATAATTTTACTTAAAGATTTGTTATAATAAAACTTGTAATGACCTAAATGCCCTTTACTAAACTGAGGAAAAGGAGAAAAAACTAGGTTTTTTTTTAAGAAATCTGAGCTGACTTTGCTTTTGGATCATAATAACAACAAAATTGAAACCATAGGGACCCAAATTCAAAAGATTTGAATTTTGTACTGAAGTGGGAAAAGTAACCAAACCTCAGGGACCAAAATGGCAGTTTACTCAAACAAAAAACGTATACTCCACATATCAATATCCGCATTTAAAACATGCATTCACAATATTTTTATCCTAACAAAGGTAGGAAACAATTTTGATCTTTGATCACATTGGCTAAGATTAATTTAAAGTCAATTTAGTAAAAAGCTAGATAGAAGGGGATGAGAGATAAAATTGGTATAGCCGTTTACTTTTTTTCAAGTGTTCCCAATCTTTCTAAACATTCATAGAATCATAGGGTAAGGTTCATGCGAGAACCACCCTTATTGCGAGAACCGCGAGAACCAATGTGAACACAAAATAAAATATAAAAAAAATAAAAAAAGCACTCAAAATTTTTTTTTTATTTTTTTTAATATTTTTTAATAAAAAATCGCTATATTTCGTTCCAAAAAAAAAAAAAAAAAAAAAAAAAAAAAACTTTTTTTTTTCGAGTAAGAGTTATCCATGCACATGTGCATATGTATCATTACTTCAACAAATTCGGTAATACGTTATCAGGAATAGACAATTGCACTTTAATTTACAATACCATTAGTAATACACTACTTTTTACATTACCAATATTCAAAATGAACATGTGCATAATTAGGTATAACCATGATATAACGTGTTTTGGTACAAAAAGTTTGTGATTTTGAATGGAGAAGTAGACCCATATACATGTTTTTTGGTTAGTTATATCTAGTGGTTGATGGTTTGGTTATAGTTGTCAATTTTTTATGTAATATGTTGATTGGATGGTATAAATGGTGTTTACATACATGTAATAAAGTGAAAATATTGTTAATGGTATTGTATTATGGATGGTAGGAGGTAATGGTATTGTATTATGGATGGTAGAAGGTAATGGTAGTGTATTATGGATGGTATGATAGATGAAAGGGAAAGTGTATTCAAAGTGGTGTACCAAAACACCTTATTTCATGTTGATACATATGAATGCACATGTGCATTTCTAATATTGGTGATGTAAAAAGTAGTGTATTACATATGGTAGTGTAAATGAAAGTGCAATTGTCTAATATATGTAATGAATTACGGAATTTGTCAAAGAAATGACAAAAATACACATGTGCATGCTTGTGTATTATGGATGGAATGATAGATGAAAGAGAAAGTAGTATACCAAAACACCTTATTTCCTGTTGATACATATAGATGCACATGTGCATTTCTAACATTGGTAATGTAAAAAATAGTGTATTACACGTACTAGTGTAAATGAAAGTGCAATTGACTATTATTTGTAATGAATTACGGAATTTGACAAAGAAACGACACATATGCACATGTGCATGGATAACTGTTACTCAAAAAAAAAAAAAAAATTTTTTTTGAAATTTTTTTTTATTAACAAAATATAGCGATTTTTTCAAAAAAAAATAGTAAAAAAATTAAAAAAAAAATTTGGGGTGTTTTTTAGATTTTTTTAGGAATTACTGTTTGTGTTCACACTGGTTCTCGCGGTTCTCGCAATAAGGGGTGGTTCCTAACGGATCTTTGTCCTAGAATCATATAGCCCTTTTTTTAAATTATACCTTAAAAAATATTATAATTACACTGTGCGTATAACAGTGTTGTTATATATTAACTACACATATAACCGTGATGTTATATATTAACACGGTATTGATATGTCACTATGTGTTCAGGTCTAGATAATTTCACATATAAATGTGTTGTTGTACGTCAACACCTTATTAAGATATAACAATGGATTTATATGCACGGTGTGATTATATTTTTTTTAAAAATTATAAAAGTATATAAATAGTGTACTTATATATAAGAGAAACAATATCTCTATTTTATGGTCTAACTTTGAAAAAATAATGTCATATAAATAAGTTTTGAACGTTTAAATTTAATGGGGGGGGAACTAATAAACTGACTAAACTACCATTACCCATAAATATCTAATGCGTTAGATTTCACCTTCTCATTTCTTCCTACGAATCTACGATTACTGGGTTAAAACTGTTAAAAACTTTTCATTTCTTCCTATGATTATTGGGTTAAAACTATTTATGGGTTGAGTTATAATACAAAGAGTTTAAAAATAAGAAGTGTAAGAAGTCATCAGAGAGTGACAAATGTCATAGAAGGAATTAAATGGGAAGGGTAATTTTGTCTACAAGAGGAAAGAGAATATGCACATGCAAGTCATATGTTATTTCCCCCCAATTTTTAAACGTCCGTAACTTTTTTATAGATCATTTGTTTTTAAAAAAAAATTATACCATAAAATCGAGCGTTTTTTATCTTTAATATGAGTACCATATTGTTATATTTAAAAAAAAAATTCAAAAACCCAGTTGCATATTACACAATGAACATGATGTAAAACACAATGTAAAGTAGATAAAAACACAATCAATGACAACAGATAAAGACACAATGAACAACATACTAAAACACAATGACCATAACGTATAACACAATGGCGATAACATATAACACAATAAGTATCAGACAAAATAAAAACACAATTGATGACAACAGATAAAAGACACAATTAATGACAGCAGATAAAAGACACAATGGAGAGCAGATGAAGACACAATGGAAAACAAACTAAAAACACAATACACAACAAACTAAAAGACAATGAACAAAGATAATAAAAAAAATTGAACAAATTATTAAAACACAATGGACAACATATTAAAACACAATGAATAATATATTAAACACAATGACCTGAACTAATAACACAATTTATAGAAAACCCAAATATAACACTATCTTCATTGTGTCATATATTGTGTTATAGGTTCTTATAAAAACGCAATGGATAGAACCCAAATTAACATTGTGTTATAGGTTTTGATAATAACACAATGGACATGATGTAAAACACAATGTAAAGTAGATCAAAAACACAATCAATGGCAACAGATAAAAACAAAATGGACAACATACTAAAACACAATGATCATAACGTATAACACAATGGCGATAATATATAACACAATAAGTATCAGACTAAATAAAAACACAATTGATGACAACAGATAAAAGACACAATTAATGACAGCAGATAAAAGACACAATGGAGAGCAGATGAAGACACAATGGAAAACAAACTAAAAACACAATACACAACAAACTAAAACACAATGAACAAAGATAATAAAAAAAATTGAACAAATTATTAAAACACAATGGACAACATATTAAAACACAATGAATAACATATTAAACACAATGACCTGAACTAATAACACAATTTATAGAAAACCCAGATATAACACCATCTTCATTGTGTCATATATTGTGTTATAGGTTCTTATAAAAACGCAATTGATAGAACCCAAATTAACATTGTGTTATAGGTTTTGATAATAACACAATGTATAGAAACTCTACTGACCAAAACCCAGTTAAAAGATACAATGACCTGAACCTTTAACACAATGCAAAAAAAACAGTAAAAATGAAATTTTTTATTTTATTTTTATATGATAATATGGTACTCATATTAAAGATAAAAAAACGCTCGTTATTATGGTGAATTTTGTTTTTAAAAAAATGTCGTATGAAAAAGTTAAGGACGTTTTAAATCGATGGGGGAATTGGCATGTGCCTTGCATGTGGAGAGAGAAAATCCATAAATATAGGATTCTCTTTATGCCCTTCTATTATCTTCTTTTCCCTACAACTAATCTCAACCCTCCAAATCAAAGATCAATGAATTAGAATCCTTCTTACCCTTCTTACTTATTTTATCCTTTATATTTGATCCTTAACCTTTATTATATTAACCTTTATGTTTTATTACAATTCAAACTAGTGTGATTACCCCGCGCGATGCGCGGGTACTCGATCGTTTCAAGCAATTATGACTGATAATCAAAACAGTTGAATCACATGTAGCTTAGGCATACAACATGTTCAGTGATAACATTTGAAAAAGGATGATTAAACTTGGTATGAACAATTCAATTTGTTACACTTTTAGCTAAGTTTCAAACCCGTTGGACGTTAAATATGGTAACATGACCAGGTAATTTAAAACTAAAGACGGTTAGAATAAAAGTAAAACACATACCTGAACTACCCCTATTCCTTCTTCAAGAATTTTTCCCAGTTCAATTGATAGAAGGCGACCAAGGTACTCGAGCTTGGCTCTCAATGCATCACCAATCCGTCCAAAATCTCACCTCGCATTGGTGCAGGAAGCTAAGGGAAAATATAAAACAATTACACAATGGTAAGAATAGATTATGGTGTATTTCCGTTGTACTCATGTTAAAACCACAGCACTAAGCTAGATTGAGTCGATATGAGGACCACAACTTATAAAATAAGTCAATGGAAAGACCTCAATAACAAATAAGCGGTGCTCATGAGAACTTTCACTTACTTGCGTCCAAATCTTTGAAGCTTTGAAACATGGCTGCATGCCCTCCTCATAACCTTGAGAAGAAGCTTCTAAAACTTCGGCAATGGGCTGGATCAGCAAGGGAGCAAACAATTACCTTTTTTTAAAAACTTGCCATTTGAATGCTAATCCTTGACTGATAAAACCAATTTTTAGCATCAGTATAGTTGTCAGATTAGCGTTTATAGAGAACTCGGAAGTGGAGTTTGCTAGATTCAACTTTCAGTTAATTGAACATTATTCTAGTTCATGAATAGACATCCTAAAAGTGACCAATTTCCTAGGCATATTAAATATCTATATTCCTATACATAAATAGATAGGCTGCAATATATAGTTAGACTGGAATCTGGATGTCATTCATGTGACTACCTCAAGTAATTGGGCATAAACCATACAAATGGTTCTCACTTGTCGTCAGGTTTCACATTTCAGAGTGGTTACCTTTGTTACTGCAGACCACACATACTCTGGCTGCATCACATTACACAAAGATGAGTGTTGATTACATCTATTGATAAGATATTAACAAAAGTGTTGATTACTTCTAGCTATAAAATATTAACAAATTATTAAAAGAAGACCTAATCTAACACATTAATTGGATCAAATGGTGCTTTGGTAATCATCTATGTAACACAATTTTGTCTCCTTCAATTGAAGCTTAGGCAAAAACATTCAGGTCTACAACCGTATTTTATATGTTACTGTTCAGATCAAGTTCCACATAAAGCCACCTACCCAACCCAACCCTCATTAAGCTAAGGAGAAATTAGTTACCATACATGCAAGATCTGTTGCAATTACACCTTGTTCCTCAGACAGAATTTCATAAAGCTTGGTTCCCATTGCCATTCTCAATTGTAGCACGTGCATCAATGATTGTAATCAGGACAATTTTTATAACTGGTACATCACTCTAAAGAAACACTCGTTACATCAGTTTAATTCTGCAAGTATTTAACCATGAAAACATCACATACAAAAAATTTTTAAAACCGGTGAACCGTGAACATACACACACCCAAATGTTTCTCACATGTCTTTAACTTTAACCTTTCTGATACATACCACAAAATAAGAAAAGGTGACCAGCAACAACACCTGCAACTACAAAATCAAAGGTTCAAACCAAGAAGACTAAGACCAAATAATGAGTAAAACGCGAGAACCAGTGTGTACAACAACCAGCGAGTACAACAACCATTCTTTAGTAAAGTGCGAAACCAAACCATCGATTATCCTACTTATAACAATGAAATCTTCAATTTTCATACCGTAAAAGAGAAGATGAAGGTGACAACAATGACACCAACTGTGGTACTAATGAAAGCCCATGGAATGTATAAAACAGCACAACCAAACACCGTAAATCGACATTCGAATAATATGTAACCAAAAAAGATACAAACTGAAAAATCTAGGTCAAATTATCGATAAATATGCAAAAATCAAAACAATCAGCACCGAAAGCCTAAATTTCTAAATCAAAACCTGTAGAGGATGTAGTGGTCGTTGCCATCCATGTCCCTGTCTCATGATTGTCCGATTCAAAACCCTACGAACACCAAAATGCATATGAAAACGTTACTGAATCGAATTTGTTCAAAAAAAAAAAGGGTTCACGGCGGAACCCTAGGTCATCTTTGGTTAGACCAACATCAGTCGCCACCGTCGCTACAGCAAAAAAAAAAAAAAAGGGTTCACGGCGGAACCCCAGGTCATCTTCGGTTAGACCAACATCAGTCGCCACCGTCGCTAGAGTCGCCGGAATAGCGGCTGTCAAACCCTAGTCTCATGCGCTCATGGGGGAGAAGACATATGGTTCCGTGGTGGACAGAATGATGGCAGGCGGCGTCTGAACAGCTACCACCACCGTCTGTCTCTGTTTCTCCGGTGTTGCTCAGGCCGGCATCCACAAGCAGCATCACCGGTGTCAGCCAGCACCCACTCCCATCGTTATCTCTCTATCTAGCTCTTTCTCTCTCCGATCGACACTCCGACGCACGCAAGCAAGACCACCGGCGTCCTCAAGATAAAGTGGCCAGCCGGAGGTCATGCCTAGTACCCGCTCCGGTCGGCGTCGTGTCTCTCTCTAGTGGTTTCATTCTCTCTGTCTCTGATGAAGTCTGAAGCAGGGGACAAAATGGGTGTGTGGCATGGTGTAGAAGAGTAGAGAAGGTCTGATATAAGGGTGGACATAATCTGTAGCATACAAACATTAGTGGTCAATATGTAAAAAGTAAAAAATACACTGGCGCAATTTAGTGGTCAATATGTAAAAAGTAAAAAATACACTGGCGCAATGTAGTGTTATCAATTGATATATATAATAAGGAGTTAAAAGAAAAAAAATATTAATAAGAATAAAAACAAAAAAGAAACCACGACGAAATTGAATGTATAAAGTATAAATAGCAAAAAGAATATATTAATAAGAATAAAAACAAAAAATAAACGACGACGAAATTTTCAACATATACATTTTCACTTTGCAGGAATAGTAATAGTAGTTGACAGCCATTGGCTGAAATGGGGGGTCGATCCTCTCTTATTGGACAAACCGGTTTATTATTTTATACACGTTTTAAAATTACGTTCTTGCCCCGGAATAGTTTTTCCCTGCCAGATAAGCGGCGAGCAATACCCATTGGATCACCCAGTTTATTATTTTATATCCACTTTGAATTTACGGTTTTGCCCCCCGTTAAAAAATGCGGATTTGCCCCAACTTCAAAATACATTTACCCTTATGGCCCGAGCTAAAAAATACGTTTTCGCCCTCGGTAGAAAATTACGCTTTTACCCTCAGCCAAAATTACGTTTTCGCCCCAGTTCAAAATAAAATTTTATTTTTCCCCCTGGCTTAAAATTACGATTTTTTACCAGTTTATTATTTTATATCCACTTTAAAATTATGATTTTGACCCCCAGTTTAAAATTATGTCTTTGCCCCCAACTCAAAATATAATTATGCTTTTGCCACCAGCTAAAATTTACGATTTTCCACTCGGTTCAAAATTACGATATCACCCTCAATTCAAAACAACGTTTTTGCCCCCAATGCAAAATAAAAATATTGTTTTCCTAAGCTAAAAATTACGATTTTACTAAAAAAAATAAGACTTTGCCCCCAGCTAAAAATCGAGTCAATGAGCTGTCTAACACTCACTCATTAGTCCTTACAAATTACTGCTCAAAATTGCGATCTTTTTGTCATCGTTTTACTTTTTTTTCTAGCAAAACTATAGTACTGTTTTTTTTATTTGTTGAGAATTATTCGATCATCGCCCCACAACGCAGACGGGGCATCACCTAGTTGAATGTATAAACTATAAATAGCAAAAAAGAATATATATATCATGTAGTTACTACATGACGAAATTGAATGTATAAACTATAAACAGCAAAAAGAATATATTTTGTAGTTACTACCTAATATTGCGAAAATAAGAAAATATAAACTTGAAATTAAAAAGAAATGCACCGTTTGTGGTGTGCACATATAATGTATATATGTGTGGGCGCTCGGGGGGCAAAAGTGAAATGGTACCAACTTTAACGTTATTTTATTAATCTCGTGAAAATAACGTTAAAAGCGGCGGATGGTTAATCATGTATCATGTGGTGACGTTAATAGCTGAAAGACACAGGTGTACATGTACCAATCAGTGTCTGTCCCGATTGTTTGTGTGTTATGTGTCTTAGGTCCAAGGCTTGATACAAAATTACAATCGAGCCAGGGGTCTAACTGGAAGCAACATCTCTATTCCTACGGGGTAGAGATAAGACTGTCTACATCTACTCTCCTCAGACCCTACATTATCTTTACTATTGGTGGGATTTACTGAGTATGATGATGATGAAATTAAAAAGAAATTTTTTTTTTCATGCAAAACTAATTAAAACTTTTACGGATTAAAAGTGAGTTAAAAAGCCATTGGCTTTATAATCTAGTTTCATCCTGAATTGTTGTGCATATGCGTTATAGCCTGTGTTAGAGCACTTTCGGTCCTGAGTTCGATTCTCACAAAGGGAGTTTTTCCAGATTTATTGAGTTCCTCCTGAATTGCTGTGTATATGCATTATGGCCTAGTGGAGATAAATATGATCGAATGATTCCGCTGATAGCACGATAATAATCCTGTGATCCACATTTGCCGTTAAAAAAAGTGAGTTAAAAAAGGTTAAAACCTCTACTCCATTAACTATAGACGTAACATGTTTTATAAATGATATATTTTTTGTAACGTATAACAGAATCTTTTCATAACTTTACAAAATAATTTTAAAGAAAAAAATACTATAAAGACAAAAACAACTCATCATGGCTACAAAAGAAAGCCCCAAACAACGTAAAACATACATATCTGACCAAACATACCTTATCACACATACCTTCATCTCCCACCCCCATCCCCCGTCTCCTCCCTTTCAAATCTTCATCCTAATTCCCCCATTCCCTGTCCTGCCACCATCGGCCGCGGTTTTCCGCTGCAAAAAAAGCCACCAAGTACGAC
This sequence comes from Helianthus tuberosus, assembly GCA_030545235.1. Taxonomy (NCBI): domain Eukaryota; kingdom Viridiplantae; phylum Streptophyta; class Magnoliopsida; order Asterales; family Asteraceae; genus Helianthus; species Helianthus tuberosus. The sequence goes on along the minus strand of CM060411.1, from coordinate 139,168,288 downwards.
CGTTTTACCTATTAAAACCAAAACAAAAGGTTGGTGTTCAAAAAGATTATAAAAAATTAGCGGGTTTTGGTTTCTTTCGCTCTTATGATTCGCAACAAATTGTCTAAAGTACATCTAAAGCTTCATAAGTTGTTGTGAGTCGGGTTGACTCTATGTTTGGTCTAAAGTAATGATTAATCTGTTTTTGGTTCTAATATGTTTACAGATCAAACAAAGGAAGGTGCACCAGTTGGATAGGGAAAGTTGAAAATGTGTAATGTTTGACTTTAATGGAGTCAACAGATTTTGGGTACTTATGGTCTTGTGAAAAGGGTACTCAGGACATTTCTGTTTGTGATGAACATTTGAAAATGAATCCTGATAGCTTTCAAGTGGACATGGAAGCTTTCTCTCATCTCACCAATAAAGATGCTACATTTAATTCAAGATTCCATGTAAGTTTTGATTGGGTTGTTTTTTATAGTATTTTTCTGTGTTATATATATATGTATATATATGCGCACGACAAACCATTATTTTCGTAGACTATTGAAATCGAAGCAAACGTTTGCTACAGCCGGTTTGACGCTTTGGTTCAAGATTTACCAGTTTTAAAGGTGCATAGGAAAAGTGTCCATTCGATATGGTTAAGGGTTCAAGTCTATGGATTATATGATATGTGACTCAGCGATTAAAAGAATAAATTCTAGGCAGTTTGGAACTTATCCTATAGACTAAACCAATTGTTTAACAATTCACTGCCGGATCCAATATTTTATTCTAATGGGTTCCTTTTGGTAATTCTCTTTAATTCTCACTAATTTTTTCCATTTTTTCCAAACGCACTAGATTCGTGGGAACCTATAAATATGGGCTGGATCCACCCCTATAACAATTTATTGTTTTTTAAATAAGAATCTACGTGTATGCACTATTACTAAATCACCTTTACAATTTTAATTTTTTTACTTAAACTATATAACAATTTTAAAATAAATGAAAATGTAGTTTGCATTGTCAAAACCGAACTGTTTTGACGGGTCTGGTTTACCCAACTAGTCGTTTGGTTTCACAAAATTGTAGTTGAACTGAAATTGTCATATGATATTATGATTAAGTGGGAGAAAGGCTAAATTCTTGTAACAGTTGAACATATATTATTTTCATTTTAATACTCAAATATAATATTTATTATTTTATTTGTCTAATTATTAGTTGCCAAGGAGTTTATCCAGAAAAGGAGAAGAGAAGAAGTTGAGTAATACAAGCGTTGACAACGAGAGAGATGCCATCTTTTCACCTAAAGGTGAGGCCTTTTTTCTCCTTTAATTAGGATAAGGTGCTCTAATCATAAATTTTTTTTTATTTAAAATACATTTAAATAACAAAATTATTTTTATATTTATTTTCATTATTACATGCAAGAAGCAAGGAGGAAAACATAGGTTTTTTATAACTATATTTTACAAAAAGTTAAACATATTAAACAAGTGCTTGTGGGTTTAAGTGGTTGGTTTTCTAGATATTTATTTATTATTAATAAACAAAAATTTAATGGTTAAAAAAACATATAATATTAAAGGTAAGATGGACCATCAAGGTAAGTTAGGTTAACTACTTAATAATAATGTTTTGAGAGTAGATAAACAATTAATTAATACCTAACTCTCTAATAGAGTTTACGTGTCTAATGGGATCATATATTGACAAAGAAACATCACGTTACAAATTAAGATACTGTTAAAACCATTTTAAAAGATTAATACAAAACCAAATAAGCAAAAGAAATCGAGTAAGTAGTATTAACAACGTATTTACATGTTCACATAATAAAACCCATTATTCTAAGTCGTTATACTTACAAGTTAACCTAATTATTTACAAGAGTAAGTAGTATTAATAACTTATTTACATGTTCAAATAGTTATTTAAATCGACTCGCATTGAAGAAATGGTTAGATTAAACTTTTCATGTTATATCCACATATTAATTTACACGTTAAGATAATTATTTAAATGCAACATTTCATGTTAACGTAATTATTAAAAAAAAACGTGTCACGTTGATTCGACATATTTCCATGTTAATGTAGTTGTTAAACAAAGCCTTTCATGTTAAATTGTGTAATTTATATGTTAATCGTTCAAACTAAAACCTTTAATATTGAATTGTTTTTTTTTCATCATTTTCTTAATTATAAAGGGTGATTTAGTTTTACTTTATTATTATTATTATTATTATTATTATTATTATTATTTTTGTGTTGAATCAAATGAAGTTTTGCTATTCAAAAAAGCTTACTTTTACTATTCAAAATGGGGTAGTTTTTAAAGGGTCATGCATGGTAATATTATGACCCCAGATCTATGGATGTAGTTTTTAAAAGTCTTAGTTTTGCTATTCAAAAAGGGGTAGCGGCGCACCTTGTTGCCGGTTTACCAGCTATCTCGATGTAAATTCGAACTATAAATAAAAATAAAAATCACTAGTATAATAAAAAATGAAGTTGCTTAGTAAATATATATTATTATCAATTTAATTGAACAAACTACAACTCAATCAAACAAAATTATTCCTTCAGTTACTACTTCCTATCCATTTGATCTCAATTGCACATGCAACTTGAATTATTTGATACGTTTCCGGTGGAAAAGTTGGTTTCTGTTCTAATTCCTTTTCTTTAATGTTAAACTTTGTCAACTTCTTTTATCTATTAATATCTTTTCTAATTCCTTTTCTTTAATAATAAAACTTTTTCAACTTTATCAATTAATATTAATTTTAATAATATTAGAGTAAAATGCTAAAATCGTCCCGAGGTTTAGTCATTTTTGTTTTTCCATCCAATATGATTTTTTGTGTATTTGAGTCCTTCACGCTTGTGTTATATTGTCTTAAATCCTTGAGTTCGACAATTTATTGTGATTTTCGATCCTCTAAATTTGGCCCAAGGGATGAAAATGACAAGATTTCAAACTTTTTGAATGAAAATGAAAACTCAGGGACAAAAGTTGTAAAAGTGGTCAAAACTCAAGGACAAACTTGACATTTTACTCTTAATATTATCGTCAGAAAATTGATATCGGTATCCATAGGGACCACCGAACCACAAAGCCACCATCAAATAAGCATCACTACCACGGTTGCTGCCGCCGCAGGAACACCGATGAAAAGCATACCCATTGCCAAAAGATCAAGTAGTTTCAAACACACATCGATCATTAACCCAAGTAGAATCCTGTTCTTCTTTGCCACAATGTAAGCACAATCCTCATCGATCATGAAATATATATTATGACAAAAGATCATGAAAATCTCACCGTGTTTTTTTAACTTTCCACCCTATTCGTACGTTTTGTACGATAAACTTATATGTACATGATCTTTACTCTATATATTATACTATATAGATTCTAATATTTTAAAATTATGCTTCACAAAAGTATTTTTTTTTAAACGGCAAATTTGGATCACATGGATTTCGTAATTACTTTTTTTAAATACATTATTTATAAAAATTTGAAAAGAAAAGAGAAAAGAATGCTATAAAAAAAGTTTTTTTCTCAACCGTAGGCTTTGTAGGGTTTTATATGTGATTCAATGTTTAACATTCTTGTAGAGAAATTAAAAATTTTGGGTTATGGTCCAGTTTGTATTAAACTGGGCTATAACATCGAGCTTAGGCTTGATAAAATTAACATTTTAAAGCATTTCTCAACTCAATAAGCATGCCTATATTGCCTATTATGGGAACTATATAGTGTAAACTAACATTTCCTGTACATACTTTGTTAACAGGTCAAGCATAGGAACCATAATGCTGATATACTTCACTCTGTCCATGGCCAAGCATAACAACGATAACACTTCCTAGATTAGTTGCGAAAATTTATACGGAAAAAGTGCTACATGTGAAATATCTAAGTTACAGTGAATGCAACTTTTTTTTGCCTTTTAATGAATATGAATTTATTCCCTTTAAATTGTTAAATTTTAAAAGTAATGTTATTTGTACCTTTTTCTTGATATTGAATTATCAATCATGTCATAGTCCAAAGTTTTATTCATATCAAATTGCGAAATTTTTAGCTAGTAGAGCTTTGAGAGATTCTGGGCATGGAGGACTAGTGTTTCCCGTCTCGATTAAGTCTTAATTCTTGACACGTCCATCATAAATGAGAATAACATTCGCTCAACGTTAATAGCGGATCCAATATTTTACTCTGGGTGAAAATGGTCATGCTAGAACGGACAGGGCCGGCCTTAGGGCTAGTATTTTAAAGCCCTAGCTTTAGGCCACCAACCACACAAGGCCCCAATTTTTAGTAAAAAAAAATGTGTATGTTAATTGTTTCTTTTAAGCATTTGGTAAATTTGCTAAACTCTTTCTTCTTAAATTTTTTATTAGGTGCTTATTTCTTATTATTTTGTATATTAATTAGGTGCTCTGTGAGTTCTTTTTAGTTTATTATAGCTGGTCGCCACTCGGATAAAGTAGGTGGGTTTATAACAACGGAATTTGGAAAAAAACCCTAAATTTCTATTTTGCTTTAAACCATCAAAATGGTTGAGCCGGCCCTAAGAACGGATCAAATTTAAATGGTGAGTCTAAAACAGGTCAAACCAAAATAGGTAGGGTAAAAAAACACGTTAAATCACAGTTTAAAGCTTGCCCGTTTTGCCATCTCTAATGAAAGGTAACCTATATCATCCAACTTCTAATTTAAAACTTTACCTGATTTCGATTACAAATAAACTAATGAAAGGTGACCTATATCATCCAACTTCTAATTTTAAACTATATCTATATACATGTTTTAAATTAGAGAGAGAAAAAGAGAAAGCGACAAAAAGAGTTTATGCATATATGAGAAATGAAATAAATGTTCGTGTTAAAGGGTTTAACTAACACATGTAAGGTGCTATAGCTGAAAAGACTAGGGTCTATTGTGACTGTCGCATTGTGATTGTCACACCCCAACCGATGGCGGAAACATCGGGGCGCGGCACTGAGCGAAACATATTGTCTAAGAGAATCCACAACAACTATTAATGACAATATATTTAAAGGTTAACGTCCCATACCATCAACATATAATGTAAAAACAATTATTACAGACATTGTTCTCAAAGACAAATAGCAGTTCCGACAACTCAGATTTTATTTAGTTTGTTTCTAGACTCCCCTAGCTTGATTCCACAAAAGCAAGCATAGCATAGCATAGCATAGAATAGCATAGCATCCTAAACACCCGTCACACACGTTAAAATAAAGTCAATATACATAGTGTAAAGGTGAGCATATAAGTTTAATAGCATATAGTAGCGAAAAGCGATTTACGCATAACCAGCATGTAACACGTAGAAATGTGAAGCAAGTAAGCCATCGACAATGACATATGCAACCGACATGACTGCGAGTTGTAAAATGCGCAACATATTATCACCACTGTGACCATGTGAAGTAAAACCCTTAATAACCCTTGTCCACGACAGGTGCCGAGTCCAAACTATAGTACTTCCGTTGCTAAGGTGTTAGGCAACATTCACTGTGTAAACATAACATACAAGCATTCATCGAAAACACGTATAACATGCGATGGCGGTTAGCGTAAAAAAAATGTTTGCGTTGTGTGATCGATGTGATTTGATATAGGTAACGTATGTAACACCCAAAAGTGCGTAAAGCAAAAAGGGATCGAGTATACTCACAGAACGTGTTTAGTAAATAAACACAGTCTAGGATTGAAGGGAGCGCTTGAGAGGTTACCCTAATCAGAGAACGATAGTGTAAGCGTTGAACAACGTGTAAACAGTTCATAACGGTGCATTGAGTGAGATGAGGGATTGGATGGTGGTTCGATCGGATGATCGTCCGGGCGGATGGTCATCCGGACGGATGGCCATTCGGTCGGTTGGTCATTCGACTGAGGAGGTGTGTTTGTAAATTGTTTAACTTTTGAAGTTTTCGTTGTAGTATAAATAAAGTCATTCGATCGGATGGTCATCCGGGCGGATGACCGTTTGATCTGATGGCTATTCGATTGAAAGCTGATACTCTTTGAAGTTTTGTAAAATTGTTTAAGTGTTGAACTTACAATTCAAAGCGCCTGGTCGAATAGTCATTCGATCGGATGGTCGTCCGATTGGATGGCTCCTCGATCGAGAAACCTTTTGTTAGGATCTGAGTTTGGATTGATTGTGTTTTACGTTTGATTTAAGATGAAAAATGAACAAGTAATGCAGCGGAATTAAAATGGAAATAAACTTTGCACACAATCAAACAGGAGAAATGCTTTCAACACATGTTTGAACATTGAACCGAATGATTAAATTTATTCCAATCACCGATTACAACTTTGCATGCATGTAACAAACTCCCCCTCAGCCTGAGCTCACAGTGTTTGTTCGTACAGGAAGAAAAGTGGTGAAGAGCTAATAGAACAGTACATGGTACTGTTCTATTTATAGGCACGCCCAAACCACTGTGGCATCTTTGCTGACGTCACCATGATAGTGACATCTAACCTCCTAACAAACTCTATCTACTGATCTAATACAAACACTGCTATCCTATCTACTAATTACAATACATTACATAAGAAAGACTAAACTACTGCTTTATCCTTCCACTGTTGTGACTCCAGCAGTACTTGATATCTTCAGCAGTGCTTGACCCATAGCAGTAGATTGATCAACAGGGCTTTAGTCTTCATCAGTCTTTAACTTGATCATCAGTTGTAAGTCAGCAGTTGTTGTAAAGGATCAGTGGATGGAGGTCATCAGATGTTGAAACTACTTTCAAGGGGAGAGAATGTAAACATAACATCTGCTTATTTTGGATCCACTGCTCTGATCCAGTTTTGGCTTTAATTATCTGTTCCTCTAATAGGGTTCAATCCCAACAATCTCCCCTGGAACAGATAATGCGAAAACCCTTCATTATTGAAGATCTTTATTGTCTCATCAGCAGTTCCCTTATCTGACCGTTAAGTTGTAACTCAAAGTCTAGGGCATCTGTGTCATCTTCATCCCTGCACAGTGGAAGATCAAGGAAATCTTGCAGATCTTCAACACTCAGGCCTAGTGCTTGTTCCCTTGATATTTTCTTCACTTCTCCACTGGACTTGATCAGAGTCAGTACATGGGTCTGTTTGTTAGTTTTCCACTTTAGTACCTTTGAGTCCAGTGGGTTTCTTGGGAGATTTTTATTAGATGGGGAATTTGGAGATGATGGTCTGGTGATAACTGACTGAGCAGTGCTTTGAGCTTTAGCAAGTTCAGGAATATCAGCCATCATTTGTTTGAGGACCATTTTTAAAACCTTATCACCTGCTGCTTGATCCTCTGGTGTTTCTTCATCCATCTGTTTTTGCCTCCTTCTTTGATAAAGGATAGAAGCATGTGGAGCAGTGGATTTCCTGACTTGCAGCTTTGGTGGTCTTGTTGAAACCTCTGCTTCAGGATAGTCAGGTTTTTGTGGCACATCTGGATTTTTCTTTCTTAGTTCTTCCAGCTTTTTGTTGCTGACCCTGACTTTGTCTTCTTTCCACCTTAACACTTGGTTCCTTGACCCAAAATCAGCAGTGATTAGTTCCTCTTTCATCCTCTTCAGCTCTAACACTTTGTCTGGTACATTTTTCATGTACTTTGACCAAATAGGAGGAGTGTGTCTTACTTTGTCTTCATTCATTTTTTCAATTCTTTTCAACTCCTCTTTGAGTTCACCCACTGTCCATTCTTTATATTGAGCTTTGTCACCTTTGTACCTTTTGAAGGCCATGATGTGCTCAATGTAGTCTTTTCTTAAGGTTTCATCATCTCTTTCTGAAAGCTTTTGACACAAATCTTTTGAAAACTGCTCCAAAGTTCTGACTTGTGTGAGTAGGAATTGATATTGCCTTTGAATTTCTTTATCAGATTTTCCTTGAGAGTTTCTCTTAGAGATATCCTCTGCCTGTTGAGCCTTTATCTTTAAATATTCTTCAATTTTGTTTGGCCTTGGATATCCTTGGACAGATGGTAGGTTTCTTTTAGCAGGATCATCTTCAGAATAAAAGGATTTGATCTCTTATCTGACTGCTATGAGCTCTAAAGGATACTGAACAGATGCTGAAACAATGGCAGTGGTTGGGTTAAAGACTTGTGCAGATGATAGTGGAACAGGGTTTGGAATAGTGACAAGTGGAAGAGATTGTGAAGATGTTGGTGGTGATGGAGAATCATCATCTTTCAAAATGATCCTTCTCCTTTTTCGTTTAGGAGAGGCTGATGATGTTTTGGTTGGTTCAGTGGTGGTGATTTGAGTGGTGGCTATTGTAGTGGATGGTGGCTGACTAACAGCTGTTGAAACAACTGGTGTTTCAACCACTGTTGTCATTACAACTAATGATGCGTCATCAGCTGTCTTCTGCTTTTTGGCAGGAGGTGATGGTGGTTTTGTAGTTGTTTTTGGTGGTGATGGTATTTTTGGTGGGGCAGTGGTTGAAGTGGTGTTTGTTGGTTTAACAACTGCTGAAACTACTGAAGTACCAACAGTTGTTGATACAGCAGGTGTTGCAACAGCTGTTTGGGTGGAAGATTGATGTGTAGAGGTTTTAGTAGGTTTGGGAGTTTGCTTTGAGGATCTGGATGGTGTGTGTTTGGGTTGCCTCACTTTTCTAGTGGGCTGCTTTCTTTTTGGCTCAGGATTTTCACCATCCTTAGGCTCAGAAATACCCTGCTCATTCATCTCCATAAAAGCTCTTTTCTCTTGTTCCCACCTGGCTTTAGCCTTAGCCTCATTATCCTTTTTTACACTTGTTTTTGCATCAGTCAGTGCATTTGTGGTCACCTCAATCTTTTTACTACCATCTGGCAGGGGAATGTCTGCATGCATACTATCTTTTTGTGGTTCAATATACAGACCATCTTCATACCCCTTCTTTTTCAACTGCTTCAATTTCTCCCCCTTTTTGGCATTATCTGGTGGTGGGTTATCCACAAAGATAACAAAGGGAAGAGCAGTGCCAGTATTGTTTAGTAAATGGGCCTTGATAGCCTTGATATCAGCTTGGGTGTCTTTGAACCTTGCTTCCATGAGATTTCTGATCTTTTGAATTTGTATTTCATGTTGTAAATCAGCATACTCTCTTTGTTGGATGAGCAGAGGTTGAAACAAACTCCACAGCTCATTTGGATTAATAGCAGATGATGGAGCAGCTGTTGAAGTTAGTGCAGCAGTGGATGGTACCTTTTGAACTTTCAACAACTGTTGCAGCATGTCTTTAATTTCTGCAACAGATGTGTCAAGTTTATCAATTCTACCCATCAATTCTCGGTACATTAAACCATCACCCAACTTAATGGGATCATCTGATTTCCCACTAACAGTGGTTGTAACAGTGGTTGACTCAGGAAATGAATCCCAGAAATCATCCACTGATGCCCCTTTGTCTTGGTACTGGGGACCTCTTCCTTTAAAAGGAGAAACACTTTTTAGTGAACCAGTGTAAACTGGATACACAAATGTTCCCAGAGAAGAAATTGCTTTCAAGAAAGTCGTATGGATGAAACCACTGTCCAAGTGCAAACCAGTGGGTTCAGCACTTGTAGTGGCTGCTTCACTTGAACTACTAACAGGAAGTACTTGTACATCCTGCAGTGTAACCTCCTCATGTGTTGTTGGTGGGTTAGCAATGATTGAGATACAAGACCCAGTCACTTGTTGAGGTATATTCTCATGGACAGGTGAGTGAGAAGGACTAGGTTGTGTCTGGTTTAAATCAAGAGCATCCAAAAAAAGTTTTGTTTGCGGGGGAATTGTGGAGGTGAGGTTTGGTGTAGAAAGGGAATTTGCCCCGGGCAGTGGGCTGTGGATGATAGAATCAAGTGATTCTAGAGCATCATATTGTAGTGTCCCAATGTGTACAACTTGTTCTTTTTGAAAAGAAGCAGGAGGAGTTTGAGGCATGGGTTGAGATATTTCTACCATCTGCTGTGAGGAAGTAGCAGCAGTGGTTTCTTGTGACTTTTGTGCTGTCACTGGCAGTTGCTCTGGTATCTCATCTTCCAGAGTTGCCTTTGATTTGGGTTTGGGGGGCATTTGAGTTTTCTTTTGTCGTGGTTTTCTGGTGGTTTTAGGTGTGGGTTTCACAAAGGTTGTTTTGCTGCTGTGATCACCAAGAGCAGTGGGCTCAGCAGCAGGTGCCTGAGGGGCAGTGGGAGCTGCTAAATTCTGCTCAGGAGCCTCTGCTTTTGTTTTAGAAGGCTTTGATAATCGTGTAAAAGTTTCAGCTTGTAAGCCATTTATTTGAAAGGAGTCACCTTGGATGAGCACATGAGCACATCCTTTCCAAATTTCTTTTGAAAGTAAAAACTTAAGAACCTTGGAAAAAATAAAAATGATTTTGCAGTAACATTTTTAACCAAGTCATCAAAGATCTCCTGGGAGTAGTTAAATTTTTTGTTTTGTAAAATAGCATATCCCAGGTATTGGATCTTTAATGGTATCTCATTAAAAGCAGTTGTTTTATTTGAAACACACATCAAGAGGGTATGGAATAAAAATCTTGTTGCAGGAGGAAAGTTACCCTTTTGTAAGGTATCTTTTCTCATTTCTTCAGCATACCCCCTCTCAAGAAAATCAGTTTGATACTCGCTTTTGGGAAAAGAAGTTTTACCTTGCTGATCATCGAGTTCAAATACATCTGAAATGGATTGTGGGGTGATTTGAACCTTTTTACCCATGATTGAGGAATTAATGGCTATGATCGTCTCACCTTGAGTCTCAAGTGTGGCATTTTTCCAAAATTCTCTCTGGGTTTTTAAGTAAATCAGAGCATCAGCGATCAACAAAGTTTTGTACTTTGAAGACGACATAGTATCAATGATGGAATCGTAGGTATCGATGTCACCGGGTTTTGTGAGGAGACCCAGATAGTTGTGAGGAGCTTTGTATGGAATTTCGATGGGTGTGGTAGCCATTTTAGTGGCCTTTTTAGAAGATGATTTTGAAGTGGAAGAAGACATGAGTGAGTTGCAAAATGAAGAAGATGATGAGGGATTTGAGAGAGAAAGATGGAAACTGCTTTGAGAAAGGAATTTTAGAATTCAATTCGACAGTGTAAAACCCTGTTTGGGGGTTTGAGGGGGGTTTTATAAAGGAAAAAGTGAATGCTGATGTGGCAGCAGTTACAAAAAGATCTGACCGCTATGTAGTGTCCACGTGCAACCCCTGACGAATAATGGAAGACAGTTGTTTTATGAAACCACTGATGGAGCAATACCAGTGGTTGTAACGGTACAATGAAAGCAGTGGGTGATTTTAACTATCAGTGGATAGCTTATCAGTGGTTGAAAACACTGATTTTGAAGAACAGTGATCACCAAGGAAATGAGAGAACAGGGGTTGACTTTCAGCAGTGGACAGTATGAAACAGAACAGATGTTGTAGCAAAACAGTGGTTATGGCAGACTTTTAAGGATTTAATGAAAAAAATCATTTTTAGCTATTTTTAAGGATGGATTTTTGATTTTCTGAAAACATTTTAATGCTTTTATTCATAGAAAAACAGGATTTTGCATGTTATTCCATATTCAGCATGCCAATTCTAGAGATCAAGCTTTCAAAGGAGGATGTGTCTAATGCTTTGGTTAGCACATCTGCCAGCTGATCTTTAGTTGGAACATGGTGCAGAGAAATCAAACCTTTTTCATAGCAATCCCCCACAAAGTGATGTCTAATATCAATGTGCTTGGTGGTTGAATGGGAGACTGGATTTTTGATGATATTTTCTGCTGCCTGACTGTCCAACATGAGAGGTGTCTTTAGGGCAGTGATACCAAAATCCAGCAACTGATTTTGAAGCCAAAGCAGTTGGGCTGTACAGCTTACAGCAACTATATATTCGGCCTCAGTAGTGGATGTGGAAACAGCTGCTTGTTTTTTGCTTTGCCAAGACACTAAACAATTGCCTAGGAATTGGCACCCTCCTGAAGTGGACTTCCTTGTCTTGTCACATCCAGCAAAGTCACTATCCGAGAAACCTGAAAGCTTGATATTTCCATCAGCTGGATACCAGATACCAAGTGTGGGAGCACCTTTTAGGTATCTGAATATCCTTTTTACAGCAATAAGGTTTGACTTTCTAGGGGCTGATTGGTATCTTGCACAAACACATGTTGCAAACATGATGTCTGACCTGGATGCAGTTAGGTACAATAAAGACCTAATCATGCTTCTATAAAGAGTTTGATCAACCAAATCAGCCTTTTCATCAGACATGACAATTTTATTGGTTGCAATGGGTGTACTGCATGGCTTACAATCATCCATCTCAAATTTCTTTAAAAGTTCTTTGGCATATTTGCCTTGATGGATAAAAGTTCCCTTTTGCAGTTGCCTTACTTGGAGACCAAGAAAGCACTGGAGTTCACCCATTGCACTCATCTCAAACTCAGTTGTCGTGAGTTGCCTAAACTCTTCACACATTTTATTACATGTACTTCCAAAAATGATGTCATCCACATAAATCTGAACAATCATCAAATCTTTCCCTCTCCATTTCAGAAACAATGTTTTATCTATTCTACCTCTTGTGAAACCAATGGAAAGTAGAAAGGTGGAAAGAGTTTCATACCAGGCTCTTGGTGCTTGTTTCAGGCCATACAAAGCTTTATTTATCTTGTAGACATGATCTGGATAAAATGGATCCTCAAAGCCTGGAGGTTGACAACCATATACCTCTTCTTGAATCTTACCATAGAGGAATGCACATTTAATATCAATTTGATACACCTTGATGTTGTGGTTGACAGCAAAGGCCAGGAACAGTCTGATAGCTTCCAATCTTGCTACAGGGGCAAATGTTTCATCATATTCAATGCCCTCTTCCTATCTGAACCCTTGAACCACAAGCCTAGCTTTATTCTTGACAACAATACCCCTTTCATCAGTTTTGTTTTTGAAGACCCACTTTGTGCCAATACGACTCACATTCTTTGGCAGTGGAACAAGCTCCCAAACTTGTTGTCTTCTGAACTGTTGGAGCTCCTCTTGCATGGCTTCTTCCCAGCTTTTGTCTTTTAGTGCCTCTTGGTACTTGACTAGCTGATGGAGAGATAGGAAACCAGCAAAAAGACCAATGTTTTGGGATTGACTTCTTGTGAGCACCCCTTCATTGATGTTGCCAATGATTTGGTCAGGTTGATGAGATTTCAAGAAGATTAGATCTCCTTGGTATGGAACAATGGCATTTAATGGTGAAGGCTGCAGATGTGGATCATCAGAGCTAACCACTGCTGGTGACTTTGATGATCCAGCAGTGGCTTCAAAAGGAGGTGGAATAGGAGGTAATGTAGTGGACACATGTTGACTTTGATCCATTGTTTGAGGACTTTTATCAACAGTGTTTGATGATGAGGAAGCAGGGGTTGATGGGCTACTTTGGTCAACAACTGTTGAGGTAGCAGTGGTTGAGCTTTGACAGCTGTTTTGAACATCTGCTGCTCTTCCAGTTGATGAAGACTTTTGTTGTGGAATGATGATCTCATATCCATAGTCTGATGATGAACTTTCTGATGGACCTGCACTGTTAGTCTTGACAGCAGTATTTTCAAAAGTAAATTTATCAAGATCAAGCAATTCTGCAGGGTTTGCTGGGATTTTCATTGATGAAAGTTCATTGAACTTTACATTCAAAGTCTATTCCACTGTCTTAGTCCTTGTGTTAAACACTTTGTAGGCCTTAGCAGTGGTTGAGTATCCAAGATGATAACCACAATCAATTTTGGCTGCAAACTTTGAGATAGAATCTTTTAAGTTTAAAATGAAGCATGGGCAGCCAAAAACTTTGAAATATGAAATCAATGGCTTTATTTTATACAGCAGTTCATAGGCAGTCTTTTGATGTCCGGGGTTGATTAAAACTCTGTTTTGGACATAGCAAGCAGTGTTTACTGCCTCTGCCCAAAAAGTTAGTGGCAAACCTGAATCAACAAGCATGGTTCTGGCAGCCTCAATCAAAGTCCTGTTCTTTCTTTCAACAACCCCATTTTGTTATGGTGTTCTTGGAATGCTGTACTGCCTCACAATTCCTTTTAACACATAGAAATCATCTAACTCCTTGTTTCTGAATTCTGTGCCATTATCACTTCTAAAGATTTTTACTGACAAGTCAAACTGCTTTTCAACCTGTTTCACAAAGTCTTGCAGAATGCTGCAGTCTCATCTTTTGAGTGTAAAAAGTAAGTCCATGTAAACCTAGAAAAGTCATCAACAATAACCAAACAATATCTTTTCTTTCTAAGACTCATGACTCTAACTGGGCCAAACAAATCCATGTGAAGCATTTGCAAACACTTGGTTATTTTGGACTCTTCAATTGATTTGAATGAGCTTTTATGTTGTTTTCCTTTTAGGTAGGAAACACAATGCTCAGAACAGGTGAACAGTTTTTAAGGTAAACCTCTTACTAACCCCTGTTTGGATATAGCAGTGATTGTCTTGAGATTTGTGTGCCCCAATCTCCTGTGCCATAATTCTATCTCTTTGTTTGAAGCAGCAGAGAATAGACATGCATCAGTCCTGGGGCTCTCTTTTGACATATCCACCACATAAACATTGCCACTTCTTTGAGCAGCAAGTTGAGTTTTTCCATTTTTTATTATTGCTTCAATCTTTTCAACCAATTCTGGTCCAACAATCCTACAACACTCTTTTGTAAAGAATGAGCCATAGCCCTTATCACTCATTTGAGAAACACTTAAGAGGTTGAATTTTAGATTGTCTATTAGATTGACATTTTCAAACTTAACTTTACCAGACTGAACAGTACCAAACCCCAGAACCTTCCCTTTACTATTATTGCCAAAGGATATATCACCCCCTCCATGAGTTTTGAAATCTTTGAGAAGGGCTCTACATCCTGTCATGTGCCTGGAGCCTCTACTATCTACATACCAAAGACTATCTAAGCATGCAGAAGCTCTCTACACATGAAGTAAAAGGATTAGTTCATTAGGGTCTCCAAAGCTAATAAGGCTTTGGATGGGGTCTCAGCAGTGTCTAGGTTAAGTTCAGGTGGATGGGCAGTGGTTAGGTCAGGGGTTTGGACAGTTTTGGAACTGCTTTTCTCTTACCAATGTTGGGGGTCTTGCCCAATTATCTGCTAATAACCAAAAGGATACATGTTCACTCTTGGTTTAGAAGGCTTTTTGTAAACCTCATAAACATGTGGGATCCTTTGGTATTGTGGTTGTCCCTTACCTCTTCTGTATTGATTGGCAGGGGGTGCATCAGTCACCTGAACATCTCTTTTGACAGATGTTTGGTTCAGCTGTTTTGTAACAACTGTTTGAACTGGCACAAACAGTGGTTGGTTCTTGGTGAATTTGACAGATGAACTTGAAGAACTCATGGGTTTTTTTGCAGTGTACTCATTCTTTTTCATATCAAATGATTTGAGATACACACATTCTTAAGTTTTGTGGTTTGTTTTTCCACAGATGGTGCAGCTCTCAGCAGGTACAATGACACTTGTTTTGTTGATATCATATGCTTTTAGATGAAAACAGTCTTTTGTTAGATGATTCCTCTTTTCACAGAAATCAAAAAACAGATTTTTGATCTTTTCTCTTTTCTTTCTCTTTTCAGACTCCTTGGCAACAGAGTTTTGAACCACTGTTGGGATGTCCTTGAGAGGAATAACCTTAGCTTTAGGAGCTTTTACACCATCAGTGGTTGTGAAGTCCATTGGTTTAAAATTTTCAAGGATGTCACACTCATCAGACCATGTGGGTTTAAATTGGTATTTCTCAATTTCCTCAAAAGTTGAGGATCCCACAGATCTTTCCAGAGTGATTTTGTTACCATGTTTGTCAGTTATCTTAACTTCTTGGCCATTCTTGTTGGTTGGTGTTATTTCAAGTGAGCCAGCTTGTTTTGCAGCAGTGTTTTCAATTTCATCATATTTTCTAAACCCTATGCCAAATTTTACATTGCTTTCAAGCTGTTTTTCAAGCATGACCTCATAACCTTTGCAAGATTCCACCCATATTTCACAAGTGATTTGGGTGGATTCCAACTCCTTTTTGCAAACATGATATTTTTCTATCATTGTTTGGAGTTGGTTCTTGGTTATGCTTTGCTCTTCTTTTAGACTGCAAATTTCTTTGTCCTTTTCAGCCAACTTGATTTGAAGTTCTTTTAAAGACTCCTCAAATTTGACTTCATCAGTTAAGACTTTATCCTTAAGGTTTTCATTCACCTCTTTAATGTTAGCAAATGCAATAATGCATTTGTCTAAACACAGATTTTCAAGAACCTGAGGTGATACCTTGGCAGCAGCCATCATGGCACAATCACATTGATGATCATTTTCTTCATCAGCTCTCTCTTCTTTCCCACTTTCTTTCTTCTCTTCTTTTTCTTATTCTTTGGACCAGGGATCAAACAATGGTTTAATCAGGGTTTCTGAATTTTCTCCCAGCAATATTTCACCAGCAACTGCAGTAACCACTGCTTCAGCCACTTCATCCACTGTTTCAGCACTTAGTTGTTCACCTTCAGCTTCTACCCCTTCTGGTATTGACTCTAATGCCATAAGACAAAATTCATCATTAAAAGTATCATTAGAAGCATAGAGTGCAAAATTGTCATCACCAAGCTCATCAGGCATACTGCTCCAGTCAACAAAACCTTGGGTGAAAAAGCTTTGTTGATCTGGTTGAACTACCGCTGGAGCAGCTTGTTGTGGTGAAACTGGTTGCACTTGAGCCTGAGGGACAGGGGCTTGAACATACTGAATTTGTGGAACAGTGGTTTGAACATAATGCACAGGCACAGGGGTTGCAGCATAGTGAGCAGTGTTAACATGTGTTGCAGGGGTATATTGGGTATAGTGCACAGTGCTTTGATGTTGTGGTCTAGGGTTTGAGCTTGGATGAGTAATAATTGGACCAGTGGTTTGACTCCTATATTCCCTAGCAAAATGACCTAGCCTATTGCACTTATAACACTTGATTTTTGACTTATCCAACCCCACTTTTAAATTCCCATGTAACCCTGGGAATTTTCTCCCTGTCATAACTCTGATCCTTACTACTGCCAGACTCATATTGACCCAGAAGAGCTGTGCTGCCAAATGAATAATCATCTGCAACTTTGCCAGACTCTTGCAACTTCTTTTTCTGGTTTAACTCCCTTTCATAGGTCAGGAGTCTACCATGAAGTTGGGTCAGTGTCAGGTCTTTGAACTCAGCAGAGTTTCTAGTTACAAAGTCAATTGTATCCCATTTTTCAGGTAGTGATCTAAGAAACTTTCTATTTTGGGTAGAATTAGGAAATACTACTTTAACAAGTCTTAGCTCACTAATGAGACAACTGAATCGCTCAAGCTGTTGAGTTAATGATTCACCCTTAATGTGACAAAAGGTTTCATACTGTTGATTCAGAATTTCCCTGTTATTTTCAATTACTTCTTCCGTTCCCCCAAATTGTTCCTTAAGTGCATCCCATAATTCCTTGGCACTATTACAGTGTAACAGCCCAGCATAAATTTCATTGGGTAATGCAGATGCAATGATGCTAAATGCTTTGGCATCGAGTTCGAATTTTTGAAAATAAGTTTCAGTATAATTTTCAGGTTTCTTAGGTTCGAACTTCTTTGTATCCTCAGCACTTGGCACCATGGGAACATGTGGTCCAAAAACAACAGATCTCCAACATCCGGTATTCTGTTGAGCAAGGATGTGACCCATCCTTCTCTCCCAGATGTTGTATTAATTTAGTTTCAACATGGGTGGTTTGAAAAGTGAACAGATGTTATTCTTATCATCTTGTGATTGTGACTTCATCCTGGTTGTTTTACAGGTACTGATTAATCAACTTTGATGGTGATTAAACCTTACTCTGTTTTTCAACAAAACGAACAACTATCAGTATCAACGATTGCGAGCTGAACTATTTATGTCAAAATTATTGTTAAATCAAATTTGACTGTCCGAGCTCTGATACCAACTGTTAGGATCTGAGTTTGGATTGATTGTGTTTTACGTTTGATTTAAGATGAAAAATGAACAAGTAATGCAGCGGAATTAAAATGGAAATAAACTTTGCACACAATCAAACAGGAGAAATGCTTTCAACACACATGTTTGAACATTGAACCGAATGATTAAATTTATTCCAATCACCGATTACAACTTTACATGCATGTAACAAACTCCCCCTCAGCCTGAGCTCACAGTGTTTGTTCGTACAGGAAGAAAAGTGGTGTGAAGAGCTAATAGAACAGTACAGGGTACTGTTCTATTTATAGGCACGCCCAAACCACTGTGGCATCTTTGCTAACGTCACCATGATAGTGACATCTAACCTCCTAACAAACTCTATCTACTGATCTAATACAAACACTGCTATGCTATCTACTGATTACAATAAATTACATAAGAAAGACTAAACTACTGCTTTATCCTTCCACTGTTATAACTCCAGCAGTACTTGATATCTTCAGCAGTGCTTGACCCATAGCAGTAGATTGATCAACAGGGCTTTAGTCTTCATCAGTCTTTAACTTGATCAGTAGTTGTAAGTCAGCAGTTGTTGTAAAGGATCAGTGGATGGAGGTCATCAGATGTTGAAACCACTTTCAAGGGGAGAGAATGTAAACATAACATCTGCTTATTTTGGATCCACTGCTCTCATCCAGTTTTGGCTTTAATTATCTATTCCTCTGATAGGGTTCAATCCCAACACATTTTCGTTTGAACAATTCGTAAAATCAGTTAAGTTGGAAAGTTTTGCGGTTTAAATGAGACGGCATGATGACGTGTTAAACAACGGAAACCACACCAAGTAAAGCTCAGCCGATCGGATGGGAACCACCCCGTTCGATCAGGCTCAACTGTTCAAGATGAAGTTTCATGTTCAACCCGTGAATCGGTCGTCTTCTCCGATGGAAACCCGTTCTCAGATCGATTCTCAACTAGAGTACGAGTAGAGATCCCGAACGAGTCCAGATTCTAACGGTTTTGAGTAAAAAGTGAAAGGTGTTGAAGAAAAGTTTGAATCAGTTGTTAAACGTTTAGATTTAGGCGAAATCAGTGTAAAAACATGTAGAAATCTTTTAGATTCGGACCGTTCTTGATGAGATGAGGTCACACTTTAGTGTTCATGTGAAGCCATGGTGACATCACCCTAGAACAGCCCCAAATCAGATGATTTCACGGTGAAAATGTGAGATTTGATGGAGAAGATGATGAGAAAGTGTGTGTTGATGTTAGAAGTACAAGATTTAGGAAGAAAACTTACAAGAATCGCGAGAAATCAAGAGAAAATAGCCTGAGAGTGCGTGGGTCGAATGGAGATGTCACATCAATGAACAGTTGATGTAAAAGGAGGGGTATTTATAGTGTGCGAGGATGAAAGGCGGTGTAGAGTGAATGGGTCGGGCGGCCGTTCGATCGGTTGGCTTGTGCGGGTTAGTTTTCCAACCTTCGTATCGTGCGTTGAGCGTTGCGTTGCATTTAAGCGAGTTGCGAGTAAGCGATGCGATAGTATTAAACCATAGTTACACAAATAATATGACTAACACATAACAGCCTAAAAGTAAGTAAGTTTGCGTTTAGAGTTTGCGATGAGATTGCGTTGCGATAGAGTTGCGATTGCGTTTACGAATAATCACCCAATAAAAGATATAAAGCACACACAAGTAAGCACATAATAACACACACACATAGAACAATACCAATACTGCGATTCGAGTTGCGATGCGATAGTGATGTGTTAGCGTTTAAGTAGTTTAGCGTTTAGTTGCGTTTATCGCATTGTTACTTCACATAATAATACATCGTAGACTAAAATAGCGTTAACCAAAGTATCGATTATCAAATTACGAGAGTGCAAGACAATAATTAAGCCAAAAATGTTAGATCTGAATAACAATCTGACTTTGACTTTCTAAAAAGTTGGGTTGTTACAGCCTCCCCTACTTTAGGGAATTTCGTCCCGAAATTAAGGCGCAGGCGTAATAAAGAGATGTGGGTATTTAGCCTTCATGTCACTTTCGAGTTCCCAAGTGAACTCGACGCCGCGTTTGCCTTCCCAGCGAACCCTCACTATAGGAATGCGTGAGCGTCGAAGTTTCTTGGTCTCTCGGTCCATGATCTCGACTGGATTTTCCACGAAGCGTAATGTTTCGTCCACTTGTAGATCCTCAAGAGGAACATGTAAATTTTGCTCGGCTAGACACTTTTTGAGGTTCGAGACGTGGAAAGTCGGATGTACGTTGCTGAGTTCCTCAGGTAATTCGATCCTGTGAGCCACTTTGCCAATTCTTTCTAGAATCATAAAGGGTCCAACGTATCGAGGCACTAACTTTCCTTTCTTGCCGAATCAGATCACCCCCTTCCAAGGTGAAATCTTTAGGAGTACGTGATCGCCAACTTTGAACTCAAGGGGCTTGCGGCGTTTATCGGCGTAACACTTTTTTCGACTGCGAGCTTTCAAGAGATTGTCTCGTATCTGAAGGATCTTGTCAGTCGTTTCTTGCAATAACTCATGACCGGTAATTTGCGCGTCTCTGATCTCGTGCCATACAATAGGCAATTGACATTTTCTTCCATATAATGCCTCAAATGGTGCCATTTGAATGCTAGAGTGATAACTGTTGTTGTACGAGAATTCGACTAAAGGTAAATAAGAATCCCAATTACCACCAAAATCTATAACACACGAGCGAACATGTCTTCAAGGGTGCGAATCGTGCGTTCAGTCTGACCGTCGGTATGGGGATGGAAAGCAGTACTAAGATTAAGAGTAGTACCGAGAGCGGATTGAAAAGTTTCCCAAAGGCGCGAGGTAAACCGACCATCGCGGTCAGAGATGATATCAAGAGGTGTCCCATGTCGACAAATGACTTCGTCCGTATAGATTCGTGCTAATCGTTCTACCTTAAAGTCTTTTCATATCGGCAGAAAATGAGCAGATTTCGTAAGATGATCAATGATAACCCAAATGTTATCATGACCTGATGGCGTGCGCGGAAGTTTCGTAATGAAATTCATAGCTATACTCTCCCATTTCCACATAGGGATCTCGGGTTGTTCGAGTAAGCCAGAGGGTCGTTGATGTTCAGCCTTGACTTTCGAACAAGTAAGGCATTTCGAAACGTAAAGGGAGATATCCTTTTTCATTCCAGGCCACCAATACCTGGCACGCAGGTCCTGGTACATCTTGTCGGTACCGAAATGAATGGAATATCGAGATTTATGGGCTTCAGTCAACAATATCTCCCGAAGGTTATTGTGACTAGGGATCCAAATACGATCGAGGTAGTGAAATATACCATTCGGCTTATTCACTAGTTGGCATTCGTTTCCAAGAATTCGTTCTTCTTTCAAAGTGCGTTCGGTAAAACAGGCGTGTTGAGCGTCGCCAATCAGAGCTTCGAGGTCGTGTTGGGCTTGAACATTACGAACACTATGTAAATAGCTTCGGCGACTGAGAGCATCGGCAACGGCATTTGCTTTGTCTGGGTGGTAATGAATCTCACAATCGTAATCGTTGAGAAGTTCAACCCATCTGCGTTGGCGCATATTCAGTTCTTTCTGTTTCAAGATGTGTTGTAGGCTCTTATGGTCTGGGAAGACCGTACACTTAGTACCGTACAAGTAGTGTCGCCAAATCTTTAACGCAAAAACAACTGCACCTAGTTCAAGATCGTGGGTTGTATAGTTCTTCTCATGGATTTTGAGCTGACGAGAGGCGTACGCGATAACCTTGTCCCGTTGCATAAGAACACAACCAAGACCGAGGTTTGAGGCATCGCAGTAGACTTCAAAGTCGTCGTTTCCGTCGGGTAGCGCGAGTACGAGAGCGTTGCAAAGCAAAAGCTTTAGAGTTTGGAAGGCTTCCTCTTGTTCAGTTCCCCAAACAAAAGTCTTGTCTTTATGGGTAAAAGAGGTGAGAGGAATGACGATTTTAGAGAAATCTATGATAAATCGACATTAGTAACCCGCCAATCGAGAAAAGAATGAACTTCGGACGGGTTTTTCGGTGTAATCCAACTCTTAACTGCTTCAATCTTCGTGGGGTCGACGTGAATACCTTGACTATTGACAATGTGACCGAGGAATTGAACCTCCTCAAGCCAAAATTCACACTTGGAGAACTTGGCATAGAGGCGATTCCCTTTGAGAAGTTCGAGTACCAAACGGAGATGTTACGCGTGTTCGGCTTTCGACTTCGAATAGATCAGGATATCATCGATAAACACGATGACGAAGCGGTCGAGAAAGGGTTTACACATGCGATTCATCAAATCCATGAAAACCGCGGGTGCATTGGTAAGACCAAAGGGCATAACGACGAATTCATAATGGCCGTAGCGAGTGTGAAAAGTGGTTTTAGGTATATCTTCCTCTTGAATTCTTAACTGATGATAACCAGAGCGTAGATCGATCTTTGAAAAACACGTAGCGCCTTGCAATTGATCAATAAGGGATAACGATTCTTGATAGTAAGCTTATTGAGTTCCCTATAATCGATGCACATTCGGAACGATCCATTCTTCTTTTTGACGAAAAGGACAGGTGCGCCCCAAGGGGATGTGCTAGGGCGTATGAAGCCTTTATCAAGAAATTCCTGGAGTTGACTCAAGAGTTCACGCATTTCGGATGGAGCGAGGCGATAAGGAGGTTTAGTTATAGGATTAGCTCCAGGAATGAGGTCGATTCAAAAATCAATATCACGAGATGGCGGTAAACCAGGTAAATCGTCAGGAAAGACAGCAGGAAAATCACGAACTACAAGTACCTTTTCCATTTCCTTCTCTTTCTTTTCCTTCTCCGCTACTACAATGTATGCTAAGAAAGCCTTGTATTCCTTTCGGAGATACTTGCTTGCTTGTAAGCACGACATGAGTTTCAGATCCTTCGATGATACTTCGCCATAAACACAGAGTTGGTCGCCATTAGCAAGAGAGAAACGAATCATCTTATCGAAACAAACGACTTCAGCACGATTTTCACGAAGAAAATCCATGCCTACTATGATATTGAAACTACCAAGCTGCATCGGAATAAGATCGATTCGGAAGACGTGATTGTTGAGTTCAAGAGTACTGATGTATTACAAAATACATCCATTTATCATGTAAAGTTTGTGCATATTTCGTATTCGTTTAGTTTAGATTTGGTTAGAATTTCGATACTTTGATCAAATTCTCGTTTTCCAGGTCTTTAGTGCTAAAAATGTCGAAAAACGAAGAGTTATCGGCTGGGAAACAAGTTGGAATGGAGTTCAGATAGTTGCAGTGCTGAAACTGGTTGAAAAAACAGAGAAGTCTGTGAAAAGTGGGGTGTCGCGTCACGCCACAACCATCAACTTAAGTCGTCGCACCCCGCCACCATTAAACAAAGAATATTTATGAGAATAGTGTGTCTCGCTGCGCAACCCTGAAGGCAATTACCCGTCGCGCGACGCGACGGGTTTAATCAGCGGTGAATCTTGTTTGTGGGGCCTGAATACTATATATAAAGTCATTATAATCATTTTAAACCCTTCTTTACGAATTAAGGAGCTTTTGGATGAAAATAAGAGATCTTTGGGAGTGTTTTCGAGTTCGGGAAGCTACCGGTTGAATATACGAAGTGCGGGAATCATTCCGGTTGCATATTTGCCATTCGGGTGTCTTTACTTTCATCTTTCTTTCACCGTAATGTTTCATGTTCTCGTGAATACTTTGTGTTTGATGTTTTTCATGACTATTATTGGCTAAACTTGTTGAACTACCTAGACTTGGATGAATGATTGCTTACGTTTTGATTATATTATAGATTTATGAACACTATGGATATTTATGAATTGTAAACGACTTGTTCTATCGGTTAGATGTATATGCATGCTTAATGTTATTTGAATATTGTTTGTTGCTTTGCATGAATCTTGGTGACGGTCTTTATCACATAATAGAGTCGGGCTAGATTTTAGATTTTGGTGAGTGTCTATATCACATAATAAATCTTTAATCTTTAGGGTTAAATCGGCCGATAAACCTTAGAAGTAATATTCGGTAATCTCATAAAATCAAGTGTTCTACTAATCATAAATAGCTGCAAGGTGCGAGATTATTGCTAGGTCTAAGCGATTAAACCGTAAGGTGGGTTCTTCTTAGGAAGTAAACCTATTAGCTGCTGTCTAGCAAGTCTAACTAAGAAAACAAGTCTATCCTTGGTTTAGATCTCGACAGGGAGGGAGCCTTGTAGGATACTTTTATAAATCCATTAGATGTCTTGCAAGAGTCTAATAACCGGTAATTTAACAACCTTTAGGGGATCATAGCGTCCTCTTAAGAAGGGTTAGGGGTCCTTAGATTTCCCGAGAGGTGAGAATTTTATGATCCCGGTTCCATAGTAGACAACTTCCAAATATAATCTTAACTAAAAGCAATCAGGATTCCAGTCTAGGTAGTGTTTCCACCATCTGAGCAAAGTTCCACAACAATTCGTTTAGTTAGCTTAGTTAATTAATTTAGTTTAATTGAATTCTTAGGATATTTAGAAACACCCCCCCCCCAAAACATAAAAATAGTTAAGTGTTGCGTCAAAGTCAGTCTAGATAAGGTAATTAGCGTAATTCGATAGAGTCTCATGGGTTCGATATCCGGACTTACATTAGCTATACTACAGTCGATCGGTACACTTGTCGGTTAGTAGTTTAGTGTGTTTTAGTGAGTCTAGAGTATTACTTGGAGTCTAGAATTAGGTTAATTTAGTTACTTTAATTAAAATACTTTTTAGTACATCAAGTTTTTAGCGGCGTTGCCGGGATTCTTGGCAATTGCGTTGAT
This sequence comes from Helianthus tuberosus, assembly GCA_030545235.1. Classification (NCBI taxonomy): domain Eukaryota; kingdom Viridiplantae; phylum Streptophyta; class Magnoliopsida; order Asterales; family Asteraceae; genus Helianthus; species Helianthus tuberosus. The sequence goes on along the minus strand of CM060411.1, from coordinate 139,143,478 downwards.
TACTTTGTTTGGACTTCATCTGATATCATTACGTGCTATTTATGTGTTTTCGAGTCGTATGAGTCTAAATAGTTCAAGTGTGTTTTTATTTTAGAGTCTTTGTTAGAGTCGTCTTACTTGTTTATTTTCGGTTTTGCAGTGAATGCCCCATACACGTTCTCAGGGACCACCGAAGCCGCCAATTGACAAGTTTGCCTTCTCGTCATCTAGTCTAAAGGTTAGTAAATCTTCTACTTCATCTTCAACCACTTCTGACTCTACACTCCAATCTAAACCACCAGCCTTTGACTTCACCCCGAAGTCGTCACCCCACAATTACCCACCACCTTCCCGTCCACCTAGTCCTACACCCAATAACCAAGTGGCCAATAGAACCGTTTATGAATAAGCCACCACCGGCTTCACCGATGCTACTTCACCCATCACCATTCCCAACATTATTAATGATAGGTCCTGACAAATCTCGTCCTTCATCATGACGGCCATCACTAACTCGTGCCAATTCCACGGCCGTGATGATGAGGATGCCCCCGCCCACATTAACCGAATTACCCGCCTTTGTAGCACCTTCTCTATTGAGGGTGTTAATCTAGATGCCAGGTACCTTCAGGTTTTCCCATTTTCTCTCGCCAGCCACGCAACCGTCTGGTTCGATTCGCAACCAGCAGGAACTTTCACTACTTGGGCAGGTTTACGAGATGCTTTCTTAGCTAAATATTTGCCACTCGCCAAAGCATCTCGTCTACGCGATCAGATCCTCATTCTGGATGGAGCCTGACGAGCCTTGCCACCTAGCCTGGGAGAGATTCCAAACCTTGATTTCTCGTTGTTCTCAGCATGGTTTGTCGGATTGGGCACTCGTAGAAAAGTTCTACAATGGTCTCACCCACAAGATCAAAGCCCGGTTTGATACTTCTGCTGGAGGAAAACTCATGGGTAAAAAGAAAATTAATGAGTGCAATGATTTATTTGAGAGTTTCCCCCATTATGACATGTACTATAGCACTACCAGCAAGGCTTCCATTCTTGTGACTACCTACTCGGCTGCTCGAGGGGTAAACCAAGTTGGCATGCATTCATCGGTAGCTAATGCTCTAGAGAGGATGGAGAAATCTTTTAAACAGGAGCTGGATGAGATTAAGAAAAAGGTCGATAGATGTGAGGTTTGAAGGTGAGGCCATGATACGATAGATTTTCCCACACTTACACTCAAGCAGGTAGAGTACATTGCAGGTCAGTCTATGGGTCTGTTTAATAATAATAATTCTAATTATAACTCCAACTGGCATAGTAATGGTAATAATATTAGTTTTCGCTCTTTCGGTAATCCTCCTGGTTTTCCATCTGGTCAGTATTAAAATAGGGGGCCCGGTCTATACACTAGTGGAGGTTCAGGTCATGGAGGTCAGTTTGGTAGTTCTGGTTCGGGTGGTCAATTTGCTAGTGGGGGGTCAAATCAAGAGGGGCAGGTTAGGGGTAAGGGTTCAGAGGGTAGTCTAAGTAAGATTGAGGAGATGTTTGCTCAGTTAATGGTAAGAGATCAGGTTACTCAGAAAACTTTAACCGAATTTGGTAACTTTGCTAAAAATCAAGAGCAAATAAATAAAAATCAAGAGCTTCACAATAAAAATCAACCATACGCACTCTTAGATCTTTAGCGACAAGTAGGGGGTATAGCTAAACAGTTACAAGAGAACCCACCTGGTCAGTTTTCAGGAAATACCTACCCAAACCCGGCTAACCATTCAGCTAAGGCTATTACTTCCCATAGTGGAAAGAGTTTAGGGGAGGTAGTTAGAGAGAGTGTTGAGATAGAAGATGAGGAAGAGGTAGATAAGGAGATAGAGATGGAGACTCCTGGTAAGGTGCAACATAGGCTAGACCCAGCAAGTACCGCACACACCGAGGAGCCTCAAGTAGAAAAGAGTGCTGAAAAACGTCCCATAGGGGTTAGGCGTTCACCGTTAGTTGATAATTCACGCGTTCCCTACCCCGCCCGCCTTAAGCATCAAAAATATGCTAAGGAATATGGGCAATTTCTTGAAATGTTTAAGCAACTAAAAATCAACATTCCTTTCATCGAAGCCTTACAGTCCATGCCTAAATACGCCAAATTCCTTAAGGACCTTCTCAAACGTAAGGATAGGATAGGTGAGCTTTCAAACATCCCGTTGACCGGAGGTTATTCCGCGGTGGTCTTGAATAAGCTACCGGAGAAACTAACCGACCTGGGTACATTCACCATTCCATGCTTCTTCGGGGGTGCCGTGACCCCCGCCCATGCCTTAGCCGACTTAGGTGCTAGCATCAATTTGATGCCATTTTCTCTTTATGAGAAACTAGGGTTAGGAGAGCTTACACCCACGCGTATGTCATTGTCCTTGGCCGGCCGCTCGGTCAAGTATCCTCTTGGAGTCATAGAGAATTTACTTGTTAAGGTAGATAAGTTTGTGTTCCCCATAGACTTCGTGGTTTTAGACATGCAGGCCGATGAGAGAGTCCCGATCATTCTTGGTAGTCCATTCCTTTGAACCGCAAAGGCAGTCTTTGACGGTAAGATTTCACTTCGTGCGGGCGATGAGATAGTTACCTTTGAGATAGATAAAGCCATGCAACATCCTAATGGTAGCGATGATTCTAGTGGTCCGTGTCACTCTGTTTACTTCCTAGATTCGTTTATCTCGTGCGTTGTGAAGGAGGTGTTTACGCATGGTGCGATTGAGCTATATGATGAAGTTAGTGAGAGATCATGGAAAGTGAATGGCCATCGTTTAAAGCATTAACTAGGAGGGCCGATTGACAACACCGAGAAGGAGGAAACTCCTCTCAAAGACATTCCGAACACCACCGTTTAGAGTCTTGAGAGCAATCTCAAGTGTAGAGTTTGTATAATTTGTTTCGTGTCATTTTTGAGTCTTTTCGTATCTAACAGTAGTTTGTCATAGTGTGTCGTGTCTTTGTTTTGTGTGTTTGAGTATTTTGCAGGAATCACATCCAACGAAGAGCGGAAATTGCGAAGAAAACGGCATTCCAGGTAAGTCCCAGTGTTAGAAAAAAATTGGGATGGTTTTGGGATGGTTGGGTAAACGCTAGAAAAAATTCAAAGGCACAAATACATGTCTCTTCTGGTCGCGCGACGCTACCCGACAGTCCAAAAACAGCTTTTGAACCCTCCTGTCACGATACGCGACAGTACCTTCCATTTATCGTAGCGCTACGCGACCCCTTCATGTGAACCCCCTATTCTGAACCATACCGTAGCGTAGCGCGAACTAGACCCTCCCATACCGTCGCGCAGCGCGACCCTGTGCTTTTCAAAATAACACTGGTCAGACGTCCTTATCTTCCTCAAATCACTCAAAACCCTATTCCACCAGTCACCACCGCCGAACACATCAAATACCCCCTTTTTTCACCATATCTCCGCCATTACATCACCAACTCAAGCCATTTTACCACCCCTATGATCGGAATTAGGTAGGGAACCAAACTCACCATCGATTTTTCTCGTTTAACCGCTTCATTGCTTGATTTCGGGACTCACCATTCACGAAATTTTTCTTGGTTTTCTTGCAAAATTCCAGCGATTCAGGTATGTTTTCTGTTTATTCTCTTATACACTTCGTTTAGAATCCTTGTAGAAGTTTAGTTTTAGTCCTTGTGTGGTCTGTCTTGTCGGGTCAGTCACGTCGAGTCGAGTCTGTGTCTAGTTTAGCATTAGGTTTAAGTTGTTATTCGGGTGCGGATGGATGGTTTGGGCCTTTGGAATATTGATTTGCCGAAGTTGAGGTTCACTTGTCACTCTTGGGGTTATGCTTAGCGAATTTTTCGTTCTGGCAAGTGTAGTCACTTTGTTTAGTATCATTATTTGGGTGCGAATGATGGTCGGTTTGGGACGTTGAATATGTTTTGGCTGATTATTGATTGGAATGTAGTACAATGACGTGTAAAGTTTCGACCTTGCAACATTGAATCGGACATTTTTGACAAGATGAAAACCTCCTTTAATTAGGCGTAAATTTTCGACGTTAAAATCTGTTTTGAGCTATAAAGCAACTGAATTTAAGCAAGGTTGGGCCTCAATGATGGTTTGGTAGGCACCTGAATTTAATTGAGGACAATTAAGGTTCCGGGAGGGGGTAGTGTACATTGAGTCCAAGTTACAGTGTCGTCTTAGTCGTTTTAGTCTAGTTTAGTCGGTCTTGGGTTTACGTGCACGTACAAGTTAATTAAGCTCGCCCGTACTCAATCTCCATTCGGGCGAGTTTAGTTCAACTTAGCAATTGTAAAAGGTAACCCGGTTGTTTTTATTTCAACTTTATTATCAGAATTAAACCACGAATGAAATGCTATACGGTTATTCTAATTTTTTAGAAAACAATTTCAAAAAAAAAATCCAAAAGAAATTAAAAAAATAAAAATACCAAAAATAGCTTGTGATTACTGATTGTCTGCTATTTTGTCTTGTTGAATACTTGTTTTGCAGATATGGCAGTTGTAGTAAGTAGCTCAGGAGGTGATCAGAGGCCTCGAAAGAGGGGCCCGGGTCAGCAAGATCAGCCAGTATTGCAAATAGATGCTCAGGATCCGAGGTTGAGAAAAAATCTTATATAGAACTGCTACTGAAAGGATTCCGACACGCAAAATTAAGAACAGAGCTGACCACCCAATACTGCAGTTTGAGTTGAATAGAAATGAATGGAAAAAGTATGATAAGCTGAAGGATACTGATCTGTTGCAGCATAGGACCATCGATTGGGGATGGTTAGATGAGATAGGTTCTAGACAGGAAGTGTTGGATCTCTTGGGACCAACGTTGAGAATGATGTCAGATTGTGCTTTGGACTGATATGAGGAGTTAGTCTTGGAGTTCCACAGTACGTGGAAGCATAAAGAGGGAAAATTTGCTAATGATAAAGCTGTATCGTTTAGTCTGGGTAGACGGGTGTTTGAGATGAACATGGCTCGGTTCGCGGTTGCTTCTGGATTTTATACACCCGAGGAGGTTCAGCAGCCCGGTTTTGCTACTAGTTTGAGAGGGGCATACTCTACTAATAGAGAGTATAGTGTTGGAGCGGCAGAGTTACGCCGTTTTTGGAACACCATTTTCGATCACCCTTTCGCATTGACGAACCTGATTACTTCGGTTCATAATCCGGTATATAGGTATGTTTTAAAAATATTGTCTGCTACTCTTGTGGGGCGGAAATCGGGTGAGAACAAAGCCAATTGGATTGAAATATTCATCTTGATGTGTCGGGTGGAAAATAGAGAGATGAATCTGGCGACTGTGTTGGCTGCCTCGTTTAGTAGGGGGCGTAGAGGAGGTCACCGGGCTGCATTGTCTATGGGTCCGTATATCACGCGACTGGGATTGAATTTAGGGTTGTTTGACAAATATAACCCCAGGTTTTTACATGAAGGACCGAAGACGATCATCTTTGGTATGAGGGAGCTGCAGCCAGCGGGTATTGTTTCGTACACTGAGCCTTATGATTGGGAGGAGATTAGACAGGGGTCACAGGTACAACCACCTGAGGGACATCCAGCTGCGGATGTCATGATGCAAATTGAGCCCACCCATTGCCAGCAATCACCACAGAGGCACGAGAGGCCGACGCCGCAGTATCCTCGTAGGCAGCCGCCTCCTGAGCCGCTTACTTTGCTGTCTTTATCTAGCTATGTGGAGCAGAGATTTGATAATCTTGAGCAGATGATTCAGACCGGTCAGGATAGACAGTAGGGGGATCTCAGTTATATTATGAGCAGGATGAGTATGGCGATACCTGATTTCTTTCAGCCAGGTGCACAGGCTGGGCCGATTGGTGCAGGAGTGATGGATGATCCGGCTCCCCCATTTAATGTGTTCGGGGTAGATAGTTCAGGAGCCGGTGGACAGGTTAGTAGTGAATCTGAGGAGGAAGAAGACGAGAGTGGAGAAGAATAGTGTGGGGATGGAGAGGATACAGCAGGAGCTGATATTATATCTTTTGTTTTTATCTTTTATGCTGTTTTGATCCTCAGTCTTTTGGTTTGTACTTATACTTTGGATATATTTGAACAGGTCGGTTGGGATGGTTTGGTTGGTTTGTGGTTGAACTGATGCTTAGTATGTTTATACATTATCTTTTGCTAGTGTTTGGTTATGATGTTTGTTAGGTTGATGTTTGTTGCCGCTTTCGTTCGCGTGTCCAATTAGGAATTATTTGATGAGCGCGTTCGGATTGGAGGGCTTATGTGGAAACGACTGGCACATTGACAGTCTCACATATCAGCTAAGTCATTTTCCACTTGTATATTTTTCTTTCATTCGGTATTTCGTTTAGTTTGTCAGTGGTAGTTTAGTATGTTTCATCTTTACATTAGGGACAATGCAATCTTTAAGTGTGGGGATGGGATATAAGTAGTAGTAGTAGTAGTAGTAGTAGTAGTAGTAGTAGTAGTAGTAGTAGTAGTAGTAGTAGTAGTAGTAGTAGTAGTAGTAGTAGTAGTAGTAGTAGTAGTAGTAGTAGTAGTAGTAGTAGTAGTAGTAGTAGTAGTAGTAGTAGTAGTATCTGTCACACCCCAACCGATGACGGAAACATCGGGATGAGAGGAACAAATCGCTCAAAAGCATCATAACACTAATAATGACAATATAGATTAAATCAAATTTCATAATGCTAAAATGTAATACAAGATTTCAACATTTCATCAAAAATAGTTCAAAACATTGTTTATTCTAGATGGGTTTCTAGGTTCATCCTAGCTTGTTTTCTTGATCACTTCGTCTATCAACCTGCAACATGTATTAAAATAACATCAACAAAATGTTGGCGAGTATACAAGTTTGATACATAACATAAAATAGAATTAAATAGCTTAACGTGCTCATATCCAACATGAATAAAACGATACAAGTTAACAGTTATGCCAAAACGATGTTACTCTATATACTCAAACCCAAGAATCCAACGTAATTAACATAGCCTATCCTAAGAGTTTACCGGGAGGTAAAAATAGAATAAACTTAACAATACCCAAAAGAATAGCGGGTGGGGCGTTACAACCTATAGCATATGCATAGTACCATAATTGTTAAGGTAGGCTTTGCGAACAAGTTAATGAGCATAAAGTCATGAAGTGTTTACATTAGCATCACATGTATAACAAGCATCAAATCACTCCATGTATAAATTTGGATAGAGTGTGAATAAAAAATTTTCAAGCGTTGCGTGTTTTTGATATAGAATAAATGTTGCACCCAAAAGTGATAAAATAAAAATGGGATCGAGTATACTCACATTGGTTGCGTTTTCTATGTCTTGTGAGTAACACACGAGTAAGATTGAGAATCCAAGGGAATGAACGAGTGGGAAAGATTATCCAAGATATTCAACATAAACGATTTAGTTTATTTCTACTTTGTTTAACTTAATTATTAAAGAATACGGGCCTAGAAACCATTTAATAATTAAATTATAAAAATACCTATGACAAGTCCAAAAACCTTCTCTTCTACCCATTCCATTTGGGAGTGTAAAGCCATATTATAAAGAGTTTTGCTTGAGGACAAGCAAAGATTCAAGTGTGGGGGTATTTGATATGTGCAAAACGCAACATACAAATTACATCAATTATGGCATAAAACTAACCCCTTTTAGTACTAATGTTGGAAAAAGTGTGTTTTTGTCTTCCTTTTGTATTTTCAGGATTAAATGAGCTCAAATTAACAAAAGAAGCAAAAAGGAAGCTAAATCTAACATAAATACAAGAAAAGGAACAAACGTGGCATGTCCGACCCCACGACAGCATCTTCCCAAGCAAAGCAAAACAAGAGAACGGAAGGCTGAACACGCCCCGTGTTCAGTGAACACGGGGGTGTGCCCAAGTGTCAGCATAAAAGACAAAGTTGTAGAAGCTTCCATTGCCCACCACAGGGTCGTGCTCAGCGGACACGGGGTCATGGTCAACTATAAGATTCGCAGAATCCAGGCAAATCTTGATAGTACAGATATTTCTGCACACGGGGTCGTGCCCAGCGGACACGGAGCCGTGGTCAACTAATAAAGACAAGAGCAATTAATGAAGAAAGATAAGAATGTGGACATGGGGCCGTGCCCGAGCTTCTGTTTAGCCTATAAATAGGAGTGCTTGTTTCAAGCTCAAACCATCTCTTGGCACACCACATCTCTCACACTTCACCCACCACCCACCACCACTATAACACCATCATCCACCACCACCATCCATTGTCCATCATAAAGTGTGTGAGTCGTCTCGGGATCCAAGATTGATCGTAAGAGTTCTTGACAATCAAGGCCATGTTTGCCTAAGTCTCTTACATCACTTGGTGAAGACAAAGTGTCTAGTGTAATACTTTTTATTTTTAATCTTTTCGCACTTTTTAATTGGTTATGTATTAATGACTTTAATAACTAGTTTCTTATGTTGAAGGTGATTCTTCCTTATCGTTTGTCCGTGGTGTCTTGGCGTTATTTTACTGTCTATATAAAATAAAAGATTTTCACCATTCATTTCTCCACGGTCTATATGGAGGTATGTTGGCTACCTGGTCGGGGGTTAAGGGAACAGTTTGGTAAGAGTCTTGCCATTGTTCAGTGTATAGATCCTGCAAAGGACCTGGGTCAAATTTAGTAGGACCTCCTTCAATACTTAACGGTATTGGATGGCGGGGGTCCAAACTCTTTGATCCCCTCATAAGTTAAACTACTATTAAAACTTTAACCCGGCTACTTAGGACTGTATCCCTGCTGACTCAGACTACTTAGCCGATGGTAACGTCACCTTCAAAAGAGGGGCCTACCACATTATGCATTAATAACTTAATTAATTATCTTTCAATAATCCGACCCTTTAGGATTGTATCCTTGCTGACTCAAACTACTGGGTTGAGGGTAACGTCACCTTCAAAAGAGGGGCCTACTACAATAACTAAGATAATCTCTTAAATAGTGCAAAAGTGCGGAAATAATCAAAGGTTACACTAAACACGTGTCGGAGCCAAGTGATTCATCTTGTCTATCTGTTTTTCTTTTATTTTTATTTTTCAACATTTTAGTTAGTTTTTATTTTTAGTTTAAAATCTTTTTCTAAACTTTTGATTTGATTAGACGTTGAGGATAAACCGGTACTAAAAGCTCTTGTGTCCTTGGACGACCTCGGTATCTTGCCAACACTATACTACGCTCACGATGGGTGCACTTGCCCATATGTGTGTTTAGTGTTAGTAAATATCGTGTTTTATAAATTTAAAACTTGGCTAAAAAGTGTAAAAGGGCTTAAAATATACACCTAATATATATAACACTTCACACGCATCAACTACAGGATATGTGAAAATATTTATAAAGGAGTAACGATAGATTTAGGGATTGTTAGATTGGTTGACTCTGTCAAACTAACATGGATTCAAAAATATAATAATAATAATAATGATTATTAAGCTATGTAGATATATAAAAATGACTGATATAACATTTAATAATAACGATATATGTTTTTGATGTAACACATCAACATATGTGTATATTAAAGTATTAAAAATTGCCTTATATTGAAGTATATCCTATAAAGTTACATACGTTTATAAATAGTATATATGTAAGGTTTTACATGTAAATAAGGTTGTACACAAACACTAAAATTTATAAGGTATTTAAATAGCAATTGGAATCTGTTAAACTTTTTAGGATATTTTATATATAAACCGGCTATAGGTATATATATGTGTCCATAACCGCCATTTCATATATATATATATATATATATATATATATATATATATATATATATATATATATGAAACTATCTTCAATCAGAAACGGCCCTTGCGGGGCGCGGAAAATATATATATATATCCCTATAGATCAAAGTATTATACAAGTCTACGTGGTTATTAATGAAAATGTTACTTTACTATATTTTGTTGATACAATTATGTATGGTCATTTTAACTATAAAGTCACCCTATCGTCTTTAATGACTTTATATACTTGTTACATATAGTACTACATTATATATATACATAAATATAGTTTATATATACATAAGTATGTCCCAAAAATAAATACACTTTAAAAATTATCTTCCATTACATAACTGCTATATATTTTATTGGAACTAACTAAACTTTTGGGGTTTATATTGAATGATTATAAAAAAAATTCTAAAAATAAAAAAAAAATCAATTATGTTATTTCAAATGTAATTTAAATATTTCTACCGGAGCCTAATTAGTATATTCCTATATACTAGAGAAAGTAGAGTGATTTAATTTATATTTCCTATATTTATAAGAACTTCACTATATTAAAGTACTAGGGGTAAATTTTACCTATAACTTACCTATGGTTAACAGAAAAATGTTTTTATGTTTAAGTCACCCATAAAAAAAGGTAATAATTTTCATTTTATGATATATTATAAAAGAACATAAAAGATGAGTCTGATGATTTGTACAATTGGTATATATATAAGATAGTAAATAATTGATTTTTACAAGTAAAAAAAATTACAAAAGGAAAACCCCTTTTCTTACTTGATTTAAATTAATAATTTAGTGTACTATTTATTTACTTATATGATTATTTTACCTAGCACGTTAAAATTTTCCAGAACATTCTAGTTATTGTTTCATTTTCAAACTAAAATTTAAAATGAATGTCTCACATAAAAAAAAATTGATTCAAATGTGAGTTTAATACACTTGTCCTTTATATAGCTTCATTTAAAAATCAAATTACAATTTTAATATTGTAATATCTTTAAACAAATTACTATTACTATTACTATTGTTTGAGATATACATACATATTGTAATACATGTATATTACTTAATTACCTAATATATTTAGAATCAATTTTAGAAACGTCAAACTTTGTATTACTTACTATAATGCTTCTTTGATAAATAATATAATATACAATAAATTAAGAGTTAAGTTTTAATTATTTAAATTAGTATGGTTCAACCCACTAGTTAAAAGTGAAATTGTTCCCATGAGTTAAAAAGTTTATATTTTGAGTAATTTATTTCCCTAAACTTTTATTTATCCATCCTTTAAATTCAACAGAAGTTTATTTCAATGTATTACTTTTATAAAAGGGTAAATAAAGCTAGGGGAATAAGCTTGATAATTGGTACCATCAGATATATATAAATATTACAAAATAATTTAAGTTTTGATATTAACAAGAGATTTGAATTTTTTTTTCCTAAATAATAAATGTACACATATATAATAGAATTTCTTGGTGGTATACACAATATAATAATCAAATATCTTCTGAAGATAAACATAAGAGAAAATAGTACCGGTGATTCTTATAAAAACATGAAGTCATATAAAAATAAATCATGAAACGTGTTATGTAAAAAAAAAGTCTCAATAAAATATTCCTTACAACGGAATCTAAGGGTATATAAGCATAAATAGAGTTAGCTGTAAACATACTCATCATATCGAACCTAGCCATAGTGTCAATGGAGACAATGATATTTTTGCAAAACTATATTCTCCAAACAAAAGAAAGTTACAACCATAATAATATCTATGCTTAAATGAAAGGAGTTAGGATTTTGATATTTACTGGTAAATACCTAGAATGGTATTTAGACTTGAACCTAAGGAAAATGCCTTAATATAAGCTTCAAGATAAGCTAATTACTTGCGTAGATAAAATGTGATGGATGTTGGTATGCCGTGAGGATAATGACTAGAACAATGCAAGTATGATAAATAAGCAATAACACCTGGCCTTTGTTGTTTCTTGTTTATTAATACTACTCGGTTCTAGAATATGATCCATCATGAGAATACTGAATTCCTTGTTTCGGGATATAAGCCATAAAGAATGATGCATTTTTAAAATCATGATTAGAGAAAATTCTATTTATGGGAAATACAATGATAATTACATGTCTGACAAGACTGAGTATGGTGTAATAGACTCTCCAGCTTGTCCGGGTAAGATGGGGGTACCTTTCCGGCGAGACCGGGTAAGATGGGGTATATGTTATGTAAATGGAATTCCCTAAATAGTACGATGACCTGATGTCTGACTAATATTTAGAAATATGAATATGTTAAATACATTGACCTTATGAATGGTGTGTATATTCGTATGTGAAATATATGATTATATAGATATGTATATCTATGTGGAAATCCAAAGACCATAATGATTGACAATTAGGGATAAATCACGAACAGGTGTGTCAATGATAATTTTAGATTTATTTATCAGGAATCTCTCGTATACATCTTTAATTCCGATATCAAACATTATTTCGTTTGATCATCCGTCTCGTAATTAGTGCGACAAGATGAACGACAGGAACTCTTAAAGTTGGAACGTCATCAAAAGTATAAGAATTCCCCTTGCGATTATTAAAACATTAGGAAACCTATAATTAAAAGTTGTGCGAAGACACAAAACATCTAAAAACTTACGCTAATGAGAGTCATTTTACTTTCATTAAGAGCTCTTGAGAAGATAAGAGTAACCACGACTAGATATACTTACAAAGACTCTTTTCCCCTATAATTCTATTAAGATTTATCATTCGGAATCATCAAATTAATTTAGAATGGCAGGAATACATGATATATAATTTAAGGAATACCTAGCTAATGAATCCCTTGTTGTACCTCTTAAAAAATATAGAGGTAAATGAAGAATTTAAGTCCATTAAAAGACCGTACCAATTAAAGATAAAGAATCTCAAAGCATAGAGAATAGTTCTGGTCAAAATAAAGTGAAGTTCAAAACAAAAACCAGAATATACTTAAGAACTAGGATCAGTGACGAACTAAAAGTATTCATCCATATTTCGGTGAATCTCGAGGACGAGATTTAAAACAAGGTGGGGAGGATGTAACATTGCTAAAATTTTTATTTATAAAATTTAAGATAAAGTATATAAAAACTTATGTTATTAAATGGATAGATCATGGGTAAGTTGACTGTTAGAAATATGAAGTACCTAGACGGGCCTAGAAACCATTTAATAATTAAATTATAAAAATACCTTATATTTGAATCTACTCCGTTTTTAATAAAATTTGTTTCAAAATGTAGACACAAATATTCTCGTTCTAATGACATATTCATTGTTTTATAAAACGTCATATTTTAGAACTTATAAGCGTCCAATTGAGTGTAGCAGTTAAATTAATTACAATATATATATATAAATAAAATAATCCAAGTTAAACATATAGACGTGGACAACATATAATTAATAATAATAATAATAATAATAATAATAATAAAATTAAAACATTTGAATTAAATGCAAGTGGACGTGTGCATTAGAAATTTAATACCAAGGGGTGTACGTGTACATCAAATGATGAGAACTTAAGCTCTAAGGTTCTCAATTTAAGGGCTTGTTTGGCTAAGCTTTTCAAAACAGCTTATTTGCTTATTTGCTTTTCTGAAAAGCAAATAAGTCAATAAGTTATTTTGAAAAGCTTTAAAATGGAGCTTTTCAAAACAGCTTATTGACTTATTTGCTTTTCAGAAAGCAAATAAGCTCTTTTGAAAAGCTCAGCCAAACAGCCCCTAAGTATAAATAGAAGCTCTCATTCAACTTTTCAATTGCTAAATTCTTTTCATCCTCTGCGTCGCCATCTTTCTATTTTCTCTATATATTCAAATTTTATTAATAATAATAAAACCCTGCCCCGTTTTAAGTATTGTAACCCATGATCACTGAGTCGATACCCTGTCCGATTGATTTAAGACCCACCAACGCATGTCAAGGCTCTGCCCGACTAAGTACGTTGTGGTTCTGTGTCGTGACGTAGGGATAAAATTGAATTGGGTTACTATACTCAACACGAATGCATTATATATTTTATTAAATAGTTCAGGAGTTATACCCAAAATATAACAACCCTCCTAAAATATTTAGAACACCATTATACGTCCTAAAATACACCCCGTATACAAAAATTGGGCTCTAAATACTTTATTTTTATAAAAATTTAATAAAAACAAAATTTTAATGTCGCTCGCGGGGCGCGACAACCACCCTTGAGTTCGTCGCGGACCACGACAGCTGGCCACCAGGGTGCACCGGGTGACGCCACGTGGCGCAATGCGTGTCGAGGCTATGGGGCCGAGTCAGCATAGCTAGTCCCTACTACCCCTAGTTCGTGGGCCGCAAAGACCCTTGTGGTCTCTTTCGCGGGGCGCGAGGAACTCGATTTCCAGCCTATAAATGAGATCGATCAGTTTCATTTTTAGTCGTTCAATTCTTTTCGATTCTCTCTCAATTACACTCGGGCATTATACCCCCTAATTAGCGAAGCTCTGCCTCGTTGTAAGTATTTTAACCCCCGGTTGCGTATTAGATACGTTGCCCGATTGATCTAGCGCTCCGTAACGGCTGTTGAGGCTCTGCCCGACGTAGTCGTTGGAATTCTGTCTCGGGGAGGGTATAACTAATGTAAAATGGGTTATTATACTAACGCGTGTGCGTTATTTAAAATTTATAGATTATAGCCAGGAATCCACAGGAAATCATCTAAGATAGCAATGCGAGTAATCTCCTTTTTGCAAATTGTTTTTACAAATCCTCATTTAATTAACATTATATTAAACAGTTATTGAGTATTTGTATTCTACAATTATCGTCGGTATGTTGGGGTTTTGTATAAAAAAATTGTTACTACGTTGTGAGTAGTAAGATGACCACAAGTCGGGTTGATAGTACCGTGGGTGGTAATTAACGTAGATGGAAGCAAATGTAATTGCGCGACCGCCCTCAATACTGTAAAACGGTTTTACCTGTCTTGATTAAATTGGGATTCACTCACCAGTAGTTCCCACTGACAAAAATGTTTTAAACGCGTTTCATGTAACAAAATGTGAAAGCCAAATAGAAGCCAGCTGGAGAGCACTAAAGACTTAGAAAAGTGGCTATAAAAGTTACCTAAATAAAGATATGTTTTTATTTAAATAAAATAGGGTTTATCCCTATAAAAATGTGTGTATTGGAAACTTGGGAATTTCCCATGTGTTTAATATTATAAAAGTGTGGTATTTTACTCTGATAAAATATTTCCTAACTACGATCCTGATGAAATTTCCCCTGCCAAACTGATAAATACCGATACCACTGAAACTGGCCGCGGCCGCCCGTTCCCGGGTAATTAGGGGACGTGGGTTGCGACAAATAACCGGTAATTTAACAACCTTTATGGGATCATATTTTGCTCTTGAGAAGGGTTAGGGGTCCTTAGATTTCCCGAGAGGTGAGAATTTTATGATCCCGGTTCCATAGTAGACAACTTCCAAATATAATCTTAACTAAAAGCAATCAGGATTCCAGTCTAGGTAGTGTTTCCACCATCTGAGCAAAGTTCCACAGCAATTCGTTTATTTAGCTTAGTTAATTAGTTTAGTTTAATTGAATTCTTAGGATTTTTAGAACCCCCCCCCCCCTAAAACATAAAAATAGTTAAGTGTTGCGTCAGGGTCAGTATAGATAAGGTAATTAGCGTAATTCGATAGAGTCTCGTGGGTTCGATATTCGGACTTACATTAGCTATACTAGAGTCGATCAGTACACTTGCCGGTTAGTAGTTTAGTGTGTCTTAGTGAGTCTAGAGTATTATTTAGAGTCTAGAATTAGGTTAATTTAGTTACTTTATTTAAACTACTTTTTAGTACATCAAGTACAATCACGGAGAACAGAACTAATGGTGACGGTTCTTCCAGTGGCAATTTCTACGTCGAACGTCGATGGGAGGTTAGCGCGTTTACGGTTTAGGAGTTTATCGAATTCAAATGACACAAAACAGTTATCGGCTCCAGTATCAAATAAACACGAAGCATAAATATCGTTGACAAGAAACGTACCATTGACAACGTTGTTGTCAGTTTGAGCCTGGCGGACGTTGATGTTAAATGCTCTTCTGCGGGCTGCTGGCTGCTGCTGTTGATGTTGTTGCTGCGCTGGTTGCTGTTGCGGCTCTTGGTTTACCACTCTGTTCGGGCATACATTTGCAAAGTGGTTAGGATCACCACATGCATAGCAGACTCTTGCATGAGCAGCGGGAGCAGGAGCTGCTTGAGTTCCCTGAGGAGCGGGAAGAGGACCTGGCAGTGTAGTAGGAGCTTGAACTTGAGCTTGATGAGGGTTAGTGCGACAGTTTGCTGTGAAGTGCCCGTAGATGTTGCAGTGGACACAGAAATGGCAAGCGACCCCAACTGGATGATGGTAAGTACAAGTAGGGCATAGAGGGTGAGGACCGGTATACACACGCTTGGCAGGCGGTGCGTTGGTCACTGGTGCAGCGACTTGGCGGTTCTGGTTCTGAGGTTGGGCAAGAACAGCGTTGAGAGGTGCGACAGTGATAGCACAGTTCTTCTTGTTGTTGTTGTTTTTGTTGCTCTTGCGCTTGCGGCGTGAAGATTTCGATTCTTGAGATGCAGCGGTTTCACAGGCAGGAGTAGTGGTGACTTGGTGGAGACTTTTTGTGGTGTTCTTGAAGTAACCAGCCATAACTCGCTTGTCATTGATTTCAGCGGCGAGTTGATAAGTCTCTTCAATGGTAGTTGGCTTAGCGGCTTGAACAAAGTCGGCAACACAATCAGGTAAAACGCGAATGTATTTCTTGATTGTGATGTCGGGAGTTGACACTTGGCCAGGACAGATGATGCTAAGCTGCTTAAAGTGAGCAGTAAGACCAGCATTGTCGCCACCTTCTTGCTTGATTCCCCAAAACTCGTTCTCCAGGTTCTGGAGCTCATGCGGGGGATGAAATTATTTCACCATGACTTCCTTCAGTTCTTCCTAAGAAAGTCCATAGGCTGCTTCGTTCCCATGCCTGTTTCGCTCCGCAGTCCACCAGTCTAGAGCCCTGGACTGAAAAACTCCAGTTGCGTTAACAGTGCGGAGGTTGTCTTGGCATCCGCTTTGACGAAGAGTGACTTCAATCGAGTCAAACCACCGAAACATGGCACTGGGCCCGTCTTCACCAGTAAAGTCTTTAGGGCCACAGGCCTTGAATTGCTTAAAGCTGGAGGGAGATTTAGGCGCGTCGCTCTTAGATTCAACAGAGGAGCTGATTTTCACCTCATTGATCTCGTTCACGATCTGAGGAATGACCTTTGCCATTTCTTTGGCGACGAGAGAAGCGATGCGCACGTCCTCTCTGCTTCTTTGAGCATTGCGGCGAGTGTGAGAACCAATGGATGACATTGTTTGCAACAGACATCGTCATATGGTTCAGACGCGATTCGATTATATCGGGTCTTGAAAAGTTTAGTGTTTAACCACCATACTATTATTATTTCTCCGTAAAGCACAGAAACACGTCTAACACGTAGGCACATAGTCACGTAGGCACATAATCCACATAAGCACGTAAGCACAGAAGCACGTAGTCCACGCAAGCACATATTCAACTATAATTTGCACGTATTCACCTACATATTTTGCACGTATTCACCTATCTTTCACAGCAGTGTAAAGCGATCGAGAGTTGCGAGTGCGAATAGCAAGTAGCGATTGCGAGTAACATAGTGAGCAATATAGCGTGTGAGAGTTTCGCGATTTGTTAACGTGTTGAGATACGTGTGTGGTGTGAGTCGTGCGCGTAAAACGAAGAGTGAAAAGCGAATAAGTCTCCAAAACCGAAACATATATAAACAATTAAACACATAAGAGCACATAAAATCAAAGAATTCACAGAGTCAGCGATTGCAAACTTAGAATCGAAACAGAGTACCTTGGGTGTTAGGTATCGACTACCCAAAGTGATTCGACTATTCTCAAGGACTTCGAGTATACGCTTTGACCTAATGGACTGTGCTCTCTCACCGACATACGGTGAACGACACTCATCCTTTCGGTTACTACGCGAACTGAGTCGTTGGAATCCATCGAGACTTTCATGATAGTTTTGTAAAACCAAATAGAGAGCGGATCAAGTCATTAAGATGCGGGTTTCACCCCTAACTTAACAACCTTATTCCTGTTTATGTGGTAAAACCACGAGAGAGGTAGGGAGAATTTTCGTCGAGATATGGATTTCAATCCTGACTCAACGCAAATTCTCGTGTTTATAGTAAAAATGCACGTAAAGCGAGTAAGTTTATCGAGAGTTCTCGGTTTTCACACCTAATCTCAACAAAATCGCTCAATTATGTTATGCGAGTGTTTTCGAAATCGTGTGTGTTGTGTCAGCTTTAGGAAAAGCTGTGTAGTTTTCGCGAGTTCAAGAGAGAGTATCAAGTAAGCTCGTACGAAACCCCTACGAAACCCCTACTGGGTTTGCACAAGTCGGTCTGCTGGTACTTAGACTATAGACTAGGTCAAATCTAAGACATCGACCTGGACTAGGTCGAGTCTTGCCTAATTCCCTATAGTTATGGCTCTGATACCAATCTGTCACACCCCAACCGATGGCGGAAACATCGGGGCGCGGCATTGAGCGAAACAGATTGTCCAAGAGAATCCACAACAACTATTAATGAGAATATATTTAAGTGTTAACGTCCCATACCATCAACATATAATGTAAAAACAGTTATTACAGACATTGTTCTCAAAGACAAATAGCAGTTCCGACAACTCAGATTTTATTTAGTTTGTTTCCACACTCCCCTAGCTTGATTCAACAAAATCAAGCATAGCATAGCGTAGCATCCTAAACACCTGTCACATACGTTAAAATAAAGTCAATACACATAGTGTAAAGGTGAGCATACAAGTTTAATAGCATATAGTAGCGAAAAGCGATTTACGCATAACCAGCATATAACACGTAGAAATGTGAAGCAAGTAAGCTATCGACAATGACATATGCAACCGACATGACTGCTAGTTGTAGAATGCGCAACACATTATCACCACTGTGACCATGTGAAGTAAAACCCTTAACAACCCCTGTCCACGACAGGTGCTGAATCCAAAATATAGTACTATCGTTGCTAAGGTGTCAGGAAACATTCACTGTGTAAACATAACATACAAACATTCATCGAAAACACGTATAACATGCGAGGGTGGTTAGCGTATAAAAAGTGTTTGCGTTGTGTGATCGATGTGATTTGATATAGGTAACGTATGTGACACCCAAAAGTGCGTAAAGCAAAAAGGGATCGTGTATACTCACAGAGCGTGTTTAGTAAATAAACAAAGTCTTGGATTGAAGGGAGTGCTTGAGAGGTTAGCCAGATCAGAGAACGATAGTGTAAGCTTTGAACAACATGTAAACAGTGCGTAACGGTGTGTTGAGTGAGATGAGGGATCGGATGGTGGTTCGATCGGATGACCGTCCGGGCAGATGGTCATCCGGATGGATGGCCATTCAGTCGGTTGGTCATTCGACTGAGGAGGTGTGTTTGTAAAGTGTTTAACTTTTGAAGTTTTCATTGTAGTATAAATAAATTCATTCGATCGGATGGTCATCCGAACAGATGACCGTTTGATCGGATGGCTATTCGATTAAAAGCTGATACTCTTTGAAGTTTTGTAAAATTGCTTAAGTGTTGAACTTACAATTCAAGACGCATGGTCGAATAGTCATTCGATCGGATGGTCGTCCGATCGGATGGCTATTCGATCGAGCAACCTTTTCCTTTGAACACTTCTTAAAATAGTTAAGTTGGAAAGTTTTACGGCTTAACCGAGACGGCATGATGACGTGTTAAACAACGGAAACCACACCAAGTTAAGCTCAGCCGATCGGATGGGAACCACCCCGTTTGATCAGGCTCAACTGTTCAAGATGAAGTTTCATGTTCAACCCGTGAATCGGTCGTCTTCTCCGATGGAAATCCGTTCTCAAACCGGTTCTCAACTAGAGTATGAGTAGAGAGCCCGAACGAGTCCAGATTCTAACGGTTTTGAGTAAAAAGTGTAAGGTGTTGAAGAAAAGTTTGAATCAGTTGTTAAATGTTTAGATTTAGGCGAAATCAGTGTAAAAACATGTAGAAATCCTTTAGATCCGGACCGTTCTTGATGAGATGAGGTCACACTTTAGCGTTCATGGGAACCCATGGTGACGTCACCCTAGAACAGCCCCAAATCAGATGATTTCATGGTGAAAATGTGAGATTTGATGGAGGATGATGAGAAAGTGTTTGCTGATGTTAGAAGTACAAGATTTAGGAAGAAAACTTACAAGAATCGTGAGAAATCGAGAGAAAATAGCTTGAGAGTGCGTGGGTCGAACGCATATGTCACATCAATTAACAGTTGCTGTGACAGGAGGGGTATTTATAGTGTGAGAGGAAGAAAGGCGGTGTAGAGTGAGCGGGTCGGACGACCGTTCGATCGAATGGCCATCCAATCGGATGGTTATCTGGTCGGATGTCCATTCTATCGAATGGTCGTTCGATCGGTTGGCTCGTGCGGATTAGTTTTCCAACCTTCGTTTCGTGCGTTGAGCGTTGTGTTGCGTTGCGTTTAAGCGAGTCAGGAGTAATCGATGCGATACTATTAAACCATAGTTACACAAATAATATAACTAACACATAACAACCAAAAAGTAAGTAAGTTTGCGTTTAGAGTTTGCAATGAGATTGCGTTGCAATAGAGTTACGATTGCGTTTATGAATAATCACCCCACAACAGATATAAAGCACACACAAGTAAGCACATAATAACACACACACATAGAACAATACCAATACTGCGATTCGAGTTGCGATGCGATAGTGATGTGATAGCGTTTAAGTAGTTTAGCGTTTAGTTGCGTTTATCGCATTGTTACTTCACATAATACTACATCGTAGACTAAAATAGCGTTAACCAAAGTATCGATTATCAAATTACGAGAGTGCAAGACAATAATTAAGCCAGAAATGTCAGATCTGAATAACAACCTGACTTCGACTTTGACTTTCTAAAAAGTCGGGTTGTTAGAGTGATATATCGGTTGGCTTAACGCTTAAAAGATAAAAGATACCAAGTGATATAAATATAACGAACTATGTACCATGTGGGTAACATACCATCGGCATATGATTTGATGAGTGAGATCAACTCATCCGGCTTCATTTTGTAACAGTTGGTTGTCAACATGATCCGATTCACATTTCTAAACCAGCTACTCTTTGGCTGATCTGGAATACCTTTTAGAGCATCTAGAAGCTTCTTGTTGCCCCTAAAAGTAGACACCACAATTTCAGCATTCTTTATTTCAGAGAGCAGTTTAGCAAACCGGCCAATTAGTGCTTTTAAAGATTCACCATGAATATAACTGAAACCTTCAAGTTTCTGCTTAAGCACATCACTTTGAGAAGATATTTCTAAGTTGCTAAACCGTGATCCCCCAAAAATTTATGTTTTGATGTAACCGTACCGATAAAAATGTTAAAAAATTGTTCGAAAGCTGTCTTTATAAATTATACCGTTAGACTCATCTCGAAGTTTCGAGTCCAATGATAGATAATGTTCAAAACCTTTTTTTGTCCTAAAAATCAAACGAATCTAACAATGCTGTTGGTTTGCTAAGATTGTTTGCAGATCAAATTCTGCATTTAAATACATTTAATACCGAACACGTCAGCTGGTTAAAGTTCCACCTTTGCGCACACTCGCACACTCTATTTGGGCCACACACACTGAAGTTGTACACTTCAATTTGGGCCGCACACAGTTTTGTTTGGGCCGCACACAGTTTTGTTTGGGCCGCACATTTGTATATTTGGGCCGCACACTTCAATATCGAAACCGTACACAGGTTTGGGTCGTACACACAAGTTTGGGCTGTACAACTAGTAGTTGGACCGCACACTATTAAACTTGTATACTCAGCTTAGGTCGTACACTTGTATACTCAGCTTAGGTCGCACACTTCTACACTGGGCCGCACACTAACAATCTGAATCGTACATAATTTGATTGATTGGGTCGTATACCTTAATTGGGCTGCACACAGAATATTTGACCGCACATAGAATGTTTGACCGCACACAAACTTCTTGGGCAGCACACTTACTATTTAGTTCACAAGCTAATAAACTAGACCACACACAAGCTAAGTCGCACACTTGTGTCCCGTACACGAGCTAATAAACCAGTCCGCACATAAACCCACTAACTGCCTTGCAGATAAATCAAAAATCAAATCTCGATAATTAAGGAATGATTCAAAATTCAATTTCTGAGATCCCGAAAAACCTACAAATACACTTTTCACTTTTCCAAAACAGATCACACTTTTGAATTTTTCAAACTGTTTCTTTCAATTTTCACGGCTATTCTTCGAGACAAACTGTTTGTATAAAATTTTTTTTGACTAAAAACTTAAATATAACATGTGCAAAATCTAAACACAAAGATGATTAGTCAAATAATGATGATTAAAACATAAATAGTTCAGAACCTCAACCTTTTCAACAATTTCTTTCGTCTTGTTCTTCGAGTGATATCTCGACCACAAATCTCCTTTTGAAACCTTATATGCGCATCTTCCCACCTATTCCGATTTTCGGATTTTTGGATGTCGTGTTTTTACCTATTTACGCGACTATGCCAAACACAAGCTGTTTCCTCGAAGTGCCGAATGTATCTTTATGGGCTATGACTCAAAATACAAGGGTTGTCGATGCTTAGATGCTACCACAAATCGTGTCTATGTTACACGCCATGCTCAATTTGATGAGGAAACATTTCCTTTTAGCGGTCAAATTTCGCATGTGGACGAGGCCGCTTTGGTTTTCTCTAATTTCGATGAAACTCTCCTGGTCATTCCCTTATCAAACCCGCATCCTATTCTCACACCTACCCAGCCCACACCAACATCCGTAGCCTTCTCTCCTCCTTGCAGCTTATGTCCTCATTCCTCACCAAATCACACTCCCTCGGCTCAACCTATCTCTACTCAACCTGACCACACTAGCCATCCTGAAGCCCAATCTGCCCCTTCCCAGCCTCCCTCCAGTCCTAATCTTTTGGCCGACACCCACGACCCACTATCCCACTCCTTAGCCCATCAGTCCCACCCTACATCCGTACCTCAAACCCAATTCGATAACATTCAACCACCTTCTCAACCTACCACTCATCCTATGCAAACCCGCTCCAAAAGTGGAATTTTTAAACCTAACCATCATGCTGACCTATCCTTATTTTCCAACCTCTTGCATCATGCCTTACTAGCAGCTGCAGATCCATGTGGATATAATTCGGTTGCTAAACATCATAAGTGGGTTAAGGCCATCGAGGAGGAAATTAATGCCTTAAAAAATAATAACACTTGGGTTTTGGTGCCTCGTCCCTCCAACACTAATTTTGTTGGCTCAAAGTGGATATACAGGACAAAATACAAATCCGATGGGACGATTAATCGCTATAAGGCACGCTTGGTTGCTCAAGGTTTCACTAAAATACCTAGTCTTGACTTCTCTCATACCTTCAGCCCTATTGTCAAGGCTTCCAATGTTTGTGTTGTTCTTGCTCTTGCCACCATTTATGATTGGCCATTACGACAGCTTGATGTCCGTAATGCCTTCCTTAATGGCAATCTCACAGAGACCGTCTGTATGGAACAACCCACAGGGTTCGTTGATACATGTTTCCCAAATCATGTTTGTCGCTTACAGAAGGCACTTTATGGTCTTAAACAGGCCCCTCATGCGTGGTTTCAACGTCTTAGCACTTTTCTTACTAACCATGGTTTTCTTTGTAGCAAAGCAGACACATCTTTATTCATTTTCAAACAGAGACAGGTGCTTGTTTATCTCCTTGTGTACATGGATGACATTATTATTAGTGGCAATGACTCTACATTCATCCAGCCCTTTGTGGCTAAATTTCACCAGGAATTCTCAATTAAAGATTTAGGAGTTTTGAGTTATTTTTTGGGTCTTGAGGTCACTCACAACAACCACGGCATCTTCTTAAGTCAAGCTAAGTATGCCTATGATATTCTAGCTCGAGTCGGTCTCTTGGATGCTCAACCAGTTGCTACTCCTCTGTTTACTTCAAACACTTTTCATAACCCTATGTTCTATCGTTCATTGGTTGGTGCTCTACAATATTTGACTATTACTAGACCAGATCTCTCTTATGCAATTAATCAAGCTAGTCAACATCTTCAATCTCCAACTACATTGAACTTCCAATCGGTAAAACAAATTCTTCGGTATGTTAAAGGCACCCTTGCCTTTGGATTGACTTTCTCTAAACCCACCACCACTACCTTGGTTGGGTACTCAGATGCTGACTGGGCGCGTTGCATTGAAACACGTCGCTCTACCTACGAGTATTCTATCTATCTTGGGGGAAATCTGGTTTCATGGAGTGCCAAGAAACAACCAACTGTCTCTCGCTCTAGCTGTGAATCGGAGTATCGGGCAATGGCAAACACCGCTACAGAATTCATTTGGCTCACGCATCTTCTTTGGGAACTTCATGCCTTGCCAATGGATCGTCCAACTTTGCTATGTGATAATAAGAGTGCAATTTTTCTTAGTCAAAATCCAGTGTCTCAAAAAGGGCGAAACACATTGATATTGACTACCATTTTGTCAGGGAATTGGTCTCCTCTGGACGTCTTTACACCAAGTTTGTTCCTTCCAATCTCCAAGTGGCAAACATCTTCACTAAAAGTCTCTCAAGGCCACTTTTGAAAAGTTTCACAGCTTATTACGTGTTGGTCCCCCACATGTTCTATTGACGGGGGGTAATAGCGTAACATAAATCAAGATCCTTGATTTATGCTATATTTTTTTTATCATTATTGTAAATATATTGTTTCCATTATTAGGTCCATTATGTGGTGTATAAATTGTAATCTTCTTTGTTAATAAAATTCATTCCAAGAATTATTCATCTCCACTGAAATTATTGAACCAGTTGGTGGAATCGTAGAAAATCTAGTAGTGGGTAATCTGTCATAGATGATATAAATTAAGAATGCTTTGAACTATTTTGGCCCTTTCAAGTAGTGAGTTTCCTTTGAAGTTATGTAGAAAATAGTATTATGTTTCCCATAATCATTAAGGTTTTTCATATGGTTTTTTTCACATGTGTTGCAGGCACTGATGGCATTAGAGACACATGAGTTGCAGTTTTTTATGGGCATAATGGTGCAGAAGCTAGTTGACATGGCTTCAGGTATGTTACTGCATACATCTTTTCTTTTGGATACCACATTTTGCTTTTTGTCCAACATATCAAAGGGAATGTTACCAAATAGAGGAGGATATGATTATGAAATGCTGCATATCTGAAGGTTGTTTCGTCTCTCTTTCTCGCACACACTCTTAAAATCTCCCTTTTATAGAAACTTTCTGAATCCCTTTATAGAAACTTTATGAAAGTAGACTTATTTGGCACTTTTGTTACAGGATTGAGTTTACACTGTCTAACATCTTTAGTGAAGATTTCCACTTGGAAATTCCCAATGAATCTTTGTTAAATGTGATTCATGATATTGATGCAGCATTCTGTAAGGTTGGTGGTAATTGATGTTTATCCTTCTATTTTTTCTCCTCTCTCTCCTATATATGTTTATTTATGATTTGTGTATTACTTTTTATAAAAGCTTCTAGATACAACTTCAATTCTGGTTCCATAGCACTAGTGATATTAGTGGCAGATAGTCATATTCTTGCTGCCAATATTGGAGACTCGAAGGCATTCTTATGCTCTAACATGTTCCAATCTCCTCCAAATCGCTAAAGGTTAGAAAGTGAAAGCGTTTTCTGAGACATTAATACGATTAAATGAAATAAGGAAATTAATTTTGGATACCTTTGTCTTTTATTGCTACACTTTATTTGCACTAGAAAAGGCACGATTTCAAAAGAAATAAAGAAATATATTTTGGGTAATCGTATAACAAGAGTCACATTGGAAAAAAATAATCAATCCAAACATAAAGTATACCAAATTTTGTTACCTTTTATAATAGGAGTCGCGCCGTTAAGTACATGAGCAAGCCAATCATCGAACGGTACAAGGTTTCGTCAACCTTATCTCCCGTGAGATCCGTATTAATTCCATGATTGAGCGCCAAAGGAGTAGACATAGCAGAGGTAGCATAGGCAGGTGACGTATTCATTGGTGCAAGCGCATTTTGTAAAGCAAAAGAAAAGTGAAAACAATATAATATTACTTATCAGTACTTTAGTAAAACCACATTGTCGTTTTAATCTATACTTCCTCCCATCCTTTACGGAGATCGCAGTGCCTTCGTTCGCCACCACCATCTGCTGGAAAACATGCAAACATAACCATTCTTCTATTTTATGTGTAAATTATCTATTGGAGACAATCTAAGGTTTGTTGTGATAACTGCTATAAAGAAAGAGAGAATCGTCGCCATCGTCTCTTAGCCGACAAAATCCACGTGATGTACCGGGATGGGGCGGTGGTGTCGGGTCTCGATGGACCGGGGATGATCCCCACACCCACCAGACTAGAAAACCCTACAACTCCTAAAATAGAAATAGAGGTGACAAAAGTTAGAGAGCATATGAGTCCTAACTTTTTTTACAAGTCAATGGCCTTTATCTTGGTTATTACTTTCCAACAAAATAGGTAATAATAACTTTTGTCATATAGTAATTTTTTTATACTTCTCGATAATTCATTATTATAATAAGCTCAAAGAAGATTTTTAATATGAAAAAGTCATTAATAAATACTAATGTAACTAAAACTCTTAGTTTAGATGGTATGAAATAATTTAGACTGGGGTATATTTTATTAATACTTTTTTGTAGATATTATTTATATTAAAAAAATTAACAAATGAGGAGAATGTAGAATGGTAAAGAATAATGGATATTTTTATGATGATGATGATGATGAGAATTTGAGTGGCATTGAAAACAATGTTGATAAACTCTTCTTCATGTGAGATACTCTAGGAAAAATTTGTAGAAAGCAACTAGAGTAATGAGTAATAATGTATTTCTACTATGGTTTTCTCATAATAATTGACATATTTTATTATGTATTTAAAATTCAATTTAATCTAGTTTTATTTTTTTAGTATGCAACTCGACCCGACCTGATCCGATCCGATACATACCCAAAAATGAATATTAAACAATACACAATCGACCCAAAAAAATTTCCGACCACATAAAAAGGTTCTGGGTCCGCCACTGTTCAGAAATGCAATAGTTCATTGTAGAAATTAAAGGGCAAGCGATGAAGCATAGAAGTGTATCATCAACTCATATCTTGTATTTAGAATTGTTTATTGTGGACATATTTTGTATTTCATATGTAGTTGATGAACTTGTACATGGATAGATATGATAATAAAATGCGGGTAAATTTAGAGTTAGAAAGAAGAAGCAACTTGGCCAAATGAAGGCCTCACATATTTATACACATTTACCTGGTCAATGGACGGCTAGTATCATATTGATATAACAGCTACAATTATGTATCTAGAGTGTTCCATATAAATATTTGGAAATTTAAAAAGCTCCAAACTCTAAAGAATTATATACAAGTATAGATCAAGTCAGAAAAGTTAAGAGCCAAACTCTAAAGAATTATATACAAGTATAGATCAAGTCAGAAAAGTTAAGAGCCAAACTCTAAAGAATTATATCAAGTATAGATCAAGTCAGAAAAGTTAAGAATGATCTAGTATTTTTTTCTAAAAGGGTGTTAGAAAAAAATATATATCGGGTAGTTGAAATGTTTTATTTATTTCTTTATTTTTCAATTAAAAAGTTTAAAACCCTACCCTTCCCATCTTGAAGATCCAAAGACTGTGGCCGGAGACTGTAACCACACTTAGATCTTGTTAATGCACGAAGATCAAAACCTGCAAGATCAACAAACTGTTAGGCTCGTCGTAAAGATGAGAGGGCCCCTCTGTGACCACCCTCCAGCGTGAGTATAAGTATTTGGTAGAGAGAGAAAGTAAGGAGGAAGGTTCAGAAAATCGTACTTGTGTTATACTTGGTGGGGTATTTATATTGGTCAACTTTGATGATGTCATTCGGCAGGACGCACCTATTGATGGTGCGTCTGTTAGTGTTTGGGGGACATAGCTTTGGGATATGCGTCCCTTGTGATTCGGTCCGGCCCTCTTGAAGGAGGTCCGTCTTCGGCTATGTATCTTCAAGTCCCCAGTTTATCAAGTTCAGGTTTGGAATTGATAAAACTTTTTGAATTTTGTCTAAGACAGACGACATTGGGATATCCATTCGGCGCTGACGTGGCGTCTGTGAGGTAAGTGAGGAAAACGTGTTGATCAGTCACCGCCATGTGTCCGTATCGTTTCCTACCTCGGGAATCGAGATCGGCGCAAATTATTCTTCACAAAAGTAATTTTTTTAAATGGAAAATTTAGATCACAAAAAGGTAATTAAGTTATGGATATCGTAATTACTTTTTTCAAATAATTAACATTCTTGTAGATAAATTAAAAATTTTGGGTTATGGTCCGGTTTGTATTAAACTGGGCTATAACATCGAGCTTAGGCTTGATAAAATTAACATTTTAAAGCATTTCTCAACTCAGTAAGCGTGCCTATATTGCCTATTATGGGAACTATATAGTGTAAACTAACATTTCCTGTATATACTTTGTTTTTGTTAACAGGTCAAGCATAGGAACCATAATGCTGATATACTTAACTCTCTCCATGGACAAGAATAACAAAGATAACACTTACTAGATTAGTTGCGAAAATTTTTACGGAAAAAGCGCTACATGTGAAAAATCTAAGTTACAGTGAATGTAACTTTTTTTACCTTTTCATTTCCTTTATAGGATGCTGTAAATGTAAATATGAATTTATTCCCTTTAAATTGTTAAATTTTAAAAGTAATGTTACTTTTACCTTTTTCTTGATATTGATTTATCAATCATTATGTCATAGTCCAAAGTTTTACTCATATCAAATTGCGACATTTCTAGCTAGTAGAGCTTTGAGAGATTCTTGGCATGGAGGACTAGTGTTTCCGGTCTCGATAAAGTCGTAATTCTTGACACGTCCATCATAAATGAGAATAACTTTCGCTCAACGGTAATAACGGATCCAATATTTTACTCTGTGGGGAAAATGGTCATGCTAGAACGCATCAAATTTAAATGGGTGAGTCTAGAACATGTTAAAGCAAAATAGGTAGGGTAACAAAAGCACGTTAAATCTCAGGTGGTGTTTGTTTTTTCTGCGAGAAAAGGTCTGCAGTCTGCGGACCACATCTGCAGACATCTGCAGGTGAAGAGGTGGACCAAATGTCTGCAGTCTGCAAGGAGAAGAGGGTTTGTTTTTTTTGTTTTTACATAAACCTCTTCACACAAAAAAAACACACACAATACACACACACTCTTCACTCTCTCTGCTTTCACCACCGCCACCACGACACCACCGCCACCACCGTCACCACCTCGCTGCCACCTCCACAACCACCCACCCCGTCACTTCCACCTCCTCCACCGAACAACCACCCACCTCCTCCTTCCACCCCGTCGCGATCGATGATGATGATGATGATTCGGTTTGGGGGTTTTGGGAGCCGCACCGATTAGGGTTTCGATTTGGGGGTTTTGGGATCGATTAGGGTTTCAGAGAGGGGTGTGTAGCAGAGATCGATTTGGGGTTTTTGTTCGATGATGATGCAGAGATCGATTCAGGTATGTGTGTTTTTGGTGGGGGTTTTGTTTGGGATCGATGATGATGATGATGATTGCGGCGGAGGTGGAGGTCGTTGGTTCCGGTCTGTTCAAAGCGGGGGTGGAGGTGGGCGGCGGAGGAGGTGGTGTCGGAGGAGGTGGTGTCTCGGAGGAGATGGTGGCGGAGTGGAGGTGGGCGGCGGAGGAGGTGGTGTCGGAGGTGGAGGTGGTGTCGGCAGAGGAGGTGGTGTCGGCTGGAGATGGAGGTGAGAAGAGGTCTGCAGAGGTGTGCAGACATGAACCCAAGTCTGCGTGGGGAAGACGTCGCGCAGACGTTTTTGGTGAGAAGCTCTTCCGGAAAACAAACGAGCTGCAGACCTCCAATGTCTGCGCGCGTCTGCGCGGCGCAGACATAAGTGGCCAGAAGTGCTTCTGGCCAAAAAACAAACACCACCTCAGTTTAGAGCTTGCCCGTTTTGCTATCTCTAATGAAAGGTGACCTATATCATCCGACTTCTAGTTATTAAACTTTACCTGGTTTCGACTACAATTAGATTTTCGTTTTCTAAGAAAGATAAACATAATAACGGTGTCAAATTAAGAATGCCAATTATTTATAAATGCATCATATTTTCACATTTCCTTTGTCATTAGTAAGTTTATTTATCTCATTACAAACCATAAAAAAATATATAGGTGTAGGGTGGTGGGAGTGTTTGCCACACAACCCATCTCCTTCACATTAGCGTCACATCAGTTTTTTCCACTACTTGCCACACCTTGTAAAATCATAGGAAATCATACGTCTCATATGCTTCAAATACCGCAACCTATTTTAAATTAAATTTAAAAATCACCCAGTTAATTATATGATTGGCTAGTTTTGGGGGAGAGACCCACCAACACCTCTTTTCTCTTGGCATAAATGGCAAAAGTTTGCACCTCCTTGTCACCTCCTCCACCTGTCGAACCAGTTGCCGCCTCACAAGGAGTGGGTGTTGTCGGATTGCTGCATCACGCTAATCGTTTCCAAGTGTAATTGTCGCACCCAGTGCCACCACTCTTATGTAGTGCTAAAAGAATGTCAAATATGGTAATCAAAACTTTATACAACATAAACTGAACTCAAAACAGTCAAAACAACCAAAAAAGTCTGTATCAAACAACCAAAAAAGTCTTACTAAATCTACAAGACTATACTATCAGTTTTACTACACACGAAAAACAAGGATCAAAGCCCTAGCTAAATCTAGCACAAGAGAGATTATGAGAGAACCAAAATCATTAATGTTTTACATATGGTTTTATTATCATGTGTTGCATGCACTATGGCATGAGAGACACATGAGTTGCAGTTTTTGATGGGCATAATGGTGCAGAAGCTAGTTGAGATGGTTTGAAGTATGTTACTTCATACATCTTTTCTTTTGGATACCACATTTTCCTTTTTGTCCAACATATCAAAGGGAATTTTACCGAATAGAGGAGGATATGATTATGATATGCTTCATATCGGAAGGTTGCCCCCTCTCTCTCTTGCACACACTCTTAAAATCTCCCTTAATAGAAACTCTCTAAAAGTAGAATTATTTGGCACTTTTGTTACAGGATTGAGTTTACACCGTCTAACATCTTTAGTGAAGATTTCCACTTGGAAATTCTCAAGGAATCTTTGTAAAATGTGATTCACGAAAATTATTCAGTAAAAAACAAAATCTATTGATATAAGAATTGTAGGTCAACACCCACAATCTTCAGGCAAATAGGATTGGGTTGGAGCTAAATTCGGGTTTAGCAAGTCCGCTAAATTTGTTATCGACCCGACCCGGTAAAGAGGAATAAATATCTTATTTTTCTATTTTTGTTCATTTTCCTGTCCATAATTTTACACTCTTACTCTACATTCTAGGTCTACAAGATGAGGGTTTTAGTGATGTTCGTAGTCGTTCTAGAGTTAATCATCTGTATTGTCGGCGAATCTCCGACGTATTGGGCGGTGTATAAGAAAGGCGGTGCACCGACGGTGTTCCAGTTACCAGAGGGCCCTCGATGGAGCTTACCAAAACATCAATCTACAGCGGGGAGAAGTCAATCGGCTACACGTAAAGGCCGGCGAAGATATCAGGAAGATGGAACCTTCTGCACTGTCCACCTCCGGATTCCATTTCAAGGTAGTATACATGTTTTGTTTATAGTATTAGTTGATTTGTGGTTTATTTTCAGATTTGTTTATAGTATACGTTGATTTGTGGTTGATTTTCAATTTTGTTTATATAGTATTAGTTGATTCGTGTTTGATTTTCAGAAAGTTCACAGGATGCATTGATTCTAGGTTGATTTTTAATTTGTTTATAGTATGCGTTAATTCATTGTTGATTGTTCAGTTTTCTTGATAGTATTAGTTGATTCATGTTTGATTTTCGTTTTTGTTTATATCACACCCAGACAACATGGGTCGGTCGTTAACTATTGGTACCAATGCAGCTCCACAGAAAAACTTTGTCTAAGACTTCTACTGAATTTGAACGCCTTACAAACTATTGTGCCACCTATTCCAACAGTTTTATTGCCAAAATACCTGAGAAAACATGTTAAAAAGTGTCAGGTTTAATTTACATTATTAAATAACAAAAATAAATTATTTTTTGAAAGTCATGATAACCCTAGACCACATGTAACATCGCAAACTAGCAAGGAATAAGAAAGATGTTTGCAACCATGAGGCCATAATCAAAACGATAATTTCCTTTTTTCCCTTATAAAAACTCCTTTCAACATATATTCCTCATTCAAAACTGGAGCGACTGATTATGAGCTCGGGTTTCCTTTTTTCCCTTATAAAAACTCATTTCAACATATATTCCTCACTCAAAACCCGAGCGACCAGTTATGAGCTCGGGTTTCCTTTTTTCCCTTATAAAAACTAATTTCAACATGTATTCCTCATTTAAAACCGGAGCGAGCAATTACGAGCTAGGGTTTGTCAAAAACCGATAGCTCTATCAATATAACATGTGCCTTCCAAGAGGTCAATGATTATGACGACAGGGAACATTCCATGGATATACTCACAAAAGGGTATGAGACGAATCTTATTGGAATTAAAAGCAGAAATGAGACGAATCTTACTGGAATTTCACCGGAAAATAGATAGACCCAAAACTTATGTGGAGGCTCCCAAATACCCGACCCTAGCATGCATGGAAAGAAAACTTGAAAACGAGTTCGCCCGAATTTGGTCGGAAAGTATTTAAGTTGGTACATCTTCTTAAGAGTTTCTAATTAGAGAAAACCGACCTCACCATGGTGTTTGGAACATTAAATTTAGTCATTAAAAATGTACTCTTAGCCGGAAAACGGCCGCCAGAAAATTGCTGGCCATCGCGGCAGAGTGTAGAGAGAAGTGAGAGAGAATGGAGGTTGATAGAAATTTTTTTTTGGTGGAATAAGGAGGAAATGAGAGAAAACCCCCTTATATACTACTAGGGTTTTGGTGGAGTGGGCCTCAAGCCCATCATCTAAGCCCATCCTTCTTCAGCCCCCATCGCACGCACACAACTTTGTTTCAGCCCATTCTCGTGTAGATTTCAATGCAAATTATTTTAGAAATTAAAATAATAATTTCTATAACCAAAGTAATAATATTATATCAAGATGGTATTAAATCCTAGGTTGATCTGCTTGTAAATTCTTGCCGTTTCAACAATCCAAAACTTACTATACTTATAATAATACTTTTTCAACAACACATAAATATTCCAAAACTATTTATTATGATTAACTCGCGAATTCTTGATATTCCACGCGTGGTGTCCGCTTGCATATGCGTTCTAAACACTGCGTATCGCGTGCGCTTGCATGAACGTTGCACTTGGAGACCTAAACTCCTTCCGTTATTAAATGTAAATTAATTAATAAAATATTATACGTGGACGAGTCATAAACGGATTATTTGTCTGATGTCGGTACGCTTAACTGTTCACAACGGTTACAGGTAATTCTTAAAATCACCAAACGCGTATTACGACTTACTAAACGGTTTCATTAGCCTTAAAAGAGTAAATTACTTATAATCAAGCAAAAGATACATTATATTATCTAAATTAAAATGTATATTATGGTCATAGTTTATAGTATGCTCATGGTTGATTTTCAGTTTGGTTGATAGTAATAGTTGATTTGTGCTTGATTTTCAGATTTTTTTTACAATTTGCGTTAATTCGTGTAATCGTGTCTGATTTTCAGTTTTGCGTTGATTCGTGTAATCTTGTGATTGTTGATTCGTGTAATCGTGTCTGATCTTCAGTGATCCCCATGTCTGATTGTTATTTCGTGTAATTGTGTTTGATATTCAATTTTGTTACACGATGTTCTGTTGTATTCAAGAATACTACATTTTACAAAGTTGTTCTGATGATTGAAATTTTGTTATGGAAGTGGAAAGATAAAATGTTTGGTCAATGTCTTAAGGGGTGTTTGGGATTGAGTTTGAAATGACTTATTAACTTATTGGAGCCAATAAGTTAATAAGTCATTTGGAAAAGCCCTCCAAATCTAAGATCAATGGACTAGAATCATTCTTACCCTTCTTATTTATTTTTTACTTTGTATTTGATCCTAATCCATGTGCATCAATATATTAATAAAAACATTAAAATTTAATAATTAAGAACTATTTTGATATGTGGTATCCATAATGTATTGGTACTCGTACTTATTTTACTTATATGGTACCCATATTGTTTTTGTACTCGTATCGGTACCTAATTGATACCCTTACGAATGCTCAAATAATAGAAAAACAAAGCAGTACCAAAGAGAGTACTGTACCAATATATTTAATATGGTATCCGGTACACAATTTTGTTCGAATTCGATACTAATATGAGTACTGATACAAAAACTGTATCAAGTTCATCCCTACTTTGACTTTCACTTCAGTGCTTCACTAATGCTTGCAACTTGTAGAGTTTTGCTTGATCGACTTTAAAGTAACACATGTATGATAGCCAATAGTAATGCAACGAACCAAACGTTCAACGAACAGTTTGTGAAACGTTTGGTGGAAAGTTTGTTTGTGTTCGTCCATTTAGTTTAATGAACGAACATGAACAAAGACTGCGTTTGTTCATAAAATTCCAACAAATAAAATATCTATAAGTTTTGGTGTATTATATATTTTATTCATGAACGTTTGTTTGTGTTCGTTTGTTTTCATTTGTGTCCATGAACATTACTTTGTGTTTGTTAGCTAAAATAACAAACAAACACAAATGAACACGAACACGTTTATTTTCTTAACGAATGAACAAGAACATAAAGTCTTGTTTGTTAAGTGTTTATAAACAGTTCGTAAACACATATATTTTTTTAAGTTCGTTTGCAGCCAAATAAGGTTTTTACAATGGGTAAAGAAATGTAAATGTTCAAGAGTATTATGATTTACATTTTAGTTCAAGAATATTATGGTTTACATTTTGATAGATATAATAACAGTGTAAAGTAAGAATTCTTCTCCATTAAGCAACCAAAAGTCAATATCCCTCTCCATTAAGCAAACTTGTAAAAATCACGTGTATATTGTCATGTTGAGAATGTTGGCAATTTATAGACCAATTTTTAGAAAACATTATGTATTGGAAGTTATAAAAGAAAAATTGTAAAAATCACGTGTATATTGTCATGTTGAGAATGTTGGCAATTTATAGACCAATTTTTAGAAAACATTATGTATTGGAAGTTATAAAAGAAAAATATGAATTTGAATTTGTTAATGTCACATCTATATTATAAAAGCCTGTTTCTATATCGTATCGGATTGAGCTCAGAAACAGTTTAACCGGGTGTATCAGGCGATTCAAACGACTGTACCGAATGATTTAACTAGTTCTACCAGATGGTTCAACAAGTACTACCAGCCACTTATGTGACTTTTATCACTTGATACAACTAACAAAAAGATGGGCAAGTCGAATGTAAATAGTAGGACCTTTGGTAAACGAAAAAATATTATTAATGTCCACGTGTCATCATCTCATTACTTCCGTACAAAAGTCTCGCAAACTATATCAATTTGAAATACTTTTCCACTAGAAGACCAAGAGACGACCTTACATTACATATGAACCAGAATTGTCACTTTAAAAGTTCAAAAACAACGAAACGATTGTGGTTTTCAGGCGAACGGAGAAAATGTACGGACAAAACCGGCGGCAACAGCGCGGCGGAAGCAGTCGGAATGCGGATACTCCGGCGAACTTGAAGAAAATTGCGACGATCGAGTGTGCGGCAGTGAAAGCTCACTCCGATCTTCTGGCTGCCGGAGAAAGTGTATCTGCGTGGAGAGTGTCGGAATCGGCGTTGGTGACGCTGAACGCGGTTTCGTTTGAGTCGATGGGGTTTCATATGCAGAATGTTCCCTCACTTAATCGTCTCATGCTCACTGAAGCAAAGGTAAAGTAAAGTTTATCATCATTCATCAATTTTCTGTTTTTTTTTTTTTTCCTTTTTTCTCTTTGAGAATAAAGGTTTTTATATTTGCAACTTGACAATATGTGGTTTATGTTAAAGTTATTTTAAGTTTTAGTGTTGTAACGTGGTAAGGGTGAATAATTAATGCTCTCACACTTGGGCGTTTTCCGTCATGTGGCAGTACAGTCAGCAAGGGGCATTACTGGGCGTTTTTCTAAAATGAGTGTAGTGAGGATGTGGGCATTATGTTAAAGAGTGTAAATAAAACCAACAAAAAAGCTATTGGACTAAAAAAAGGAAGATTAAATGCTATTGGCCAAGTTTTTCCTTCAAAGCGTGATTCAAAACAAGCCAGGGAGGTTTTTTTGCAAAAAAAATGCTAGATCACTGCCAGGGGGTGGGGATTTGGCGTTTTCGGGCGTGATTGAGGGGAAAAAGCGCCAGGATCATGCACACCACGCATGGTCTAATAGTGGTTCACTGGTATGAGTGGATTTAAGAGCCGGATAATAATATAAAACTTAGACCACCCGTAGTGGGGAGTTTTTGGGCGTTTTTTCCCCAAAAAACGCCCCACAACGCCATTCAACCGCCCCTGGGCGTTTTTCACAAAACAAATGCAAGAGGCGTCCTTTTTTCCACGCCGAAGTTCTAATTCTTTGGCCAATGGCCGTACATCCCTTTTTGTTTGGCCAATATCAATTTTTGATGGTTTTTTTTTTATTTAAATTCTTTAAATGTTGTCCGAACCGGACAGATAGCAAACCAACGGTCTTATTGGTTCAGTGGTCAGACTGGATTTAAAAACCGAATGACATCAAAAGTAATATTAAACTTAAAACTATGTACATGCCTCTCCTCTATCCAAGAGGTGGAGGGTTTAAATCGAGCAAGGTGCATGTATAGGTGGTTAATAAAAGTAGTTTAGGATTATGAGCTGTTATAAAAAATACATATATTTAATGCAAAACAAAATATGAACGTACTTTAGTTTTTTTGTGAGTTTGCAATT
This sequence comes from Helianthus tuberosus, assembly GCA_030545235.1. Classification (NCBI taxonomy): domain Eukaryota; kingdom Viridiplantae; phylum Streptophyta; class Magnoliopsida; order Asterales; family Asteraceae; genus Helianthus; species Helianthus tuberosus. The sequence continues at coordinate 139,106,428 of CM060411.1, read as the reverse complement.
TTAGTAAGCTATGAATACTTAAATAAATTAGTATAGAGTCTCGAGTACTAAATTAATATAAAAAAAACACTAAAAAATTTGGAATCCGGTTCCTGTGGTTCACAGGCTGGATTGTGGCCGGTTCAAATAGGGAACAGTTAAAGGGGATAAACCTGACCGGTTCCATGCCCGGTTACTGGTCTGATCGGTTTTAATAACACTGGTTGCTACTTATAAATGGTTATATACTAGGTTATAACACGTGTACTACATGGGCCAGACCCATTAATTTACATAAGTAAAAAGCGTATACATAAAAGAAATACGAAAAAGTTACATACTACATAAAGTAGTGACAAAGTAGAATTACAATTACAAATACACATAATACGTATATAAAAATCATAAATATCCAAAAAAATCCTTGTAAACAACATTTGTTGCTTGACTGGTAGGTTTTCCATCTCTATCAGCATGTTATATTTGATCCTCTAGTAGTGTTCTGAGTTGGTTAAATAATAATCACTTTTATCAATCAATCATACCTGCTTTTATAAATTATATGATTTTGTTATAATGATCAACTGACTTTGACTTTGTAGGTCAACTCTTTTATACATTGTTTTGTTGGAGTTCAAAAGATCACATCATTACATGACTTGGAGATGGCAATATGTGAAAGTGAAGGAGTTAAGAGCTTTGAAGAGCTTAAACTGGGACCTATTTTGAAGCATCCACTAGTTGTGCACTATTTTTCTGTTGGGCCTGACGCCACAGAAGTCTGCAAAATTACAAGTGAACAGATTGTCGCTTACCTCAGCAAACTCCCTCGCAAAAAAGGAAAGACCACGGTTGATGAATTATTGGATTCTATAGCAAAGAAAAGGAAAATAAGCCGAGAAAATTTATGCGTACGAATTCAAAGTCTGGGGTACGTGTTTCATGTTATGCTAGATATGTTCATACTGAGTTACTGACCATAAGCTATCTTAAAATATATGTGCATTCGGAGCTATGCGTTTACTGCTTTTTCCTGCTTACGTTTACAGTATGCACATTGGATATATCATACGTGGAAGGCGATCTGAAGGCACGATTCTAAAGAAGTGTAGTGATGGTTTAGATGTAAAGTCGATTCTTGATGACAACGAGGATGATGATGATGATGATGATGGAAATGCTGCAAAAGATGATGAAATTGATAAAAGTAGAGATGTACAGGATTCTAATCTTTTTTCATCTCAAAATGTTTCATCTGACCCTTCAGCAGCTGTACAAACGCAAGGATGCAGTGATTGTGTTTCTTCACTTGAAGAGAAACAAGGGTCTAAAATTGAATTTTGCACGAAATATGCAACTCATAGGACACCCAAATTAAGGACGATTGGGATGCCAGAGTTTCAAAGTGTGGATGTGGAAACAGGATATATAGATGATAATGCAATTGATCGGCATACATGGAGTTTCATTAAGACATGGAAAGCCTCGTGTGAAAAAGAAGATACTGTAGTCGAGGTATGTTGAAGCTAATACCATATTACATTGTATACCAGTTCATCAAGATTTTGGACAAACATGTATGCAAATGTGAAAGTTCATCAATTTTAGCTTATATTAACTAATCATTTGCATATGTTATTGTATGTTCCACCATTATCGTCTTCCAACATGTATCTTTTCTTGTAGGTATTTGGCAAGATGCTTGAATTTTATGATCCTCAAATGAAGCCAAAGAGGAAAAGTAGAGTTATAAATGCAAAGATGAGTTCATATCCACATGTTGGATTGCTAAATGTTGCAGTAAGTAAATTATGGTCATTGTCATACAATATTTGACATCTCATCAATTTTTAGTTAAGTTTTTACAGTATAAGCACTGCCTTTTGCATTTTGTGAATTCAAGTGTCTCTTTTTTTTGTTACAGATTGCATCAATAAGGTTTGGTTTGTGGGACCGCATGAGTTCTACTTCTCAAGCGAAAAGTAAAGAGGTAGCAGTAAATACATGTGCTACTGATGCTTACACAGAAGTCGAGCCAGTTGAAAAAAACACTTCAGTTGCCAATGAGCATGCTTTGGAGGGTAGTGTTGGTACTTAACATGCTTTTTGTGCTATTTATTTCTTAATATTGTTATTCGTTATTAGTTTTATCTCTCTATTTTTCTTCTTTCTGTTTCAAAGCGGGTGTTTGGATTTCAAGTTTAAACTGCTTTTAATCAGTTTTCAGTCTTTGGTACAAGTGATTAGGACTTGATTATCTGACTATTGAAATATATATAAAATTTGTATGTTTAATCATAAACAGTCAATCACTATGAACATCTCAAAGCGGTTACAAAAAATCAGTTACTAACCATATCCCTAAGGGAGTTAGTTAGCATTTTCTTTTTATTTCTTAGGGTAAGATATTGATGTAAGCAAACTGATTAATAAGAGAAATGTAAATGACCAAACTAGCCCTCACTTTAAGCACTTGATTATCTGACTATTGAAGTCTGTTACCTTTTGAGAATCATATGTCATTATTTTTCTTAAGTTACTGGAAAGAATCATACGATCCGTTTTTACTTTTAGGAATATGTTATAATTATTAATATTATTATTATTATTATTATTATATTAATTCTTTAGAGTATTCTTTTGTTTTGTTCACTTCACAGGAATTGCTCTTGAAGATGTTCTGAAATACGTCAAGGCATATTTTGTGTCTCCTGACTATGTTCCTGACAATGTAACTTCTTACCCAAGAAACCAAATGATCTTTTTAAGGGAGATCTGCAAGCTGGAATGTGCTCTAAATCGATATTTTTCTGTTAACAACTTTGAAACCCTCGGGTTTGGAGATATTTTCACCCTCTTAGCAGACCACCTTTCTCTACTACCTACCTCATGGCAAAAGTGCTTGATAGTTACTGAAAAACCCGAGAAACCTTTGGTTAAAGTTTGCATGAGTCAACATTATCTTCTTGAATTATTATCACAAGCCGCTAATACCTTACAGGAAAATGAAACCTTAAACAAGTCAATGGTGTCCGAGTTGTTAAGAATGCAATTTCCTTCTGCTGGTCTTACATTACTAGAAGATGATTTTACAGCCGATCATTTGACTACTAGCATTGAGAGTGGTGATAATGTGAACTCGACTATCGTTCTATTTTCTTCGACTTTAACTGATTTTCGGGCAGAAAAGGATGTTTCGGATACTCAGGTTTGCACAAGTGATGCGGTTGAACTGTTACTTCGGGCTCCAATGTTGGTAGATTTGAACTCATGGTCAAGTTGGGACTATAAATTTGCACCTTCGTTAGGTCCTCTTGTAGGGTGGTTGTTAAGTTACGTAACCACCAAGGAGTTACTTTGTGTAGTAACAAAAGACGGAAAAGCTCTACGGATCGATCATTTAGCTACCGTTGATTCGTTTCTAGATGCGTTTCTTCACGGGTCTTCTTTCGAAACAGCTTTAAACCTCGTTTCTTTGGTTTCTTTATATGGCGGCGAACGAAATGTACCCTTATCTCTTCTAAAATGTCATGCAAAAAATGGTTTTGAAATCATGTTCAAGAATTCGCCAACCATCGCTTCAAGATTTGTTCTTGATTGTCTTAGATATTTACCCAAAGAGTTCAGGCGTTTTGCAGGAGAATTGTTAGTATCTGCGCTTCGTTCGATTACTAAAGATGCTCATACGGTGATTCTGAGTGAATGCAAAGGTAAAAAGGATCATATGATGATTCATGAACTCGGATTATCACTAGGCATAGTGGAATGGTTTGATGATCGTTGTTCAGTTTTGTCTGAATCCAACGAATCAGTTGAAAATAAAAGACCATTTTCCGAAAGTGAAGTCACTCGGTCTCTTGAACTCAATCAACTCAGTGTGATGACTCATAGAGTGCATAATTTTGATGACGGTTGCATTCCGCCAATTTTAGACTCCGAGAGAGAGAAAAATGCTGCCGATATTATCGAGTCTATTAGAGTTCAAGAATTCGGTTTGGACCCTAATATTTCAAGCGCAGAAAATAGCGTTTTAGAGAAGCAACATGCTCGTTTAGGAAGAGCACTTTTCTGTCTTTCGCAAGAGTTATATTCGCAAGACTCGCATTTTCTTCTCGAGCTTGTAAGTTTCTATTTTTATTCTTTCATATGATCCTCTTATTATTATTATTATTATTATTATTTATTTATTTATTTTTGCAATAATGACATTTTTTTGTATTGTTACAATGTAGGTTCAGAATGCTGATGATAATTCGTATCCGACAAACGTGGAGCCCACTCTGACATTCATTCTTCAGGAGAAAAGTATTGTTGTATTGAATAATGAACACGGTTTTTCTGCTGACAACATTAGAGCGATTTGTGATGTCGGAAATTCTACCAAGAAAGCATCTAGTGCTGGGTACATTGGCAAGAAGGGCATTGGATTCAAATCGGTATTTCGGGTTACAGATGCTCCAGAAATTCATTCTAATGGATTTCACATCAAGTTTGACTTAACTCAGGGTCAAATCGGGTTTGTGTTGCCGACAAGTGTGCCTCCTTGTGACATCAATTTCTTCACAAACCTCGTCGCATCAAATACCACTGATCAAATGAATACGCACAGTTACAATACATGCCTTGTGCTTCCCTTGAAGTCATTGTCAAAGTCAAAGCCAACAGAAACATCCACTGTAGACGATATCACCTCTATGTTTTCAGATCTTCATCCATCTTTACTACTTTTTCTTCATCGTCTTCGGTGTATCAAATTCAGAAATATGCTTACAGATTCATTCATTATCATGAGGAAAGAAATAATTGGAAACGGTTTAACCAGTGTTTCAATCGGGAATGAAACGTTGACTTGGTTTGTTGAGTCCCGGAAGTTGCAGGGTAATGGTATTCGAAAAGATGTTAACTTTACTGAAATTTCAATCGCTTTCGCTCTTGAAGTTTTGGAAAACGGTAGTTACATTCCAAAGTTAGATCAACAATATGTTTTCGCGTTTCTTCCTCTTAGAACATACGGTTTAAAGTTTATAATCCAAGGTGATTTTATTCTTCCTTCTTCAAGAGAAGAAGTTGACGGTGATAGTCCATGGAACCAATGGTTGTTATCCGAGTTTCCAAACGTGTTCGTTAGCGCCGAAATGTCATTCTGTAGCCTTCCTGGTTTTAACAAATGTCTCGGAAAGGCTGTTTCGGTCTTTTTGAGCTATGTTCCTCTTGTAGGCGAAGTGCATGGGTTTTTCGCTCAACTTCCGAGAATGATCATATCGAAGCTATGCGCGTCTAATTGTTTGCTTCTAGAAGGTGAAACTGACAAGTGGGTCCCACCGTGTAGGGTTTTAAGAAACTGGAATGAGCAGGTGAAAACTCTTTTGCCTGATAGCTTGATTCACAAGCATCTTGGTCTCGGGTACTTGCATAAGGATATCGCTTTAAGCGATACACTCGCACGTGCTTTAGGTATCAAGAATTACGGGCCGAAAGTTTTGGTTGATGTTATATCTTGTTTATGCCATACAAAAGAAGGTTTAACATCAATGGAACTTAACTGGCTATCGTCTTCGCTCAACGAGTTATATCTAATGTCCCTTCAGAATCCTGTTGATTTTAAAGTTGGCTCTGATGTTATGAATACTTTGACAAAAACGCCCTTCATTCCTCTTCTAGACGATAGTTACGGTTCGGTCAACGAGGGCATGATTTGGATGAACGTTGATGGTTCATGGAACAATCTAGAAGCTTCTACAAGATTGTTTGCCAATCTTCGAATCGTTAATCCTGCACTTTTTAATGGTTCAATCAGCGAAAACTTAACTCAAATGCTTTCTAGAGTTGGCGTTCAACGGTTATCTGCACATCAAGTGGTAAAAGCACACATCTTGCCAGCTATTTGCGACAAAAACAATACTGTCAGCAAAGATCTCATGACGGAGTATTTATCGTTTATAATGGACCACCTACAATCTGCTTGCTCAGATTGTTTTACAGAAAGGGAGCACATAATCGCAGAGGTTTACCGTAAAGCTTTTATCTTGACAAATCACGGCTTTGTTATACCTTCAGAGGTTTCAATCCATTTCAGTAATGATTTCGGAAATCGTATTGTTATCGATAGGTTGATCAGTGGCATTGATGTAAAATGGTACGAGGTTGATAAAACTTACTTGAAGTATAGTTCTATTCGTAACTGGCGGAAGTTTTTGAATGAAATCGGAGTCACTGACTTTGTGCAAACCGTTCGAGTTGAGAAAACGGTTCCTGCGTCATCTCAGTTTTTTCTCACAAACATGATGTGGGAGAAAGTGATTATTCCACCTGGATCAAGTGTTAGTGATTGGGAGTCTCAAGAGTTAGTTGATTTGTTAGCAAAAGTATCATTAAGCGGTGATCGTGAAAAATGCAAGTATTTGTTGGAGGTTATTGATGAAATATGGGATGATTATTATTGTGATAAAGTTGAAGCTTTTTGCAATATAGATGGAGAAGTAAAGTCTTTTAAGTCTTCACTAGTAACTGCTCTCAATGATGTTAAGTGGGTGGTTTCTAGCTTGGAAGAAGGGCTCTTTTGTCCAAAAGATTTGTTTCAAAGTTGTGAGGCGGTGGGGTTGGTTTTTGGTGATAATGCTCCTTATGCGGTTCCACAGGTCAATTTGTGTATCCCTCTTCACTTCTAAAACCTTTATATGCCGGTTTGGCCAGGTTTGCGACTTTTGTTCAAATGTTTGTTTTTTCGCATTTGAATCCAAAATTTTTTACCATTTTCATCCGGCTCGTTAACTCCATCAATTTTTCTCAGTTAAGTAGGGGTATTTCTGTCTTTTTGGTTAACTTAAAGAGCAATTCAGTCTTTTTACGTAAAGTGAAAAAGACCGAATCGGCGTTTAAGTTAACAAAAAAGACTAAAAATGCCCCTGAATTAACCGAGAAAAATGAATGGGGTTAACGAGCCGGATGAAAATGGCAAGATTTCAAGCCTTTTGGATCTAAATGCAGGAAAACAAACCTTTGGTAGAAAGTCACAAAACTGGCCAAACCTCATGGACGGCATTTTACTCTTTTTTAAAACTTTAATATTATCAACTTTGGGCTTTTATGCATATGCAACAGATTCGAAGTGTGAAATTGGTGACGAGCATTGGTTTCAAGAGTACTGTTACCCTTCACGATGCATTATCTATTCTTGATATCTGGAAAAGCTCTGCTACATCTTTCAAAGCTAGGTATTTGTTTATTGAGTTTCTGTATTTTCTATATCATTTTGGTGGCAAGTTTGATTTTTTTTTCATTTTTGAATTTGGGTTGTGTTTTATCTCAAACGGGTCAAACCAAAATGCAGCATATCGCAGATGTCGAGATTCTACATGTTCATATGGAAAGAATTGATTTCTTCAGATCAGAAAAGCATGAACATAAGCAGTGGTTCATTTATATTTGTTCCTTCATCTCCAGTTTCCTCAAGTGAAGTTGTATCTGGTGTACTTTTATCTCCACATGAAGTCTACTGGCATGATAATATGATCACTACAGAATGTGAACAGCGAAAAATGTTAAGCAATTTGTATCCAAGTCTTCATGATTTTTTCGTTAATGAATGTGGAGTAACGGAAAACCCACCACTTCTAGACTACCTTTCGTTTTTACGCCATTTATCAACTGTAAATACTCCACTGGAGGCTGCCAAAAAGGTAATATTTATTCACGTTATTGTTTGACATAGAGGTCGAAAATGGGAAGGTTGGGTAATTGGTCAAAATGGGTCCGGTGGGGTTGAGTTGACCTAAATTCCTCCTGTCCATTTTTTTTGAAATTTTATGAAGAGTAAAGTACATCGACATGGATGGTCCTTGTGGTTTACCAACATTTTGGATTTGGTCTCTAGCTTCCCAAAAGTACACGGATGGTCCCTATGGTTTTTCACTTTGTAACACATTAGTCTCCGGTCAACAAATCTATAGGTTTTAACATGTCCATGTTAAGGACTAAATGTGTTACAAAGTGCAAACCTCATGGACCATCCACGTACTTTTGGAAAAAGCCAGGGACTAAATGCGTTACAAAGTGCTAATCACAGAGACCATCTGTGTACTTTTGGAAAGCTAGGGATCAAATTCAAAGTTTTGGTAAACCAATGGGACCATCCGTGTACTTTACGAAGCATTTTGATATAAGTGTGCCAAATATTATTACCAAAGTTTTCACATTGGCATTTTCTCAACTTCAAATATGATTTTGACAGGTTTTTGATGTTTTTGTAAAGTGGAGTGATGGACTCAAATCTGGGGTTATGAGTTTCGAGGATATTGAAACGTTGAAAAGAAATCTTGAAGAAAAGGAAAATAGGGTTCTTCCGACCACACAAGATAAATGGGTTTCGTTACAATCATCATTCGGGCTCGTTTGTTGGTGTGATGATGAAAAGCTTGCTGATGAATTTGAGGGGTTGAATAATATTAATTTTTTCTGTTTATGTGAACTTACCGACGAAGAAAAAACGATGCTTGAAGTGAAGATCTCTTTTCTTATGAAAAATCTTGGAATTCCTGCTCTTTCAGAGGTTGTTACACGTAAAGCAATATGCTACGGGTCAGTAGACAATAGCTACGAAACTTCATTGGTGAACTGGGTTCTTCCATATGCTCAACGCTACATTTCTTATATGCATCGTGAAAGATATCTTCAACTCAAGCTGTCTGGATTTGAAAAAGTGAATCAGCTGAAGATTGTTGTTGTTCAAGTATTGTATTATCAGAATGTTATAAAACGGTCAAAATTGGTGTCGAAGAAGAGACATGATAGTATTTGCCTTCTTCAGGTATTGTACCTTTTTACATATGAATGTCAATTGTTAACCACTCGTAGTTAGGGGTGCAAACGAACTGAACGTTCAGTGAACGGTTTGTGAACCGTTCGGCGGGAAGTTCGTTTGTGCTCGTTTTATAATAAATGAACGAACACGGACAAGAAATTCCGTTTGTTTAGTTAAATAAATGAACATGAACAGAGGCCGCGTTCGTTCGTTTATGTTCGTGAACGTTGAGCAACATGTTCGTTTACGTCCGTTTGTGTTAGACAATTCCAAGGTTTAAAACAACGGAAACGAGTTTCAAGGCGTTTTCCCTTCGCCTCATGAGGCGTAAGCCTCGAGGCGAAACGAGGCGTAAGGCCGAGGCAGTAAATAAATATAAAAATTATATATATTATAAAAATAATAACACTTTCTATTTTCATCATCAGATTCATCAAAATCATCAAAAACACACTTAAAAAAGACATGAAATGCTTGAAATTGACACAAAAAGTCAAAAACATCAAAAACAACTATCAAAATCCCCTGAGGCGCACCTAAGGCGCAGCTTTCTTAGCGCCTCAGCCCCTCTGAGGCGCATATACATTAAAAACACCATGAGGCGCGCCTCAGACTCGTTTTTTGGCGGTTTCGCCTCGAGGCGCGCCTTGAGGCGCACGCCTCAAACGTTTTTTAAAACCTTGGATAATTCATCAGTGTTTTTCATGTTTACATACTATTAAAATACTTCATAATCCCATCAAATAAAATATTTAATAAGTATCAGTGTATTATATATTCTGTTCATGAACGTTTGTTTGTGTTCGTTTGTTTTCATTTGTATTCATGAACATAAGTTTTGTGTTCGTTACCTAAAATTAACAAACGAACATAACACAAAATCTCGTTCAGTAAGTGTTCATGAACTGGTCTTGAACACATATTTCGTTAACAAACAAACACGAACAAGATCTTGTGCGTGTTTGTTCGGTTCGTTTGCAGTCCTACTCGTAGGGTAATAGTTTAAGTTTGAACTAAACTGTTTTCGTAATGATATTTACAGGATGAGATCTTGTATGCAACACCTGACTCAGATTCTCATTCGATATTCATGGAGCTTTCTCGTCTTTTAATGGACGGTGATCTTGAACTTCATTTGGCAAATTTTCTTCATATGATTACAACTATGACGGAATCAGGTTCCACAGAGGAACAAATAGAAACATTCATATTGAATAGCCAAAAGGTGCCAAAACTATCAGGTGAAGAACCCATATGGTCAATTCAATCTATGGGAGTCACGTCTCTGGATACGGTGCCATCAGCTACGACACGTGTCACTAAAAGAATCGTTAACCGCGGTTCAACATCTCAAAGTAACAGAAACTGGCCACCGGCCAGCTGGCAAACGGCTCCTAAATTCATTTCCGGAAGTGTGAGTGATGTAAAGATGCAAGATGTCGTTACAGGAACTGATCTAATCGTACCAACTACTGATGAGGTAGAAATTCTAGAAGCTCCCACAAGTTTGAACCATGAGGGTCAAAGTGGATTGGTTGACCAAGATGGTTCGTCAGGTTTTAGCCAGAAGGACCAGCTGTCGCATGGCTCGATCGATGCGGGACAAGCGTTCCTTACAGGGAGACGTGGTGAGGAACTGGCGTTTAACTACTATAAAAACAAGGGTATCAAAGTTGTGAAATGGGTTAATGAAGGTAGTGAAACCGGGCTACCGTATGATATTGAAGTTTGTGACAATGAAAACCGGAAGGAATACATTGAAGTCAAAACAACTGATTCTGAAACAAAGGACTGGTTTGAGATATCAGTTAGAGAGTGGCAGTTTGCAGTTAAGAAAGGCGAATCTTATAGCATAGCACGTGTTGTTTTGTTGGGTGATAAACGCGCTCAAGTCACTGTGTTTAAGAATCCGGCTAGGCTTTGTCAGCTCGGTCAACTAAAACTGGCTGTTTTGATGTCAGAGAAGCAGAAGGATGAGTTTGTTCTCTGTTGATATTTATATTTGCTCTATGTTCTTGCATATTTTGTGTATCTAATGTGTTATATATCTATGATGCAGGATTTGTTTGAAACAATTTGTATGGCATGGTCTTTTGCTGTCTTTTTTGAGTTATGTTTAGAATTTATGCCAATGATTTTCTGTTTATATTAGTTGATTTTCAATTCGTTATATGGTAAAAAATCTAACATGTTTCTAAATTACATGCATTCTAGACAAGTTTAGACACTTTAGTTTACTATATTAAAATTAGCTCAAGTAATGTTTTTGGGTATTTTTACAAGTTTAGAGACTTTCTTATTTCAAAATCAGGTCCAGAGATTTTCTCATGCAAAATAAAACGGATATTTTATATAGTATTAAACCTAGGGGTAAAATAGACAAAACAACACGACAAGCCAATCTGTTTAGTTAAACATGTTGAGCCGCTAACCCGTTTAACACATTTTACAACCATTTCTACCTAATAACACCTTTACAACTTCATTCATACCACAACCGTTTAACACAGTTACCCGTGTTCGGTTTACATGATTTTAAGCTTATCTTGTTGTAAATGCTGATTCATGCTGATGTCAGCAGCTGTAACAGGCTGAAAACGACACTTCGATTTCTTTTACAGCCGTGTTTGTAACATTTTTATCCAACTCGTGTAATATACAAGTTTCTAAACTAGTTGATACACACCCCTAGATTAAAATGTTAAAAACACGCAGTCGCATTCGAGCCAGAGGCAGAGGGAATTCAAATAGAGGTGCACGGTCCTCTTCTTCTCAGCCGCCCAATTTCTATTCTCCTAATAACTGGGTCAATAACCCTTGGGCGGCCCAATGGCTTAGCTCTCAATTCCCTATGCCTTTTATGCAAGCCCAGCCACCATGCCCCTACCCGTCTGGCCCACGACTCAACTCCAACCCGGGTGCAGGTATTCTTGGACCACGTCCTCAATAGGCTTACACTGCTGGCACGACCCCCACGGACAAGCTCTATACACTCTCTCACTGAATCAACCAGACAGCTCGTTCATGGACACAGGCGCAACCGGTCGCATGGGTAATGAGAATGGTACGTCTTCCCCGTCTATTTTTAATTCTTGCACTAATCAAAATATTATCGTCGGAAATGGCATGACCATACCGGTGCTCGGACAGACAAACTTAACCCTACCACCTCCTTTCCCACCTTTCAAGCTAAACAATTATCTTTATGCACCAAACCTTATTAAAAACTTAATGTTTGTCCGCCGCCTCACAACCGACAATCTTATTTCCATAGAATTTGACCCTTTCGGTTTTGTTATGAAGGACCTCAAGACACAGTCACCTATCCTACGATGTAATAGCACGGGCGACCTATACCCGCTTAGCTCTCCCATTTTCAGCAATGTCAATTCTCATTCCAATTTTGCAGCTATTTCTCAGGATCTGTGGCATCAACACCTTGCACACCCAGGAAATAATTTACTTTAGTCTTTGAAATCTACTTCTTGTATTGATTTTAATAAACTTAATAAAACTTCTTGTCAACCTTGTGTGTTTGGTAAAAGTATTAAATTACCTTTTCGTGATTATGTTAATTCCACTTTATTACCTTTTGACATTATCCACAGTGACCTATGGACATCATCGATCCTTAGCACTGGTGGTGACAAATACTACATTTTGTTTCTAGATGACCAAACCGATTTTCTATGGACTTTCCCACTTAGCAATAAATTTCAAACCTATTTTTCTTTCCTCACCTTTTACAATCACATTCACACTCAATTTGAACGAAACATAAAACAATTTCAATGTGATAACGGACGTGAGTATGCAAACAAACAATTTCAAAATTTTTGCAAACAACACGACATGATGTTTCGTTTCTCTTGCCCATACACCTCTTCTCAGAATGGGAAGGCGGAGCGGAAAATACGTACAATTAATAATATGATTCGCACGCTTCTCTCCCAAGCTTCCTTACCTACCAACTTTTGGCATCACGCGCTTGAAGTTGCTACCTACCTTCTTAACATTCTACCCAACAAAAGCCGCAAATTTCTCTCCCCAACCTCCCTTCTCTACAATTGCAATCCCGAATACGACCACTTGCGCGTCTTCGGGTGTCTATGCCACCCCCTTCTACCAAGCACCACCATTCACAAATTAGCCAATCGCTCCAAACCTTGTGTTTTCCTTGGTTACCCACCAAACCATCATGGGTACAAGTGTCTAGACCTTACTACTCACAAAATCTTTGTTACTCGACATGTTCACTTCGAAGAATCCATTTTCCTCTATAGCATCCGTCTACCCACCTCACCTACCTCATATGATTTTCTTCACACCCCCTACATCCTCTTTACTGGAACCATATCAGCCACCCACACCCTCCTCTTCCCCTCCTAATCCACCCATACCTTATACTACAAACAGTCCACCCACACATCTTCACCTTCAGCCCAATCCACACACCCAGCCCAACACTCACCATACGCCACCCACACATCTTCCCCTCCTAATCCACCCATGAAGAGATGAACCCGATGTCTTAAACTGGTACCAATAGCGGAGCAGGAACAAAATGGGAAGAAAAGTGTAAAAAAAACATGGATTTGTTCTTGAGCCTTTTGGTATGCGATCTTAAAATTGATGGAAATTACCAAAAGGGTAAAAAACTCAGTTCTCTTAATAAGGTATTATAGATTATATATATGGGTACCATATTTTTATATTTTTCAAAAAAAAAAAAATCAGTTGCATGTTTACACAATGGACATGACATAAAACACAATGGAAAGTAGATCAAAAAGACAATCAATGACAACAGATAAAGACACAATGGACAACAGAGTAAAACACAATGACCATAACGTATAACACAATGGCCATAACATATAAAACAATAAGTATCAAGCTAAATAAAAACACAATTGATGACAACAGATAAAAGACACAATCGATGACAACAAATAAAAGACACAATGGAGAGCAGATGAAGACACAATGGAGAGCAGATGAATACACAATGGACAATAAACTAAAAATACAGTACACAACAAACTAAAACACAATGAACAGGAGATTAAAACACAATGGAAAACATATTAAAACACAATAGATAACAGATTAAACACAATGACCATAACCAATAACACAATGTATAGAAAACCCAGATATAACACCATATTCATTATGTCATATATTGTGTTATAGCTCCTTATAAAAACGCAATGGGTATAACTCAAATTAACACTGTGTTATAGGTTTTGATAATAACACAATGTATAGAAACCCTATTAAAACGTAATGACCAAAACCCAGTTAAAAGACACAATGACCAGAACCTTTAACCAATGCAAAAAAAAAAAAAAAAAAAAAAAAACCCCAGTAAAACTAAATTTTTTTATTCTATTTTTATATGACAATATGATACTCATATAAAGATAAAAAACGCTCGTTATTATGGTGGATTTTAAAAAAAAATATCGTATGAAAAAGTTATGGACGTTTTAAATTGATAGGGGGAATTGACATGTGACTTGCATGTGGAGAGATAAAATCCATAATTGTAAGATTCCCTTTCTACCTTTCCATTATCTACTTTTCTCTAAAACTAATCTCAACCCTCCAAATCTAAGATCAATGGACTAAAATCATTCTTACCCTTCTTATTTATTTTATTCTTTGTATTTGATCCTAATCCATGTGCATCAGTCTATTAATAAAAACATTAAAATTTAATAACTAAAAACTATTTTGATATGTGGTATCCATAATGTATTGGTACTCGTACTTATTTTACTTATATCGTACCCATATTGTTTTTGTACTATCGGTTTTACCAGTGGTTCTACCTAATCGATACCTTTATGAATGCTCAAAAAATAGAAAAACAAAGTGGTACCAAAGAGAGTACTGTACCAATATATTTAATATGGTAGTCGGTACACAATTTTGTTCGAATTCGATACTAATATAAGAACTGATACAAAAACTGTATCGAGTTCATCCATACTTTCACTTTCACTTCAGTGCTTCACTAATGCTTGCAACTCATAGAGTTTTGCTTGATTGACTTTAAAGTAACACATGTGTGATAGCCAATAGTGATGCAAACTGATCAAACGTTCAACGAACAGTTTGTGAAATGTTTGGTGGAAAGTTTGTTTGTGTTCGTCCATTTAGTTGAATGAACGAACATGAACAAAGACTGCGTTTGTTCATAAAATTCCAACAAATAAAATATTTAATAAGTTTTGGTGTATTATATATTTTATTTATGAACGTCTGTTTGTGTTCGTTTGTTTTCATTTGTGTCCATGAACATTAATTTGTGTTTGTTACCTAAAATAACAAACAAACACAAATGAACACATACACGTTCATTTTCTTAACAAATGAACAAGAACATAAAATCTCGTTTATTAAGTGTTTGTAAACAATTCTTGAACACATATATTTTTTTTTAAGTTCGTTTGCAGTCAAATAAGGTTTGTACAATGGGTAAAGAAATGTATGTTCAAGAGTATTATGATTTACATTTTAGTTCAAGAATATTATGGTTTACATTTTGATAGATGTAATAACAGTGTAAAATAAGAATTCTTCTCCATTAAGCAACCAAAAGTCAATATCCCTCTCCATTAAGCAAACTTGTAAAAATCACGTGTATATTGTCATGTTGAGAATGTTGGCAATTTATAGACCAATTTTTAGAAAACATTATGTATTTGAAGTTACTAGTGGGAATGCCCGCGCGTTGCGGCGGGTGTGTCTATTTTGTCACCCACATATCTTTATCTTTTTACAACTAAAATGAAATGGTTATTTTACAACAATGAAAATAATTCTTTTGGAATTCACAAAGTCATTCGCGCGAATGAGAAGGCTTTTTTTTCCGATGCTTTAAATAACAATAAAAAATGTCTTTTAAAACTTGTAAGATTGCTCCAATCGATCTCGATCTCCAACTCCATCATTTTCCTTTGTCTTGAAATAGAAACCTTAGAGATTTATAATATTGCAATTGGATGCCTAGCTAAAAAGAAAGCACTGCATAAATAAATTTTCCTGTACTTAATATCCCATTTATTTGAAGTTAATATATTACACCTTGACATATAATAGAAACTTTTGAATCATATCTAATGTAAATTTTGGTGCCATAGAATAGAGAATTTAGCTTGATCAAAGGGGCTTTCAAACCTCGAAAAGTGAGCCCAAGCCTATGACTGTACACCATTCTTGCTGAGTGTCACCTGTAATAAGAAATGTAGTTCTTTAACCATTTAACACGAAAACCATGTCATTTTTTGACAGAATATGCAAGTAAAGACATAAATAAGTGAATCACCTTGAATATAGCAATAGCCATGTTAAGTAAGACCTGTGCTCCTTCATAAAAGAGAACATCCCAAACTCGCAACGTTGTCTGCATTTGTACGAACATAACTATTAGATATATACATACATGTACATGTGCATATTCATGATGTATGTATGTCTATAGTAATCGTAACCTCTGAAGGCAAGCTCTTTGAAAAGAGTGAATCACTCGGTGGCAACAAGAGAGACATCAAACTCAAGAGCTTCTAAATGAGCATGTATACTGCATTCCAGAATAGTCAAAAGTTTAAAAGCCGTAACTTCATGATAAATATATAAAGCAATACATTATTACCTTGGGCATTTCTTTTTGAGGAAATCTTTAACACCCTTTGTTCTACATGACAGCCTGATAAATAAGTTATTTGAGTAGCAATCATTGATTAATACATTTTCCAAAAGAACCGCCAACATCCAACACGCGTCTTCTTTTGTTTTCATCACGAGTAACAATAGTGCAACCACATAATTTAAACCCTGCAGTAAAAACAACTCAGTCACCAAAAACAAAGACCTTTATTAACATATTTAAATGAGCCTATTGATACATACCTGACAATAACCAACATCAGAATCACGAAAAGAGTAACCGACAACAACGCGTCTCAGCGAAGCATGACCTTCCGGAGTGTCCAACCATAGATGACCTAGGAAAGTCCGTGGCAGATCCTGCATTCCAAAACTCTCCAACTCCTTTCAAGACTATAGGCAAAAATCAAATCATGTAAATAAAAATATTATACTATCCAAGTATCCAATTTTCTCTATTGACAACCTGCATTCCTTCCTGGACCTCCATAATAAATATAATTCCCCCAAACATTATTTTTGCCAGCTTTTATATCATAACAATTTGGATGATCAGCCAATAAATGCAGATTTGTTAAGGGAAGCAAACTATTATCCCAATCTACAACCTGCAAGTTCCTAAAATATGCAGCTTTTCCAAAACCTTCATCTGCGAAATGACCACTGCCCATTTGTGTATTTGTGTGATAACCCCATGATCTCGAGTTAACAACTTCCCCGCCGAATTGTACCATACTCGCTTCTTTTTGTAGATGAGTGAATAAAAACGACGGGCAGTAGCCGATTAGCACCCCGGATCCAAATTGTAGCCACCAATGTCCGTTGTTAGGGTCCTATCTAAAAGAACAGAAAATGTCTAGTTTTAGTAAAGTTCGTGTTATATATATATATACATGTGGAGGTGCTACAAATGGTAAGTTGGGTAACTCTGCAAAATTTGGTTCAGTGTGAAATGGGTCATTTCTTTTAATACGGGTTGAAATGGTTCGAGTAGTTTCGGTTGAACAACAAATACTTGTTTTTTCCATTTATTAATTTTTTTGTAAGTACTTAGTGCTTTAATATTGATTAAGAAAATATTACTACAAAATTAATCTATATTTTTTTAAATAAAATGATTTGGGGGGACTGGGTCAAACACTGAAAGCTGTCCAAAGTGGTATTTTTAATGCATACATGCTAAATGCCATATTTCAAAAATTATATCACTATACAAGTATTGTAAGATATGAGTTATTTCTATAAAATAATTGAATGGACAAAAAATGTATCGGGTCTCGCACGGTCTTTCTGACCCGTAAATGACCCCTTTCAACGTAAACTCATTTGACCCATTATAGCCAAACTATATCACTATATCAGTAGTGTAAAAATATGAGTTAGTTATACTTGTATATAATAATAATAATAATAAAGATGGACAAAAAATGTGTCGGGTCAACCCGCACAGTGTTTTTTGACCCGTACTAAAAACAACCCAGTTCAACATAAATCTATTTGACTCGTTACCTAACACACCCGATCCGCCCCCCTTGCCACCTCTAATGTTACCTATTGTGAAACAGTGGCACCATAGCCCACATAAGGCTTCTATTTTGTTTGTGTTACTTTCATTTATCAGTATTGTAACAGTTAAGATTTAGAAGTATCTGAGTAGAAGATAAACAAAACTCGAAGAAAAAGCCGAAACCGAGATGGTATGAACTTAGTAATAATCTATATAATATAAGTACTTGACTAAAAGTTAAAGGGAGGTCTACACATGATGCAGAGAATCTTACAATTATATATTTCTTATGTTGGCCTAAAAAAGATAAAATAAAAATTTGGGACCATTATCGTAGTAAATATATTTTTCAATCATAATTAATTTATAAATAGTTAAAAGAATGTTAGCTATTAATTAGCATCGAAAACAAAATATTAAGAGATAAATATATCCCCCATTACATACCTGTGCACCGCTAATTTTTGGTCGTTTGTGAAGATTTAACGTCCACATCAAAAACACAATGACACTCCCAACTGCAAACTGCACTGTAGTCACGGTTATTGGATTGGGGAAGACTTTCAAAACCTGGAGCGTTGATCACAAGAAAATAAACTGAAGGTTGTAAAAGGTTGAATCAAAATCAATCGTGTTAAAAACGTCTCCTTGTTGAGACCACAACCATAATCGAATCCAAGTATTAAACCAAGAATGTGGACTGAGTTAATCATGCTAGACATAACTTGAATTCAGTAATCTTACCTGGTCAGAACCCCAATCGAACAAGAACACCCTAATTGAACCCTTGTTTGGTCACTACCCACACTCTTGCTCGTGGTTCTGTCTTTCGATTTCTCTCCCTATGTCTCTCTGTCTCTTCACTTTGTTGGTCATGAATCGCCACCAGTTGCTTTCAAATTAACCAGTAAATAACCAAATTAAATCCAAAAAATAAACAAATCCAAAAAATAAACAAAACCAAAACCCTAGCCTGGTCAGAACCCCAATCGAACAAGAACACCCTAATCGAACCCTTGTTTGGTCACTGCCCACACTCTTGCTCGTGGTTCTCTTTCGATTTCTCTCCTTATGTCTCTCTGTCTCTTCACTTTCTTGGTCATGAATCGCCACCAGTTGCTTTCAAAATAACCAGTAAATAACCAAATTAAATCCAAAAAATAAAGAAAACCAAAACCCTAGCTCAATACAAACACAAGTCCTCAAAAACCATACAAATTGAACACATATGGAGCGTCCGATGATACTTCATCGAAAACAGATATAATAATCCGTAAACGAACAGAAACAACGTGTATGTATGAGGAAAAAGGGGGGAAGAAATGGAAAACAAACCCTTGCGTATGGTCTCGATCTCAGCATCGGCGCGACGGTCGACAAAAGGTAATCAATATCAACAACACAAAACTCAACGTTTCTAGCCAATCGAGCAACATGTAATCAACAAATCCAAACAGGCTACGAAGTAATTATGGTTTATTGTTTGAAACCGCAACCTATTTTTTTCAGATTATTAAACCCAAACCATGAATGAAAAAAGTAAACAAAAAGTCAGAAGATTGATTAGGGGTATTAAACGATTAATCACAATATGGTATGAGTCTTACCAGGTTTTGAAGAACGGGATGAACTGATGAAGGAGAAGAAAAATCATACCTGTTAATAACAAAATCAAAGTATTGAAGTTCAAAATTTATGGCTCGGCTTTAATCTTCCTTCTCTCCGATCCTGTTGTTCGGATGTTTGAATATGTGTATTCGACTCTTTGAGTACCTATAATAAACACCTAAATTGCAAACCCACTAATATTCAATTCACATCTTCAATTGCATTCAACACCAAAATTGAATGGACATTTATTCAGGCCAGCGATTACACCAGGAAACCGAAAGAATCATTGAGACATTGAATGGGGGCATATTTGGAAGCAGGGATGAAAAATTAGGGAAAGAAGGCATGAATTTTGGATAGCGTCTTAAATTTTGCTAAGGAAATTATATTATTGTACATATATGAGAATCCATCAAACAATACAAGAAACTAAAGTCACTCACCCTGCAATTCGGTTATTGGATTTCTTTAACAATAAGATTTGCGATAACGCAATCGAAATGTTGAACACCGGAGGAGATGAACCGAGTACGGGCCGCCGGGGACGATTCCATCCGAGCAACCATCTTGCATCCGCTTTCTTTGGGTTTTGAAGAGGGATATTGAACGATTCGTTCTCAAGATTTCATTACATATTCATTGGAATGAAGGTGAAGAAGGGGTGGTGCTGGGTTTCAATAATCAAGGATGAAGGGGGCGATTGATTGCTCCCATGGCATTCAATGTTACGTTTGATTATCAGATGTCGTTTAGGTTTCTTGAGGGCACAAAAGGAAATAATTTTGGGGGTCTGAGTATGGGGCGAAGGTGGATTTACTGTTATACCTTTTTAGGTGTCTTAAAATGTGTACTCTTCACAATTTTACCCTTATAAAATAGGCTTTCATTAGTTGTACACATTGCTTCAAAAGTTGGACGCCATGTAAAATTACATCTGTGTACGTCACTTCTCCTTTTTATAATAGTATAGATAAAAGAAAAACACGAATTTGAATTTGTTAATGTCACATCTATATTATAAAAGCCGGTTACTATATTGTACTGGATTAAGCTTAGAAACTGTTTAACCAGATGTATCAGGACGTTCAAACGAGTGTACTGAATGGTTTAACCGGTTTTATCAGACGTTCAACCAGCACTACCGGCCGGTAACCAGAATGTGACTCATATCACTTGATACAAATAAGAAAAAAGTTGGGAAGTTAAATGTAAATAGTAGAACCTTTTGTAAACTAAAAAAATATTATTAATGTGCACGTGGCATCATCTCATTACTTCCGTACAAAAGTCTCGGAAACTATATCAATTTCAAACACTTTTCCACTAGAAGACCAAGAGACGACCTTACATTACATATGAATCAGAATTGTCACTTTAAAAGTTCAAAAACAACGAAACGATTGTGGTTTTCAGGCGAACGGAGAAAATGTACGGACATAACCGGCGGCAACAGCGCGGCGGAAGCAGTCGGAATGCGGATACTCCGGCGAACTTGAAGAAAATTGCGACGATCGAGCATGCGGCAGTGAAAGCTCACTCCGATCTTCTGGCTGCCGGAGAAAGTGTATCTGCGTGGAGAGTGTCGGAATCGGCGTTGGTGACGCTGAACGCGGTTTCGTTTGAGTCGATGGGGTTTCATATGCAGAATGTTCCCTCACTTAATCGTCTCATGCTCACTGAAGCAAAGGTAAAGTAAAGTTTATCATCATTCATCAATTTTTTTTTCTTTTTGAGAATAAAGGTTTTTATATTTGCAACTTGACAATATTTGGTTTATTTTAAGTTTTAGTGTAATGGTTATAACTAATGTTTTTAGAACCGGACCAGACAACGAACTAAGACCATGCGTAGTGGTAAGGGTGAATAATGCCCCCACCTTGGGCGTTTTCCGTCATGTGGCGGTACAGTCAGCAAGGGGCATTATTGGGCGTTTTTCTAAAACCGGTGTAGTGAGGATGTGGGCATTATGTTAAAGGGTGTAAAGAATTAAATAAAAATAAAAAAACCAACAAAAAAAACTATTGGACTAAAAAAAGGAAGATTAAATGCTATTGGCCAAGTTTTTCCTTCAAAGCGTGATTCAAAACACGCTAGGGAGGTTTTTTTGCAAAAAAAACGCTAGATCACGGCCAGGGGGTGGGGATTTGGCGTTTTCGGGCGTGATTGAGGGGAAAAAAATGCCAGGATCATGCACACTACGCATGGTCTAATAGTGGTTCACTGGTATGAGTGGATTTAAGAGCCGGATAATAATATAAAACTTAGACCACCCGTAGTGGGGGGTTTTTGGGCGTTTTTCTCCAAAAAACGCCCCACAACGCCATTCAACCGCCCCCTGGGCATTTTTTACCAAAAAAATGCAAGGGGCGTCCTTTTTTCCACGCCGAAGTTCTAATTTATTGGCCAATGACTGTGCATCCTTTTTGTTTGGCCAATATCAATTTTTGATGGTTTTTTTAATTTAAATTCTTTAAATGTTGTCCGAACCGGACAGATAGCAAACCAACGGTCTTATTGGTTCAGTGGTCAGACTGGATTTAAAAATCGAATGACATCAAAAGTAATATAAAACTTAAAACTATGTATATGCCTCTCCTCTATCCAAGAGGTGGAGGGTTTAAATCGAGCAAGGTGCATGTATAGGTGGTTAATAAAAGTAGTTTAGGATTATGAGCTGTTATAAAAAAATACATATAGTTATTGCAAAACAAAATATGAACATACTTTAGTTTTTTTTGTGTGAATTTGCAATTTTAGTAAGTTATGAATACTTAAATAAATTAGTATAGAGTCTTGAGTACTAAATTAATATAAAAAAAACACTAAAAAATTTGGAATCCGGTTCATGTGGTTCACAGGCTGGATCGTAACTGGCCGGTTCAAATAGGGAACAGTTAAAGGGGATAAGCCCTGACCGGTTCCATGCCTGGTTACTGGTCTGATCGGTTTTAGTAACACTGGTTGCTACTTATATATGGTTATATACTAGGTTATAACACGTGTACTACACGGGCCAGACCCATTAATTTACATAAGTAAAAAGCGTATTAATAGATTAGATAATTTTGTATATCATATCATATATATATCTTTGTATTAATTTAAGGTTATCTCCTACCAAAAAATAGTGGAGAGCCTTTTGTATTTATAGGGTATGATGTTTAATGAGAAAGGCATCGATTTACCATAATCCTTTACGGTATCAGAGCACCAAGTTCTAATCCCCTAAACCCTTATTTTTTTTCACGACCTCTACCCTTCTTCACGACCCCTGCTTTTCTCAGCCACATCTTTCACAGCCGATCCCCTGTTTCCTTGTTCTTCATTGTCGGAATTTTTACAGCCTTCACATCCGATTCCCTGCTTCACTATCACAGGGATTTGATTCACAGCCTTCACAGCATTCACTGTCACAACCGCTTTTCTCTGCTACAGCCATGTCTTCTCAACTTCACCCCGCAGTCACCGTCTCCAATATCCGCACCCTGATTCCCGTGACCCTAGACTTCGAAAACGGCCACTACACGACTTGGTCGCCTCGGGTTGTTGATTCGTCTTCTTCGTCTACCACTACTTCAGCAGATAAAGATAAGGACAAAGAAAAAGGAAGCACCAGTCGAAAGCTGGGAATGACTGGACTCAATTGTGCTTCAATGGATTTATGGTACAATCTCTACTGATCTTCTACATACAATTCTGAAACCCAACACCACAGCCTATGATGCCTGGACCGCGCTAGCAAATTTATTTCAAGACAACAAAGCATCTCGCACTATCGATCTCAATAACCGTTTCGCTAACACCCGTCTCGATCAATTCCAGTCCATGACAGCCTACTGTCAAGCTATGAAGGTTATATATGATCAGCTAACAAACATCGGCTCTCCAATTACTGATGAACAGCTAGTATTACAAATTTTGACAGGACTCACGGAGCAGTACGAAAGTGTCGCACTCATCATTCAGCAAACGAAACCCCTGCCCACCTTTTATGAAACTCGGTCTCAACTTTGTATGGCGGAGACCAGGAAAATCAATCAGGCAAAACAGTCTGCTCAACTCGCCGGCACGGCTCTAGCGGCGACCACCGAGAACAACAAAAATTCGGACACTCGTTCTGAATCGGATCGTGGCCGAGGCCGTGGCAGGGGTAGAGGCCGCGGACGGGGCAGGAACTCGTCTACTCGAGGTCGTGGCAGCTGGAACTCTTCCGGTTACTCGGCTGGACGTGGCGGCTGGAACCAATCGAACAACAATATGCAGCCCTTTCTGTGGAACAATAATGGCGGCTGGAACTCCTCTCCTCATTGGGCCGGCCCACAACAGCAATGGGCTCATTGGGTGCCTCCCCCATGTCCATACCCCACGGCCCCTAAACCAAACAGTGCTGGCCCAGGTGTGCTGGGCCCAGACCAGCCCAGAACTATGCAGCAAGTCAGGCCTCTTCCTGAGATGGATACACTCCAATGGATTTGACTCAGGCCCTCTATCACATGGCACTCCATCAGCACGATCCAAATTGGACAATGGACACAACGTCAGACCACATGACTTTTACTAATTTTCCGTCTTTATTTAATAATTGCATGTCTCGTAATATTGTAGTCGGAAATGGCAAAACCATACCCGTCATTGGACAAGGCAACCAAACCTTACCACCACCCTTCCCACTTTTCAATCAAATTAAATAATGTTCTTTATGCACCCTCGTTGATCAAAAACCTACTTTCGGTCCGTCGTTTCACAAAAGATAATCATGTTTCTATAGAATTTGACCCTTTTGGTTTTATTGTGAAGGATCTCAAGACCAGGACTCCTATCCTACGATGCAATAGTTCTGGCGATCTCTACACATTGGATCCCACACAAGTGTCCAAGTTCACCTCCCCATCTACCTTCACTGCTGTGTCTCAGGATCTTTGGCATCAACGCCTTGGCCACCCTGGCTCCAATTTATTGCATTCCCTTAAAAACTCTAGTTTTATTCATTGTAATAACACAAAAACTAAATTATGTCAGTCTTGTGTTTTTGGTAAACATGTTCGTCTTCCGTTTATTGATTCTATTAATTCTACTTCATTACCTTTTGATATCATACATAGTGATTTGTGGACTTCACCAATACTTAGTAGTGGTGGACATCGTTATTATATTTTATTTCTAGATGACCTTACAAATTTTTTATGGACTTTTCCCATCAGTCAAAAATCACAAGTCTTCTCAACTTTTCAAACCTTTGCTACCTATATTAACACCCAATTTGAGCGTAACATCAAACAATTTCAATGTGATAATGGGAAAGAATATGTAAACGCTCAATTTAACCAATTCTGTCATTCTCATGGCATGAAATTCAGATTTTCATGCCCACATACATCATCTCAAAATGGTAAAGCTGAGCGGAAAATTCGAACTATTAATAACCTTATTCGAACCCTTCTTGCCCAATCTTCTATGCCTAATACCTATTGGCATCACGCTCTCGAAGTAGCCACTTATCTACTCAATATCCTTCCCAGTAAACTTCTAAACTACCAATCACCTACCCAATCTCTCTACCTCACCCAACCTACCTATACTCATCTTCGTGTCTTTGGTTGCTTATGCTATCCCCTAATTCCCCACACTACCATCAACAAACTTGAGCATCGGTCCATGCCTTGTGTTTTTCTTGGATACCCCCCAATCATCGAGGATATAAATGTCTCGATCTTTCCACCAACAAAATTCTCATTAATCGTCACGTTATTTTTGATGAAACTACCTTTCCCTTCTCCACTTCTCCACAAAAGTCTCTCTCTTCATACCATTTTCTATCCACTCCTATACATCCTACCTACTGGACACATGTTTCCTCATCCCCCACTTCCCCTAACCCGGCCCAAAACTCCACTCCTCCCCATACACCTCCACGGCCCAATAGCCCTCCCCACACCCCTCTACGGCCCAACAACCCTCCCCACACACCTCCACGGCCCAACAACCCTCCTTCCAAACTACCCATTAACCAAACCTATTCTCGCCGGCCCAAAACCAAACCCAACCCGATACCCCCACCACCCACCCACCCCCTCCCTCACCTCCTGTCGTCCCTACTCAACCTGCGACTGGCCGTACCATACGTACTCGTTCTATGGACGGCATCTCAAAACCTAAACAACACTTTAATCTTACCGCATCCCGTGTCACTCCCATACCTAAAACCCCTACCGAAGCCTTATCTAAACCGGATTGGTACAACGCCATGACTACTGAGTTTAATGCACTTATTAAAAATAAGACGTGGGAATTAGTCCCTCGCACTGCTGACATGAACGTGATCCGTAGTATGTGGTTATTTCGCCACAAATATCGATCGGATGGCACACTGGAACGATATAAAGCTCGCTTAGTTTGTGATGGCAGTACTCAGCAGGTAGGCATTGATTGCGGGGAGACATTTAGTCCGGTAGTTAAGCCCACCACTATTCGGACCGTCTTAACCTAACAGTTTATATTTATCAGCCCATGGGCTTTCGTCATCGTCAGTATCCGGATCACGTTTGTTTATTGAAGAAATCTCTCTACGGGTTAAAACAGGCACCCCGAGCATGGTACCAGCGATTTACGGATTTTGTATTGTCCATTGGTTTTCAGCAGAGTAAGTGTGACAACTCGTTATTTATCTATCATCAGGGTTCTGACATGGCTTATTTACTTATTTATGTTGATGACATTATTCTTACCACATCACATGAAACTCTCCGAGTCAATCTCATACATCAGCTGGCAGCCGAATTTGACATGAAGGATCTCGGACCACTGAGTCATTTTTTGGGGATTCATGTAACACGACAGCATGGTACTATGTTCTTGTCACAGCAATCATATGCGTTAGATATTATTGATCGGGCTGGTATGTCATCCTGCAAGTCGGTTGCTACTCCAGTGGATACACAACCTAAACTTAGTGCTTCTTCAAGTGCACCGTTTGAGGACCCTACGTTATATCGTAGTCTGGCTGGAGCTCTTCAGTATCTTACCTTCACCAGACCTGATATTAGCTATGCAGTTCAACAAGTGTGTATGCATATGCATTCTCCTCAGCTTGATCATTGGAATTCTCTTAAACGCATTCTACGCTATCTTCAGGGCACTACCTCATTTGGTCTTACCTTGGGTACCTTTACTGATCTCTCTTTACGCGCATACACTGATGCTGATTGGGCTGGGTGCCCGGATACTCGACGCTCTACTTCAGGCTATTGTGTTTATTTGGAATCTAATTTATTATCTTGGTCTTCTAAGCGTCAGGCTGTCGTATCTCGTTCTAGTGCGGAGGCGGAATACCGGGGTGTTGCAAATGTGGTGGCAGAATTATGTTGGCTTCGAAACTTATTGCTAGAATTACGTCGCCCCTTACGGAAGGCTAGTGTGGTTTATTGTGATAATATCAGTGCAGTTTATTTATCTGGGAACCCGGTACAGCATCAGCGTACCAAACATATTGAGCTGGATATACATTTTGTTCGAGACTTGGTTCAGCGTGGTGATGTGCGGATTCTTCATATCCCGTCTCGGTATCAAATAGCTGACATTTTTACAAAAGGCCTGCCGCGGGTATTATTTGATGATTTTCGGTCCAGTCTAAGCATTCGGCCTCCTCTCGCTTCGACTGCGGGGGTGTAATAGATTAGATAATTTTGTATATCATATCATATATATCTTTGTATTAATTTAAGGTTATCTCCTACCAAAGAATAGTGGAGAGCCTTTTGTATTTATAGGGTATGATGTTTAATGAGAAAGGCATCGATTTACCATAATCCTTTACGTATACATAAAAGAAATACAAAACAGTTACATATTACATAAAGTAGTGACAAAAGTAGAATTACAATTACAAATACACATACGTATATAAAAAAATATAAATATTCAAAAAAATCCTTGTAAACAACATTTGTTGTTTGACTGGTAGGTTTTCCATCTCTATCAGCATGTTATATTTGATCCTCTAGTAGTGTTCTGAGTTGGTTAAATAATAATCACTTTATCAATCAGTCATACCTGTTTTTATAAATTATATGATTTTGTTATAATGATCAACTGACTTTGACTTTGTAGGTCAACTCTTTTATACATTGTTTTGTTGGAGTTCAAAAGATCACATCATTACATGACTTGGAGATGGCAATATGTGAAAGTGAAGGAGTTAAGAGCTTTGAAGAGCTTAAACTGGGACCTATTTTGAAGCATCCACTAGTTGTGCACTATTTTTCTGTTGGGCCCGACGTCACAGAAGTCTGCAAAATTACAAGTGAACAGATTGTCGCTTACCTCAGCAAACTCCTTCGCAAAAAAATATGGAAGACCACAGTTGATGAATTATTGGATTCTATAGCAAAGAAGAGGAAAATAAGTCGAGAAAATTTATGCGTACGAATTCAAAGTCTGGGGTACGTGTTTCATATTATGCTAGATATGTTCATACTGTAATGATGACCATAAGCTATCTTAAAATATATGTGCATTCGGAGCTATGCGTTTACTGCTTTTTCCTGCTTACGTTTACAGTATGCACATTGGATATATCATACGTGGAAGGCGATCTGAAGGCACGATTCTAAAGAAGTGTAGTGACGGTTTAGATGTAAAGTCGATTCTTGATGACAACAAGGATGATGATGATGGAAATGCTGCAAAAGATGATGAAATTGATAAAAGTAGAGATGTACAGGATTCTAATCTTTTTTCATCTCAAAATGTTTCATCTGACCCTTCAGCAGCTGCACAAACGCAAGGATGCAGTGATTTTGTTTCTTCACTTAAAGAGAAACAAGCGTCAAAAATTGAATTTTGCACGAAATATGCAACTCATACGACACCCAAATTAAGGACGATTGGGATGCCAGAGTTTCAAAGTGTGGATGTGGAAACAGGATATATAGATGATAATGCAATTGATGGGCATACATGGAGTTTCATTAAGACATGGAAAGCCTCTTGTGAAAAAGAAGATACTGTAGTTGAGGTATGTTCAAGCTAATACCATATTACATTGTATACCAGTTCATCAAGATTTTGGACAAACATGTATGCAAATGTGAAAGTTCATCAATTTTAGCTTATATTGTCTAATCTTTTGCATATGTTATTGTATGTTCCACCATTATCGTCTTCCAACTTGTATCTTTTCTTGTAGGTATTTGGCAAGATGCTTGAATTTTATAATCCTCAAAAGAAGCGAAAGAGGAAAAGTAGAGATATAAATGCAAAGATGAGTTCATATCCACATGTTGGATTGCTAAATGTTGCAGTAAGTAAATTATGGTCATTGTCATACAATGTTTGACGTCTCATCAATTTTTAGTTAAGTTACAGTTTAAGCACTGCCTTTTGCATTTTGTGAATTCAAGTGTCTCTTTTTTTTTTGTTACAGATTGCATCAATAAGGTTTGGTTTGTGGGACCGCATGAGTTCTACTTCTCAAGCGAAAAGTAAAGAGGTAGCAGTAAATACATGTGCTACTGATGCTTACACAGAAGTCGAGCCAGTTGAAAAAAACACTTCAGTTGCCAATGGTACTTAACATGCTTTTTGTGCTATTTATTTCTTAATATTGTTATTCGTTAATAGTTTATCTCTCTATTTTTCTTCTTTCTGTTTCAATGTGGGTGTTTGGATTTAAGTTTAAACTGCTTTTAATCAGTTTTCAGTCTTTGGTACAAGTGATTAGGATTATGAGGTTTTTTTTATAGGTTTTGCTAACAATATTTCTATAGAGTTTTTTAAGTTAAAATATATATAAAATCAGTTACTAACCATAGCCCTAAGGGAGTTAGTTAGCATTTTCTTTTTATTTCTTGGGGTAAGATATTGATCTAAGCAAACTGATTATTAAGAGAAATGTAAAATGACCAAACTAGCCCTCACTGTAAGCACTTGATTATCTGACTATTGAAGTTGTTAGTGTCATTATTTTTCTTAAGTTACTGGAAAGAACATATGATCAGTTTTTACTTTTTGGAATATGTTATAATTATAATTAATATTATTATAATATTAATTCTTTAGAGTATTTATTTGTTTTGTTCACTTCACAGGAATTGCTCTTGAAGATGTTCTGAAATACGTCAAGGCATATTTTGTGTCTCCTGACAATGTAACTTCTTACCCAAGAAACCAAATGATCTTTTTAAGGGAGATCTGCAAGCTGGAATGTGCTCTAAATCGATATTTTTCTGTTAACAACTTCGAAACCCTCGGGTTTGGAGATATTTTCACGCTCTTAGCAGACCACCTTTCTCTACTACCTACCTCATGGCAAAAGTGCTTGATAGTTACTGAAAAACCCGAGAAACCTTTGGTTAAAGTTTGCATGAGTCAACATTATCTTCTTGAATTATTATCACAAGCCGCTAATACCTTACAGGAAAATGAAACCTTAAGCAAGTCAATGGTGTCCGAGTTGTTAAGAATGCAATTTCCTTCTGCTGGTCTTACATTACTAGAAGATGATTTTACAGTCGATCATTTGACTACTAGCATTGAGAGTGGTGATAATGTGAACTCGACTATCGTTCTATTTTCTTCGACTTTAACTGATTTTCGGGCAGAAAAGGATGTTTCGGATACTCAGGTTTGCACAAGTGATGCGGTTGAACTGTTACTTCGGGCTCCAATGTTGGTAGATTTGAACTCATGGTCAAGTTGGGACTATAAATTTGCACCTTCGTTAGGTCCTCTTGTAGGGTGGTTGTTAAGTTACGTAACCACCAAGGAGTTACTTTGTGTAGTAACAAAAGACGGAAAAGCTCTACGGATCGATCATTTAGCTACCGTTGATTCGTTTCTAGATGCGTTTCTTCACGGGTCTTCTTTCGAAACAGCTTTAAACCTCGTTTCTTTGGTTTCTTTATATGGCGGCGAACGAAATGTACCCTTATCTCTTCTAAAATGTCATGCAAAAAATGGTTTTGAAATCATGTTCAAGAATTCGCCAACCATCGCTTCAAGATTTGTTCTTGATTGTCTTAGATATTTACCCAAAGAGTTCAGGCGTTTTGCAGGAGAATTGTTAGTATCTGCGCTTCGTTCGATTACTAAAGATGCTCATACGGTGATTCTGAGTGAATGCAAAGGTAAAAAGGATCATATGATGATTCATGAACTCGGATTATCACTAGGCATAGTGGAATGGTTTGATGATCGTTGTTCAGTTTTGTCTGAATCCAACGAATCAGTTGAAAATAAAAGACCATTTTCCGAAAGTGAAGTCACTCGGTCTCTTGAACTCAATCAACTCAGTGTGATGACTCATAGAGTGCATAATTTTGATGACGGTTGCATTCCGCCAATTTTAGACTCCGAGAGAGAGAAAAATGCTGCCGATATTATCGAGTCTATTAGAGTTCAAGAATTCGGTTTGGACCCTAATATTTCAAGCGCAGAAAATAGCGTTTTAGAGAAGCAACATGCTCGTTTAGGAAGAGCACTTTTCTGTCTTTCGCAAGAGTTATATTCGCAAGACTCGCATTTTCTTCTCGAGCTTGTAAGTTTCTATTTTTATTCTTTCATATGATCCTCTTATTATTATTATTATTATTATTATTATTTATTTATTTATTTTTGCAATAATGACATTTTTTTGTATTGTTACAATGTAGGTTCAGAATGCTGATGATAATTCGTATCCGACAAACGTGGAGCCCACTCTGACATTCATTCTTCAGGAGAAAAGTATTGTTGTATTGAATAATGAACACGGTTTTTCTGCTGACAACATTAGAGCGATTTGTGATGTCGGAAATTCTACCAAGAAAGCATCTAGTGCTGGGTACATTGGCAAGAAGGGCATTGGATTCAAATCGGTATTTCGGGTTACAGATGCTCCAGAAATTCATTCTAATGGATTTCACATCAAGTTTGACTTAACTCAGGGTCAAATCGGGTTTGTGTTGCCGACAAGTGTGCCTCCTTGTGACATCAATTTCTTCACAAACCTCGTCGCATCAAATACCACTGATCAAATGAATACGCACAGTTACAATACATGCCTTGTGCTTCCCTTGAAGTCATTGTCAAAGTCAAAGCCAACAGAAACATCCACTGTAGACGATATCACCTCTATGTTTTCAGATCTTCATCCATCTTTACTACTTTTTCTTCATCGTCTTCGGTGTATCAAATTCAGAAATATGCTTACAGATTCATTCATTATCATGAGGAAAGAAATAATTGGAAACGGTTTAACCAGTGTTTCAATCGGGAATGAAACGTTGACTTGGTTTGTTGAGTCCCGGAAGTTGCAGGGTAATGGTATTCGAAAAGATGTTAACTTTACTGAAATTTCAATCGCTTTCGCTCTTGAAGTTTTGGAAAACGGTAGTTACATTCCAAAGTTAGATCAACAATATGTTTTCGCGTTTCTTCCTCTTCGAACATACGGTTTAAAGTTTATAATCCAAGGTGATTTTATTCTTCCTTCTTCAAGAGAAGAAGTTGACAGTGATAGTCCATGGAACCAATGGTTGTTATCCGAGTTTCCAAACGTGTTCGTTAGCGCCGAAATGTCATTCTGTAGCCTTCCTGGTTTTAACAAATGTCTTGGAAAGGCTGTTTCGGTCTTTTTGAGCTATGTTCCTCTTGTAGGCGAAGTGCATGGGTTTTTCGCTCAACTTCCGAGAATGATCATATCGAAGCTATGCGCGTCTAATTGTTTGCTTCTAGAAGGTGAAACTGACAAGTGGGTCCCACCGTGTAGGGTTTTAAGAAACTGGAATGAGCAGGCGAAAACTCTTTTGCCTGATAGCTTGATTCACAAGCATCTTGGTCTCGGGTACTTGCATAAGGATATCGCTTTAAGCGATACACTCGCACGTGCTTTAGGTATCAAGAATTACGGGCCGAAAGTTTTGGTTGATGTTATATCTTGTTTATGCCATACAAAAGAAGGTTTAACATCAATGGGACTTAACTGGCTATCGTCTTCGCTCAACGAGTTATATCTAATGTCCCTTCAGAATCCTGTTGATTTTAAAGTTGGTTCTGATGTTATGAATACTTTGACAAAAACGCCCTTCATTCCTCTTCTAGACGATAGTTACGGTTCGGTCAACGAGGGCATGATTTGGATGAATGTTGATGGTTCATGGAACAATCTAGAAGCTTCTACAAGATTGTTTGCCAATCTTCGAATCGTTAATCCTGCACTTTTTAATGGTTCAATCAGCGAAAACTTAACTCAAATGCTTTCTAGAGTTGGCGTTCAACGGTTATCTGCACATCAAGTGGTAAAAGCACACATCTTGCCAGCTATTTGTGACAAAAACAATACTGTCAGTAAAGATCTCATGACGGAGTATTTATCGTTTATAATGGACCACCTACAATCTGCTTGCTCAGATTGTTTTACAGAAAGGGAACACATAATCGCAGAGGTTTACCGTAAAGCTTTTATCTTGACAAATCACGGCTTTGTTATACCTTCCAAGGTTTCAATCCATTTCAGTAATGATTTCGGAAATCGTATTGATATCGATAGGTTGATCAGTGGCATTGATGTAAAATGGTACAAGGTTGATAAAATATACTTGAAGTATAGTTCTATTCGTAACTGGCGGAAGTTTTTGAATGAAATTGGAGTCACTGACTTTGTGCAAATCGTTCGAGTTGAGAAAACGGTTCCTGTGTCATCTCAGTTTTTTCTCACAAACATGATGTGGGAGAAAGTGATTATTCCACCTGGATCAAGCGTTAGTGATTGGGAGTCTCAAGAGTTAGTTGATTTGTTAGCAAAAGTATCATTAAGCGGTGATCGTGAAAAATGCAAGTATTTGTTGGAGGTTATTGATGAAATATGGGATGATTATTATTGTGATAAAGTTGAAGCTTTTTGCAATATAGATGGAGAAGTAAAGTCTTTTAAGTCTTCACTAGTAACTGCTCTCAATGATGTTAAGTGGGTGGTTTCTAGCTTAGAAGAAGGGCTCTTTTGTCCAAAAGATTTGTTTCAAAATTGTGAGGCGGTGGGGTTGGTTTTTGGTGATAATGCTCCTTATGCGGTTCCACAGGTCAATTTGTGTATCCCTCTTCACTTCTAAAACCTTTATATGCCGGTTTGGCCAGGTTTGCGACTTTCGTTTAAATGTTTGTTTTTTTCGCATTTGGATCCAAAATTTTTTACCATTTTCATCCGGCTCGTTAACTCCATCAATTTTTCTCAGTTAAGTAGGGGTATTTCTGTCTTTTTGGTTAACTTAAAGAGCAATTCAGTCTTTTTACGTAAAGTGAAAAAGACCGAATTGGCTTTTAAGTTAACAAAAAAGGCTAAAAATACCCCTGAATTAACCGAGAAAAATGAATGGGGTTAACGAGCCGGATGAAAATGGCAAGATTTCAAGCCTTTTGGATCTAAATGCAGGAAAACAAACCTTTGGTAGAAAGTCACAAAACTGGCCAAGCCTCATGGACGGCATTTTACTCTTTTTTAAAACTTTAATATTATCAACTTTGGGCTTTTATGTATATGCAACAGATTCGAAGTGTGAAATTGGTGACTAGCATTGGTTTCAAGAGTACTGTTACCCTTCACGATGCATTATCTATTATTGATATCTGGAAAAGCTCTGCTACATCTTTCAAAGCTAGGTATTTGTTTATTGAGTTTCTGTATTTTCTATATCATATTGGTGGCAAGTTTGATTTTTTTTTTCATTTTTTCATTTGGGTTGTGTTTTATCTCAAACGGGTCAAATCAAAATGCAGCATATCGCAGATGTCGAGATTCTACATGTTCATATGGAAAGAATTGGTTTCTTCAGATCAGAAAAACATGAACTTAAGCAGTGGTTCATTTATATTTGTTCCTTCATCTTCAGTTTCCTCGAGTGAAGTTGTATCTGGTGTACTTTTATCTCCACATGAAGTCTACTGGCATGATAATATGATCACTACAGAATGTGAACAGCGAAAAATGTTAAGCAATTTGTATCCAGGTCTTCATGATTTTTTCGTTAATGAATGTGGAGTAACGGAAAACCCACCACTTCTAGACTACCTTTCGTTTTTACGCCATTTATCAACTGTAAATACTCCACTGGAGGCTGCCAAAAAGGTAATATTTATTCACGTTATTGTTTGACATAGAGGTCGAAAATGGGAAGGTTGGGTAATTGGTCAAAATGGGTCCGGTGGGGTTGAGTTGACCTAAATTCCTCCTGTCCAATTTTTTTGAAATTTTATGAAGAGTAAAGTACATGGATGGTCCTTGTGGTTTACCAACATTTTGGATTTGGTCTCTAGCTTCCCAAAAGTACACGGATGATCCCTATGGTTTTTCACTTTGTAACACATTTAGTCTCCGGTCAACAAATCTATAGGTTTTAACATGTCCATGTTAAGGACTAAATGTGTTACAAAGTGCAAACCTCATGGACCATCCATGTACTTTTGGAAAAAGCCAGGGACTAAATGCGTTACAAAGTGCTAATCACAGAGACCATCTGTGTACTTTTGGAAAGCTAGGGATCAAATTCAAAGTTTTGGTAAACCAATGGGACCATCCGTGTACTTTACGAAGCATTTTGATATAAGTGTGCCAAATATTATTACCAAAGTTTTCACATTGGCATTTTCTCAACTTCAAATATGATTTTGACAGGTTTTTGATGTTTTTGTAAAGTGGAGTGATGGACTCAAATCTGGGGTTATGAGTTTCGAGGATATTGAAACGTTGAAAAGAAATCTTGAAGAAAAGGAAAATAGGGTTCTTCCGACCGCACAAGATAAATGGGTTTCGTTACAATCATCATTCGGGCTCGTTTGTTGGTGTGATGATGAAAAGCTTGCTGATGAATTTGAGGGGTTGAATAATATTAATTTTTTCTGTTTATGTGAACTTACCGACGAAGAAAAAACGATGCTTGAAGTGAAGATCTCTTTTCTTATGAAAAATCTTGGAATTCCTGCTCTTTCAGAGGTTGTTACACGTAAAGCAATATGCTACGGGTCAGTAGACAATAGCTACGAAACTTCATTGGTGAACTGGGTTCTTCCATATGCTCAACGCTACATTTCTTATATGCATCGTGAAAGATATCTTCAACTCAAGCTGTCTGGATTTGAAAAAGTGAATCAGCTGAAGATTGTTGTTGTTCAAGTATTGTATTATCAGAATGTTATAAAACGGTCAAAATTGGTGTCGAAGAAGAGACATGATAGTATTTGCCTTCTTCAGGTATTGTACCTTTTTACATATGAATGTCAATTGTTAACCACTCGTAGTTAGGGGTGCAAACGAACTGAACGTTCAGTGAACGGTTTGTGAACCGTTCGGCGGGAAGTTCGTTTGTGCTCGTTTTATAATAAATGAACGAACACGGCCAAGAAATTCCGTTTGTTTAGTTAAATGAATGAACATGAACAGAGGCCGCGTTCGTGCGTTTATGTTCGTGAACGTTGAGCAACATGTTCGTTTACGTCCGTTTGTGTTAGACAATTCCAAGGTTTAAAACAACGGAAACGAGTTTCGAGGCGTTTTCCCTTCGCCTCATGAGGCGTAAGCCTCGAGGCGAAACGAGGCGTAAGGCCGAGGCAGTATTAGTAAATAAATATAAAAATTATATCATCATCATCATCATACTCAGTAAATCCCACCAATATATATTATAAAAATAATAATACTAACTATTTTCATCATCAGATTCATCAAAATCACAAAAACACATTTAAAAAAGACATGAAATGCTTGAAATTGACACAAAAAGTCAAAAACATCAAAAACAACTATCAAAATCCCCTGAGGCGCACCTAAGGCGCAGCTTTCTTAGCGCCTCAGCCCCTCTGAGGCGCATATACATTAAAAACACCATGAGGCGCGCCTCAGACTCGTTTTTTGGCGGTTTCGCCTCGAGGCGCGCCTTGAGGCGCACGCCTTAAACGTTTTTTAAAACCATGGATAATTCATCAGTGTTTTTCATGTTTACATTTTATTAAAATACTTCATAATCCCATCAAATAAAATATTTAATAAGTATCAGTGTATTATATATTCTGTTCATGAACGTTTGTTTGTGTTCGTTTGTTTTCATTTGTATTCATGAACATAAGTTTTGTGTTCGTTACCTAAAATTAACAAACGAACATAACACAAAATCTCGTTCAGTAAGTGTTCATGAACTGATCTTGAACACATATTTCGTTAACAAACAAACATGAACAAGATCTTGTGCGTGTTTGTTAGGTTCGTTTGCAGTCCTACTCGTAGGGTAATAGTATAAGTTTGAACTAAACTGTTTTCGTAATGATATTTATAGGATGAGATCTTGTATGCAACACCTGACTCAGATTCTCATTCGATATTCATGGAGCTTTCTCGTCTTTTAATGGACGGTGATCTTGAACTTCATTTGGCAAATTTTCTTCATATGATTACAACTATGACGGAATCAGGTTCCACAGAGGAACAAATAGAAACATTCATATTGAATAGCCAAAAGGTGCCAAAACTATCAGGTGAAGAACCCATATGGTCAATTCAATCTATGGGAGTCACGTCTCTGGATACGGTGCCATCAGCTACAACACGTGTCACTAAAAGAATCGTTAACCGCGGTTCAACATCTCAAAGTAACAGAAACTGGCCACCGGCCAGCTGGCAAACGGCTCCTAAATTCATTTCCGGAAGTGTGAGTGATGTAAAGATGCAAGATGTCGTTACGGGAACTGATCTAATCGTACCAACTACTGATGAGGTAGAAATTCTAGAAGCTCCCACAAGTTTAAACCATGAGGGTCAAAGTGGATTGGTTGACCAAGATGGTTCGTCAGGTTTTAGCCAGAAGGACCAGCTGTCGCATGGCTCGATCGATGCGGGACAAGCGTTCCTTACAGGGAGACGTGGTGAGGAACTGGCGTTTAACTACTATAAAAACAAGGGTATCAAAGTTGTGAAATGGGTTAATGAAGGTAGTGAAACTGGGCTACCGTATGATATTGAAGTTTGTGACAATGAAAACCGGAAGGAATACATTGAAGTCAAAACAACTGATTCTGAAACAAAGGACTGGTTTGAGATATCAGTTAGAGAGTGGCAGTTTGCAGTTAAGAAAGGTGAATCTTATAGCATAGCACGTGTTGTTTTGTTGGGTGATAAAAGCGCTCAAGTCACCGTGTTTAAGAATCCGGCTAGGCTTTGTCAGCTCGGTCAACTAAAACTGGCTGTTTTGATGTCAGAGAAGCAGAAGGATGAGTTTGTTCGCTGTTGATATTTATATTTATATTTATATTTATATTTATATTTATATTTATATTTGCTCTATGTTCTTGCATATTTTGTGTATCTGATGTGTTATATATCTATGATGCAGGATTTGTTTGAAACAATTTCTATGGCATGGTATTTTGCTGTCTTTTTTGAGTTATGTTTAGAATTTCTGTTTATATAAGTTGATTTTCTATTCGTTATATGGTAAAAAATCTAACATGTTTCTGAATTACATGCATTCTAGACAAGTTTAGACACTCTACTATATTAAAATTAGCTCACGTAATGTTTTTGGGTATTTTTACAAGTTTAGAGACTTTCTTGTTTCAAAATCAGGTCCAGAGATTTTCTCATGCAAAATAAAACGGATGTTTTATATAGTATTAAACCTAGGGGTAAACTATACAACACAACACGATAATCATCTAACCTGTTTAATAAACATGTGTTCGGCTTGACTTGTTTAACCCGTTTAATTAAACAAGTAGACAAGCCAACCAGTTTAATTATACATGTCGAGCCACTAACCTGTTTAACACATTTTACAACCATTCCTACCTAATAACACCTTTACAACTTCATTCATACCAGCCAACCAATCATCCAGTTTGAAACATTTGGATAATAAGTTACCCGTGTTCGGTTGACATGATTTTAAGCTTATGTTGTTGTAAATGCTGATTCATGCTGATGTCAGCAGCCGTAACAGGCTGAAAACGCCACTTCGATTTCTTTTACAGCCGTGTTTGTAACATTTTTTATCCAACTTGTGTAATATACAAGTTTCTAAACTTGTTGATACACACCCCTAGATTAAAATGTTGAAAATACGCAGTCGCGGTCGAGGCAGAGGTAGAGGGAATTCAAACAGAGGTGCACGGTCCTCTTCTTCTCAGCCGCCCAATTCCTATTCTCCTAATAACTGGGCCAATAACCCTTGGGCGGCCCAATGGCTTAGCTCTCAATTCCTTATGCCTTTTATGCAAGCCCAGCCACCATGCCCCTACCCGTCTGGCCCACGACTCAACTCCAACTCGGGTGCAGGTATTCTTGGACCACGTCCTCAACAGGCTTACACTGCTGGCACGACCCCCACAGACATTGCTCAAGCTCTATACACTCTTTCACTAAATCAACCGGACAACTCGTTCATGGACACAGGCGCAACCGGTCGCATGGGTAATGAGAATGGTACTTCTTCCCCGTCTATTTTTAATTGCACTAATCAAAATATTATCGTCGAAAATGGCATGACCATACCGGTACTCGAACAGGCAAACTTAACACTACCACCTCCTTTCCTAGCTTTCAAGCTAAACAATTATCTTTATGCACCAAACCTTATTAAAAACTTAATTTATGTCCGCCGCCTCACAACCGACAATCTTATTTCCATAGAATTTGACCCTTTCGGTTTTGTTAGAAGGACCTCAAGACACGGTCACCTATCCTACGATGTAATAGCACGGGTGACCTATACCCGCTTAGCTCTCCCATTTTCAGCAATGTCAAATCTCATTCCAGTTTTGCAGCTATTTGTCAGGATCTGTGGCATCAACACCTTGGACACCCAGGAAATAATTTACTTCAGTCTTTGAATTCTACTTCTTGTATTAATTTTAATAAACTTAATAAAACTTATTGTCAACCTTGTGTGTTTGGTAAAAGTATTAAATTACCTTTTCGTGATTATGTTAATTCCACTTTATTACCTTTTGACATTATCCACAATGACCTATGGACATCACCGATCCTTAGCACTGGTGGTCACAAATACTACATTTTGTTTCTAGATGACCACACCAACTTTCTATGGACTTTCCCACTTAGCAATAAATCTCAAACCTATTCTTCTTTCCTCACCTTTTACAATCACATTCACACTCAATTTGAACGAAACATAAAACAATTTCAATGTGATAACGGACGTGAGTATGCAAACAAAAAATTTCAAAATTTTTGCAAACAACACGACATGATGTTTCGTTTCTCTTGCCCATAAACCTCTTCTCAGAATGGGAAGGCGGAGCGGAATTTACATACAATTAATAATATGATTCGTACGCTTCTCTCCCAAGCCTCCTTACCTACCAACTTTTGGCATCACGCGCTTGAAGTTGCTACATACCTTCTTAACATTCTACCCAACAAAAACCTCCAATTTCTCTCCCCAACCTCCCTTTTCTACAATTGCAATCCTGAATACGACCACTTGCGCGTCTTCGGGTGTCTATGCTACCCCCTTCTACCAAGCACCACCATTCACAAATTAGCCCATCGCTCCAAACCTTGTGTTTTCCTTTGTTACCCACCAAACCATCATGGGTACAAGTGTCTAGACCTTACTACTCACACAATCTTTGTTTCTCGACATGTTCACTTCGAAGAATCCATTTTCCTCTATAGCATCCGTCTACCCACCTCACCTACCTCATATGATTTTCTTCACACCCCCTACATCCTCTTTACTGGAACCATATCAGCCACCCACACCCTCCTCTTCCCCTCCTAATCCACCCATGCCTCATACTACAAACAGTCCCACCCACACATCTTCACCTTCGGCCCAATCCACACACCCGACCCAACACTCACCTTCCGCCCCCCTCTACGGCCCCTCTTTCTCAATCGGCCCAACAACACAATACAACCCACCATATAAACAGCCCTCACGACCCTTCCTCTTCGCTTCCAACCTCCTACCCAATATCGCATCCCACTCACCCAGCCCAAAGCCCTCCCATTCTTACCTACTTCAGACGACCAAAACACCTCGCCCAACCTAGTGTGCCAAACCCACCCGACACCTCCCCTACATCCACTAACCCTCCTCCACCACAACCGGTCCCTCCACCATCACGTTCCATGAGAACGCGTTCCATGGACGGCATTTCCAAACCTCGCCAACTATTTGACCTTCACACTTCTACCACCCCATACCCAAGACCCCTCAAACTGCTTTATCCACACCGGAATGGTATAGTGCCATGAATGATGAGTTTAGTGCTTTAATTAAGAACAAGACATGGGAACTTGTCCCAGACATGAATATCATCAGGTGTATGTGGCTCTTCAAGCACAAGTTCAAATCTAACGGTAGTTTAGAACGGTATAAGGCCTGTCTCATCCGTGATGGTCGCAAACAACAAGTGGGCATTGACTGTGGTAAAACATTTAGCCTGGTGGTTAAACCAACCACCATCTGTACTGTCTTATCCATGGCTCTCTCTCAGTCCTGGTCCAACATTTCGTCACCACCTCCTTCGGCTCTTCTAACAAGTAATAGTGCACTTGTCAGCCGAGGAGGATTTAGAGGTGGATTTCGAGGAGGATCACGAGGCGGCTATTGAGGTGGCCATCGAGGTGGCTCCCATGGTAATTATGGAGATCAAACTTCTACAACGACGACAGAACCAGGAAAAGTTGAATGTTTCTACTGTCATAAACTCGGGCATACAAAATACAATTGCAAGAAACTTTTGGCCAGTCAATCCAAAGGATCTGATCACCTTGCTGCTACATTTGACGACATCAGCACTGTCCTAGCAGAAGAAAGTTCTCATCCTACTGTTACTCCAGTTGCTACTTTTGCTGAGTTAGGTAAATTTGCTAAGAGTCTTGTATCTACTGCACCAAAATGGGTTATTGATTCTGGAGCATCCAAACAAATGACTGGTGATCCTCAGCTCCTTTCTGATTTTCAAAAACATGCACCATCACCTTATGTGACTATTGTTGATGGGTCAACTCCAAAAGTGCTTGGTTCTGGTAGTGCAAGCATTACTCCGTCAATCCATTTATCCTCCATTTTGAACCTTCCCAATTTTCTGTTTAATTTACTATCTGTTAGTAGGGTTGTAAACGAACCGAACGAACACGAACAAGGCTATGTTCGTGTTCGTTCGTTAAGGAAATTTGGATGTTCGTGAACTGTTCGCCAACACATGACGAACGGAAGTTTGTGTTCGTGTTCGTTCGTTAAGGAATTTTGGTTGTTCGCGAACAGTTCGTGAACACTAACCACGAACACAAATGAACTTTAATTTTGAAAATTAAAAAAGGCACCGTTAATCTTAAACATTGTACACAACAAAAGTAGTTAAATATAACCATTTAAAGATTGAAGGGATGGATAATATTGGGTTCAATCGATTGGAGATAAGCTGAATGAAAGGGCGTGATATTAAAAGAGTGAGAAGGTCAGAGAGAGGGAAATAATACATATGGGGAAAAGTAAAAAAATTAATTAAACATTAAAAACTTCTAGAAAAATAAACATAAAAAACCGAACACGAACGGACATAAACAAACGAACATAAATGAACATATTACCGAACGTTCACGAACGCAGTCGAACGAACGAGACATTTGTTCGTGTTCGTTCATTAAGCTTATCGAACGAAATTTTTTGTTTGTGTTTGTTCGTTAAGCTTATCGAACGAACATAAACGAACTTCCCGCCGAACGGTTCACGAACTGTTCGCTGAACGTTCAGTTCGTTTACAGCCCTATCTGTTAGTAAAATTACTCGTAGTTTGAATTGTAGTGCCTTATTTCTTCCCGATTCTTGTGTTTTTCAGGATCTATCAACGAAGAGTATTATGGGTAAAGGACGGGAATCTGATGGCCTATATATACTTGAAACTCAAACACCTTACTCTTTAGCCCGCTCAAATTCATCACCGTTTGAAGGACATTGTCGATTAGGTCATCCATCCCTCCAAAGTCTCAAGAAGTTGTGTCCTGAATTTTCTCATTTGTCATCTTTGTAGTGTGAGTCATGTCAGCTTGCTAAACACCAACGTGTTTACCTAAGTCCTAGAGTCAATAAGAGGGCCACGTCCCCGTTTGAGTTGGTTCATTCTGATGTTGGGGGTCCGTGTCGTGTTCCGTCTAAACTTGGTTTTAAGTACTTTGTTACGTTTGTTGATGACTATTCCCGTGTAACTTGGCTTTATTTTATGAAAAATCGTTCTGAAGTGTTTTCTCATTTTTTCTCCTTAAATACTAAAATAAAAACACATTTTAATGTCTCTATTCGAACCTTGAGAAGTGACAATGCAAAAGAATATTTTTCAGAATCCTTTTGATCTTACTGTTTGCAAAATCGCATAGTTCACGAGTCATCAAGTATCCATACCCCAGCCCAAAATGGAGTTGCTGAACGTAAGAACATGCATCTTCTTGAAGTAGCAAGAGCACTTTTGTTTCAAATGACAGTTCCAAAACCATTTTGGGCTGATGCGATATCCATAACTTGTTTTCTTATTAATCGGATGCCATCGATTGTTCTAAATGGAGATATCCCTTTTTTGGTTTTATGTCCTGAAAAACCTTTATATCTAATTCCCCCTAAAATATTTGGAAGTACCTATTTTTTCCATGATACACATTCTCATCCTACCAAGTTAGATCCAAAATCGGTTAAATGTGTATTTGTTGGTTATTGTCGTGTCCAAAAGGGTTATCGATGTTTCTCCCCTACTCTTCAGTGATACTTTGTCTCTCGAGATGTCATATTCCATGAGGATGTTCCTTTCTTCCCTATATCAGATCCTCATCCATTAAAGGAAGATGATGAGTTCCTCATCTATTGTCACACCCCAACCGATGGCGGAAACATCGGGGTGCGAGCACTAAGCGTTCAGATTGCTCATGAGTATCCATAACACTAAATAATTTAAATATAAATTAGATTAAATTCAAACAGTTGTCTAAACAACCATCATTC
The DNA here is from genome assembly GCA_030545235.1 of Helianthus tuberosus. Classification (NCBI taxonomy): domain Eukaryota; kingdom Viridiplantae; phylum Streptophyta; class Magnoliopsida; order Asterales; family Asteraceae; genus Helianthus; species Helianthus tuberosus. Next base: position 139,062,876 of record CM060411.1, on the reverse strand, counting down.
ACCAAAAGCATAGTATCAACCGAATCAATCATAATCATTGTTTTCAAAAGTTTCTAGAATTAAACTAGGCGAGTTTCTAAGCATCAATCCTAGCTCGTTTCCATAGTTTCCAGCACCTATAAGCCTGTAACATGTATTTAAATAGGGTCAGTACAAAAATATGCCGGCGAGTATACAAGTTTGAATAATAGCGTAATAGAATAAAACAACTCATATCCGTATGTAAGTGTAACAAAATAGTTTCAGCCATGCTAGTGTTCGTAGTCCAACAAGTGATAGCCCAAGTATCCCAATGCTTTGTTGTTTTCCCAAGTCTCAAGGAAAACTAGAATCCTCCTAACAATACCCCCGAGAATAATGGGGAGGTGCATCTCCTATAGCGCTACTATTTTTAAGACGGAACTACACACCCTGGATTAAACGTTCACATAGCACAAATAGAATACAAGAATCACAAGTTTCACATACACGCATGATAGAGTTTAGTTTGCAAAAGTATCAAGTATCGTAGTTTAATAGAATACATGTTACATTCCAAAGTTTAAAACAAAAAGGGATCGAGTATAAACAGTTCAACTGCTATTGGATCAAAGGGAGCTCCTTTAGAATTAGCCTGATTAGATTACAATGGATAAGTGTCGGACAAATCAACGAGATTGCACAAGTGTCGGATTGACCACTGGATCGGATGGCTGTCCGATCGGATGGTCATCCGATCGGATTGTCAGTCGATTGAGAGATGAGTGTGTGAAAGAACGGATGGCTGTTCGATCGGATGGCTATTCGATCGGGTTGCCACTCGATTCAATTTGACAAAGGTGTGAAGGGAACAAATGGCTGTCCGATCGGGTCGCCACTCGGTCCAAGTTTAAGATTCAAGGTTGCCTCGATCGGATGGCTGTTCGATGCCACTCGATGACCAGGACTTCAAAGTTTCAAGAGTGTTTAGGGTTAAGGGCAAGTGTCACTCGATCGGGTGGCTGTTCGATCGGATGGCTATCCGATCGGATTACCACTCGTTCGGGTTACCTTGTCCTATTCTTAATTTGTAAAAACTCTAAGTTTCTGTTTAAAGCAACGACGACATGGTACGTACTAAGACAATGGTGAACCCCTAAGTGTACAACCGATCCGATCGGGTGGGAATCACCCCCGTCCGCTCAGCCGTCCGTTCGTGATGATGTTCATGTCAGAACCCGTACTCCAGTCGTCTTCTCTGGTGACAATCCTTTTCCAAACCGACTCTAGACTATTAATCAAGTCTACAGTCCATTTTGATCCAGATCTTACCGTTTTATGTAAAATTTCAAGAAAAGATGAAGATAAACATAAGATTTTAGCTTGAAAAGTGTAGATCTAGTATGGATTTAGTGTAAAACGCATGAAATTCCTTATATCTTGGCTAGATTCTATCCGGAATGACATCATATAGTAGTTTTTACAAACCACCATGATGACATCATCCTTAAGAACTCAGATCTAAGAGATTTCACGGTGAAAAGTGAGATTTCAAAGGGGAATCCCGTAGAGAATGACGTGTAGATCAAAGATGTACAAGAATCTAGTGTGAAACGTACTGAAATCGCCAAGAAATGGAGGAAAAGAGGAGTGCGTGCGTCTGGTTCGAGTGAGGCTGCCACATCAGTGAGAATGGTGACGTGACAGGCCTATTTATAGTGTCAGAGTGTGTGGAGAGGGGCGATGTGCACGGATCGGATGGTGGTCCGATCGGATTGTCATCCGATCGGATTACCACTCGGCCAATCCATCCTTTCCGTGTTTCCGTCTTTGATTCTTTTCGCGCGTTAGATCAAGCATTGCGTATTTATTGGGAAATAATATAACTAGACAATAGCACAAAAGTTTCCAAAGTTTCATAGTTTCCGCTAGTGACAAGACTCCAGTCCCTCGTTCAACCAAGTCTCAAGTTTCACGAGCCTCAAGAGTCAAGCACCAAAGTATATAGATTTAGACATTCCAAGTATATTAGAATTAGGCGTTCCAAGTATATAGATTTAGACATTTCAAGTATCTAGAATTAGGCATTCAAAGTATATAGAATTAGGCATTCATTCAAAGTATATAGAATATGACATAGAATTCCAGAGTATTAATGACTACATAGCTCAGGGACTAAATTGACAATTAGGCAAGGTCCAGGGACTAAACTTGCCAATAGTCTAAAGTTTAGGGACGCAGGGCATTACAGTCTCCCCTCCTTTAGGAGATTTCGTCCCCGAAATATTAGAGGAAGACTACTCGAAGAGCTACGGATACTTGGTCTTCATCTCACTTTTCAATTCCCAAGTGAATTCGGCGCCACGCTTTCCTTCCCATCGAACCTTGACAATGGGAATTTTGCTGCGCCTCAGTCGCTTGACTCCTTGATCCATGATTTCAACCGGTTTCTCCACGAAGTGTACAGCTTCGTTTATTTGCAAGTCTTCTAGGGGAACCTGCAGTTCCTCGTCGGCTAGGCATTTACGTAGATTGGATACGTGGAATACTGGATGTACGTTGTTTAGCTCATATGGCAGGTTGAGTTTGTTCGCTACCTTGCCAATCCTTTCGAGTATCTTGAAAGGACCCACATAGCGAGGAGCAAGCTTTCCCTTCTTACCAAAACGAACTACTCCCTTCCAGGGAGATACCTTGAGAAGAACTCGGTCACCAACATCAAATTCCAGAGGCTTATGCCTATTATCAGCATAGCTCTTTTGTCTGTTCCTAGCCTTGATCAAGTTATCACGGACCTGAAGAATCTTATCCGTTGTCTCTTGAATTATTTCAGGGCCAGTAAACTGCTTGTCACCAATCTCATGCCAGCTGAGAGGAGATCGGCACTTGCGGCCATACAAAGCTTCGAAAGGAGCCATCTGAATACTGGAATGATAGCTGTTGTTGTACGAGAACTCAATGAATGGTAAATATACATCCCAGTTACCACCAAAGTCGATGACACAAGAACGGAGCATATCCTCTAGGGTTTGAATAGTGCACTCGGTCTGTCCATCCGTTTAAGGATGAAAAGCCGTGCTAAGATTCAAATGAGTACCCATAGCGGATTGAAAGGTTTGCCAAAGACGTGAAGTAAAACGACCATCACGATCGGAGATTATGTCAAGAGGTATGCCATGACGGCATATAATTTCATCAGTATAGATTCGAGCAAGTTTCTCCACTCTATAATATTCACGAATAGGAAGAAAGTGGGCTGATTTGGTCAAACGATCAATTATCAACCAGATACTATCGTGACTAGAAGGTGTTCGAGGTAGCTTGGTAATAAAGTCCATAGCGATGCTATCCCATTTCCAAACTGGGATTTCGGGTTGTTCTAAGAGTCCCGAGGGACGTTGATGTTCAGCCTTAACTTTCGTACAAGTAAGGCATTTGGAAACATATACAACAATGTCTCTCTTCATGCCAGGCCACCAGTAAGTTGCACGCAGATCATGGTACATCTTATCAGCGCCCGGATTAATGGAGTAATGGGATTTGTGAGCCTCCTTTATAATGAGCTCACGGAGATTATCGCGATCCGGTACCCAGATGCGATTGAGGTAGTATTGTAGTCCGTTAGGTTTAGTTTCGAGTTGTTCAACCTTAGCGCCTTGGATTTCCACTTCTAGACTTCCTTCATTTGCTGACGAATACTGAGCATCACGAATACACGCATGGAGATCATTAGAGATACAAATAGCATTCACATGAGTTTTACGACTAAGGGCATCGGCCACTACATTCGCCTTGCCAGGATGATAGCGAATTTCACAGTCGTAGTCGTTAAGCAATTCTACCCAACGTCTCTGTCGCATGTTCAGCTCTTTTTGGTCAAAGATATGTTGAAGGCTCCTTTGGTCAATGAACACCACACACTTAGTACCATATAGATAGTGTCGCCATATCTTTAACGCAAACACAACTGCACCAAGCTCCAGATCGTGAATAGTATAGTTTTTCTCATGCACTTTGAGTTGACGGGAGGCATAAGAAATAACCTAGTCTCCCTGCATGAGCACACATCCCAAACCGCGGTTCGAGGCATCGCAATATACCACGATATCATCATTCCCATCGGGAAGAGTCAGAACAAGGGCATTACACAAAAGAGTCTTAAGAGTTTGAAAAGATTCCTCTTGTTCGGACCCCAAACAAAAGGTCTCTCTTTCTGAGTCAACGAGGTGAGAGGGACAACGATCTTAGGGAAATCTAAAATGAATCGGCGGTAATAGCCCTGATGTGCGTAAGTGTGTATAGTTTTTAATGTATATTTTTAAAACCTTTTTACATGTTAGTCAAGTTTTAAATTTATAAAAAAACGATATTTTACTAACACCAAACACACATATAGGCAAATGCACCCATCGTGAGCGTAGTATAGTGTTGGCATGATACCGAGGTCGTCCAAGGACACAAGAGCCTTTAATACCGGTTTATCCTCAACATCTAATCAAATCAAAAAGTTAGAAAAATGTTTTTAAACTAGAAAAATAAAAACTAATTAAAATGCTGAAAAAAAATAAAATAAAACAGATAGACAAGATGAATCACTTGGCTCCGACTCGTGTTTAGTGTAACCTTTGATTATTTCCGCACTTTTGCACTTTTTAAGAGATTATCTTAGTTATTGTAGTAGGCCCCTCTTTTGAAGGTGACGTTACCCTCAACCCAGTAGTTTGAGTCAGCAAGGATACAATCCTAAAGAGTCGGATTATTGAAAGATAATTAATTAAGTTATTAATGCATATTATGGTAGGCCCTCTTTTGAAGGTGACGTTACCCTCGGCTAAGTAGTCTGAGTCAGCAGGGATACAGTCTTAAGTAGCTGGGTTAAAGTATTAATAGTAGCTTACATATGAGGGGATCAAAGAGTTTGGACCCCCGCCATCCAATACCGGTGGGTATTGAAGGAGGTCCTACTAAATTTGACCCAGGTCCTTTGCAGAATCTATACACTGAACAATGGCAGGACTCTTACCAAACCGTTCCCTTAACCCCCGACCAGGTAGCCAACATATCTCCATATAGACCGTGGAATATGAATGGTGAAAATCTTTTATTTTATATAGACAGTAAAATAATGCCAAGACACCACAGACAAACGATAAGGAAGAATCACCTTCAACATAAGAAACTAGTTATTAAAGTCATTAATACATAACCAAATAAAAAGTGTGAAAAGATTAAAATTAAAAAGTATTACACTAGACACTTGTCTTCACCAAGTGATGTAAGAGACTTAGGCAAACATGGCCTTTGATTGTCAAGAACTCTTACGATCAATCTTGGATCCCGAGAGGACTCACACACTCTATGATGGACAATGGATGATGGTGGTGGATGATGGTTTTGTGATTGTGGTGGGTGGTGGATGAAGTGTGAGAGAGGTGGTGTGCCAAGGGATGGTTTGTAAATGAGCCAAGCACCCCTATTTATAGTCTGAACAGCAGCTCGGGCACGCCCCCGTGTCCATTGGGCACGGCCCCGTGTCCATCCTCCTTCTCTTTCTTCATTAATTGCAGTTTGTCTGCATTAGTTGACCACGCCCCTGTGTCCGCTGGGCACGCCCCCGTGTGCAGAAGCGTATCTGTACTATCAAGATTTCCCCAGATTCTACGAATCTTAGAGTTGACCACGGCCCCGTGTCCGCTGGGCACACCCCCGTGGTGGGTGATAGAAGCTTCTACAGCTTTGTCTTTTCTGCTGACACTTGGGCACGCCCCCGTGCTCACTGAGCACGGGGCGTGTTCAGCCTTCTGCTCTCTTGTTTTTGCTTGGGAAGATGCTGTAGGGGGGTCGGGCATGCCACGTTTGTTCCTTTTCTTGTATTTATGTTAGATTTAGCTGCTTTTTTTGCTTCTTTTGTTCATTTGAGCTCATTTAATCCTGAAAATACAAAAGGAAGACAAAAACACACTTTTTCCAACATTAGTACTAAAAAAAGGTTGGTTTTATGCCACATTTGATGTAATTTATATGTTGCATTTTGCACACATCAAATACCCCCACACTTGAATCTTTGCTTGTCCTCAAGCAAAACTCTTTATAATGTGGCTTTACACTCCCAAATGGAATGGGTAGAAGAGAAGGTTTTGGGCTTGTCATAGAGTGTCGGGATTTCCAAGATTATTTATTAAGTTTTATTTTTATTTATTTACAATCCTATTCGTCATGATTTATTTAAAACATTACATAAGATAAATTACTTATTAGGGCATAACATGCCTTTTTAAAATTCCATTTATATACAAGTTCACATACCTCACGGGGGATCACTCAACACTCGGCCGAAGATGTATTTTAGTGAATCACTCGAGAGCGGCATGAAACTTACTCCTACCATAGGCTTGCCAAGCAATCGAATCCTCCTCCTTTTTAACTATATACCTTTGTAAATATCAAGAGGACTTTTGGGTGAAGGGTTAGGCTTGGGTTAAAGGTGGGTGGTTGGGTTAGTGGTTAGTAAAAAGGCGAAATGCGTAAAAAGCGTCGGTTTTCGTAAGACTTTTTATTTTTGAAAATTTTATTTTGATGAAGCCTTTATTCAAACAAAGTTATTTTTGATAAATTTGTTTGTTTATTTCACTTTTGCTTCATCATCATCATCATTTTTTTTAAAGTCATAAGAAAAACCGAGCTTGTTACTAAAACAAAGGGTTAAAAAAATAAAAATAAAAATGTTTTGGTGGTTGAAAGGGTGTTTGTTTTGGGTTATGAAATGAAAATGTTTAGGCTCAAAGGGGTTAACTAGGGGGATTTTGGGTAGGTGGTAAAAAAAAAGAAAAATAATGGTGTAGAAATAAAAAGGGTTAGTCCTAATGCCTCCATCATTTACTTACTCGGGTTTAAGTTGGTAAGGACCGGGAATGTATCGTCGTGGCAAGTTCTAGAGTTGTAAGAACCAAGCGGCTATTCACACAAGAAACAAAAAATGAGCATTTAGTTTAAAGATATGTATTTGTATGCTCAATAAAGGCTCAAAACTCACTTTTTTGTGGGAATGAGTTTTTATGTGATCAAGTATATATAATCAAATTTTAACTAAACTTGTCATGCCGTTTCATAATTTTCTTATGTTGGTTCTTTTTATCACGACGCTATCGGTTGTAAATTTGTAAAAATATAACCTTTTTAGAACTTGAAATTCCCGAGTTAAACCTAGACAAGTAAAAAAAATGAAAATTTTTTGAAAAAAATTGGGGTGATTAGCGGTTCCAATAGAGTTTTGTGTAAGGCTTGTGATTAGGACTTGCAAGATTCAAGGTTTTAGCATCCCCCCCCCCCCCACACTTAAATTACCCATTGTCCTCAATGTGTCCCAAAAATAAGTTTTAAGGTTGATTGAATGTGTAAAAAGGTGTGGTAAAGCAAAAATTTATGTTACTGGGCGTCTGGACAAGGCCCCGTGGTGTCCGGGCACGGCCCCGTGTTCAGATCGCCGGTAACAAAAGTTTGTAAAAAGAAACAGAAGCCTGGGCACGGGGGCGTGTTCAGTGAGCACGCCCCGTGTCCAGTTACCTGAACTGGGCATTTCCTACAGATTGTGCAGCACGGGGCCGTGTTGGGCGGGCACGGCCCGTGCTGAACTTGCTGTAATGAAGAAAAATTTTGTCGAATGGCCCTATTTTCATGCATGGGGTACTGGTTCAAGTTTCCCTTGTTATCCTTCACCATCCCGAGTGTGTTTTATTCCTGAAAATTAAAACTAAACTAGAAAATATAAAAGTTAATCTAAATTAAACTAAGGATAGTTCCGCGGAATGCCTCCGTGGTGCGCCACGTTTATAAGGGTCCTTGGCTAGACCCACCTTATCGGGTGGTTCTGGCTCGTCTTCAATTAGGGGGTCGTCATTGCCGAACGGATATTTCATTGAACGCTCAAGATCGACACTTCTTTTAAATGCCCCTAATTGAATAGATAGATTGTTGTACTTCCGGTTTCTCAAAGCTTCGTGGGTTTTTACAAAAGGTCGTTCCAACACTAGAGGAGCGTCATCGAGGATGACAAAGGCGGTTGGGATTACCATTTGATTAGTTTGAACCAAGACATCCTCAACTACACCGATTGATTTTATTACTTTCCGATTATATAGAAAAATGGGTATTTGAAGTGGAGAAAAATCACTAATACTTAATTTTTCAAAAATGTAGTTGGGCATTATGTTAACACAAAGATCTTTATCAATTGTGACATTACTAATAAATGAATTTTGATAAAAACATGGAACCGGTGTAATGTTGATTTCAAATGGGTCTTCTTTTATTAGCGAAGTTTTCTCATTAGTTAACTTAATGCTTACCGTTTCGTCAATTTTAGTGTTAGTGTTTAACTCTTTTAAAAACTTAGCATGAGTGGGTACTAAACAATGGTTTTCAAAAGAAGGTGACTAGAGATTAATTTCTTCAAAATTAGGCTCTTCTTGAAATTTTACGTTAACGGACTCACCTTTTTCTTTAACTCATGTGTTGGTTTTTCACTTACTTGTTCTTCCATTTTTACACTTTCAACCATCTCTTCTTTATTTAATTCTTCTCTTGCGCGGGACTCCTCTTCCCTCTTCCCTTGCGCGAGATTCTTTTATGTAGCGCTCGATAGTTTTAAGGTGTTCTAATATCCTATCGGTTACATCGGCGATAGAATAAGGATCGGGATTTTCAAAGCTTGAATCCGGTTGTTCGATCCTTTGTTCCTCATAATACCCATATGAAGTAGATGGTTCACACCATTGTTCTTCATTGTAAGTATATGATGGATAAGGGTCGTAATTTTGTTCTTCATAATACTCGTATGAGGTGGGTTGTTCACGCCATGGATCCTCATAGTAAGCATATGAAGGTGGAGGCTCATATCTTGGTTCCTCAAAGTATGAGTATGAAGGCTCATACCTTGGTTCATCAAAATATGAGTATGAGGGAGAAGGTTCATACCTTTGGTCTTCATAGGATGTGTATGAAGTTGATGGCTCGTACCTGGGCTCCTCATAATAGGTGTATGAAGTGGACGGTTGAAATAAGTTACAATATTGCACCGAGTGCGGGTCACCACAATTAGTGCAATAATTTTCCCTATAATCATCCTCCTCATAGGTGTAGTTGTAACCTCCAGAGTATCGATCCATAAGAATAACTCAGCAGACCACAACAAAGTCTCAAGACCAGGAAACAAAAATAAAAACGGAAACAGAGGCTGGACACGGCCCCGAGTTCAGTGGACATGGCCCCATGTACAGAATCTGTATCTGGGTGTTTTAATTAAAGTTACTGATTTCGTTGAGCATGGGGCGTGTTCAGTGAGCACGGCCACGTGTTCAGGCTACTGTAAATGCAAAAATCTAACTAAAATGCAGAAAAATAAGCGCATTTTAAAAAAGGTTTTGAAAAACTGATTAGGTCGTCGATTTTAAGCTTTCTTAAAATCCTTGTGTCCCCGGAAACGGCGCAAAAAACTTGATGTGCGTAAGTGTGTATAGTTTGTAATGTATATTTTTAAGCCCTTTTTACATGTTAGTCAAGTTTTAAATTTATAAAACACGATATTTTACTAACACCAAACACACATATGGGCAAGTGCACCGATCGTGAGCGTAGTATAGTGTTGGCAAGATACTGAGGTCATCCAAGGACATAAGAGATTTTAATACCGGTTTATCCTCAACGTCTAATCAAATCAAAAAGTTAGAAAAATGTTTTTAAACTAGAAAAATAAAAACTAATTAAAATGCTGAAAAATAAAATAAAAATAAAACAGATAGACAAGATGAAACACTTGGCTCCGACTCGTGTTTAGTGTAACCTTTGATTATTTCCGCACTTTTGCACTTTTTAAGAGATTATCTTAGTTATTGTAGTAGGCCCCTCTTTTGAAGGTGACGTTACCCTCAACCTAGTAGTTTGAGTCAGCAAGGTTACAATCCTAAAGGGTCGGATTATTGAAAGATAATTAATTAAGTTATTAATGCATATTATGGTAGGCCCCTCTTTTGAAGGTGACGTTACCCTCGGCTAAGTAGTCTGAGTCAGCAGGGATACAGTCCTAAGTAGCCGGGTTAAAGTATTAATAGTAGCTTACATATGAGGGGATCAAAGAGTTTGGACCCCCGCCATCCAATACCGGTGGGTATTGAAGGAGGTCCTACTATATTTGACCAAGGTCCTTTGCAGGATCTATACACGGAACAATGGCAAGACTCTTACCAAACCGTTCCCTTAACCCCCGACCAGGTAGCCAACATATCTCCATATAGACTGTGGAGATATGAATGGTGAAAATCTTTTATTTTATATAGACAGTAAAATAATGCAAAGACACCACAGACAAACGATAAGGAAGAATCACATTCAACATAAGAAACTAGTTATTAAAGTCATTAATACATAACCAAATAAAAAGTGCGAAAAGATTAAAAATAAAAAGTATTACACTAGACACTTGTCTTCACCAAGTGATGTAAGAGACTTAGGCAAACATGGCCTTTGATTGTCAAGAACTCTTACGATCAATCTTGGATCCCGAGACGACTCACACACTCTATGATGGACAATGGATGATGGTGGTGGATGATGGTGTTGTGATGGTGGTGGGTGGTGGATGAAGTGTGAGAGAGGTGGTGTGCCAAGAGATGGTTTGCAAATGAGCCAAGCACCCCTATTTATAGCCTGAACAGCAGATCGGGCATGGCCCCGTGTCCATTGGGCACGGCCCTGTGTCCATCCTCCTTCTCTTTCTTCATTAATTGCAGTTTGTCTGCATTAGTTGATCACGCCCCCGTGTCCGCTGGGCACGCCCCCGTGTGCAGAAGCGTATCTGTACTATCAAGATTTCCCCAGATTCTGCGAATCTTAGAGTTGACCACGGCCCCGTGTCCGCTGGGCACACCCCCGTGGTGGGTGATAGAAGCTTCTACAACTTTGTCTTTTCTGCTGACACTTGGGCACGCCCCCGTGCTCACTGAGCACGGGGCGTGTTCAGCCTTCTGCTCTCTTGTTTTGCTTGGGAAGATGCTGTCGGGGGGTCGGGCATGCCATGTTTGTTCCTTTTCTTGTATTTATGTTAGATTTAGCTGCCTTTTTGCTTCTTTTGTTCATTTGAGCTCATTTAATCCTGAAAATACAAAAGGAAGACAAAAACACACTTTTTCCAACATTAGTACTAAAAAAGGGTTGGTTTTATGTCACATTTGATGTAATTTATATGTTGCATTTTGCACACATCAAGCCCGCCAATCCTAGAAAGGAACGAATCTCAGATGCAGATTTAGGCGTACTCCAATTATTCACAGCTTCGATTTTAGACGGGTCAACATGAATACCTCGCTTACTAACGACGTGACCAAGAAATTGTACTTCATTAATCCAAAACTCACACATAGAAAACTTAGCATACAGATGTTCGCCACGTAAAAGTTCAAGCATCAAGCGTAAATGTCGAGCATGATCTGCTTTAGTTTTAGAATAAATTAGAATATCATCAATAAAGACTATTAAAAAACGATCCAAATAGGGCTTGCAAACATGATTCATGAGATCCATGAACACAATGGGTGCATTGGTCAATCCAAAAGGCATGACCACGAACTCGTAGTGTCCATAACGAGTACGAAATGCGGTTTTGGGTACATCATCTTCGAGAACTCGAAGCTGATGATGGCCCGAACGAAGATCGATTTTCGAGAATCAGGACGCGCCTTGTAGTTGGTCAAATAGATCATCAATACGGGGAAGAGGATAACGATTCTTAATGGTAAGCTTATTAAGTTCACGGTAGTCGATACACATACGGAACGAGCCATCTTTCTTCTTGACAAATAGCACCGGAGCACCCCACGGGGAGGTACTTGGACGAATAAATCCCTTGTCGAGTAGTTCTTGAAGCTGACTAGATAACTCTTGCATCTCGGAAGGTGCAAGACGATACGTGGCCTTGGTGACAGGAGTCGCACCAGGTATGAGATCAATACGAAAATCGACGGATCTAAGAGGAGGAAGACCAGGTAGATCTTCAAGAAAGACACCGGGGAAATCACACACCACTGGAACATCGCTTATGTTCTTCCCCTTGCCCTTTTGTTCCACCACGTGGGCCAAGAAAGCAAAGTTCTGTTTACGTAAGCACCTACTCGCTTGTGTGCATGACATCAGCCTCAGCCCTTTCGAAGGTCGGTCTACATAGACATGCAAAATATCACCATACGGTAGAGGTAGACGGACAACCTTCTCGTGGCAAGCGATCTCGGCATGGTTCTTACACAACCAATCCATACTGATAATGATATCAAAACTACCCAATTGCATGGGTATTAGATCAATAGTAAACACGTGGTCGTTAAGAATCAAGGAACAACCACAAAGAATAGAATCGACTAGAATAGACTTCCCATTGGCAATCTCCACCGAAAACAACTTAGGTAACATGGAGCGTGCACGGTTTAGCAAGGATTCAAATTCCACAGGCATAAAAATTCTATCAGCACCAGTATCAAATAGGATCAAAGCATAAAGGTTATTCACGAGAAACGTACCATTCACGACATCATTGTCGTTACGAGCTTGGTTGGCATTAAGATTGAACTCTCGTCCACGAGCGACTGGCTGCTGGTCCTGGTTCAGCTGAGGACACTGGTTACGGAGGTGAGTAGTATCTCCACACTTGTAGCATGCACGAACAGCGTTGACTGGTTTAGGGTTCTGCGGAGGAGCTGGGAGAGCTGGTAGGGCTGCCTGAGCTGGGGCTTGCTGAGGTTGCTGAGCTAGGTTAGCTTGACGACAATAGGGAGTCGTGTGACCATAGCGATTGCAGTTGGTACACAAACGACATGCATAAGTAGTAGGGTGATGAAAATTACAAGTGGTACACTTGGGGTAAGACCCAGTGTACTGTTTCTTGACTTCAGGGGCAACAGTGTTCTGAACGGCAGCAGCAGGAGCAAGTTTAGCAGCAGGATTCGTAGCAGGAACAATAGCGTTGCATCCTGAACCCTGAGACTTTCGCCTCTTGTTCTTGCTGCCACTCGGCTGCTGGGTAACTTGATGTGCAGACTTAGAGGGAGCATGTTGGGATTGAACCCTATCAGAGGAACAGATAATTAAAGCCAAAACTGGATCAGAGCAGTGGATCCAAAATAAGCAGATGTTATGTTTACATTCTCTCCCCTTGAAAGTGGTTTCAACATCTGATGACCTCCATCTAGAGGTGTACAAATCGGTTTTTTTCAAAAACCGGTTTCGGTTATTAACCGATTTCGGTTTTTTCACCCAAAATAAAAACCGGTTTTTTTATAACCGGTTCCGGTTACTAACCGGTTTTTGAGGTCCAAAACAATAACCGGTATAACTGGTTGGGACCGGTTTTTAACCGATTTTTCCCAAAAAAAAACGTTTTTTATCGGTTTTTTAATAACCGGTTCGGTTAATAACCGGTTTTTGAAGTCAAGAATAGTAACCGGTATAAAAACCGGCGGTTAAAAAAAACCGGTTAAGAAAAACCGGTTAAAAAAAACCGGTTAAAAGAAAAAACCGGTTTCGGTTTTTTTTCCGGTTTCGGTTCTAAAACCAGTTTTTTTGTACACCTCTACCTCCATCCACTGATCCTTTACAACAACTGCTGACTTACAACTACTGATCAAGCTAAAGACTGATGAAGACTAAAGCCCTGTTGATCAATCTACTACTATGGGTCAAGCACTGCTGTAGATATCAAGTACTGCTGGAGTCACAACAGTGGAAGGATAAAGCTGTAGTTTAGTCTTTCTTATGTAATATACTGTAATCAGTAGTTAGCATAGCAGTATTTGTATTAGATCAGTAGATAGAGTTTGTTAGGAGGTTATATGTCACTTTCATGGTGACGTCATCAAAGATGCCACAGTGGTTTGGGCGTGACTATAAATATAACAGTACCCTGTACTGTTCTATTAGCTCTTCATCACTTTTCTTCCTGTACGAACAAACACTGTGAGCTCAGGCTGAGGGGGAGTTTGTTACATGCATGCAAAGTTGTAATCGGTGATTGGAATAAATTTAATCATTCGGTTCAATGTCCAAATATGTGTGTTGAAAGCATTTTTCCTGTTTGATTGTGTGCAAAGTTTATTTCCATTTAATTCCGCTGCATTACTTGTTCATCTTCATCATTTCTTAAACAAAAACACAATAAAAAAGAAACTCAGATCCTAACAATTGGTATCAGAGCTCGGACAGTCAAATTTGATTTAACAATCATTTTGACATAAATAGTTCAGCTCACAATCGTTGATACTGATAGTTGTTCGTTTTGTTGAAAAACAGAGTAAGGTTTAATCACCATCAAAGTTGATTAATCAGTACCTGTAAAACAACCAGGATGACGTCACAATCACAAGATGATAAGAATAACATTGGTTCAATTTTCAAACCACCTATGTTGAAACGAAATGAATACAACATCTGGGAGAGGAGGATGGGTCACATCCTTGCTCAACAGAATACCGGATGTTGGAGATCTGTTGTTTTTGGACCACATGTTCCCATGGTGCCAAGTGCTGAGGATACAAAGAAGTTCGAACCTAAGAAACTTGAAAATTATACTGAAACTGATTTTCAAAAATTCGAACTCGATGCCAAAGCATTTAGCATCATTGCATCTGCATTACCCAATGAAATTTATGCTGGGCTGTTACACTGTAACAGTGCCAAGGAATCATGGGATGCACTTAAGGAACAATTTGGGGGAACTGAAGAAGTAATTGAAAATAACAGGGAAATTCTGAATCAGCAGTATGAAACCTTTTGTCACATTAAGGGTGAATCATTAACTCAACAGTTTGAGCGATTCAGTTGTCTCATTAATGAGCTAAGACTTGTTAAGGTTATATTTCCAAATTCTACACATAATAGCAGGTTTCTTAGATCACTACATGAAAAATGGGATACAATTGCCTTTGTAACTAGAAACTCTGTTGAGTTCAAAGATCTGACACTGACCCAACTTCATGGTAGACTCCTGACCTATGAAAGGGAGTTAAACCAGAAAAAGAAGTTGCAAGAGTCTGACAAAGTTGCATATGATTATTCATTTGGCAGCACAGCTCTTCTGGGTCAAGATGAGTCTGGCAGTAGCAAGGATCAGAGTTATGATCATTTTATTGACATAACTACTGGAGGTAATTTCAACTCTGATCCTCACTCATCCAACTTTGCTTTCACAGCAAATGGAGAAAGCCAGATCTCTGATAATCTGTCTTTTGAACTCAATGATTTACAGCACTTTGATCCCACTGACTTAGAAGAAATGGACATTTTGCATCAATTGGCATTGCTTAGTGTAAGAACAAGCAAATTCTATAAAAGAACAGGGAGAAAATTCCCAGGGTTACATGGGAATTTAAAAGTGGGGTTGGATAAGTCAAAAATCAAGTGTTATAAGTGCAATAGGCTAGGTCATTTTGCTAGGGAATGCAGGAGTCAAACCACTGGTCCAATTATTACTCGTCCCAGCTCAAACCCTAGACCACAACATCAAAGCACTGTGCACTATACCCAATATACCCCTGCAGCCCATGTTAACACTGCTCACTATGCTGCAACCCCTGTGCCTGTGCATTATGTTCAAACCACTGTTCCACAAATTCAGTATGTTCAAGCCCCTGTCCCTCAGGCTCAAGTGCAACCAGTTGCACCATAACAAAGTGCTCCAGCAGTGGTTCAACCAGATCAACAAAGCTTTTTCACCCAAGGTTTTGTTGACTGGAGCAGTATGCCTGATGAGCTTGGTGATGAAAATTTTGCACTCTATGCTTCTAATGATACTTTTAATGATGAATTTTGTCTTATGGAATTAGAGTCAATACCAGAAGGGGTAGAAGCTGAAGGAGAACAGCTAAGTGCTGAAACAGTGGATGAAGTGGCTGAAGCAGTGGTTACTGCAGTTGCTGGTGAAATACTGCTGGGAGAAAATTCAGAAACCCTGATTGAACCACTGTTTGATCCCTGGTCCAAAGAAGAAGAAAAAGAAGAAAAAGAAGAGAAGAAAGAAGGTGAGAAAGAAGAGTGAGCTGATGAAGAAAATGATCATCAATGTGATTGTGCTATGATGGCTGCTGCCAAGGTATCACCTCAGGTTCTTGAAAATCTGTGTTCAGACAAATGCATCATAGCATTTGCTAACATTAAAGAGGTGAATGAAAACCTTAGGGATAAAGTGTTGAATGATGAAGTCAAATTTGAAAAGTCTTTAAAAGAACTTAAAAACAAATTGGCTAAAAAAGATAAAGAAATCTGCAGTCTAAAAGAGGAGCATAGCATAACCAAGAACCAACTCCAAACAATGATAGAAAAATATCAAGTTTGTAAAAAGGAGTTGGAATCCACCCAAATCACTTGTGAAAGATGGGTGGAATCTTGCAAAGGTTATGAGGTCATGCTTTAAAAACAGCTTGAAAGCAATGTAAAATTTGGCATAGGGTTTAGAAAATATGATGAAATTGAAAACACTGCTGCAAAACAAGCTGGTTCAGTAGAAATAACACCAACAAGAATGGCCAAGAAGTTAAGATAACTGACAAATTTGGTAACAAAATCACTCTGGAAAGATCCGTGGAATCCTCAACTTTTGAGGAAATTGAGAAATACCAATTTAAACCCACATGGTCTGATGAGTGTGACATTCTTGAAAATTTTAAACCAATGGACTTCACAACCACTGATGGTGTAAAAGCTCCTAAAGCTAAGGTTATTCCTCTCAAAGAAATCCCAACAGTGGTTCAAAACTCTGTTGCTAAGGAGTCTGAAAAGAGAAAGAAAAGAGAAAAGATCAAAAACATGTTTTGTGATTTCTGTGAAAAGAAGAATCATCTAACAAAAGACTGTTTTCATCGAAAAGCATAAGATCTCAACAAAACAAGTGTCATTGTACCTGCTGAGAGCTGCACCATCTGTGGTAAATCAAACCACAAAACTCAAGAATGTGTGTATCTCAAATCATTTGATGTGAAAAAGAATGAATACACAGCAAAAAACATCATTGAGTTCATCAAATTCATCTGTCAAGTTCACCAAGAACCAACCACTGTTTGTTCCAGTTCAAATAGCTGTTACAAAACAACTGAACCAAACATCTGTCCTAAGAGATGTTCAGGTGACTGATGCACCCCCTGCCAATCAATACAGAAGAGGTAAGGGGTAACCACCATACCAAAGGATCCCACATGTTTATGAGGTTTACAAAAAGACCTCTAAACCAAGAGTGAACAGGCATCCTTTTGGTTATCAGCAGATAATTGGGCAAGACCCCCAACAGTGGTTAGAGAAAAACAGTACCAAAACTGTCCAAACCCCTGACCTAACCACTGCCCATCCATCTGAACTTAACCTAGACACCGGTTTGACCCCATCCAAAGCCATATTGGCTTTGGAAACCCTAATAAACTAATCCTTTACTACATGTGCAGGGAGCTTCTGCATGCTTAGATAGTCTTTGGTATGTAGATAGTGGAGGCTTCAGGCACATGACAGGATGTAGAGCCCTTCTCAAATATTTCAAAACTCATGGAGGGGGTGATATATCCTTTGGCAATAATAGTAAAGGGAAGGTTCTGGGGTCTGGTACTGTTCAGTCTGGTACTGTTCAGTCTGGTAAAGTTAAGTTTGAAAATGTCAATCTAATAGACAATATAAAATTCAACCTCTTAAGTGTTTCTCAAACGAGTGACAAGGGCTATGGCTCATTCTTTATAAAAGAGTGTTGTAGGATTGTTGCACCAGAAATGGTTGAAAAGATTGAAGCAATAAAAAAAATGGAAAAACCCAACTTGTTGCTCAAAGAAGTGGCAATGTTTATGTGGTGGATATGTCAAAAGAGAGCCCCAGGACTGATGCATGTCTGTTCTCAGCTACCTTAAACAAAGAGACAGAATTATGGCACAGGAGATTGGGGTACACAAATCTCAAGACAATCACTGCTAATCCAAACAGGGGTTAGTAAGAGGTTTACCTCAAAAACTGTTCACCTGTTCTGAGCATTGTGTTTCCTGCCTAAAAGGAAAACAACATAAAAGCTCATTCAAATCAATTGAAGAGTCCAAAACAACCAAGTGTTTGCAAATGCTCCACATGGATCTGTTTGGCCCAGTTAAAGTCATGAGTCTTAGAAAGAAAAGATATTGTTTGGTTATTGTTGATGACTTTTCTAGGTTTACATGGACTTACTTTTTACACTCAAAAGATGAGACTGCAGGCATTCTGCAAGACTTTGTGAAACAGGTTGAAAAGCAATTTGACTTGCCAGTAAAAATCTTCAGAAGTGATAATGGCACAGAGTTCAGAAATAAGGAGTTAGATGATTTCTGTGTGTCAAAAGGAATTATGAGGCAGTACAGCATTCCTAGAACACCAGAACAAAATGGGGTTGTTGAAAGAAAGAATAGGACTTTGATTGAGGCTGCTAGAACCATGCTTGCTGATTCAGGTTTGCCATTAACGTTTTGGGCAGAGGCAGTAAACACTGCTTACTATGTCCAAAACAGAGTTTTAATCAACCCCAGGTATCAAAAGACTGCCTATGAACTGCTGTATAAAATAAAGCCATTGATTTCATATTTCAAAGTTTTTGGCTGCCCATGCTTCATTTTAAACTTAAAAGATTCTATTAAAAATTTGCAGCCAAAATTGATTGTGGTTATCATATGGGATACTCAACCACTGCTAAGGCCTACAAAGTGTTTAACCCAAGGACTAAGACAGTGGAAGAGACTTTGAATGTAAAGTTCAATGAACTTTCATCAATGAAAATCCCAGCAAACCCTGCAGAATTGTTTGATCTTGATAAATTTACTTTTGAAAATACTGCTGCCAAGACTAACAGTGCAGGTCCATTAGAAAGTTCACCATCAGACTATGGATATGAGATCACCATTCCACAACAAAAGTCTGCATCAACTGGAAGAGCAGCAGATGTTCAAAACAGCTGTAAAAGCTCAACCACTGCTACCTCAACAGTTGTTGACCAAAGTAGCCCATCAACCCCTGCTTCCTCATCATCAAACACTGTTGATAAAAGTCCTCAAATAGTGGATCAAAGTCAACATGTGTCCACTCCATTACCTCCTATTCCACCTCCTTTTGAAGCCACTGCTGGATCATCAAAGTCACCAGCAGTGGTTAGCTCAGATGATTCACATCTGTAGCCTTCACCATTAAATGCCATTGTTCCATACCAAGGAGATTTAATCTTCTTGAAATCTCATCCACCTGATCAAATCATTGGCAACATCAATGAAGGGGTGCTCACAAGAAGTCAATCCCAAAACATTTGTCTTTTTGCTGGTTTCCTATCTCTCCATCAGCCAGTCAAGTACCAAGAGGCACTAAAAGAAAACAGCTGGGTAGAAGCCATGCAAGAGGAGCTCCAACAGTTCAGAAGACAACAAGTATGGGAGCTTGTACCACTGCCAGAGAATGTGAGTCCTATTGGCACAAAGTGGGTCTTCAAAAACAAAACTGATGAAAGGGGTATTGTTGTCAAGAATAAAGCTAGGCTTGTAGTTCAAGATTGGAAGCTATCAGACTGTTCCTGGCCTTTGCT
Organism: Helianthus tuberosus; assembly: GCA_030545235.1. Taxonomy (NCBI): domain Eukaryota; kingdom Viridiplantae; phylum Streptophyta; class Magnoliopsida; order Asterales; family Asteraceae; genus Helianthus; species Helianthus tuberosus. Next base: position 139,043,318 of record CM060411.1, on the reverse strand, counting down.
GTCAACCACAACATCAAGGTGTATCAAATGGATATCAAATGTGCATTCCTCTATGGTAAGATTCAAGAAGAGGTATATGTTTGTCAACCTCTAGGCTTTGAGGATCCATTTTATCCAGATCATGTCTACAAGCTAAACAAAGCTTTGTATGGCCTGAAACAAGCACCAAGAGCCTAGTATGAAACTCTTTCCACCTTTCTACTTTCCATTGGTTTCACAAGAGGTAAAATAGATAAAACATTGTTTTTGAAATGGAGAGTGAAAGAATTGATGATTGTCCAGATTTATGTGGATGGCATCATCTTTGGAAGCACATGTAATAAAATGTGTGAAAAGTTTAGGCAACTCATGACAGCTGAGTTTGAGATGAGTGCAATGGGTGAACTCCAGTGCTTTCTTGGTCTCCAAGTAAGGCAACTGCAAAATGACACTTTTATCCATCAAGGAAAATATGCCAAAGAACTTTTAAAGAAATTTGAGATGGATGATTGTAAGCCATGCAGTATTGCAACCAATAAAATTGTCATGTCTGATGAAAAGGATGATTTGGTTGATCAAACTCTATATAGAAGCATGATTGGGTCCTTATTGTACCTAACTGCATCTAGGCCAGACATCATGTTTGCAACATGTGTTTATGCAAGATCCCAATCAGCCCATAGAAAGTCAAACCTTATTGCTGTAAAAAGGATATTCAGATACCTAAAAGGTGCTCCCACACTTGGTATCTGGTATCCAGCTGATGAAAATATCAAGCTTTCAGGTTTCTCAGATAGTGACTTTGCTGGATGTGACAAGACAAGGAAGTCCACTTCAGGAGGGTGCCAATTCCTAGGCAGTTACTTAGTGTCTTGGCAAAGCAAAAAACAAGCAGCTGTTTCCACATCCACTGCTGAGGCAGAATATATAGCTGTTGCAAGCTGTACAGCCTAACTGCTTTGGCTTCAAAATCAATTGCTGGATTTTGGTATCACTGCCCTAAAGACACCCCTCATGTTGGACAGTCAGTCAGCAGAAAATATCATCAAAAATCCAGTTTCTCATTCAACCACCAAGCATATTGATATCAGACATCACTTTGTGAGGGATTGCTATGAAAAAAGTTTGATTTCTCTGCACCATGTTCCAAGTAAGGATCAACTGGCAGATGTGCTAACCAAAGCATTAGACACATCCACTTTTGAAAGCTTGATCTCTAGGATTGGCATGCTGAACATGGAATAAACAGGCAAAATCATGTTTTTCTATGAATAAAAGCATTAAAATGTTTTCAGAAAATCAAAAATCCATCCTTAAAAATAGCTAAAAATGAATTTTTCATTAAATCCTTAAAAAGTCTACCATAACTATTGTTTTCTAAAACATCTGCTCTGTTAAAATCTGTCCACTGCTAAAAGTCAACCCCTGTTCTCTCATTTCCTTGATAAATACTGTTGTTCAAAATCAGTGTTTTCATCCACTGATAAGCTATCCACTAATAGTTAAAATCACCCACTGCTTTCATTGTACCGTTACAACCACAAGTATTGTTCCATCAGTGGTTTCATAAAACAACTGTCTTCCTTTACTCATCAGGGGTTGGCACGTGGCCAGTATATAGCGGTCAGTTTTTTTTGTAACCGCTGCCACGTCAGCATTCACTTTTTCCGTATAAAACACTGATCAAAATCCCCAAACAGGGTTTTCACTGTCGAATCGAATTCAAAAAATTCCTTTCTCAAAGCAGTTATCATCCTTTTCTCTTAAATCATTGATCATTCTTCTTCTTCAAAATGACAAAATCAAAGTCTTCTTCATCTGAAAAACCCACTGAAATCGAAATTCCATACAAAGCTCCTCACAATTACTTGGGTCTACTCACAAAACCCACTAACACTAAAACCTTCAATTCCATCATTGACGCTCTTTCGTCTTCAAAGTACAAAACTTTGTTGACTGCTGATGCTCCGATTTACTTAAAAACCCAGAGAGAATTTTGGAAGAATGCCACACTTGAATCTCAAGGAGAGACAATCATAGCCATCAATTCCTCAATAAAGGGTAAAAAGGTTCAAATCACTCCACAATCCATTTCAGAAGTATTTGAACTCGATGATCAGCAAGGTAAAACTTCTTTTCCCAAAATAGAGTATCAAACTGATTTTCTTGAAAGGGGGTATGCTGAGGAAATGAAAAAGGATACCTTACAAAAAGGTAACTTTCCTCATGCAACAAGATTTCTATTCCATACCCTCTTGATGTGTGTTTCAAATAAAACAACTGCTTTTAACGAAATACCATTAAAGATCCAATACCTGGGTTATGTTATTTTACAAAATGAAAATTTTAACTATTCCCAGGAGATCTTTGATGACTTGGTAAAAAATGTCACTAGCAAATCCTTTTTACTATTTCCAAGGTTTTTGAGTTTTTATTTTCAAAAGAAATTTGGAAAGGATGATGCTCATATGATCATCCAAGGTGAATCTTTTCAAATAAACAGTTTAACAGCTGAAACTTTTACAAGATTATCAAAACCTTCCAAAACAAAAGCAGGGGTTCCTAAGTAGAATTTAGCAGCTACCACTGCTCCTCAGGTATCTGCTGCTGAGCCTACTGCTCTAGGTGATCACAGCAGCAAAACAACTGCTGTGAAACCCACACCTAAAACCACCAGAAAACCACAACCAAAGAAAACTCAAAAGCCCCCCAAACCCAAAACAAAGTCAACTCTGGAAGATGAGATCCCAGAGTAAATGCCAGTGACAGCACAAAAGTCACAAGAAACCACTGCTGCTACTTCCTCACAGCAGATGGTAGAAAGATCTCAACCAATGCCTCAAACTCCTCTTGCTTCTTCTAAAAAAGAACTGGTTGTACACATTGGGACACCACAATATGATGCTCTTGAATCACTTGATTCTATCATCCACAACCCACTGCCGGGGGCAAATTCGCTTTTTACACCCAACCTCACCTCCACAATTCCCCCACAAACAAAACTCTAGTTGGATGCTCTTGATTTGAACCAGACACAAACCAGTCCTTCTCAATCACCTGTTCATGAGAATATGCCCCAAAAAGAGACTGAGTCTTGTATTTCAATCATTGCTAACCCACCAACAACACCTGAGGAGGTTACACCCCTTGAGTTACAAGTAACTCTTGGTGGTAGTTCAAGTGAAGCAGCCACTACTAGTGTTGAACCCACTGGTTTGCACTTAGATAATGGTTTCATCCATAAGACTTCCTTGAAGGCAATTTCTTCTCTGGGAACATTTGTGTATCCAGTTTACACTGGTTCACTAAAAAGTGTTTCTTCTTTTGAAGGAAGAGGTCCCCAGTACCAAGACAAAGGGGCATCAGTGGATGATTTCTGGGATTCATTTCCTGAGTCAACCACTGTTACAACCACTGTTAGTGGGAAATCAGATGATCCCATTAAGTTGGGTGATGGTTTAATGTACCAAGAATTGACGGGAAACGTGACACATCTGTTGCAGAAATTAAAGACATGCTGCAACAGTTGTTGAAAGTTCAAAAGGTACCATCCACTGCTGCAACAACTCCAACAGCTGATCCATCATCTGCTGCTACTTTAAATGAGCTGTGGAGTTTGTTTCAACCTCTACTCATCCAACAAAGAGAGTATGCTGATTTACAACATGAAATACAACTTCAAAAGATCAGAAATCTCATGGAAGCAAGGTTCAAAGACACCCAAGCTGATATCAAGGCTATCAACCATTTGCTAAACAATACTGGCACTGCTCCTCCCTCTGTTATCTTTGTGGATAACCCACCACCAAATAATGCCAAAAAGGGGGAGAAATTGAAGCAGTTGAAAAAGAAGGGGTATGAAGATGGTCTATATATTGAACCACAAAAAGATAGTATGCTTGCAGACATTCCCTTGCCAGATGGTAGTAAAAAGATTGAGGTGACCACAAATGCACTGGCTGATGCAAAAGCAAGTGTAAAAAAGGATAGGGAGGCTAAGGCTAAAGCCAGGTGGGAACAAGAGAAAAGAGCTTTTATGGAGCTGAATGAGCAGGGTATTTCTGAGCCTAAGGATGATGAAAATCCTGAGCCAAAAAGAAAGCAGCCCACTAGAAAAGTGAGGCAACCCAAACACACACCATCCAGACCCACAAAGCACACCTCCAAACCTACCAAAAGCTCCTCAAATCAATCTTCCACCCAAACAACTGTTGTAACACCTGCTGTATCAACAACTGTTGGTACTTCAGTTATTTCAACAGTTATTAACCCTACAACCACCACTTCAACACACACCACATCCACTGCCTTACCACCACCACCAAAAATCACCTCACCACCAAAAACATCATCATTACCACCATCACCTCCTGCTAAAAAGTAAAAGACATCAGATGTTACAACATCTGTTGTAATGGCAACAATGGTTGAAACACCAATTGTTTCAACAATTGTTAGTCAGCAACCTTCCACTACAATAACCACCACTCAAATCACCACCACTGAACCAACCAAAACACCACCAACCTCTCCTAAACTAAAAAGGAGAAGGGTAATTTTAAATGATGATGATTCTCCACCACCACCAACATCTTCACAATCATTGTCACTTGCAATAATTCCACACCCTGTTCCACTTTCATCTGCCCATGTCTTTAACCCAACCACTGCCATTGTTTCAGCATCTGTTCAGTATCCTTTAGAGCTCATAGCAGTCAGAGAAGAGATCAAATCCTTTTATTCTTAAGATGATCCTGCTAAAAGAAACCTACCATCTGTCCATGGATATCCAAGGCCAAACAATATTGAAGAATATTTAAAGATTAAGGCTCAACAGGCAGAGGATATCTCTAAGAAAAACTCACAAGGAAAATCTGATAAAGAAATTCAAAGGCACTATCAATTTCTGCTCACACAAGTCAGAACTTTGGAGCAGTTTTCAAAAGATTTGTGTCAAAAGCTTTCAGAAAGAGATGATGAAACCTTAAGAAAAGATTATCTTGAGCACATCATGGCCTTCAAAAGGTACAAAGGTGACAAAGCTCAATATAAAGAATGGACAGTGGGTGAACTCAAAGAGGAGTTGGAAAGAATTGAAAAAATGAATGAAGACAAAGTAAGACACACTCCTCCTATTTGGTAAAAATACATGAAAAATGTACCAGACAAAGTGTTAGAGCTGAAGAGGTTGAAAGAGGAACTAATCACTGCTGATTTTGGGTCAAGGAACCAAGTGTTAAGGTGGAAAGAAGACAAAGTCAGGGTCAGCTACAAAAAGCTGGAAGAACTAAGAAAGAAAAATCCAAATGTGCCCCAAAAACCTGACTATCCTGAAGCAGAGGTTTCAACAAGACCACCAAACCTGCAAGTCAGGAAATCCGCTGCTCCACAAGCTGCTATCCTTTATCAAAGAAGGAGACAAAAGCAGATAGATGCAGAAACACCAGAGGATTAAGCAGCAGGTGATGAAGTTTTAAAAATGGTCCTCAAACAAAAGATAGCTGATAATCCTGAACTTGCTAAAGCTCAAAGCACTGCTCATACAGTTATCACCAGACCAACATCTCCAAATTCCTCATCTAATAAAAATCTCCCAAGAAACCCACTGGACTCAAAGGTACTAAAGTGGAAAACTGACAAACAGACCCATGTACTGACTCTGGTCAAGCCTAGTGGAGAAGTGAAGAAATTATCAAGGGAATAAGCACTAGGCATGAGTGTTGAAGATCTGCAGGATCTCCTTGATCTTCCACTGTGCAGGGATGAAGATGACACATATGCCATAGACTTTGAGTTACAACTTAAAGGTCAGATAAGGGAACTGCTGATGAGACAATAAAGATCTACAATAATGAAGGGTTTTGGCATTATCTGTTCCAGGGGGAGATTGTTGGGATTGAACCCTATCAGAGGAACAGATAATTAAAGCCAAAACTGGATCAGAGCAGTGGATCCAAAATAAGCAGATGTTATGTTTACATTCTCTCCCCTTGAAAATGGTTTCAACATCTGATGACCTCCATCCACTAATCCTTTACAACAACTGCTGAGTAACAACTGCCGATCAAGCTAAAGACTGATGAAGACTAAAACCCTGTTGATCAATCTACTGCTATGGGTCAAGCACTGGTGTAGATATCAAGTACTGCTGGAGTCACAACAGTGGAAGGATAAAGCAGTAGTTTAGTCTTTCTTATGTAATGTACTGTAATCAGTAGTTAGCATAGCAGTATTTGTATTAGATCAGTAGATAGAGTTTCTTAGGAGGTTAGATGTCACTTTCATGGTGATGTCAGCAAAGATGCCACAGTGGTTTGGGCGTGCCTATAAATATAACAGTACCCTGTACTGTTCTATTAGCTTCCTGTACGAACAAACACTGTGAGCTCAGGCTGAGGGGGATTTTGTTACATGCATGCAAAGTTGTAATCGGTGATTGGAATAAATTTAATCATTCGGTTCAATATCCAAACATGCGTGTTGAAAGCATTTCTCCTGTTTGATTGTGTGCAAAGTTTATTTCCATTTAATTCCGATGCATTACTTGTTCATCTTCATCATTTCTTAAACAAAAACACAATAAAAAAGAAACTCAGATCCTAACGGAGCAGGGTTAGCAAACTGCTTATCACGAACGAAGTTGTTGTTGAGACTAGCTGCAAGACGGTAGACTTCCTCAATATTTCTGAGTTGAGCTGCTTCAATAGAATCACGCATAGCAGGAGGTAGACCATTAATGTACTTGGTTATCATCCGCTTAGGGGTCGAAACCAAGTGAGGAACGATCAAGCTGAGCTGCTTGAAATGAGTAGTATAAGCCAAATTATCATCACCATTCTGCTTCAAGTGCCAGAACTCTTCTTCAAGCTTCAATTGTTCATGAGGAGGGCAAAATTCAAGCATCATCAATCCTCGCACCTCAGCCCATGGAAGAGCATAGGCTTCTGCATTCGATCAGATGTTTCTCTCATTTGTCCACCACTCTAACGCTCTGCCTTGAAACATTTCTGTTGCACTTCTTTAGCTGCTCTGGGCACTCACTGTTAATGAAGGTAACCTCGATGCTGTCAAACCACTCGAGCATAACAGTTACCCCATCACTGCCTGTGAAAGACTTAGGGTTGCAAGAGACAAAATGCTTATAGGTGAACTTGGTAGACTTCTCTTTCTCCGTCTTAGAGTCAACAAAAGAGGGCGGAGTGTTCGATCCTTGGATCTCAGAGACGATCTTTGGCATGAATCGAGTGATCTGGTCGGCAATGAAGGACATCATCTTTTTCTAAGACTTTTCCCTGGATCTCTTGAGAGAGTCGGAGAGCTTTCGTGAAGATATCCTACAGATCCAACAAGAGGATCATATAAGTCTAGATTAATATAGATTCACACACGATAGACTAAGACGCAAGATTCACATAGATACCGCAACCCACGACCTTCGCATGGCACGTTGTACGAAGTTTGGAGACATGTCAGAAACGCTTATATATAGGAAGTACCAGCGGCGTATCCACCACGCTTCGGGCATAAATCACTTCGACCTCGTACTCGGTGTCATGTTACGTGTCGTAAAACACACTCATCATCATTATCATAGATTCGCATAGATTTCAATAGATTACGATAGGCTTCAAATAGTCCTTAATGGATCCAATAGAATTCAATAGACTTCAACATACTTTAGTAGACTTCAATAGACTTCAACAGACTTCAATAGATTTCAATAGATTTCATAGTTTTACATAGATTTCAATAGATTAGTGTTAACAATCCACAAACAACGAAATCCCGCATGGCACGTGCTACGAGAGTTCGGCAACATGACGAAAGCACTTATATATAGGAAGTACCAGTGGCGTATCCACCATGCTTCAATCATGCCACGTCCGTCTCGTCATCGGTGTCATACTTTGTTAACCACCACCTTAGATTTCACCACAAGATTTCCACATAGATTGACCCGAATAGATTCAACAACATAGATTAACCCAAATAGACTTCACAACTTCAATCCCGAGCCTACAAAACTACGAACTTCACTTAGCGCGTGGTACGAAGACTTGGTAACATGCCAGAAACACTTATATATAGAAAGTACCAGCGGCGTATCCACCATGCTTCGGACATGCCACTTCCTCCTCGTCTTCGGTGCTAGGCTACATTTTGTATTTTGTTTCTCAAAACATCACATACGTAGCTTACACATAGATTTCACTTAGAGTACACAATAGGTTTCACAAAGGTTTCACATAGATTACACAAATAGTTCTTCCATAGCTTTAGAATTCAACATCCTTATCGTTCCGCAGACACTAAGTTTCGTATGGCACTTGGTACGAAAGTTGGTAACATGTCGGAAACACTTATATATAGGAAGTACCAGCGGCGTATCCACCATGTTTCGGACACGTCACTTTTCCCTCGTATTCCATGCCATGTTACATCTAGTGCCTTACAACCATAATATCACATAGATTACTCAGATAGATTAACATCGTAGATAAACTTCTTAAATTTAGTTTGATCCTGAGAGATTAGATTTTAGGCTTTAGATTGCGGACATACGTGCGATTCGTGCAAAAGTCTAAAAATAAACGAAGAATCAAGTCTAAAATCACATGTAAAAATCGAGATAACATAAAATATAGGCTCATAAAACATAGGGTGTTCCGAGTAGAGGAACGGTGACTAACCAGAGTGATTCGAACCCCTTTCTAATTAAGGTAACGTGTCTTGACTTACTTAGACAAATACGTCATCGATGTTAGGCCTACGACATTCGTCCTTTTGGTCATTTCACGTACCCAATTTGAATAGAAGTTTCGAGACTTTGGCGAGACATAAAATCATCAAAGAGTGGGACTAGTTATCAAGGTCTGAGTTTCACCTCTAACTTGACAACATCGTACCCTAACAGCGTCGGTACTTATCCACTGACAAGACCTACTAGAATAGTATGGAGATTTTCCATCAAGGTTCGGATGTCACTCCTGGCTTGAGGGCATACCTCGTGCAAAATACAAACACTGGTCAACAGTGTTTTAAAAGTATCAAGTGTATATTGTGTCAGCCTTAGGAAAGGCATTGTAAACTTAGCGGGAAAGTGTGCTGCTAGGAAGCAGATACGGTAGAATGCTTAATTCTTAAACAAGAGATAAGAATCAAGATTCCTAGAACTATAGACTAGGGCAAGTATTCCTACTTATCCTAATTCCCTATAGTTATGGCTCTGATACCAATCTGTCACACCCCAACCGATGGCGGAAACATCAGGGTGCGAGCACTAAGCGTTCAGATTGCTCATGAGTATCCATAACACTAAATAATTTCAATATAAATTAGATTAAATTCAAACAATTGTCTAAACAAACATCATTCACCAAAAGCATAGTATCAACCGAATCAATCATATCATTGTTTTCAAAAGTTTCTAGAATTAAACTAGGCGAATTTCTAAGCATCAATCCTAGCTCGTTTCCATAGTTTCCAGCACCTATCAGCCTGTAACATGTATTAAAAATAGGGTCAGTACAAAAATGTACTGGCGAGTATACAAGTTTGAATAATAGCGTAATAGAATAAAACAACTCATATCCGTATGTAAGTGTAACAAAATAGTTTCAGCCATGCTAGTGTTCGCAGTCCAACAAGTGATAGCCCAAGTATCCAGATGCTTTGTTGTTTTCCCAAGTCTCAAGGAAAACTAGAATCCTCCAAACAATACCCCCGAGAATAATGGGGAGGTGCATCTCCTATAGTGCTACTATTGTTAAAGCGGAACTACACACGCTGGATTAAACGTTCACATAGCACAAATAGAATACAAGAATCACAAGTTTCACATACACGCATGATAGAGTTTAGTTTGCAAAAGTTTCGAGTATCTTAGTTTAATATAATACATGTTACATCCTAAAGTTTAAAACAAAAAGGGATCGAGTATACTCACAGTGATTGCTTAACAGTTCAACTGCTATTGGATCAAAGGGAGCTCCTTTAGAATTAGCCTGATTAGATTACAACGGATAAGTGTCGGACAAATCAACGAGATTGCACAAGTGTCGGATTGACCACTGGATCAGATGGCTGTCCGATCGGATGGTCATCCGATCGGATTGTCAGTCAATTGAGTGACGAGCGTGTGAAAGAACGGATGGCTGTACGATCAGATGGCTATCCGATCTGGTTGCCACTCGATTCAATTTGACAAAGGTGTGAACGGAACGGATGGCTGTCCGATCGGATGGCTATCCGATTGGGTCGCCACTCGATCCAAGTTCAAGATTCAAGGTTGCCTCGATCGGATGGCTGTTCGATCGGATGGCTATCCGATCGAGCTGCCACTCGACGATCAGGACTTCAAAGTTTCAAGAGTGTTTAGGGTTAAGGGCAAGTGTCACTCGATCGGGTGGCTGTTCGATCGGATGGCTATCTGATCGGATTGCCACTCGTTCGGGTTACCTTGTCCCGTTCTTAATTTGTAAAAACTCTAAGTTTCTGTTTAAAGCAACGACGACGTGGTACGTACTAAGGCAATGGTGAACCCCTCAGTGTACAGCCGATCCGATCGGGTGGGAATCACCCCAGTCCGCTCAGCCGTCTGTTCGTGATGGTGTTCATGTCAGAACCCGTACTCCGGCCGTCTTCTCCGGTAATAATCCTTTTCCAAACCGACTCTAGACTATTAATCAAGTCTACAGTCTGTTTAGATCCGGATCTTACCGTTTTATGTAAAAGTTCAAGAAAAGATGAAGATAAACATTGTAGGATCGGTTTGTGACCCAAACAAGTCGTTCAGAAGAGATTTTATCAGTTTCAGATGCGGAAAATAAGAAACTGACATTGAAACAGCTTGCTTATCACTTTAAACATCTTGTGTATTGATTTAACGACGTATACAATCACAAGGAATACCGGCAGCACCTCGGTATCACTCTGAGAAATCTGTTACAAATGAAATTCACACAAGCCTATTTATAGGACTCATGTTTCGCTTGAAACATACATGTCTTGTTCAAGCGAAACCCCTCATTAAACTCAAGCGAAACACACATAAAGTCTAGTTGACTTTCAAGCGAAACCAACTAAAATAACATTCTGATTTCAAGCGAATCTGCCATGTATTTTGTCTTCAAGCGGAACCTTCTACTTTGTCTTCAAGCGAATCATCAAATCTAATTTGTGTGAATGTTGTAGACATGATGTAATAGATGATGTCACATATATGATGTCATCATTGATGTCACATATGTGATGTCATCATTCCTGACGATGACTTCATGCTCGAACAAAACTGCAACAAGTCCAAGACTCGATATTAAGACGAAGACGACAGATGTATGCACCAACAGACTCCCCCTCAGATGTTGACGAGTCTTAAGTGTCGAGTCTTCACAATCTTCAGTCTTTATCAGTCTGAACACTCTCTGAAATATCTCACATTCTAAGCATCCTCAAACTTTATCTCCTTCTCCTCTTCAGCATCAACAGACTCCCATGAACAATCTCTACTCGGATGTCTTCAGACTCCCCCTTTCGATATGCTGGGATCGCAGTCTGGCATGTTGAAATCACACATTCCTCAGGTATCGGAACCTGGCTTTCTATCATTCAAAAAACCTGCACATTCTCTACCCAAAAATAAATTTTCTGATGATAACTTGTAAAAAAAATCTCACCATCTAATGAACCACTTGCAGGAATTATACAATTAAAAAATGATTTTACACTTTTAATCAATGATGAACCACTTGAAGATATATCATTTTTATTTTCAAAAACAACACACTCTCCCAAACCATCTGTTCATCATGTTTAGCACTCGGAATTTTGAAAATTAGCTCTCCAACACCAGTTGTCGAAAATCTTTTTGAATTTTTCAAAATTTATGCTAAAACACACTGAAAATATTTTTGGATTTTCTCAATGTAATGAAATGCAGAAAAGAAATATTTACAAACAATATTTTTGTGAGTTTGTGTAAGAGGATCATATCAGTTTTTGAGACAAATCACCAACACCGTTAAGCTTTAAACATTTTAAGTTCTAAACGATTCACTTAGATTGTCAGTATACTGATCCACTTAAATTTTCACACAAAGTTCAATTGTTTCGAGATATGAGATTAATGTCTTAAGCACTTAAACTCAATCGCGTGTCCCACCTCAGAATATACTCCCGTATCCAGATCCCAATATTCAGTCTTACAGGTGAATATACCACAGATGATATCTGTAAGGGGTTATAAATTATGAAGAATCATGAGAGCTCAGGTCAGAACTACCGTTCAGCAGAGAGATCATGACTCAACTTTTGGGTGTGTCCCCTTTAGAGGATCTTTTTTACAACAGCAATGACTATCAATTTTATTGTTTCATCATTTTGCTGAGGGCGGCACTATTTTTCAAGCAAGCAGAAAGTATTCTCCGAGGACTAGGCCATTGCTTCCGCAAAATCAGAAGTCCCTCCACTTGGCATAAACAATCAGAACTCCCCCTCACAACAAACTATTTTCCCATTGATTTCAAAACACTTAAATTTGTTTTAATCAAATGGTTTTTCCGGAAAATAAGTTTGATTTTACCACTTGTAAAGTTAGGGGTTCATCATCTTGATTCTCAATCAATCACTTGAATGTATGGCCGAATCAAGTTCAAACTAATGACCTTGATTAACCACTTGTAGGAAAATGCAAGTACAACTTAATGTCCTTGATTTACCACTTTTTAAATCGAAATCACTTTCGTGAATTTCTCAAGAAATGTGCCGATACCTGCTCCACACTTACCAACCTGGGAGCTCCGGCAAGTCAGGTTTTTCATTTAAACAGATTCACCCAAGCTTGACGGTCCTTAGGTGATTTTGAATTCTTGTTCAACAATGGTGGAAAATTTGCATCATCCATTGTTAGACCAGAATTCTCAACTTTTACCTCAACACACGGCTCTTCTGGCTTTACCACACCAGATTCATTGCCTGATCGTGGCTTGTCTGACTTTGAAGATTCAGATTCATTGCCAACACGTGGCTCCTTTGTTTCCAAAGAAACAAATTCATTACCACCAACTTTCTTTTTCTTTACTCCCTCCTCTGTCCTCAGATTTGTATCTGACTAATTCATTTTGCTTAATTTGTCATTCTTTGGCGAGCAAGAAGATTTATCAGAACTTTTATCTGTTTTAGCAGTTGTATCCGAGGACAAAATCTTCTCCAGATACTCTCTGGCCTTCTTCCTCTTCTTCCTCAGTCTGTCTTTTTGTCCCTGAGAAAGTTTCACTTTCTTTTCTTGAACTTTAGGTTCTTGAACCTTCTGTTCTTTGGGCTTGACATTGACTGGTTTCTTCACCTGCCTCTGAGATTCAGCCCTCGATCTTCTCATTGATCTCATTGAGCAATCTCTAGCAATATGTCCAATCATGTTGCAGTTAAAACATCTCCTTGTCTAAAAACTCCAACTCTGGCAGTTAACAGCAATGTGTCCTTGATAACCGCATCTGTAACACACTCTGTTATCGTACCAATCACCATTTTTAGTCCAAACATTTAGATCAAAGCACTGTTTGGCTTGGTGATAATCTTTCCTTCTCTTGTTTGCTGGATTTGGCTTTTGAGCACTGTGGTCCGACCTGCACCACTCATTACCAACAATTTTTGAATTTTCAATTTTTACTTTTTGTAATTTTTGATTGCGATTGGATGATTGATCTGATGAACTTTTAATTTCTTTTTGAACATTTTTCTAAATTTTCTCTTTTTGTTTTTGTTCCACTTTCTTCTTCAAAGGTTTTTGCTTAGAGCATTCTCCCTTTTCAGTTGATTGTGAAACAGTTTCTTGAAATTTTTCTTTTAATTTCAAAAACAAATTCTTTTTTTCAATTTTTTCATTTTCATCATCAGATTTTTCATCGCAATCTTCAACTATGACTTTATCATAGTTTGTGACATCGTCACTTATTGGAACTGAATTAACTGGTTTTGGGCAGTGAATAGCTGAAGTATTCACAAAAACCTTCAATTTTTCTTCCCATTCCCTGATTTTACCTTCTAACTCTTTGATTTTCTTTTGAGCACATTCAGCTTCTTTTTCAAGTCGAATAATCGTCTGAAGATGAGAATTTATCAATTTTTGCTTTTCAATGTTATTCTTGCTAAAAACAGATCTCCCATCTTCAAGAATCTTTATTTGACTTTGAAAATCTTTTTCAATCTTTACTTTTTCGTTTTCCAAATTGTGTATTTGATTTTTCAAAACATTTTCTGATTTTTTAAGATTTTTGTTTTCTAATGACAAACTCTCAACCTCCTTCAAGAGTTTGTCATTTTCAGATGTCAACTTCTCACAATTTTTCAGCAAAACAAGAATCTGTTTATCATCAGCTTTTGTCTCAACCTTTAAAGCTGAAATATTTTCAACCTGTTTCTTTTCCTCATGAACACTTTCATCCTTACTCTCTTCTTCTGATGAATGATCAAAGATAGGTGCGTTTTCTACAACCTCTTTCTTTAACTCTGGTTCAGGGTTCATAGATACAGGTTTTTCAGATTCTTCTTTATCAATCTTGACCGCTGGAACTTTTTCAACCTGCCTTTTCACACTAGGTTTGATTTGCTTTTCTGTTGTTGCTGCTTTTACTTCTTTCTCAGCTCTGATCTCTTCTTTAACAATAACTGCCTTTTGATTCTTTCTTTTTGCATCTTGTTTTTTTTTCAACTTTTCAATTTTATCGGCATAAAATAACTTTCCACTACGTTGATCAGATGGAAGTTGTTGTTTAAGATTTTCAAGTCTTTGGATTTCTTCTTCATACTTGTCATTCTCTTCATCAGACGAATAATAAAAAACTGGAATTTTTTCAACTTCTTTGGCTGACACTGTTTCTCCTTCTTGCTTTATCGGAATATACTGCTGAGATTCATAATTCATATATGCTAATAATTCTTCAAAATCCATGTTTTGATTTTCAAAGTTTCTTAAATTCAACTTTTCACGAGTAACACTAACCGTTTGTATCCCAATCTCAAAATCTCGATTCAAATGAAAACACCAGCTCAATTTCTAAAATTTTCGGCCCAAAAGCTTTGATCCAAGCCCACTAAATCTCAAATTATTGATTCAATTATAAATGGTCGACAACACTTTTTAAAGTCAATCTAATTGGGCCTTTTAATAACCCAATCACAATTTGGCCTTAGTTATAAGCATCACATGGACCGAGATTCTATAATTCTGTTGGGCCGAGACTTGTATACCAGAGAAATCAATGAGCCTGACAACAACGCATGCAATCTGGTATAATCAAAGCACTTTTGCCGACAACATCAATTCATACAAAGTTTTAATTGGATCTCACTTTGAATCCCATGCAAACTGATATATTCACATGGGAGGACTGATTTGTTCACATGCAAACTGACCAACTTGTGATTCCTATTCCAACTTACTGACACCTCGTTTAACGTTTCACAAAACTCGATGCACACACTCAAGCGAAACAAGTGAGCGAGATCAGATCTAAGTGTAGGTTCAAGCGAACCCTCAATGTATTTTCAAGCGAAAGATCAATGTATATTCAAGCGAAAGGTCGTTTTCAAGCGGAACACCATGTAAATTCAAGCGAAAGGTCAGATTCAAGCGGACTCAACACGTATTTCAAGTGAAACAGTCAATGACGTCAGCAACTACGAACCAATTTCAAGCGAAACCATGAATTTAACCAGTTTTAAGTCGATTTACGTTCTGAAACTTTACAGGATTTGTTTAAACATGATTACGCACAATATGTGAAAATTTGAGCCATTTTTATCCGTGAAAAGATTTAAATTTGAAAAAGAATGGTGTAGAAATCAGAAAAAGTGACGAAAACAGGCTGTTTTTGCAAGATCTCTTCCTCCTGAGCTCTGATACCACTTGTAGGATCGGTTTGTGACCCAAACGAGTCGTTCAGAAGAGATTTTATCAGTTTCAGATGCGGAAAATAAGAGACTGACTTTGAAACAGCTTGCTTATCACTTTAAACATCTTGTGTATTGATTTAACGACATATACAATCACAAGGAATACCGGCAGCACCTCGGTATCACTCTGAGAAATCTGTTACAAATGAAATTCACACAAGCCTATTTATAGGACTCATGTTTCGCTTGAAACATACATGTCTTGTTCAAGCGAAACCCCTCATTAAACTCAAGCGAAACACACATAAAGTCTAGTTGACTTTCAAGCGAAACCAACTAAAATAACATTCTGATTTCAAGCGAATCTGCCATGTATTTTGTCTTCAAGCGGAACCTTCTACTTTGTCTTCAAGCGAATCCTCAAATCTAATTTGTGTGAATGTTGTAGACATGATGTAATAGATGATGTCACATATATGATGTCATCATTGATGTCACATATGTGATGTCATCATTGATGTCACATATGTGATGTCATCATTGATGTCACATATGTGATGTCATCATTCCTGACGATGACTTCATGCTAGAACAGAACTGCAACAAGTCTAAGACTCGATATTAAGACGAAGACGACAGATGTATGCACCAACAAACATAATATTTTATCTTGAAAAGTGTAGATCTAGTATGGATTTAGTGTAAAACGCATGAAATTCCTTAGATCTAGGCTAGATTCTATCCGGAATGACATCATATAGTAGTTTGTACAAACCACCTTGATGACATCATCCTTAAGAACTCAGATCTAAGAGATTTCACGGTGAAAAGTGAGATTTCAAAGGGGAATCCCGTAGAGAATGACGTGTAGATCAAAGATGTACAAGAATCTACTGTGAAACGTATCGAAATCGCCAAGAAATGGAGGAAAAGAGGAGTGCGTGCGTCTGGTTCGAGTGAGGCTGTCACATCAGTGAGAATGGTGATGTGACAGGCCTATTTATAGTGTCAGACTGTGTGGAGAGGGGCGGTGTGCACGGATCGGATGGTGGTCCGATCGAGTGGCCATCCGATCGGATTGCCACTAGGCCAATCCATCCTTTCCGCGTTTCTGTCTTTGATTCTTTTCGCGCGTTAGATCAATCGTTGCTTATTTATTAGGAAATAATATAACTAGACAATAGCACAAAAGTTTCCAAAGTTTCATAGTTTCCGCCAGTGACAAGACTCCAGTCCCTCGTTCAACCAAGTCTCATGTTTCATGAGCCTCATGAGTCAAGCACCAAAGTATATAGGTTTAGACATTCCAAGTATATTAGAATTAGGCGCTCCAATATTTAGACATTTCAAGTATCTAGAATTAGGCATTCAAAGTATATAGAATTACGCATTCATTCAAAGTATATAGAATATGACATAGAATTCCATAGTATTAATGACTACATAGCTCAGGGACTAAATTGACAATTAGGCAAGGTCCAGGGACTAAACTTGCTAATAGTCTAAAGTTTAGGGACGCAGGGCATTACATCTATCCTCATATTATAACCCCACAGACACAACCACCCACTACTTCCGATTCACCAGCACCTGAGCAAGCCTCTACATCTGAACAACCTATTGCCTCTCAGGAACCTCGAGTTGATCCTCAACAACCTCCCGTACCCGATAGACCTCCTGTTTTTCAAGTATATCAACGACGACATCGCTCAAATCCTGTTCCTGAACTGTCCAATTCGGCGACAGTTTCATCCATTGAATCTCTTGATGATAACCTTCCCATTGCTATCCGAAAAGGTAAGCGTACGTGTACCTTTCCTATTGCTTCTTTTGTTTCATATGACAAGTTATCTACAGCTTCTCGTTCATTTGTTGCTACTGTCGATTCGATTTCTATTCCTAAGACAGTAGGTGAAGCTTTGGCCCACTCTGGATGGCGTAATGCTATGGTTGAGGAAATGAAAACTCTTGAGCTGAATAATACATGGACTCTAGTAAATTTACCTGCCAAAAAAATGACAATTGGGTGCAAATGGGTATTCACAATTAAGGTTAATCCAGATGGCTCTCTTGCTCGTTTAAAAGCTCGTCTAGTTGCAAAAGGTTATGCTCAAACTTATGGAATGGATTTTTTAGAGACGTTTTCTCCTGTTGCCAAGTTAGCATCGGTTCGTATATTTATATCATTGGCTACCACGTATAACTGGGGTTTGTATCAACTTGATATCAAAAATGCATTTTTGCATGGAGATTTGAAAGAAGAAGTTTATATTGAGCAACCACCCGGGTTTGTTGCTCAGAGGAGTCGGATAAGGTATGCAAGTTAAAGAAATCTTTGTATGGTCTTAAGCAATCCCCTCGTGCTTGATTTGGGAAGTTCAGTACTGTGGTTACTAAATTCGGTTTAAAAAGAAGCTTGTATGAACATTCGGTGTTCTTCACTTCGTCAAAATTGGGATGCATTCTTCTCATTGTGTATGTGGACGATATTGTAATTACCGGAAGTGATGAAGTCAACATTCAGAAATTGAAAGGTTTTCTTGGAACTTGTTTTCAAACTAAAGATTTAGGAAGATTAAGGTATTTTCTGGGAATTGAAGTATCTCGGTGTAGAAAAGGGATTTGTTTAAATCAATGGAAATACTGTTTGGATGTTCTAAAAGATTCTGGAATGATTGAAGCTAAGAATTGTGATGCACTAATGATACCGAACATAAAATTAAAAGCAGATGATGGGGACCTTCTTGAAGATCCAGAAAAATATAGAAGAATAACCGGTAAGTTAAACTATCTGACCATTACTAGGCCGGATATTGCTTTTCCAGTCAGTGTAGTTAGTCAGTTTATGTCATCCCTTAGAACTGCACATTGGGAAGCTGTTTGTCACATCCTCAAGTACCTAAAAGGTGCTCCAGGTCGAGGTATCTTGTATCAGAATCATGGTCAACATATAGTAGAAGGCTTTACAAATGCTGATTATAATGGGGACCCGACAAACAGACGTTCTACTACCGGGTGTGTTTTTGTTGGATGCAATCTGTGTCATGGAAAAGCAAGAAGCAAAATGTGGTATCCTGTTCAAGTGCAGAATCAAAGTATAGGGCCATGGCACAAACCACATGTGAGCTAGTTTGGATTCGAAACTTTCTTAACGAAATTGGGTTTAGGCAAACAAAACCCATGAATTTATGGTGTGATAACACAACAACTATTCATATTGCAAATAACCCTGTGTTTCACGAAAGAACCAAACACATAGAGATTGATTGTCACTTCACCTGGGAAAAGCTTGAAGATGAAACGGTTACAATGCCTCATGTCAGAATTGGAGATCAATTAGCAGATGTGTTCACCAAAGCCTCATGCCAGATGTTGTTCTTTGAGTGTTCACCATTAGTTTTCAGTTTCTTTCAAAAAGCAAGTCACAAGAGTGACAGATCAAATAGTCAATGATATGATAAACAACTGTTGTACCTCCGGCCTATTAGTAAGTAAATAGTGTCGCCATACTTCTATGGGAATATTTGTATCATTGCATCATTACCAAAAGCTCCAACACCCTTGCTCTTCGAAAACTTACCTACACATAACCAGATATGAAAATAACTATAAGGTGATACACGTGTCAACAAAAACATAAATATAAAAGATATCTGTTTCATAGTTTAGGTACTCTGTAACACTGATAGTCTTCATCAAAGTCCAGTTTTCATCGGTTCCGAGAAGCGTAGAGGGAAACATGACCTGGAAAATTTCATTTAAAAGTTAAACTTGACTAAAAACATTGTACAAAAATATTAAAAGACAAGGTACTTGAAGAAAATGCACTTACAGTGTGAACAGTGGCGGGCCCAGGAATTTTCCATGGGGGTGTGCAATATTTTTAAAAATTTTAGGCCCCTAGGTATATAAGTAAAAAAATCGGTTCATATCGGGTCAGTTCGGGTCGGATCATGTAAAACAAAAGAACATCAAACTAAATTTATATAATCATCAAAAACACATCAAACCTTGTTACAAACATAATTGAAACGTCCCCCTATGAGTTTTCATTTTTTGAAATCTATCCAAAACAACATCTAAAGCTACTTTCTTAAGCAAGTCTTTCTCTATATAACATATATAACTATCACTTAACGTTCCTACTCATGGTTCCTATCACAAAAAAAATTGATCCATAATTTCATTGCTCCATAACATAATGTTTCAATTTTAATTTTCAACTATCCAAGCCTTAGAAATTGTGTGTAATCACCCTAAAAATCATCTAAACATAATCACCCTAAAAATGATCTAAACAACCATAAACAGCGTCAAAACACGCGAAATTTCAAACCTATTTAAGAATTTTATTAACCTTTTTCTCCTATAATTTCAACTAAAATCATCAAAAACATAAAAACTTACCCTTTATCGGATTCCGGTTGGTTTGGTATCGGACGACGATGGTTCGCGACTGCTGATGATGTGCTGTTGTGGCTGCTGCTATGTTCGCTGATCGCTTGCAGGAGGCGACGCAAGAGAGGGAGGGAGGATTCTAAGGGACTATTGGGCTTATTTTAATTATTATAGTTTGAACTTAGGTTCGGTTTGGTTAATGGGCTAGGAATTAGTGGGCTAGTTATGTTTAATGAAATAGTGGGTTAAGGCATTGGGTATTTGGGTTAAGTTGGGTAGTATAAGTTTATATAATTTAGGTAGTTTTTTTTTAAATCAGAGTTTACTAAAAAAATTAAAATATAAATTGATAACATTTTTACCTAAGGTGTGCGGACAAAAAATTCCAAGGGGTTCGGACGAAAAATTCCAAGGGGTGCGGACGAGATTTTCGACAGAAAATAGCATTAAATTTTTTTCCAGGGATGCGCCCGACCATCTTGGGTTGTGAGTGAGTCCGCCCATGAGTGTGAAAGGGTACATTATCCTTGCCCATAAACTGATACAACTCGACATTTTAAGGATTCTTCCACCACTGCTCCCACTCAGGTGTGTAACATGAAGTGATTGAGATGTATCCAATTGGTGCATCAAACCATACATAGAAAACATAACCATTTCACGATAGGAGAACAATAGTTAGAAATAACTTATTTATGTGAACATAAATATCATGGTTGTAAAAATCCCGACTAGCCTCCGATTAGTTGTTGATTAAGGGCAAAAATCCCGACTAACCTCCGATTTGTCGCTGATTAATTGCTAATCGGAGGTTCACTGAGTAATTTTTATTTAAACGGCCAATTAATCAGTAGGCGGTCTACAGTGGTCAAATCCAGTCCTAGTTGGCCAAAAATAGGTGGCAGTCTAACGATTCCGGCCAGATTGTTGACCCAAACCGGCAATTAATCCAATTTACTTGAAAATATGGGTCGAAGAAGGTGTTAAAACATACTAAAAAATGCATAAAAAATGTGCGTATATAAGAAAAACTGAAACTTACATATAAAATCCCAACCCGGTTAATCGCTAGTTGGTACCAGTGGCGGACCCAGGAATTTTTTCATGGGGGTGCGGAATTTTTTTTTAAATTTTAGGCGTTTAGATATATACATAAAAAACCGGTTCGGGTCGGGTCGGGTCATGTAAAAAAGAACATCAAACTTATATTTATATAATCATCAAAAACACTTCAAACATTGTTACGAACATATTTAAAAAGTCGCCCTACAGGTTTTCATTTTTGAAATCTATCCAAAACATCATCTAGAGGTACTTTCTTAAGCAAGTCTTTCTCTATATAACATATACAACTATCACTTAAATTCTCATCGCCAATCCGATTACGTAAGTCGGTCTTCACATTCTTCATTGCCGAAAAACATCTTGAAACGGTTGCTATTGCAATGGGTAATACGAGAACAAGCTTCAATAAACGATATACCAATGTAAAAGTTATGTGAATATTTGTTGAAACCATTAACCTTACAAGACTTGACAAACCATCCAAGTTGGCTAATTGTTTATCTTTTTTCACAAAATCAATGTAGTTTCCGAGTTAAACCCGAAGCCTTCGTTTTTCGGCTTCATCGAAATCATATGGATACTTTCCGGCTAACTTTAGTATATTCGGAATGTCAAACGCACTAAAATTATCACACGGACTCAAACAACTCATACAAACAAGTAGTTCCGATGTTACCTCGTTAAAACGTTTCCCAAATTCTTGAATTTGCAAATCTAGAACCGCATTGAAGCAATTATACTCGTAATAGTGCCGATTTGAGATGTTCGCCTTTCTTCTTGGCCATCTTGGGTTAATATATTCATCATCTAAATTTTTCACCTCAAGTTCATACATGTCACAAAAAGAGTTAACCTTCTCCAAGAACTCATTAAATCCTTCCAACCTAAACTTTTCAAGTTGGTTTTTGGTGGAAGAAACCAATTTAACCGCATTCATCAAATCTTGTTCTTTTCTTTGTAGACATTGGGACAATGTGTGTGTGATGTTTAGAATATGCTCCATTAAGTGTATGTAAAATACAAAGTCGTATTTTTTTCATATCCTCTAAAAGTTCGTCCGCTTGTCTACTACAAGGAAGAATTTGATCTGTTTTTACTATACATCCAAGAACTTCCATAATGTTTGGATATAAAGTAAGCAAACGCGAAAGCGTTTTGTAGTGGGAATTCCAACGTGTATCTCCAGGTCTTGAAAGTGCCATTTCTTGATTCAACCCACTTCCAGTACAAAGCA
This sequence comes from Helianthus tuberosus, assembly GCA_030545235.1. Taxonomy (NCBI): domain Eukaryota; kingdom Viridiplantae; phylum Streptophyta; class Magnoliopsida; order Asterales; family Asteraceae; genus Helianthus; species Helianthus tuberosus. The sequence goes on along the minus strand of CM060411.1, from coordinate 139,020,751 downwards.
CGTCTTTCATTTTTTCCAATTGTCTTCTTTGGCTTTCACGAAGCATGTCTTGTCGCTTGGAAGATGCACAAATGACATTTGTTAAACATGTTATCATTTCAAATACTCTCCAAATAGGTGTGTGTTTGTGTGCAACCGCCACAACAACTACTTGAAGTTGGTGTGCAAAACAATAAATATAGAAAGCCGAAACATTTTCCTTTAAAATAAGAGCTCTTAAGCCGTTAAACTCACCCAACATGTTACTTGCCCCGTCGTAACCTTGGCCTCTAATCCTTTTCAAACTCAACCCATAACGTGCCAACATATCATTAATAGCCGATTTAAGTGTTAATGCGCTTGTCTGTTTGACATGAACAAGCCCAATAAAACGCTCCTTAACAATCCCAACTTTATCAACATAACGAATAACAACCGCCATTTGTTCTTTTTTTGAAACATCACATGATTCATCAACTAATAAAAGAAAAAACATCATCACCAAGATCTTCAAAAATTTGTTTAAGTGCCTCTTGAGCATAACAATGTTTAATGTCCGCTTGAATTTTAGGACTAGTCATTTGGTTATTCACCGGTGCATTCTCTAAGATAACCTTACCAAGCTCTTCATTCATTTCACCCATTAGTTTTAGAAGCTCTAAGAAATTTCCTTTATTTAATGAATCTTTTGATTCATCATGACCACGAAACGCCAAACCGCCGTTCAACAACCTTTTTCCAAGCAAAGTAGAAGCACTTAATCTAAGTTTGTAATCACGTTTCTCCTTAGGGGTCCTTTTGTCCCATTGTGTGTTTACCGCTTGCTTTTCGTTAAGTAAATCGGCACACTTTTGAAAACATTTGTTGTGGGCGCTATTAACTAACCCAACATGTTTTGTAAGTACCTCATGTACTTTTTTCCAATTGTTATACCCGTTCAAAACAAATGTGTCTCTATGTTCACCAAATTCGGACCTAAACAAGTAACAACATAAGCAAAACACACGATCCGATTTATACTATACTCTAACCATCCCTTGTATTCCTTTCGGTCATACCATTCTTGTTTGAATTTTCTCAACTCTTTACCTTGAAACGTTGATGTTGGATATTTAATACCCATTGGTTGACATGGTCCTCTTAGTAGGTATGCCCTTCTAACATCATCTAGTTGATTCACGTTGTATGATGCTGTCGCCTTGCGATCATGAGGATCAAAGGGAAGATCATTCACATCAACAAAATAGGAAGATGATCCAATTTCAACCGCTTTCCTCTTGTTGAGAAATCGCGCCATAACATCCTTACTAATTGTGCCTATCACATACAAAATAAATAATATTCCTTAATTTTCAATTCCTTAATCACATACACAACTTTAACATTTAATGAAATCAAGAATAAATAAGAAATAATGGAATCAACAATAAATAATGCAACACAACTTTAACATTTAATAATGAAATCAACAATACAGTCACTTTTTTAATATTTAATAATAAAATGAACTATAAATCTATTTTCCTATAATTGCCATTTGCCGTAACACAACAGCAACCTTATCAAAAGAGGACCTTATCAAAACTCTTGAAGAAAGAAATAAAGAACTGGTACCTGGTCTGCACTCTGTCTACGGCGAGATTTGTGGTTGTGGCTGATCGATCGAAGCCTGGTCTGCACTCTGTCTGCAGGTTAATCTTTCTGTTTCTTGGTAATTCTTGGTCGCTGCAACAGAGAGGGGACGGCGGTAGAGATGAAAGGCCGATTGGGTTTATTTGGGTTATGTTTTGTTCAATTGATTTAGTTAGTTGGGTTGGGTTTACCATAAACTTATTCAATTGGGCTTGATGTTGGGTTATAGGAATACAAGTTTTATTTAAAGAGATTAGTGGGCTAACTTGTTTACATAATTGGGTCGAGTTTAAATTCGTGTTCACAAATTTTTTTTATATAAATTCCTAACATTTTTTTTCTAAGGGGTGCGGTCAGAATTTTCTAAGGGGTGCGGTCGAAATTTTCCAAGGGGTACAGTCGGGATTTTTAGCGAAAAATAACATAAATTTTTTTTTTCAAGGGGTGCGGCCGTCCACCCATGGGCTAAGGTAGGTCCGCCCCTGGTCAGTACCCACCGGCCGACTAGCGTCTAGAGATTCTCACAACACTGATAAATATAATGTAGGTATAAGAGAATAACAACCTTGTCTTCAAAACTCTCGTGAGGGACGAGAACACCCCACTTTAAATCTCGAGTAATGCATCATTCCCTTAGTCCTTCTTTGAGCCACACGTTTGTAGCTTGAATAGCGTTTTGACTCCATGATCCATCCACTAACACGCTGCTGATGTAATCCCTCACTTTACCCTCCAACAACGGGAGCTGAAGAAACATGTGATTTGTATCACGGATATGAGGACTGTTTGCACAGACCTAATTGCAGACCAAATTGGACTTATAAACAAAATGAATAAAGAAGATCTTAATGTAAAATGTAATGAAGATTAAGGAAGCAATTTACCTTGCATCTAGGATTAACGAGTTCTGTTGGATTTAATAGTTTGCCTCATTTTTCACATTGATCTCCTCGTGCTGAATCATAATGACAACATGGTGTCGGGCAACTACCTTCAACAAGGCGATCAGCTAAAAATTTCTGGCATGTATCACAATAAAGCTGGAGCATATAAAATGTACTTAACTTAAATACATCTGGATGCCGAAAATGATGAATACATACATATATATAACTATATGTAACAACCATCGAAAAAGACCTTAACGACTCGTAACCGAAACTCCAAGCACGCACAACGAGAACCAGCACGAAAAACAAGGAGTCCCGCCTTTAACCACGTCGCGCTACGCGACGGCGTTAACAATTCTTGGTCGTGTGACGCGACGCTCCTCTGACTGCCTAAGACACGTAGCGGACACGTGTCGTCCACATGGCAGACCTACTTGTTGACTAATGCCAGCTATGCCCTAGCTAGACCCTTCATGCTACGCGAAAGGGTTATGCTAATTCGATCGCGCGACGTGACGAGATGAAATTACAACTATAAAGTGGACGTGCATGGGACTTCAAAACTCGCTCAAAATTTTCTTTTCTCTCTCGATACTCTGCTGTTCTACCCACAATACCCGGAGTGCTAAAACTCTGCCCGTAATCAGGGTAATAACTCGAATCACTAGTATGGTACTTTGTCCGATCGATTAAAACCGATCCAATGGACGTTTAAGTGCTTCCTGTATACGGCTATACTTTATCATTCGTTGTGGGTTTTGATCTCGTGATTATCGTTAAAGTTGAATTGAGTTAATACACTAATACGTGTGCATTGTGTGTTTAATTAGGAAACCAGACTTTAACCAGCAGGCTAGTACATACACCTTAAATCTGCAATGTGAGTCATTCTGTTTTATTAAATGCTTTCAAAACCCTAAATGTTTTCTAGTTGTATTTACAGTGATTAAGTCTTTGTATTATGATATTACAACTGGTATGTGGGGTATTGTATACATTACTTGATAAGCTTTACTGTTGGACAAAGGGTTAGCCAATAGTAATATGGCCACAATCATCGAAATGGGCGAGTGACAAGTACTGTGGATAATTGAAAGATATAAGCAAATATAAGAACTCTTAATGCTATAAATTATAACAAATGTAAATTATAACAAATGTGTTTTGTACAACTGAATGAACTGAACAGTATTTTTCGTTGATCAAATGTTTTTAGAACGCGCTTCAGGTGATTTATTGTGAAGAGAAGAAAAAGTGTTATGAAGCACTCAAGCTTAAATAAGTGGCTATGTAAACCTGAATAAAACGTGTTTTGTAATCAAGGATTTATCCTAGTGAAAATCCTTCATGTAAATACGGGTTTTACCCTACAGTTTATGAAATGAAAGTTTCGGTGTTTTAAAACTCTGATATTTTTCCTGACCCTCGGCCCTGATAAGTTTTCCATTGCGAATTTAATAAACACCGGTACCACCTGCATTAGTATTAAAAAAGGGTTAGTTTTATGCCACAATTGATGTAATTTATATGTTGCATTTTGCACACATCAAATACCCCCACACTTGAATCTTTGCTTGTCCTCAAGCAAAACTCTTTATTATGTGGCTATTACACTCCCAAATGGAATGGGTAGAGAAGAAGGTTTTTGGGCTTGTCATAAAGTGTCGGGATTTCCAAGATTCTTTATTCAGTTTTATTTTTATTTATTTACAATCCTATTCGTCATGATTTATTTAAAACTTTTCATAAGATAAATTACTTATTAGGGCATAACATGCCTTTGTAAAATTCTATTTATATACAAGTTCACATACCTCACGGGGATCACTCAACACTCGGCCGAAAATGTATTTTTGTGGATCACTCGAGAGCGGCATGGAACTTACTCCTACCATAGGCTTGCCAAGCAATCAATCCTTCTCCTTTTTAACTTATATACCTTTGTAAATATCAAGACGACTTTGTGGGTGAAGGGTTAGACTTGGGTTAAAGGTAGGTGGTTGGGTTGGTGGTTAGTGGTTAGTAGAAAAAGGGCTAAAAGCGTAACAAGTTTCGGTTTTCGTAAGACTTTCTACTTTTTTTTTGATGAAGCTATTATTCAAACAAAGTTATTTTTGATGAACTTGTTTGTTTATTCTCTTTTGCTTCATCATCAACACATATTTTTTTTTGAAAAGTCATACGAAAAATCGAACCTGTTACTAAAACAAAGGGTTAAAAATAAAAAGGTTTTGGTGGGTAAAAGGGTGTTTGGTTTGGGTTATGAAATGAAAAGGTTTAGGCTCAAAGGGGTTAACTAGGGGGATTTTGGGTAGGAAGAAAAAAAAATAATGGCGTAGAAATAAAAAGTGTTAGTCCTAATGCCTCCATCATTTACTTACTCGGGTTTAAGTTGGTAAGGACCGGGAATGTATTGTCATGGCAAGTTCTAGAGTCGTAAGAACCAAGCGGCTATTCACACAAGAAACGAAAAATGAGCATTTAGTCTAATGATATGTAATTGTATGCTCAATAAAGGCTCAAAACTCACTTTTGTGGGAATAGATTTTTATGTGATCAAGTATATATAATTAAATTTTAACTAAGTTTGTCATGCATTTTCATAATTTTCTTATGTTGGTTCTTTTTATCACGACGCTATCGGTTGTAAATTCGTAAAAATATAACCTTTTTAGAACTTGAAATTCCCGAGTTAAACTTCGACAAGTAAAAAAAATGAAAATTTTTGAAAAAATTTGGGGTGATTAGCGGTTCCAATAGAGTTTTGTGTAAGGCTTGTATTTAGGACTTGCAAGATTCAAGGTTTTAGCATCCCCCCACACTTAAATTACACATTGTCCTCAATATGTCCCAAAAATAAGTTTTTTGGTTAATTGAATGTGTAAAAAGGTGTAAAAAGCAAAATTTTTGTGTTACTGGGCGCTGAACACGGCCCCGTGTTGTCCGGGCACGGCCCCGTGTTCAAGTGCCAGTAACAAAATTAAAACAAGAGAAACAGAAGCCTGGACACGGGGGCGTGTTGAGTGAACACGGCCCGTGTCCAGTTACCTGAACTGGGTCTTTTTCTGCAGACTGTGCAGCACGGGGCCGTGTTGGGCGGACACGGCCCGTGCCGAGCTTACTGTAACGAAGAAATTTGTCGGACGGTTCTGTTTTCCTGCATGGGGTGCTGGTTCAAGTTTCCCTTGTATCCTTTGCCATCTTCAAGTGTGTTTTATTCCTGAAAATTAAAACTAACTAGAAAAAAAAATAACCTAAACTAAACTAAGGATAGTTCCGCGGAATGCCTCCGTGGTGCGCCACGTTTATAAGGGTCCTTGGCTAGACCCAAAGCCTGGTCATATGTTACCCAAGTGGGATGTATTGCATCCCATGTTACACCGTCGGAGAGCGTCATCCAAGCTTGAGTCTATGACCTTCATGTAGTTGACTGGGTCTTCGTCCTCTACTCTTTTTCCACATTCAAACTTCACTTCCTTGTCCCCAAACTTCAATGTTAACGTCCTGTCATTCATATCCACCACCGCTTGGGCGGTGGCTAGAAATGGCCTCCCGAGGATGAGAGGGACATCGGTGTCTTCTTCCATGTCTAGGATGACAAAGTCGGTTGGGAAAACGAAGTTGTCAACTTTTACCAATAGATTTTCAGCGACACCTTGTGGGAATTTGATGGATCTGTCGGCGAGTTGTATGCTCATCTTTGTAGGGCTTGTTGTTCCTAGGCCGAGTCGTTTGAACATCGATGTGGGCATGAGGTTAATGCTAGCCCCAAGATCGGCTAATGTATTACGAACGGGGGACTCCCCAATCGAGCAAGGAATTGTGAAGCTTCCGGGGTCGATTTTCTTTTGTGGAAGTTTGTTGAGTACTAAGGCGGAGCATTCTTCGCCTAAGTTAACTAATTGCAATGATTCAATTTTCCTTTTGTTAGTGAGGAAATCCCTCATGAATTTTGTATATTTAGGCATTTGGGTTAGGACCTCAATAAAAGGAATATTAACATGCAATTGTTTTAGTAAATTTTTGAACTTTGCGAATTGCTCATCGGTCTTTTGACGATTTAACCTACCGGGGTATGGAATTGGAGGAGTCTTGGTGGGCTCTTGATTTGGAGGAGAAGCCTTTTCTGGTTGAGGTGTGGGTGAAGTCGTGCTTTGGCTGAGTTGACTTCCTTCAACCGGCGGTAGTGGGGCATCCTCGGGACCCACGGTTCGGTTTCTTAATGTGATGAGGTGTACTTGTGCCTTTGGGTTGGTTTCGGTATTACTAGGTAACGCGCCTTGTGGTCTCTCGGAGAAATTTTGAGCTAGCTGATTTAATTGTTTTTCAATGTTTTGAATGCTAGCTTGTTGATTTCTAAAATTCGATTCCAATTGTTGAAATCGATCCGAGTTTTTCTTTTCGGTGTCGGAGATGAGGCGAGATACAGTATCTTCAAGCCTTTCTCGTCCACCTTGTTGTTGAGAGAAATTTTGTGGTTGTTGAAAGTTAGTTCGTTGGTTTTGTTGGTTACTACTGTTGCCGGGATCTCTCCAACCAAGATTAGGGTGGTTACGCCATCCTTGGTTGTAGGTACCCGTTGGTGGACCCGACGGCCTAGGTCTGTTATCAATGTAGTTTACCGTTTCTGTTTGTTCATCTAATTCTTTCATACAACTCCAATTTTCATGTGACCCACCACACCCTTCACAAGCCATAACCGAGGCCGTTTTTGTCATTTCTAGTTTTTTGATTTTCGAAGAGAGGGCCTCGATTTGGGCTTGTAAAGAGGTGCTTTCATCAACCTTATGGGCGCCCGGGGCAATAGATTTATTACCTCGGGGAGTGTGCCATTGAAAATTGGTTTGAGCAATTTCCTCAATTTGATTATATATTTCATTTGGGCGACGATTACCTAAAAGTCCCCCGGAGCTAGAATCGAGTGTTTGTCTTGTGTGTGGCAACAACCCATTGTAGAAAGTGGATACTTGTTGCCACACCGCTAGACCATGATGAGGACACTTTCTTAGTAGCTCCTTGAACCTTTCCCAAGTTTCATATAAGGATTCCCCATCCTCTTGTGAGTATGTATTAATTTCAGTAATTAATTTAGCCGTTTTAGCCGGATGGAAATACTTATATAGAAACTTTTGGGCTAGTTCATCCCAGGTGTTTACCGAGCCAACTGGGAGGGTGTTAAGCTAAGCCTTAGCTCGGTCTTTTAGTGAAAATGGAAACATCCTAAGGCGAATGGCGTCGTTTGATGCTCCATTGATCCGAAAGGTATCACATATTTCCAAGAAATTAGTAATATGTAGATGGGGATCCTCGTCCGCAAGCCCATGGAAGGTTGCGGAGTTTTGAAGCATTTGTATCAAATGCGGCCGAAGTTCGAAGTTGTTGGCTTCGACATTCGGTGCATTGATAGCGGCGCCGAGATTACCTACGGTGGGCCGTAGGTAATCCGTGAGAGTACGTTGGTCCGCCATTGGAAGTGGGTCCCCCGAAACTTTCTCTTGATTTTTAGCTTTAAGTCTTTTTCTGAGAAAGCGTTCGGGTTCTTTTAGAGGTTCTTTTGTGTCTCTACTAGAACTGGAGCTCATGCACTACGTAGGAGGTTCAAATGTGGCACCTGGGTTCCAAGTCCTGCAATAAAAACAGAAAAGAACGTTGGTCAGAAGGTTCACCACGGCCCCGTGTTCAGTGAACACGACCCGTGGTCAGAGGTACAGTAATTGTTTCCCGGATCCCTGTTACTGGGAGTTGGACACGGCCCCGTGTTGCACCGACACGGCCCCGTGCTCAACTCTCTGTAACTCGGAAAATAAAAACTTCCAGTAAGGATGCTGGGCACGGCCCGTGTCCGACCAGGCACGGCCCGTGCTGAGCTCTGTAGAAATAGAAAAACTAAGAAAAATCCTAAAAAGTGAAAAATAAGAAAAAAGATTAGGCCGTTGATTCCTAACTTTCTTAAAATCCTTGTGTCCCCGGCAGCGGCGCCAAAAACTTGATGCGTGTGAAGTGTTATATATATTAGGTGTATATTTTAAGCCCTTTTAACACTTATTTTTAGCCAAGTTTTAAATTTATAAAACACGATATTTACTAACACTAGACACACATATGGGCAAGGGCACCCATTGTACGTCGGCTCGCCATGAAACTTGACGTGGTTGTTAATGGGCAATGTTTAGGGTGGTATCGGGTCACGGCTTCACGTTTCGGGTCAAAATGTTGACCTTAAAGCAAGCATCCTTGTGCTATCCGGATCTCCATGAAACTTTACACGGTTGTTCATAGGGGTGAGCATTTCAGAAAACCCGACCCGACCCGAGAGAAAACCAACCCGGACCGAAAACCGAGATTAGGCTAAAATGAAGAACGAAGACCGGACCTATAAGTGACGGGTCGGTCCCGGCTCGGTTCGGTATAAACTGTTGGGTTGGATTCTTGTTTTGGCCGGACAGATGTGATGAGTTTCATTAGACCATCTTCTATCTTCAACAACAATTATTTCTTGTTCATGCCAAAGGTTGTTTTCATATACATCTTCATTTCTTCCTCATATGCTACAAATAACTTAGCTTTCAAAGGTTGATTCATAAAGCAAACTTCATTTCTGAATCAAGTTTTCTTCACTTTCTTCACGTAACTCTTTTACCCTCTGTTACTTTGAGTTATCAAGTTTGAAGAAATGAAGTTCTATCTTGGAAAGCGATAAAGAACTATGATGAAGACTTGTATAGGTAATAATGCTTTTCGCAGTAACCAATGTAGCCTGTGCATGCCTCTAAAACTTTAATTAAAGTACATGGGGAAAATAAGAATTAAAATTATCCCCACTTTTGCAATAACCCCCAATAATGCCCTCATGCTGACTGGACTGCCACGTGCCGCAAAACACCCAAGGATGGGGGTATTATTGCTCAAACCATTACACATGGTCTAATTGAAATACAATCAAATTACGTAAACATAGCTAAGAAAACATAAGTTATATATTAATTCAAAAATTAAAAAAAATTGTTTATCCTGTTGTTGTGTTTGTTCTAATAAAATTAGTTATTCAAAAAAAAATATGGCATAACAAATACACAAAGGTTTATGTTGTTCAAAAAAATAATATAGCATAACTGATGCGTGTGAAGTGTTATATATATTAGGTGTATATTTTAAGCCCTTTTAACACTTATTTTTAGCCAAGTTTTAAATTTATAAAACACGATATTTACTAACACTAGACACACATATGGGTAAGTGCACCCATCGTGAGCGTAGTATAGTGTTGGTAAGATACCGAGGTCGTCCAAGGACACAAGAGCTTTTAGTACCGGTTTATCCTCAACGTCTAATCAAAATAAAAAGTTTAGAAAAATGTTTTAAACTAAGAAAAATAAAAACTAACTAAAAATGCTGAAAAAGAAAATAAAAAGAAAAACAGATAGACAAGATGAATCACTTGGCTCCGACTCGTATCTAGTGTAACCTTTGATTATTTCCGCACTTTTGCACTATTTTAAGAGATTATCTTAGTTATTGTAGTAGGCCCCTCTTTTGAAGGTGACGTTACCCTCACCCCAGTAGTTTGAGTCAGCAAGGATACAATCCTAAAATGGTGGATTATTGGAAGATAATTAATTAAGTTATTAATGCAAATTATGGTAGCCCCCTCTTTTGGAGGTGACGTTCCCTCGACTAAGTAGTCTGAGTCATCAGGGATACAATCCTAAATAGCCGGGTTATAGTATTAATTGTAGTTAACTTATGAGGGGATCAAAGAGTTGGACCCCCGCCATCCAATACCGTTAAGTATTGAAGGAGGTCCTACTAAATTTGACCCAGGTCCATTGCAGGACCTCTAAACGCTTGAACAATGGCAAGACCTTTACCAAACCGTTCACTTAACCCCGACCAGGCAGCCAACATACCTCCATATAGACCGTGGAGATATGAATGGTGAAAATCTTTTATTTTATATAGACAGTAAAATAATGCCAAGACACCACGGACAAACGATAAGGAAAGATCACCTCAACATAAGCAACTAATTATTAAAGTCATTAATACAAAACCAAGTAAAAAGTGCGAAAAGATTAGAAATAAAAAGTATTACACTAGACACTTTGTCTTCACCAAGTGATGTAAGAGACTTAGGCAAACATGGCCTTGATTGTCAAGAACTCTTACGATCAATCTTGGATCCCGAGACGACTCACACACTCTACGATGGACAATGGATGATGGTGGTGGATGATGGTGTTATGGTGGTGGTGGGTGGTGGGTGAAGTGTGAGAGAGGTGGTGTGCCAAGGGATGGTTTGAGCTTAAGCCAAGCACTCCTATTTATAGGCTGAAACAGAAGCTCGGGCACGGCCCCGTGTCCAGTGGGCACGTCCCCGTGTTCACATCCTTCTCTTTCTTCATTTATTGCAGCTTGTCTTATTAGTTGACCACGGCCCCCGTGTCCGCTGAGCACGACCCCGTGTGCAGAAGAATCTTTGTACTATGAAGATTTGCCTGGATTGTGCGAATCTTATAGTTGACCATGGCCCCGTGTCCGCTGAGCACGGCCCCGTGGTGGGCAATAGAAGCTTCTACCACTTTGTCTTTTCTGCTGACATTTGGGCACGCCCCCGTGCTGGCTGAGCACGGGGCGTGTTCAGTCCTCTGTTGTCTTGTTTTGCTTGGGAAGATGCTGTCGTGGGGGTCGGGCATGTCACGTCTTGTTCCTTTTCTTGCATTTATGTTAGATTTTGATGTCTTTTTGCTTCTTTTGTTAATTTGAGCTAATTTAATCCCTGAAAATACAAAAGGAAGAAAAAAACACACTTTTTTCCAACATTAGTACTAAAAAAAGGGTTAGTTTTATGCCACAATTGATGTAATTTATATGTTGCATTTTGCACACATCAATAACAAGTACACAAGGTTTACAAATAAATTTAACTATTTATCGATTCTTTTAAAATAGAAACGAAGACAATAATAAAAAAAGCTTAAAGTACAAAACATTAATAAAACTTTAAATAACTAACAAATTCTAAAAGCAGTATAACGTTATTTTCAAAGTAAAATAAAACGTAACAAATAGTATTATATAAATAATAGTTCCAATTTAAATTAAATAAAGGAGAACAAAAAAAAAAAAACAATAGAAATTAAATATAAAAATAAGTATATTATAATATATTTTTGAAAATTTTCCAATGTGCTTCTCGAGACCCAAAATCTTGGAAAACACATATATCAATTAATACATTTTAAAATCTTATTTTCAGAATAAATAAAATACTTCTCATTGTTTCACATCTCTCTCAAACCGTTAGATAATACTCATAATCAATTTTTTTTATCTTTTATCTTTTATCTTCTATCTAGAGCTTCTAGCAATAAGCAACGCCTCTTCTTCATTCTCTGTCGCTGGTCATGTGCATATCTCAAGGGACCCTTCGTCTGATCGTCTCTCAATATCCTCTACTCTTATTTCTACCTTTCAGCAACTCTAAACAACACTTTGTCTGATACGACCGGCTGATCAACATATCTTGTGCGTTTTTGCTATTTACGTAGGCACCTCGGGTCAGTTCGGGTTTCATGTGGTTGTCTCAGGTTTGGACCGAACCCGAGACCGAAACCGAAAATTGTATAACTAGAGAACCGATACCTAACCGAATTACATCGGGTAAGGTACGGTTTCGGGTTTTCTCGGGTCGGTTTTCGGGGTTTTTTCGGGTTGGACCGAGATATGCTCACCCCTAGTTGATCACAGGCGTTGTTAGGGTGGTCTCAGGCCGTGCAATCACGTTTGGGCCCGATGCGTTGACTGGGCCTTGGATCGGGCCTATTGTGTTGTTGGGCCTTGGATCGGGCTCGTTATACTCGTATCGACACCAAACTTTATACAGGGCTGTTTCATGGGCATTCTCATGGTGGTATCGGGTCATGACTTCACGTTCTTGGTTCAAGTCTTCGTTGGGCTTGTTCGGGCCCGATTATCGTTGGGCCTGGTTCAGGCCCGTTGTGCTCGGATCGCCACGAATAAGTTACATGGATGTTCACGTGCATGGTTAGCGTGTTGTCAGGTCAAGTGTCGACCGGGCCTTGTCCGAGCCCGCTCCTGGTCGTTATTCTCCCGGGTGGCCAGCATCGTGGACCTGCTGTCGGGTAACTTGTTGGAACGACGTGTGGCGTGTGCCAGGCCCTTGGCATGTTAACAAGGCATTGTGCCCAGCTCACCAGTCATCGTGGCCCGTTTACTAAGATAACCTCCTATGGGCAAGGAAATTGGCCTGTTAACAAGGCATTGAGTTGGGACGATGTGGGGGTTGGGCAAGGCACTTGGTGTGTTAAGAATGCATGGTGGCACTGCATGGCTAGAACGATGTGGGTATTCGGCAAGGCACTGTGCCTGCTCACAAAGGCATTGTGGTCAGTTAACACATCTAGCCTCTTTTTGCGGAACACCCCTGCGAGGACCCCAGGGTTTGTGGATCCCCTAGTCCCCCTATATATATATATATATATAGGGAGGGGCTCATGCGAGAACCACCCTTATTATGAGAACCTTGAGAACCAATGTGAACACAACCTAAAATAGCTAAAAAAACCTAACCCCCACCCCCCCCACCCCCCAAAAACCTAAACCCCCCCCCCCCCAAAAAAAAACCTAACCCCCCCCCCCAAGCTAAATTGCTAAAAAAAACCTAACCCCCCCCCCAACCCCCAAAAACCTAAACCCCCCTCCCCCACCCCCAAAAAACCTAAGCCCCCCCCCCCCCAAGCTAAAATGCTAAAAACTAAACCCCAAAAAACCTAAAAAAATCTAAAAAAATCAAAAAAAAATCTAAATTTTTTTTTTTGATTTTTTAATATTTTTTAGGTTAAAAT